>OW203985.1:5239250-6610125 GCA_934047225.1 Ypsolopha sequella
TAATTAAAATAAATTAGTAAGAGAGAATCACACAGATCGGCCGCCACTTGTATATTACGTAAGAGAGAATCATACAGATCGGCCGCCACTTGTATATTACGTTAAAGAGAATCATACAGATCGGCCGCCACTTTTACATTGGGTAAGAGAGAATTATACAGATCGGCCACCACTTGTATATTGCGTAAGAGAGAATCATACAGATCGGCCGCCACTTGTATATTACGTAAGAGAATATTGACAGAATTGGGACCCACATTGGGAACAACGCTGCGGGATAACTGCATAAATAAACCCATACCTGACTCCATGGTAAGCCAGCATGGTGAGTCGATGTTCATGCACGTTGGAGTATCTGGAGTAGGCGGCTGCGGCGTGGAGGACCGGTAGCGTGAGTCTGGTCAGGGCGGGCTTGACCTGCGCCGCCCACACCACTATCCCGCCCAGGATCGTGAGCTGCATATCCAACGCCAGTTGATGGGTTTGGGGCGCGCACTGGACATATATTAATTTATTATTTATGTGTGCAATAAATAAACATCCATAAATAAATCAATATCTGAATACCGGCTGGGATGTTTAGAAATAGCATGGTTAATAATAATTGCAAAACAATGCACGTGTGTCCCAATGCGGATATGCGTAGTTTAAGGGTTAAATAAAACTACATAATCTATGATCAAATTGAACTACTTTCCTAATGTCAACCTACCTGTGGAAATGAAATAATCTTTTCACGTTTCGTTACCAATTTTGAAAACATACAGTGAATTTTACACGGGCAGATTGGGCAGGCCATTTTTTTTTCTTTTGCTTGTTTCGTTTCTTCGGGAAAAGTTGTCCAGTATGATCAGTAGATTTTGTGATTTCATTCAGGGAAACTGTTTTACCACTTAACAGCTTAACACTCTTTTGGTGAAATTTATTTCGAACAAATCAACTCTCATTTCGCCTCTTTGAGGTTAGTTCCCCTGTGGCCCAAGTAGACCTCATATCATGAGCGAGTTGACACAATGTACCAAGTTTTTGCAGCTTAGAAAGATGAATAATTTGTTACAAATATAATAAATTTACTTTCTAAATTAACCCCATGGCGGTACTTCCACGTAGTGTTCCCTTTTTGCTACGACGCGTAGCAAGCGCTACGACTATAAAGTTCCCTCTGTAGACCCGCTACGGCGTAGTCTGAACGCTTATTATATACTGGTAAACAGTAGTTTTGTTTTATGAAGTTTCATACTTGATTTTGTATGATTCTGCCACGCTGACCCCAAATCTGTTGTCAGTTTTTCTCTAGCAGCTCTAGTTTTTGAAATATTAACATATTACATTTTAGCGAAAAATACTCGAATTATAAAATGAAAAAAAAAATTCTCTAACCTAACATGAAAAAAAACTTTCTTTTGTAAGATTTTCTCGCATGAATCGAAACTTCAGCATTGTTTTGAATGCTCCAGCAGTAATCAGTCATCATATTTGCATTCCAACGACCTTAGTATCGCTCTTCCATCGTGCGAATGTCCTGATAAAAGCGTTCTCCTTGTTCTTCGCTTAAATCGCCAAAATTTTCTGGGAAGCGCTCTAAATGGCTGAAGAAGCAGTGCATCTTGATGCTCATGTTACATTCTAGTCTTTGAAAGTGCAACATGAGCTGCTCAATGTGTTGAATGTAGTCTGGAGACTTTTTATTTCCTAAGAAATTTTGCACAACCCAAACAAATTCAATCTATGCAGATTTCTCTTTACACAGTCAGTAAAATTTTGATCCTTTATTAGTTCCCTGATTTGAGGACCGTCAAAACTACCAGCTTTCATTTTTTCTGTGCTCAATTTCAGGAATATTTTACTGATATATTTAAAACATTCCCCATCCTCGTTGAGAGCTTTTACAAATTGTTTTATCAGACCTAATTTTATATGGAGAGAGGGTAATACAATGCGATCTCTGGCTACTAGAGGTACATTTATCACATGCATACTACCTGGCACTAAATCCAATCTCAAAGGCCAACATTTTTTTGGTCCAGTGTTCTGTTTTGGCTCGGCTATCCTACAAACACATAAATAAGGGGTAATTGGTATATCCTCCTTGCTAACCCAAAAAAATTCACCATTTTTATATAAAAGCATATCAGCCAGTTATGTCCTATGTATTTTATTTTCTCCATAACCAAGGGGATATTCCTCTTTAACTTTTGTTGAAATTTGGGATCCATGGGTTACTAATGGGCCATGGGTGGCGTCCCAAAGAAGTCCAAGTAGGCCTTTTTTATAAAGTCAGACGCACTTAAACGACATTCTCGAAACATATATTCACCACAAACAGCACAAAAACTATTTGGATCGTTTAAGCAAGTTCTTCTTAATCTAGACATTTCGATTTATTTATGGAATTTAATAATTTTTTGCACTAAAAAAATTATTAGTAAGCCGCGTAACGAAATTTTAAGAAATACCTGTATCACAAAAACTAGAGCTGCTAGAAAAAAACTGACGGTAGATATGAAATCAGCAAACTCAAATTACTAAGAAACAGTTAAGAAACTTCATAAAACAAAAAAAAAGTTAAATTTTGTTTACCAGAATTTATCCATAAGCATCCCTACATCGATTCATAAACATATAGCCCGTTCGCTCAAATACTCTGCCCGCTTTTATATACTGACACAAAGAGACTGCCGACTCATGCTAAGATGCAGAGTGTCGGCTTCTTCAAAACCACGGTGTTAAAGCATGAAAGAAGCCTTTCCAGTGACGTAAACTGACATGCTACAACTGATTACTCCAAATACGCCCGGCAAATTTAAACCAATACCCAACTAAGTGACCAATCCGACTTCCTGAAGTCACACGCTGTGCTGTATTCTTTTTCTACCGGAAGGAATAATTGTATTTGTTTTTTTATTCTAAAGTTTATTTTTATCTTTATTTTTGGTTTTTATTTCTTTATAAAATTATATTATGAAAACCTCATGGTTACCGTTAATTTGAAAATTGTAATAAGAGAAGCTTTTTATGTTTTTGAAAAGTTTTATGCAGAGTTATGTATGTTGCTGGTTTCATGTAAAGTTTTTTCTGTGCTTTTGGTGGAATAAAGTGTTTTGTATTGTAAATCCTTTAGTTTAGCTAGCTTTACTTTAGTAGTGGTTGCAACGATATTATATAATAATAATTACAGACTTTTGATACAACTTTGGTTCGCATAAATTAAATTACGTGAAGGTGTGTTAATTCGAAAACCATTTCGAGATTTAGGTTTAATAAGCCGTATTTTAGAACTTGAGGTCTAAAAAACCTTATGATGATGAATATTTTTACGAAAAAGCAGTAACTTCCATTTGCCTTCGTGTGGCGTCACTTGAGAAATGCCTGTTTAGAAATGTGTCCTTTGCTAGGTATCAAGATAAATTTATAAAAATTTGCTGCCGACTGGTTTGACAGATGGAAGACAGATGAGTAGACAGACAGATACAGACCACTTTTTTTTATAAGCAATCACACATCACAATCAGTATAATATCTAAAATTTGCAAGTGACGTCATATCCGATAATTCTTTCAAAAATCGTAAAAAAATAATGGTTAATTTATTTACCAAAATAATGAAAATTATGTCCAAAAATGGCGTAAATTCCCCGTTTTTTTTTTTTAATTAAGCTATGGGAATTCCATTTTCGATATTTACTGGGCCAGTGTAATTCACCCTACCTCTCATCTACGCCTTTCATCGGACGTAAAGCCACTGTGCATAAAAAAAGCTGCAGGAACTCACCATCTCCTCAAAGTTAAAGTAGTTCTGTATGTACAAGACATTCCACCACCAGCTCTCCTGACAGAGCTGAGCGTTCTTCGTGACCAGGGTGCCCCAGCGAGGGCCGCTGGAGATCAGATCCCAGATGTAGGCGTAGAACAGCATCACGGCTAGCAAGGCTGGAGTCAACCTGGGAATAGATCGGAGCAAATACAAGGTGTACCAGTCACGGGATTCTACTGTGGGCCTTGTCAACCCCTTATTCTTGCACTCGCTCTAACTTGAGCTTCGTATTGCAAAATATTTAAGGGTCGGGGCCACGCGTGATAATGTATTTATTTATTTTGTAGGTTTTATTTTTATATAAAAATTTAATGTGAAGATAGGTATAAATGCAATTTTTCTGCGCATATACGAAACCTTGTTTTTAAAAGTTGTAAAAGACGGAAAGAGTTAGGTGCTGACATGGTCTGTTGGGACTAGGACAGGCTAAAAAATTGAAAACCGGTGAAAATACCCACCTAGTATGCACCCAAATTTGAAATCACAAAAAATTGTCAATTGTTCGATAAATTGTCAGTTATATTTCTATGGGAAAAACTGATATCTTTTCGTGATTTCGGTAAAATTTCGCTCCATAGTAAAAGTTGTTCATAATTACTACATCATTATATCCAATTTTTAGCTTTTCAGCAACTTTATCCAGTAAATACTGGACACTTTTATAAAACATGAAAATTATAGTCAAGACATGAATCTCCGCGGGGGTGTCAGCGGCGTTCCCAAGTGTGAACTGTGAAATGCAAGTCACAGCACACACTTGGTACACCGGCTTTTTACCGCCAATTATTACGTCCCAAAAGTGATTCCATTGAAGTTTTGTTCCTGTTTTAATAAATCCAAGAAACTCCCAACTAATAAATGTTCCGGCGCGCGCCGTCTGTTAAGCATTTAGCAAGAAACAACCCAACATTTTGCTAATTTTATTGATGCTGGAGATGGTTGAACATTAATAAGTGTTCGTTGAATAAGCATAACTGCCACTTTATTTATACAAAGAGAGAATTGCATGATAATTAAACCTTTTATTTGAATTGGCTTAAATTACAGGCTCACCCAAAAGTAAGCTTTGATTGAACTTATTACAAAAATGCATCCCGAATAAGTTAATACTTTGTAAAAAATTAAAAATGGGTTTTATAGTGCCGATTCGGTGTAACACGACTTAACTTATTTGACAGGTCTAACCTTAATATTAGCGTCCGGTCTTTGTCTTTTCGATACAGAAAGAAAGAGACAGAACGCGTAAATTAAGTTAAGTCCTGTCAAATATTTTAAGTCGTGTTACACCGAATCGACACTATAACCACGTAAAATTAACTCCAAACAAAAGAAGTTAGAGCCACTTAAAGATTTACGTAAAATCCAAAGTAATCATGGTCACCTGAAGCATAGACTAAGTATTACTACGTATTGTTAGTCTATGCCTGAAGAGAAAAGACAATTAGATTGCGCGAAGTTATTTTTGTTGTTGAACCCACAATTTTGAACAATTTTGAACTTGTTCCGTATGAGAATGGCTAAAAACACCATAAATGAAATAAAATAACTTTTTTTTTTCTTTTTATTTTACTTCTAGTTTTAATTGTTTTAACATTTAAAATAACCTCTAAAATTATTAGGGTTTGGTTAAAAGTCACCAAGTATAGTATGACTAACAACACTGAGTGTAGTACCTGAGATATCTAGAAAGCAGCCGTCTCGGTGCCCCCGTGTCACTGTCAGCTGAGATCCTGTGAGCCAGGAGTGTGCCGCTGAGGAGTAGGAAGCAGTCCGTGAACATCCAGCCGGCTCGAGCCCAAGACCACCATGGCAAGCCGGCTTCCTAAAAACGAATAGATCGTCACGACATGGATCAACGAGAGGGTTTCAGAGGTGTTCAAGAGTATGAACTGTGAAATGCAAGTCCAGTTCATACTCATACACCTAGGTTCGCCGACGATAATTATGTCCTAACTTGGTAAGCGCTGGCGCCATTAATTCGGGCACATATAATATTTGTCAAATATGGACCAAATAGCAACTAAAAAAATCAAGATTCCTTGGAAAATAAAAACCGGGTGAAAGAATACACATAATTTAAAAAAAAAACATGGACCCAAATATGGTGCTTTGCATAGTTTGTACGCAGACCGTACACAAAATGTACCCCTAACCGGTCGGCCACAGCTTCAGGCTTCGAGAGGCGCGCCAAGCGGTTCTTCTTGCGACTTCGCCAGCGGAAAGAACAAATGTATGGAGCAGGTCATGGGTCGCCGCTCGTGCGTCTTGTCCGGCTTCAAGTGACTTGCGCTCTCGGGACGGCGGTGTGTGGGGAGGCGGGCGGTTGAAACAGTGATCGAGCGCACAGGACAAACCTAGTGTCCAGCGCTTTGAGCGAGCGAGCGCTATACATCCGATGCGGTGGAAGGCGCCGACGAGTGTTGTGGCATGGCAAAGCCCGTCGCAAAAACCGCCTGGAAGCGCAGCAAGAAGCGCCGCCAGAAGCCTGAAGCTGGCGTAAGGGATTTGAAGCCGCGCTTCCGGATTATTGATCGAAAGGTTCGAAAATATAATAAATCTTATAAACCCCCGCGGGGGTGTTAGAGGTGTTCCGAGTGTGAAATGCAGGTTTCTCTCGTTTCACCGATGATTATTGCGTGATGAGTGGTGAACCCTATCATACCGTTCTTCGGCCACAAATACACGCTTTTTAGATTTCTTACGATATCTTCCTTCACCGTTCAGCAAGTGTAGAGTAAGAGAAATACTATGCACATAAATTACAAAAAACTCATTGGTGCATACCCGACCGGGGATCGAACCTGGATCGATTGAAAAATCAGCATTCCACTAATGAGCTACCGCTGCTATCTTACAAAGTATTAAATATACACTGAGCACGAGCTACCTGGATGGATGCACAACATAAGCGCCTTACAAAAACTTAGCAGCAAATAAACACAAGTCAGAACTGTGGGACGTGTATCATTGTGTAGGCAGGCGTTTGGCGATCATGAGTAAGTTACGATTTTATTTGTTATGCACTCAATTGTTTTATTAAAGGAGATGAAAGTTTTACTTCTAAACTAATTCTGCGAAGTTTTCATCAGAACGTTATCAAAAGAAACAAACGTTTCAAAACAACTTCACACGACAACGGTGGTTTTTTGGCAAAACCATGCCACTCGTGAATCACACAATAAGAGCTGTCTGCACCGGCCTAAAAGAATAAAATCAATTCTTCTAATTAAACGTCACAGAATTTCGAAAGTGAATCAGTTGGCGTGCGCCGACGCATGGTTCGCCAATCACCCAGGGACTCTGCTTTGGACCACAGCCAACAATACTATTGCAGTATAGACTACATGTCAAGGTAAACTATACTTTGTGTCACTGTTGAAAAGAATGATCGTTCAATAAATATTTATATTAATTTGATATATATAGATATCCCGGACAATGACTTACAAAGTTGCAGATAGAAATAGAACCTATTTATGTTATTGCTAGGCGCCCGTAAATGCCATCATACGACAGTCGACACACTATCGATTGAAGGAGTTTATCTATTATTACTAATTAACAGCTCTCTCACGATCTAAACTTGACTTCATGTCACCTTAGAATCTAGATTATGTCAGTCAACTACCATTAAGAGTATGGCCTACCCTAGAAACTTTTTTTATTACCTGACCAGCACAATAAGTCTAATGGCAAAGACTTTATAATTTAAGTAGATTGACTTCATATTTCTATTTTAAAAAAAACATGTGGACCCCTAAACCGGAAACGTTCTTCTGCGGTACGTTCAAAAACTAAAAACAAAATAGGTTAGATATATGTTTTTTTTTATGTATATACCTATCTTGCGACATTGCTTATAAGTATGTTGACTTAATAAAAGACAAACAAACTAAATGTATTTCTTTTTCAACATAAAGAGAGACCTAATTCATTCCAAAAAAACCCTTGAAAGTCTGGCGTTGTTCATGTTAAATTTTGATCTGTAATCATCAACTTGCCTGCCTGATAGTAGTCCACTGCTACTAACATTGACATGTCCAAAAGTATACCACGACTGACTGAGGGCCGATGTGTACATATACATATCTACTAAAAAGTCATGCTCGGGAGGTACTAGACCTTTGCCATGAAGCTACTATTACCCGTTAAGGCGATACGTAAAAGTTTTAGCATCCCTGTTACTCCATATGCGAAAAAATCCTCAGTGCGAGAGGGACGGATTCGAGGAAAAGTAGCAAAAAGTCGGTTTTTTATTAATAAAAAAATGTACTAAAGTTGCTATCAAAATTTCGTTTAATCAGGCCCTAGATACTTTTACAACCCATTTAATAAAATATAATTGCAGTCCATATGTCATTCCAAATTGTGAAACCAGGAGAATTGGTGTCGAGAAAGACCTAATTTCAATGAATATTTGTATCGAGCAGAATTTCGCGTTTGTGTTATAGCGGATCCCTAGAAAAAGATTCCAAAAACAATATACTATTTCATCAAAAAAATACCTTCTTCACTGAAGTAGATATGCAAGTTCTAAAAGTGTCAATTCTTTTTCCGTACCGCCTTAAAGGCTTGTAGCTTTTAGTCTAGCTGTACTGGAGGTTTTTACGCTCAGAAGCTTCGTCAGGAAGTTAAAATAACTTGCTCAAGAGCAATGGATGAGGCTGACCAGAGAGTATACAATAATGTTGTAGCAAAAAAGGCATACAGTTGGGCTGAAGTGGGATTAATGATTATAATTATCTATTTTCAGCGTTTTTTTTTAATACAATCTGACACATTTTTTCTTCTTCAACAACTCTTAAATTTGGCCAAAATAATGTTTTCAAGCTCGCCTATTATTGTTTTATGATTCTTCTTGCTGTTTTTTTTTTTCTTCTATACACGTAAATATTGTTTTGGTTTCGAAAGGGCCTTAAAATACTTTAAAATACACTTTAAAACTACCCACATTTTATCGTATTATTTTGTGAGTTGATTTTACTGTTATTATTTGTTATTTTGTTATTTGTTACTTGATATCACTGTTTATTTAAATCTTTAACATGATAAGTACATACATCCTGCACTCTTTTACAAAAAAAAAATATTAAAATGTACGAGTTTAATTGGCACTATCTATTGCAAACCAAACTTTTGCGTCCGCAATCGCATATCACTCCCAAACTGGCTGTAACAGAATACCAGCGTTGTGGCGTAGTATGCATACATTGTGTTTGTATGAGTATGTATTATTGCGTCACAGCACCATGCTGAGTTATGGCCAATTTGGTGACGTTGAATGCATGGGATAGCTTCATCCTAATTTTTAAATTTTAACTATAGTTAATAGTTATTATGTACGTATATGTTGCTTTGCTATGTATTCTTTCTTACATTATCTACAGCATGGTGTAAAGAAAAAGATAGCATGATCTACAACTGCTCTATGAGCGTGAACCTTAGCATCTTGACTGTGAAATGAAATTTGCTCCGCTTCCTTCTGCGCAGGAGCACCAATTAACAGCTAGCCAACATACCTCAGTCATCTTCAGCCTGTTGGTATAAGGCGTGGCCGCGACAGCCAGGAACTTGTGCGCCACGAGCAAGGCCATAGTGGCGATGGCCCTCACGCCATTGATGGAGGGGATGTCGTCAGAACCGGGTGCGACCAGCTTACCCAGCGTGTGGTAGAGGGAGAAAGGGCTGAGGATACCGTCTCCTGGGGAAGAAAATTTATATGGAAATCCTGGCTTGGCAAACTTTTTATTTTTCCCAAAAAATATTACGACAAGTCACTAGTCTGGTACAGTGCAACAAGTGTCTTTTGTAGCACTGTAGCGTCACTGAAAATTTAATGTTTCGTCTCCTTTTGGTGTCATTTTTTTAGGTAGTTAAAAAACATGTGGGTCTTAAGTTTAGTTTTCGACCTTCTTTCAACCAAATAGACCTAGTGTAAAATTTATCTTTACATGAAACTCTTTCGTGTGTGACAAAAGTACTATACACCAAGTAAACGTCACGTGGTCGCGAAGACAACAAAGCACATATGACCGTTCACTTTACACTTTACACACCATAAGCGGGCCAAAAGGTCGTAAGGGATCTCAAGAACCATAGACTTCTTGAGCATTACGTAATTCTTATAAGTTCAATTTTACAAGCTTTTGTTATTATTGCACATTATGAGTTTTTGTGTTGAACATAATATATTGAATGTTGAACAGAATATATTGAATGTTGAACATAATATTGAATCTTGAACATAATATATTGATTGCCCTTAGATCATAAAGAGTTGATACTGACAGCTTAAATTGCTAAAGTTGGCTATTTGGATGAGATGAGTCTGAATAATACCACAATATTGTTTTGCTCGCTTACACTGTCGAAAACACAAAATTAAATCACGAATGCAAATCGTCAGCTGGGTCATGTATGACCCATCAATGAACCTCCCTCAGACACAAACGATTGACGTGACCTAAGGGCAGATGCAATCACGTTTGTATTCGTAATTTATGATAATGCTGGCCGTGTCATCGACATTGTTGATTAGTAGGCTAAGGTCGCGTTTTCAAAACAATAGGTAGCAGATCGAACTTGATCTAATTTGGCTGACTTATCCTCTAAATTATTAAAACGTTTTGGTTGGGATTATAGATCATTCAAGGTCATAAAAGTCAACCCTTTTGTGTGTTTATGCTCTGTTGGAGGAGTCAAAGTGTATTACTTCTACTTGTCTAGTAACGGTATAAAATGAAATATGCAACCCCGGCCTCTTCAAGCTAAAACTGCTGGTTAATTATCTCTTATTTTCAGTAATAGTATCCCCAAGAACCTTAATTGCTCCCCAATCTCAACCTCTCGAAGAATATCAAGTCAAAAGCTCACTAAAAATAAATCTCATTTCAGATACAACTAACATACGCTCAAGACTGTAGTTCATTCAATGTCTTTTTACTCATAATTGTCTAAGACATTAATATTATTTTTGTGATTTTTTACAAAATTACTTTCACTTCTTTAAAAAATACAAAAGATTTATTCAGCTTGTTAAAAAGTCTTAACTCTTTAAATAGTTTCCTGACCTGAGGATTTCTTCGGTTCCTCTTCTTCCTTCACCTCCTCCTCCTTTTCATCGGATTCCTTTTGATCACATTCCGCTTTATCATCAGCATTCTCTTCAGATGGTCCTTCCTCGGTCTTGCTTCTCGCAAAGAAGTCCAGGATCGTTGCCACGAAAACCAGCAGAATAATGATACCATAGAATGACCTGGAATCAAAAAATAAAGGCACGTACTCTATACTAAATAAATAAAATTACTTTTTCGAACTAGTACAGACGAAAATGAAAAAAAAGTCTAATCCTTACAAAGCGAGAAGGTATTACAAATTCCAATAGAAAACGGGGATTCTTGATTTTCTTTAAGGTTGATTTTCAATATAATCATTGTGTATAATATATGTTTAACATTAATGCCTCGCTCTATTAAGAGGCTATGCGAATTTTATTTTTGTCACTGTCACTCCAAGCGAAAAATCGCGCAGTGCGAGAGGGGTGGATTCAGGGCAAAAGGGAAAAAGGTTGGTTTTATATTTTTATTAAAAAAACTAAAATAGCTAGCAAAATTTCAAATATCAAATCTCTAGATATTGTTGAAATACACCTAATAAAATATGTTTGAGTTCTGTATATGGTTCCTATTCGTCAAACGAGCAGAAAAAGTGTGTTTGAAGACCTCATTTCAACAATTATTTCTATCGAGGAAAATTTATCCAAACATGTTTTCCAATTTCAAAACCCTAGACTATATAGTCAAAATGCATATATCAGAAATTTAATAACATTTTCCTTGTATTTCATGAAATACACAGAAAAGAAACACCCGTATTTTTTTCGCACATCGCCTTAAGGTTTTGTAACATCACAATAACCTGTGAAAGAAAAAATATTTGTTGGTTTTAGTCCCAGCTTACAAAACTGCACACTTTGATCTAATAATATCCAAATTTAAAAAGTTTCCAATTCGCTATTCTACGTGGAAATTCTTTTTAAATTTTTGCTTCGTATAAGTTAAAGAATTAATTTTCCTTGTAGTGAGTGTTTTGCTAATTGGTAACCAGTACGATTTAGCCTTCGACTGTTCGATTGTTGATTGAATGTTAAATACGAAGATTACGAAATAGACAAGTTCATCTGTCTTATCAAAAATACTAATTAATTGTGCAATAGCAAACAGCAGAACAGTGTTCTGAGAACACATACCCGTATAACAGATATTTGTTTAAATAAAAAGTTTTTTTATTTTGTATATTAACAATTTAACCCTTCAACAAAAATCTCATAGAGTGGTATGTACTTCACCTTCTATTTCACGCATTTACCAAAAAGGTAAAGGGAATATTAAGTATGCCCATAAATATTTTTCTACCGTGAAATTAAAGTGGTTTTGCAAACGAAAGCTGATGATAGTACTCGTCGATACGATAAACTTTTACTATGGAGCCAAACCTGAAATTGCAAAAAAGTCTGCTGTTCTAAACCGCGATCACCACCCAGCTATGATTGTAAGATGTTTACCTATTACTATAGGTACCGAACCTGATAAACCCTATGGGTTTTAGTTGATTGTAGGATTTTGAAAATAAAAATACTATAAAAAATGAAAAATACGTTTTGGTCGGGTAGCTATGTAACTTCTCCATGGAGCAGTGGATTATTTTCGCGATTTGAGGATTAGTGGCGTATATCCTAAGTACATGGGTTTAGTCCGTCTTACGTCCGGTCGACAGCTGTCACAGCTGGCGCGGCGGCTGCAATGGCCGAGCTCAAATACATGTTGGTGCCGTTTGGCGTTGAGACGGTCGGGCCTTGGGGGCCCGGTGCTCGACAGCTCTACAAACAAATAGCATCGCGTCTGGTGGATGCCTCAGGGGAACTAAGGGCTGGAGCTTACCTCGGGCAACGCATTAGTCTTGCTATCCAACGAGATAATGCAGCCAGTGATAAGTCTTCTATTTAGTATAAATATATTTTTATTTATTTATTTATAGGAGTTTAATTATTAATATTTTATAGGATTATTTAGTTTTAAATTTAAGTAACTTTTTTATTATTTAAGTTTTAATAAGTTGATTAAAATAGTAAAAGTTGTTCATATGGACGAGTACTATCACCAGTTTTCGTTTCCAAAACCACGAAAATTTCACGGATTCGTTTCCAATGTATAACTTTATTTTACTTTATATTGTTTACTTATTTGCAAAGTTGTCATATAATTATTCTATTCATAATTATTTTATTATTTTGATTAATTTTTAGTGTGTATGTAAACTTTTATTTCTTTTTTTATGAGTATTTATTCATTTTATTTGATATGTATTACAGTTAAATTATGTAGAGTATTTTTTTTTGTTTTTTTTTTATTTATGTACAACTTACATCTACCTCTAGTAGACTAGTATTTATTGTATTTTTTTTAAAGTCAATGGTTTTAAACAGTTCTGCGTGCTCTTATGAAATACTCACTTTTTGTTTAATCGATTCATCACCAAGGGTTTGCTGGTAGAAATCTCTTTCAGAGAGGAGCTCACCTTTTGCTTAAACTATACGATTACTGATACTTGTAGTACGTTTTATTCTAGTGTGCAAATGAACTTTCATCTTATTATTTATAACTTTGATTTTAAGTGCTTTTAGTGCTGTCACAACTAAATTTTCTTCATTGCGAAATAGTTCTTAAAGTTTAGGAACAGAAGCTAAATTACTTTGGAAAAATTTAAGTCTTGACACCACTAAAACTAAAGTTAAAGCCTTCAGAATCGGCTTTATTATGCCCGTTAAAGGATTAAATCGATTTAAAAACTCACAACGTCAAAAGCGTGGGCAGTTCCATCCAATCCTCCCACCAGTCTCCCTCCTCCGTGTGGCAGTCATCAGGGTCGACTTTGACCCTGACAACGACCCCGCTGGTGTGCTGGTAGTGTTTGATGGCATCCCGGACGACCACCTCGACATCCTCAGGGCCGCAGGCCGAGGGTACGCAGACGCCCCAGCTCAGCGTTGAGAAACGCGGCACGAAGTGACCTGGCTACATCAAGGAGAATGCTGAGTTGAGATCGGGTCATGGAAGGAGCCTCGTGGATCTCTTCTTCTCTTTTTCTGTCTCTACGTATAAAATGTAGTAACTGACTGTGTTTTTGTCCGTTCGATTGTAACTAGAGAACTATTATAGAATTAAATGAGACTTGAGGATAATTCATGATTTATATAAAAACGGCTCACCTCAATACGTGTTATGATCGGGAAAGCCGACCAGTTTCAGCAGATTTAGACTGCCTTCATCTGGGCGAGTAAAGACGTTTACGCGACGACGTTACACCTCACACTGCGGGCTGCGGCTCGCAGGGCTCGGGATGACATCGATGCAGATGATATTGGTGGTCGGACCAGTAGAGCGTCCGCACAATTAGTTACTTCCGGGCTTGCGTTATTAATTACCGGAGTGACACCAAACAACGATAAACACACGGAACTTATAGTATCTACGTCACTTTCAGTAAAGTCTGTGAGTGATCCGGTAACTGTTTTTAGCACAGGTTTCCACACCGCGGGCAAAGCCCAACCACTGTCTCTATTGAAATTCGGACGTCGGCTTATTTCTATGGATTCGCGAATTTTAAGTGGCACAAATAACTTTTCACGAACTAACACTTTCGCTTTATCGAAACTGGTCGGCTTTCCCGATCATAACACGTATTGAGGTGAGCCGTTTTTATATAAATCTTAGAGAACTATTGAATGGATTTTGGTGTAGTTTTGGTTCGTACTTAGTACCTATACAACGTGTAACAGAAAGGTGTAACCATATTTGAAGAGCTTATTCAGTCAATGGTATAGAACAACTTTTACTATGTAACAAACCATGTATCTCGAAAAAAAAATCGACAATTTCATAGAAAAATGCAATGCCACTCGGCCGAAATGTATGGAAGGACAGATTTTTTTTTGAGATTTCAGGGTTGGCTCCATAGTAAAAGTTGTTCTATACCATTGACTGAATAAGCTCTTCAAATATGGCTACACCTTTCTGTTACACGTTGTATAGCGCAAAAGGGGATAACTGTTATCAGTTTAGATAAGTTAGATTGCCAGATTACCAGAGTTAGCTCCTTGAGTTCCTACCCGAAAAACACCAATATCTCCAAGGGAAAACACAAGATAATATTAAATAAAATAAAAAGAATTTCGTTATTTTGTCGTATTTATCTGCTCCAACATACCGTCGAAGCTCAAGACAATAGTCATACAATTTAATATGTAAATAGATAAAAACAATGACTGTAGGTAAGTGTTGAACATATTACATAACAAGAGAGGACGCCCGCGACTTTGTCCGTGAGGATTTGGCATATAAACAGCCTTTTGTAACCGTTGGGATTGCATATTTTATACAAAAGTTTACACCCTTATGGAGTAAATTTCGAAAAACCCTTTCTTAGTGTAACCCTGTACACCTCTTAAGAGCGGTTTCGCAGCCGGATTGTGAAAAACCTGCCTTTTTCTAATTAATCGAAACAGAACACTTAAATACAAAATTCACTCAATAGTTATTACCTATCTATTGTATGTGACCTTATTACCTATGTATTGTATGTGCTATACACAATACATAGGTAATAAGGTTTTGTTGAATAACTATTGAGTGAATTTTGAATTTAAGGTTCCTCCCAACGCCAACGACCTTGAACTGAGTAACTTTAAAACCATTTTATACGGTAACTATTGCATTTTTTAATATAAGAAAAATAAATAGTAATCTACATGATACAAATAGTGATGTGGTTTTTCCTGAATTTTATTTTAATATACAGAAGTGAAGCAAGAAAATTCTAAGTTTACCCTTATTCTTCGATTTTTTGTCCAGTTGTAACAATATAACTGCTACAGTTTTTATCGAAACAGTATAAAAATTTATAAACTTCTAGACAAAATAATATTTAATGATTTGGTTCTCTCAGTTCTTGGAAATTCATTTTTGGAAATTCGTTTTAGATAAAATAAATTAATAACACACTATTTTCGCACTTGTCAGCCGCAGCGACTGACGTAACAGCCATGTTGCAGTGCGAGCTGATAAGTATGGTTTTGTTCGAAATTTCTACCACCACGAATCGAGTTGCTAATTTTTCCGACGGAGCCACCTTAAGTGTTTGTTTCGATTAATTAGAAAAAGGCGGGTTTTTCACAATCCGGCTGCGAAACTGCTCTTAAGGAGCATTTTCTTCCCATGTTTCTATCTTTATTCTTTAGCTATTTAGGCTGTGTATTGACTGTCAGTAAGTCACGGAACTGTTTAATTGTATATAAAGAAAACTGAAATAGTATTTTGTGCAACTGTAACATAATTTGAGACATTGGGACACGAGTACTTGTTTACGAAAAGAACGAAGTGCTTTTAAACACACAAACAACAGCAAAAGTGTCGTGACGATCGAAGTCGTCACTTTTTTCGGCCAAGCTTTCATTCGCCAAGTGTCTGAATGTAACGTGCGATAAGACACTTCGTTCCAATAACAAACTCACATCATCGATCCGGCTCTTGATAAGATTCCTGGCCTGCGCCAGGTGCACGGGAACCTCCAGCTCAGGATGCTCGGCCTTCACGTCCAGCAGCACCAGGCAGTACTTCCCGGTGACCTTGACTACAGTGCCGGTGTCCAGCTGTACCCGCGCCCGGCTCCCCAAGCACTGGTCGAAGTCTCCGAGCTGCATGCCGTTACCTTGGAGCACCCCCGAGGGGATCTTCGCCGTCGCGTCCAGCACTGGAATATTATAGCAGTTGTTATAAGCTTTGTTCTAGTAGAGAACAAAGTAAATATTATTTTTAATGCTTTTTTTGTTACAAAATACAAAAATATTTATTTTGGTAAAAAACACATAAAAATACTTGTAACAGAAGACCCCACTCTTCCATAGCCATAAATTATTTTTAAAACCTACCTTTAACCTACCTACCTACCTAACCTACCTTAAAAACCTACCTTTTTTTTAAAACCTTTTAAAACCTACCCGCTAAGATAAAATCATATTATGAACATTTAATTTAACATAAAACTTAACTATGTATTAACTTAGATTAATCAATTTACTTATGTGGTAGATTGTAATAGCACCGCAAACAAACCTCTAAGGGTTTAAGTGGTGTATATTTGAAATATGTTTGTGCAACTGTATATGTGTAAATAAATAAATAAATAAATATTAAAATTTATACCAAAAAATAATTGTTATAAACTTTATAACAAAAATTAAAATATTTATAGATGACAAATAAAAGTTAAATGCACGGTCTTATTCGTGAGTGTGTGTAAATGTGTGCGTAAGTGTGAAACGGGAGAATATATGTCTGTGTGTGGGAGGGTGTGTGAGGGTGCGTGAGTAAGTGAAAAGGGTAGGTGAGTGAATGTGAATAGGTATTATGTGCGTAGTGTAGGTGTCCATAATTATTTTATTGTTTCAGTAAAAATATGATATTACCATCGTATACGTATAATACTTAACACTATATTATAT
Source organism: Ypsolopha sequella (assembly GCA_934047225.1). Taxonomy (NCBI): domain Eukaryota; kingdom Metazoa; phylum Arthropoda; class Insecta; order Lepidoptera; family Ypsolophidae; genus Ypsolopha; species Ypsolopha sequella. The sequence goes on from OW203985.1 coordinate 5,256,622, forward strand.
ATATTTTCAATGCAAGTGCTCGTAAAGGCCCACTTTTTATGCATCAAAACCGAACAGAAAGTCGATTATTTTGCCCTAGGGCTTTTATTATTATTATTTTTTTATTTGTTTGCAATGGTTGGCTAACCTGCAGCCTTTCCTGTCTACCATAGATGTTATACTTTTTTTTCCACTGTTTAACGGCTCTGGATACAATCCTTTTGAGCCAATCATAATTGAAAGTTCACAAGATTATATTTATTTTCATTTCCTCACACTATGCATTGAAAAATGTAGTATGATACACGGGCGTAAAAGCAATAAATTACTCGGTTACGTTTAAATCATCCTCGTAATTTATTCCTTTTCGCCCTAGTAGCATAAACTACTATTACGACATATATTTAGACCAACTTGTGATTATCGTCGTCAGTCAACTGATTGTAATAAATTGTAATAAAAACTGATGAATTGTAATAAAATTATAAATCATAAATCCCCGAGGAGATGGTTTCAGAGGTGTTCACGCCACAGTCCACCCACGTTTCAACGACTATTACGTCCCACCATATTCCCTATTTCGGACTCAAATATGGACGCACAACACAAAAATTTGCTCCTGCTGGATTTGAACTCGCTACCTCCAGACTAGTGAACAATCAATTGTAACAGTAGAGGCTGTTCTTCATGTTTGGTGAATTTGTCTATTTAACCCTGTGCCGATTATAACTGTGCCGATCGGCACAGGTCATTCAGGGCCATGGCAAAAGTTCAGTATGAGTAGTATTTATATTATATTATATACAATATGGGTGTCGTTGGAAAGCTAAAAAGACAAACAACAATAAAAAATAAAATGAAAAATATACTACAATAATAAAAAAAAATGTGCGTAGTTGTTTCTGACCTTAATTTTACGCCTTCCTTAATTTTTTGTATAAATTCATGGTTTTAGTTATATTTTTTAAAAAAACTTTATAGTTTTTTATAATATTATAATATTTGAATAGACATAATATGTTTATATATATATATATATACTTTCTTTCTATAAACATAAAAAATAACTTGCACTTTTACAACTACTCTGACTACTTCAGGAGATAGAGCCAAAAACAAAATTGGTGGGGAAAAAATCGTCCATATTTCTACTGGTAAAAAAAATCTGCTTGGCAAAGTACACAGTTATGAGTATCGAGGATGGCATACCCTAGCAATTTTTTTTATTACCCGTCCAGCACAATAAGTCTTATGGCAAAGACCTTATTTGCTTTTCATAGAGGCGATTATATGTTGGCACTTTGGCCTCTTGTTCTTGGACGCGTAATACTAGTGATCACGCAGCGAAACAACAAATTGGTGTGTTTTTAGCTAATACTGAAATATTTTGGAAGGAAAAATTTTGGTGTGTTTTTAGCTAATACTGAAATATTTTGGAATGAAAAATTATTGGATTTAGGCAACATCCCTTCATATTTCTATTGCCTATTTTGTAAAAAAAATCAAGTTGATCTCTTAACTGCGTTTTTGACACGAACGTTTGAAAACCAGAAAAAAAGAGGGTGGAAAACATTTTTTTTTGACAAAAGTATAAATCTTAATACATTGTTTATAAATGGAATCCCTAGATAAAAGATCAATAAATCAAATATATTTTCTTCAATATGAGGAGAGACCTAGTTTCTTCCAATGAACCCTTGAAAACCTGGTGTTGATGATGTTCTAGCGTCAGGTGTCCCGTTAAAGCTGGCTAATTTACGTATTACGAGTAGTTCTTGCTTTCTGCATCTAATTTAAGTCTAGAGACTTATGGACGGATTTTGTCAATACTAATGTGATTTTATACATTTTTATATTTTCTTAATGTTATACAATTATTTCCCTGGACGGCAGCGGTTTTTGCCACCTGCCATGTTTGAACTCAATTGGTTATCATATTATTGTTAAACCCCAGCAGACACCGACTTTCAGACTTTTAACATAACCCTTAAAACAACAATATTATCATACGAAAACTTCATTTGTCCCAGAAAGCTCCTGAGACCATGTAAAGTGTAGACAGACCGACAAAGAGCTTCGCTAATACGGTTTCTGTTGTAGTTAGAAACTTGTAATAAAAACTTGGCTACACATTGTGTCGCCCCACAATCCCCAGGGAACTGGGAACGTTGAGGACACGCGAGCGCTGTGTCAAGGTTGTGCGCAATGTTTTTATTTTTCATATTATTTGCTTCACATGTGCTTGTTAGCAAACATATGAGAGTGTCAAGTAGTTACGTGAGCCCAAAATGGAGGAAGGGTAAATGAAAATCTAACGTCAACAGAAAAAAAATGCACCAAACCTTACCAGTCAATCAAAAACACCTCATGTCATTAATGAGCGCCCCCTATCGTAACAAATTAATATCCTTTGGAGGGTGTCAGAGGTGTTTTTTTGTGTGCATTGTTACTGGACAATCAACACTGGAACACCCTCTTTTCACAAAGAGTTTTTACTTCCCAACTTCGGACATGGTTTAATTTAAAGGGTATGCATGCAGGTTTCCCTTATGCCAATTGTACACATTAACGAGACTTGCCATGAAATAGACAAAGTTATTCGAGTAAAAAGTGGACTCTATTCTTCTTCGTGTGGAAGCTAAATGGTATATTTCCAGTAAGTAGCCACTATAATGGCTTTGTCATTAGCCTGCATAAGGTCTGAGTGAGTGCAGGAAGCTGGACACAGCGAGCATGACATGAGATGGTCTTCCGTTTGTGGAACACCACATAGACAATTCGTTCCAGCATTTTCAGCGCAAATTCCCCAGCGTTTAAGGTTATCCTTGTACCGGCCGACACGAGATCTAAACCGATACAAGGACTTTTACAGTAGCTAGTCTTGATTGTGACCCGGTGGGAGGTGTTCTTCGGGTATTCCCCGGTCAGACTATTGAATTTCGTTTTGCTCGTATTGTTTGTCTCCTTTATTGCGAGAGTCTCGCAAGTGTATACAGCCAACATTACAACTCCTTGTTGTATACTCCACCGACAAGTTTTGAACCCAGACCTCAACATGGTCTGCTGACTGGTCGCTTGGCCCTACCCGTTGACCTCCACTCTGTCAGGGATTTACTCCACCTGCCTGCCGGGCCAAATGTCCCCCTCATCACCACTTTGACCCTGTGATTCGCCTTTAAATTTCAGCTGCTTTGGTTGATAAAGCACAGTATCTGGGACTCGATTTGATAACATGATGCCTAGTATGGCTCAGTTCATGGCCCTCTGCTCTGGGCGAATATTGTTGTCTCTTTGTGCATAGGTTTCGGCACCAAAAGTCAAAGTATTTGGGACACAAAGAATTTAATTTTCAGGCATCATTGACGGATAATGGCTCTCCGCAAAACACCCAGGAATTCCATATATTTGTCTTGAATTTTCGATAGTATCCGGGTGCACTTTTGCACAGCATAGGTATTTAAAGTATAGATAGGTTTAGCAACTTTCAAACAAAAAACAAATAATGGAAATAACCATTAAATTACAGGAATTATCAACTCTGTTAGAAAATTTCGGCAATTTCATAGCTGATGACTTATTATCAAAGTATACCCGTAGACTGCAATCAAGGTCAAGATGGAAGTATTATTCGTTTATACTAACAAACGCAACAGCAGATTGTCAAAATAAATAAACATTGTGTTAAAAGAATTACTCACATAAGCATTAGCTAGTACGTACACATATTATAATATTTAATACACGTATAAGCTACTGTGCTAAACTAACCGCGCATTACGGACAGAGGGATTGCTACAAAAGCAGTTCCGCGGATTATGGCATTTTTGTTATTATCTCTTGACGATAATTACTTTGACAAGGGACTTCTATCGATAGCTACCGTTTTCTATTAATAATTCAACATAACAATCTACTTATGCAGTCCAAAATGTATTTTCCCGGATGTGATCGCTTTCGAGTGAATTGAAACTGACCGATAATCTCAATTACAAGGTAAATAATATCCTGAAACAGATTGATCAAATCCATCGTTTTTGTACTTTTACTACTTATTTGGACGCATATATTCCCTGCGGTCCGAAATAGAATTACAATGGATCATAAGCGATTCACTTCATACTCGTACTTTCGTAATTGATTTTAGCGATGTAATTCTATTTCGGACCGCAGGGATTGTGTTTATAATCTTCTATGTAATATTTAATTTATCTATTACTAATTAAAGTTTTTTGCAGTTTATTTATGTGTTACACGGTAGAGAATTTCACAAGGCGCGACTGCGCTTCTTTAATTCTTCAATTGTTATTGAAAATACTCATTCATTTACTCAACTATAGCCGGGTCCAGAACAGAGGTATTAAATTTTATAATAAAAAGTATTTAATTTAATTTTATACCCATATACATATACATATACATATCAGAAAACAAATGAAGAACCTTTAAGAAGTAATTATATTTTTATAATATTGAAAAGATGATATGATATGATCAAAATAAACACAAAATTTCAAACAAACTTTCGCTCTAATACTTTATGAAGGTTCTAAATAGTTCTAAAAGAACAACAATAAAAAGAAAAGCAAGAAGATACAAAAAAGTCACCTCGACACAAGGACAATGTGATATTTACATATGAGAATAGGTAGTAAATATTTCTTCAGCTTCAGCTCAACATCTGTTGTCGAAATCGTTGAAACTGTGCCAGTACTCGTTTAATTAAAAAGTTTCCTTTAGTAAAAGGGATTATCTAAGTCTAAATTTATGATTGGCCATAAAACAAAGATTAAGACTTAGGCACTCCAGACAACCCCAAAAACTTTGTCTTTTGTCATCAGAAGTACTTACTTATCCCTCTCGTGTTCCTGGAGTACTTTTTTTTTGTATTTTTTTTGTATAGGCTTGCCTTTCACTTCTGATGGAAAGCGTCGATAAGATTTAGGATGAAACGCACTCGCCTAGATAGCGGGAGAGTGAAGGCAGGCAAGACATTTATCAGTATGTCTAAGGCCTTCTGCAAAATCTACGGAAATCGAGAATGGACGAATAACTGATACTAGTATTATAGGACAGCAATAAAATAACTGATACTACTGTCCCGGTACGGCTTCTCATGACGTCATGCTGGAACACTACGAGTCACTTGGCGGCATGTTTTGTCACATTAGATACATACCTATACATTCATATATAACTAAAAACAGCGCTGTAAAGTTTATCCCATTTTGTCGCATATTAATCGTAATTATGGTTTAATTATTGTTTTAATGTTGTGGCAAACAAATATATATTTTATATTATCAGGCCCGCATCACAGAAAGGTTCTTTCGCTTTTGAGAGCTTTGTTTTTACCTGCAGAGCGGAGGCAAGTGCGCTTTTCTCCGGGTATATAGTGATGAGAAATTTGAGCCAGAATAATTGTATTAAAGACACGGCGAGACAAAAAAGAGTCTGTCACTTAAATAAGCTTATATTTAACTCCAGAATAAATATTCATGAACTCTCTTAAGGCGATATGTAAAAGTTTTAGCGTCCCTGTTACTCAACATGCGAAAAAACCCTAAGTGCGAGAGCGACGGATTCGTGGAAAAGTAGCAAAAAGTCGGTTTTTTATTAATATAAAATGTACTAAAGTTGCTATCAAAATTTCGTTTAACCAGGTTCTAGATACTGTTAAAACCCATCTAATAAAATATAAATTGCAGTCCACATATCATTCTTAATTGTCAAACCAGGAGAATTCGTGTCGAAAGAGACCTCATTTCAATAAATATTTCTATCGAGCCGAATTTCTTTAATCGCGTTTCTGTTTTAATACATCCCTAGAAAAAGATTCCAAAAATAATATACTATTTTATCAAAATAATACATAATTTACTGAAGTAGATATGCAAGTTCTTAAAGTGTCGATTTTTTTTCCGTAGCGCCTTAAATAGTTAAAGCGTTTTATATTTATTTTGTCCAATGGAGAGAAAAAAGTAGACTATGATACCCAGAAGCAAAATAATTTCCAACTTGGCTGGCGCACTTTAATTCCCTTGTTACACTATGAATTCAGTTATTATTCCGCCCTGTCTGTTAATATACTATTTTGCTCTCTTGTGGAACAATCTGCTTTTGCCGTCAGATCTTTAAAAAAAATCGTTACTTACTGTTCAAAGCCCATAGCTTTGTGCCACGCAGCTGCCTCAAAAGTATTTGTCCATGACGACGACATTCTGGGTTATGAATCCTTGAGAAGTTAGGCGCAAACGTTGGGAAAAACGCGTAATAATCTTCAAATTCACTCTGCAATAAATTTCTTCTGTGCAACGAGTCTGTAACCGACTTCATGTAACCTTCGCTTCTAGCAAAAGATTCTTGACTTTCAAATAAAGCTTCTTTAGAGGTATCATATTTCTTATGGTCAGCTTTCTTATGGTGGTCTTTCTCATGCTCCTTCTTCTCGCGAGAATCGACTTTTCTTTCAAAGCTTTCTTTCGATTCCTTAGATTTAGGTTCTTGTTTAATTTTTGTTTCAGCGCGTGGCTGTTCATTGCTTGTTTTATCTTCTTTGGTTTCATATAGTGGTTTGACTTTTAATGGTTCTTTTTCAAGGTCCTTGTGTTTAGTATGTTCCAGTTTTGTTTTTGGTTCGAGTTTTTCGTGTTCTTTATGTTTTACTGGTTCTGTTTTCACTTTATGGTCTCTTTTTTCAGGTTCTTTGTGTTTTTCTGGTTCTGTTTTTGGTTTGTGTTCTGATTTTTCAAGTTCCTTATGTTTGACTGGTTCTTCTTTTGGTTTTGGCTCAAATTCTTTCTTTAGTGGTTCCTTTATAACTTCGACTTTTTTTAATGTTTTCTCTTTGTCAGGCGTAGAAATCTTTTGCTTCGTCTGATCTTTAATATCTTTGCTTACTTTATGAGAGTCAAGTTTTGCATCTTGAGCATGTTGGGGTGGTTTTGGTTTCAACTTTTGTGATTTATCGGCATCTTCCTTCTCTGTACCTGTTTTCTTTACATGTACAGGTGTTTTAGCATCTAGTTGTTCTTTTTGAAACTCGTGTTTTGGATTTTCTTTCTTTAAAGGTTTCTGTTCAGAAGGTTTTGTTTTATCTTCTTTGTGGGTTTGTTGTGTTGTCGGTGATTTTAATTCTTTTGTAGTTTTAAGCGTCTCTTTGGCTTTTTTAGCTAAAAGTTTCCTACCGTCAGTATCATCTTCTTTGTCTTTGTCATCTTCATCATCATCATACTTCCTTTTAATTTTAGTTTCTTTTCCTATCGGCTTAGTTAATTTTAATTTTTCAGTTTTGCTCTCAACATCTGATCTTTTTCTGTGTTTTTTATCATCACTTTCGTCATCGTCGTCATCATCATCTTCATCGTCATCATCGTCAATTTTATGTACAGATTTTATTTTATCCTTCGATTCTTTGGAACTTAATTTTGATTTCTTTCTAATAATTTGATCATCGTCGTCATCATCGTCGTCGTCGTCGTCCTCGTCATCATCATCGTCATCATTAATTTCAGCACTAAATAATGGTCTTTTCTTTACTTTGTCAACCTTTATACTTTTAATTTCAAAACTGCCCCTAGTTTCTTTTGAATCTTTTAGAAAACCATGTTTACTTTTTAAAAATGCTGAGTCTTCATCATCGTCATCATCATCGTCATCCTGAAGCTTAAAACTCGGCTTTGCATCAGGCTTCTTCTGACTAATAACTTGCTGTTTTTCCCGAACCGCCTTCTTCATCTCCTCGTACGATCGATGACCACCTTCCACTTTCGCATGTTGCAGTTTTGATTTTAAAGTATCACTAGCACCATCACAACCGTCACATTTCTCCAGCTTCTGTTTCACTTTGTCTTGGGGGGTTTTAGGGAAATTGACACGGAATGCAGTTATAACTGTGACCAAAACTGAAAGGGAGACCAAGGAGATGAGGAAGAGAGTCCGTATCTGCGCCATGTCTCAGGCGCCAAACGCTCACGGCGCCATCTCCGGGACAACTGATCTATTTTCCAACTTTTAACCCTGAAATTTATTTCCGAACACACGTGCAACGGTTAAGGGACATCACTCATTCACTCGAGCGCAATTTCCATTGATAATTTTGAGGTTCCGGAATCGTAAGCGTGGAATTTTGAATGACGTAGGGATAGAGTAAAGGAGCGGCTCAGACTACCAGATAGTTGCCACGCTAGGGTACTGAGGATGGCACAGGTCCAGAAGTACAGACCAGCAACGTTATCTTGGAAGATATTTCGGCTCATGGATTCTAGCTGGGTGTGATAGAAGTTATTTTTGATTGCAACAGCTGAGCGCGTAAATTGGTCGGAGAGTAAGAGCGTTAAAAATAGTGCTGCAAAGGCGATTGGCCGTTTGCTCCCGCGTCGAATGTGTGATGAGATAGATTGGCCTGCATTGAGACGGGGACAATATAATTTAACTTTTAATTAGGTTTCTTCACATGTGTTTAATTGTCTCTTTCATAATCGTGAAAAAGTATTAATAATAATTTTGACATATTATAGTTACAATTTATATTAATGTTTATTTTGATCATGTAGTATTAATTAACACTGACAAATTAATTGATATTTTTCCTTGTATTTTATTAGGTTTTTATTAGGTCGGTATTAATTTTCATAGGTTTTACTTTAAATATAAGTTTAAACATGTGTATACTGTTATGGCAAAAGCATTATTTACCTAGTAAATTTTATAAGAAATACATTATGTGACATGCTTTAAAACAAATAAATTATTTGATTGATTGATATATTGATGATCTAGTTTGTCTACCGAGTTCTAATACCATAAGTTCTTTAAAAAAGTTTATTAGAAATTACGGATAAATTTATCTTTTAAGGCGAGGGTATTCGGAGAAATCTGTCCTGCTCCAACGCTTTTATTTTACGTATATATTTTTCTATCCTTATCCTACTCAGAGGAAGCGGGCCGTTCAGAAATCTCACGATGTCAAGGTGTTTTTATTTATTATTATGGCATTACATGAATGGGTTTTTAATATGACAGCCGTTTTATATATCATTTTGTATCATGTTTATTTTGTTATAAGTTTTTATTGTGCAAGACAAGAAACGATATTTAGGTCAAAGTATATTTTCCATTTTATTGAATGCAGGAAATGCGAGTAATCGTATATTGAACGGCCGAAATATTAACACCAAAGATTGAAATAACACATGTATTTTTTTCAAAATTTTATATCAATTTTCCACTGTTTAAAATGAGTTTCAAAAGAGACAAACTCGGGAGAATCCCCCCTTAAGAGGCCCCTTTAATCTTGGATTTTTCTTGAGCATCAGACAAAAGGTAAAAACTTAATTTGACGTCAACAGCTTATTATCTTGATTTTTATTTTCATACGTGTTATCTAGCAACATCTAAATACGTCTCTGTACAATCCAAAAGCAAAATTTCACAAAACACCATCATATAGCTATCAGGATATCGTGAATATTGCCTTGTTTCAACACAAAGTTTAGCAAGTTGTATAATTTTACTGGAAATAAAAAAAGAGAAATACAGACGTTGTTTATGTAAAAAAGACTAAGTTTATACACTTTTCTATAAATAAACAATTACCGCCGCGTTTCATGGAAAGCAGGTTTTACCTGAAACCATTTCACAAATTCGCTGCCGTTTGAATATCTCACACCTCTTGATTAGAGATGTGTTGGAGTGCGGTGTGGGGGGGAGGTAAAAATATATAAAAATGTGTGCAAAGTTTCATTGAGATCAAAGGCATCAGGACGTCACAAACGCCTAAAGCATTTGTATGGCAGCTGTGTGGGGCAAACTGTAAAGAGCCAGTCGCTCAAACTTCATGTACTTACTAAACTAAATGTTTGCTCAATAAATAAATTTTTATGTTATAGTTATTAAATTTTTCAGAGTATACAACGTGAAATTTAAGTCATTTTGTTAACAAAAACTGGTGATAGTACTCGTCCATATGAACAACTTGAAGCCAACCCTGAAATCGTGAAAAACAAATCAGCTGTTTCATACATTTTGGTCGAGTAGGTATTTAACTTTTCTATGGAACAGCTGATATTTTTTTTTACGATTTCAGGGGTACATTGACTCCATAGTAAAAGTTGTTTATATAGACAAGTACTATTACCAGTTTTCTTTAACAAAATGACTTAAAGGAGATGGTCAGAATCGGCCTTAACCGCGTACACGAAATCAATTTATACTATAATTTTTGTTAGATTTATTCGTAGCTAGTTTCACTTTCATAATAAAACGGACACAGATATTAAAATAAATAAGTACTTAATGTTGCAGCCGGTCATGAGAGCGAACACCGAACGAAACAAAAGCGCGCGCCATCTATCAAGTAGTCCATAAACTACGCTTCCAGCGTGCTTTGATAAGAGTCATGCGTGACGCAATCGGCAGTCCCAGCTTTTTATTTCACGATCTCACGAATCATCGTGAAACATTGTTACAACTATGAACGTTTCAAACGCGCTGAAGTTTATTTTCGCAATGCCATATGAAAATAACCTCAAAATAAAAACGATTTATCATAAAAAGTTATTAAAAGATGGTGTCCGTTTTAAATGGATAGTCAAACCGTGCTATTTTGAATTTGTTCTTTATCATTGACCACAATATATTTGTGTACTCTCTTAAGGCATTTTGCTTATGGGGAACTGGCCTTCTCCTTTCACGTTGTATAGAAGATGCATCCATGTATTTATTTATTTATTTAAAATTTAACACCAACAGTACACATATTTGATATTACACACAACTAATTATATACAAAATTAAAATTCTGATATGTAGACCAGTTACAGTTCACAATATTCATCATTAAATTATAAACACAAAGCAGACATATTATTTAAAGCAAGAATAAAAAATCTATTATAATAATATTTGAACAAATTTACATGCATAACCATTTTTAACCGAATAACTATGTAGCTTAAAATTATACAAAAAATATAAAAAACATGAGTGAAAGACAAGGCAAAGTTATACTAAAGAAAATCTTAGCAAACTTAGATAAGGATAAGTAAAAGATATCAATATCCGGGACACTTTGGCTTTTCTCGTTGTATTCTCTTAACGGGACACCTGACACTAGAATATCAACAACACCAGGTTTTCAAGGGTTTATTGGAAGAGACTAGGTCTCTCCTCATATTGAAGAAAATATATTTGATTTATTGATCGTTTATCTATCCACCTATAAACAATGTATTAAGATTTATACTTTTGTCAAAAAAAAAAGTTTTCCACTCCCTTTTTTGTTTTTCAAACGTTCGTTAGTTTGAAAAACGCGGTTAAGAGATCAACTTGTTTTTTTTTAAATAGGCAATAGAAATATGAAGGAATGTTACCTAAATCCAATATTTTTTTCCCTACACAATATTTCAGTATTAGCTAAAAACACCAATTTGTTGTTTCGCTGCGTGATCACTAGTATTATGCGTCCAAGAAAAAGAGGCCAAAGATCCAACATAATTTATAATCGCCTATAAAAAGCAAATAAAGTCTTTGCCATTAGACTTATTGTGCTGGACGGGTAATAAAAAAAATTGCTAGGGTATGCCATCCTCGATTGGTAAATGTATGATTTAATATGTTGTTTAATTAACAAAATCTGTTTCATTACATGTAATATAGAGTACCATCAAAACACTTCCAATGAACCATTGAGATAATATATCCATAGAGTTAACTGACAACACGGTGTACACCGTACATTCAACCACTTGAAGTACGTTCCTATTGTAACAGGAGATCGGTCACAAACAGACCGGGCAGATCAAATGTTCTGTGTCCTAGAGATGTAAATTGATCCAAACTACCAGTTCGCAACGGCGGATCCAGGGGGGGTCATGGGGGTCATGACCCCCCCTGGGCCTAGTTCAACTTTTTTTTGCTATACAGAGACGCTTAATTTACCTAAAATTGCACAAAATTCAATATATGTTTGTACTAATTAGGAGCCTGTGACCCCCCCTCCTTGCACTCAGGCTGGATTCGCCCTTGCCAGTTCGTTCTATCAAATATCGTAGTTGACCGGTCTTTCTTAGTCAAATACATCAAATTTTAATAAAATATGGTATTATGTTTTTAACATTTTTCGTTTAGTAAAACTTAAATAACATAAAAAAAATTAAATCAAAAGTAAATAACTATTCCATAAAATATCAAAAACTTTAATAAAGCAAAGACCTAAAAAATGTAATACAAACTAAACTAAGTAATATAGTAATAATAATAGTTCTTTACATATTAAATTGCCGAAATTCATATTAATGAGTTCATAATTTCCTGTAATTCAATAGCTATTTAAATTATTTGTTTTTTGTTTGAAAGTTGATTTCAAGGTATTACATCTACGTATTATTTTTTTCAATGCAAGTGCTCGTAAAGGCCCACTTTTTATGCATCAAAACCGAACACAAAGTCGATTATTTTGCCCTAAGGCTTTATTATTATTATTTTTTTATTTATTTATTTGCAATGGTTGGCTAACCTGCAGCCTTTCCTGTGTACCATAGACGTTATACTTTTTTTCTACTGTTTAACGGCTCTGGATACAGTCCTTTTGAGCCAATTATAATTTAAAGTTCACAAGATTATATTTGTTTTCATTTCCTCACACTATGCATTGAAAAACGTAGTATGATACACGGGCGTAAAAGCAATAAATTACTCGGTTACGTTTAAAACACTCGCTATGCTCGTGTTTTAAATCGTCCTCGTAATTTATTCCTTTGCGCCCTTGTAGCATAAACTACTATTTTTATTCTCAGTTTGATTATAAAAATTAAACCTTCAAAAACATTTCGTCCTAAATGCCATATACAGTAGTCTCTCGCTAGTCCGCCGCTTGATAATCCGACAACTACTATAATCCGCCCATTTCTTGCAAGTCGATGTCTCTCTGTAAAGATGGAAAATCTTAAAGAAAGTGGATAGTGGTGTGCCTTTTACAGACATAGCAAATCAGTTTCATGTTGGGCGGTCAACAGTTTATGACATTTGAAAGAACTACGTCACTAAAGTACTAATAATATTAGTACATAGTAATTTTGTATTAGTACATATGATTATATTATAATCATATGTACTAATGTCGTTTTATTTATATCGAAGGAATGTTTCCTTAAAAAAATAAAAAGATCACCCTAGAAATTTTCATCGTGACTGATTTGTATAACTGGTATTATTAACGATTATTGCCGATTTTGAGCTATTATTAAAACACAGCACGTATGTATAGTACAGTCATGGTATCAAGATTGATATCTTGGCTACCTCACATACAATATACTACTGGTACACTATAATTAAAGGTAGTAGCATCTTCAGGTGATTGTTTCTTAATAATATGCGCCTCTGCCGCCGCCTGCTATTTACGGTACCTCTCAATAAATGCTATATGCCAAAGATTCTCAAACTTTAGTAGGCAGACCGTACAATAACAATATTTTTAAAATTGTAAATTTTTTTTTCCTTACAAAGGAAGAAAATTACATTAGTTGTTGAGGCATACAAAGACCCGTAAAAAAAAGAGAAAAAAAAAAACAGTTATTTTTGTCTGTGTCCGTATGCTCACGATTTAAGTAAAAACTGTTGAACGTATTTGGATTGAGTATTTTCTATTGTTTAGCATAATTTACTGGAAGTTAACTTGTGGTATTTATTATTCAGAAAATATAATTTAAAATTCACATCTGCACAGCGCCATCTTTTGACAGACGATGGCCCTACGTGTAATTACGTCGTAATAAACTGAGTCACGTACGTATCAGGAAGTCAGCGCGGACTAATTCACGAGTAAATTTTACATATTTTCGGAACTCATCTAAAAATATATTTAGGGGCTCTATAATATGTTTTTGCACAATCTATGGCTTGGGAAATACTACATTTTTTTATTATCATGGAAATATCAATCTGTTATTTAATTATTTTCAAGATTTACGTTTCTGATAGAATTTGATATCAGTGGGTTTTTCCGTCACTAATAAATTCTTATAATACTATATCCTTCGATTTCACATTTTAGAAATTCACGCTAAGAAGCGCTGTCAATAGCTCATAAAAAAGTATTCTCAAAAAGAGATTTCTCAAATCAGTACAATTTGTGTCAACTCAGTTGGTGGATGTGAGCATTATTATCAGCTACGCAGCGCGCCTCGGGTGTCCCTTCCTTTCACCGCAATACTCAACTGCGGAATTTTTGACGACATTCAGACTTGCCAACTGAATATACCCGCATTATCGTTCGATTTAATCCTAACCTGGCACTCCCAAAAAGATTCGATCGATCGTTTATCGTCTGAGCATACGTCCATCTATAACCGAACGATATTCGATCGAATTTAGTCACTTCGGAGTTTCAGAAGTTCAAAGTTTCCTTAGGTTTCAAAAGTTCAACGGTACGTGAATTAACAGAAGGAAAAATGAAAATAATATTAATCAAAATAAATTACTTGTCTCAATAGACCTTGGGATTCAAAACGGCTGCCCGCTCCTCTGGCTGTACCGTCAGCATAGATCAACCGTAAACCCGAAATATTACATCAGAATTATGGGACTTGAGCGATTGAAGAAATTAACATTGAATGTAGGCCTACCATAAGTTTTGCACTCGATACACGTTAGTGACTGCGTAAAATATTTATTATGGGAAATTGAACAGCGCCCCTAGCGGTTTACGAGAGGAAACACAACTTCTCATACAAAATATTTTACGCAGTAGCTAACGTTTAACGAGTACAAAACTCATGGTAGCCGATATCGTTCTAATTAGCTATCTGTATAAATGTCACCGTAAGATTGTAAAATCCAATAGAGTATATTTTTATTCTACTAGTGAGATTATATATCAACGGTAGGTTTTTTCAGGTTGTTTATAAACTAACCTAACCCATTTAAATTATAATTTGTCGGATTATATTGTCGGTGGAAGTGAGAGGTGGATAGAACAGCGGCCATTTTTATTCCTAAGGTCTATACATATTCTTGGTGGAATATCAACTTCAATAAATTATACACAAATTCTTTTACTTTTATTCCACAAATATTTATTTTTAATTTAAATTTAGGCGACAGGTTTTGTGTTTTGTAAATATTTGTGGAATAAAAGTTGTATACAAAAATAGAGTTTGAGAGCCGCTGCTCTAGGCATTGCCTCCGCACTTCTTTCATTGTTATTCCTCAGGGAGGTCCGTGATTAATCAGATCGGATTTTTATGTGAAGGTCGTTGTTTATTGTACGTTTTCTGTTCAAGGAAGCTTCGTTTTAAATATTTAAAGCACCATGTTTTGTATGCTGGTTAGGAAGCAACATTGTCAGAGTTCAGCACGACAACGTTTTTTTTTAACATAATTGTTGTTTTACCTATTTTATACATACTGTGTTATGAAACCTCTAAAGCCACCTAACACGGGGCCGTAACCAGGAAATTAGGAACAACTTCTGAATGATTATTTTACTTCATGGTAACCGCTGGACAACCATCTTTAACATCTTGAATAATTCAATATAATAATCTTAAGTTTAATAACCTATTACATAATAACCATTTTAGAAATAATTTAGATTTTTGTTTGAGGTTTAGGGTGGTGTTTGAACCCCAAAAACCCCCATGCAAAGCCTTTTATACTTTCAGCCCTTTAGCTGGAGGCAGGAATAAGGTATTATAAATTGATAACAAAGGAAAACTAGAGTTTTTCATGTTTCAGGGGTGCATGCTAAAACCGGCGTCGAACTAAGGTTAAGGATACTGGAAATAGTGATACAGCTCTGAATTGGACTAAAATATTCTGCCAGAAAAGACAACAAAAAATGGAACAAGACAATTATGGAGTAGCGGCCTAATGTGGTACATGGATCTCTATCAGATCACCAGCGGTTAGATGATTTTGCCAAGATAACTGGCAAGCATTTAATGAGCTTGGCTCAAGACTCAAGGTCGCACAGAGTGGTGCAAAAAAAAGAGGTCTATACCCAGTAATGGGCTTTAAGGACAGACATCATGACGGGACCAACTCAGTTGTGGGCGTGGCTAAATATCATGCTATTTTATTTCGCTATAAGGTGCACGCTCCATGAAACTTGCGAGGACAATACAATCGTGCCGATTTTGTCGCGGGTGCAAAATTGAATACTTGTTTCAGGATAAAACCAGATTTTGGCAAGACTGTGGACGTTTTTAAAAATTATTTTTTGTAATTATTAATCTAGATTACAGTTTCGATGTTTGACTCATATTAATTCTTTGACTTTATCTAAAACCATAAAAGCTAGCACATTTGGCTACACTTTACGTTAAATTTACGTATTTTAGTTGTCGTTATGATATTACTCAAATTTAACGAATTTTAGTTCGACTTTAACATAGAACTAAATAATGTTAACGGACTTAGCCTAAAATATTGTAATAACTTTTTATAGATACCCCACAATGTGGTGACAGCGTTTGTATGTAGGTTTGGGTGTAAATCGGATACGAAGCTTGAGCTGCCTACGGCGAAGCAGCGCTACGAAGCGGGAATGCGGGAAAATATCACCATAGCGATTTTATATTGTATTTGCTTGTTATATCTCAAAAAAAATGTGTGATAAAACAAGTAGATAATAGTTCAGAGAATACTATATTTAAATAAGCAGCGGTAGCTCGTCGGTAGCACGTTTTCAATCTTGGGAACCAAGTTCGAATCCTACCAGCGAACGGGCCTATGTATGTTTAGTTGCCATCAACCGGACTGGGTGCCTATCATCAAAAACATAGGTATACTATCGAATCCCGATTGTCTAAGGATGTGAAGTGACGACACAGTTCATAAATAGTTGCCCACTAAAGGCAATTTTGAAAGTTCAGTTTTTATCAATATTTTTGATGATAGAGGCACCCAGTCCAGTTGGCAACTAGAGACACATAATAGAAGGGCAGGTCGAGTATGTGAGTTTTTCTGAATTTGCGTGTATAGTATTTGCATTAAGCAAAGCATAAAGTAAAGTAATACCTAGTGTTAAGAATAATAGTAATATTAATAGTAATAGTGTTAATAAATAATACATAACATATGCTGCAGATGAAGGAAAACACTGTGAGGTAAACCTGCATCCTCAAAAGAGTGTATTTGTACACGAAGTACGGCTTTAGGTTCACCTGCTGTTATGTTACGACATGAAAGCTGTCGGTGAAAAGCGGGTGCACGAGTGTAGACTGTTCCGGTGATAGTCCACACTTAGGAAGGCCCTGTGCCATCCCCCATTTTGTTGTTTTAGTTTTATACAGAGCTATTGTAATAAAATCTATAAGGTTTGGTAAGAAATAATCAAAGACAATAAGACTTCTTCCTCATCCGTAACTTGGTATTTGCTCTATGTCCATAACCTAGCATTTTATAGAATATCCAAATTAAATGGGCTGTAAATGCGTGGAATAAGGTAATTCCCTCCCAGCATGTATTTTGCAGCATGCAATAAATAAAAAATTGCTTAGTAACAGACTGTGCTCGACCGAAGGCTGGCCGTCTTCGGCCAAAAAAGGCACCTCCGGCCACAGCTTTAAAAGCCGAAAGAAGTTGGAACATTTTTATATGGAGGTTGGCATAGTCATCGGCCGTTCTGTTCTTTTTTTTTTCTTTTTCAAATCTGCTTTGTAATGTGAAACCTATATATGAATAGAGGACACAAACATATATATATATTTTATATAAAATAGTGTCCTAAAACGTCACGTTACCGAGATGATGCTGAGAGATAAAGACCACTATATGACATTAGAGATTTTTGTACTTATATCCATATACATATTATACTTCATGCTTCTACTTTAACAGACTCTGTCAGTAAAAATATAAAATGGTACACAAACTACTCATTTTTTCGTAAATACATAATATATCGTTATAAACCTAGACTTTAACTAAATTCATAAAAATATTAATTGATTTTGGGACTAGCTAACCAAGGATTGGCAGCAAGGTTGCTGTATTAGTTTATACCATGATCTATTACTATTAAAAAAAAAATTCCATATACTTCTATGTAAAATGCACCCTGATTTTTACGTGCTCTCTTACAGCTCCTTGGTTGATTCACTTGAATTCACCCCAAAGGTATTATTATCAATTCATTGCAAGTAACAATGGCAAATTCTGTAAATCCTTTACGAGTCCTTGCATCTATTGCCTGTATTGCGTTCTACGTTGGGTGAAATTATTTAGCGTAACCAACTGAGATTTTTTTTTCATTTAATTGTTCCGCTTTATATTTCCTACTTTGTAAATTTAGCATTTGTTTTTTTTTATATATATTGTTATTATTTTTTTTTACCTCTACAGATTCACATCTTTTCATTGTTACAATTAAAAGTAAAATACATTGTCACAATACAATTTCAATACATAATATCATGCATGAACTATCAATCATTAAACATTTTTTACTTTATTGTTGTAGACAAGAAAATTGCCAATATTCATTAAAATTAAAATAAATTAAACTGAGATTTGGGGCGTCATATTTAAGTTATATCTCGTTTATTAATAGTTTGCGAGCTGTGATTAGTCAATCTTTTTCCAAAGACATTTGTGGGTACGCATGCGATTTTGATTTCTTTGGTCCAGTGTGGTACTACATATATTTAAAGCTTAAATAAAAAAAAAGACATGTCTTACTGGTGGTAACTGGAATTATTTAAATTAAAACAAATAGAGAATCTTTATTATCTCAGAAACCATTGTTTTTTGGATAGCATATGTCATAGAATACTCATAATTGTCTTTATCCATCATCTTTATTACCTCCCAAAATAAATGGTTCTATTTTAACCGGTAACCTTAAAGGTTTAATTGCGCACATATTTGCACATATTAAACTTGTAAGACCGCCGGGTGAACCATACGAAAAATTTTCTAATTTATATTTTAATTTATTTTATGTAATTTAAAAAAATATGTAATAACGTATAATAAAATAATAAATAAAATAGCTTTATTGTTCAAAAACAGAGCATTAACACAAGTTGCAAGGGCCCCTGTACTAGACCTGAAAGACCTGATTTACTGGGTGCCCCGCTCTACCACCAAGACAATTATTATTTGAACTTAAATAAAAGTAGGTACAGCTTTGTTAATAATAATAATTGATAAATCTTACTCTAAATAAAATACTACAATATTAAGTTAACATATGTTTGTTTTATTGTGTGTGTGTGTGAGGGTGTGTAGAAGTGTGTGAGAGGGTGCAGAAGGGTGTGTGAGGATGTGTATGTGTGTGATGTGGAAGCGCGTTTGCGGTTTCGTACTTGTTAAATGAGATAGGCATAGCATAATTTACTTAATAAGGTTTTCTGTTTCTTCATAATTTAGATAGTTTAGGTAAAGCGTAAGTTTCTGTTTTATTTCCGATACGGTAAACTGGTAAATTTCAATAATTCTGTTAACCTTGTACATGGATGAGGATTGAAATGGGAATTGTTTTTGTGCAAATGTAGTTCTTTTTTTGTCTATAACGTATCTCATAAGCGTAAGCTTAATTTAGGTTTTCTTTTACTTTAAGTAATTTGTTTAAGTTATAGTTTATTATTTCATGATTTATTAGTAATTTATAAAATTTAGCATGTTTGTATTTTTTGTTTAAGTTTTTTTTTCTGTTTAACATTGTAACATTATGCGAGGGCTGTGTGCTCCTATAATTTGTATAACTCTGCAGCACTAATGTATACTCAATAAGTAGATGTTTGTAATCGCAGTATGCAGTTGGAACTCCTTAATAAATAAATGAAAAAATAAATAGTAATGTGAGAGTCTATAGATAGTAAAATAGGGCCGAAATATAATAACAGCTAAAGATCGCAAATATGACCCTACCTATAGATAATTTATTAAAACTCGCGTGAAAAAATTACCAAATTGTTATAATATGCGACTTTTAACACTCCGTGTGATTATTGTTCACTATATGCCTACTGTATCACCGATACAATTTCGGCATAGGTCCGAACATTTAAAGTAGGTTAAAAACTAAAATTTTCTCCACGTGGTTTCGGTTAGCACCCCGCCCGCTCAACTAGAAAAATATAATTAACGTTTTAGCTGTAAGACTTTTTAGCTAGGGCACATTTAGATGGGAAGGTGTGCAAAGCACAGAGTAAAATTTAATAGTTAATGTAACACCAACGGCACCTTCGATTTCGGGTTTAGCTTCGGCTAAATGCTTTGATTCCGGCCGAAAATAAACCTTCGCTTGGACACTAGCTACAAGCATCATTACAACGCATTTCCTCTTGAAGACCCCTACTTGAAGCAATGTCATTATCACAGTTATTAAATTGTCCATCCTCAGATGATCAGTGTTTGTTTATGTTGTTTATTTAGGATTCCACAGAAAAACTGAAACCCTTGTAGCAGACCAAGCTGAGATGCGTTTAGAAATACAGGTTGATAATAATTAACCCCCTAGCTATATCAAAGGAAACTATTCTATGTTCGAAATAAAAAAAGTATGTTTTGTTATTTTTGTCTTGCTTCATAATTTAAAAAAAAAGATATCGACCGCCAAAGTCGATCGCGGGTTAATGTAGGGTAGATTGCGGGGGTGGGCGCCAAAGGCGTCGGGAATGTTTTTCATTGATGGTTGGGGGTCTAAGTAGTAACTACTATATAATCTGTGATCTGAGGCTCGTTGCGGGGAAGGCCCAACCAACATCTTCTCTATATCAGGCCTTACAACTGAAATGGCTTTTAGTGATGACGTCATCACTAGTGGTACATGCTATTTTACTATAGGATTTTCAACAACAAATTTTTCATTCCCATTTTATTTTTAAGCACCGTATTTATTCAAAAGAATTAAGAAACTTATTACTTTTGAATTGTTTACATATTTATGTATTACTTTTTTAGTTCTTACTTTTTTTGTATTAATTATTCATTAAATTTTAAAAAAGTTGTGACATTGCTTACTATTTTTCATCCGGTCTGAAACGTCAAATAAAATAAAAATCAATAAATCTGCCAAACTCCCCTAAAGAAATGTCTCCCTTGTACCACTAGTGATGACGTCACATTTGAGTTGCCAGGCCTGTACAGAATGTACACTGACAGTAGGTGTTGGTCCTACCGCCTATTGTCAGTCACATGTCGCGTCACATAAGTTAGCAATTTATTCGAAATTCAGATAATAATCCGAATGAAAAATTTGAGAAAAAAAACGTTTTTTAATGATTTTGTGTTCTATTAGTGATTCTGTCTGATTCATATATTTCAATATAGCTAGGGGGTTCATTTCCAACCTATATATTGGTCCCCAGGAAAAAGAAAGAATTTAACCTACCTCCGCATTTTTTAAATTGGTATTGTGACACTTACTAAGTGTCCGGCAAATAATTTATTTTTTAATTCCTTTACTTGACGACGACGTTTTAGCAAAGTTTATTGGCAAAAAAAATGGTTTGCGTCAGAGATAGAACCGTAAATTTTTGGTGTGTATACTTTTCATGCCGCCTCTTTACCCAATCACAAAGGTAAGAATCAATGGCTATATATTATAATAATATGTCAGTATTCGCCTACGAGGTCATTTAATTTTTTTATTATTTCGTTTAAGACTGTACCTGAGCCTAGAGCATGAACAACGCCAGACATTCGAGGATTCAATTGAAAAAATCGGACTCTCCTTGTATGTATTGAAAAAAATATATTTGATATATTGATCTTTTACCTAGGGATTCTACTTATAAACAATGTATTAAGATTTGTACTTTTGTCAAAAAAATATGTTTTCCACCCTCTTCCTTTTTTGTTTTCAAACGTTCGTTTCAAGAACGCGGTTAAGAGGTCAACTTGATTTTTTTTTCATAAAATAGGGAATAAAATATGAAAGGATTCTACTTAAATCCAATATTTTTTCCCTACAAAAATTTCAGTATTAGCTGAAAACACACCAATGTGTTGTATCACTGCGTGATCATTAGTATTACGCGTCCAAGAAAAAGAAGCCATTGAGCCAACATATAATCGCCTCTATCAAAAGCAAATATGGTATTTGCCATTGGACTTATTGTGCTGGATGGATGATAAAAAAACTGCTAGGGTAGGCCATCCTCTTAACTATAATTAGATAGGAAGTGTACCGGAAGTAACGTACAAGTTCTGAACAGGCCCCTATACAAGATACGAATAAAGAAATATCTACAAGCTCAACGATAAATAATGGTGTCGATTCGGCGCAACACAACTTAACTAATTTGATAGGACTAACCTTAACCGTCTTTTTGTCTTTTCGATACAGAAAGAAAAAGACCGAACGCTTAAATTAAGTTTAGTCCTGTCAAATAAGTTAAGTCGTGTTGCGCCGAATCGACACAAATGTATACAAATAACAAACAAACAAACCAGCAAGTTTCAGATTTATAATAACAATAATAGTTTCGATTCGGCGTAACACGTTTTAACTTCTTTGACAAGACTAAACTTGATATACGCGTTCTGTCTCTTTCTTTTTGTATCGAAAAGATAAAGACAGAAGCTAATATTCAGAAATATCATACGATACAGTATATGCTTATTTACCTATATACCTATATATTTACTTATATACCTGTGAAACAAGATAAACCGTAATTTTAGTTTAGTCTTACGAGTATCATAAAGTCTCAGGATCATTTAAAGGATGGGATGATTTTAATTAAAGTGGGTAAAAATGCAAATCATAATTACTTACTTTAAAATAAAAAAAGTATGCAATAAATGCGTACAGCAAATTCGCGAACATTTCTTAATTTAAATAAGGTTTTCACAAGAAAAAGATGTCATTTTACGTATTACATTCTGATTACAGTATACTTAATTAAAGTTCTTATAGTTCCCACTCGTAATAACTTCGCGAAATGAATGGAGTTTAAAGGAACTTCCAAGATTTTGCATGTCAACACTGCGGCTGTGTATGACACCATGTGTAATCTTTCATTTAAATCATATTGCGATAAAAAAACAGATAGGGGCTTAATTTTACAGTGGGATCTGATTGATTCATCACAAACTGTTTCTTCATGTTTTGTGATATGCTACTCGTATACGCAATGAATGCTTACCGTATTCCACTACTAGCATAATCAGAATTTGTATATCTTATACCCCAGGATATTTTTGTACCAGCACAATGAGCCCGCCATGAAGATTTTTATGAAAATCGATTGCTTTTAAAAAGCTAAAAACAGTGATAAATAGAAGATTGTACAACAAGGGCATAAAACAATCCATTTTATCCGAGACGTTTATATGCCCGAGCCAAACGGCGAGGGCATATATTGAGTCGAGGATAAAATGGGTTTTATGCCAGGGTTATACACTCTGCTTTTCACTTCGATTGCAAGGAAATGAAACAGTGATATTGCTAGCAAATGACATAATATATTTAACATTCAATAGGTAATATTTAATGCAAATTTAAATAAACAACTTAATATATGTACCTATTGAGGAAAACCAACAGCTCTTTCCCGCCAAAGTATTTTTTTTTTAATTTCTTCCACTGTTATTGAGTTTTAAAAAGTTTGTCTATGATGTTGTACTGACTGTATGTAGGTACGTTCTTAGAAGCAGTAAATACTTTTATGCACTAGAGCAAGCCTGGCCAATACATTTTCCAGGTAAACAAAATTTCTTAGACTGTGGTGGCGCCGGGCCACCACTACTGTCATATTCATAAGGTAATTTATACACAAAAAAGACAAAATATACTTTAATTTACTTTATTTGTGAATGAAATGAAACAACATATTTCTTTTTATTTAATGTGAGCTATGAAGTGGTTTTCCTGATAGTAATTTGTCGGCTAGCCGGCCGACCGAAGTGCTGGCGGGCAAATTCAAATGCCTTGGCGGGCCAGTTCGTGGCCCGCGTGCCTTGGTTTGGCCGTCCTTGCACTAGAGCATAAAACATAGTTTTAGTCCGCTTATAGCAAGCATAAACAAGAACTTTACGAGCATGAGAAGTGAAAATATTTTTTTCGATAGTTTAAAAAATTACGAAGTTGGCAATCGAAGTGAGTGACGTCATCTGACACGATTTCATACTAAAAATGATAATATCGCTATCGCTAACTTCGTTAATCATAGGAATTTTTCAAAAAATCAAATGTATTGTGCTTTGCTATAACTAATTAATCAGTTGCTACAAAAAATATACTGATATTACAGTACAGGCGACGCGTCCATTGTTGGCAGATTGGGTATCTAAAGTAGGCTTTCCTGGTGGCTTGTCCTGAACGTAGTGGGCGGGGTACCACCTTGCGTGTAAATAGATTAGTATAGAATCCCCTTATTAAGGCGATACGTAAAAGTTTTAGCGCCCCTGTTACTCCATATGCGAAAAAACCCTCAGTGCAAGTGGGACGGATTCGTGGAAAAGTAGCAAAAAGTCGGTTTTTTATTTATATAAAATGTACTAAGCTATTTTGTCAAAAAGATTTTCAAGGAGACTTTACAAATACATAATATCCACATTTTGAATGCAATTTCACAATGAAATTAGTTAGGATTTCAGAATTACAGGAAAAAATAAAACAATTTAGAGGTCTTTTCGGAATTAAATTCTATCGAGAAAATTTCATCTAATCGCGTTTTCCTTCAGTGAGAATCTTAATCAAATACTCAATAAACATTTACCCAAAAATCAAATACGTAGATGATGTTATAGGGGAATAAATGGATTATTATTACATACGGCTTGAACACTCACGTGTGATTGTTGTTGACTATATGCCAACCGTTTGACCGATACAATTTCGGCATTATCAAGGCGAGTGTATTTTTTTGATATCGCCTTAATTCGGTCGTCGGTCGATCGTTATTGAATACGTTGTCGCATAAGGCATTACCTTGAAAGCCACTCAAATAGTTTCTGAATCTATTCTGATGGTTCGGCTACTAATATTGGTTAATTTCATTATTGTAAAAATATTTATTTTCGTTTCATTTTACAGAAACTTATAAAGACATCATCATTCCATATTTCTAGGGTTCCGTTATCGAAAATTGGAAAAAGACAACTCCTTTATTTTGATGATACGTGGATCTGTCCGTATTCCTGTCTGTCTGCCACAGTCACTTTTCTCCGAGATGAAAGAAGCTATTACTAGTAATTTGAAATGGTAATAAATCATGCTTTCCCGCACTAGTTAAAGGGTTATTGTCACAAAAATATTGACCATAGCAAATGAGGTATTATATATTATATAAGGGCGTAAGAATTTTTTTTTAAATCTTTGCACTTTTTGTTGTGTATGTTTCAAAATTCACAACATAATGAACATAAAAAATATGCCCCTCCTTTATTTTCGAAAGTATCAGAAAATCCGTACACCTATCATAAATGCGAAAGTTTGTTGTTTTTTTGCATAGAGTTAGTTTTTGGGCCGAAAAGCGTCATAGGCTTCTTTTATCCCGGGATAATTAGCAAATTAATTCAGCGCGGGCGAAGCCGCGGGCAAAAGCTATATGCAATAAAATAAAGAGGAAATAATTATAGCGATGTTTAACATTATAATAATTTACAGAAACGCGAAAACGTACGGTACACTCGGTGCACATGCCCAGTTTTTTTTTTAAACAAGCAGAAAAAGTAATAGCTGTCAAAAACTCCAAGATCATTCACTGCAGCAGCAAGTTCATCACTTTTATGAGCTTTAGGAAGGCATTACACTTTTATTACCCATCTATACCATGTATGGATGAAGCTTAAAACCATTTTCCACCTGGTGGAGTGAGCTGCTGATTCTGGTTTCTGAATATATCGAATGTGAAATGCAAGTAATTTATACTGTCAGGTGTGAATCCTTGATGAAACTTCATTCTAACACTAATAAAAGTCTTTTTGTACGAGTTCCACTATTTTATTTACTTAATTATTGCGACTAGTTTCGTCTATTTGACATCGTCGTGCTGATTGGAATAGGTAAACAGTAAAAGTATAGCTAACTAAGTCTTAGGGTAGATAAATGCTAAAATAAAATTAAAAGTAAATGAAGATACATGGATATTTATTTGCGTTTTGATAAAAATATTCATAAGTAAATAATAAAACGAGAAATGTCCAAATTAAAATTAAAGATTAAATTCAATTAAATTCGAAAGTCATAAATAATATAAAATTAAATAAATGTCAACTTGGAAATTGAATAATGAAATACCGCGGTGTAATAACAGAACTTGGCTATGTTTCAAAGTTAACAAGTCCAATATTCTAAAATCGAAATAAAACTAGAATCATCTATCGACAGACTTTTATTAGTGTTTGAAATGCAAGTCACAATCTACACCCGCCTTACACCGACAATTATTACGTCCCAGCGTTACGGATGGTCCACTATTGCCGTAATTTGGACCTACATGTGGTGCCTTCCGAGACACGCAGACCGAACTCAAATGTGCCCCTACGGGATTTGAACCCGCGACCTGCGGATTAATGGTCTGGTACTTCAACTACTAGACCACAGAGGCAATCAAGAGTAGTGAATATGAATTTTTTTGGAATTATTTGCTGAAGGCAAAGGAAAACTAGCTGGCGTGACGGCAAAAGAAAACTAGCTGACGGCAAAGGAATACTAGCTGACGGCAAAGGAAAACTAGCTGATGGCAAAGGTTAAAAAATTCAGTTCCCTTGGACTTCTTGACGATAGTAGCATGAAAGATGTATTAATGACTTTATAATATGTTATAGAAAAGGTGAATCCCAATGGTGATATTGCTTAGAGTTCCATATATGCTTGGTTTTTATGACATCATAATTTTTTGTATGCATTTCATTTGACTTTTTTTTAGTCTTATCGTGTGTGGCACTCATTGTGAGCTAATTGTAAAAATGTACTACATCATTACATTTCAGCCACTGGTTTTCTGAAAAAAAGCCTTTTCAAAACATATTAAGTCAAAGCTCCTCCAGTCAGAAAACGGCTAATGTAATAGTTATGAAACGTTCCGTCAAATGAATCTTAAGGGGCTGCACAATGCTAAAATTCAGTCCTGCTCTAACGCTTTTGTTTTTTAACTGTCTATCCTGCTCTATCAGATACCGAGCACGCAAAAGTTCAGTTATTTTGAAATTGCGGCTACATTAGGGCATTAACTATAATTTGTTTATGTAATAAAGATGGTTTTTTCTAGTAATTATCTGCGTGTGTTGGTTTCGTTTCAATCGAAATATGGATACTGAATCTCTTTTTCGTAAAATTCATGCTTTTTAAAAGTATTATAATTAAAAGAAGATTGAAAGTATGTTTATTTATAAAGTGTAATTAATAATTGTCTTGAGTCAAAAAACACGCCATATTTTTTTTCAAATTTTCACCACGTACATTGACGTAACCGAATCCAATGCAAACTGTTGCTTAGCATTGTGGAGCCCCTTAAAATCCTCATGTCGTACGTAATGAAAGTCCAAAAAGCCCTTTCATTTGTTAAGCCCCACTAAAGGTTTAAGAAAAAACATACAAGAAAATAATGACGTCATAAAAACAAAACATGGATCTCTAAGCAATATCACCATTGATATTATTGTCCTACAACTTACAAAGAAGCCATTGACACCTCTTCCATGCTTCAATCAATAAGGAATCCATGATAAAAACAAGTCCCCATCAGACTAATAATGTATTTATAGTACGGCGACCTATCAAGTTGTGACGTGAAAATCGTCGGTGAAGAAAAGTGTGCAAGTCTTGACTGTACGCGTAACAGTCAACAGTACAGAACACCTGTGACACCCTCTCGATAATGATGAGTTTTTTTATAAACATTTAAATCCCAGAATCAGGCTGCAGGTCATCTGCAACCGTAGCACGTCTGCAGCAACTATAACTTTGTATTGTATTATATAGTTTTATCTTCCATCTCTAGCTACGTGGATGTTTCGCTGATGAGGGGAAAAATGTAGCCAGAATAATGAGAAACTAAAAGGCTGCCTTTCTGACTCTAATTGCAAGGAATATTCATTTGTAAAACGTTGAATCCTCTTATGTCGGCGGGGTTTTATACATTTATTATTTATACCTTATTTATATTTTCAATTTTGTTGTTTTTATTGCATTATACAACATGTAGCAGAAAGGTGTAACCATATTTGAAGAACTTATTCAGTCAATGGTATAGAACAACTTTTACTATGGAGACCACCCCGAAATCTTAAAAAAAAAATCTGCCCTTCCATACATTTCGGCCGAGCGGCATTGCATTTTTCTATGAAACAGTAAAATATTTTTTTTCGAGATACGGGTTTTGTTCCATAGAAAAAGTTGTTCTATACCACTGACTGAAAAAGCTCTTCAAATATGGTTACACCTTTCTGTTACACGTTGTATATACAACTATAACTGTTAAGACGAAGTTGCGAAAGCCGAAAACTGGCGATAGTACCCGTCCATACGAACTTCGTGAAAAAAAAAACGAGAAATCGAGAAAAAATCTATTGTTTTATATATTTTGGTAGGATAGCTATGTAATTTTTTTGTAGAATAACTGAGATTTTTGGGCGATTCGAGGGTTGTCTCCATCGTAAAAATTGTTCGAATGGACGATTACTATCAACATAGTTTCCGGCTTCCGCAACTTCATCTTAACGCCCAGTATATACCTATACAAGTGTATAAATATTAATATTTATTTCTTTATTTTTCAATCGACGCTTCCAGCCTTCTGGGTACACTACCGAACGACGGTGGTGATCTGGCCAGCATTTTTTATTTATTTTGATTATTTTAAAATTGTGCATGTAGGTATATACTCGTAATTTAGAATTTAGTAATAACTTATCACTTGTCGGTTTGAATTTAATATAATTATTACAGAAAGTATTATAATTTGTCAAATACATGATTTTTCAATTTATGCAATTTTATTAAATTTGAGTACCTATGTAAGCCTAACTTTTTATTTTTTCTAATGTTCTTTTTAATTTAAAATTAATGTGTAATATGTGTATTAAGTGCATTACATAAATCGATGATTTAATTTTCCTTGTATGGACTGTGAAATGCAAGCCTTAGTTATTTGTACACATTTTACATTTTCTTATCGTTACCAATATTCTAACAATTTTGTAATCAAAAATATATGGATTCAAGCCACGATCTGGATTGCGATCTATTGTTTTATCGATAAAAAGAATTCAGAGGGTTAACGGAACCCGGTCTAATTGAGACGACACGTACGCTTTATGCATATTTTAAGCGATGGTATATTTTCTTGTCCTTGGCTGGGGGGATTCACAAGACAGCAAACTGGATCCTGTGTACTCACGCACCACCATAAATAGATAGGTATACATACACTTAGCTATATAGGGTGTTTCTTTTAAAATGCCCTTGCCTCTCTTCAGAGAAATCTGTCCTGCTCCAACGCTTTAGTTTTAATCTCGTCTATCCTGCTCAGTGGAAGCGGGCCGCTCAGAAAACTCGCGATTTCACTCGCGTTTTTATTTATTACTAGCGACCCGCCCCGGCTTTGTACGGGCATGTTTAATACATATAAACCTTTCTCTTGAATAATTCTATCTATTAAAAAAAATCCCATCAAAATCCGTTGCGTAGTTTTAAAGATTTAAACATACATAGGGACAGACAGCGGGAAGCTACTTTGTTTTATACTATGTAGTGATTTCAGAATTATAGGGATAGGTATTTAATATGACGGCCATTTTATATCACATTATCACATTCACACATCGTTTATTTTGTAAATAATTAAAGGGCCTAATAAACCATAAAAGCTGTCTGATATGGCGTAAACTGCTTTTTCACGAAAAAGCGCGCTTTTTCATTAAAAACCGAATAATGGCCGACGCAATCACACTTCTGAAACATTCGCGAAAAAGCGAGATCAAAACAATTACAAAAGTCATTCAACAAAAAAGTCAAAAAACCGGCCAAGTGCGTGTCGGACTTGCGCACGAAGGGTTCCGTACCATTATCTATAAAAACGACAAAAAATCACATTTGTTCTATGGTAGCCCCCTTAAATATATATTTTATTCTCTTTTTTGTATTTGTTGTTATAGCGGCAACAGAAATACATCATCTGCGAAAATTTCAACTGTCTAACTATTACGTTTCATGAGATACAGCCTGGTGACAGACAAACGGACAGACAGACCGCCATCGGAGTCTTCGTAATGGGTCCCGTTGGTTACCCTTTGGGTACGGAACCCTAAAAAGGTGCGACGAGACGAGCGAAGCGAATCGGAACGAGGACATATGTAAATAAATTTGGGGAGCTGAGCGAGGCGACCGTATGCGACTGTGTTTACGCCATATTTCGGTATTTCACTAAAAAGCGGAGCTTTTCGCGAAAAAGCAGTTTACGCCATCATACGACGACATGTATACTATACAGTGCTACAAGGCTCTTTGGGCGCGTGGATTGGTTGCGGTCAAAATCGGAACTAACACTACTATCCTAATAAAATGTAAGCCTTGTTTCACAGCTGCACCCCCCCTTTTAATATCATCCACGCGCCAAACAAGCCTTGTCGCACTGTACATACTCGTATGCACTGAATGAATGAAATCAACCTGAATGACTGGGAAATTAATCCACTGAATAGAACTGCAGTGTGGAGACGACTCTTGTTTGGTGAGATATCGAGTCATAATATAAAATTGCTGCTGAAAAGGCTCCAACTGGAAGAACGCTATGCAACAGATACGGCAAGCAGTGTCGGGCTCGCATAAGTCTGATCAGTCATATGATTGGATTTCATATTGATTGGATTTCACCTTGTATAATATATATTTTAACTATCATTTTAATCTTATATATATTGCTACATAAATTAAATAAACTCAATGAGTTTAAAAAGGAATAATTCTTCAATTTGGTCATGTACATTTATTATTTTATTATCATTATCAGGTGGCAGAGCTGATGCCGGGCTCAACTGTGGAGGTACCACCATCTTACTTGGAGACCCCCTCGCAGTAATTCGGGGGAGAGTAAGAGGACAGCTCACAGGCAAAAAACCAGGAGGCCCACCATGCCTAGGACCGATGGATGGCGGTATATCCATCCCTAATAGCCGGGCCTTATATGGAACAGACTGGTGACGGGCAGTGGCGTCACTGGTGCGAGGGTTCCGTCACCGCGCTCACCAACCCGCCTGCCCAGCGTGTGTTAGTATGGGCAATTCTTCCAGGATGACCGCCGGGAGTGGCAAAGTCCTGGAAAGGCTTCTAGGCTGATGGATGGATGGATGACATTTATTATTTTATTACATATATTTTTATAAGATAAAATTTTACTTGTAAAAAGTGTATTATATATACCTACTTTGCAAAATAAACTATTTGAATTTGAATATGAAGAGATGTAACGCACGGCTGCCAGCCATCTGTGAAGATGCTGCGACCAATGCTAATGATATTAGACTTTATACAGCATTGACTGCCATTGGAGCCTAGGTGGAATTAGGTGCATAACTTTTAGGAAATCACATTTAATCATCACGCATGAAATGTATGAAACTTCGGTTAATTAGCACAGATTTCGATTTGGTAATACCAGTGAACAATATACGTATCTCCAACTTTACAACGCGTCAAAGCCGCAAAAGATTAGCAAAAACG
This sequence comes from Ypsolopha sequella, assembly GCA_934047225.1. NCBI lineage: Eukaryota > Metazoa > Arthropoda > Insecta > Lepidoptera > Ypsolophidae > Ypsolopha > Ypsolopha sequella. The sequence continues at coordinate 5,288,222 of OW203985.1, forward strand.
TGCGATTTCTCGTTTGTCGCCTCCCTGCAAGGATGTGTTATCTTTCCTATTTACGTAACAATTTGATGTTAGTGTGATTCATCGGTATTTTGTCCCGCATATTATGTTAATTGACAAATCAGACACAAGCCGTGACCTTCGGATGTCGCAACTAGCTTGCGGCGCGGCGAGAACCATATTGTATTGTAATGTCTCTAAGGAGGGCCACAGACAGTCCTATTTTGGCGATCATCGGACATTGACGTTGGTTTTCTATTGTATTGCTGTAGTTAGAGAGGTTCGCCTCCGCAGTAAAGAAAAGAATAACTATAATAAAGAGTGAAATTTTAGAAATGGTGTGAAACACTAGACGATTTTTTTATGGTTATTATACTAACTATTAAACAATATGCTTATTCATATTACACAACACGCAACAACAAACGACCATCTTACATTGCACGCGTTTGAATTCAATTGTAAATAAATGATGTATTTTACTTATGATGATGAATGATTCGACACCAATTTGTGAAATGAATTAATATTAAAAACCAAAAATGCACAGTGATGTACGATGACGTTTATAACTAAATAAACTGAAACTGAAACCGTTGTGGTTATTGAGATTCGTATAAAAGTAGCAGGAACATGACTTTTTTAAGGCAAACTTCAATTTAACACAAGAAATTTAGATGGTGGGGTGTTAAAACTCCCATTTTACATTTAGAGAATTTAAGCGGTGCTCAACTATAAAATGCAGTGCTGTGATTGACTGAGCTGCCTAAGTATCGCTTAGCGAGACTTTGTTAGTTCAGAAACTGGCTCAATTTCTCCTCGCTCTAAACAGGATGGGAAAAAACACCAGTATATACGAAAAAAACATTTAGTGAACCCATCTTCTTCTTTATTTTTATAACGGTTTATGCGTTGACGTACTATAGATTTATGCCACACATCCATCATAACAAACACATACAAAGTAAACAAAATAAATATCACTAAATTAGTGTAATGAAGTCTTAAAAAGTTTTGACTTATCTGAAAATTATGTTCTATCTAAAAGCGACAAAATTTAGCCTCAAATTTGAAGGATCGTTTGTACCTAGCCTAACGGAGTAACAATTTGTAACAATTTGTAACTGCATACATAATCTTAATGTTTTCTAGAGGACCACCCATCACGCGTTATGTTTAGTTTTACATGCTCCTTTGAACACACCTTTTGTTGTCGCAATTAACAGTTTTATTACCATTTCTTGTCACAGTTATTGCAGCTAGTACTGTAACTGCAAAATGTACGCATTATTTATGTCCGTTTAAAACATACAGTGGGCCTACCATGGGCTCAGGACTCGATACTCGTTATCGACTGTGGACAATATTTTATATATCGTCACGACATGAATCCCGGAGGGGTCGTCAGAGGTGTTCCGAGTGTGAACTGTGAAATGCAAGTCACAGTCCATACTTCGTACACCCGCGTTTCACAGACGATTGTTACGTCCCAACGTGATGGGTGGTGGTGAGCCATCGCCGTACTTCGGGCACAAATACACACTTTTTTGGGTATGCAGGTTTCCTTACGATACTTTCCTTCACCATTCAGTAAGTAAGTACAAAATACTGAGCACATAAATTCCGAAAAACTCATTGGTGCTTGCCCGACCGGGGATCGAACCTGGATCTCAAGATTGAGAGGCCAGCGTTGTACCCCTATATAAGCTACCGCCACTAATAATATTTTGTATCAGAAATTCTAGTTGCTCTCGTAAACCGCTAGGGGCGCTGTACAATTTCTTTTAATAATTTTACCAAACGAGAATAATAATTTCTTAAATAACAAGCACGTTAGTTTTACAAAACTGTTTTTCTTGTAATTACATTGTATGAGAAACGGAGAAAACGGAAAGGCTAGAAATAAACAAGTTTTTACTAATAACAAGCGAGCAATTATTTCGGACAGAGCCTGCTAAATTCGTTGCTGAAATCAAACAACTCAAACTTGTTTTTATATTTTCCCCATATAATAAATAAAATACCAAAAAACATATTTTCATCTATAATTATGAAACTAAACCATAATACATAAAACATTACATATTATTTATATAAAAACGGCTCACGTCAATACGTGTTATGATCGGGAAAGCCGACCAGTTTCAACAGATTTAGACTGCCTTCATCTGGGCGAGTGAAGACGTTTACGCGACGACGTTACGCCTCACTCGCCCAGATGAAGGCATTCTGAATCTGCTGAAACTGGTCGGCTTTCCCGATCATAACACGTATTGAAGTGAGCCGTTTTTATATAAATCATGAATTATCCTCAAGTTTCATTTAATTCTATGATTATATATTATTATTATTATTATGCGTCAGTAAGAAAACCCTAACGTTAGGATTCTTGCAGCCAGTTGCAGAAATGGTTTTAAGTTTAATGAACCTTTAAAGTTGATGCCATCCCTTACATTTTTCTTGACAAAGAAAGTGACGGCATTCATTTTAAAGTTTCATTAAACTTAAAAACCCTTGCTGCAACTGGCCGTGTGTTAGTTATAATTCCTAAAAAAAGAGAAGAAAACTAAATCGAACAAGACAAACTCTCCGTCGCTGATAAGAAAACTTGCAATTTTCAGGGTAAACTTTACCCAGTCGATTGATTTAAAGAAAAGTATTTACCTCGCGTTGCGATTAATATACTTGGCTTCATTTCCACCCAAAGGTTGTCTGGAAGAAATCGCTTTTAGCGATAAGACCGCCAATTGTTATATATCCTTATCTTGTTTTTCTATTTTAAGTTTTCTTGTATATGGTGCACAATAAAGAGTATTTGTCTTGTCTTGTCTTGTTATGTGATTTTAGATTTTGGAATTTCGCATTTGTTGTTTTGAATTGTTTATTTATTTTAATCTCCTTTCCAAACTAACGTCCTATGAAACAATAAGTCCATTTGCTCGATATAACAATATTATATTTAATTCCCAACGATTGGAGTGCTTTCTCCTAATTATATACTCTTGGCACTACCCTAAATTATCCTCAACACCTGAGGTCAACTGGAAGATAATGCTAATTAGCATTAAGTTCGCCTTTGTACTGATTTAATTTAATGTGCAATAAAGAATTTTATTATTATTATTATATTTCATAACACTACAAAACAAACACTCCGTATAACAAACTATTTCAGTTCGAGACCAGCTTCCCAAGGCCAATAAGATATGAACCTATGGCATTACAAGACGCCATATATAGGGTTCTTCCATTAATGCACATCTTCACTTTTTCTACTTTTTACATACATTCCTTCGAGTAAACTCTCCAGTTTTTAGTATTCCGTCGAATATCACAACCCTTTTATCGAAACCTTTAAGTTTATTTACCCAGCATTATTCTGAAACTGCTGGGTTGACTCAGCTTAAATTTGGCATGTGCAATGTGCATAACCACTAAGGGCCCGAAAAATAAGAAAATTTTCAATCGTGTTTTTTTTCTGGATTTGCAGTACTTAAGCAGCTTAATTGAATTCACTTAATTTTAACTTTACCCTTGAAAAGAGTGGCTAATCATTGCATTGACTTCTTGTAAACGGAACCCATGAGTTGGCAACTGGGTAAGCGATAATAAATAATAATGACTGTCATTCATTGTACTATTTTTGTACCGGATTGTACCAGGTTTTTATTTGATTGTACCAATATTTAAATCGTTTCTACTCGAAAAAAACACAATAAAAAAAATATATTATATTTTTTTCCGGGTACAAACGATTTAATTGTCGATACAATCAGGTACAAACCGAATTTATTCGAATAACAGTCATTATTATTTATTATCGTTTACCCAGTTGCCAACTTCACATAGGTGTGAACCATAGACAATACAGCCCAGAAAGACGTCTATTGTTCAACATCTTGCGTACAAATAATTCTGTCAACAATCGAAACGGGATACTGCAATCCTATTGGCTCTTCCAATCTTACATATAGCGACACAAACTTATCTTTCTCGAAGACGAAGACTCTAACGTAATTAATATAGAAGCCATTTAGGTTTGGCCTACCAAAACATATAATTTTGGAGTGGCGAATTATATCTGCTGGTTCAGTTAGATGTGTCAAATCGGTCGCCTGTTATGAGGAGTCTGTAGGCTGTATTCGTCTATGTTGTGAACGGAGATATACATAGGAGCTGGATATACTGGATGTAAAATCAAAGGAAAAATCCTTTTTTATTATGACGTCAGTGTTTTAAAAAATAACGGCAACTTTAAATATTATACGAGTACCAGTACCAATAGTAACACGATTTGTTGAACTTAAGATACACCAATCTCTTGGACACCCTCGGTGTTCGTTGACCTCTGATAGCGTCAGTAGCACAGAACACAATTACTCAATGCGATCGGTTGGGACCACCCTACGGATTAAATGAACTACGTTGACAAGAGTGCGTCGCCATAGCTTCGAAAAATAATATATTTAAAAAATATATATATTTTACATTGGTAAATTCACGAGTTGTGTTGAGACCTGGATAGCTCAGAAGTTAGAGCAATCGCCCGGCAAGCGAGAGGTCCCGGGTTCGATTCAGATTTACTTTTATTTCTGCGTTTCTACACTGCAATGATATAATGTTAAAATATATTTTTTGGTGAAATTTTTTTTATCGTAAATCTTAGATATCGGTATCGTGTATAGGTACTTTCATAGGGATTCTTGGTTTTCCATTTACAGCCTGTATAAAGTGACTATGTTTGATATAGCCTAACTCATACTGGGTAATTTGTAAGTGATCCTGATCAGTAACAAAGTTCAATGACCCTTTCTTTGAAAAACGCAAAATAAAAAAGCTGCCTATAATAATTTACTCGGGGTTGTTTGTTCAATGTTCAAAAACAAGTATAGGGGCACAAATAATATATTTCTTATTTTGCAAAAAAGGGTCATTGTCGATGTAATAGGTATTAATCAGTATTCTAAAGTATTTTATCTACTCCCATACTGCAATAAGGCAATTGCAACATCAGAAGCAGTTTTATAAGATTATTTATCCGATGTTAAAATGTTACATTATAACACCGCGTTTCTGCGCTGCGATTGGCCCAAATTATTATAAAACCACTAGAAAACCAATCAATAACAGAGACGAGAAATAAGTCTCAACCTTATTTAAGCCACGCCCCCTTTATCCCAATTGGCCTTCAAGCCGCATTACCGAGATGACGCACTCGAGATTCATGAACGAATGTTTTTCTTTTTCGTGAAATTGTTAGTTTTAAATATTACAAATAAAATAAATAAGTCGTAGTATAGATAGGTCGTAGATAAAGTATTGTGTGCAACTGAACATAATTAGACATTGGGACACTCGTGCTAAATTATTACGAAACAAACGAAGTTGCAATGTCTCAAATTATGTTACAGTTGCACAAAATACTATTACGAAAATGTATAGAAATTTTGACAAATATTATCATCGCCCGTTCGTCCACTGCTGGACATAAGCCTTTCCAGGACTTTGCCACTCCCGGCGGTCATCCTGGAAGAATTGCCCATACTCACACACGCTGGGCAGGCGGGTTGGTGAGCGCGGTGCCGGAACCCTCGCACCAGTGACGCCGCTGCCCGTCACCAGTCTGTTCCGTATATAAGGCCCGGCTATTAGGGATGGATACACCGCCATCCGTCAGTCCCAGGCATGGTGGGCCTTCTGTTTTTTTTTTTTGCCTGTGAGCTGTCCTCTTACTCTCCCCCGAATTACTTCGAGGGGGTCACCAAGTAAGTCAAAATATTATAAGAAATTATTTTATAAGAAACAGTTTGTGAGACTGAATTGATGAATGTAGAAGAAATGTAGAAATAACTGGCGGAAATCGCTAATAGCGGTAAGGCCAGACCGATTGTAATCTTCTTTTATAAGCCCGTTTTCTTTTGTATGATTTGTTGCACAAAAAAAAGTACTTGTATTATCTTGTCTTGTGTTTCAGGATCTGTCTACTCCTCAAGAAAACAGGTGTGTGAATAAGTTAATTGTAATTAGTCAGCAATCAATCAATACATCAACCAATACTTATTATAAATGTTAAAGCCAAAGTAATTAAATAGCGATTATACATAATGGCTGGATATTATTTATATTCGTTAAACTGCGTAGATAATGTAATAAATTAATTACTTTATCTAGAGATTATTCATAATAGCTACTTAGTTGGAATTTGCTAAAGCTAAATTTGCGATCCTACTTGCTTTTTTTTACTTATCATATGAAACTGTTGAAAACGGCGACTTGAAAATACAATTTTGAGTCGAGTTGAATAATTCTCAGGCGAACAATTTTATATTTTAGTGACAATTTAATTTTAAGTTACAAAACTTGGGACGTCGCCTCGCTCCGCCCCGCTTCCCTTGGCTCCTTATTTTATATTACATGTAAAACTAACACGCTCCTCCTCACTTCGCTTGTCGTCGCACCTATGTTTTGACTTTTGGTGAAATATTTTTTTGTGTTTTATTACTTTATCCACATCTTACTAGATATTATGTATAATAGCTAGATTATTTAATTAATTCTGCTCCAATAATCACTTTGTCTAAATTAGTTAGACATAATATATAATGGCCGGAGAGTATAAATAATATCTAGATGAATTACTTTGGCTGTAACATATATATTATTATTATTATAAATTGACTACAAATTACAAATTGAAGTCGGCCTCCAGCCTATCTATAAGTATGTATGTTTGCGTTAATATCGGAGACTTTCATTCGGTTTTCAGCAATAGACAGACTGATTCACGAGAAAGGTTTAGGTATATAATTTATAAATATTTTGTGTAGATATGTGCAAATTAGCTAATGGTTCATTGTAAGATATATTTGTCTCCCTGAGAGCTCCAAGCAAGCCAAACAACAAAATCAATGATAATTTTTGGTATTCTACATTTTATTTTTATTTTTCGAGTTAAAATTTGTGAAGAAAAGCTGACGTGATTTCATTTCAAGAAAGCAGCTGCAACACTAACTATAGGTATTTTGGAAAAAGGTGTCCCACCATTAAATATAAATATGTTTTGTAATTAATTATGCCGTAGTTTTTGAGAAAAATGCAATTAACGAATTTATCATTCATCATATGGATTTTTGATTTGACACCGAAAAAAAGTATTAATCATTAATTCTAACCGCTCACTGAATGAGATCTTAAGTTGTTTTTGTGATTATTCTCATTTTAACTGACGGTACAATTAAGGCGATACGTAAAAGTTTTAGCGTCTCTGTTACTCCATATGCGAAAAAACTCTCAGTGCAAGTGGGACGGATTCGTGGACAAGTAGCAAAAAGTCGGTTTTTTATTAATATGAAATGTACTAAGCTATTTTGTCAAAAAAATGTTCAAGGAGACGTTACAAATACATAAAATCCACATTTTGAATGCAATTTCGCAATTAAATTAGTTGGGATTTCAGAATTACAGGAAAAAATAAAACAATTTAGAAGTCTTTTCGGAATTAAATTTTATTGATAAAATTTCATCTAATCGCGTTTTCCTTCAGTGAGAATCTTAATCAAATACTCAATAAACATTTACCCAAAAATTAAATACGTAGATGACGTTATAGTGGAGTAAATGAATTCGAAAAATCCCCATTTTCTTTTTGGTATCGCCTTAAGATTTGGTGTATGAATGGTGCTATGTTACGATCAATGGTGTCATAACGTCACAAAAGGGGAAGATTGCTATTGGTTGCACATGTTCTGTGTGCTCTGTGATTGGTGGAACGGCGGAGCCAACCTTCCCTGTACCTCTGCCTTCCACCCCGCGCAGTGTCACACAATTTCCCCTGGAGAAATGAACTATCGGCAACTCCTCTTCTTAATTGCTCCTTTTTTTAACTATAGTTTCAGATAAATATATCCATTCCCAGAGCAAATGAAATGAAATACCATCAATTACTGTCAAGAAGATTTGAATGCGAATCGAGTCTTGGAGCTTCAAACAGCAGGCCAATAGATAATCTTACCCCTACAAAGAATATAATTATAATTTTACTCCGTAAAGAAGCGACACTCACCTCCCCCCACCCCTCATTTTATCGACGCCCCCAAATCGGATGCAGGATCGCGTGCTGCAGTGCTCGGGCACCGGCACAGAACATTTACCGCTCGTTCGCTGCGTACGAATTTTGATGGATTGGTGCGATATAAATTTGATATTTTTTTTACACTGTGTAAAACAATATGATTTGGTATTGTGCTATATATTTTGGATGCTTAGAAAGCAAAAAAAACAATTTTATAGATTTATGATTGTATTGTATTATTTACGATATAACCTAGAACCGGCGGCGTTCGTTGGCCATTACGTATGTAATTTCGTAAGATATCTTTTGCTTCAAACAAACCTTTACACTTATTTAAGTTAAGACACACAGAGAGATTTTAACACAGAGAACTTAAATACCTAACATATTAACTAATTAAATAATTAACTAATGGTACGACTTTTATCGAATGAACGGTAGTGCTCACACGCTTGCCGCTAGCCCTAGCGTAGCTAACACACCCACACACACAAGCGTTTGTGGACAAGCCAGTGAGCGCGTGAGAGTTGTAGGTAAATAAGTCGGTCAGTATCTTTTGAATGTCGAGAGTGCCTTTTTAAACTTAAGTATTCGCTTAGATTAAATTATGTTAAAGTGTATTAATTCTAACCATTTCGAGATTTAGGTTTAATAAGCCGTATTTTCGAACTTGCGGTCTAAAACACCTCATGATATGTTTACGAAAAAGTTGCAACTTCCATTTTCCTTCGTGTGACGTCACTTGGGAAATGGCTGTTTAGAAATGTGTCCTTTGCTATCAAGATAAATTTATAAAAATTTGCTGCCGACTGATTTGATAGATTGATGACAGATGAGCAGACAGACAGAGACAGACCACCTTTTTATAAGCAATTACATATAATGTATAAAATTCTCAAGTGACGTCATAACCCACAATTCTCTACAAAATCCTAAAAAATAATGGTTAATTTATATACCAAAACACTGAAAACTATGTCCTAAAATGGCGTATATTGATGAAAAAAAAAACAAGAATCTTTTTGAAATTAAGCTATGGGAATTGTTTTAGCGATGACGAGAACTCAATAGATTAGAAGGGTTATTGTATTACGACATGTTACAAAATATCATAAAACACATTATCCTAAATATCCAGTTACAACGGTCGGTAATATGACGCGATAAATTTCGGACTCATTAACAAATTATTTTGTTAATAAACTAAAAATCAACGTTGAGTAAAATCAAAGTACCTTTTATGCTATAGGTACAGTCATCGTGTTAATATTTTGTAATGAAATAGTTCTTATTTGACAACTTTGAATAAGTACATATAATATACGTACATATACATAATGCTGTCGTAATTTTCTAGAATCTGGCAAATTGTAATGTATGAAACCGAAAATCTTTTACCAGAGTTCAAAATATATGCGACGACGAGCGGATTGGGGCCGAGCAAAGCGTAGCCGAGCGAGGCGGCCCTCAGTAGTTCTATCAGAATTACCATAGGTATGCCTTGGCAAAGTGGATAATGCCGAATTTATGTTTTAAAAAGCTCCTTATTTCATATTTCAATTGATAAAATACATTCACAAAATTATTGTCTTCATCATTATCGACCCAATTGCCATAGATTAAATTATTTTAAGGTGTGTTAATTCGAAAACCATTTCGAGATTTAGGTTTAATAAGCCGTATTTTCGAAGTTTTGGTTAAAAAAAGCTCAAGATGATGAATATTTTTACGAAAAGGCTGCAACTTACATTTGCCCTCGTGTGACGTCACTTGATTAATGGCTGTTTAGAAATGTGTCCTTTGCTATCAAGATAAATTTATAATAATTTGCTTCAGACTAATTTGACAGCTAGATGACAGATGAGTAGACAGACAGAGACAGACCACTTTTTTATAAGCAATCACACATCACAATCAGTATAATGTCTAAAATTCTCAAGTGACAAGGTCATCGGACAATTCTTTAAAAAATCATAAAAAAATAATGGTCAATATATATAGCAAAATAATGAAAACCATGTCCTAAAATTATGTAAATTCTCCGAAAAAAATCAAAAATAAAATCTTTTAAAAATTAAGCTATTGGAATTGACTGATACCAAATGACACAATATTCGGTTTTGGATCATTCTTTTTTTACACAACATATCCAAATTTCAGATCTACTCATTCTATCTAGAACTAAAGACGCGTGAAATACGGGTGGATAGACAGACGGACAGACAGAAATGACAGCATTGACATTAATTGGGCTCGTTTTTGGGTACGGAATCCTAAAACGTAGTGAAACTTCTATACTTTCTATAATTCTATACTTACCTGTTTTATATTATTTAATAAAATAAATCTACAAGTAAGTACGAGGAATACCTATATTATGTTACTAGCGACCCGCCCCGGCTTCGCACGGGCATGTATTATACATATAAACCTTCCTCTTGAATCACTCTATCTATTAAAAAAAAACGCGTCAAAATCCGTTGCGTAGTTTTAAAGATCTAAGCATACATAGGGACAGACAGACAGCGGGAAGCGACTTTGTTTTATACTATGTAGTGATGCGTTATTCCATTATATTTTGTGCCCCTGAGTTTTAGTTCTGAGGCAGTATCTGTACGTGGCTGAACTCGAAAACAGCTCAACGGGGTTTAAGCTGAAATATGGCATATATAACTGTAAAGGTTAAGTGACTGTAATCTTTCTATCTGTCGCCAGAACAAATTTTTCAAATCTTCGTTGACGTCATAAATTTGCAAGATAAATTTGGAACCACAGAACATAATGTCCTGAGTTTGGAACCCAACATTATTTACGATAAACACTTACAAACTATTCGTTTATAATACACATTTTACCTATTATAATCTGAAAGAAACATTCTATAGCCGGATTCTAACGCGAAAAATATTTAAAACCAAGAAACCTGCTTCCTGAGCCCGGAACCAGTGTGATTTTTTTAATTTGGAACTCTATGTTGATATTAGTATTGATATACAAGACCGTGTCACCATTAAATTTTAGTGTCCGAGTAACTAAAACACTGGTCACATAACATAACAACGCAAAAAAATGGGGTTTTTTCGAATCCATTTACTCCACTATTACGTCATCTTATTTGATTAAGATTCTCACTGAAGGAAAACGCGATTGACTGAAATTTTCTCGATAGAATTTAATTCCGAAAAGACCTCTAAATTCTTTTATTTTTTCCTGTAACTCTGAAATCCTAACTAATTTCATTGTGAAATTACATTCAAAATGTGGATATTGTGTATTTGTAAAGTATCCTTGAAAATCTTTTTGACAAAATTGCAGTACATTTTATATTAGTAAAAACAGACTTTTTGCTACTTTTCCACGAATCCATCCCACTCGCACTGGGGGTTTTTTCGCATATGGAGTAACAAGGACGCTAAAACTTTTACGTAGTGCCTTAAGTAACAATATTATCCAAACAAATCTATAGGGGGCTTGTGCAACCACCTCAATAAAAAAATAAAACAGACATATTCTACAGACAAAAGCAAAAACACGTTTCACCAAATTTTTCAGGCAAAGGGAGTGAATGGGTCACAATTTTACATTTTTAATTTTGACAGCACGTTTCGTCATGGCCAGGGTCAACAGTTTAAGCAGGTTCAATACACAATAAAACAATGCCGGGTCAAAATTTTTAAACATGCGTATCACTTGCAAAAGAAATGCACACGCTAAGTACCGACATACGATAGTTAGCCAAATCCCGGGGATATCCATACTATCATTAACATAGAACAAGTGCATAAATCACACTGCCTAATAATGACCTCTGGGTGAAACCTGATAGAAGTCTCTATGACTATTATCATGTTTTTTTTCATTTATTTCGATGATTTTATTGTTCAAATTCGTATAAGGTATGTTTATATATCAAATGCAGCCATGTAACCATGGAGTTAGCTAGGTAGTCATGAGTTCTCCCTGGTCAATGATTAAAACGGCAAATCTATGGAGTCAAATCTAGGAGGGATTTTAACCCGTCACCTCGCTGTACCGCAAAAGTCTGAATTCCTGTACCTAGCCACCACGACTACGCACTGGACAATGTCTATTGTCCTAAACAGTCATTGCCAAGGGTTACCCGTTCAAGATCAGCGAATCGCACGCAGGTTTATACAGTATACCCGCGTATACCGGCGCGTGATCATTAAGTGACGAAACATGGCCGCGCGCGCATGCGTGCTTCTCTTCGGCGCCCTAGCGGCCGCCGCTGCCTCCCGCGAGTGTCTAGAACTAACCCTCCCGCAAAACACGTTAAACCACACATTCTTCAATAGGACATTCTTGAAGATAAAAAATGAGAGTTTGGTGGAGAGTGCGCGATTCAGTATCCTGGACTTGTGGGACGGGATACCGAGGGTTCTGGTGCCGAGCAATGGGACCACGCAGCAGTGTCGGCGGGACAGCCAGCGTTACTTGGACAGCTTGGAGAAGTTGGAGCTGTGGGCGTTGAAAAGTAACTTTTTTCTTGTTTTTGATGATTTGAATGTTGACCTTCGAGTGAATAACGAAATAGTATTAAATAATAATTAGGAATGAATTTTAATGAGCTTATCATAAATGTTAAATACGCATTACCAGTTATATGCAATAATATGCATAGCTTTAATTGACTACAAATTAAACCGGATGTCTAATGATAATACGGACTAAATTTTTTGCTATGATTTTTTTGCATTAAGCAAATTCCAGTAAAAGAAACCAGCAAAATTTAAGAGGAAGGTTCATCGTGTAAATTTATTCGTTTTTATACCCAATGTTGTTCAAGACGATCAGTAGACCACGTGGTTTATGTTTTGTAACACCTGAGAGATGGGTTTCCGCCCGGGAAAATTCCCGATTGCGGGAAAATTCCCGGAAAGTTTCCATGAAAACACCCGTTTGGGAAAATATTCGGGTGTTTTCATTTTGACATTTTGTTTTAATATATTTTGAAATAAAAGCTATTTACCATGGCAAATAAGTAGATTTGCCAATGAAAAAATTCTTTAATTGACAGTAAGTATCATTGTTTTCTCCATACAAATAATGATTGAATTTTATTTCTCAGAAAGTAATGCATATTTCAGAAAAACTTTACCAGTAAAAGGTGTTTGTCCTAGCGTCAGCAGTCTATCACAAAAAAAAATAGTTCGGTTACTAAACCTTTTAATTAAATATTTTCAAGTGCCTGTAGTTTCCAAAGCGCATATTTTCGCAGTTAAGTGTAAGGAAATAAAATTTTGGCTGTGACTTCCTCTATCACCTGCAGTAAGTTTCATTTTAAGTTTCATAGTATTTGTGAAGAACAATGAAAAACCCACCTATTGGGAATTTTCCCCGACAAAAACCGGGAATTTTCCCAAACGGGAATTAACCCGGGAATTTTCCTGCGCCCGTCGCTACACCTTAAGGCCCTTAATACCGCCAAATGGGTACTTTCTAAAGCCTACTCCACTTTTATGGCTAAACCAAAAATATTGAAAAAATGTATTATGGATTATCAACTCTAGGACAACATATACAACATTTTTCTTTTTCGTACCACCAAAACTTCTATATGAAAAATGGTTTCAACTGAATGGTGTTTTTCGGCTTGAATTTCCTACTGCTCCTAAGCGGCTTAGGTGATTTAATTCATTTATGCTTTGATAAATAGATAAACTTGATAGCTATAAATATAACATAGAATTATTCAATCGAACAATGACGCCCATGTGAAAAGTATTATTTTCTCCTATTTTGCCCTTTCTAGGACGCAGCGAGCGTCGTAACAGCCACCACGCATTGTTCACTGATTTGAACGTTATTTCAATATCGTTTCCGTCGATATTCATACAGACAAACATCGAGCTGCTAATTTGGCGACGGTAATCGCCTTAATGTTCTGAGGCTGTACTATTGTAGATTTGCGGTAAAGCCACAGCAGCACCTAAACACAAATGTCCCCAACTATTATCTATTACGTTATTTACGTTGTACCTACACGTATTGTTATAACATACAATAGTAGTTCAGAAATAAACATAATCCGCAGCAGTTTTCTTGACATTCACTAGATCCCTTTACAGGGGGGGGGGGGGCAAAACATGGAATGTCACAAAAACAAAACTTTTCAGAATTACCATTTTAATTTATTTGACACATGGACATTCTTTGTTACACAAAGGGACCATCGCAAATTAATTTGAACCTGTACGGAGTATTAGAAATCATCAAGCCACTGAAGAAAAACGCAATTGGATGAAATTTTTTGGATAGAATTTAAAACCGAAAAGACCTCTAAATTGTTTTATTTTTTTCTGTAATTCTGAAATCCTAACTAATTTAATTGTGAAATTGCATTCAAAATGTGGATATTATCTATTTGTAGAGTTTCCTTGAAAATCTTTTTGACAAAATGGCTTAGTACATTTTATATTCATAAAAAACCGACTTTTTGCTACTTGCCACGAATCCGTCCCACTCGCACTGAGGGTTTTTTCGCATATGGAGTAACAGGGACGCTAAAACTTTTACATATCGCCTTAACCCATTGTAATAAAACAACGCTAGCGATACTTTATACACTGCCTTAATAAAATATATATTTATACACTGCCTTAATAAATTAATTAATAAATTATAATATTATTTATTCCTTATTCCTATATTTTTATTTTATTCCAGTGTATTTTTTTATTAAATTAAAGTAAACCCAACCTTTATTATTTCCCTGCATATTTCCCCATATTATTATTTAACACATAAAACTATTACCTATACACATAGATTATTTAATTACTTATATTTCATTAAAATCAACCTGTAATAAGTGTATCTGTTATACCTACATTAAATAAATAAATCTATTTCATTTCATACCTTGTTTCTACTTCAAAAATAACATTTTGAAACGTATTTTTCCCGGGGATTGGTCACTGACATATATAGGTATATCCCTCAGTAATTATTGCGTTCATATCGCGGACGCGGTTGGAGATATAAAAGCAACAAACAATTATGGGTTTCCGTTTTTTTTAACACAACTACGTTTATCCTTAGATAAAAAACAGCAATTTATCTTTATCCAACTCCATCCTACCTTAGAAACGACGCCATAATGTACATGATTATAGGATAGGATAGTATATCCTAAGTCAATGTTTATACCTATATTATCCGTTGCAATACCGTTTTGAATCTACGAAACTGGTCCTAAGAACACCGGCATAATATTCATAATAATCATAAATGTTTAGAATATTCAAATTTTATTTTGTGTCTGCGAGTTCTAATACCTTGACCTCAGTTGACCCCATAAATAGAGATTCGAAGAGAATCGAATCGATATTTTCTTTGAATTTTTCAAAAATTCCCGTACGTTATGTATCGGATCATATTTTGCATTTGCTGGGAGTTATAATACCCTGCCCTCGGTTAACCCCATAGAAAATTATGTTCCTTAACGGTAAAAAAAATTGTGAATTTTTCACGATGACTGTACATTTTTTGTAAAATCTGTAAATACACAAGTAAAATTCTCCAAAAGTTAGAGTTAGTCTCCTAAAGCCGTTTTCTTGTAGCTGTAACTTATCTGGTAGCTGCCCCCTAAAGCCCCATTTTAACTTTCCGTTCTGTATAATTAATTATATTGTATTAGTTATTCCTGCATCACGGATTCCGTACTGTTTCTAAAAATATACATTGATAATAACTTTACAAGAAGCGCCTTCTAAGCGCCTTTTAAGAAAGCATTTGTTCCGTTTTTATATTCCAAAATTCAAAATTTCTGAACCGCTTTGTTTTCCTGTAATCCTTACATAATTTCCTTAACAATTAATTACCTTAGCAATATGTTTTCGAAATTGTTTTCATAGTTAGTCGGACATAAAAGATTTTTTATGTCTAAGCCGCGTCCAGCCTAGTTGTAATGTAACATTTCTCATACAATTTAGCGTGTTCACAAACAGACTAAAAAAATTTGGTCGAAGGCGACCAGTCGATTGTCGGATTTTTGGACGAACACAAAGAAGACACGTAGTGAGTTTTGGACGGGCATTCGCAGCAGAAGTGCGCGCCGCGAACGAACATATATTTTTTTAGAACTTCTCATAGTAATTAATAAAATGGAAGATGGTGAAGGCTGGGTAGACGCAAAAGTCTGTATTTAGTCTCTCTCTACAAACAAAAGTGCATCTTGTGGGATACAAAAAATTAAAAATTAGGAAATGCGCGCAAGAAAATGCAATGTAATGCGAATGCATCTAAAGCTTAATATATCGGCCACACTAACTCTCTAATTAAGACTAACTCTCTCTACAAACAAAAGTGCGTATTGTGGGATCCAAAAATTAAAATTACGCACAAAATCTTGCGGGAACGGACGTTCGTAGCAAAATGCGCGCAAGAAGCGCGGAGACCGCCCAAAGCATTCGCATTACATTGCATGTTACGTTACTTACATTACAGCTAGTCTGGACGTGGCTTAATATATCTGCCACACAAGCTCTCTAAAAGATAGAATAATTAAAAGATAGAATCCATGTTCAATCTTTAGGAAATGAAAAATACCGGTCTGTTGTGTTACCAAATTTTTTATCCATTTTAAATAGTGACCTTATTATATTGTACCATAGACTAATAAGTATTTATTAGTCTATGTTTGTACCATTATGTCGACAATGCTATTTTTTTACTTATTTATATAAGTCAACAAATGTAACAATGATGAAACCTGAAAATGCTATTGAACTATGGTATAGCATACAAACATATTGTCCGAGTCCCATCCCTCAATCATTTTCATGGAATCCCCATCTAAATTTACACTTGCATACCTAGTTGAAGTTTAAATGTCTGAGTAATTTTCTGTCCAAATAAAGTCATTTATATGCCTTTGTGGCTCGGCATGGCTAGTTCTACTTTTTGTACCCACTATTTTTGGTCACCTATGCTGTACCAAAAAAAATCTTTAAGTTTTAATTTAAATTTGGCTTTGAATTTTTGTCATTTTTATTATTATTTTTGAGGTGACCGTCAAAATATTGATACCAATTATTCGACTTTTGTTTAGGGCGTGATAAATATCATAGCCTAAATTAGTCGAGTGACTAGTTATAGTAAAAGTATATTAATATATTAGTGAAAGACGACATAATATAAGGAATACATTCTTTATAAGTTTATAAACGAGAAAATTTTACACATTCTTAGAAAAATGTGTTTTCAAATCACACGAAATCTGCCTTCACATTTTTTCCGCACTCGCCAGTATCGCCGCCGTCTCAAGTTTCCCATTCGGGCATTTTACGAAGGATAAAAACAACAATTTGTTAGAAATTTCAAGTTCTCAATTACGGTTTTTACCAGGTCTTATTCTATTTACCAAATTATCGGGCATGAATAGTAAAAACACTATGCACTCATAAAATGTTGAAAAAAAATTAAAACACAGCAAATTGTTCGAGTATGTACAATACCTAGGTACGATCGGTAAAGATCTGCAGGTCCATTCATCACTTGTATTGCAATCGTAATAAAGGCGAAAAGTGTGTCTGCGCCATTTTCCATGATAGTACATGTCTTGCAAGTACACACAAGGACAATGACCTGTCGCTGGGTGAATGAAACTGTCGGAATAAAGCCTGCATGTTATACATGAATGTACTTAGGTTTGGAATTTATAGCATTCTCAGAAAAAATACCGTATATAAGTCGACAGATTATACATAATATATCGTCACGACATGAATCCCATGAATCCCCGAGGGGGTGTCAGAGGTGGTCCCGAGTGTGAAATGTGAAATGCAGGTCACAGTCCACACTCGGCACACCCGCGTTTCACCGACGATTACTGCTTTCATGACGTTAGACGTGAGGATATGAAAAGTAAGTTGACGTATATTTCACAAAAATTGCTTCAGCCGTTTTCTGCCTGGAGGAGTCAAAATATGTGTTATTATTTTTAGAAAACTGCGCTTGACTGTAATGTAATGAAATGTGGTACGTTTTTACAATCAGCTCATGAAGTCCTTTTACTTGAAACCACACACAATAGGTTTCAGAAAAAAAAAAGTCCATGCAAAAAGAATGATGACGTCATAGCTGGAAAATGTACCACCACCACCAGGAAGTCCACCTGAACCCAAAAAATTTACTAAGATACCTACTGACATTCCTGGAAAAAAATCCTCCATACGCGGCTTCCCCTACATAACTGCAGCCAGGTCCAGGACTAAAGGGCTGACGCGTACCTCGGACCAAATTTTTATTATTCCGATCAAATATGATCAAATAGGAACAAATACCTTAGTTATCATAAGTAATAAATACTAATAACAAACAAAGAATTATTAAAAAACGGAATAACCAGAAATCATATAATCCTTCGTTAAAAATGTTGTTCGGAATATATAAGAGACGCAGGCAAAGAAGTATCCACTTCAAAATGTATTAAGGCGGTGCACAGAATAACGATACAATATTTAACCAACAAATTCATTAGAAAATTGCCACAAAAGTATAGATTTTTTAGGTTGCTAGTAAAAATACTTATTGCAAAACTGAACGATCAGTTTGTAATAATTACCTAAATGTACAACAAGTAGGTATTGTATTAGGCAAACTCAAGAATAAGCACTATGCCGGTGCCAGCATAACCTAGGTATGCTAAGGAATCCTCCGCAGACTTAGGTAATTCACCACAAAGACGATAAAGACCGCGACCTCACCTTACTTTGTTAACAAGATACTGAAAGATATTTAAGTTTTAAAAAAATACAATTTTTGAAAAATTCATGAATTTCTAAATTTCAGGTTTGTAACTCATTTCGTCTACGAGCTAGTGACCTAGAGCACAAAATGACCATGGTTTACTCCGCATGTTTGTTTTGAGACGTGAAATGGATCAAGTTCGTCAAACTTTTTATTAAAGGTTGTGGGTACCTGTTTTGTTACAGAATTTTCAGCATACTTGGTTCGGTTTGAAAGAGGTGTATGTCTTGTGCGTTTAACTGGAGTACAGAACCATAACATTTTACTAACAAGGTCAGCACAATTTAGAGATCCACTGCACACATCGTTCAGCAGAGACATATCGAGAAGTGTTCGTCGCTCTTCCAGACACATTACTTCATGGCGGTTGCATCATAGGCTCTTGTAAGCTTTGTCTACGACTGCATCGATGTGCTGAGAGAATGTTAGTTTAGAATCCAAAAGTATGCCAAGATCCTTAATAAGATTAGTTTTCACAAGGTTAATTTGATTGAGTTTATAGTCAAAGATAATAGCATTGTGATCTCTAGTGAAGCTTTTAGAGTTACACTGTAATGCAGCAACGCTAATGCAGTTTTTAATGTAATATAGTGTCAAGCGGTCCAAATTACTCTACAGGCGATTACAGTCTTTAATAGTTTTATATTCACATGAACTTTTTTGTCATAAGCGTACAATAGAAACTTAGAGTGTCTAAAACATTTGTCAACATCATAAAGGTAAAATATTTATAAGAGCGGCCCTAATAATGATCCTTGCGGAACTCCGGAAGGCACCTTAATAAAATTGGATTTATGTCCACCAACCACAACAGCTTGGCTTCTTTTATGTGAGTATGAAGTTACCCATCTAAGGACTTCGCGATTTATGCCCAGAATCTTTAGCTTTCGTAAGAGAATGACGTGGTTCGCACGATCGAAAGCCTTTTCAAAATCGGTGTAGACCACGTCAACCTGAGACTTGTTCTCCATGCCCTCGAGAACATCACTAGTAAAGACGGCCAGATTTTCTGATTTTTTGCGCTATCCGGAGACCCAGCGACGCGACGTCGGCGTCGTAATGCAGTACGCGCTGACATGGAAGTTATTTTAATATAGTTTCTGTCGATATTTGTACCGACACAGATTGACTCAAGGTCGTTGGCGGCTAACTGTCCCTTAAGAGGGTATATCGTCAAAATCGACACTTTTTGGGACCTTTTTCTAGATTTTGGACTATCAGAAATGAGATTGGAGGAATTTCACTCGACAGAAATAATTATTGAAATGAGGTCTAAACTTACACTTTTTTTCATACTCTGATAAGTTGTGATAGCATACGGACTTGAAGTTTATTTATTTAGATGGGTTTTAACAATACCTAAACTACGTGTTATAGAAATTTTCATAGCTATTTCAGTTCATTCTGTATAAATTTAAAACCGACTTTTTGTCAATTTTCTCCGATTCCGTCCCTCTCGCACAACGGGTCTTTCCGCCTGGAGTAACGGAGACCTTTGCACGACGATATAGAAAAACTCCCCCATCGATCATCAATTCATCACCCAAAAATAAGTATTCTGTTCTTTGTTCCACCCACATTCAATCTTTTATATTACTTTTGGGGCCAAATCACGTTTTATAGGAATACCCAAATTGAATTTGATTTATGAATTTTAATGAGGTTCTATGTCCGTGGAAAACCATAGCAACAGAATAATAACGCCTCCTAATAAGCCCGCGGCAAATCTAAAGATCCGCAGGTGGCTATACTGACGGCAGAACCCTAAAAATAAACTTGGGAGTATTCGTTGACGTCATATTTTGGACATTTATTAGTGATGTCAAATGAGGCATACTAACATACTAAGGTGAATAAATCTACTATAAACAAACCGGATCTGTCAATCTTCGCCCGCGTCGTTATAGGGAAGCAGGGCTACAGCACAAAATAACCACTTACAGAATGTTTACTCCGCATAACTAGCGAAAACAGGCACACGCACACAGACGCGTACGTACGACGATCTCGAATGAAGTCGGTTGGATGCCAATACGAAATTCTGCCGAGATCATCATACTTACGCGTTTATGCATGTGTGCGTCCGTTTTCGCTCTGTCGTCGAGTCAACCTTCTGCTAGTATCTATTTTGTGGCTTCAGGGAGCCCTCGGCAAGCTTCTGAGAGAGATAATGTACCTACCTCTCACTCCGTCTCTCATACATCCTCTCAATGCGACCTAAGTCCACTCCCGCGCAATGCACTGTAGCGTCGCCGTTGTCGCGGGCACAGTGTATCCTTATACTGTGTCGCGGGCGAAGACTGGTTTATCTGGCTAGACTATAATAGAGCAAACCTTATATACATTAAGAGCGGTTTCACAGCCGGATTGTGAAAAACCCGCCTTTTTGTAATTAATCGAAACAGGACACTTCATTTCAAAATTCACTCAATAGTTATTCAACAAAACCTTATTACCTGAGTATTGTGTATGCTGCCATCGCAGTTTCCATTAGTTTCTGTAAAATAGAATTTCAAAACTTTTTTAATTAAATTTTTTTCAATTTCTACTGTATATGTGAGGTAAACTTTGCATGCCCTAAAAGTATTTATATATCCCCCATCACGTTGGGACATAAAAACGGTCGGTAAAAAGAGGTTTTACGACTGTTTACTGTTCCAGTGAACACTCTGAAACACCTCCGACACCCCCTCAGACTCATATGTCGTAGCGATAAGTTTGTTTTTTTTTCGTCCTGTGAAGCACTACCCCACATCCACCTACCATTTACAATGCTTGCAGCCGGCAACCTCTCGCCAGATCTAAGTTATTGTGCATTCTGCCCACGCGCCAACCTCCGGTCCACCGAGTGGCAGTGACACGGCACCCGTCACCTGCTACTAGGGCTGCCACTGTATACTAAATCATTATAATAATATAGTATTCTTATTGTATTATATTATAATAGTATAGTATTCTAGGTGAAACTACTATCTTTTCTTCGGCAAATGTGAAAGCAGATATTTCAAAATTTTAAATTTCTCTAAAGTTGAACATTAATTTTAATGACTTTCCAGTTGAATACCATACGAAAAATGTAGTTACTGATCAAAAATTTTGTACCAAATCTACTGCTGAAAAATTGCAACAAATTTGCCTCTGCAGTGAGTCAGACTTCTATAATATTCTTCCTTTTTATAATTTCTTTTTCGATTCCACTAAATTCAGCATTTAGAGAGCGCATGTTTTCTGCTAGAATCAATCTTATATAAACTGAAATATTAGTGTTTCGTAGTTTAAAATTTAAATAAATATAATATACTGCTACATAGAGCTTTAATTTCATGTATTTAATTTTTTATAGAAGTAGAAGAAAAAGCATATAAAAAGATAAAAATCAAAATATATTTCGGCCCATTTTGGGGCCGGTATTAGTCGAATGAGTCAGTTTAAAATTAAAATTCAAAATTTAATAAATAAATTTTAATAAAAATTTAAAATTCATCAGAAATAAAACCTTTTAATCAGAGCTAGGAGAAGCAAAAAAAATTGTAAAAATAAATTCAATTTTAAACCATACTATATATTTTTTTCTTAATTTACTTTAATTTTAAGGGTGTTGGGCTCAAAAATATCATATTTGGTCTAAGGAAGAGTGGCAACCCTACCTGAGATCCGTCACCTGTCACCCAACCCGACCTCATGATGTAGCGAATACCTAGAGATACATAGTCCGCCATTCTTATTTTAGATTTGAAAATTTAAATGTCAGGGTGGTATTTTACATTTTATTATGTTCTTGCTCCAAATACAAAAAACTTGCTGCTACAATGATAAGAATTGTATATTTTTCGCACTTGGCGACTTAATAAACCAACAAACAATACAAATTAATATTCTAAGACAATCTGCTCTCACCCAGATTCACTTTTCTTCTACATTTCTATAGCGCAATGACATATTTTCTTTTTTTGAGATTCGATTTTTCAGTATACATTCGTATTTAGTACTTTATCGGTAGTAGCCAGTAGTAGTCTTATTTTTAAGAAGATGGCATACCCTAGCAACTTTTTTTATTACCCGTCCAGCACAATAAGTCCTACGGCAAAGACTTTATTTGCTTGTCATAGAGGCGATTATATGTTGGCTCTTTGGCCTCTTTTTCTTGAACGCGTAATACTAGTGATCACGCAGCGAAACAACAAATTGGTGTGTTTTTAGCTAATACTGAAAAATTTTGTAGGGAAAAAAATATTGAATTTAGGTGATATACCTTCATATTTCTATAACCTATTTTATGAAAAAAAAAACAAGTTGATCTCTTAACCGCGTTCTTGAAGCGAACGTTTGATAACCAAAAAAAGAGAGGGTGCAAAACATTTTTTTTTGACAAAAGTATAAATCTAAGTACATTGCTTATACGTAACATCCCTAGAGAAAAGATTAATAAACCAAATATATTTTTTTCAATACAAGGAGAGTCCGAATTTCTTCAAACGAATCCTAGATAGACTGGAGTTGGTCATGCTCTAGGCTCAGGTACAGGCTTAATGGCCATAGATGGCGGCAACATTTTGGATATTCTATCGTGATGAGCATGAAAATTTTGTTTTTTTACAATGTTTGAAATTAGATAAAAAGCCATGCTGAGGGTTCCGAAATTGCTTTTTTGGCTATTACGCGTACCCATAAAAAACCTTAAATGACATAAAAGCTCCATATTTGTCCAAATGTTTCGCGAGCCCATTTTTATAAAATTCAACAAACAAAAATTTACAAAAAAGGAATATCAGAAGTTTTTAAAAATCATCCAATTTTTTTTTATTGAAATTGGCGTTACCGATCTTCAAGCTCACACAAAGTTAAATGCTTTTTACTGACTTGTCCTGCCCCTCTATTCTGTATCTTTAGTTGCCAATTGGACTAGGTGCCTATCATTAAAAACATAGCTAAAAACGGAACTTTCAAAATTGCTATTAGTGGGTATTGAACTATTTACGAACCGTGTCGTCACTTCAAGTTCAAGTGCGAACATATACTTAGACAATCGGAATTCGATAGTATATAATCTATGTTTATGATGATAGGCACCCAGTTCAAATGGCAACTAAAGATACATAATAGGCCCTCTGTACCAGGGTTTATATGTATCTTAGGTTTCACCGTCTATGTAGCTCTAGTACTAAACGGGTAACTGTAGATGCGAGCTCATGCGAATCACGTCAATGTCGCAAGAGACGCTCGGTGCATGCGCTTCGCTGACCGTGGCCGTCCCGGTTGGTCAGCGGGTTTTGGTTGAGGGAAAATGGCGCATTTTGTAATATCATCTATCTAGGGTTCGAACGTCTAGATCAGAGGTCACAGATTCAAATCCACTAAGAGCACATTTGTTTCCGGTCTGCGTGATTCGGAAGGCACATGGTCCAAGGTAGTTTTTATAAAAAACTTGTGAGAACCAATAACGACGACAGAAGTATTATTATTTAATTCTGTTACCTTTTTCCACACGTTCCATCAACTTTACACCCGCGAATATTCAGTTTTTCTTAAAAACAAAATGTTTTAACAGTCTGTTTGCAATTTAAAACTTTCATACATTGGATTAAAAAAGTTTTAAATAACAAAATTAGATTCTAAAAAAGTTTGTTTGTAAAAAAAACGGAATAATTCGCGGGTGTAAAGTTGATGGAACGTGTGGAAAAAGGTAACAGAATTAAATAATAATACTTCTGTCGTCGTTATTGGTTCCCACAAGTTTGTATGAAGATTGCCTTGGACCATCCACCTTAAGAGGCGTCGTTACGCGCAAACCTCCATACAAACGCTGTCACCACATTGTGGGGTGTCTATGGAATGTTGTTATTATATTTTAGACTTAGTTAACATTATCTAGATCTATGTTTAAGTCGAACTAAAAACCGTGAAATTGAGTAATATCTTAGCAACAAGGCCCTAAAATACGTAAATTCAAAAGATTTTTTACCGAAAGTGTAGCCGAATGTGCTTTAATTGTTGTAGATAAAACCAAAAAATTAATACGGGTACTAAAAATAATGTTTCAAAACGTCCACAATCTTGCCAAACTGTGTTTTCTCCTGAAACAAATTTTCAATTTTGCGCCGGCGATGAAATCGGCACGATTGTATTGTCCTCGCAAGTTTCATGGAGCGTGCACTTTACAGCGAAGTGAAACAGCATGACATTTGGTCACGCCCACAACTGAGTTGGTCGCGTTATGACCACCATGGATCCATATTTGTGTCCGAAGTACGGCGATGGGTCTCACCAACAGCATTACGCTGGTATGTAACAATCATTAGTGAAGCGTGGTTGTACGAGTGTGGACTGTGACTTGCATTTCAACTTTATAACAATATTAATTCGAATAATAATAATGGACAGAAGCTGTTTTTGCTGTTTTTGTAAAAGCAAATTTCATAATTCGAAAGATCTCTCTTTATAGTATTACTAGCTGACCCGGTGAACTTCGTATCACTTACCTCTTAATATAAACCATATGTATGTATTTCAGAGCCGGCAGCTTTATAAAGGCATCATCAGATAGTCTAAGTATCGGCTCCATAGTGGGCGGAAAGAGTGGGCAAATCACGCACACATGTCCAGCTTAATGTTCATAATTATTTTGCATGAGACATTATATTAGATTATAGACACTTATATTAACAAATAAGGTACCAGCCAATTTTTTTATCTGTATCGATTACGCCACATTACTAAACGTAATAGTAACCTGCCAACACTGACTGTCAGTGTCACTGTCACCGAACTTTCCAAGAAAATATAATTGATATTTCAAAACTATTTTTCAGAAGTTATATTTAACTTTTAACAATGCATTGTCCCTTTTGTAAAAAGTGGATTGAACGGCAGAACAACAGAAGTACCTGTCCTAGTTGCACAAAACAATTGTAAAGATGCGACGAATGTTTCACAATAACCGCTGATACCTTCAAGTTTTGTATAAAGTGCGGTCACAATTTGAGCTGAATTTGGCCTTCCAATGTAAGTGGCCGGCAAAATTGACATTTTCCCACATTGTTTGCATTGCCATCGGCATTAATAGCATCGCGAAGATGAATGTACTCTTCAGATCGAAGCTGCTGTTGACAAAGACAATATAACCACTTCGGCTGTTGGTTTAGACGGATGTACGTCAATCGTTCAGTCTCAATTTTGACATAAATGTCAACTGCAAACTGATGAAAAAGCCGTTGACACATCAAAATGTGATTTACTTCACCTTCACGGATTCTGTTTGAATAAAAATTCATAGCACTGACTTTTTTGTTGGTTTCAGCACCTGTAATCAATTAATCAACCATCCCAAAAACTAATGAGTCTAATGGGGTGTTGGGACTAACTTTGGCAATTTTACTTTACCACCAGCACAACATAATCCTGCAAATTCACCGCTGTATTTTAAAGCTTTACAATGTTGACAAATGATTGACATTTCCCCAATTGTTACAGATTTGTCAGCACTATAATCTATTTCTTGATCGTAGAAGAATGCTCCTCGTACCAGGTTCACAGGAACATTGCGTCTGCGGAATCGATCAATTTCATTTTCCCGTGCTCGCTCTGTTGTGATCGATGTGCCCGAACTCGGTCCATTCTATGCCTATTATCCACTTCATTGTAATTCACTCTAGAATGCAAATCTGCCATACCAATACGACTGTTATCATTATCAGTCTCTCGCTGGTCATCAGTGCGATTAGCGCGTGAGGTAGCTCGTCGCACATTCGATCGACTTCGACGACCTATGTTAGGTCGTTTTCTCCCCGGCATTGTAAGCAGTATCAGAATGACAAATCAAGTTTTGAATCTTTTTTCAGGTGTTAAAAACATAATGTGTGCGGGTAATAGATAAATTGAATGCAATTCCGTGCATTCTGAAACTTGACTGCTGTTAAAGTAAAATAACTGACACAATCCAATGTGATGTTCTAAAATAATCGTTAAAACATTTTGACGGATTTTTTTGAGGGTTTGACAATTTTATAATTGCTAAAAACTAAGAAAAAAGGAAGCAGTTTGATCACAGAAAACTGTGACGTCATAATGTAAAACCTCATACAAATTTCATAGCATCGGGGCGTTATGACATTTGATAAAGAGTCGCTGATTTGATTTTTAGGGAAGTACCCAATTTCAGATCGTATAGCGAACTTTACTGTTTCAAAGTATATTTCTGAACGCACCCAACACAACAACCAAGTGTAATTAAAGTGTCATTATTTTACATGTTTTAAATCTAATAACGCGATAATCAGACTATTATGGATATATGTTGTCGATTCCAAACCCTTATTTAATTTAGATCTACATGTTTTTATTCCTAAAATACCGAACCGACGCGACGGGGCGAACATCAAATGTTTGACAGGTAAGAACAGTTTGTATGGGAAAATAAAATTTTCGTTTTTAGTATTTTCCTCGCAATTTTTCCACATTTTCTCATCGCTTAAACCTTCCCTGGACTTCCACAAATATTTCAAGACTAAAATCAGCCAAATCGGTTCAGCCGTTCTCGAGTTTTAGCGAGACTAACGAACAGCAATTCATTTTTATTTATATAGATAATATGTTAATAAAATATTTTTTATAAATTACCGTTTAAGGGCCTTTATATTTTTTATATGTTATATTCCACATAAATATAAATACTTAACGGGAAACCTGACCCTAGAACATCAACAACACCAGGTTTTCAAGGGTTCATTGGAAGAAACTAGGTCTCTCCTCATATTGAAGAAAATATATTTGATTTATCGATTTTTTATCTAGGGATTCCACCTATAAACAATGTTTTAGGATTTATACTTGTGTCAAAAAAAAATGTTTTCCACCCTCTTTTTTTGGTTTTCAAACGTTTGTTTCAAAGACGTGGTTAAGAGATAAACTTGTTTTTTTTTATAAAATAGGCAATAGAAATATGAAGGGATGTTACCTAAATAATTTTTTTTTTCCCTACAAAATATTTCAATATTAGCTAAAAACACACCAATTTGTTGTTTCTCTGCGTGATCACTAGTATTACGCGTCCAAGAACAAGAGGCCAAAGAGCCAACATATATAATCGCCTCTATGAAAAGCAAATAAGGTCTTTGCCATAAGACTTATTGTGCTGGACGGGTAATAAAAAAGTTGCTAGGGTATGCCATCCTCTTAATTAAATGTTTTTAGGAGCTATATTTCGACCCCTCAGTGGGGTCGTCATCAGCCGAATCAGCTATATTTCGACCCCTCAGTGGGGTCGTCATCAGCCGAATCAGCTATATTTCGACCCCTCAGTGGGGTCGTCATCAGGCGAATCAGCTATATTTCAACCCCTCAGTGGGGTCGTCATCAGCCGAATCAGCTATATTTCGACCCCTCAGTGGGGTCGTCATCAGCCGAATCAGCTACATTTCGACCCCTCAGTGGGGTCGTCCTCAGGCGAATCAGCTATATTTCGACCCCTCAGTGGGGTCGTCATCAGCCGAATCAGCTACATTTCGACCCCTCAGTGGGGTCGTCATCAGGTGAATTTTATAGTATTGCCAGCAATGATAATATTAAAATGTGCAAAATGGGACTTTGTTTGTTTTTATATGCAACGCCTCCTTGCGTGCGACATGTAGTAATACATAATTACAACTTATCGAAGATTGCGTAGTGCAAATATCCAGCTGTATCTTTTGCTCATGTTATCTCAATACCTACCTGTGCATTGCTGCTGACTTGTGTAGTTTCATTCCACATTCTTACAAAAGCCGGATACAAAACCGTTAGGGAGATTAAAGCATTATATGTACGACACTGTAGAAGGTACGAATATACTATACAGGGTGTAAACGGACCGGTAACGGTAAATTAAACCACATGTTCTACAGATATCAGTGTGTGTATTGTTAGGATATAGAGGTAGTATATGTATTTGATTAGGAGTTATCCAGTTATAATATTTTTAGTTAAAATTTATTATATTTTAATATACCTAGTCATAAAACTGTTTTCCCATCGAAGCACTACCCTTGACAAGTTCCACATCGCCAAAGGTTAGCTGAAAGAAAATGCTAACTAGCATTAAGCTCGCCTATGTACATTTGTGCAATAAAGAATTTTTAATAATAATAATAACAAAGAAATTAAAATCGTTATAATAAACAATTGGAATTGCCCAATATGATGGCAAAACAAAATCTAGGTGCAAAATGAACATCACTATATCTATTGTTTTCCTTACCTTCCTTTTAATGAAAAGTATGCAATAAATCGGACGTTGCTAATAATAATTAGGATTTTACAAGAATATTACGTTATTTTATGCATTACATTAAAAAACTGCATTTACAAAAGCATGTTTTCAGTTGTATTGTAAATATTGTATTGCATAAAATGACATTATATTCTTGTAAAAACCTAATTATTAATATTAATTTCCACGAATTGCCTTTTAACGCATCCATTGCATAATTTTTATTAAAAAATAAGCATTATGATGACAACCGAGATTATGTTTTGCGCCTTATTGAGCAAGTCCAATTGTTTATTTTTACTGAGATTTTTATTCTTTGTTATCTATAGAACATGTGGTTTCATACCGTTACCAGTCTGTTTATATCCTGTACAGTATATTTGTACCTTCTATAGTTCTTGAAAATCTTTTTGAAAAAATTGCTTAGTACATTTTATGTTAATAAAAAACTGACTTTTTGCTACTTTTTCACGAATCCGTCCCACTCGCACTGAGGGTTTTTTTTGCATATGGAGTAACAGGGACGCTAAAACTTTTACGTTGCGCCTTAAAATAGCCTAAGGCATTAAAACGTTGTGATTACAATTGTTTTTAATAATTTGCTTTTAATTTGCTATATTTCTTTGGGAAAGTTGTCCAGTATAATCAGTAGAACGTGTGGTCTAATAAAATGCCACCAGTTTTTCTACATCCTGTACAGGAATAACCAGTACACAACATAAGACGGCCTGATCCTGCATTCCCCAGGCTCGGCGGAGGTCAATGGCCTCTCAATGAACAGTTTACTTGCACAACAAAAAAGCATCCATCACCGCAAACACAGAGACATATAATAAATTGTATACATTTACATCTCTGCGGAAACCGTTATAATTCGACATCATAATAAAGGAAAGATTAAAACCGAATTCTGAAGGCTTTAATTTTAGGTGTAGTGCTGTTAAAACTAAATTTATGTCATTGCAAAACAGTCCTTTAAGTTTGAGGAATAGAAGCTTAATTACTTTGGAATAGTTTTAGTTTTGACAGCATTAAAACTAAAATTAAAACCTTTAGAATCGGCTACAATATATTATTTATAGCAAAATGATATAATAATAAACGAAAGATAAATATGATTCATAGCGAAATCCACAATTTTTGTTCTCAAACGATTTCTCCCAAAGATTCTGGTATATAATATCCCATCAAAAACATAAAATGTACAAAAATGCCGAGTCTCGCAATGCAATCTTTCCACCGTAAAAAGTTGTGAGATCTTATGTAAAGCCAAGTCTGTTATTTTAGTTTGTATGGAAGCACCTTTTCATTTTAGTTAGTATGGGAGCACCTATTGAACAAATGTATCATTAATTGTTTCCTAATTAGTTACCTACCAACATTAAGTGACTGTATTAATATTAGTCATCTTTATTTCTCTAATAAAATATAGTGACTTCGCAATCGCACAGCAACATATACAACATATCTACCTAATACCAATTTGTTAGCGATTTGAGAAGATATTTCTACGCATCAGCGCTTTATTTGTGCTCTGCGATTGCCAAGTCACTATATTTTATTAGAGAAATAAAGATGACTAATATTAATACAGCCACTTAATGTTGGTAGGTAACTAATTAGAAAATAATTAATGATACATTTGTTCAATAGGTGCTCCCATACTAACTAAAATGAAAAGGTGCTTCCATACAAACTAAAATAACAGACTTGGCTTTACATAAGATCTCACAACTTTTTACGGTGGAAAGATTGCATTGCGAGACTCGGCATTTTTGTACATTTTATGTTTTTGATGGGATCTCATTTCTTTTTGTAGGTAGTCCTCCTTTTTTTTTTCTCGGCACGTCAGCTACGGATTTTCTTAAAGCCCACTCCCTTTTACTGATCATTAGGACATACTCCAGAGAAACTAGTATCGGGAAGGAGCACTTCATAATGACCACCTAAGAAACTACCAGAGAATTGTAAACGTTTCACTGGCGTCCCAGGATCGCCACTAAATGATCCTCTCAAACGGTCAGCATTAATGTGTCTCCACGCTCGTCACACGTTACAACATTAGCAGCTTTAATTTTCCTGTAAGCTTTACTGGATAAATAACCTTTTACCTTGATTTTTAGGGTTCCGTATCCTAAGATTCCGTGACCCTATTACTAAGCCTCCGCTGTCTATCCATCTATCACAGGGGTCTACAGCTTCAGCCGTTATAGGTGAATATAGCGCGTAAATATTTTCACATAATATATGTTACTTTGTCCTTTATCACGGCAAATAATAATATGAAATGGAAATCCAAGGGGGGTCCAATTATTCGACGTTATTTGTTTCAGCTCTATTTTTATAATACAACAATTTTGGGCAGATAAATGTTAGAGTTCCTTATTCAAAAGGTGCTGATTTGTTTGTCAGGCGCTACCATTTTAGCGCCTTGTTTTTTGTCGCCTTTATGTTACTATGTCATCTTTATTGTTGGTATTTACCATAATGGTTTGGGGTTTCGTACCCATATTGTGTGATGGTAGTACGGAACCCTTCGTGAGCGAGTCCGACTTGCACTTATCCGGTTTAATAGCGACTTATTTACCAAATGTTGATATTTCTCTTCTTAAATAGACTAAATGTGTTTTAGGGTTCCTTACCCAAAGCACGGATTATTATAACAAAGCCTCTATCGTTAGAACAGTTATACATACAAGTACCTACAAGTTGAAAATTTAGGCAGACTACTTTAAAGTAAAATAACAAATAATAAAAAATGAGGGTTCCTTCCTAAAAAGGTACCGAATTTTTTGTCAGGCGCTACCGTTTTATCCCGTTTTATCGCTTTGTTTTTTGTCGCCTTGATGGTGCTATGGCATAGATCTATGTTGTTGCAATTTACTTTTAGGGTTCCATGCCCGTATTGTGTGGGGGTACGGAACCCTTTATGTGCGAGTCGGATTCGCACTTTACCGTTTTTTTAGTGACTTTATTACGAAATGTTGATATTCTCTTCTTAAATTGACTAATTGTGAATGTATCGAACATTATAAACCACCCTTTTTAGGGTTCCTTACAGATTATTATAACAAAGGCTCTATCTTTAGAACGCTAATACATACAAGTACAAGTTTAAACTTTGGGCATTTATCAAGTTTAAACTTGATAAGAAGCAGAAATGTCTAGGCATATTTTTAGACTTAAAAAAAGCCTTTGACACTGTTTCCATTCCTATACTGGTTGAAAAGCTGGAAAGATTAGGAATTAGAGACACTCAACTCAGAATATTTGAAAACTATCTCAGTAATAGAACCCAAAAAGTACAAATTGGCTCTTACATAAGTTCCGAAGCACCTGTTACCTATGGTATTCCCCAGGGAAGCATCCTTGGTCCGACTCTTTTCCTGATCTATATTAATAACCTTTGTGAGATTAGTCTACAGAATGCTAAAACCTATTGCTTTGCAGACGACACCGCTATTATATTTCATGGAAGGAGTTGGTCGGAGACGTTTTCTCTTGCGGAACAGGGTCTTAGTGTAGTTTCAGACTGGCTTACGTCGAACTTATTAACATTAAATTTGAAAAAAACAAAGTATTTGGCTTTTTCTATTCTTTCTAACAAAGATATTTCCAACAAATTTACTTTGAAAGTGCACAATTGTGAAGATAAAACCAAATGCTTCTGCATACCCATTGAAAGGACCAAGTCAATAAAATATCTTGGAGTCATAGTAGACGATCAATTGAGCTGGAAACCTCACATTGACTTATTAGTTGGACGCGTAAGAAAACTTATTTGGATTTTTAAACAACTAAGACATGTAGCTAACCGTAGAGTACTTACACTTGTTTATCATGCCTTGTGTAGATCAATTTTAGGCTATTGTATAACAGCATGGGGTGGCACTTGTAAGTCATATATGATTCGCCTGGAACGCGCGCAAAGATCTGTCCTTAAGGTAATGACGTGCAAGCCTTATCGTTACCCTACCAGAGATCTTTACTCAACCTGTAATCTTCTCACAGTACGGCAGCTGTTTATTTTCTGTTTGGTATCAATCCACCACATGACTCTGCCTTTTGACCAGAATTTCTACTCTTCCACAAGAAGACATGATAACGTTTGCACTACTATACACGCCCGCACTGCCTTCTTGCAAAGACAACATATCTTCCTAGCTGACTATTTATATAATAAGCTGAATAAAAAACTTAATATATACCCCAAGATAATGCGTAGTTTTAAAACGGCAGTGCGTAGTTTTCTCTTGGAGCATGACTATGAAATGACCGAAAATCTTTTATCAATTGATAAATGATAGGTATTACCGTTTTCAGCGCTCATCTTCATACAATATTTATTTATTTTTTTGTTTTTCATTTGTTATATTACCTTTACATATTAGATACATATACATAGACATTAATATATACTTCTCCACACATCACTCCAAATACACTCTCCATGATAAGTTCAACATATGTATTTTATCCTTGTATAACTACTAAAATAAGTTCTTTTCTCTGATATTAATTTATGTTTTTCGCTGTGTATTTGTAATTTGTTTTCTTAACGAATAGTTTTTAACAGTAATATTTTTATTGATAGGATCATAATTTTTTGCATGCTACATAGATTAGGTTTGACTTTCTTAAATTGTTAAATAGCCATAAAAATTATTAGTCTGTTTTTTGTCGAATTGCCCATACATAAATAGCATTTAGTCCGATGGAAGGCGCTGGAAGCCAAACCACAAGCTAATCCTCGATTAGCTTAGCTTGGTTTCTAACGTTGACCAATACTTATATTTACCTTAAGATAGAAACTAATTATGTATTTTTGTAAAGCTTGATGTACGTTTTGAATAAAGATTATTATTATTATTATTATTTGGGCAGTCTGTAGTAAATACTTTAAAGTAAAATAATGAAAATTAGGGTTCCGTACTAAAAAGGTACCAAATTGTTTGTCAGGCGCTACCGTTTTATCGCTTTGTTTTTCGTCGCCTTAATGTTGCTATGGCATCTATATGGTTGTTATTTACTTTTAGGGTTCCGTACCCGTATTGTGTAGGGGTACGGAACCCTTTATGCGCGAGTTCGATTCGCACTTTACAGGTTTTTTTTTTCGCACTTTAACGGTTTTACTTTTTATTTTTACTACTTGCTCTATTTTCGGAAATAATGGTATACATTTTTTTACACTTTTTACCATCTAGCGTCACGAGGTAGAATTTTTCGTGGTAGATGTCTTTAATGCAAAGCAGCATACCACAACGTCATCTAGTGTCATACAAATTTATAGATGCAGCTGGAAACATACATTTTGTATAGACTTTGTATGGAAATATTAAATTACCAACCGCAAATAACATTTTTATATTTTTTTGTTGCAATGTACACTTAACACTAACCGCATGCAAAATTTCAAGTTTGTAGGCCTGCTAGAACACCTTTAGACTTTTGATGATGTGTCAGTCAGTCAGTGACAAAATAAAGGAACTTTGACTTGAGATATTTCGTAATCAAATAAAGGTACAAAGTTGTAATTTGGGGTCAGAAGTAGGATCAGTAAGTACTCCTAGTAATCGAAAATTCAGACTTCTAGCTTTACCCACAACGAAGATACAGGGGGGTTGAAAGTGCCGTGAGTTGCTTCGAGAAAAGGATGGTACGGCCGTTCGCGAGACTCGGCGGGGGCACTGCCGTGCCCCCAGATATTTATTCCTCTATGAAAATTAATACAAAAAAAATAAACAGCCTATCCGGGGAGCACCACTTGCACAGAAGAAAAAGTAGTAACCTATATGTACTTTACATATATGTAATTAAATGTAACCTATATGTACTTCAAGTCGATCTCAGTTTCATCCCAGCAGAATAATTTGCAAGGTTGCATAGAACCTTACCGTCCGCGTCCGTACGGCGTTAGTTCTGATTTCGGCCACGACCAATCCACGCGAAAAGATCCCTTTAGTTGTGTATTATCTAACGATAGACGGATTAGGTTTCTTTGTAAACTATTTACCAAATTTTATTCAAATCTATGTGTAATTTAAATTTCAGTTGCTATATTTTAAGCTTTTTATTTGATAGATAATTTAAGACAAAAATAAAATGATGAAAAAAACATAGGCAGTCATGGGGTCTAACTAGGGTTGCCAACTTTTTTTGGAAGAAATAACGTACATCTGATTTCAGGGAAGATAAATAAAAATGTATTTATATTCACCTAGCATATAACTGTATTTTATAAATTTTGTATTTATGTAAACCATAAATTTTTTTAACAATTATAAGAGGTTGCCATTTAAAATAAAAATATCAAGGTAGTGAACGGTAGAGCGACCAGGCTCCATACTTACATCCTCAAATCCTTTTGTGAAACTGTATTTTTTGTGCTCTTTGCACAAACACAACTGCGCACAAGTCATACATTTCCCCTCAGATTTGTTTCCGGCTGTGTTCGCGCTGGCTGGTGTTGTCAGTTTACGTCTAATTTTACATAGAGGTTGAAATAAAGTATTTTCGCGTACTTTATTGATATTCAAAAGTATAAAGTACAGAGACCCAAAATAACGTAAGATACTTTATTTTAAAGTACGGTTGGCAATCCTAGGTCTAACTACCGACAGAAGTGGAAACATAAAACTATGAAATGTTAACATTATGTCGGTTTTCCCGTACCAAAAATACTCAAAAACTTTATACAGAATTCTTCGATATGTTTCGGCCTCTTCAATAATTCATATTCTGAATATCCTCTGCAATAATTTTCTTTGGACGGACAGCCAGAACTGCTACAATGACGTCATCCCAATAACCTCCCGATGATCAACTAATCATGAACTGTCTCTCTGTGAACTGTACACTCTTGACACACGTTCACACTATTGTACACAAAGCAGTCAATCATTTCAAACCACCTCCCTTGGATCTACACGCAAGGGAACTGAGTCAATTTATTGTTTCTCATGTAAGTGAATTGCCAAGTGTTTAAATTTATTTTTAATGCATGTGCTCGTAAAGGCCCACTTTTTATGCATCAAAACCGAACAAAAAGTCGATTATTTTGCCCTAGGGCTTTATTATTTTTTTATTTTTAATTTTTTTACAATGGTTGGCTAACCTGCAGCCTTTCCTGTGTACCATAGTAGTTATACTTTTTTTTCCACTGTTTAACGGCTCTGGATACAGTCCTTTTGAGCCAATTATAATTTAAAGTTCACAAGATTATATTTGTTTTCATTTCCTCACACTATGCATTGAAAAACGTAGTATGATACACGGGCGTAAAAGCAATAAATTACTCGGTTACGTTTAAAACACTCGCTACGCTCGTGTTTTAAATCGTCCTCGTAATTTATTCCTTTTCGCCCTAGTAGCATAAACTACTATTCTAACATAGTTTCAAAACGATGTACTTCGTTGGGTGTCCGGGGGATCGATCGCCCCCATTGCCCCCCCCCCCTCCTTGAATCAGTATCTGTAAACCCAAAATAGTTTCAGTTTGGTTACTTATCCGGACAAGGACTTGGGTAATTTTTATGTCTACACATGATGGTGGCAATAATTCACAAAATAGTGTAAATTGCAGCTACTTTAAAAAATAAATATTGTACTTACATTTAACACACCATAAATGGCTTAATCGTTGTTTACCAAGTAGTCCATGTACCTATATGAGATTTCATAATTTATTTGTTACGCAATCGCTGCGAAATCTGACATCGTTCTGTCAAAACTTAAATAAATTTAGATTATACATTTCCATCGCTTGGGATACTCAATCAAACTAAAAAATATCAAGTAAACAAATACTTGAAAAAATTCTTCGGGCCAGGATTCGAACCTGCGACCTCCTGCTGAACTACCGACTGCGCCATCGAGGTTCATGTCTGGACCGAAGAACTTTTTCCACCATACCTGTACACAAAATAATAGTTATTTGTTATGCAAGGCTGAAAAGTTGTTATTTGGCGCTAGTACTTGTATGCTTGAGCGTAGCGGGGGTTTCAAAGGTACGAGACACAAATTAACTTTGCTGATTCCTGAGCGAAACCGAGAAAAATGCTAGGTGCAACTAAAAACGAACAAACCTTTTTCTTTTCGTCGTGCTGGCCAATGCGATTGTTCTAAAAATGAGGTTGGCGCACTGACATGAAATAAGTATTACGAGGGCGACACTGAAAGTTATTAGAAAATCAAAAACTGAACAAACTAGCAAGTTATTAGTTTTATTATATCTTTATATATTCTTATAATGTGAGTGTCTATTCACAACAATAAATCGCTGCATCCGATGGAACCACTGAGAAAAGCACTTTGCCTACTCGTCCTTAGGGGTCTCTTCGACGGCCTTTTCAAACGCAGCCACTGCTTCCTCGGCATCCATAAAACGTTTTCCTCGAAGTTTTTCTTTTATTTTCATGAATAAATAAAAATCGCAAGGTGCGAGGTCGGGGCTATACGGCGAGTAACCGAGTAATCGAGACGTCGCCAAATAGTCAATCGTTTGCTTGGCGGTGTGCGACGAGGCGTTGTCGTGGTGAAGGAGGATCCTACTGCGAGGTCGTTTCTCTCGAACTTTTTTCCAAGACAAGTTGTACCAGTATTGGCAAAGCGTTCCATTTTCAAAATTTGAACTTATTTTTTTATGATATCGTTTACAAGTGGCCAGTTCTAAAATTTTTAGAACTAGCTAGCGTATTAAAAGTTGTTTTACACGCAGATTTCGAATGATAAATATACAGGATGTTAAGATGAAGTTGCGGAAGCCGAAAACTGGCAATAGTACTAGTCAACACGAACAACTTTTCGTGAAAAAAAAAATGTGAGAAAGCGAGAAAAAAAACACTGTTGTATTCATACATTTTGGTCGGGTAGCTATGTAACTTTTCTATGGAGCAGCTGATCTTTTTTCGCGATTCGAGGGTTGGCTCTATAGTAAAAACTGTTCGTATAGACGTGTATATTTACATAATTTCTTTGAAGTATATAGGAAAAAACGAATATTGTTGATTTAAAAGCACTCAATATAAAAACACTAAATTGATTAAATTCCAGCTTCGTAGCATTGCTACGCCGCCGCCGTAGGCAGTTCAAGCTTCGTAGCCGATCTTATATATCACACCTCGGTTTATTAAAATCGATACAAAGACCAAAAATAGCAATTTTTCATCGTTTTCAAACTACTGAAATGGTTTGATTTAGTTTTCACTCTTATACTTATATGTTTACCCTTTTTTTCCTGAGAGATTAAGTAACTAGTAAATAAATGTAATGTATTTATACAAACCAACTTGCATCACTAATTTCATTTAAAGTCAAAAGGGCGCAAATATTTACAAATAAAAAAAATATATATACAGTTGTGGTCATATAATTAGGAACGACTAATACCGAAGTAACTTTCAGAAAAATAAGTTGCTGTAACTTTAGTTTATATTACTGTTACTACCTTCAAACGACATGATAATATAGCTATGTAAGCAGGCTTTTATACTACATATATAATATGTAAAATTGTTGAATTCAATTGATAATTTAATTAAAGTTCCATTTGAACTATTTATTTGAAACTTTCTAGCTATGGACAAATAATTAGGAACGGAAAAAATAAATTAATTTATTGAACTGTATCAGAAACCATTTTAATGAAATAAGCAATATTTATTACAAAACTTTTAACACAGCTTACAAAAAGCAGTATTAGTATTCTGTAGGGTGGCCCTTTCTTACAATAACTGCTCTGCAGCGACGGGCCATGGAATCTATTAAGTTTTTACAGGTTTCATCTGAAATAGTGTTCCACAATTCGACAAAGGCATCATATAGATCGTTCAAATTGCTCGTCCTTTTCGCAGCCACACTCTTCTTTACTTCTCTCCAAAGATTTTTGATCGGATTAAGATCTGGACCATTTGCAGGCCAATCTAACACAGTAATTTTTTGATCACTAAGAAACCTTTTAACTGAATGAGCAGTGTGTTTGGGGTCATTATCTTGCTGAAATATCCAGACTACAGACAACCTCTCCTCAGCATAAGGAAGCATAGTCTCCTCCAATATTTGCTTGTATTTAAATTGGTCTAGCATACCTTCAATCTTTTTAACTGGCCCAACACCATGACCTGAGAAACATCCCCAAACTTTTATGTTTCCTCCCCCATGCTTTACCACTTTTTTCGTGAACTTAGGATTCAAAGCTTGCTTAGGCGGTCTACGCACATACTGTTTACCATCAGACCCTAGTCTATTTATTTTCGTTTCAACAGAAAATAACACATTTTTCCATTGACTTGCTGTCCAGTTGCCATATTTTCTCTCGAACTCTAACCTAGCTTTTCGGTGCACCTTCGTGAGAAGCGGTACACTCCGGGCGATTCTTCCAAATAACTTTGCATCAGTTAAGCAACTTCGTACTGTACGTGTAGATACTCCTCCGTCGTCAAAAACTTCCCTCTTTATATTTTCTGAACTCTTGAAAGGATCAGCCTTTGCTGCACGAACAATCAAAGCATCTTCACGTGATGTTGTTTTTCTAGATTCAGGCTTTCGAGGTACATTATTCGTAGTATTAAACTTTTTGACGTGATTCACAGCATCAAACAACTTGGTTTTAGAGCACTTCAAATGATCAGCAATCTTTTTATACGACCAATTACGTTCATATAGAGCCATAATAATTTTTCGGGTCTTTGGAACACAACTCTCCTTTTTGCCCATGATTTTGGAATAATTATGCACTTTCAACTTAGTCAATATAAAGCGATGTAACCATAGAATACGCGGGAAACAAAAAAAATGCGATATTCGTTTTCGAAATTCAAAATTAAGAATGATTTTTTTCCGTTCCTAATTATTTGTCAAGCGGACAGTACATTTAAAATACAATAGCAATTTGAAGATGATATGAACTTTTGATAGCAGTGCAATTGTTTTGCATATTGGGTATAAATTATTAAAGCCTACTAATATAACTGTTATTTGTGTGGTTTAAATTTGTTATCAATAAGTTAATACAAAAGTAACAGCTACTTGTTTGTCAAAAATCGACTTTCTTACCAGTCGTTCCTAATTATATGACCACAACTGTATATATATATTGTTGTCCCTGTCCAAATTTGGCTTTTTAATATTAAATCATCAAACTTTGTCAAGAAGTAAATGTAACATGAAGTTGAGTTTAATATTAACCCGCAATAAAAAAGGGTCACATTATGATGGATTATTATTTTTCATCACGGATTCTGTGAAATCAGGTAAATTTAAGTAAACTTGAAAATCGAACGAGGCCCCTTATATTCGCTAACTATAAGTCACTCGTCTAGCTAATGGCAATGGAAAATATCTGTTCTCCCTAATCTATTTTTATTTTGTAATTCTGTATTTTGTTTTAAATTAAAGTGTTCAACTCGGGTGCAAGTGATCAATTACGAACTATATAATCAATTAACCACCCTCGCTCGCATCGCTCGCTCATGCGCCCAAATATCTCAGGTGTAATCGGTAACTTATCTCCCTTGTATATTAACCTACTATTACAGCGATTATCATCGCCAAATTAGCAGTTCGATATTTGTCACTACAAATATCAACGGAAACGACATTCAAATAACGTTCATATCAGCGCGCAATGCATAGTGGCTGTTACGACGCTCGCTGCGTCCTTGATAGGGCGAAATAGGAGAAAATTATACTTTTCTCTTGGACGTGATTACTCGATTGAATAATCTTATGTTATGTTTATAGCTATAAAGTTTATCTATTTATCAAGCATAGATGAATTCAATCGGCCAAGCCACTCAGGAGCAGTAGGGAATTTGAGGTCAAAAAACACCATTCAGTAAAAAAAAATTCATGTAGAAGTTTTGGTGGTATGAAAAAGAAAAATGTTGCATATGTTGTCTAAGAGTTGATTATTCATAATACATTTTTTCATTATTTTTGGTTTGGCCATAAACGAGGAGTAGGCTTTAGAAAGTACCCATTTGGTAATAGTAAGGCCCTTAAGGTGTTCTAATTTATCGATTTTGTTCCAGTGTTCGACGCCACAGCAAAACCGTCGTCCGGTATCCTGAGCGGGAACGGTAACCAATACGGTGACTTCGACGAGTGCCTCAGCGTAGATGGCGCGGTCAGAGGGAAATATTGCCTGGCGTCTCTGGAGGTGACCATCAGTGGAAACGAGCGTCTCGATCACTTGGACTACTTGGTGCACAGCGGACATTACATTAGGAGTAATTTGACTGATGTGAGTATGAGAAACTAGGTCATTCTATTTCATTTATAGGATTAAACCCCTTTTTGACACCGAGCCGTTTTAGTCTAGTGCAAGGGTCTTTAACCCGCGCCCCTCGGGCCGCATCCGGCCCGCCGGGACATTTTTTGCGGCCCTCAGAGGCTAAGGAAATGTTCATCTATTCTATAAGAGATTTTTAATTCACTTGTTTGGTTTTAAATTATTGTTGAAGTGGTATGTTTACGTGCGGCCCTTTGACAGACCTGGAATAGATTATTGGCCCTCTAGCTAAAAAAGGTTGAAGACCCCTGGTCTAGTGGTTCCAGGGTCACGGGTTCAAATCGCGTAGGGGCACAAGATCCATATTTGTACCCGAATTACGGGGATAGGGCTCACCACCCATCACGATAGGATGTTGTAATAATTGTCGGTAAAATATGGGATATACTCGAGTATGGACTGTGGCTTCAATTTCACAGTCCTACTCTCTTGACCCTTCGGAGATTCATGACATCTTTTTGTCCTAAAAAATTTGTTTTAATATTAGTATAGTAGTTTATGCTACAAGGGTGAAAAGGAATAAATCACAAGGACGATTTAAAATACGAGCGTAGCGAGTGTTTTAAACGTAACCGAGTAATTTATTGCTCTTACACCCGTGTATCATACTACGTTTTTCAATGCATAGTGTTAGGAAATAAAACAAATATAATCTTGTGAACTTTAAATTAATGATTGGCTCAATAGGACTGTATCCAGAGCCGTTAAACAGTAGAAAAAAAAGTTTAACATTTATGGTACACAGGAAAGGCTGCAGGTTAGCCATTGTAAATAAATAAAAAATAATAATAATAAAGCC
The DNA here is from genome assembly GCA_934047225.1 of Ypsolopha sequella. Taxonomy (NCBI): domain Eukaryota; kingdom Metazoa; phylum Arthropoda; class Insecta; order Lepidoptera; family Ypsolophidae; genus Ypsolopha; species Ypsolopha sequella. The sequence goes on from OW203985.1 coordinate 5,330,394, forward strand.
CTAGGGCAAAATAATCGACTTTCTGTTCGGTTTTGATGCATAAAAAGTGGGCCTTTACGAGCACTTGCATTGAAAAAATATTTATAACTGTACTAAATAAATTCATGCATAAGTATTATACAGGGTGTTAAGAATCTTAACTTAGGATGAAGTTGCGGAAGCCGGAAACTTTAATATTACTCGTCCATACGAACAACTTTTACTATGGATCAACACTAGAATCGCGAAAAAAAAATTGCTGTTCCATAGAAAACTTAAATTGGTACCCGACCAAAATATGAAAAAAAAAATTTTTCTCGGTTTTTTTCACAAAAATTATTTCTTTTCAACTGGTTCTATCGCCATTTTCCAGCTTCCAGAACTTCATCATAACAACCCGTATAATAAATAAATGATAATTTTTGAATGAAACGTATATACATAAATGATAGAATCAACGCGGTATGCGTTACAGTGCAACTATATGATATAATATTGATGATACATCTTGTGGCGTGTGCTAGGGGTACTGACTATAATGATTGGATGAGAGACCTTAGTAATGATGGGCTGTTTAACTTGTTCCTTGGCATGATAGTGTAGAACACTGGAACTCTGGAAAAATACGAATTAAATGCATTATTTAAAGCTAAACTTAAAGGATTCTACATTATTTACAGCTAAACTTAAAGGATTCTACATTATTTACAGCTAAACTTAAAGGGTTCTACATTATTTACAGCTAAACTTAAAGGATTCTACATTATTTACAGCTAAACTTAAAGGATTCTACATTATTTACAGCTAAACTTAAAGGATTCTACATTATTTACAGCTAAACTTAAAGGATTCTACATTATTTACAGATAAATTTAAAAGATTCTACATTATTTACAGCTAAACTTAAAGGATTCTACATTATTTACAGCTAAACTTAAAAGATTCTTCATTATTTACAGCTAAACTTAAAGGATTCTACATTATTTACAGCTAAACTTAAAAGATTCTTCATTATTTACAGATAAATTTAAAAGATTCTACATTATTTACAGCTAAACTTAAAGGATTCTACATTATTTACAGCTAAACTTAAAGGATTCTACATTATTTACAGCTAAACTTAAAAGATTTTTCATTATTTACAGCTAAACTTAAAGGATTCTACATTATTTACAACAAACTTTTTTTAAATATGTGTAGCTAATTGATAATGTATGTATCAAGGACAAACTTCTTCTTAATCAAAACCTAATTCATAGTGTTATTAAGGCGATACAAGTAAAATTATTTTAGTTTTAATGCTCTGTGTTGCCATTATCACATCCTATTCATTCGACTTATTTTTAAGTATTTTATTTGTTAGTTGTTTAAATCTTAATATTTATTTATTAAGGTATAGGCTATATACTCGTTTTTTATTTGTTTTAATAATAATTTTAATCATTCACTGCAATTTAGCGCAGGCGGCCGCTAAGTTAAATAAGTACAGAATGAAACCTAGGCCGGCTTATTCCATCTAGGAATAATCCCGTTTTAACGAAAATATTTAAAGCTGCCGGGAATATTCCCAGTCACTGAGAAAATAACGCAAAGAAATCTGTCTTGCTCCAACGCTACCAATATTTGCGTTCCTATGTTACTCGCGATAAACTGTGAAATATTTAAATAAGCACGTTTTTTTTTTTTAATTATATACGCTATAACAGCTTTTAAAGTTTTTTAAAAAAATATAAATATACTGATAAATAGGATATACAAATATAAGGAAATCTCAAGATATATTTCGGGTCCGACCTGGACCCGGCATCAGTTGAGTATCTTAATTAAAATAAATAGACATTGACATATATAATATAAAAGTAGATGACATGACAGGTTATGACATAAAATTATATTGAGAATTTTTATCGTTATTTTAACTGCTAAAAATGTATTTAATAACAAAAAGTTGCGGTTAAATCACGATTACCCTCGCCTTAAACTGAACAATTTTAATGGCGAGCACATCTCTAGGCAGGCAGGACGGATTATACTCGTATATCACCTTAAGTCAAAAACGTGATGGTGGCGTCATAAGCTACGGTACATTTTTAAAGCAAGTTCTACCAGATTTTTAGGAGTTCTAGAGGCTAATCAAAACTACCGTTTAATACTCGTTTTCCTACAATGATCAGTTATCAGGACCTTGTCCAAATAAATTTGATAATATTTAGACGTATAGATATCATAATCATATAATATGTACGTATCATGATCTTGGGCAGACTTGGGCGCTGACCGGGTTTCGTCAATCTTCAAATTGTTGCCATTTTTCGAAGTCCTCCACCGATTTCTTTGATTTTAGTCTCAAACAACAGGCCTGTTGTCGTTCTGCACAGAATTAACTGATCTTTGGGTAGAAATTTTTGCTTCGAGTTTTATCGTGATTTTTAATTCGAGGCATTTGAAATTTTTGAGTTCGAATGTTGTTATTATTTTCTGTGGGTGCTTCTGGTACTCAAAATTGGTGTAATTAGAGAGATTTAGTATTGAGAACCACAACGCATATTGTATTTGTGATCGGATTTGTAGTTTTTGAGCCACTTGAGTTTTAGTGATGCAACTTGGAAATTTTCGGCGCAAAAACACCCTCACGCAGACAAAGCAAAGAGGCGACGGTCCCGTAGCATAGTGTTTAAGGCGTATGACTACGCTAAATAAGCAACTCGATGTGTGTCGGTACAAATATCAACGGAAACGACATTGAAATAACGTTCATTTCAGCATGCCTTGAAAAGTGGCTGTTACGACAACCACTGCGTCTCCGGCTATCGCAACATAAGAGAAAATAATACTTTTCACATGGACGCCATGAACGAAAAAAAAAATTTGAACTGAAATTTTTTAGATCTAAAAATTTCCTATAATTTGGTGAAATAATAATTAAAATTGCTTTAGGCGTTTGGAAAGAATAAGAGAATTCTTGTGTTAATCATGTAAAACTTTCGATTACTTTCGATTTTTTTGTCAAAACTTACAATAGAAAAACAGTTTACGAAACTTAAAATTTATTTTTGACTCTATAATGCCTATTATATATTTTTATGAAAATGTTTGGACCACTCGTGTGGGAGGAGCAGGCCTTCAAAGACAGGTCCAAATTGCAGTTGGCGTATCCATTCGCCTTAATCGCGCGCGATGATGCCACTAGTTGAATCACAAGTGCAAGGAGCGTGACGTACTGTTTAATCGCAAAAACATCGTGTCACGCTCCTCGCACTTGTGATTCAACTAAGTTGCGTCGCGCGCGATTAAACACTATGCTACGAGTGCTGAAGACAGTTGTCAAAATTCTTAGTACTATCATATTATACCATGAGTACTATTGGTGGAAGGGGGCCGAGTGACTCGATTACCTGGTTTGCTGGGATTGACTAAGCGGCTTATGAGATATTTATTGCCGAAAATAAATGGAAACATTTTCGATTTTCGCGAAAAGTGGGGGTAAAATATTCATTACAAGCCTTCGTCGTTGTCGAGTTAACTATGGAAAGACAGACAGACAGACAAACGAAAAAATAAGTTTTATACACAGTTTTAATTAAACAAAAAATAAAAATATAATAATAACAACAACATAATAAACATTTTAATATAATTATAATTATTACATCTTTAACTAACAATAAAAAAATTGGAATTCAATTTAACCAAATTTTTTTTTTTTTATGATGGTTCGTTTACTGAGAATGAGAATGAAAAATTATTTGAGTTCAGCAAATCCTGTCTAACAAAACAAAGATGCCAAATTATACAATGTGGCACAAATTCGCTATCCTATTACGATTAATATTTAATTAACCCGCGAAACTAAAGCGGGCTAAGATCTATATCATTTGGAAAACCGCAGAAACACAAATCATAAAAAAACTACATCTAAATTATTAATTGACGGCTTGATGGTTTAAAAAATTAGTAGGTGCGTAAGGTTATTAATATCACTGATGTTTACAGACTCGGTTATTATTAGTTATTTTTCAATGCAAGTGCTCGTAAAGGCCCACTTTTTATGCATCAAAACCGAACAGAAAGTCGATTATTTTGCCCTAGGGCTTTATTATTTTTTTATTTTTTTTATTTTTTTACACTGGTTGGCTAACCTGCAGCCTTTCCTGTGTACCATAAATGTCATACTTTTTTTCCACTGTTTAACGGCTCTGGATACCTAGTCCTTTTGAGCCAATTATAATTTAAAGTTCACAAAATTATATTTGTTTTATTTCCTCACACTATCTTCCTCGTAATTTATTCCTTTGCGCCCTCGTAGCATAAACTACTATTACACTTTTACACATCCGAGCAATTTGTGCCCGAACTACGGCGACATAGGGCGCAATTATAACAGAACAAACAAACGAAAATCTTTGAACGTATAATCCAAAAAAAAACGGCCAAGTGCGAATGGGACTCGCGTACGAAGAGTTCCGTACCATTATCTATAAAAACGGCAAAAAAATCAATTCTGTTGTAAGGGAGCCCCCTTAAATATTTATTTTATTCTGTTTTTTTAGTATTTGTTGTTATAGCAGCAACAGAAATACATCATCTGTGAAAATTTCAACTGTCTAACTATCACGGTTCATGAGATAGAGCCTGGTGACAGAGGACGGACAGCGGATTCTTAGTAAAAGGGTTCCGACCCTTACCCTTTGGGTACGGAACCCTAAAAATCCAAAATCGCTGCCTAACTCCGCCAAAAAGATTACAAACAAAAACCATTCAGATCACAGACACGATGTAGATCGTGATTCAGACGATGTTATTGTCCCAACGATTAATTTGATAATCGTCAATTCTGTTAGTCATTGTCGTTAATTTAGAACTAGTTTTTTAATCTACCTGTAACGATTTAATACGCGTGTCGAAAGATATTTCATCTACTCCCATAATTGCAACATCAAAAGCAGTTTTATAATGATAGGTTGTTTATCCGATGATATAATATTACATTATAACACCGCGATTCTGCGCTGCAATTGGCCCAAATTATAAAACCATTAGAGACCCAATCAACAACAGAGACGAGAAATATTTCCCGACCTATTTCTCAAGCCACGCCCCCTTTATCCAGATTGGCCTTCAAGACAGCTTTACCGGAACGACGCACCCGAGGTTCGTGAATGAATGTCTTCTCATTTTTCGTGAAATTGTTAGTTGAAAATATTAAAAATAAAGACGATATTTTAATGGTCGTAGATAAAGTATTGTGTGCAACTGAACATAATTAGACATTGAGACACTCGTGCAAAGTTATTGCGAAACTCACTTCGTTCGTTTCGTAAACAAACACTCGTGTCCTAATGTCTCGCATTATGTTACAGTTGCACAAAATACTATTAGTCATCATTTCTACCATTACGGGTCTTAATGGCCACGCCTTCTAAAAATTTGCAATCCTGTTTCTTGAGTTATTCAAAGACGCACCTTTATCTCAGACTTGTTTTACTAAATTAATAAATTGGACCACCCAAAAAACAAATAAATCCTCATCAAATCCGCCAAGCTCCAGCTTCTCCAGTACACTGTTTCACAATAAAACTATGTTTTACTTTATCAACACCAGTCTATGTTAAGGCGCTATGGAAAAAAATCGACACTTTAAGAACTTGCATGTCTACTTCAGTAAGCAATGTGTTGTTTTGATAAAATAGTATATTGTTTTTGGAATCTTTTTCTAGGGATCTGTTAAAAAAGAAACGCGATTGGAGAAATTCGGCTCGATAGAAATATTTATTGAAATGAGGTCTTTTTCGACACCAATTCTCCTGTTTTGACAATTTAGAATGACATATAGACTGCAATTATATTTTATTAGATGGGTTTTAACGGTATCTAAGACCTGCGGGCCTATTGTGTATCTCTAGTTGCCTTCTGGACTGGGTGTCTATCATCAAAAACATAGATATACTATCGAATTCCGATGTCCTAAGGATATTTTCGCACTTGAAGTGACGACACAGATTGTTATTACTTCAATACCCACTAAAGGCAATTTTGAAATTTCAGTTTTTAGCTATGTTTTTGATGATAGGCACCTCGTGCAATTGGCAACTAAAGATACAGAATAGGGGGGCTGGTTAAACGAAATTTTGATAGCAACTTCAGTACATTTTATATTTATTAAAAACCGACTTTTTGCTACTTTTCCACGAATCCGTCCCTCTCGCACTGAGGGTTTTTTCGCATATGGAGTAACAGGGACGCTAAAACTTTTATATATCGCCTTAACACTGTACAGGGGATCTAAAAAGGCTGACTTGGGTGAATTATAGAATGTTTGAAAGTAGGATTGAGTCAGAGTTTCTTCTTGCGTGCAAAAGAGACGGCATTACAACAGAATCATAATATATAATTATATAATATGATTCACCCAACCGGTTTCCAATATGAATTCATTTTCAAGGACAGTGTACAGTGTCAATAAAATAAAAAGTTATTGGAAACAGTGTACTAGGTTTGCTTCAAGATGCTTTCCAAGATTTACCAAGTTTCGACAATTGCAACTTTGAATTAAATTTATAAGCTTATGTATGTACATTAGGGTTGCCAGATGGGAAAACCAAAATATCTGGGCAAAATTTAAAAAGTCGGGATTTGGGATTTTGGGATTATGGTCCGGACAAATAAATATTACGAATCAAAAAATTATTTTTTATTATAATAAAATAATTACAATTAAATTAATAATTACAACAAAATTCTTTTTTGCCCGCCGACCGTTGTTGTTTGTTATTTATCGGGGCAATTTGTATTTTGTTGGGACTCTGACATCATATAAAATGTCGGGACAATCCCTATGAATCCCGACCATCTGGCAACCCTGTACATCAACAACTGTACATCCAAAAAAGCAACATAAGAACTTTTTAAAATATTCAATGCAACTTCTATCTCGTCTATATAAGTGTACTTACGCTTACAACTTTAGAACTACTGCATCGATTTTAATCTGAGTTTGGTTTACTTGTACTGAAACGCAAAGAGTTTACACAAATACGATTTCAAATACGGGGTGTGAATAGACAGTTAAAATCAAATAAAGCCACAAGTTAATTTATCTTATTGAACTAATTTCCTGTAGAATACCTAACGCAAATGAAAAAAGCTCCCCAAATTGCAGAGTTTTTGCATAAATATCCTGAGTCACCTACATACTTCTTTAAAGTAAAGTTTAATTATGATTTTTTTTCAGACCATACATAAAGATAATTTCAAAAAGTTTTTTTTTAATAATTTTACGGAGAATATACGTTATTTTAACATCATCTCAACTCTCAAACAAACACTCAATTGACTCTTTAACTTAAATCTAACTATGTTTAATATTGTCCTTTTTTATATTTAATAAAATATAATAAATATTATAATAAATATTTTATAAATATATTTTTTAAATTTATCAAATTTTTTGTATTCCTTCGATTTCTTGTTTGCATGCTTTTTACAATTTAAGTTAGTATAAGAAAAACCCGTTATTGGACTCTATTCAGCTGATCTTTTCTGTCATTATTTTTTTGTTATTTGCTGTGGATTTCTGTGTGAATAATAATATAAATAAATAAATAATTTTCATTATTTTGGTATATTAACTAACCATTTTTTTATGATTTTTAAAAAAAATTACGGTTTTGACGTCATTTGAGAATTTTAGACATTATACTGATTGTGATGATGTGTGATTGCTTATAAAAAAGCGGTCTGTCTCCGTATGTCTGCTCATCTGCCATCCATCTGTCAAATCAGTCGGCAGCAAATTTTTATAAATTGATCTTGATAGCACAAGGACACATTTCTAAACAGCCATTTCTCAAGTGACGATGGAAAATGCAAGATTTTTCGTAAAAATATGAGGTTTTAAGTAGAACACAAGTTCGAAAATACGTTTTTTTTTATATATATATCTTTATTAATCCCGATTACAATGAATCTTAACCTAAACTATATAGCCACTAGCGAAAGCCATTTGGCACTCGAAATGGTTTTCGAATTAACACATAATTTAATCTAAGCAAATTGGATAATTTTCACTCACTACATAAATTTTTTTAAAATTATGCTTTTTGAAATGATTTAAAAAAAATTCTCTAATGCGGCTTGAGTTTTATGTCTAAATTAAATACTCACCGTAAGAAAACATAGTTGATTAAAATCTGCATTAAAAAAAAACTAAATAATTGATTTTAATTTTAATAAATTTTTATCTTGAAATCAGACTCATTTTGAATCATTTCCCGCGCATTTCTTAAGGCGATTAGTATCGCCAAATTAGCAGCTCGATGTTTGTCGATACAAATATCTACGGAAATGACATTGAAATAATGTTCATATCAGCGCGTAATTCATAGTGGCTGTTATGACGCTCACTGCATCCTTGATAGGGCGTAATAGGAGAAAATAATACTTTTTACATGGACGTGATTGTTTAAATCAATAATTATATGTTATATTCATAGCTATCAAGTTTATCTATTACTCAAAGCACAAATGAATGAAATCGACCAAGCCGCATAGAAGCAGTAGGAAATTCAAGTCAAAAAGAACATACGGTTGTTTTGTTTTTTCATATAGAAATTTTGGTGGTATAAAAAAGAAATATGTTGCATACGTTGTGTTAGAGTTGATCATTCCTATAAATATTTTTCAATATTTTTGGTTCAGCCATAAATGAGGAGTAGGCTTTAGAAAATACCCTTTGGCGATATCAAGCCCCTTAAAGTCAAAAACCTTATTAGAGTCAGTCTCTCTCTCTCTCTCTCTCTCTCTCTCTCTCTCTCTCTCTCTCTCTCAGCAAAGTCGCTGTGCGCCGAAGAAAGGCCTCGCCTTAACATGTAAAACTTACGGTACATATGTATTTAAACTTTGTATGAGCAAATCTAACTTTTTTATTTGCACGGCTGTTTAGTATGAATGAAATACCATTTTTTTTGAATGAAATACATTTATTTTAAAAAACACGAAAGCATATTTTATTTGAAAAACATCCGCCAAACCGTGCGGTTTGTAGGCAGAATAACCTCTGTTTACAATAAAACGCGTCTAGCATATAGAAACACAATACGCATTACGCAATACGCAAAACAACCCAGTTAGTAAACAATACTTTAAGTTTTATACATTTACATTTCCTATGTAAGTTTAGATAGATAAAACAATTTAACTTTCTTTTTAAACACACATTTGGAGTATGACTCATTTCTTAAGTCAGCTGGCAGTGCATTGAACAGCTTATGAACAGTATAAACAGTATAGTATACACTTTGGTTTCATTTAAAATAACCTGTCTCATAACGGCCTGTAATTTTATTATGCAAAACATTCCCTTGAATATTTGATTCGAGCGAAGGTGAATGCCCTCAACGTCATTACAAGTCTTACATAAGATAATTTTGTAAGGTTCTTGCACTTCTGACCCAGTGGCCATTCTTGCTTCTCGGCGACAGAAATTTACACATTTAATGTAAATATATTTGCATCTTTTTAATGTTTTTAAGAGTTCCGTTACCTCAAATTGAAGAAACGGAACCCTTGAAAGTACAGGATCACTCTGTTGTCCGTCTGTCTGTCTAGACCTCGGCCCCCGTGCTGTCAAAAATCAGGCTTCTAACTCGACGTGAAAAAAGTTATTGTACTTTACATAATCAATTTCAAACAAACTTTTGATAGTCGCAAATAGGTATTGCAATTGCTAGATCCCTCATCCAGCAATTCAGCTGGATCCCGCGCATTTTTCAGCTTGCTGGATCCAGCAGTACGTGCTGGAGCCAGCTGTGCGGATCCACAAGAAATAAAATTTTCAAATAATTACGCAAAAGTTTACGTTGCCGATTTGCTAGGTGTGCTCCCGCTCTATATGAAGTAGGTAAGAGACAACACCATCAACACAATTTGTTTCTTGAGATTCTACTTCCAGAAAATTCGAAAAAATTATCAAAAGTGATTGATTTCATTTAATTTTTTATAACTTCAATAATATTTATAAATTCTACTCAATTCTTGGTCTAATAAGTAAGAGTTTTGAACCTAATTCTATAAGTGGTTACAAGATCTAGGTTAGGCATATATACGGCAACCGCTGTTTAACGGCCTACTTGTACGATGTTATGGAGCTAGCATTTTAATAGAACACACGTGGTCATTTATAAAGCCAAAGGCTGTTATGTTTACTTGTTTTAGACTGTTATACAGCTAGTAGCTGTAGTAGGACTTGTTTGTGATCATTAAAATAACCTCTTTTTACTATCTGTACAGAAGTGTTTAAATGGTTCACATGTGCACTGTAGGCTGTTAAAAGGACTACATGTGTTGTCCATTAACATCAATAGCAGTTTATTTGTCCACAAGTACTACTCTTATTTGCTGTAAGCTGAACATGAATGTGAATGTGATATTCTATTACACTTATCCCACTGTGCATCTCACACGAAAACAAAAAGTGATTTTTGTTAGTTTGTTACAAAATTTGTACTTTAGGTACTCATACTTGTCTTAGTACCTGGGCTAGGCGATTTAACGGACAATAATTATTATTGCGGATCTCTAAAGTTTCAGTATATTGAAAGAATTAAACGATGATACACAATTGACCTGAAATACATCTTAAAGCTGTACATAAGTTCACATTAGAATAAATTTATAGACATTGGCTCTGTAGTGGTACAAATGTGGGACTTCATACAGATAACAGCATTCTAACAGATCACATGTGAACCTATATACGCTCCACCGCATTAAATTGGAGTTATAACAGTTCACATAGCCGTTTTTCATTTCCACCATGTTGTTCTACGTAACCTAAAATATTTACCAAATAAATCTCCAAAATTATCATGCAGATTTATCACAAAATACGCAGATAGAGCGATTGAGTTTTGGTTTCATGTTATAATTAATTACTGTAGTATAATTATAATGCCAATATAATATCAAAAACTGAAAATTGTAGATTTCCTCTCAGCCAGTTTTAAATATTTTAAAATGAATATCGCGTTTTTTCAGAGGCGGGTGAATATTTTAGCTGTAAATATGTATACATTTCACGATAAAGTTGCATTCCCATGGCATTAACATTATTAAGTATACCGCGTGTTATCATAAATTTTTATCCTTGATCAGCCGGAGTTAATGTTTCTGATGGCACACACAAAACCAAACCAATGAGAAAATTAATAATAAAATAAAGAAATAATAGGACACATGTGAATTTGAGGCTGTGTATTTAGCCACTTGTTACTCTTTATTACACTCATGTATGTTGTATGGTTCACACTGCGTCCCATATAGTGCCGTAAGTCAGCCTTAAGTCCACATGTTACTACTTAAACTGCTATTATAATGCTATTATACTGCTAATGTACAGCCATAGTGAACTTAAGGCTGTCTAATTTGTGCCCAAACTGGTTCTATAAGAGCATTATAGCAAGCTATACAGCTCTTATACAGCTGACTTACACAGCTTGTGGAGTACATGTGAACGACTAGACATCTTATATAGAACCCCGAATGCTACTTGGGTAATTATCTTGAGTGTTAAACCGAACCAAAGTTAAGTTTACTACCTAAATGAAGAAGTTTTAGTTATTTTTAGTGATTAGACTAAATAATTAATAAAAACGTTTCATTTCTTTAATAAAACGATAAATTGCTTAATCCACGCTAGATCCAGCTGGACTGGTGTTTATCCAGCAAAAATCCAGCTGGATTAAATTTGCTGATGGATTACAATCCCTACTTGCAAGAAATTAACCTATAGGGCACTTCCAGTTGACTTAGAACCTTGAAATTTTGTTAACAGGTAGGTCTTATTAGGCAAATATCTAAAAATTACAAATATTTAATTATATAGGAAAGTTACAAAAATCCAACCTAATTAGAACCTTTATCTACATAGTAGATATACTATTTTGATATTGCTTAAAAAACTTAAAAATGCATTGGACAGTAACTTATCTATTATGCCACGGTTGTGGTCATTTATACCCTATTCTAATAAGGGAAATAAAGTTTACAAATAGCTTTTAAAAGTAGATATACTTGTATCTACAAAGAGTTTATTCAATATATATAATAAAAGAGTAGAAACCAGTAGATTGAAGAAAAGTAATAAATAAACTTTTAACAAAAAAATAACAACCGACTTCAATAGTAACAGCAGTCATTCACTAAAAAGTTAATAATAATTCTATAAAGACCGATGGTACCGAAGCAACACTTTTGCCGACTTCTTTCTTCCTGAAACGTTATGTTATTTAGAAGTCGGCGTTCTTATATTGGTTTTTATGTTGCTATATCGTAGGAAATACGCCGACTTCTAGATAACATAATGTTTCAGGAAGAAAGAAGTCGGCAAAAGTGTTGCTTCGGTACCATCGGTCTTTATAGAATTATTATTAACTTTTTAGTGAATGACTGCTGTTACTATTGAAGTCGGTTGCTATTTTTTTGTTAAAAGTTTATTTTATTTCACATTTTTTAGTGTTGCTGGGTTAAATTGTGAAATATGGGTAGTTCTTGCAAACGTGGTTTTAATATGAAACGAAGTTCAAGTGAGTATAAGTAGCTATGTTTGAGTAGCTTCCTGCTATCAATCTCGAGTTATGTGCTGTCATTCGTTAAAGAGTTCTACGGTGTTGAAGCCAAGATCGAAGGTCAGGTGGGTACATTGGCAATTTTCAAGCAATGCTCTGCAATGAGCACCATAACACTAACTGATTGCCGCAATCCAAAGTTATGTGCTGTCATCCGTTGAGGAGTTTTATGGTGATGAAGCCAGGATCGAAGGTCAGCTGGGGTATTCTGGTAATCTCCAAGTAATACCCTTGAATTAGCACCCTAACGCAGTGATTGCCGCAATCTCGAGTTATGTGCTCTGATCCGTTAAGGAGTTCTATGGTGAATATGGTGATGAAGCCAGGATCCAAGGTCAGGTGGAATAATGATGATTTTCAAGTAATACCTTGTAATCAGCACCCAGGTACAAAGCGATTACCTCAATTTCGAGAGGTATGCTGTCATTTTCTGAGGAGTTCCACTGCCTATCTCTGAAGACCTTCATCATATCATGACCAAACCCAAAATGGGACCTACCTGGAAGTACACTCTCTCAAATAAAAAAAGAATTGTTCAAATCGGTTCAGAAATGACGGAGTTATGGAGTAACAACGCCAAAAAAAAAAAAAAAAAAACATACAGTCGAATTGAGAACCGCCTCCTTTTTGAAGTCGGTTAAAAATAGAAAGGTGGTGACCAAAGAAGAGTATTAAAACACAAATCAGCGATTTTCAGATTTTTTTTTGCACATGCTAGAATCGCCGTCCCGATTTCATAATGATTCGTTATTCTTTTTACAATAAAGAGTGTAGGTACCGGTTTCTTTCTATCCTGATGAGTTCTATCTTGGCTATGGTTGTAGTAATGACGTGCACAGATAAGCGCGTTTAAAAAAAAACGGACTTCATGAAATAGAATATCTGTACACTGAAAAATAAATTCACTATGTATTATGCCCCGGATTTATAAAACTTCCCACAAAGGTCCGTCCTTCCAGGAAACCTTTATCCCTCCAAACACATAAATGTAAAAAAGGGCCGAGTTCTGCACAAAGGCAGTGCAGGATTGTCCACTTCGCCGAAAAAAGAATTGAGATCAAATTGGGTGCCGAGGTTTATGAGGTTTCTTCAGTCATAACTGCATTAATGTACAACGTTCTTTACTTGTATTTAAAGAAAGTTTGTTAGGGTCCTTGCTACTGAATATGTAGAATTTGGCAAGTTTACAAACATAAAGTTTTAACGGTAACATCATACATACAAATAATTGACTACGACTTGACACATACGGTCCATTAAACTCTATGCATCCACAAAGGGTCTAATTAAGTTGGTCCGTTATAACCTCTGGACTATTTTTATTTTATTTTATTTTATTTATTTGGATCACCAACATCAGGTACATAAATACATTTTAATAACATAACATATGGTTTTAAGTTATATGCCCAGATAATTACAGGTGAGCACCACATGCAAAAAAGGATATAGTGAACAATATTAAATTATTTACAAATTATCTATATATATATATAGTCCAGATGTTATTAATGACCAACTTAATAGGTAATTTTCTAAATTTTTCCTTTGTATACGGACAATGCCTATCTTTAAGCCCAATTTGAAGTTTCTAAGTCACCTGAAAGTGGCTTGGGTTTTATATGAGTGAGTGAGTCAGTCAGTAATAAAAATAGCGAGTTTTGGACGGGTATATCTCAAACACTGTTAAAGTTTCATTTACAAAACTTTGGATTTTAAGTACTTGCAAGGAGGTCCGTCCTTTTTTTGTTTAGGTAAACATCGACGCAAAATTGCAACTTCGTAGATCTAATAGGAAATTAGTTATGGGGGGTCAAAATGTCAAAAGTAGCACGAAATGGTTCGTGTAATATGACTTGGCTGACATTATTCAATGTGACAACATGTTCAGATGCTTATGAAAAGCAAACAAGGCTTAAAGGTAAGCTGTATACGCCTCAATTTAAATTGGATATATATAAAAATAATGTTTCTTACATGGCGATAAAAATGTTTAATAAACTGCCATCAGAATTTAAAAGTTTGCCCTTAAAAAGATTTAAAAAGAAGATACACACATGGCTTCTAGACAAATGTTATTACGACGTCAAAGATTATTTGAATAATTATGGTTGTGAATGAATTATATTATAATAATAATAAATATGATATATAATAATAATTAATACATGATAAGTAAATTTACTTCTGTTATAGCATGTTAGTTCTTAAAAGTCAATATTTGCATACTTGGTAAAATGTGCTGTACTCAATAACAAAAAGTTGTAATAAAACCTATATTTATTAAAAAAAAATACTTTACTTTACTTTATTGTTCAGTATGCTCTGGTATACAAGATACTCAAGTATAAAAATGCTTCAGTATACGAAATACCACTGAACGGAATTGAATGCGGCTTTCACTGTTAGGGAAGAGAATTTTAGAATAGGTTCTTAGTATATTTTGAGCACCAATAATTTAAGAGCCCTTTAGATTGTGAAAAACCCGCCATTTTTCAATGATTCGAAACTGAATACTTTAATTCAAAATTGCTCAATATAGGTACTTATCCAACAAAACCCTATTACCTTTGTATGTATTGTATTGTAAACTATTATTGCAGTTTCCATTGGTTTCTGTAAATTAGAATTATAATTTTAAAATTGAAATTTAATGAAACCAATGGAAAGTTTTTGAAAAAATAGGTTTTGTAGGATTACTATTGAGCAAATTTTGAATTTAAGTGTTCAGTATCTATTAATTACGAAAAGGTGGGTTTTAACAATCCGCCTGCTCTTAAATTATAAGTGCTCAAAATATAACAAAAATCAACATTAGTGGAAAATTTGGTGAACAGTGTACACCGTGATGTAAACCTGCATGCCCTAAAAAACGTGTATACGCCTTTTTGTCGATACGATACCGATACTCTCATAAAAATATCGCCGATGCCGATATATCGGCAAACCCAAAGTATCGCCGATATATCGCTATCGATATCGGTATCGAATGCATCCCTAGTATTTATGCCCGAAGTATGGGAATATGGCTCACTTCCTAGCACGTTGGGACGTGGAAATTGTCAGTGAAAAGAAGGTGTACGAGTGTCTACTGTTCCAGCGACATTCAACACTTGGAAACGCCTCTGAAACTCCTACAGGAGGAATATATAGGTATGTTTGAAACCACCTTTTGACGGAAGTTGACTGCAATCCTTAATTTCAGTCTATAAAATTTATATTTATATGTTATGTATAGATATACATATACAGGGTGGAAAAAATGAAAGGGCCCTGGAGGGGAACTACCTTAAATCCTTTAGTTAGCTCATTTTACTGAAAGGAAACATTCCTTTATTTTTTAAAAGAAACAAAACTGCATTCAAAGATCTTCTAAAATTTGCTTGTCTCACCCGGGAACTGAACCAACTAAAAATTTAAAAAATAAACCCTCGCTATTTTATTATACGAATCGGTAGGATTATTGTTCAGGATAAAATTTGTCTACTAAACTAAAGTCTTACACTCATCTGTTGTACGAGATACCCATGAAATTGAATATTTATTACAAGTTCTTTATTAACAATACCTAGTACTGTTTACTTGTAAAGTAATAATTATACGCCATTATTACACAATGACAGCACGGAATGAAAGCAAAACAAAACAAAATTTTAATTTCGAACGAAATTTATGGTTCGAACTTCAAATTTGTTGCTCTGCGTTGCAAAAAAAATACGTTCCTTTTTTAAACTTTTCGTCAATACGCCTAGTGCAAGAAGTAATTGTGCTCTGCATACATTTATTATTACCATTTAACGATTTTCTTATTGAAGTCTTCAACAAGGTACTTAAGATAAATAACATTAGCAAGCTTGTACTTCATACGATGTCTTTGAATGTAAGAGAGATAAGAAAATTAGAACGTTTCATTTACTTGTTACAAGTGAACAGTACTAGGTATTGTTAACAAAGAACTTGTAATAAATATCTAATTTCATGAGTATCTCATACAACAGATGAGTGTAAGACCAAATGTTTATTAGACAAATTTTATTCTGAACAATAATCCTACCGATTCGTATGATAAAATAGCGAGGGTTTATTTTTTTAATTTTTAGTTAGTTCGATTCCCGGGTGAGACAAGCGAATTTCAGAATATCTTTGAATGCAGTTTTGTTTCTTTTAAAAAATAAAGGAATGTTTCCTTTCAATAAAATGAGCTAACTAAACGATTTAAGGTAGCTCCCCTCCAGGGCCCTTAAATTTTTTCCACCCTGTATGTATAACAATTAAAAATAGACTAAATTAAATAAAAAATATTGTTTAAACCGCTGCCGCAGGGGAGGGTCCCCAGCAGGCTGGTGGCGTTACCCCGTTGGATTGCGAGGCTAATCCGCTGTCCGAGGTAAAACAGCCCGCCGATCACCAGAAGCGTCGACCAGGCGCGAGGAAATTTCTTGGAAAAGTTGTCGCGCTTCTGATCCCCATGGCCCAACAGTTTTACCCCAAAAGGCACAAATATGCAGCCATCCCCTTAAGCTGCATATGTGCGCCTCTTGGAGGCCTTTGCTGCAGCTGCTACCACGCCAGCCTTAGTGGCGGTCGCATTGACGAGGGATGGGGCCAGTGTATCCACACAGCTCGCGTCCCATACCAATGGCCGCCCGTTCTTCCAAGCTAAAAGAGTCATGCCGTCGGGTCTCTTGCCGTCGTCGCGCACCAGACCTGGAGGTTCGAGGGTAGCTGGCACGTTAACGCTGGCAAGAGCCTGACGGATGACGTCATTAAGGCTGGCGTGACGTGGCAGACGCCCAGCACTGCGCTGGCATGAAAGGCCATGATGACCAAGCTGGTCGACACTAACTCCGCAACGGCAGCGATGTGCTTCGTTTATTTTGGCACCAAGGCGCAGACTTACAGCCAGAGTGAAGGTCGTCCTGTCCAGTAAGGTGTTGATATTGGTTGAGGGGATCGCGTTCAACCAATAGCCTGATTCATGTTCATTAGAGGCCAAGAGACGAGCCCGGTCCGCAGGGTCTTGTGCAGTCCCAACTAATTTTTTTTGTGATTTATATAAAAACGGCTCACCTCAATACGTGTTATGATCGGGAAAGCCGACCAGTTTCAGCAGATTTAGACTGCCTTCATCTGGGCGAGTAAAGACGTTTACGCGACGACGTTACGCCTCACACTGCGGGCTGCGGCTCGCAGGGCTCGGGATGACATCGATGCAGATGGTATTGGTGGTCGGACCGGTAGGGCGTCCGCACAATTAGTTACTTCCGGGCTTGCGTTATTAATTACCGGAGTGACACCAAACAACGATAAACACGCGGAACTTATAGTATCTACGTCACTTTCAGTAAAGTCTGTGAGTGATCCGGTAACTGTTTTTAGCACAGGTTTTTATATAAATCATGAATTATCCTCAAGTCTCATTAAATTTTTTTGTACTTGTGTACAGAGAGGCTCGTCCCACAGCCTCTGGGATGACGTATTGAAATATAACAATTATATTTATATCTTATATACAAGTTGACTTTTTTATCATCGTCCAAATTCATACTGGTGGCTTGGTAAGTGATCAGTATCATGGATCAATAACAATTTTTGTAAAATTCGTAAAATTAAATTTCGACTCCCCATAGTGATTCACTCGGAACTGGAAGTGAATTTCTATGGGAAGCCGAAATTTCATTTTACAAATTTCACAAAAATTGTTATTGATCCAAGGTACTGATCACTTATCAAGCCTCCAGTATGAATTTGGACGATGATCAAAAAGTCACCTTGTAAAAATTGTATAGATAATATCGTCGGTGAATCGCTGGTGTACTGACTGTGGACCATGACTTGCATGCATTTCATAGTTTACACTCGGAAACACCACTTGACACCCCCTCGGGGATTCATGTCGTGACGATATATAAATATATTTATACTTGTAAAAATATTACTTTGATATATTAATTTTGCAGTTGGATCATGTAACATATTTAGGTATTCACCAAATTAGGCGCATTCTTCTCCGTGATCTCATCCGCAAAATCCAAAACCTGTTAGATTATAGAAACATATTCATATTTAGGATTCCGTACTAAAAGGGTAAAAGGGTACCATTTTGGTGAAACTCTGTTGTCTATCTTTATAATTATATGTAAGACACAACCTCATAACTTTTGAACCGTTAAAGACAATGACTTGTTATCGATGAAAAACACTAATTTATCCACATAATATGAAAAATGATTGTATCTCTCAAAATTTTGTCACTATAAAAGAGCGCAAAAGAAATGTATTCCTCACAGAACATTTAAATCAAATAGAAAGGCTAAGTGGGCGTGTCACGCGCGCCACAACTACTGTTGAACATCAATACTTAGACCGAAACACGCGATCGCTGCCCATAGTCGCACACGAACCGTGACTCTGTGAACAGCTCTGCCTAATCTAAAGAGAAATGCCGTCTTGTGTAATAATTACTTGCAGAATCAAGAATAAGAAAGCAAACCGGAAAAATTGAGATATTTCCTTTCACCTGTAATTATAAAAACTTTGTATAATATGAGAATTTTAGATAAATAACTAATTTACTCATGGTAACAGCAAAAATATACATTACCGGCAATGTACGCTTACAATTTTGGCTAAGATGTAGTAAACAAGTAATGTATGCTCTCCCTACTTGTCAAACTTGCTCGCTAGTGTTGTGCGGTATCGTGGTGTCACACAATCGATAGACATTTTTTATTCCTGTGACCGATATTCTTAAATTAAGATTTAAGATAAAACTTTTATAACATTCGAGAAACTGTTGTCAGTTACCCCAAAATCGACCGGATAACTGTACAAGCAAGGAGAAAAGTTTTTATATAAAATGTATGAGAACATATTTAAAAGTGAATAAGTGTGCGTTTATTTCCTCTACGGTGTAATTCTTGGCTATACATAAATACATACATATTTTTCAAAATACATAAGATATTTGTACAGTCGAGAACAAAAGTATTCGTGTGAAATGTATGAAAAAAAAAATGAAAAGTGTTAAAGCGTGTTTTAATTACTCTACAATGTAATTCTAAGCTACGTATATGTATGTCTGAAAACATTTATCAAAATATATAGGCTAAAATGTACAGTCGAGATCAAAAGCTTTGGGATAAAATATTTAAAAATGTATGAGTTTGTGATTATTTAATCTATAGGGTAGTTCTAAGCTATGCACATGTCCAATTGATTATTTATCAAGATATAGGGAATCTGTATAGTCGAAGAAAAAAGTTATTGCTAAAATATTTAAAAGTATATAAATGTGTGTTTAATTATCCAACAGGGTAATTCTAAGCTATGCATGTTGGAATGTACAAAAACAAATCAATATCATTTCAACACTATATATATTCTGTCTCTTTCTTACTTGTTAATATTTGTTTTTATGAACAAGCCACTTCAACCACTTGACTAAAAGTCCCTTGAATAGTTTCTCTTTACTGCCTGCGCCTTCAGCGAGCTATACGTGACACACCTCTCCTGACAAAATAACGATGAATAAATAGTATATTATCTTGGATCGTTAAACTCTGCCTTTTACTGGAATATCTATATCCTAACAATGCATGCATATCTTGAATATATATTTACAGTAGTTACAGTATGAGAGTTGGTATAACATACTAAAGGTTTTTACAAAATACATAGAAAAAAAGAGCTTGGAATTACACTGAAGAGTAAATAATTACACACTTCCTTGACTGTGCAGATGCCCCTTATATGTGGATAAATAAGTATTTAATCATATGCATAGCTTAAAATTACCATATAGAGTAAATAAATAGACACTTATACACTTTTTAGACATACATATATAGCATATAGCTTAGAATTACGTTGTAGAGTAAATAAAATACACTTTTACACTTTCAAATGTTTTTTATACATTTCACCCGAAAACTTTTGTTCTCGAATGTTTATATATCATAGATATTGAAAAATAAGTATTTATACTTATGCATAGCTTAGAATTACACCGTAGAGTAAATAAACACACACTTGTACGGTTTTAAATATTTTCTCATACATTTTATATGAAAACTTTTCTCCTTGATTGTACAATCACCCGGTCGATTTTGGAGTAACTGTTAACGGTTTCTCGAATGTTATTATAACACCTATTTTATGTCACCTAACACAAGTGTATTGGTGGTATGGACCAAAACGCCCATTCTCCTTTGAAATGGGATTTTCCATAAGAGTGTTTATGAAAAATCCAATTATTTTGAAGCTACCATAATATAATTTAAAATACGTTAAATCTTAATATATTCGTCGGTGAAACGCGGGTGTACTGAGTGTGGAGTGTAACTTGCATTTCAAAGTTCACACTTGGAATACCTTTGATACCCCCTCGGGGATTCATGTCGTGACCATATATTATCATTATTACTGATCACTTACAAAGTTTTAAGTATGAATTTGGCTATATCAATGAAATCACCTTATATACACCTAATTCACGTTAAAACAATTTTACTAAAATATGTAAAACAAGATAATAAAAATAGAAAAAAAAACAACACACAAATTGTCTCAGAGCAAATTGGTTTCTCGATTGATTATAAAAAAAGTTAGTCGAAGTTTTACGTTAAGAAAATACATCTGTTCCCATCCCTAGCAATAAATCATCACGTCATATAATCAGATTGTGTTTAATATTAAGTTCGCAATACCGCTCCGGTCAAGTTATCAACCACCTAAAGCCGGTAGGTTTATAATAGTCACATGGTATCAAAACTAAAACGTCGTAAATGAAATCGTTTGTTTGAAAAATACACCGTTTTACACAGAGATACGGTAGTTTTTTCATTTGATAAGTTTTCGATATAAGTCATTTGTTGTGCGTAGAAAGAACAACCATTTGAATTAAAGTTTTGATAGTATTTCAATTACGACAAGGTGTGTGCCTGTGGGTGTGAGGCGACAAAGGTTCTGGTATGCATACAGCTCCAAGGCCTTTCTAACTATTTAAATGTTCTGAGGTATTCCTCATAAAAAGATACTATGTAACAAATCCATATTTTTTCCTATGATTATTTATTAAAACAATAAAAAATATTACTCGATATATTTCGACCCTCGGTATGGGGCCGTCATCAGTCGAATGCAAAAAAATATTGACATAACACAAGCTAGGTATCATAATAACCCATATTTTGAAATATTTGTTAATATTTTAAATAGTTACCACTTTATGATTTATATTAAAACGGCTCACCTCAATACGTGTTATGATCGGGAAAGCCGACCAGTTTCAGCAGATTTAGACTGCCTTCATCTGGGCGAGTAAACCACTAGTTACCACTACTAGTTACCACTTTCCTGAATATTCCCAAAACTGGCGAAATACGGAACCCTAGGTCTGACGAGTCTAACCGTTTTTTTTTTTATATTCACATTAAATGATTATTTTATTGTATCACCGATATCATCTCCGTCGTGTATTGTTGTAGACATTCAAGGTCCTCCATTAGTATTCTAGCTGGACGACATGAGTCTACATTGTCAACTTATTTGGTTTCGGAACTGAATCCGAATCTCAATTGTTATTGTGCAACTCACAATGGCCCTTGACCAGAGACGGTCTACAAAGGAACGTCTTCTCTAAATGTACAAAGAACGCTTTTGATATCATCCCCCTTTGAATAGACGATAGAAAATCCAATTTCGGATCCAACCAAAAGCAGCATATTTTTCGATGTTTTTCTTCATAATAATACCTACTGGTAGGGGTGTCGATGTCGATAAGGTGGGTATCGATAAGAACAAAGTTATATTTTATACTAGCTTTTGCCCGCGCTGATTTCTTTTGCATTTTCCCGGGATAAAAAATAGACTTTCTCACTCTCCGGCCCATAAACTATATCTGTGCAAAAAGTCACGTCGATCTGTTGCTCCATTGCTGCGTGAAAAAAGACAAACCGACAAATACACATTCGCATTTATAATAGGGGTACGGATTACATGATTTTTATAACGTCATCACTTGACGTTGACTAGGCGCAGTGACGTTATTTTTTGGGGTTGATTTTGAATTAAAAATATTTTGATATTCTACATTACACAAACCAATGGAAACTTTGCGATGGTAGCATACACAATACATAGGTAATAAGGTTTTGTTAAATAACTATCGAGTAAATTTTGAATTTAAGTGTTCTGATTCTATTAATTAGAAAAAGGCGGGTTTTTCACAATCCGGCTGCGAAGCCGCTCTTTATGGTTTGTTAATATTTAATTCAGTTACTTTATGTATCACTACTCCTATCAAATAACACCGATACGATGCATTTAAAGTACGTGTCACGTTTGATCCTTCCGCAATATTTGCAAAACCCTTAAAAATTAATAGAACACCATGAATCATGACACGATACGGCCCGTGTCCAAGGACCATAAAGTATCGATAGTACGGGAGCACTAGCTCGTATTCTAGATAAATGGACGTATGCATGACGTGACTCGTTTATCGTGATCATTGTTGTTCTCGCACGCTTCTGACACAAATAAATGTTAATCATAGTGAGTGGTCGATACCTATCCTCTTGAATAATAATAATGAATGGACCTCTATTTATCGGGTTTGTATACGGCATTGTGGAAAGTATCGATCTATTAATACTCATGTTGTCTGTTGTGATTGCACCACTAATAAGTATAGGTAACTAGCCATTTTCCCAGGGTTTCGTCCGCGCCAAAGGAGTAAAAAACCTTAATAACCTGTATCACTGCTTATAATTTGATTAAATATATATTTTTACGAAAACGCAAAATATGATGATAGGTTAGTAAGTAAAATATATTTCGACCACGACCACCACAGTGATGCCGGGGTCGACTTACCACCATCTTACTTGGAGACCCCCTCGAAGTAATTCGGGGGAGAGTAAGAGGACAGCTCACAGGCAAAAAAACCAGGAGGCCCATCATGCCTGGGACCGATGGATGGCAGTATATCCATCCCTAATAGCCGGAACTTATATGAAACAGACTGGTGACGGGCAGCGGCGTCACTGGTGCGAGGGTTCCGGCACCGCACTCACCAACCCGCCTGCCCAGCGTGTGTAAGTATGGGCAATTCTTACAGGATGATCGCCGGGAGTAGCAAAATCCTAGAAAGGCTTATGTCCAGCAGTGGACGAACTAGGCTGATGGATGGATGACTAGTTGTGGTCGGCATCAGTTACATGAATTGACATGAATTGACAGAGTGATGGATAAAGAGGTCTAAATGCTTATAATTTGAATTTCATAAAATCCTTCCTTAGCGGATGTGGAATTCCTATGTGGAATAGGTACGGAACCCAACTGCCAAATGTCAAGTTTGTAGATACTGTATAAGTTAACATTAATGTATATAGCCAAATACATACTAGAAGCTTGGTAGGTGATAAGTATCATAGATCGAGATCAGTTTTTGCTGATTTCGCAAACTAAAATGTTGACATCCCATAGTAAATTGACTCGCGCCTATGGGCTATTTGTAGGTAAAACGAAAAAATTATGTATGAAATTCACAAAAAAGGTCATCGAGTCTTGATACTGAGCACTTACCGAGTCTTCAGTATGAATTTGACTGTATAAATTAATGACACCTTGTATAGTCCCAGACATTCCGTGATAAGTGAGTCATTTCGCTTTTATCTTGATCATTGTTGTTCTCACACGCTTCTGACACAAATAAATGTTAATCATAGTGAGTGGTCGATACCTACCCTCTTGAATAATAATAATGAATGGAACTCAGCGAACGAAAAAGCATAGAAGACGCCTTTCTCATAAATCGTGATTCGAAAAAGGTACCAGGCACACAAAAGGGCAAAAGGCTCATGATTGGATCGTTCTGTGTGTCATGTCATGCGACACTGGGCCAGCCGTGATTGGCCGACTCACAGTGATAGAGAATGCCATAGAAGCCGTCATACTAAACATTTGCCCGGCACAGTTTTCGTCGGGTCAATTTTCAGCGCGAATCAGACTTCTATGTTTTTTCGTTCGCTGATGGACCTCTATTCTCGGGTTCGAAGATGTAATTGTGGAAACAGGTAATATTGTGGTAACAGGTATAATAATACTCACATATTGTTTGTTGTGAATTGTGACTGCATATCCACTATAAGTAATTACAAAAAATATTTTTCTTTCGTGATCTGAAGGCCTACCATGAGTGTGGCTGCACTCGATTGTTGGCCAAGGCGATTTATTACGGCGACGTCAGCGCCCTCACAGCGGCGATTCGAGCAAGATAAAATGGCAACCCCAAAGAGAGGGGATAGGGTGTAAAAAAAATCCAAGATGGAGAGGAGGTAGGATACTTCATCGGAGGTGTCAATGGCTATCGGTGTAATTGGTGTTGTTTGCGTTCAATAAATAAATAATTGATACGGAGAAAAGGTGTTATTTTAATATTTCAGAAGAGAGGAATCAACGTCCACAGTTGGTATGTACATTTTCTATTACTTTGTAATGGATACTAAGTATTTGCCATCCACTAAAGACGTCCATTACCCCAAGATCGGTCCTTTTGCTGGATGGTTACACATTGTTGTACAAATGGATGTTTCTTTTGGGTTATCTAAAAATGTTAATATGCAGTTTCAAGCTCTTTTGTAACTATTACCGTTGATACGTAACCAGCCTGGGGCAAAATATCTAGGTTATATTTTCGTTTTGTGTACCAACCAAATCATTCATTTTTATTATTTATTCTCTAACGGCTTTGAATATTATTCCATTTAGCCCATTCTTCATTTTCTTTAAATTTTATTAAATGTCGTTGTTATATACTCATATAACCTCCTTAAAACAATGGGTGGGTAAATATTTTTTCATGTATACCATAGAGTAGCGAAAGCTGATTCGGGTACGTTCCGTTTTGTTCGCACTATTATCGGAAGTACTTTCGCTGCCGGCTCCGGTAGCGAATTGCCTCCGCTGCCGGCTCCGGTAGCGAAGTGGCTTCGCTGCCGGCTCCGGTAACGAAGTGCCTCCGCTGCCGGCTCCGGCAAAATTATTTCTAATTTATACTTTAAATAATAATTATTTACACTTTAAATTACAATAATATTTACAGTCCAAGTCGGGCTCCATCATGGCATTTTTTTACAACATTTGTTCCCGAATATAATGCTTACGTAATAAACGGGGGCGAAAAGCCGGTGTGTCAGGCTTGGATTGCGAATTGCATTTCGCAGTTCATATTTGACAACACTTCTGTCACCCCTTGGGGACTCACATTGTGACGATATTTATGTGATTTTACATAATGTCGTCGTTATTTTGTTTATTTTGTTTGTGTTGAATCTACAGATTTTATTTATCATAAATCTCACACTTGAAATTTTATTACTATTCTTTGACTAATGATGTTGTTTACACATCCCTTACCTACCTCACCTTACCTATTTTCCACACGAAACTATATTTTAAATAATTTAACATTTTGATTGAAAATGGGACCATCATGGCGTGTATCGATAAACGACGACATTTAGCATTGATCACTTAAATGTGACTAACAGTTATTTAGCTACCACACAAACCTAAGTTTATTGAAAACATAGAGTTGGGATAATTTAGTAGGTAACAATGCCTAGCTCAGAACGCAGAGACTATACTCCTCCGGTAGATGAAGAACGACGCCAAATGTTGCGTAGAAGAGTATCACGTTCTAAGTCACCCCTTGCCAAGAGGCGCCGCAGGTCGAACACGCCACGCGGACGGTCACACTCGCGATCACCATCGCAGGACCGCAAGAAGACACGTAGATACAGGCGACATCGATCCCGAACCTACAAAGGTCGATCTGGACGTCGTCTGGGCAGGAGTAGATCACGAAGAAGCCATAAACGTAACCATAGAAATCGTAGCCGAAGCCATACAACTACGACCCGATCGTTGGAAACGGAAAGTACGGATGCTAATTATAGCGATAATAGCGCGGAAACTTCGCACAGTAGCCTGGAATCCAATTCTACTCATCAGTCAAGGTCTCGGATTAGACACAGACATGAGTATCGTAAATCCCGTCGTAACAAATATCATCGTAGTGCAAGTAAGAGTAGTATATCTATAATGCATAGATTTATCAATGCTATGAATAATCAAAATCGAAATACATTCAGCGGTGCTCATGACGTGATCCCTAAGTTTGATCCAAGCCAAAAGGGTCAGACAACAAAGTCATGGTTGAAAAAGGTAAATGAGGCCGCAACTATATACAAATGGAGCGAACAACAAATTATCTTCAACACCATGCCATCAAAGCTGTCAGGGCTAGCGCATCGATGGTATGAAGGGTTATCTACAATTAATTTGACTTGGAAGGAATGGCAAAGAAAGCTCCTACAAACCTTCCCGGATGATAGAAATTTTGCTGACAAGTTGACGGAGATGTTAGAGCGGAAAAGTACTAGAGACGAAACACTTGAAGAATATTTTTATGATAAAGCTAAGTTAGTGAATCACTGTAATATTCGTGGTAAAGATGCCGTAGACTGTATCATTCATGGCATTTACGACCATAACATTAGACTTAATGCTCAGGCTGCAAACTTCAAGAATCCAAATAAACTTTTAAGATATCTGTGTAGTATTTCGGGCAAGAACTTTAAAGATTCTAGAAAAATGGGCGTTACTACGAAAACGCATAACATAACAACCAAAGTCATAGAAACAAAAAGGGACGCTCGCAATACTAACGCTCGATCATTTCAATGTTACAACTGTTCTGAGTTTGGGCATAAAGTACCAAAATGCCCAAAAGAGTTGCAACGCTGTAAAAAATGCGATCTGTTGGGACATACAGCTGAGTTCTGTTATAAGCGTGATCAAAAGAACATTAAAACAAGAACTGAACCTGGAAATGCACCAAATACTACTACCAAAGTACAACGAATTGTAGCAACTGATGTCAAAACAGATATATACCACAAAACCATTCGAGTGAATGATGTTACCAAAACTGCATTCGTAGACTTCGGTAGTCAATGCTCAATAATAAAAAAAAGCATTGCTTATGAGCTTAGGCTGCAAATAGAACATGATGATATGCCAATAATCAAAGGATTTGCTTTTGGAACTATGCAACCTATGGGAAGGGTGGCGATAGATTTGACTTTGGACTTTATTAGAACAAAAGTTGAAGCTTATGTGGTACCAGATGAGTTTCTTAGCACGGACCTACTAATCGGTCAGGATGTTACTGAGGGACCAGGTGTTATTGTCTACAAAACGCAGAAGTGCCTAGTACTTTACTCAGATACACCCGAAATTAATAAGACCGAAATTATAAATCTACAGGATACAATGCTCAAAAGTCTTGGTCACATTAAGGTACAGTGTGGTTCATGCTACACGGGACTTATTTATATACCCGGAAGTACATCATTAAAATGTGGCGAAGAGACTATTACGTTGCCTGGAATATACTCTATTGTAGACGGCATCGGGACCATATCCATGATAAACTTATCAGGAGGAGACATCTTTCTGAAAGAGGGCAAGTTGCTGGCACGTGCATGCTTGCTCCTCAACCCGGAACTAACTTTTAAACGTCCAGCTGAATTTGAGGTAAAAAGAATGACTATTTCTAACGAAGACTATAAGATCGAGACTGACAAATTAATAACCCTTGACATGCTTAAAATTGGATCAGACATAACAGACAGACAGACGGAGCAACTATTGGATTTAATAAATGAATATAGGGAATGTTTTGCACTGGACCTAAATGAGTTAGGTATTACAAATGTAACCGAGATGCATATTGAACTACAAGATTCGACACCAGTAGCATATAAACCATATCGTTTACCTCATACAGAAAGGCAGGTAGTTAGGGATTTAATAAACGAGCTCTTAGAGTCTAATATAATACAGGAATCCAACTCTTCGTATGCGAGTCCAATTGTTCTTGTTAAGAAGAAAACCAGCGAGTATCGATTATGTGTAGATTATCGAGCCTTGAACAGGAAAACTATTAAAGATTCTTATCCCATGCCGGTTATAGACGATCAATTGGACAGGTTGAGTGGAAAAAAATATTTTACTAGTTTAGATTTAAAATCAGGCTATTATCAAATCCCCATGTCAGAAAGCTCAAGACATTTGACAGCATTTGTGACGCCCGATGGACACTATCAATACACGCGTATGCCTTTTGGCTTAGTCAATGCCCCTGCTGTCTTCCAGCATATGATAAACAAAGCGCTGGGAAAAGATAGGTACGAGTTAGCCATGCCATACATGGATGATATTTTATCACCTGCTACCACTATAGAAGAAGGCATAGAAAAGCTAAGAAGAATTTTTGACTCGTTACGTAAAGCAGGTCTTACTCTAAATATCGAAAAGTGTTACTTCTTTGAAAAATCTTTGGATTATTTAGGCTACGAAGTTTCTAGTGAAGGTTTGAGACCTGGGTCTAAAAAGATTGAAGCAGTAGCGTCATTCCCTTGCCCTACAAACGTCCATCAAGTTCGGCAGTTCGTGGGTCTGGCCAGTTTCTTCCGACGATTTATACCAAACTTTGCGAGCACGGCAAAACCATTGACCAGACTTACAAGGACTGACGTTATATGGAATTGGGGAGTGGAACAAGAGACAGCTTTTCAAGACCTGAAACAGCAACTAGTTAAGAGGCCGCTTCTAGCTTTGTACGATCCCAAATATATTACAGAAGTACATTGCGACGCTAGTAAACTGGGTGTAGGTGGTATTCTACTTCAGAAACCTGACAAAAAGTCCGCATTTAAACCAGTTGCATACTACAGCAAGCAGACCACCAAGGAAGAGGAATTTCTTCATTCCTACGAATTAGAGACACTCGCTGTAGTATTGTCTTTAAAAAAGTTTAGGACGTACCTGGTTGGACTTCGTTTCACAGTATGCACAGATTGCAATGCTTTAAGAACTACACTAACAAAAAGGGATTTAGTACCCCGCATAGCCAGATGGTGGCTATTAATGCAGGAGTATGACTTTGTTATAGAATATCGACCGGGCGACAACATGCGTCATGCCGACGCCTTGAGCCGCAATCCCGTTCAGACATTAGACAATAATGATATATCAGATTTACGAGAATTTGAAATCCTTAACATAAGTACAACATTCGAATGGTTACAAACTGTCCAAATGACGGATCCTAGATTAAAACTAGTTAAAGCAATCTTGAATAGCGGTACTAAGGAAGTCAAAGACATAATTGACAATTATGTAATTAAAGAGGACAAAATATATAGGCGAGTAGGTGAGCAGTTGAAATGGGTTGTCCCAATGGGAGGAAGGTGGCGCATATGTCAATTGTGCCATGACGAGGCAGGGCACTTTTCAGTTGATAAAACTTTGAATAAGATAAAACAAGATTACTGGTTCCCAAAAATGAATAGGTTTGTTCAAAAATATGTTGCATCGTGTCTCAATTGCGCATATAACAAAACAGCTACTACGAAACGTAGTGGCTATTTACACCCTATCCCTAAAGGGAACATCCCATTCAACACGCTGCACATGGACCATCTGGGACCATTCATAAGGAGTAAAACTGGTAATTGTTACATACTTGGTATCATTGATGGGTTTAGCAAATTTATTTTCATAAAAGCTGTTAAAAATGTGAAAAGCAAAACAACGATTAACGTACTGAAGGATATTTTTAATGTAATAGGTGTACCAAGGGTAATTATTTCAGATAGAGGTACTAGTTTTACATCCACTATGTTTAAACAATTTGTGGATTCGATTGGAACAAAACATGTCCTAAACGCGGTAGCTACCCCACGTGCCAACGGACAAATAGAGAGGTATAATCGAACTATTTTAGAATCGTTGGCCGCGTCTAATCATGCTAGGGATGAGCGCGAATGGGACACGCACATCGGCAAAGTTCAATGGAGCCTCAATAATACTATAAATAAAAGCACCGGGAAAAGTCCATCTGAAATAGTTTTTGGTCACAGGACTGTAGGTCTTAGCGAGGGTCCAGTCTTAAATGCACTAGAAAAGTTAAGCGACGTGACAATCGAACCCGCAAATACGGACGGAAACACTGTGGGTGAGGCAAAACGTTGTAACAATCCAGAAATTCAAATTAATGACAATGATAGGGACTCTTCGAGTCAGTTGGATGTTACAAGGGAAGAAATTCGAAAGCAGGCGGATGAGACCATAAAAACTAATCAAAGGTTGATGAAGCAGCGTTACGACAGTAATAAGGCTCCGACAAAATTTTTCAGTTTAGGTGACTTAGTCATGATACCCAATCACCAGCCGTCCAAGGGGAAGAGCACGAAACTATGTCCGAAATTTCGGGGACCATTTAAAGTAACGGCGGTTCTAAAACATGATAGATACGAGGTCTCAAGTATAAAAGGACACTCCAAAAGAAAATATACAAGCGTCTATCCTGCGGATCAATTAAAACGCTGGATTACGTTCGCAACGAATACTGACAGTGACACCGAAAATGACTTTTCTTCCAATGACGAATATGTTAATGAATAAGACTGTACATAAATCCGATTTCTCCTTTTATCCTAGAATCCCCGTCCTTTTTGATTAATGTTCTAGATGTGCCAGAACAGAACCTACCTGTTGCTTCAACGCATGGTGAATGATGCTGATGATAAATAAACAATGTGTACGTATAAATGAAAATAAAGATAAGGCAGGCCGAAAGCGTAAGCGGATTAAAGCTCATACAGCATACTGTATGGGGGAAGGCCGATACGCAAACGGATTTAAGCTTATCTATTTTTCATTGTGTCTACGATATAGAGAGTGCAAGCGGTGCTCACGCAGCATACTGCGTGTAGGTGGCCGAGGCACAAAGCTCTATTTCATTATATTTATCATCTTCATAAAGCAAGTGCATAATTGCAAGTATTAATCATACATTATATTCATAATATAGAGAGTGCAAGCGGTGCTCACGCAGCATACTGTGTGTAGGCAGCCGAAGCACAAAGCTCTATTTCATTATATTTATTATCTTCATAAAGTAATTTTATAATTGCAAGTATTAATCATACATTAATATACAATTTATAGTACAATCACTGCCAGCAGTGCTCATGCAGAAAACTACATGCACGAGGCTGAAGCACAAATCACATAATTCTGAATAATATCAATGCAGATTTAATTATACTATAATTATGATCTGTCATATGTGAATGAAAATAACCGAAATCTCAAGAAACATATAAATTTAAAATACTCGAGTAACATATCGTATAATAGCGTTTACTAAAAACATCGTAAAATATGGAGCACCGTAAATATATATTAAAAACAATTGTAAACAGGTACTTTTAACTGAGAT
Organism: Ypsolopha sequella; assembly: GCA_934047225.1. Taxonomy (NCBI): domain Eukaryota; kingdom Metazoa; phylum Arthropoda; class Insecta; order Lepidoptera; family Ypsolophidae; genus Ypsolopha; species Ypsolopha sequella. The sequence goes on from OW203985.1 coordinate 5,362,356, forward strand.
ATATTAATTATTTTTATGTTCAACAGGTATCAATAATTCAATGACTGCAAATCGACAGAACACAAGACGACAAGACTTCACCAGAAAATTCAAAACTATTTGACAGTTGGAAGCGATCTCAAATTAATTTAATGATACTCAGATTACCACTTAATGATTATTAAAAGAGTGGCCGTAAAATTCTTTAATGAAACTATAATAGCCATTATTATTTTTATTTTCCTATGATGATTTCATATTACTTAAATTTGTTAAATTTCATATTACTTAGACGGTTGGAAGTGATTTCAAATTAATTTAATGGTACTCAGATAATGATTATTAAGGATAGTGGCTGAAAAATTCTTTAATGGAACTATAATAACCATTATTATTTTTATGTTATTTTCTACTACGATTTCATTTTATTTTAGATTTGTTCACGTCAAAGACATGTATAATAATTAGCAAAACTGTTATTTCCTTTTGTATGGGGACATACAATTGCTCGAATGGCCGATGCGTAATGGGGACATTTCGTGTATAGGACGGCCGACTGTTGGCCAAGGCGATTTATTACGGCGACGTCAGCGCCCTCACAGCGGCGATTCGAGCAAGATAAAATGGCAACCCCAAAGAGAGGGGATAGGGTGTAAAAAAAATCCAAGATGGAGAGGAGGTAGGATACTTCATCGGAGGTGTCAATGGCTATCGGTGTAATTGGTGTTGTTTGCGTTCAATAAATAAATAATTGATACGGAGAAAAGGTGTTATTTTAATACGATACAATATTTATATGAGAAATTGCACAGCGCCCCTAGCGCTTTACGAGAGGAACCATCGTTTCTTATACAAAATATTTTACGCAGTCTCTAACGTGTATCGTGTGCAAAACTCATGGTAGTAGGATTACGAGATGACAGGAATTTTCCTGACATGTCAGGAATTTGGCCCTCTGTCAGGAATACAGGAAAAATGGGATTTATCAGGAGTTTTTAAAACAGATGAATAATTGCTTAAAATTATTATGCTTAATATTAAGTTTCAATATATTTGTAACAAAAACTGGTGAAAATCGCGCTGCCTGCTCATTCACATGAAACCTTTATGAAATTTTTCAGGAAAATTATTGAATTATCAGGTATTTTGTCAGGAATTCGCGTTACCGGATCTGGTAACCCTACATGGTAGGCCTACGGTGGCCTACAGGTAGAAACGTGTCAATGGGGATCCCCAGGTAAAGCTAATTACAGATGGCGCTAGCATAGAACCGGCCAATGAATTACGGTACGGCTGTGTGTGTCAAACTTTATTGTTGTGGGTGTTCCGGTTGTCCTACAGTTCTTCTCCAATATCTCGCTGTTTTTTTACTCCTCTTATCACCTATATTCCAATATGTTATATATTTGTTATTGTTATTATATTATTCATTTTTAATATGGGGTTTTTCGGTAATAAATTAACACCATTATTAAAACAACCTGATACGGCACACAAAGCCATCATAATTCCAAGATTTTAATCGAAAATTAGAAAAAACTACGCAAAATCCATAACAATGTTACGACGCTCGCTGCGTCCTTGATAGGACGAAATAGGAGAAAATAATACTTTTCACATGAATGGGATTGTTCGATTGAATAATCCTTTTTTATGTTAATAGCTATCAAGTTTATCTATTTATCAAAGCATAAATGAATTAAATCTACCAAGCCGCTTAGGAGTAGTCGGGAATTTAAGCCAAAAAACACCATTCAGTTAAAACAATTTTTTATATAGAAGTTTTGGTGGTACGAAAAAGAAAAATGTTGCATATGTTGTCATAGAGTTGATAATCCATAATATATTTTTTCAATATTTTTGGTTTGGCCATAAAAGAGAAGTAGGCTTTAGAAATTACCCATTTTTAGAACATAATTTGACAATATCATGTGATGTGGAATTAGAATTTATTGTTTATTAGAATTAAATATTCAAATTGTAGGAGTCCAACTGACATTTATTAGAGGCAAATTGTCACCTCTTATCTCTAATATTTGTATGCCTTTTAGGCTAAAACGTGATAGACCTAAGCTCTTCGTTCACCATTTTTTATATTTTACTCGTGCTTTTACAAATAAGTTTCTTTGTCTTTTGTCTTTGTCTTTGTCTTTGTCTATAATATAAATAAATAACGCTATAATATAAATAACGATGTAAATACATTGCTTTTAAACAAATATGCATGAAAAGACGTATATCGCTATTAATATCGGTAGTATCTCGTTTTGAGACATCATAACGTTATTATAAACAAAACGATTCAATCAAAAGGCGAATGATTACGCCATTTAAGGCGAATGGTTACGCCAACTGTAATTTGGACCTGTCTTTGAAGGCCTACTCCTCCTACAAGGGTGGTCCAAAAACTTTCATGAAAATACATGATAGGCATTATAGAGTCAAAAATAAATTTCAAGTTTCATAAACTGTTTTTCTATTGTTAGTTTTGACAAAAAAAATCGAAAGTCATCAAAAATTTCACATGATTTACACAAGAATTCTCTTACTCCTTCCTAACGCCTAAAGTGATTTTAATTATTATTTCACCAAATTATAGGAAATTTTTAGATCTAAAAAATTTAACTTCAAAAATTGTTTTCCGTTCATGGCGTCCATGTGAAAAGTATTATTTTCTCCTATTTTGCGCTAGCCGGAGACGCAGTGGTTGTCGTAACAGCCACTTTTCAAGGCACGCTGAAATGAACATTATTTCAATGTCGTTTCCGTTGATATTTGTACTGACACACATCGAGTTGCTTATTTAGCGTGATCATACGCCTTAACCCTTTTAATTAACATTATCGCTAAAACGATAGATCGCAGTCCCGACCATGGCGGATCCCTTACAGTTTAAACAACAACGCATCCTTCCCCAGATGGGTCACCGGCTGCCCAGATTCTCGAGCATCCTGTGGGGAGTCTGCATCCCCAGTTCCTGCAGCAGCTATGACCTTGAGGAAGAGATGACCCACCGGCTGGCACCGCTGGCTATCTCCGTGAAGGTGCACAACACGATGTGTTCTGTCAACAACTTTAAGCGACCGTACTCTTTTGGAAAGGCGCTATCTATGTGAGTTATTAAGAGGCTATGCGAATTTTATTTTTTTCACTGTCACTCCAAGCGAAAAATCGCGCAGTGCGAGAGGGGCGGATTCAGGGCAAAAGGGAAAAAAGTTGGTTATATATTTTTATTAAAAAAACTAAAATAGCTAGCAAAATTTCAAATATCATATCTCTAGATATTGTTAAAACACAGCTTATAAAATATTTTTGAGTTCTGTATATGGTTCCTTTTCGTCAAACGAGGAGAAAAAGTGTGTTTAAAGACCTCATTTCAACAATTATTTCTATCGAGGAAAATTTATCCAAACGTGTTTTCCAATTTCAAAACCCTAGATTATATAGTCAAAATGCATATACCTAGAAACTGATTATAATTTTCCGTGCATTTCATGAAATACACAAAAAAGAAACACCCGTATTTTTTTCGCATATCGCCTTAATGTTACTTTTGGACAAATGCGCAAAAAATAAAGTTTATATATCGCTATTAATATTGGCAGTACCTTGTTTTGGTACATCACAACTTTATTATAATTATTTTAAGATAAAATATGGAGGTTTCCATTTTGGATATTCAATCAAAGAAATGAAAATCTTTTCTTATCGTTTCTTATTACATACTAAGTAAGCAATAAGATATGAATAAAATATGCTTGTTTTTTCCCATAACAAGCATAGCTAAGGGTGCATATGAGGTCAGATTGAACACCTCATTTTGCATCATTCAGAATTGAACTCTATTACGTTTTCTTTTAGTTTAAAATAGCGCGACCACCAGGAAACCACCGAAAAACTGCTTTTTTATTTAATAACTCGGCTTCTAGATGAAATTATTAATATATTCCAAAATGTTTATACGGGATTATTGGTCACTTATTTTTAATACAAATTTCAAGGCTGTATAATTTAAGGAAGGCCCTAAAACCTTAGACCATTGGTATATGCTCTAACCCTTTAACACTCCAAAAACATGAAATTTAGAATTAACTTTGTAATTTTTTCTATCAAGCAAACTTAAAGCTTCTGCGTTTTTTCTAAAATGTTAAGATCAGCCCCATAGTTAACTATTTATGTAATTTTTATTAAACCGATTGACCAAGTTACACAATGTGAAATGCTCATTTGAAGTTGTGAATCTGACCTTACATGGACCCTTAACGGGACACCTGTTCTACATCAACAACACCTGCCCCCCTATTCTGTATCTTTAGTTGCCAACTGCACGAGGTGCCTATCATCAAAAACATAGCTAAAAACTGAAATTTCAAAATTGCCTTTAGTGGGTATTGAACTATAAACAATCTGTGTCGTCACTTCAAGTGCGAAAATATCCTTAGGACATCGGAATTCGATAGTATATCTATGTTTTTGATGATAGACACCCAGTCCAGAAGGCAACTAGAGATACACAATAGGCCCGCAGGTTTTCAAGGGTTCATTGAAAGAAACTAGGTCTCTCCTCATATTGAAGAAAATATATTTGATTTATCGATCTTTTATCTAGAGATTCCACCTATAAACAATGTTTTAAGATTTATACTTTTGTCAAAAAAAAAAATGTTTCCACCATCTTTTTTTTGGTTTTCAAACGTTTGTTTCAAAGACGCGGTTAAGAGATCAACTTTTTTTTTTTTATAAAATAAGCAATAGAAATATGAAGGGATTTTACCTAAATCCAATATTTTTTTCCCTACAAAATATTTCAGTATTAGCTAAAAACACACCAATTTGTTTTTTCGCTGCGTGATCACTGAGTGTGTATTTAGTGAGTATTACGCGTCCAAGAACCAAAGAGCCAACATATAATATACAAGATATAACCCTGCGTTTTCATATATAGATAAACACAGACAGACAGACTAATATTCCAAATAATTTATGTACAGACATGATTATATTAGCACCTTATGAACTTATAATAAATAATATTCATGGTACAATAAATACAATAAGGACATAAAATATTACAATAAAATTATAAACAAAGCATGAACATCTAAAACAACTACGGTGTAAAACTATTCGCTATTATTTCAGCTTCAAGGATAATACAAGATCATCGGTTTAAGGGGCTCCATTATGCTAAACATCAGAAAAAATGTGGCTGGTTTTTTGACTCGAGATAATTATTAATTACACTTTACAAATAGACATACTTTCAATCTTCTTTTAATTATGTTACTCTAAAAAAAAATGAATTTCACGAAAAAAGCAAATCAGTCTCCATATTTCAAACCGATTGAAACGAAACCAACACACGCAGATAATAAAGCCGATTTTGAAGGCTTTAATTTTAGTTTTAGTGCTGTCAAAACTTAATTTTCTTGATTACAAAATAGTCTTTAAATGTTAGGAACAGAAGCTAAATTACTTTGAAAAAAATTAAGTTTTGACAGCACTAAAACTAAAATTAAAGCCTTCAGAATTGACTACAATAACTAGAAAAAACCATATTTGTTACATAAAGAAATTAAAGTTAATATTAAACAGATTTAATTACTGCCACGTACGCGCAATTCTTTATATTTATTATTTATTTGCTTTATTTATAATTAGCTTTAATTTAACTGTTACAAAGTTTTATTTGCTAAATCATGCGCTGCATAATCAATCAATAATGTTACAATAAGTATTGGTAAACTGTACAGTCATACATAGATGCATGCATATACTCACGCCTATCTCCCAGAGGGGTAGGCAAAGATTACAGATTTCCATCTGCTATGATCCTGACACACCTTATTTGCCTCTTCCACGTCCATCAATCTAGAATGCTATTATAATCATCTGCGGTAACTGCCTCATTTAATATAATAACGGCAGTATGTTAAAAAAATAAACTTACAACCTGAAAAGTGCTTTGCCATCACCAAAAACAATATTGGAATAAAAAATTGTTGCGTTGACTTAAGAGCGGTTTCGCAACCGGATTGTGAAATACCCGCCTTTTTCTAATTAAGTAATCGAAACTGAACACTCAAATTCAAAATTCACTCAATAGTTTTTTAACAAAACCTTATTACCTATGTAATGTGTAAGCTGCCATCACAAAGTTTCCATTGGTTTCTGTAAATGGAAAATGAAAATTAAAAGTTTATTTATATAAATTTGGGGAACGAAAATACAAACAGAAATAAAATGTCAGCTTTCGGATGATTTTGTTGCAATAATTAGGTTACGTATAGCCATAAAAAAAATACATGTTTTTGGTTGAACTTTAAGGTATTAATTTTCCACAAACCACGTTAATCGATTCATATTTGTACTGTCAATGAATTTTTTTGTAACCCTCTATTGCACACTTCTTATCGGTTTTGTTTCAGGTATCGCTTTCGCGATTTTGTTGGTTTTTTTTTAATAAAATTAGTGTGAATGATATCTATTAATTTTCCAAATACCACGTTATTCGGGTCAAAAAAAGCACCCCCTTTTTCCAAAAATACGTAAATCCACTGATGCAGTCAGCGGCAGCAAGATATTGTCAGTCTACGCCTAGCGTTGGCGCCCGTAAGACGTGGAACCTGTGCCCTTTTTTGCAAGCTATAAATATCTCCCAAAACTACTTCAAAACAAATTGAAATTAATTTTATAAAGTAATATTTCGAGGAGCATCATATTCCTGCCGTTAAAAACTCAACAAAATATGCGTATGAGTGATTTAGCTACATCGTGCCATAGTCATAACAACAAAACTGAATGAATTTGGAATGAATTCATACTTTTATGCGGGAAAATAATATATGTTACTCTAAAAGAATAATTTTGTGATCGTTATTGAAACCCAAATTAATTTACTTATACTTACTGAGATCTGTAACAAAGGTCAATGACCTTTTCGTGAAATTACCCTCTAGTATTGGCTCACCATTTCAGGTCCAATGAGTGAAGTTTTTTGCAAATTATATAGGTACACTTACTTGGGATAAATCGCCAAGCATTTAAAATATAGAAATTTATTTTGAAATATTTACAGTGCATGGCAAAATTATTAGATCGTAGATAATCCTGTCGGTACATGTTCAGGTTCTGTTACGCAAAATGAAAACAATGAAACTCTTTTAGGATTAATTTGTTATCCCTATATTTGTCTGTCTGTCCGTTTGTCTAGACAATTTTTTCTGGGTAAAATTAATAAATACCAATATAAACGGCCCTCTATAGAGCTGTAAAAACATACTTTTGACGTTTTTATTTATATTACGTTTTAGGTTTTTACGTTTTTTTTTTTACGTTTTTCATACAAATTTTCTCACTATGAAAATGTAGGGATGAACACTTGAGATAATATTTTGCATTTAAAAGTCAACACAGAAAGGAATTTTTGAACAAATAATGTAAAAAATATGAAAACCATGTTGTTCTATTCTAAAGGGATTAATTATCTACTGTTCAATGTGGCGATAGCTTTGTTTATTTTTTTCCTTCAATTATTTTTTACTAAGATAACAAATAGTTTAATACAAGGTTTTCCTTAAGAGGTCCCTTTACCCCTGTATTTTTCTTAAAATTCATACAATAGGTATAAACCGAATGTGAAGTCTACAGCTTATTTTCTTCATATCTTTTTTCATGAGTATATTCTAGTGACATCTAACTACGTCTCTATACAGCCCAAAAAGCAAAATTTGATAAAACACCATCATAATAGCTGTCAGGATATCGTCAATATTGCCTCGTTTTTACGCAAAGTTTAACAAGTTTGTATATTTTTATCTATACTGGAAATAAAAAGAGAGAAATACAGGCGTCGTTCATGTTAAGATGACTAAGTTTACACACTTTGCTAAGTATAAACAATTACCGTTTCATGGAAAACTGTTTTGACCTGAAACCATTTCACAAATTCAATTAACTTATTTTGAATATCTTGTCATCTTGCACTTCTTGATGAGAAATACAATTTCAATAAGTAAAAATACAACTTTAAGTTAAGAAAACTTATAGTTAAAAGTCTGTATGCATTAACATATTTTTAATTATATTACAATAGTAATAAAATAATTGGCTTATCCGTCGTCGTGATACCAGCCATAAATTTCTTAAATAATCTGATATCACGCTTATGGAAAACCCAATTATTTTGAAGATACCATAATATCATTAAAATATGTTTATGCATATAGAAAACTTTTAACAATAGATTGTCTTAGCTAAAAGTTGTACTTTACCGTTATAATTATTTCTTAATATTTTGTTACAAATTCGGAGAAATAGCCCTTAAGGAAAACCTTGTATGAAAATATTTGTTATCTTTGTAACAAAGAAAAAAAATAAACAAAGCTATCGCCACATTGAACAAACAGCAAATTATTAATCCCTTTAGAATAGAAAGATATGGTTTTATATTTTTTACATTATTTGTTCTACAGTTCCTTTCTGTGCTTTCTTTCAAATGCAAAATATTTTGTGAAGTGTTGATCTCTATATTTTCATAAGGAGAAAATTTGTATGAAAAAGTTAAACAAAAGGCCATAAAAACGTTATAATATGTATATTTTACAGGGCTGTAAATATTAGCATTTATTGATTTTACCCAGAAAAATTGCCTAGACAAACGGACAAACAGACAAACATAGGGACAACAAATTAATCCTAAAAGAGTTTTGTTTTTTCATTTTGCGTAAAGGGACCTGAACATTTCAAACTATGATACAAATAAATTTCTATATTTTAAACACTTGGCGATTTATCCCAAGGGTAAACAGGTGTCCCAAAAGTCAACGCTTTCCCTAGGAAGGCTGGTAGGCTAGCTCATGACTGACCAGAATATCAAATTATGACCTCAGCAAAAAGTAGATAGTCTTCGAGTTGATGGTACTTTTATAAATTCGAATAGATTTTTGAGAGTCAAAGCTAACCAGTTCTAAATTCTAAGAATAAAATTTTTGTTGCACAACTCTGAATAGTCATGCTATTGATAAAGTCAAAAATAAACCTTGAAATGCTGTTACATCAGGAAGAAAAATAAAAACCCAATTTATGAGCAATTTTTTGTAATTAGGTTAGTTCGATACCATACCCTGAAAAAAAATGTCCTATGTTAGTTTTGCAAATTGTCTTAAATAACGGCTCATCAAATATTGTTTTTCAAATGAGAAGGCAATTTCTGTGTATTACTTTTGAAAAAAAAGTTATTGCTATTTTACTACCAAAGGAGCTGCGTATTTTTTTAAATAATTAGAATTTAGAATGAAAGAGTGGCGGGCAGTAAAAATATTTGACGTTCATTAGAAATGCCATTTAACACGCGTTAGAGTGAGATAAATAGTGACGCTATTTAAAATGAGTAGGAATGAGATAGTAACGCAGTTAAACGTGGTTGAATGAGAGAGGCATAATTGATATAGGCTACAGTGAGATAGATAGTGACGTGGTGCATTCTTTCTGAGAATATTTTTTAGTTTCCACTTTTTGTAATAACAACTTTAGTAAAAATTATTTGTAAAGAAATTTTTGGTCCAATTTATTTTCCCGCAAGTGTAAAACCAGCTCAACGGCCGAAAAATATTTAAAGAATGGGTAATGGTGACAATTAACCGTCACAATATTATTATGTATCTCTAAAGGAGTGTCTGAAATGTTCCGAGGGTCAACTGATAAATCAAACACTCAAAAAACCACTTTTAGCCGACCATAATAAATTTACGTCCCGACGTGATAGCAAGTAGGATCAATGCCGTGTGACGATGATCGAAATACACTAATAAATTAGATAAAATAAAATACGTATTACTTTTGACCCTGCCTCGTCCACTCTATTCGTATTTTTGCTATGGTGACGCGAGCTTAGAGACCGGGACGAATTTCCCCCCGCGCGCTATCGTAAAATAGAATAAGCCACGCCCGGAACTGGTTTTTGTTTTGGCTATGTCATACTCTTAAAGATAAATCTACAGTTTGGCCTCTTCATATTTTACTGTACTATACAGTATACAAATATTAAAATATACATGCAAAAAAGTAAATTTACGTTACCTATGTACATTATTATAATATTATGAAACTAAGATATTCTAAATTGTTATTTATTATATTGTGTCAAATGATTATGTATGTCATATTATTATTATTAATTTCATGTCATCAGGTTGTAGGATTTAAATACTCTCTAATGTCATAAAAACATTTTTAGTAGCCAGATATTTAGTTTTCTTTTCATCATTTTCAAAGGCATGTTCTTGAATTCTTCTGGCAGCTTATCATAAATTTTAATGATTTATATAAAACGGCTCACCTCAATACGTGTTATGATCGGGAAAGCCGACCAGTTTCAGCAGATTTAGACTGCCTTCATCTGGGCGAGTAAAGACGTTTACGCGATGACGTTACGCCTCACACTGAGTGTTATATAGTTTTATATAGATCATGAATTACCCTCAAGTCTCATTTAATTCTGTAATAAATTTTAATACACATAATGAACACAAAATTAGTAATTCAAAATAATTTTCATTAAAAATTTTTGAAATTCTGCACTCGGAAACTCCTCTTTAAACCTTTTAGAATATGTCGTAACGGAATGTTTTTTTTTTCTTTCAGCACATTCTTTTTAGCAGTAATCCTGCTACTGAGCCTTGGAACCTTATTGGACGACGGTTCAGAAGCGACAACGAACTTCGAGAAGTTACTCAACGCATTCTCACTGAAAAGAAACATAAGGAAGCTATTCGAATTTAACGACACACAGACAAGGATCAAAGGAGTAGACGCGTTCAGAGGTCTCAATGCTCTGGCTCTTCTTGTAGCCCACAAGTCTATGGCCCTAGCCCATAATTCTTATGTGAACAAGAGACAGCTTGCTGAGGTAATATATTTTGAATAGCTTTTACCCGCGGCTTGATTAAGTTTTTGTATAGTCGTATCGAATCCCATCCCATCCCACTAATGCCACTATCCCATCCCATCCCATCCTCACTATCCCATCCCACTAATATTCAACGGCGTGAAGGAGTAACAGTACATCTATATAGAAGCTATTCGAATTTAACGACACACAGACAAGGATCAAAGGAGTAGACGCGTTCAGAGGTCTCAATGCTCTGGCTCTTCTTGTAGCCCACAAGTCTATGGCCCTAGCCCATAATTCTTATGTGAACAAGAGACAGCTTGCTGAGGTAATATATTTTGAATAGCTTTTACCCGCGGCTTGATTAAGTTTTTGTATAGTCGTATCTAATCCCATCCCATCCCACTAATGCCACTATCCCATCCCATCCCATCCTCACTATCCCATCCCACTAATATTCAACGGCGTGAAGGAGTAACAGTACATCACTTTTCTATAGGGACTCGACACCCCATTGCCTTCCAATGGGAACTGATTTATGGGATAAAAAGTAGCTTATGTCTTATTCCAGGTTTAGAACTACATTTGTGCAAATATTTCATCCCCTCCTCACTATCCCATCCCACTAATATTCAACGGCGTGAAGGAGTAACAGTACATCACTTTTCTATAGGGACTCGACACCCCATTGCCTTCCAATGGGAACTGATTTATGGGATAAAAAGTATCTTATGTCCTTTTCCAGGTCTAGAACTACATTTGTGCAAATATTTCAGCCTAATCGTTTCAGTAGTTTCGGCGTGAAGGAGTAACAAACATCTATCCATCCAAACTTTCGCATTTATAATATTAGTGGGAAGTTCTTCTTTGTTCGCGAATCGTTTAGGGGGGCATGTTCAGATCTGGTACGTCACTTCCGGTACGACAATTTGATTTTGGATGACTTAGGGGCTGTCCACGTATTACGTCATCGATATTTGCCGATGACACATAGGCAAAAGAAAAAAAAACTAAAGTTGTACGTTTGCGCACGAGACCTGTCACAACCACTTTAAATACCATTGTTCTGACTTTCCTCAAAACTGACGATATACGGAACCCTAGGCACGCGAGTGTGACTCGCACTTGACCTGTTATTTCATCACGATAATTTCCAAACCTACCCAAGTTTTATAGACCCTTTGATTTATTCTTGACTAGCTTTTGCCCGCAGCTTCGCTTGCGTGGAATTGTCCTTCAATCTTTGTGTAGTATCGACAGTTTTAGGCTTGGCGGTTGTTTTATCAACACTCTTTATAGCTTATAATATGTTATCTAGTGTCATTATAATGATAATAAAGAAAACCGCATCCAAATCCGTTGAGTGATTCTCGAGTTAAAAGTAGTTAAAACGAAACATCAGGTACAGACAAAAATATGAAGCCATTACTTCTTTAGCATGGTTTTAGATTTGAATAGCAAGGGCTTGTAGGTTTTGGCCTTCTACAGTTAGGGGCTTGGCTCTACTTGAGATCTAATAACCTTTTAACAGTGTAAGATTTATATGTTTTCGTAACCTACATGAAATATTTTTGGTGGGATATGTATGTTCACCAATTTTAAAATGTCCAGGTGTTCGGAATGAGCTGGGCTGTTATTGGTCGCTCAGCGATCTTGTACACGGACAGCTTCCTCTACCTCAGCGGGTTCCTGAATGCACACAACCTTCTTCAAGAGTTGGAGAGAAAAGGCACCATCGATGTCAAGGGCAGGCTCATCTCTAGATGGTTTAGGTAAGACCTACACGCCTACAATCACGATATGAATCCCCGAAAAAAATGCATTTTAGCATGTTTCGCTGACGTTTATTATGTCCCAGCCCTATCGCTACACTTGGGGAACGAATTTGGACCCACATTTATTTCCGAAACACGAAGCCCGAAAAAAATGTGCCCCTACCTACGATATACAGACAGACCATAGACACAAAAAAAATCTTTAATCAATCCAAAAGTACACACAGCTTAGAATTAATTGGAACCGGAAATCTAAAAGTTTGTTTGCTTTTAACTCCGCAACCAGTCAACTAATCTAGATGACACTTTTAGCGCAGGATAGATTGTAATCTGAACTAACGCATTGGCTACTTTTTATCCTGAGGAAACAGCAATTTCCTAAGGATCGAAAAAAAACAAACTCTACGCCGACGGCGCGGCGACGCGACGCGATTTGATGATGCATTGAACGAAACAACATCTTACAAGAACATACTCTTCTTATTATTGAGGATATGAATTTATTATATGAATTAAGAATTGGACTTGCCTATACGAAAATTACACTGTAATTAAAAGTGTATTTTTTTACATTCGCGTATACATGTATCTCAGAAAAATTTGTTTAGTATGATCATGTCAATTTACACCAGATTTATACCGAGTAATATTTTTAAACCAAAAATAAAATATTTCAAAAATTAATTCAGTCGTAGATTTTACTTATTTCCCCGAGATCCCAGATTGAATTTCCAGTTTTTTTTCTACATGCTTACAAGTTGGATTTTTAATTAGCTGGTGTAAACTAACAGTCCGTGATGGCGCTGTTAACTCCTATGGTGAATGTGTCATTCCACATTGTCGCGAGCTTTTTAATTTTGCAATAATTGCATCATCATCATCATCATCCAAGGATACCCAACTTGAAAGTTCAATGGAAACATCTCTGACCTATTTATCCTTACAGAAGACGCAGCTGAATGGCTAAAGACATCCCCAATAATAATATGAACGACTTGAAAACTTTTGTAAGCTATACAATTAAATAAATAAGTAGAATTTCTCACTATCAAGAACTGTCAGTTTATTCCAGGTAACTAAAATTCCGACTTTTTTACATTAGCTCAATTCGACCCGGACAAAATTATATTTTTAGGCCAGTGACTCGCTGAGCCTCTCCCAGACCCATTGGCATAACTTTTCTTGAATAAAGCCACAGACATACGGATTGACTGGACACAAAATATTCATCTGTGATTTTCGTAGGTTTCACGGGAAGACCAGAGGACGCGCGCGACTTCGTCCACGTGGATTTGGAATAAGTTTATTCTTTCGAGACATAATAAGTTTTAATAAGAATAAGTTTTACCCCTTTTTGGGGTGAATTTCGCAAAATGCTTTCTTAGTGCACCTCTACAAACTTTACTCTATCTTCTCTTCAGAGGCTTAGGTTGTGCGTTTTATGTCAGTCAGTGACGGAACTGTTTATTTTTATATAAAACAAAATGACTAACGATCCTTGTTATTAGTTTTATCTCCCCATAATGAGTTTTCAATGATTGATTTTAATTAATATATCCTGCTTTGTCGATGCTCTAATACCCTTTTAATGACTATCTTTTAGCATGTGTTTCATATATCAACATACGCGTTTACTTCTAAGATAAAGTCGGTTGTTCTGAAGATCAAAGAATAAATTGACAAACTCAAAGTGCTAACGTCATCAGGGTGCGTAAACTAAAATCAAGAAAATTATGCGACTATTGCCTGCGACATCTATATATTGAATATTTTTGCGAAAGTTTAAATGAAATAGGTTATATTAGTGTCCTGAGGGCAAAGTAAATATGTCTTTAAATGAAACCACCTGTTCCATATAACACTCAACAACTTTCCCAAACAAACATACGAAAAAGCAAATAAAAAAAATTAGACCCTTCTGTACAAAATTCTACAACATTGTACAAAATTCACAATAGGTTTTCAAAATAAGTAAACAAAGGTAATTTTTGTTTTTATTTTTACAAGATTTTGTGGTTTCACTATAACATACCTGCTCACACTCGGTTTAACTAATAAATAATAGCACAAAACCACTAGACCGGTTTCACCTAAAATGCTCCATAACAATATCCACAACTACATTGATGAAACGTGTGAATTTACAGTGTAATATTTCCGCAGGTTGTTCCCGTTGTTTGTCAGCATAATGTTGTTCTGCACCTACATCCTGCCCGATGTGAACAACGGTCCCCAGTGGAACCTGGTCGTGGAGGAGCACAGCAGGGTCTGCGAGAAGCACATGTGGAAGAGCTTCCTCTTCATTCATAACTACTTCGGGTTTGAGGACATGGTTCGTGACAGAATTGTTATTATTAATAACTAGCTTTTGCCTGCAGCTTCGCTCGCGTGGAAGTATCTTTGAATATTTGAGTGGTATCGACAGTTTTTGGCTTGGTGGTTATTTATCAACCAATTATAGCCTATATGTTGAACAGGGCACTGATGATAATAAAGAGAACTGCATCCATTTTCGCTGTGTGGTGTTCAAGCAAAAACGGAACATACTTATAGACAGACAAAAATTCAAAAAATTGCAACTTGTACCCATAACAATAAAAAATTAAAAAAAAAAAAATTTTCAAACAAAACATTTTTTACTACTTTATTATTAGTACTAGCTTTTTGCCCGCAGCTCCGCCCGCGTTTATTCAAAACTGCCCCGTTTTCGGCTTGGGCGTTATCTTATTAACACCCCCTTATACCCTATATGTTGACCAAGGTCACTACAATTATATAAAGAAAACCACATCCAAATTCGTGCCGCAGTTTCGGAGATGTGCGGAAATAAACAAATAGACAAACAGACAGAAAGAAAACGTTCTAAAAATCGCTGATTTGTTTTCTATTACTCTTTTTTAGTCACCCCCTTTCTATTTTCACTACTTTTCTTCAATGTACAGACACACCAGATTCTACTGTATTATTATATGTATTGATATAGGTATACACGCTTGACTTGGCCACAACGATGTAAAGCGTTGATAACCCCTAGGTTCAAGCCCAGAAATTGATAAAGTGAAAGCAGGCGAGGCTTCAAACTCTCCAGGGGCTGACGCAAAATCTATGGAAGTTGGTTACGGACAAAAAATTGATACTACGCAACTGCCTGTGACAACTCTCCCGTAACACAATGAGTCGCTTAGCGACATGATGTCGCCATGGGGATGGTAACAAGCCACGGTCTAACTGAAGATTAGAAGTGGAATGATTTATCAGTTTCTTACGGCCAAGGTGTGCTTGTATTTGCAGTAATCAGTGGTTTACACAACTCAGTTAGCTGCATGCTCCCCAAAGATTAACAGTCAAAGGTCTTCTTTCCTTACATCTTTTCTGTCTTCTCTATTTCAATTCAATAGTCATAATTAGGGTTGCTGTTAATGTTGCTGGCGTATGGGTTAACATTCCTGCCAAGGTTTTACAGTTATCTAACCTTTTGCAAGCATATCCATTTATATCATCGTAATGACTGAATCATTTGGTAATCGTGTAGTAAGTTTAACTTTAGATGTTTTGTCATCTCTAACAACTCAAATCTTTAGTATGATGCAACTTTTAAACTATGATATTTTGTCTCGTCCAAAACGAAATCTAAAAGCATCCGCTTGGTAAACATTACGCTCTGTAAGAACATCTCAAATAATTCTGAAAAGTGTTTGTAATGGTTTACGGAGGAAACCAATAACATCAGAATAGACGAAGTATGCCTTTCGGAAACCTTATGGTTTGTAGTGTAACAATTGTTTTTACTTCCAATAAGACAATGGCTGTTCGTTATTGTTCCCATGGTTACGTTATATAACGCGATTACTGTGTCACCTACTTCATTCAAGATCTTTTGTCATTCAATGCAACTGATAATTAGATTGTATATTTTCTTGATGAGATAGACAGACTCACCCACAATTGTTCCAAGCATCGATATAATACTCATAGATGTCTTTTAAAGAATTTCCAAGTAAAATAAAATAGTATAACAATTTTGAAATCTTTTTCTAGATTTTGGGCTATCAAAAACGCGATTGGAGGAATTTCACTCGATAGAAATAATTATTAAAATGAGGTCTAAATTTACACTTTTTTTGATATTCTGACAAATTGGGATACCACACAGACTTATTTAGATGGGTTTTATCAATACCTAAATTACTGGTTATAAAAATTTTCGTAGCTATTTTAGATAATTTTGTGTTAATTTAAGACCGACTTTTTGACAATTTTCCCCAATTCTGTCCCTCTCGCACTGCGGGTTTTTCCGCCTGGAGTAACGGGGACCTTTGCACGGACGATATATCACCTTAAGTTGGCTATACGCAATCGCAACCAGCTTGCTATTCCGAGTCCGGTGATTGATTCGTATCAAATTTCAATTATACAAAAATGCTTAGAATGTAAGGTGTTTTAAGTATTCAATCGGTGAGCCACATTTGTGCCGCGGACGGTGAATCTAGCATTATTTTATTGAAGGTTTCAAATTAGAGCTTGTCGATTCTTTGCCTGTGGTTTTGTATCTATCTTCTTAACTTTAATGGACCTTGTGACATACTGATACTACGTTTTTCTTTTCAGTGCTTAACCCACACTCACCAAATTGGCATGGATATGCAGCTCTACGTAGCAACTCTACCCTTGATGCTGCTGTTGTGGAAATCCAAGACCCTGGGGCTGACGCTGGCGATCGGCATGGCAGTGCTGTCCACCGTGCTGCGATATCTCGCCACTTACTGGCATGACATCAGCATGGTGGTTTATTACGGGATCTCGTGAGTATACATTAATTTGATTTGAATTAATTATATTCTTGATCCTTTGTCTCATCCTCGTTAAAAATCCAATATCATCATTACAAGTTTGGTGTTAAAAGGTTAACAACTTCATATCCATAATAAATATTATAATTATTTATTAATTAGTTATTATTATTAAAATGCAAAACAAAATAAAAAGATCAATTAGAAACAAATTTCAAGTAAGAAAAATTTTTTGAAAAAATTCTCATAACTATCAAGTGGTTACAAAAATTATGTGTCCAGTATGGCGGAGAAATTCAACGGTCTAGGATGAGTAACTCGGGTGCAGTCGGTAGCGCGCTTGTCGTGGAAGGAAGGGGTCGCATGTTCGAGTCCTGGCCCGAGGAATTTTTTCAAAGTATTTGTCTTGCTTTAAAAATCTTTTCTTGTTTGTAATACACTCTAATTAGACTACCCAAAGCGATAGATTTCGCTACAAAACATACGAGTATAGTATAATCTTGGTAATATTGTTAGGTTTATTCTTTGAATGATATTAAAAAAATGTTGACATAGTAGCTGTAAAATAATTATGGTCCAGTAAATAAGCCAGAAAAAAAGCAAAAGTATTGGAACGGCACCGATTTGTTATTTTATTTTTTCACGTGTTCCCTAGATCCCTAGAAACATTCATCAGCATTGACCTCTGCATTACCTCCGAAAATGAGAAAGTTAAGGGGGTTTGACCCCCAAAGTGCCCCAAAAAGTGGACGGTTCAAATTAAAAAAATATTCATATTGAATTTTCTAAAAAAAATGGCACAAATTCCATACTGTAATATGGAATTCCTCGGATTCGTGATCACACTGATCACTGACCGAAAAAACCCCTAGGGCCCATTTCCGTGGCGAAATATTTTTTAAGACATTTTTGGGGCATTTTGGGGACGTTCATACCCCCCAAATGTTTCTGGAAGTCTAAAAAACATGTGAAAGAAGGTATTTTTCAAATTTTATAGATTTTTAATGACAGCTACTTTTTGGGACACTTTGTCCCAAACCCCCCTAACTTTCTCATGTTCGGAGGTAGTGCAGAGGTCAATGTTGATGAATGTTCCTGGGGGTCTAAATAACATGTGAAAAAATGCTGTCATACTACTTTTCCACTTTTTCCGCCTTATTTACTGGTTCATAATATTTGATAAGCGTCATGATTTGCCATTTTCATGAATAGAGGGAGTGTTTTATTATGTTCCGTTACGTAGTTATTATGTAACCTTGACATTCTGGGCTGTTAAATTATACGTAGGTATTTCATGGCCATATCTAAGATACAATGCCTGTAATATTGCTATTGTTCGGCGTATTTTTCTGTAATTCGCAGGAAATGCTACGTTTTCCTGAATATTATCAATCATTAAAACTACTTACTGAGATTCTATTTTTGGTAGTTAAATTTGTAAAAATGTTTTAAATCTACAAAGATATTTTGCAAGCAACACAATTCTCTAGCGCAAAATTTGCATTTCCCAACCGTTCGTATTACTTATATGTAAGTCTTCATCGAAGTTTTCTCGAGAAATTAACAATCGCGAAAAAAAAATCTGCTTTTCCATAGAAAAGTTAAATACCTACTCGACCGAAATGTATGAAACAGCTTATTTATTTTTTGCGATTTCACGGTTGGCCCCATAGTAAAAGTTGTTCATATAAATGGGTAGAAAACACAATTTTAAAGAAAAAGGTTATCACCTTAACACCTTGTATGTTGCCGTATGATGACATAAATAGCTTTTTCGTGAAAAACCTAATTATGGGGAAAAGCCGATCCATTACGCGATCATACGAAATTATTCAGCTGTTTCGCGAAAGAGCAGTTGAAATCTGAAATATTTACGAACAAGTGAAATTGAAATAGTCTTTCAACACAAAGTCAAAAATAGATGCAACGACAAGCGAAGCATATAGGATTAGGTTTCACATAGTAAAGCAAAATTTTTATTTGCTTAAACATGCGTTTTAAATAAATATAGTTCTTATTACATCTTTTTATTATTGGATACAGCACATTTTACCAGAATATATAGTATGCAAATATTGACTCTTAAGAACTAACATGCTATAACAGAAGTAAATTTATTTATCATGTATTATTATTATTTTATAACATAAAATGATAATAGACTTTTCTTGTCTTTTCGATTAAAGAAATTATATATATATATATATATATATATATATATACGAAAACACAAAAAATATAATTATAGGTAAGTAGTAAAATATATTATTATTATTATAAAATTCATTCACAACCATATTCATTCAAATAATCTTTGACGTCGTAATAACATTTTTCTAGAAGCCATGTGTGTATCTTCTTTTTAAATGTTTTTATGGGCAAACTTGTACTCTGGTTAATTCATATTTTTGTTCATTTTAGTGATTGTTTTTCATGGGATTTGTTTCAGAGTGCAAAAACTCCTGGATGCGGCAAAATTCAGTTACATTCTGCCAACACATAGAGCAACTATCTACCTCTTTGGTGTCTTCATGGCCTATGTTCTGCGCTCAAACAAGTTTAACTTCAAACTTTCTAGTGTGAGTTAAAAAACCTTTAATTACCGTACTTAAATGCTTGTTTCATCAATAATTACAATTAATAGCGTCAATAATTGTCTCAAGTACTTCATACAAAATTTGTTCTACTGCCCCACTTTAAGACTTACTGAAGAAATGTTCAAATACATACATACATATACTCAAGCCTGTCTCCCAGAGGGGTAGACAGAGACTACAGATTTCCATCTGTTACACTTTGCGCTAAGCGGTACAATAACAATCTGAAATATGAATGGGTAATCAGGGCCATTCCACCCCCCCTATTCTGTATCTTTAGTTGCCAACTGAACTAGGTGCCTATCATCAAAAACATAGATACAAACTGAAATTTCAAAATTGCCTTTAGTGGGTATTGAACTATTAACAATCTGTGTCGTCACTTCAAGTGTGAACATATCCTTAGGAAATCGGAATTCGATAGTATATCTATGTTTTTGATGATAGACACCCAGTCCAGAAGGCAACTAGAGATACATAATAGGCCCGCTGGACGTCATCTAACTTTAGCCTATACTGAAGTATATTAGAAGAACAACCAGAGTGTTTTGCAGACACATACATTAGTATTTATTCGTCAACAGATCTGAAAGTATGGAAACCTTTAGAAAAAAGATTTGTTTGACAACTTTTGTAGGTAACGATATTACTGCATCTACTTTCTACTACTATCTATATCTGCCTACATTAAAATGAAATTTAAGACTAATTGAAACTCAAGAAATACAGGTTTCCAAGCAATTATCTGCGGGTCTACCACGTAATTCTGATTTTCATCAACATCAACTTGAGATTGAAATTTAACGTGCGTGCAAAAGAGATGGCATGTTAGGCGGGTGTCGTCGCACGCACGGCAAATTTCAATCTCAAGTTGATGTTGAGGAAAATCAGAATTACGCGGTAGACCCACAGATCTGTGGTAGAATAGCAACAGATTCCAACGGTGTTATCGGTCGCAGTTGGCAAGATCGGCGCAATGAACCTAACACTAAATGTGAATGTGAATATTATATTTGAACTTTGAGTATTTTGGCAGCAACCACTAATAAAGTAATATAAATAATGATCATGTTTCTCTAAATATTATTAGAGTGCATTACAAACTAGAACATATCAATCAGAAACAAATCCAAAGACAAGAATTTGAAAAAATTCCCGGTGCCAGGATTCGAACCTGCGACCTTTTGTTATCAATACAAGCGCGCTACCAATGAGGATAAGTCACATAACGGGAGAATCCAATTTTGACTATTACATTGCATGTGTTATGATTTTCTGAGTACACTACTTTTTGATTTTTTGAAATCCGTCCATAAATGGCAAAGTTATTTAATATTTTATCGGGCTTGATTTTAAAACGCGCGCCTCCCGCCCGTGGATACCGATGTCGTCATCACACACAGACCCCGCGCGATCGCAGTCGTCCAGTACGCACATTCGTGATTAGTAGCGAACACTCGGTTTTTTTTCGAGTTTTATGCATTATCGGTTTATTGTTTCGGTGTTCTGTAATAATGAGCAACAAATTGGAAGATGGATTCGAAAAAGGACAGTCAGATAATCTACCTAAAGTGGATTCTTTCATGGTTTTTGAATACTTAAACAATCATGTGAAGTATACCAGCGCTGAAATCCGAGGTTGGAAGCTTCAACGGTAAGTACCTACCAAATTTAATGTGTTAGTTAGTGAGTTTAGGCCTAGGTACTTTTTCCCATGGCTGTTGCGGTAGGTAATGTGAAAATAATAAAATAACCTGGGTAAAAAGGTACATGGACAGCATAACACACTCCATCATAAAAACGTTAGTCAAGTCAAGTACCTACATTATTTCTTCCTACGGAGTTCGAGTTGATGTTTTTGTAAGCAGGCAACTGCAGGCATGATTCATTGCGATTTAGTAAGTGCCGGTTTCAAGTTCACCTAAACATTATAGACCGGGAGCGCGCCGTAGATTAACTAACATTAGCGGATACCTACCATGTTTTTTGTTTCGATGCACTTAAATGGTGCAACCGCATCAGGTAATGTGATGTAGGTATTTAATGCTGTATGATTATTACAGGTCTGTACGAGAGTCATATGGCGACGATGCCGTAGGGTATGTCCAAGTCCAAAGAAATGGAAATGTGTGCACAGTAAAGGCAAGAATAACACCGGAGCATAAAGTAAAAACTAAAGGTTATAGCTGCACTCTCAAATGTGAAGAAAATGATAAAACTATTATTGATGTTACTTGTCATGATTGTGCTGCACAAAAAGGAGGTTGCAAACATAGTGTAGCATTTCTTATGTGGATACACAGACGCAGTGAAGAGCCTTCTCCAACTGAAAAAAAATGTTATTGGGCCAAACCAAAACTGGCCACAGTGGGCACAACCTTGAAATTTATAAAAGCCAAAGATATCGGTTCCAGCGCTGGAGATATTGACGATAACGCTAATGTAAGAAGTGAACAATTTTTTAACAAACTGGTGCACAATATACAGTTAAATTCTATTAGGATTCAGTTAACAAGTTACGTTACACAGAATGAACTTACGAAATTATCATTGCATAACTTGATAAATGATTATAAAAAAGAAGGTAACGACACGAACAGTGCACAAGGCTTCATCGATTATTGTACAACAAAACAAACACCAGAAAAGTGTTCAAAAATAGAACAAGAAACTCTATCTCAAGCTCAGTCTCCTTTATGGCATGAGATGCGATATTGCAGAATAACCGCGTCAAAAATACACGACGCCGCCCATTGCAAAACCCCTGATGGTTCATTAGTTGAGCAAATATTCGGTGCAACCATACCAGAAACTCCTGCAATGCGAAGAGGCAAAGTACTGGAACCTGATGTTAGGGCAAAAGTAGCAAAATTGAGAAATTTTGTAATCGAAAATGGTGGGCTGTTTTTGAAAAGTGATTGGCCTATTTTAGGTGCATCTCCTGATGGCTTAACACAAGAATATGTCATAGAAATAAAATGTCCCATGACCACACAAGGCAAAGAAAGCTTTATTAAAAATAATCATCTCACAAACAAATCAAAAGGTCAAATCCAGCTGCAAATGTTTTTTTGCAACAAAACTAAAGGGCTTTTTTGTGTTGCTGATAAGAATTTTGAAGCTAACAAAGAAGTAGAAATCTTTGAAGAAGATTTTGATGAAATTTACTGCAAAGATCTTTTGGAAAAGTCAACAAGTTTTTGGAAACACTCAGTCTTTCCTAAATTGGTCAAAACTTAGGTTAAGGTATAAAAATAAACAGATGGCTTAAGATATAAATATTGTTTTATTTTAAACTTGGTTTCTAAATAAGCATTCTTGAAGATTAACTACTCCACAAGCAGATGTCACAACATAGTCTAATATTCTAACATAATCAATGTCAACACATGCATGAGGTGCAATCATTTCAAACTCCCTTAAACGCCCTATACTTCTCTCGACGTGTACTCGAAGGGCCGCTATTCTTTTAGTTTCTAAAACTTCTTCTTTACTTAGTTTTGATCCCGAATCAACGCTAGGAGGCCTTAAAAGTTTGCAACCTTGACGTTCAAGTAAATGAGCTATATTCTTAAATCCCCTATCAGCCATCACTACGTCACCGGGGGATAACATCTGAAGAAAACCGCAGTCTTCAAAGATAAGGGCGTCCGATGTCCTTCCTCCATAACCTTCGGATATGAAGTTTATAAGTCCATTAGGTGTTATCGATATTAGATATTTTATAGTATTCGCATTTTTATATTGTGACCACGTCAGCGCCTGATGTACTGCTGAGCTAGGTTTCTCGATTTGAATTTCTAAACAATCTATGATGCTGACGACTGTTGAATAACGCCTCCTAAAAGGTATCGGAAGATTTGAGCGAATATCGTCGCGAGGAGGAATAAAAATCAGTTTCTCCATGCATTGAGCAACCTTAGGTATTGTTTCTTTGAAATGTCTGGCGACTGTAGATTCCGAAACTCCAAATTGAACAGCAAGCACGGAATTCGGTTCACGCCATCTCAGTTTTTTCAAGCTCAATAATACATCCATCAGAGGTCTCTCAGTAGATTCACTCAAATATTCTAAACAGAAATACACTTGCGATGGTAATCCGAGAAAAAGCTTAGGTTCTCTAGATATAGACATTAAAGTTCCTTTTTGCATGTGTTCCTTAAATAACTCAGTATCTACTTGTCGTTTCATTTCACAGGCGTCAGTATTTACACTGAATCCACTTAGGCTCGCAGAAACTGATGAGGTATTAGAGTAAGATGTGAAGCTATCATGCATTGGTTCCCGATGATGATCCCGACGATGTTCTTTTGGTTTCACCGTTTTTATTTTAAGAGCAAACTCTTCAACCCGGTCAAAACCGGCGTCAGTATTAATGCCCTTGCTTCGAACTTTTGGCTTTATATTAACTTGCACTGCGAGTGATTTATATTTAGGATCATTGTGTAGATTTGCCGCATTATCTTCTTCAAGCGGGTTTATAGCCTCTGTATCATTTGAATTAAAATCAATCGTTTCACACGCCACGAACTCTTCTTGTGTTATTAGGTTTTCATGACCAACTTCCGGATTAAGCACTCTTTCAAAGTACTCAATCTGCTGTCTTTTTTTATATCCAGTCCGTTCTACAACGGCGTTATCCTTTCTTTGGCAGTCAAATTTATGCGGCAGAACTCCTTTTTTTAGTCTTAGTTGACCACCCATCAATCGGTACCTTATATAATTTTCCATGTCATTTTCGACCTGTAAAAAGTAAAAACAGATTAAAGATTCTTTATTTTATTTTTAAATAATACTTTACTTACTGAGAAAAGCAGATCCAAAAAATAGGTCCTACAGCAAAGAAATTAAAATTCGAATCATTACCTATTGTTGATAGGTATTCATTATCGTAGATAAAAATGCGGTAGTCTCCCGGACTACAAATATCATACCTACGTTGATTATTGTTTATTGTTATTACCTCATACGATTGTGTTAAGGTTGAGACAATATGACATAAAAGGATTAAGTTTTAAGGTTTTTGATTCCATTGATCGATAAAATAGGTGACATTTACTCAATAATACGAGGAAATAGGTATACGTCAAGTATAAGGTATAACGTAGGAAAGGTACTTACGTCGAAATGATCTTCGCAACAGTAATGAGTACTTTTGCTTGATAAAGGATCTCTCTTCATAACACTACACCACTTTTTTCTAGCTTTTTTGTCTGTTGGAACATGAAAAAATAGTTTGTCGGGCGTACTACTACTTGTACTCTTGCACTTTGGCACGACACAATATTTGTAAGACATTTTTAAGGATATTGATACACAACAATAAATCTATAACAAAGCGACCGTGACAAGCACAGCTCAAGAACTGCGCGGGAAACAGAGTACACCTACAGAACTGAAGAGCGCGTGCGGGTTCGCGCCCCGGGTATGTGTGGGATGACGTCACGCGCTCGCGGCTGGTACTGGCGGGCGTTATTTGAACTGCTACAGTAAAATTGCTGTACTTTCGACATTTCTTGTCCGATTTGGATATTTTTTTCACCATAAGTCATGTTTTTTTTACTGTCATCGATCTACATACTTAACAAAAATCGTGACTCTTCCTCATTGCGCCACCGACGTTCTTACCCAGGCCGGTGAATTTTTCCATCATACTTGTCCACTGTTATTTTTGCATCTGCCTGATATACTAGCTTGTACTGCACATATAGAACGCTCACGAGGGCATTATGCGATTTCACGCCTTGTTCTTAAGAAACAAATGGCTCTGTCGTAGAGTATGACATAGCCAAAACAAAAACCAGTTCCGGGCGTGGCTTATTCTATTTTACGATAGGGCGCGGGGGGAAATTCGTCCCGGTCTCTAAGCTCGCGTCACCATAGCAAAAATACGAATAGAGTGGACGAGGCAGGGTCAAAAGTAATACGTATTTTATTTTATCTAATTTATTAGTGTATTTCGATCATCGTCACACGGCATTGATCCTACTTGCTATCACGTCGGGACGTAAATTTATTATGGTCGCCTAAAAGTGGTTTTTTGAGTGTTTGATTTATCAGTTGACCCTCGGAACATTTCAGACACTCCTTTAGAGATACATAATAATATTGTGACGGTTAATTGTCACCATTACCCATTCTTTAAATATTTTTCGCCCGTTGAGCTGGTTTTACACTTGCGGGAAAATAAATTGGACCAAAAATTTCTTTACAAAAAATTTTTACTAAAGTTGTTATTACAAAAAGTGGAAACTAACAAATATTCTCAGAAGGAATGCACCACGTCACTATCTATCTCACTGTAGCCTATATCAATTATGCCTCTCTCATTCAACCACGTTTAACTGCGTTACTGTCTCATTCCAACTCATTTTAAATAGCGTCACTATTTATCTCACACTAACGCGTGTTAAACGGCATTTCTAATGAACGTCAAATATTTTTACTGCCCGCCACTCTTTCATTCTAAATTCTAATTATTTTAAAAAATACGCAGCTCCTTTGGTAGTAAAATAGCAATAACTTTTTTTTTCAAAAGTAATACACAGAAATTGCCAGATCATTTGAAAAACAATATTTGATGAGCCGTTATTTAAGACAATTTGCAAAACTAACATAGGACATTTTTTTTCAGGGTGTGGTATCGAACTAACCTAATTACAAAAAATTGCTCATAAATTGGGTTTTTATTTTTCTTCCTGATGTAACAGCATTTCAAGGTTTATTTTTGACTTTATCAATAGCATGACTATTCAGAGTTGCGCAACAAAAATTTTATTCTTAGAATTTAGAACTGGTTAGCTTTGACTCTCAAAAATCTATTCGAATTTATAAAAGTACCATCAACTCGAAGACTATCTACTTTTTGCTGAGGTCATAATTTGATATTCTGGTCAGTCATGAGCTGGCCTACCAGCCTTCCAAGGGAAAGCGTTGACTTTTGGGACACCTGTTTACCCTTGGGATAAATCGCCAAGTGTTTAAAATATAGAAATTTATTTGTATCATAGTTTGAAATGTTCAGGTCCCTTTACGCAAAATGAAAAAACAAAACTCTTTTAGGATTAATTTGTTGTCCCTATGTTTGTCTGTTTGTCCGTTTGTCTAGGCAATTTTTCTGGGTAAAATCAATAAATGCTAATATTTACAGCCCTGTAAAATATACATATTATAACGTTTTTATGGCCTTTTATTTAACTTTTTCATACAAATTTTCTCCTTATAAAAATATAGAGATCAACACTTCACATAAATAAAATAAAATAAAAATAGCCTTTAATTCCCAAAAAAGTTACATTAAAATACGTTTCTAATTTTTAAATATTTCATGCATGCACCATGTATCAATAAAAAAAAAAAGAAAATTTACAATGCATTATATGTCATTATGTCATGGTTTCATTTAATTCAATTCATATTAGATAACAATAATAGATTAAAATAATAATGTCAAAGAAAAATAATAATATCACAATTTAACAGTCAGTCTTTGGGTATCCATTGCTGGATGTAGGCCTCCTCCAACCTATACCAATCGGGTCTGGATTGTGCCATGCGTAGCCAGGTCCTGCCAGCGGTAGCCACGAGATCATCTCTCCAGCGGCGACGTGGATGTCCAACGTTGCGCTGTCCGTCGCGTGGGTGCCAGTGTAGTTAAACACTGTTGCCAGTGTAACACTTCACATAATATTTTGCATTTGAAAGAAAGCACAGAAAGGAACTGTAGAACAAATAATGTAAAAAATATAAAACCATATCTTTCTATTCTAAAGGGATTAATAATTTACTGTTTGTTCAATGTGGCGATAGCTTTGTTTATTTTTTTTTTCTTTGTTACAAAGATAACAAATATTTTCATACAAGGTTTTCCTTAAGGGCTATTTCTCCGAATTTGTAACAAAATATTAAGAAATAATTATAACGGTAAAGTACAACTTTTAGCTAAGACAATTTATTGTTAAAAGTTTGCTATATGCATAAACATATTTTAATGATATTATGGTATCTTCAAAATAATTGGGTTATCCATAAGCGTGATATCAGATTATTTAAGAAATTTATGGCTGGTATCACGACGACGGATAAGCCAATTATTTTATTACTATTGTAATATAATTAAAAATATGTTAATGCATACAGCAGACTTTTAACTATAAGTTTTCATAACTAAAAGTTGTATTTTTACTTATTGCAATTGTATTTCTCATCAAGAAGTGCAAGATGACAAGATATTCAAACTAAGTTAATTGAATTTGTGAAATGGTTTCAGGTCAAAACAGTTTTCCATGAAACGGTAATTGTTTATACTTAGCAAAGTGTGTAAACTTAGTCATCTTAACATGAACGACGCCTGTATTTCTCTCTTTTTTATTTCCAGTATAGATAAAAATATACAAACTTGTTAAACTTTGTGTAAAAACGAGGCAATATTGACGATATCCTGACAGCTATTATGATGGTGTTTTATCAAATTTTGCTTTTTGGGCTGTATAGAGACGTAGTTAGATGTCACTAGAATATACTCATGAAAAAAGAAATGAAGAAAATAAGCTGTAGACTTCACATTTGGTTTATACCTATTGTATGAATTTTAAGAAAAATACAGGGGTAAAGGGACCTCTTAAGGAAAACCTTGTATTAAACTATTTGTTATCTTAGTAAAAAATAATTCAAGGAAAAAAATAAACAAAGCTATCGCCACATTGAACAGTAGATAATTAATCCCTTTAGAATAGAACAACATGGTTTTCATATTTTTACATTATTTGTTTAACAATTCCTTTCTGTGTTGACTTTTAAATGCAAAATATTATCTCAAGTGTTCATCCCTATATTTTCAAAGTGAGAAAATTTGTATGAAAAACGTAAAAAAAAAAAAACGTAAAAACCTAAAACGTAATATAAATAAAAACGTCAAAAGTATGTTTTTACAGCTCTATGGAGGGCCGTTTATATTGGTATTTATTAATTTTACCCAGAAAAAATTGTCTAGACAAACGGACAGACAGACAAACATAGGGATAACAAATTAATCCTAAAAGAGTTTCATTGTTTTCATTTTGCGTAACAGAACCTGAACATGTACCGACAGGATTATCTACGATCTAATAATTTTGCCATGCACTGTAAATATTTCAAAATAAATTTCTATATTTTAAATGCTTGGAGATTTATCCCAAGTAAGTGTACCTATATAATTTGCAAAAAACTTCACTTATTGGACCTGAAATGGTGAGCCAATACTAGAGGGTAATTTCACGAAAAGGTCATTGACCTTTGATACAGATCTCAGTAAGTATAAGTAAATTAATTTGGGTTTCAATAACGATCACAAAATTATTCTTTTAGAGTAACATATATTATTTTCCCGCATAAAAGTATGAATTCTTTCCAAATTCATTCAGTTTTGTTGTTATGACTATGGCACGATGTAGCTAAATCACTCATACGCATATTTTGTTGAGTTTTTAACGGCAGGAATATGATGCTCCTCGAAATATTACTTTATAAAATTAATTTCAATGTGTTTTGAAGTAGTTTTGGGAGATATTTATAGCTTGCAAAAAAGGGCACAGGTTCCACGTCTTACGGGCGCCATCGCTAGGCGTAGACTGACAATATCTTGCTGCCGCTGACTGCATCAGTGGATTTACGTATTTTTGGAAAAAGGGGGTGCTTTTTTTGACCCGAATAACGTGGTATTTGGAAAATGAATAGATATCATTCACACTAATTTTATTAAAAAAAAACCAACAAAATCGCGAAAGCGATACCTGAAACAAAATCGATAAGAAGTGTGCAATAGAGGGTTACAAAAAAATTCATTGACAGTACAAATATGAATCGATTAACGTGGTTTGTGGAAAATGAATACCTTAAAGTTCAACCAAAAACATGTATTTTTTTTATGGCTATACGTAACCTAATTATTGCAACAAAATCATCCGAAAGCTGACATTTTATTTCTGTTTGTATTTTCGTTCCCCTTAAGAAATTTACAGTTCTCAGTAACTAAGATTATGTTTATTTTTGCGAAATCCATCGCATAACGCCCTTGTGAGCGTTTTATATGTGCAGTACAAGCTAGTACATCAGGCAGATGCAAAAATAACAGTGGACAAGTATGATGGAAAAATTCACCGGTCTGGGTAGGAACCTCGGTGGCGCAATTGGTAGCGCGCTTGTCTTAATAACAAAAGGACGTCGCAGGTTCGAATCCTGGCACCGAGAATTTTTTCAAATTCTTGTCTTTGGATTTATTTCTGATTGATCTTTTCTAGTTTGTAATGCACTCTAATAATATTTAGAGTATTTATAGCGATGTTTTTCGCAAAAATAAAAATAATATTATGTTTCTTCACGTTCATTACAGTTTTCATTTCAATAGCGATATTAATTCATTTAGTTCAACAATCATTTCGCTTTTAATTCATTGCGTTCATTAGTTTTTATGGTATGCAACCCTTTTGGCAGGCTTTGTATCAAGCACACTCGAATTTTGATATGGCGTTCCGATTTGCATACAAAGCGATAAATGTAAATAAGTTGTTACCCACTCCATAAAACATCCCATAAAAATGTAATGTGTAAACAATGGCAACAGTGGTCTATATCTCCACATTTTATAGCCTTTATCAATACAAATATAATTTACTTGTTTTTTTTTACATTTTGATAATACAGATTAATTTTAGAAAATAGGTTTTGTCATCGCATAAAAATAAATATGTTCCTGCATCGGTAGCACGATGACGCGCGACTTCGTTTGTCACGCGTTTTGTCACGCGCAATCGACCTATCATAGCTAAGCGCCATCATAGCGCTTATTTTTATCGATGTCCGCAATAAAACGCGTGATAAACGAAGTCGTGCGTCATCGTGCTACGGGGGCTACTAGTCTCATGATTATGTTAAGCGCTGTAATGGTCGTGGCACAAAATAACCACTTATAGTAGCCGATTCTGAAGGCTTTAATTTTAGTTTTAGTGCTGTCAAAACTAAATTTTCATTGTTGCAAAATACTTCATAAGTGTGAAGAACAGGAGCTAAATTACTTTGGAAAAATTTAAGTCTTGACAGCACTAAAACTAAAGTTAAAGCCTGCAGAATCGGCTTTACAGAAGGTTCACTCCGCATAACTAGCGAAAACATAGACAATCTCGAATGAAGTCGGTCGAATGGCAATACGAAATTCTGCCGAGATCATCCTAGCTACGCGTCCGTGCATGTGTGCGTTTGTTCGTCGTCGAGTCGGCCTTCTGGTAGTATCTATTTTGTGCATCGAAGTTCGATAATAGAGATTGGTAACTTGAAACGTTGTTCTTGTTAGACACCTACCATCAAAGAGGTATTTCCTTTTCACCGACTAAATTAGGCGATATAGTCAAAAGCACTCTTAATGAAGAACTTGCATGGCATGGCTTGATTATTTTGTACTGGATTATATAATATCATTGACTGGAACTCATTGCTAGTAACAGTTCCAGTCATCCTATCCTAGTAAATATCCTAGTATAATCCTAGTATAATATCCTAGTATCCTAGTAAATAATAATAATAATAATAATAATATTTATTTCAGTAAAAGGAACTTAAAAGTAGTACATTCAAGATAACATCTTACGGCCAATGAAAAGTTATTGCCTAAACTAAACTACGAAAGTAGCCTGTATTTTAGGCATTAAAAATTGGTCAGAATATAAAATAGGTCAGATTAAAGATAACAATTTGTATACTTAAGAATTAATTAAATGTTTCAGACAAAACCTTATAATTAAATTAGATAAACTATCAACTTAAACTAATATTATTTAATAGTATTTTCTTATCCCTTTGTTAAAGTAGATAGTCATATATTGTATAGTATAAGTTTTATGTTGAAAAAAAAAGACATGATCTTGCTAAGTTTCTTGCCCTTCTTCTTAGCAAGACTAATCGAATGGGTGGAGGTAGGCATGTATTTATATATGTAACCTATTAGTATGTAGTATATAGGATGGGATTTGGTCGGCCGCCTGGATTCGTGCTGGGGGCTCGGTTGGTGATCATTGAACCTTGTTCCTGGTCCCTGGCCGGGTCTCCGGTATGTGTTCGGGCGGCTGATTGGATTTTACCTTGTATAATATATATTTTACCTATCATTTTAATCGTAAATATATTGCTACATAAATTAAATAAACCTTTAATTTAGTTCATCTACATTTATTATTTTATTACATATATTTTCTTTATTAGATTAAATTTGACGTGTAAAAAGTGTATATATCTACATACTGGGGCTCTACCGCGTAATTCTCATTTGTATCAACTTCAAGCAAATGCATGCAAAATTCAACGCGTGCAAAAGAGATGGCATGTTAGGCGGGCGTCGTCGCACGCACGTCAAATTCTCAAGTTGATGTTGATGAAAATGAGAATTACGCGGTAGACCCGCTGCTTTGCAAAATAAACTATTTGAATTTGAATTTTGAATTTAATTATAGCATCTTACAACATCTAATTTACCACAGAGAGTAGGTTTTCGTCTCATCGTAGGACAGACTTTGTAACCATTCTGAGACTTTATTTTTGCATTTAAAGCTGGTAAGGTCGTATATGTAGATTATTTTATTTATTTTATTGTAAAGATACGGGCCTAGAAATAAGAAGAATTTTTGTGCGAAAGCGTGTTCGGTGCGTGAATGAGTGTAGACTTTGTCCATGCGTCTTTTGTTTGTTATTTCCGGATTGTATGGTGTGGATTGATGCTGCATTAGAGTTATTTTCAAAATGAAAAGTTGGCGAACTGTTAGGACTTTACAGGATTGATATAGTTCCCTGGTTGGAAAGTAAAAAGGCCGAAAAGTTGAGACCTTTAGTATCGTACGTTGTGCTCGTTCAAGTGTTAGTAGAGTAGTCTTATAGTATCGTTTAGACGAGCTTTTGGCATTTCAGCGACGAAAAATAGAGCCAGTATTTCTGCTTATCCTTTTAAAACACTTTCCTTTACAGATCCAAACCCCGATCCTCTGGACAATCAGCTTCTCCATCATGCTGCTGACCATCGCCAGCCCGTACAGGATGGGCAGTAATGGGTACCACTACGAGCACTACCCGGCAGCCATGTTC
The DNA here is from genome assembly GCA_934047225.1 of Ypsolopha sequella. Classification (NCBI taxonomy): domain Eukaryota; kingdom Metazoa; phylum Arthropoda; class Insecta; order Lepidoptera; family Ypsolophidae; genus Ypsolopha; species Ypsolopha sequella. The sequence continues at coordinate 5,395,495 of OW203985.1, forward strand.
GCTGCCCTCTCGCCGATAATGTGGGGACTGTTCATGTCACTCGCGCATTGGGCGATCTGCAATGACTACGCTGGTGAGAAGAACAAGAATTTTCATGTTTTTTGGAACAAAGTCCCTTATAAGTTACACTCCCGACGCTTGGCGAGTAAGAGCAGCCCCCCTATTCTGTATCTTAGGTTGCCAACTGGACAGGGTGCCTATCGTCAAAAACATAGATAAAAACTGAACTTTCAAAATTGCTTTAAGAGGGTATTTAACTATTTACGAACTGTGACGTCACTCCAAGTGCGAACATATCCTTAAATATTGTTTTAAAAAAACACTTGTACTTATCCACATATTACTATATATGTAATATGTGGATAAGTATAAGTATAAGTACAAGTGTTTTTTTAAAACAATGTTTTATAAACTCCACCAAGTGCCAACAATCACTAGCATCTACTATATCCTTAAATAATTTATTTATTTATTAATACACATGAATACATTACAGACACAAGTCCAATGCGTATACATGGAAAACAGAAACAAATTTTAATACACTAAAAAAAAAATCAAAATATACATACACTTAGAATAAAAATGGTTACTGCTCCAAGTATTTGTACACATGTGTGGATTTGGGTCAGTGATGCAGAGAAAATATCCATCTCTGGTTGATCTCTAGCCATACCATTGAGTAAAAAGCACGCGGCTGAGAGGGGCCTTGTTCACGAGGTTAGTGCGAGCCCCCGGACACTGGAACAGTCTATGACTGCGCGCGCGCGTGTACTGATCCGGCACCCATAGATATATCAGTGCCAGCAACGATGGGACATGAGTCAAACCTCTTAGAATGTTTGCCATAAACATAGCCATTGTGGAATCCCTTCTTAGCTCTAAGCTGTTATACCCTAACGTGCCCAATAGGAACATCGTTGGGTATAAAAAGGGATAATACTTAAAGGTACGTTTGTATAAATTACGAAGGAAGAGTTTTTGGACTTTTTCGATCGTAAGTACATGTTTAGCCTCGTATGGAGTCCAGATCGTCGAATTAAACTCCAGCCTACTCCTAACGTAAGAGTTAAACAAAGTACGAAACGTGCGAGGGTCTTTAAAAACCATTGATAACCTCAATACCCATCCAAGAGCCTTCCTCGCTTTCTTACTCAACTCTTCAATATAGTAGCTGTACTTCAAGTCAGCAGTAAATAGCACACCAAGATCCTTAACAAAATCCAGCGCACGTGGTAGCGGTGAACCAGCGAGCTTGTAAGGAAAATAGAGAGGATCACACTTTCGGTGAAAAGTAAATACAAACGACTTATCGACGTTCAGCTCTAAGCAGTTTTTGACACTCCACGAGTGCACTGCATCAATTTCACGCTGAAAACGTCGACATTCATCGATGGTATTCAGTGACGCAACCAATTTAACATGGAGTTAGTATATCTCTGTTTTTGATAATAGGCACCCAGTCCAGATGGCAACTAGAGATACATAATAGGCCCGCTGGGCCGTAAAACTGGAAAACTAAACATCACGACACTTTTTCTATAGTATGTGTGATTGTGTGTTTACAAGCGTATGTCTATACAACGTGTAACAGAAAGGTGTAAACATATTTGAAGAGCTTATTTAGTCAGTCAACTTTTACTATGGAACAAAATCTGCATCTCGAAAAAAAAATTTACTGTTTCGTAGAAAAATGCAATGCCGCTCGGCCGAAATGTATGGAAGGGCAGATTTTTTGTTCTAGATTTCAGGATTGGCTCCATAGTAAAAGTTGTTCTATACCCTTGACTGAATAAGCTCTTCAAATATGGTAACACCTTTCTGTTACACGTTGTATATATATTAATGCAGTGTAGACGTGCGGCATGCGCGTTAGTAACAAAAGGAACTTCGTTCCAACCTAGGGTTGCCAGATGGAAAATTCAAAATATCTGGGCAAAATTTCAAAAAGTCGGGATTTTGGGATTATGGTCGGGACAAATAAATATTATGAATCAGAAAATTCTTTTTTATTATTGAAATTAAAGTAATTACAACAAAATACTTTTTTGCCCGCCGACCGTTGTTATTTGTTGGGAAAATTTATATTTTATCGGGACTCTGGACATCATATGAAATGTCGGGATAATCCCGACGAATCCCGACCATCTGGCAACCCAATTCCAACCTGATATCCTCTCGTATGTTTTCTTATAAGTTGCGCTTGGCAAGCTATCGCGCCTGTTGGAAAGCGTCGACGATAACCATTTTTAGGGTTCCGTACCCAAAGGGTAACCAACGGGACCCTATTACTAAGACTCCGCTGTCCGTCTGTCTGTTTGTCCGTCTGTCACCAGGCTGTATCTCATGACCCGTGATAGTTAGACAGTTAAAATTTTCACAGATGATGTATTTCTGTTGCCGCTATACAATACTAAAAAACAGAATAAAATAAATTTTTAAGGGGGCTCCCATACAACAGACATGGTATTTTTTGCCGTTTTTATAGATAATGGTACGGAACCATCCAACTCGCACTTGGCCGTTTTTCTTTTACCTGATAGCTCCTGAGATGCGTTCTGTTTCACGCAATTAACTACAACGTAGCATATTAAACAATTTGTTATTTTATTTTACAAATTTTTCAGGTGTCCGTGGAAAAGCGTTTGTTGAATCGAGATTTTTCAAATTCTTTAACAAAATCGCTTATGGCGTCTATCTGACTCAGTTCCCAATATTCTTCTACCACGTCGGCATACAGAGGAATCCAGAATATTATTCTCCATTACAATTGGTAAGTAACACATGGTATATAATGTGACATTTATTTATACAGCCAAATTCACCCCGCAGGTTTGGTAAGTGATCAGTATCACGGATCAGCAAGACGTTTTACTAATTTGCAAAATACGAGTAGCATGTTGATCTCCCATAGTAAATGGCTCGGGGCTGCCCGAAAAAACACGAAAAATATAATTCAAGAATTTCACAAAAAGTGTCATTGACCCTTGATACGAGTAGTAGAGAACTTGCCGAGTCTTAACTATTCATTTGGCTACATAAATAAATGTCACTTTGTATAATAATAACTAAATATACAGGATGTATTAATATTGTGCTCAGAAAATTACCCACAAGCTCTACTGATCATACTCATATATCATATGCTAACAATCATAGATCGCTCCAAAGAAAAATATTCTAGAAAAAGGAATTGAAAAATCTACTAACCAATATACTACCTAATAAGGTTTTGTTGAATAACTATTAATTGTCACAATCCGGCTGCTGAACCGCTCTTAATGATGGTGATGAATTGATGATACGTCTTTAAGGCGATTACCGTCGCCAAATTAGCAGCTCAATGTTTGTCTGCATGAATATCGACGGAAACGACATTGAAATAACGTTCAAATCAGTGCACAATGCGTGGTGGCTGTTACGACGCTCGCTGCGTCCTTGAAAGGGCAAAATAGGAGAAAATAATACTTTTCACAAGAGCGTCATTGTTAGATTGGATAATTCTATGTTATATTCATAGCTATCAAGTTTATCTATTTATCACAGCATAAATGAATTAAATCACCTTAGCCGCTTAGGAGCAGTAGGAAATTTAAGCCAAAAAACACCATTCAGTTGAAACAATTTTTCATGTAGAAGTTTTGGTGGTACGAAAAAGAAAATGTTGCATGTTGTCCTAGAGTTGATAATCCTGTCAGATAGCACGACCGGCAGGTACCCGGTCTTTCCACCGGTCGTACCACTGAACAAGATAAAACTAAACAGTGACCTAATTGTAACCTAATAGTTGTTAAAAGGTTCTGAAGAAAACTTCGAGGTACTATACAATTAAGTTTATTTAATTTTATCAAAACTAAAATCTAACATTCACAAGTTAAGGAAAGGTGTTCACGGAAAAAAATTATCTTAGTTACAAGTGTTTGGCCAAGACCTTCATTTGGCAATTTCCTGCCAAGACATTACTAAGACCTTAAGTACCTTAAAATAGTTGTGTTAGGTACCGCCTTAACATCTGGTAGTAATATTACATTGGAATTAGTATTGCCAAGACATAAATAAACATTTAAGTGATAACTAGGTGGAATTGTTACCGCCTTATCCACAGGTAACTAGATTACATGGAATCTTGTGAAAATTACATTAAATAAAAAAAACTTTAAAAGTAACAAAACTTGTAAACAAACAAGGGAAATAATTTTCTAAATAAAATCTAGCTCAGGGGAGCCGTAGATCCTACAAACAATAAATTTTTGTCGAACATACTCTTAAACCAAATCGTCTGGTACACCATTCAGTTCTACCAGGAAAGAAAAAAATATTACAGAACATTAAATTTTACAGTTTGGGTTATTCGGTGAAACAGGAAGAAAATTTAACCTTTAATACTAAAAGGACACATAACTATGTGTCCTGAAAACATACCGTCCCCGGTATCCTAACTGTGTGTGGATAAAAGTAAAAATTCCAACACCTACTTGAATTTTTTTCCATTACACTCCACGGAAATGACACACCGTCCGCCGCCCCCTTCAAGGTCAACGATCCACGTCACCGCAGACAAAAGGAACCGCTTACGGCGTACACCACGCGGCGTTCATTCCACTGCCAGCTGGAAAATGACGAAAACAAACACCCTGGAATTAGAAGAGAAAAAACAAAATTAAAACCTTTACCACACGGAACAATGAGAACCAAATTCCGGTGACTCAAAATACAAAGAAAGCAATACATACCATGATCTGATGATTTCAGAACTCCCTCCACCCAACGAAGAAAAAAAAATCCTTTTCAAAAATCAATCCACACGCATATGTCAAATTTATCTGAAATACAAAAACAATTTTATATAACCATTCCACACAAATGAATAACCCAAATTTAAACTCAAAACAAACCTTAAAACTTATCACGAAGTCGTGTTGGCAAAATCCGCCATTATTGTAAAAAATAACTCAACACGAGCTGTCGGCATAAATTCCGTTTGGCAAATGAACGAGAACAACTCGGCAACGCGGCAACGCGCGATTAACTTCATGTCTATAAAAGAGGGTAAACCCGAAACTTTCCGGCAAGCAAATAAACGACGCAAATTCTTTTTGTGATAACCGCAACTACCAAATTTGCAATGCTACAATCCATAATACATTTTTTCAATATTTCTGGTTTGGCCATAAAAGAGGAGTAGGCTATAGAAAGTACCCATTTGGCGATATTAAGGGCCTTAAGGTTAAACGTCAGTAGCTTAGTGCAAAGTGCATAACCCATGGATGTATACGTAAACTGGATTGAGCACTGAAGGATGTTACGCGTAGAAAAATAGACTCTATTTCATACAGTTAAAAGTTATTTTATTATGACACAACCAACTAGAGAAAACGTGCCGAGCGGGACAACACACAGTCGATGCCTGTGTCCTACTCGCACAGTTGCCATCACAAAAAAAACAAATTGCGATGGTAGGCTTGAGTTTTTCACGATTTAGTTTTTCAACGACTTCATAGTATTTAGCTTTTAGTAAATACTTTTTTTTTAACCGACTTGAAAAAAAGAGGAGGATCTCAATTCAACTGTATTTTTTTTGGGTATGTTATTCCTTATCTCCGTCAATTCTGAACTGAATTGAATGATTCTTTTTTTGTTTGGAAAAATTTCCTTTGAGGTAGGTCCCATTTTAAGATTGACCATGATCTGATGAAAGTTTTCAGAGATAGGCAGTGGAACGCCTCAGAAAGTAACAGCGTACCACTTGATATTAAGGAAATCGCTTTGTACTACGATGTTGATCGCAGAGTATTACTTGGAAATTGTCAATCTTCCACCTGACCTTCGATCCTGGTCTTATTAAGTCATTACCATAGAACTCTTTAACGAATGAGAGCACTTACCTCGAGATTGCGGCAATCACTTTGGTAGGGTGCTGATTGTCGGGCATTTCTTGGAAATTATCAGAATACCCACCTGACCTTCCATCCTGGCTTCACCACCATAGAACTCCTTAACGGACGACAGCATACCACTCAAGATTAAGGCAATCGCTTTGTATTAGGATAGTGATTGCCGAGTACTACTTGTAAATTGTAATTTCTCCACCTGAACTTTGATCTTGGCCTCATTACCATAGAACTCCTCAACGGGTGACAGCACATAACTTGAGATTACGGCAATCAGTTTGTATTAGGGTGCTGATTACAGGGTATTTATTAAATATAACCAATTATTACTTGTCCTTCGTTTTATATCAACAGCGCGTTTACAAGAACTATCCACATTACACAATTTGACCCGTCAACACTAAAAATGTAAAATAATAAACTTTTAACAAAAAATAGTAACCGACTTTAAATGTAACTGCAGCCATTCGCAAAAAAGTTGAAAATAATTATAAAATTACCGATGGTACTGAAATAACACTTTTTCCGACTTCTTTGTTCCTGAAAAATATGTTCTTTAAAAGTGACCGCGTTCCCTTGGTTATAGCAACACAGAAACCAATATAAGAGCGCCGACTTCTAAAGAACATATTTTTTAGGAAGAAAGAAGGCGGAAAAAGTGTTATTTCGGTACCATCTGTCATTTTATAATTATTTTAAGCTTTTTAGCGAATGGCTGCAGTTACATTTGAAGTCCGTCACTATTTTTTTGTTAGGTTTATTTATGTTTAACATTTTGTTTTATCCGTAAATGTAAGATCAATCATTCCTTAATAAAGTTGGGATTATTCTTATTCTTGCAAACTGGTAACCCTTTTATCTAAAAAATGGCGCCACGGCCGTGACATTTGAAAACAAAATTGTAAAATTAATAATTTTTTGCAAAAATGGTTAAAGCATGCAGCGTGAAGGGCTGCAGAAGCCAAATTTTTGGGAATTGTGGGATATCGTTTCATAGGTAAGGCATAATTACAACGTTTTCTCGGAGAAATGATACATGTTTACATTGATACCGCTAGAGTAACCATGATATTGGGTTTTACATTACAGTCTTCCAAAAACTGAAAATATCCGAAGAAAATGGTTAGAAGTTTTAGGAAACGAAGTAAAGTGCAAAAATCCAGTAGTCTGCAGCCGCTATTTTAAAGCAGAAGACTTTAAACCAATAAAATAAATGTTTTGAATACGGTTTTTACTACCTACGTGGTCTCAATCAATTATTTTTAAATATGGTTACCCTACTTAGATAGAGATGAAATTATCTAGTATGACTTCTCGTTCTTCACGTTTTTTGAAACAAGTACTCAGTCCGGTTAGGGTATAGGTTCATGGCATAACCTAACTTGGTTTTTTTGTTTAGAAGTTAAAAATTTAAAACATGACAAGATCATCAGTAATATGATATATGTTAAAATTGTGATTCAAGTTTGTATTAATATTTCAGTTGAACATACCTGAAATGCTGGTAGTGTTCGTCACGTCAGTACTGACGACTGTCACTATTGAGATGCCGTTTAATGAAGTTTACAGGATATATTTCGGTAAGTTTGAGATGTTGTGTAGAAGATCTTTTATACATTCTTCTAATATTAATAACCTACTATAATTTGATCAAAAGAGACCACGGGCGCACCGTGGGTAACCCTATGTATCGAGTAACAAGGGTGACCAATTCGCCAAGTGTTCATACATAGAAATTTATTTCTGTCATAGTTTCGGTAAGAGTAATGTGTATTCTTCACTACCCGATGCTGTAACAGGTGACAGTAGGGCATAATGGTCTTTGACTAGCTTTGAATACATTAGCGTCCTCTAGGCGCCAAGTGACTCACTGTAAAGTCGGTATCTATAAATATCATTGCAGTATGGGAAAGCACATCGGTAAATTCACGAGTTGTGTTGAGATATGAATAGCTCAGCTGGTAGAGCAATCGCCCGGTAAGCGAGAGATCCCGGGTTCAAATCCCGGTTCAGAGCTCTCACATCCAGATTTACTTTTCTTTCTGCAATTATATAATGTTAATTCGTAGATATGTAGAAAAAAAACTACATCAAAATAAACAGGGTTGGTTAAAAAAAATATTTTTCTTATAAAAAAGTCACGTCTATTTATAAGTAACAAGTACAGAGCGTAAAAAAGGTGCTCAAAAATAATGTTTGCTCGTCCTATGTTGGTACTAACGTGAGTCAGCCTGATTTCATCGAAGATCGATTTATTTGAAAAAATCGATTCAGGATCGTTTTCAGCAAGACATGACTAATTCGTAGTTGTGTAGGAACAAAAACTACATCAAAATAAACAGGATTGGCTTGGTGCAACCTGGAGCTTTTTGCACAGTCAGCAAAAACAAAACGCTCCAGGTTGCGCGTAGCCAACCCTATTTTTTTAATGTAGGTTTTTTCTCAACACAACTACAAATTGGTCCCATCTTGTTAATCGATACATAGGTTTACGGACTGTACGCTCTTAGTCTATTATTAAGTATAAGAAATGAACTCTTTTTAGGGTTCCGTACCCAAAGGGTAAATTACATTAAAATAAAAATTTATAAAATTACAAGCCCCAGTTTCAGTGTTATTTTAAACCTGATTGGAGATTAAAATAATTTAAAATTATTTTATTTTATTACAGGTAAGAGGCAGACAAAACTAAAAGAAAAATGAAAAAAGTATCATGTCTGTGACTGTGATCAAAATTGTATTATATTTAGGTTTAAGTAAGACATAAGTAAGACATAAGTAAGACATAAGCAGCAGAATAAGCCAAACGTATTTTATATGTATTTTGTAACTACATATTTTATACGATAGACGAATAAGAATAAGTAAATAAGTTATAAATAAAAAGTGAACTTGCGATACTTGAGGTCTTTTATTTATCTAGCTTGACTATTACCTTGAAAATCTAAAACATACAAGGTATTTAAAAATACAAGAAGTTTAGGATAACCTCAAACTTTATTAAAAAGGCTTAGAAATTATTTTTAAACACCTTATATTTTACATAATTTAATTATTTACACAGGACACGTCGCTTAATATCTAAAAATACTGTAATCGTTTTCACCAACTGCCGTTCAAATTTAAAAAATACTACCTACCTATCACTTTTTTAAAAAACTTTCCCTTAAATTCGGACTCAAACATCACGTTATTTACAGTTCCAAAATGATCACTTTATGATGACAGACCGACTCAAAGTCAACTTCATCATTTCTAATGTTACCCTACCTAAACTATTAACGCTGGATTAGTCATACCATAGACTAAGTATTACTACAGTGCGCGCCAATCTTTTAGTCGCCTCTGAAGCTAGCCCCTAGAATCGACGCATTAGCCGTTTTTCGGTGTCAGGGGGACGTTACAGGAGCAAGGGCGCGGAGCACACCCGCCTGCATGCCGCACCACACCCCCCGCTCGCCGTTCGGCAGGTGTCAACACTATGCGTTAGCGTTAGCGTTAGTGCTACATCCGTACACTACACACGCGCGCGTTGCATGAAAAGTACGTTCGTGGAAAAAATTCTATGATTCGTTAAGTTAATCGTTGAATCTGTTTGTGTTGCCTTTATTTGTTGTTTTGTTGATTTAGTTTGTTAAAGTTTATTGTTGTTGTTATGCCTCGCGGTCGTTATAGCGTTTTAAGGCGACAATGTAGGAAAATTGTGTTTATATTAATTTGTTTTAATTAAACAGTTAAGATTGCACTAAAATACTAATATATATTAAATAGGTAGGTACAACAAGTACACTTTCCCACTTATTGTAAACATTTAATAGTCAACCGTTCATATTATTGTTTCCTTGACTGTACCTGCGCAAGCTTGCACTCGTAACTCAATCAGAGGCGACTAAAAGATTGGCGCGCACTATACGCATAGACCGACAACTCCCATACATCAAGGCGTAGCAAATTTTTTACGCGCCCTTACGACACTAGGTGTCGCCAAGCATAATTTTTTTAATTGGATGCAAGTAAAATCTCATGGTTACCAAGTAAACATGTAGCTGTAATAACTTTGCTTAGAAAAACTAGATGGCGTTAAATTGGCAACACTAACAGTAAATATTTCACCGCCATCTATTATCGAAGTGGTAATTATGTTTATGTTACGTGACATCGCTGTGCCACTAGCGTCACCAATCGGTATTTTTTAGCATCGTGTTCGTTAGAGGATTTAGCAACGCCATCTAGATTTCGTTAGAATTTTACACTTTTTTTGTGGCTACAAACTGATGTATGGAAAATGCTAGTCTATACGTAGTAAAACGTAGTCTATGGTCTTACTGATAAGTCATCGCCGCGACGCTACAGGGGCGCGGGGGCGAGCTTATTTTGCATTGTGAGAGAGAGTGAGACATACACAAGCGTGGCGCCTGCTCCCCGCGCGATTCTCTTTGTCACCATCCCTCGCGTCCCTGTAACGACACGGGCGAAGACTGACTTATCCGGTTTGCCTATAAAATGAACAGCTCGCGTCAACTCTTGCCGCTGTCTGCACAGTCCAGTGTATTAGGTCGACACTGACACCGTACTCTGCCGTCTGGTTCCCTGGTCAGCCAGGAGTTATCGCGGCAGGGACCCTGCGTGTGCAGGATGTGGCAGGACCCATTGAACGCTGCCGAACCCCTTCTTGAAGTGCACGCCGCTACCTGGAATTGCAATGCAATATATTCTTTTTTATTTATTTATTCTTATTGCACACAGAAAACGTTGTTGTTTAAATACAGCATATGGTATATAATATGCAAAAACTTTCAAATTTGGCCTTTGAGATAGACCCCGTAACAAAAGTTGTCTAAAAATGGCAACTTTGATAGCCCATTTTTCTCTATACGCTCGTCGTCGTACCTGTTTTTGACTATTTGTTGAAAGTAACCAAATCAATGCTAGGATCTAGGGGTTACGAATGTTCTTTCCTAGTTACCAATAATCCGGACCTTTGCTATCTTCCTAGGATTTTTATTCTGATTATTTATGAAAGCCTTAAAATTTAATAAATGTATCAATGCCAATATTATAATATTAAAATATAACTATGTTTGTTTTACCTTTTTTAGGGTGCCGTACCCAAAGGGTAACCAACGGGACCCTATTACTAAGACTCCCCTGTCCGTCTCTCTGTCCGTCTGTCACCAGGCTGTATCTCATGAACCGTAATAGTTAGACAGTTGAAATTTTCACAGATGATGTATTTTTATTGCCGCTATAGCAACAAATACTAAAAAACACAATAAAATAAATATTTAAGTGGGCTCCCATACAACAAACGTGATTTTTTGTCGTTTTTATAGATACGAAACCCTTCGTGCGCGAGTCCGACTCGCACTTAGCTGATTTTATTTTTATTGCACCGTGCGTGACGAACAAACGGCGTCTGAAAGTTTGAAGAACTAACCATGTCAAAATCTAACTTGACACTGGCAAAAAGTGGCGCTTAAAACCGCAGCCATCGCCAAAACACAAAAAAAAATCTTCGATGCCTGTGTGAAGTATCTGTATAACATGCAAACCTGTGTGTACGACACGCTCCGGTAGGTACACAATAGTGCAACGTGCATAATACATATACAATATACAACTGGAGAAAATGAGTCATCTTGGATCACAAGCAAGAACTATACTTCAATACGTTGGTCTTCGCTAAGACAACTGACCTCTCTCCTAGCGCAAGCGCCACCGCCACAGGCACAAACACCTCTGTGGCTCAAACCATCCAGCGCTGGCCTCGCATCGAAGTCGAACGCCACCACCTCGCCGATGGGACAGGGCTCAGCTGCCCCTGGTCGATAACAGCGACGGCGCTCCGGCACGTAGAGGCGACCTCGGGAACACGGTACCTGGAAGATTTTAGATGACTTTTTAGTAAGATTAATGAATTAATGAATTAATTTCTAGAATTAATGAAGATATGCAGGGTATGCGAACTTGAGATATCAGATAGTCTAAGAACGCCCCGCAACGTTGCTCGCGTGAATCCCGTTTCTCTTATATCCATGGGAATTTTCTAAAATTCTTCTTAGCTACGTCATATACAAGGAAACTACAGTCCAAATTGCATGTTCCTTCCTAGGTCCAGCCGTTTGTCTAAGGCAAGGATGGGCAAACTTTTTCCTACGCGGGCCAATATTTACAAACAGTATCCTTGGGGGGCCACGTTTTAAAATTTTTGTTATACCTCTAGTATAATACTTCATTGAAATAAAAATATTTGTATTTTTCGAAATAAAGTTATTTATTGACTCATAGGTTACAACAACATTAAAATATCTCTTATATATGCAAAATTAACTGAAATAAACTATAGATATTCAAATCAGGTACACTATGAGATAGGGACATAGATATTTTTTGCAGATAATCTATAAAATAGGAACAAATATTTATTACTCGAATGACAAGCTTGACATGGTGCGTAAAAATCCCCCTCCTGATTCCCTCTTGCCATACCATTCGGAGGAATGAACGAAACACGCGATTGATTAATGCAAGCGACACTGACTTGATGATTTTTTTTCGTGATTCATGTTATTTTATTATCTACTTCTAGGTCGATGATCGATTGATCGCGGGCCGGATTGCAACCGTTCGCGGGCCTGAGTCATGTGAGTCATATTGTCATTCTTTATTCCAATGTTTCACCATTCAAATGATGCTGGCCCCAAAGTGGGCCGGAATATATCTCGGAAATACTCAAAACTGTTATTTTTGTTGTTTATAATTAATAAATTAATTCAAAAACTTTAAATAGGCAAATATAAATATTTATCTCAAAATTCAATAATGCAATACAAAGCCTGTCATTTCTATGCCTTAATCAAATACAATTGTCGTTTAAATATCAAAAGTTCTGGTTATTGCTTTATCAAGATCAGAAAAAATACGAACATTGCACAAGGTAAGATGATCGATTTTATTTGATTACATCTCATCAAATTCCAATCAATACAAAATCGTGCGGAAGGAATAGCTTACAATTAACTTTCGTTTCAAGAGCTACATCAAAATTATTACATCTTATTAAATTATTAGGTTTATTCAGTAATGACTTCATTACGACCCTATGGTGTTGTACAAACATCAGGCTTTTAACTCAACACAAAAAAGTTATTGCCCTTTACATACTCAATTTCACACAAATTTGCTCACCATTAAAACCTATATATAGCACTTCCAGTTGGCTGAGAAATTTGAAAATTAGACGCGATTTTTACGATAATCCTGAAGAAGACGTCACAAAAACCTGTAAATGTTTTAAATTCATATAACTATATGTATATAAATTCGTTTATTTTTGTTTTTATTTTTACTATATTTCTTTCGGCTGATGACGCCCACTGAAGGGGGCGAAATAAAGCTGTTAATTTCTATGTTTATATTTAGTTAAAATCACAATTACCTACAAATAAAACGTCTTCAACTCGTAATTTACAAAAATATATTTATGTTCCTACATTATATAAGTATATGTTGCCGGCACATCGTATAATTAGGCATATCATGATCTGACCAGGCATATCGTTAGTCTTTTAAAATTAGGAGGGTCGCATTATCGTCGTCGCACCTATTTTTGACTTTTTAAGAAAGATTTTCGATTTCGTACTTTACGATGCCCACGACATATTTGTCGCAGGTAAATAGTAAAATTCCGCATTTTAAAAATGATGTCGTCAGTTTCTAAACCCTCGCTATTTTGCTATTTGACAAATCTTCGTCATGTAGTAGAATTCCGCATTTTATAATTTGCCTCAGCATATAGTCATTTTTTTTAGAACAGCGAGCGTTTAGAAATTTACGACGCCATTTGTGAAATGCCAAATTTTACTATTTGCCTGCCACATAATAAAGAATATCCTTGACGGCATTTTTGTTCTTTGATATTTTTATGATTATAAACCTTTTACCTTAGTACACCTCCCGCCTCTAGCGATCATCTCGTCCTGCTCGCAGGGTCCCCTCGTGTACAGCCTGTAACAGGCGCCGTCAGTCGCACGCGCATGAAACGCCTTGCACGTGCAATCAGCCCTGGACCCGTGTGGAGACACTTGCGTGATAGAGAACGTGTGGCCTTTAGGGCACGGGCCGAGCGTGTCTGGAAAGCGGATAAATTATAGAAAATTAGTGTTGTTGTCCTTAGTAATTACTTATATTCATATTCATTTATTTCATAATATTCATTATATGTCACATTAATAAATACTTAAAATTAACTACAAACTATTACATACATGAAGGAAACCGTTACAATGTACTTGGTCGGTTGTCGGGAAGAAATCGTTTTAAGCGATAAGACCTTGTTGTTGCTGCCCAAATTTTCTTAACTTTGTAATTGTCATTTTCTACTGTTTTTTTTTTTTTTGGTACCCAATAAAGAGTATTTATGTTATGTTCAATGATAGCAAAAATACAGTTTTCAGTGATTTATTTTAAAATATCAAATGGATCAATAATTTTTAGCGTTCCGTACCCAAAGGGTAACCAACGGGACCCTATTACTAAGACTCCGCTGTCCGTCTGTCTGTCTGTCCGTCTGTCAGCAGGCTGTATCTCATGAACCGTGATAGACAGTTGAAATTTTCACAGATGATGTATTTCTGTTGCCGCTATAACAACAAATACTAAAAAACAGAATAAAATAAATATTTAAGGGGGCTCCCATACAACAGACATGTTTTATTGCCGTTTTTATAGATAATGGTACGGAACCCTTCGTGCGCGAGTCCGACTCGCACTTGGCCGGTTTTTTAACCTTTAAATAGGCTTTCCATTTACATTTCTTCAAGTTTGAAAAATAACATTAACATAACTGTAGCGGGCACTATGAAAAAATCCTACACTGTGGTCAGAGAATATAAAGTGTGGTACTGTCATTAGATATTCAGTGGTAACGGTTTGATTCGTCACACTCCTCACCTCACAATCAGTCACGCACGTTATCTAAACATGACTATTATTATCTCTTTTTTTAAAGTTATTATTATTATTATTTAAGTTTTGTTATTTAGGTTAGAGGAGCCGGTGGCAGAATAACAGCACAAAATATTTTATAGCAGACTGTGCGTAAAATGACCGCTTTACGCACGCTGCGGAATGGATATTTTTTTTTATTTTCAACGGAATCATACTTAAGTTACCACTAACATCGGTTAAGTTACTTGTATGTACTACAAATATGTGTATCTATTGAACAAAAATCTTTTTATTAATTTATCTTATAGACCATAATATAATATTTTCCAAATTAGATTTAGCACAACCCAATCCAAGTCTCACCGAGCTCAAAACAGCCTGCAGTAGCGTTGTGGTAGTGGGGCAAATGAGGCTCGCAGCCACACTTGCCACCTGGCAGGAAGAGCTGCCCTCTCTCACAAGGACCCCTGGAGTAGTGCGCATAGCAACCGTCGTCGCCGCGCCAGTAATGCGGACCTTGCTTGGCACACTGGAATCGAAAGAAAACAAGTCGATTGATTGATGTCTGTCTGGCTACCAATTGCGGGCAGAAGCACGCCGCCGGCAAAATTCATATGAAGGGTATTTTCAAAGAGCATTTTTGCAATTTTGCATCTATGGAACTTGTGACTAAGACGCAGTCTAGTAAGACCCTTGGATTGCAAGAACACTTACTCAATCAGTCAGTCAGGAGCAAGGAATATAATACTCTCTGTCAGGAGCCGTTCGCCGGTTCATCTTATCTACAAATTGCTGCTGTATTACAATAATAAACTTACAGTACAATTGGCAAAGCCATCATCTCCCATGTCCAGTACGTCAGTAGGGTAGCAAGGGCCCTGACCTTGGACGAATAAACCAGGCCCTGGCTCAGTCAGTAGTAGCAGCGGCCATCCATCAGCCAGTAGAACAGGGTCTTATCTGCACTTTGTAGCCTCAAACACAATATTAAACTTACAGTACAATTGGCAAGGCCATCATCTCCCACGTCCAGTATGGCACCAGGGTAGCAAGGGCCCTGACTCAGTCGGTAGTAGCAGCGACCGTCCGCTGGCCAGTAGAGCAGGGTCTCGTCAGCGCATTGCTGCGGCCTCACGCACATGCCTTGACGCTCTCTAGAATTATAAACATACATCGTTGATGTGAAATGCGATCTATCATTTTACTATTGTTTTGAGGCAGTAGCGGATCCAGAAACGAGCTTTTTCAGTATGTCAAATACCATATATTGTAGTATTAAAATATGTGTAGGTACACCGAGAAAAAAATCTGGTTCCGTTAACCTGAATATGTGACGTCTATATTCATTGTTCAGTTTACTTGAACAATCTAATGTATACAATAATTCAAGTAAAGATAACACAATTCTGTATTTGTTAACCAGGTTTTTTTTTTACAAAACGTTCTGGTAGTATTGTAAAAATATTTTTTCTCTGTGTAAGTAAATTTAAGACTGTAGTACAGCATAAGTAGGAAATTGTCATAAAAATAGAAATGTGTAAGTCCTATAACGTATATTTGGGGATATAGCTTTAGATTTATTTTTAAATAAAATCGAAAATTTGCTTAAAACTATAGGATGAACCCACATAATTAAACTTAACTACTTGTAGTTGTAGTATACTAAATAATATGAACTGAAGTTGAAGACCCTAAAAACAAATTGTTTGTTCTGAAGACAAACATTTTATTATACAACCTCCACGTTCTCAAAGAACTCTAACATTTAAAATATTCGCTTAATTTGTTTTTAGCCATTTAGCGATATTGGCGGCGAATTTTGTATCTGATACAGAATAGAAATGTGTTTCTTCGAATCCTTAATTAGCTTGTGACTAGGCGTATTACGAAACCTTTCCGGTGTTTTATTGAAACCAAACTCGACATAATATAGGTCTTTCGTAACGCTGGAGACAATAACAAGAAATAACGCTACTATAACAACAAACAACCTAGGTTTAAGTGTGATGTGATGTGTTTATGTAATGAAACATTTTCTATGTTCATAAAAACAGGAACCATTTAAAGTTTAAAGTGATGCTTCGTATACTTATTCGGGTTTGATGCCTTGATAGGCCAATGGGAGATATATGTAGCAGGGGATTGTTGCCTTCTTGTTACGATGGATTACATTGCCGCTAACTGTTTTACAAACCGTGGTCAAAGCTTTCTAAACAATTTTATCGACGTGAAGGCAGATGGTTACAATGTATGATCAAAATGTGTCACGCTTCAACCAGACAAATGGTAAATATTGCCAAAATGTCGATAAACCCATTCAAGCCCCTTCTGGATTCATGATTGAGACTTCCCGTCATTTACCAACATTTCCTATATGTCTGACGCCGCCGGGATCAAAATAATACAGAAGCTGACTTAGATAGGTCCATTGTAAAATTGACTAACGTTTTCACAAACAGTGCTTAGTATCTAATACTTGTGAAGTACAAAAATCTTCTTGTACATACTGTCATTATGAATACCTGGGGCACTTGCACTCCTCTGCCCCCTACGGTTCTGCTCTTGCGTCTTTCTTCACGGCTCACGCTGGAAGAGCTTGTGACAGGTGCAGGTGTAAGGAAGCTGGACTGATCCCGGAAGATACTCGCACTCTACAAGTCCAGCCCATCATAGCTCTTGCGTCTCTTTCTATCTACCCAAGTTTATTATTGCTCAACCTATGTGCGAAGTACTCGCCGGCCCAGCACGGCCCACGCTGGAATAGCTTGTGGCAGGTACTGGTGTGAAGAAGATACTTGCACTCCGCGGTGGTTCTCTCCCGCTACCACCCTGGGCTCAGCTCTTGCGTTTCTCTCTACCTACCCACGTTTATTGAAGGACTCTTCAACCGGCGCGAAGTACTCGCCAGCCCGGCACGGTCCACGCTGGAACAGCTTGTGGCAGGTGCTCGTGTGAGGTAGCTGGGCTGACCCTGGGGGACACTTGCACTCCGCGATGGTTCTACCTCCCCACCGCCCTGGACTTAGCTCTTGTGTCTCGGGACACGGGTGACCCTTCTGAAAATTGAAAAAATCATGCTTAAAAATTGTTGTCGGCTGAACCGGGACTTTGGGCGTCTCCCATTTATGCAAGAGTCTGAAATAGTTTGGAATGCAAGTTTCGCATTGACGCCTTCCAAACTATCACCGGGCTACGTAGCATAATGTTTAATCACGCGCAACGCAACTTATTTGCGAGGAGCGTGACACGATGTTTTTGCGATTAAACAGTATGTCACGTTCTCAGAACATTTAAATAGTTGTTCTGTGGTCACGTTCCTCGCACTTGTGATTCAACTAAGCCGCGTCGAGCGGGGCCTTATGCTACGGGGCCAATAATACGCAATTATCGCCTATATATTGGAACGATCTACACTACACCAATAAAATAGTTCCGTCATACTGCGCCAGTAGACAAAGCGGCCTAATAGTGAACTTTTGCCTAGATTTTGAAATTTGTAACTTATTCCATATATAACTTATTTATGATTTGAACCAAAAACATTTACCAAAACCAAATACACACAAAAGTTACAAGTGTTTAAAATTAAATAATATCACTCCAGGACTTTTAAACGCTAGTAGTAACTTTTGTGTGTATTTGATTAAGGGGATGACATACCCTAGCAACTTTTTTTATTACCCGTCCAGCACAATAAGTCCAATGGCAAAGACCTTATTTGCTTTTCATAGAGGCGATTATATGTTGGCTCTTTGGCCTCTTTTTCTTGGACGCGTGTGTTTTTAGTTAATACTGAAATATTTTGTAGGGAAAAAATATTGGATTTAGGTAAAATCCCTTCATATTTCTATTTTTTATTTTATAAAAAAATATCAAGTTCATCTCTTAACCGCGTTTTTGAAACAAACGTTTGAAAACCAAAAAAAAAGAGGGTGGAAAACATTTTCTTTTTGACAAACGTATAAATCTTAATACATTGTTTATAGGTTCCTAGATATAAGATCGATCGAGAAGTAGTTTCTTCCAATGAACCCTTGAAAACCAGGTGTTGTTGATGTTCTAGCGTCAGGTAAGTAAATGTTGGTCAAGTGGTACGGGATAAGTTACACAATTTGAAAATGTTGGACACAGACACGAACAGTGCTGCGCTTATTTGGAGTTCAAGAGAACACGAAATTTTTAAAAGTATGAAATTTTACATGTATTTCTACGTAAAACCACATAATTTGATATCTAAATATACTTTACATTTCCCAAAGAAATATATGCATAAAGCAATTTTTTCCGATGGTAGATAAAAAGGCCTGTGGTAGATAAAAAGTAAAGGAAAACTGGAATAGGGAACGGGAATAGACCCTTGATCAGGTGTAACTGGCATTGTAGATTGTGGAATCATTTCGCTAGACCCCGTTAATTCCAAACTACTCGTATACGCGACTATATAGTACGCAATAATACATATCGTATAAAATAAAACAAAATTTCGTTGCATAGCAAGACATGGAGAAATAACTGACCTTTACAAGCGTGACATGTCCTCTTACGAGTGTTATCGTATGACTATTTTGTGAGTGTAACATAAAAAATAAACATTGTTAATAATCTAATTAATTTAATTAATTAATAAACAGTCTTATGGTTGCAAATTTACTTTTATTTTCTTCTGATTTCACTTTTTACTCCCACTGTACTATCGAGAAGCAATAATATTGTTAAGTACCTAACAGTTATGTATCTTATGGGTTGCGGGACGAATTTACCCTGGTCGAGGCAAGCGGGTCGAATTTTCCCAAAAATAGAAAACGGGACGAATTCGGCGGAACGAATGTCCACCGACCCATATTCGTGTATATTTTGAATTTACAGTTTTGAATAAAAACATTCCAAAATATACACGAGCAGTTTCCTACTGATGCGTACTAGCCTTTTATAAAATAAATAAAATCTTAGATTAGATTTAGCTGGGCGATTTTACGATTAAATTATCTAGAATTAAATATTGGTAGGTATGATTCTTATACGTACCAAGGGAACTTTATATACAATGGGCCAGGTATGAACGGTTCTTTTTTTCTCTTTGTTAAAAAAAAATTATCGTAGTTAAGTACTTAAAGAAAATTTAAAAAGTTGTCTTCTAGCCTTCCTAACTCTTTCTACTCTTCCTAAGCTACTAAAATTTATTTGATGACTGATGACGGCCTCACTGATGAGGACGAAATATATCGAAAATATAGAGTTTATTTTTTATTATTATCATATAATTGTTAAAACTACAAATAAAAAGCTAATACAGCTAAAATTATATTTATTCATATAAAATTAATTTATGGACTCAAAATTATTTCATTTGCAGCTAAGTTGTTTCTAAATGCAATTCAAATCCTAGCAAAACTAATACGCGACTATAATATATATTTTCAATGCATGTGCTCGTAAAGGCCCACGTTTTATGCATCAAAACCGAACAGAAAGTCGATTATTTTGCCCTAGGGCTTTTATTATTATTTTTTTTTTTGCAATGGTTGGCTAACCTGCAGCCTTTCCTGTCTACCATAGATGTTATACTTTTTTTCCCCTGTTTAACGGCTCTGGATACAATCCTTTTGAGCCAATCATAATTGAAAGTTCACAAGATTATATTTGTTTTCATTTCCTCACACTATGCATTGAAAAACGTAGTATGATACACGGGCGTAAAAGCAATAAATTACTCGGTTACGTTTAAAACACTGGCTACGCTCGTGTTTTAAATCGTCCTCGTAATTTATTCCTTTTCGCCCTAGTAGCATAAACTACTATTATGGTAAGCAACATTCTATGTTGTACGCAACAACATAAGGTTAAATCCTAGAAGAAACGTGAGCAGGAAGTAGATCATTTGTTTAAGTCATTAACTTTTATGTTAGATCTTTATTTCACATATTGTCACGACATGAATCCCCAAAGGGGTGTCAGAGGCGTTTCCGAGTAGAGACTTTTAAATGCAAGTCACAGTAAGTTAACATCTGCGTTTCACCGACGATTATTACATCCCAACGAGATCGGTATTGGGCCCTATCGCTGTGCTTCGGGCACAAATATGGACATGCCTTCTGAAGCATGCAGACCAAGTAGCTGGGTATTTAGTGCGATTAACCGTTTGAAATTGGACCATGAGCTCATATTTGGCACAGTTGTTCCATAGGTGGTCCCGAGTGGATTTAGCACGGGAGACATCGGAAGGCATTTCTGGGGTGGCGAGGAGCGCAGGGGTGCAAAAGAGTGTATTTGTATATTATGTCGATGACGCAGACTGTATACAAGTGTGACCAATGTTGATAGTAGTCGAAGCAATCAATAAACTACAGAAGCCGTAATTTTTTTTTTGCTATAAATCTAGCAATGTAAATTGACATCGAGAATGTATACAAAAACTAGTCCCGTACCGTTAGTAGATATAAACATAAACGTAAAGTATCTGCGAGATATGTAACTAGGTCACTGCCGCGCCGGTCGTGTTACATAATGCGTCAACTTTAGCCGTTTCAACAATATCATATCGAAACTTCAACATTTTCTCACAACACGTGTAAATTGAGACTTCGTTACTGAAATCGCAAAAAGTTTAATGGCAATAAATAGTATTGGTACGTTTTGCAATATAGAGTCTAGACCGCAACGTAGGCCTTTCTAGAAATTGAGCAATAAAATTGTAGTACCTATAACAAAACCTGGGCGGTGAAGGAAGTCGTCTATAACTGTAGCTTTCGCAGCAACAGAATGGAGGACCAACATCAACCAATTCGGGTATAACATTTGATTATAAATAAAGTTGTTTCAAATAATGTTGATAGTTTTGACCCAAACAAATTATATGAAAATCAAAACTACGTATATGTCGTCGTACGTATGATGGCGAAAACGGATTTTTTTGCAAAAAAGTGATCTTTTTAGGATTCCGTAGTACCTAAAAGGTACAAAAGGAACCTTTATGGTGAGACTCCGTTGTCCGTCCATCCGTCCGTATGTCACAGACTCACAGCCTCATAACTTTAGCACCGTTAAAGATAAAGACATATCATGGTGTGAAAAAAATACGAAAAATTTGAAATTGTTCAAAATATTTCCAAAACAAAAGTGAGAAAAATATAAAATATTATCCTAAAAACACAATTATTGTGGCATAAAATTATAGCTATATTAAAAAGCTGATTGTAAAAATAAATGGTTTTTTTATATTTACTGGCACTGGTTACGAGAAATCTTTAAAAAACCACAATAATAATGTATGTCCCTCATCTCCAAAATTGGTTGACCGAAAAATATGAAAAATATGTCGATTATAGATCATATTTAGCCAATTACAGGAAAATTATAGTGATTTAAAAAAGTTGAGCAAAAATGAGAAATATAAAAAAAGAAGTAAAATAAATGAAAAAAAATATTTTATAAAAATACAATATGGGTATCAAATTGTAGGTATTAAAAAAAATATTGTAAAAATTAGTATTTAATTGCATCTATTTCGAGAAATCCCTGAAAAACCATAAAAACATTTATGTCCAAACTAGTGGACTGAAAAATATGAAAAAATCATGGTAACATGTGTTTACTGAAATATTACAGGAAAAATAAAGCGGTTGAGAAATTCACGAAAAAAATTACAAAATTAAATTTATCAACCACAATACGGAACCCTAGGTACGCGAGTATGACTCGCACTTGGCCGGATTTTTTAATTTAAACTAGCGAACGGAGCGAACGTAATGTCAATGCAGTATGCACCCTACTTGAACGCACCAAATCTCTTAAATATCTTGGGGTTATCATAGAAGACAAACTGCAGTGGCGGGCTCATATTACAGCAACTTCAGCAAGAGTGAGAAAGCTCATATACATCTTCAATAACTCACACAACTAGTTGCAGACCACAAATTACTAATAGAAGTATACAAAGCTCTATGTAAATGTATCTTAAGCTATTTATTTATTTAATCGTATGGCTTATAAAAGTTTAAAAGTCGTTCATAATATTATTGGGGATGTCTTTAGCCATTCAGCTGCGTCTTCTGTAAGGATGAACAGGTCAGAAATATTTCCATTAAACTTTCGGGTTGGGCATTCTCGGATGATGTGGTCCACATTTTGCACCTCGGCACCGCAATCGCAGGCTGGTGATGTTCTCCGCCCACATCGGTGCATGTACTCTCCGGTACGACCATGGCCGCAACGGAGCCTGTTAAGAAGGCACCAGGATCTACGGGGAAGAGCGAACCCTTCTGGTTTCTTTTGCTATTGCATATGTTCTTGGGGTAGTGCTGCATAAACTTTCTTGTTAGAAATAGAGCGAGCACAACGTGCTGTTGTAAAGGTAATACCGTCATTCTACAGCTCTACTTTATGAACAGGCTGATGTTGTATCAGTTCATAAACTTATTGTCTTCCTGAACATTCTTAGATATCATAGGACTATTGTCCCAAACAATCCTGTCACGAAAAGACGTGTTCAATGCTGCCCTGGGGGTCTACCACGTAATTCTGATTTTCATCAACATCAACTTGAGATTGAAATTTGACGTGCGTGCGACGACGCCCGCCTAACATGCCATCTCTTTTGCACGCACGTCAAATTTCAATATTAAGGGCCTTACTATTACCAAATGGGTACTTTCTAAAGCCTACTCCTCGTCAAACCAAAAATAATAAAAAAATGTATTATGAATAATCAGCTCTTAGACAACATATGCAACATTTTTCTATTTCATACCACCAAAACTTCTACATGAAAAAATGTATTAACTAAATGGTGTTTTTTGGCTTGAATTTCCTACTGCTCCTAAGTGGCTTGGCCGATTGAATTCATTTATGCTTTGATAAATAGATAAACTTGATAGCTATAAACATAACAAAGGATTATTCAATCGAACAATCACGTCCATGTGAAAAGTATAATTTTCTCCTATTTCGCTCTTTCAAGGACGCAGCGAGCGTCATAACAGCCACTATGCATTGCGCGCTGATATGAACGTTATTTCAATGTCGTTTCCGTTTATAGTCGTACTGACAAATATCGAGCTGCTAATTTGGCGATGGTAATCGCCTTAAGTTGATGTTGATGAAAATCAGAATTACGTGGTAGACCCGCAGTTCAATTCATAACCTGTGAGTTTGCTCGTAGGAACTTTTATAACGTTGCACCCAAACTCTGTAATGCATTTTTTTCAAAATGACCCAAATTAAACGTGTAATAATTAATTGGCTACAAAAGCTGAATTATGATGATGTGGAACATTTAATTAAACCTAATAATAATTCTTGACTCTCCTTTGCCTAAAATTAAAACTCACATTGGACTTTGTTTACGCCATAATTCGGTTGTTCACGAAAAAGCAGTTTTCGCCATCATACGGCGACATATAACACAAGTGAAGGCAGATTTATTCTGTCCTTAGTAAACATTTAATTGAATCAATTGCGTTTTATAATAAAATATTATTTATTCATACATAATCATATAACTCAATGCACTCTTGGTATCAGAACCACTGTGTGATCTTTTCTCTGACAGAATGTTGGATGTGGTGCGGGAATGCTTGAAATTCTGTGAGAGTGGAAGCCTCTTCTTAGATAGATAGTCCTTAGATACTAGCTTTAGACTAAGAAATGTATTTTTGTCTTGGTTACCTACTTTTTGTTGTTTTTTATGTTACTATAAATGTCCTATGCATATTATTATTATTAATTATTGTTACCTTTTTAATTATACAGTTCATTGGATATATCTGTAATGCTGTGCAATATTTTTTATCAATAAATAAATAAATAACTTTAAAAATAAATCACTTTTCAATTGTAAGCAATACATTTTAAGGCATAACGTTTATTTAATATGTGAATAAATATAAACGTTATCTAAGTAAATTCAAAATTTAAAATTAATTACAGTTGTATTTAAAGACGTCCATGATAAATCAAGTAAAGTTTTTATAAAACTTTACCAAATAAAATTTTTGTCGATTTCTTTATTTCCCTAATAGTCTAAGAGCTAGCGACCAAATCGGTCATGTGGCTTCAGCTGCATTGAAACTCCGTTAGCTACTTCCCTGAACAACCTTTTCCGATAATCTTCGTGCTGGCAGGCCGCGAGCGGTGGGTGCGGGTGTAGTGTGGTGGGGAAAAAAAATGAAAAAAAATGTGGGTTCAGCGACTTTATTTTTTTTTTCAAACACTTGCTCTGTACTCCCTGTGCACCCAAAAAAAATTTTAATCGATCGGGTGGGGGAAGGGGTTGCCAGCGTTGATTAAAAGTACTAAGCCGCCGTGAGCCGTGTGCGGGATGACGCGTTCGCCGGCTGATATCTGAGCCCACATGAAAATTATTATTATTTTGGTACTTTTAATTAACGCTGGCAACCCCTTCCCACCACCCGATCGATTTAAAATTTTTTTGGGTGCACAGTGAGTACAGAGCAACTGTTTGAAAAAAAATTTAAGTCGCTGAGCCCACATTTTTTTTCTTTTTTTTCCCCACCCTACTACACCCGCACCCACCGCCCGCGGCCTGCCAGCACGAAGATTATCGGAAAAGGTTGTTCAGGGAATTAGCTACCGGAGTTTCAATACAGCTGAAGCCACATGACCGATTTGGTCGCTAGCTCTCAGTCTATAAGGTGGATCGTTCCCAAACACAAAACTTATGATTGCTTTTCTTATTTCTGTAAGGACCATGCCTAAATACCTACATATATAATATACTTGTATCTAATGAAATGAATAGCAATTCTGAGATTGCTTTGCATGAAAAATTTTATCTATTGTGACCGCATAAAAACTGTATTTGTAAATTGAAAAAAATTGCATCAATATCGTTTCTGTAATCCACCATTTATTGTAACATATAGCTAGGCAATATGTTAGGTTTAGGTAAGGCCAGGTTTTATGCTATTTTATATATGCATATGTAATATGCACACAGTCTACTCGGGATCTAGAAGGAATTTTGCTGAATCATACTACTTTGTTTTCACTTTGACTTCTTGTTTTATTTCTTTTTTCATATTATCACGCACTTATTAAGGGAGGGGAGCTCTGAATCTCGTAGAGCACTTGCTTGTCGTATTTCGTCAAAACTCTAGAAGGAATATTTATTTATGGAGAGCCACCTTCACACCGATAGGACTCTCTAAGGAATCTTGCTCGTGTTTTGTCTGAAAGATCTTTTATACTGGATCTGTATTTATTTTTGGAAAACACGAAATATGTCGATCCATAAAGGTTATCGATTGCCAACTAAACACGAACAAATAGTCCTTCCTTTAACCTACATATAAAACCTAGCCTTACCTAAACCTAACATATTGCCTAGCTATATGTTACATTATATGTATGTCGATTAACAAAACAGAAATGTCATGTATTTGTTTTAGTCGTACTCTTTCTATTCAGCCATAAAAGACAGAGCGCGGTAGACCTTCACCCGCATCGTTCACCAGGGTTTAGGAAGTCACGAACGAGTTGCACCGCCCCCAGGGTTGGATTCAGACCCTCGGAAAATTATTGTCTATGGGAATTAAAAATATACTACTTGGCTAAAATTATACTACGTTTCGTTTTTCGTCGATTTTTGTTTTGAATTGAAATAAAATAGCCTACTTGTGAATGAATTTTTTTTTTTATTTACTTAAGTTAATCATAATTTAATAAAATTGAGGCAACTGGATCTCTATCTCAGCCAATTCGTCGATCGGAACTTCGTCCTTGGCATTGACTCGACGTAACATGTCGTCAGACGGCATAAATTCGATGCAAATTCCCTATATTGTAGGGTAAATGCTAAAAAACAAAATGTCTCAACCAATAAAACAAGTCGTTCGGCCTGAAGATAAAATTATGGTATTTCTACGTAGTATAGTTCCATTACGATGCTAAATACTACATGTCATGAAAAAATGGCACAAATAGTATAATTATACTACGAAATCCAACCCTGACCGCCCCACACCACCTGACCTATGACCCTGGCTCAACACACGTAACCGCATCTTGTAACTGAGGACTTGCCACCACTGGCTTCTGGGAATAACCGCTTCTCTTATGCAATACATTTATATCAGTTTCTGGTTCTAAAACTGGTTGCAAAGGGCCAGATTTCGATAGAAATATCGTAATATTTTGTCGGCCTATTGACTTAGTTTTCTTTTAAGTTCCGAGTCAAATTTAGAAGGGCATTGACACAGGTATGATTCTTGAGGTATTTGTTAAGGTGACGAGGTGAGAATATGTCTTTTATCTTACACGTTGTATTCTTGCGTATTTCTTATGGTTAGGAATAACAAAATTATTTTTAAACTCGGAACATTATTCAGATGCATAATGAAAAGATTATTTATGCAATCATAAAGACTTGTCCACATCTATCGTTGTGAAATTAAAGATGGCTGTCGCAACATATTATTTACTACTTTGAAATAAAAGTGTCGTTTTTAAGGTTTTTATGGTGATGCTGTGGCATTTTGCTGAGTCAAGGACCTTTTTTTGCTGCAACTTAGCAATTTAAAATATATTAAGTTATCTCAGAGTTGATAATTGTATTTGTTTAGGATGAAGTATCAAAATAAATGTCTTATTTATTTCTTGCTTTCGTTATTTATTTAGCACAAATTTGAAGAAATTATTTTTGAAATCAAAGATATACGTAGTCTGCGACAAACTGACAGTTACAATTATTCAAAAAAAATTCCATCCCTAGTGTCCAAGTACATCACTACGAACTTCGCGCTCGCGTGCTCGTTTTGAAAAATGTAACTTTTTCCCATCCCTAGTGTCAAAGTCAATAAAATGTCAAAGTACATCCCTATGATTTGGATAGATCCCGAAACACATTAGTCAAGTATCTATTAACATTATAATAACTCAGTATACAGTTCCGAGACCACCCTCTGAGCTAGAGGGTTAGAGCGTTCGTTTGCTAACCTAGAGGTCGCAGTTCAATACCCGCCGTGCACATTCAATTTGTTGGTCCAAAATTTGCCCGAAGTATGGTGATAGAGCTTTGCAGCCATCATATTTTACTACAAAATCCTTTAGGGAGCATATTGTTCAAATCTGTAAAAAAGCGTTTAGAAATTTAGGGTTTATATTACGAGTGCAGGGCTTTACGAATATTAGGGCCATAATTGCTTTATCACTACATAGTGTAAAACAAAGTCGCTTCCCGCTGTCTGTCTGTCCCTATGTATGCTTAGATCTTTAAAACTACGCAACGGATTTTGATGCGTTTTTTTTTTAATAGATAGAGTGATTCAAGAGGAAGGTTTATATGTATAATACATGCATAATATAATAGTAGAGTAATACTGATCATTTTAGAGGTTAAAGACATTATATAGTATATTTAGTATCAGCATTGCACCCGTGCGAAGCCGGGGCGGGTCGCTAGTGCTTTATACAATGCATTGGTTAGGAGTCAGCTGGAAAGCAATGCTGTCATCTGGACTCCTCATGAGATTAAATATAGTCTCATGATGGAGAGAATACAGAACAAATTTGTTAGATATTTATACTTGAGACAATATGGGGTATATCCATTTTACCCACTCATGTACCCTACTCTATTTATACTTGGTATGGTGGGATACTTCGAGCTACGAGTGCGTAGGAAATTAGCATTGGCAAGCTATTTGTTTAAGGAAGAGACATAATCCAGAGTTGCTTAGAAGTGTAGTTCTGTGCGTGACTGATGGGTTCGTGAGCCAGCGGCGGCGACCGCGGTTGCTGGTCGTGGCGAGCGCCCGTACCAACCTACTGAGCAAGGCGCCCGCGCTCGCTGCGTACTCTCAACATGGTCGCGGAGGAAATCGATTTGTTTTCATGGACGCTAAGCGAATTCACAAAGGTTACACTTGGTATCCTTAGAGTAGGCCGCCCTCGTGCCCGTTGGACTGACGATCTGAAGGACGTTGCGGGTGGCGGCTGGATGAGGATGACTGGGGACCGTCAAGAGTGGCGTAATATGGGGGAGGCCTATGTCCAGCAGTGGAGGAATACGGGCTGATGGATGGATGGTATCCTTTGTTATGGAAATACACTGTCGCATTAGGTTAAGGACCTGTAATGATAGATGTAAGAATAATAAATAAATTTTAAAATTTTAGAAATATTTAGGACGTTAAAATCGTCAGTGAAAAGCTTGGGAACACTCTTAACACTCCTCGGGAATTCATGTCGTCACGATATGCATGTTGTCTGCACTACAAATAGATTGCTTCTCGTATGGAACATAAGGAAGTTCAACCAACTGATAGAGAAAATGACGGAAATTTTATATAACATAATCATTGACAAAACATGTACTAAAATAGCTTTAAGATTAGTTTATGATTCTATTGAAGAAGCTTCATACAAACGAAGACTGTTTTGTCACATTTAGACACAAAAATCTTTGTAGAAGGTTGCTAAAGATTCCTGGGAAAATGTTGCAATTAATAAAGAGTAAAACAATAACAACTGTAGGTGTCATTAGCATACGGCCCACGGGTGACGCCAGGCTCGCATCATCAGCAGTAGCGGTCCCAGGGGAGGTCGCAGGGGTCATGACACCCCCAAAATTATCCATAGTTCGCCCCGAACTATGAACTTGCAATTCTATCTTGACCGATTTGGCTCATGTTCGACCTTAAAATTTTTTTTTGTCTCATTTTCTCGTCTACCAAATTTAATGACGTTCCGATCAACAATACTCGAGTTATCGTCGGACAAACATTCATACATACATACAAACGCCGGATTGTTCAAATAGACCCGGAGAACTTCGTTCGCTTCGCTCACTCGGTCAAAAATCTCCTAAAACTTACTTGGCGGTTTAAAACATTTTAAATAGAATACTAACTAAAGTCTAATGCAATGAAATCAAAAATACTTAGTTAGTTAGTTAGTGAAAACTCATTCTTGGTCTAAAATTCTCTGTAAGATAACACCCCCAAAATCTTGGGCTGCGGCCGTGCCTGATCATCAGGTCAAAGACAAAGACAATACTTGAATCTGGTAACCGACTACGTTTCATCAGGCATGTGCTAAGTATGGCTGCGTGTGAAACCAGTTCAATGTGTTGTCATGGTTACGTAACGCGTGACTATGACCTCCGGAGTGTCACCGTACGATCTGATAACGGTTCCTCGAAGTACAACGGTGTACACGTCACGGCAAGCTAAGCTGCTTTGTGGCTTTTGATATTATCATCATGACACCGGGTGTATTAATGACGTGCTCAGAAAATTAAACTAGAAGGTCTACCGGTTCCTTGGAAAAACTTATAAAACAAAGTTTAAAAAAAGTTAACTCCCCAATTACTACTCGTTATTTTCTTAGGTAAAGTGAAAAAAAAGTATTTGCAAAACTCAGTTGAAATAAAAAATCAAGACAAAGCGCACTCTTGTAACGGATGAAGCAGGCCAAAAGTGAGATAATTTCGTGTAAAAGTTTGTCTGGAATAGATCGTTTTTAGTGATAAGACCGCCAATTGTACCGTACTACTTATCATAAAATTGGTTCTTTATTTAAATTTTTGTGGTGTGCAATAAAGAACATTGTATGGTACCTACATAACATTTGTACCAAAACAAATCAAAGGATATTTCTAGTTAGTAGCTAGGTCACTGTACCACTTATTAATATCTCCACGTAAAGTATAATTTCCGATCATTACTTATTTAGTACATACCGAATGGCTCTATAAATTGCATAAACCTTATCATCATAGTTGTATAACATCATTCGTCCGGCATCATCTGCGTCTGAATGATGAGTGATGACCACTAACAAACCGACTGAAGCTTGCACTTTCCTCCATCACATCATTAAGTAAACAACAATAAGCAACCACGATCAATCAGAGTTAAAGCATGTAAATGGGTCACCCAGGTCACAGCGATCATATAACATGGTGATGGTCGGTCACGGGCTTTCAGACACCGCAATAACTTTTGTAATGTTGTTACAACTGGTAAGACTTGTCCTTGAAAGCCTGCTGAAAACTGGATTATGGAACCTTCACCCAGAAACAATTTGATTGGTTTAAATCAGTGGTTGCTAAACTATGGGGTATTCATCCCCGTGGAGGGTAATAAGCACTGATCAGAATGACCGGAGCTAACAGTGACAAACGTTATTCAAACTATGGATATGCCCTTGAACTTCCGGACTTATTTCGCTACCACTCGGCCACAGAGTACAGTAGTAATATTCACAATTCCTAGTTATTAAGATATAATTCTTATTAGGTTACATAACGATACGAAAAAGGTTAGAAACCGCTGATTTAAAGTTCGCAAATGGAAACGTAATTAGACAATTATTTGATAAACTTTTCATAAATCAATCACGAATGGATTGTAACTAATTTTGCAAGCCTAATAATATGGCTACACTACACATAACAGTTATCAGTCACAGTCAGTTTTCATCTAAGTTTACGACGTTTATCCAATGATACGAGTGGGCATCGGTTTCTGAACCACACAAAAAAACACTTTCTTATTTATGTAAATTTTACATAAGTACTCGTAGTTCTCTATGGAAAAACAAAATATTTTTTCTTATAATGTCATAAGTCAAAGAACAAAAGTTGTTCACCATGATCAGTAGAACATGTCTTTTAGGTTTTGTCTTAATTCGACTAGTGCGCACCAAAAATACCTAATTGCGTTTATTAATAACATCGGTTATAACCTTATAACACAACTTACCTTGTAAATAGTATAGCATTTCCCATCTGCCGGCCAATACAGCATCAGCCAGCCTCTCTGATGAGCAGCGCAAGGGTTCCTTCTCACATCAGCCCAGGGCGGAGGTAGCACCGCGGCATGTGTGCCACAGAACAACGCGGTCAGCCACAGCCATACCGCCATCTTGAAAACCGTTACAATCAAACTGGCCGCGTCAAATCGCGCGGCTAAACTCGCGTTCTTTACATGACACTGTGTTCAAAAATCACTGTTTCAATAACTCGGTCCGATCACCCACTCGTCTTCAGTTTGGAAATCTTTGGTGTGTCACACTTGGGCGCCAGCGCATCCTTATAGTTTGGGATGTTCTTACACAATTATTTCTGAATTGGACATTCAAGATAATCGTTTGAAATACAGAAGAACAATTCACGGCTATCAATATTTATTCGGTTGTTAGCAAGCAAACCATAAATGATAATGTTCACAAGTGAATACCGGGTATGAATAAATATATTATATTATATGTAGGTATACCACTTTCTTTTCAACATCAAGTTACCGAGATGGAAAACAAAGACGAATTAAAATAAGATTTTTTAAACTCTTCAAGTAGGAAAAAAAGGAACAAAATATATTTTTTCCACCTTTATTTTTCCCTTTTTATTTACGCACGCGGGATCCAACAAAAAGGTGTAATTGTAAATCATGTTACATTTTCCGAGATCAGCGAACAAATACATGTATTTACATTGTTATACAAACGCGACGAAATAAAACCTCTTTTTTGAAGACGTCAAAACTATATACAACGTGTAACAGAAATTCAGTCAATGGTATAGAACAACTTTTAATATGGAACAAACCCTGTATCTCGATAAAAAAAACTAACTGTTTCATAGAAAAATGCAATGCCGCTCGGCCGAAATGTATGGAAGGACAGATTTTTGTTTTGAGATTTCAGGGTTGGCTCCATAGTAAAAGTTGTTCTATACCACTGACTGAATAAGCTCTTCAAATATGGTTACACCTTTCTGTTACACCTTGTATAAATAAAAAACAGGCCAAGTGCGAGTTGGGTTTCAGAAGGACGGACAGACAGAAAGTCAGCGGTGGCTTTAGATACGGAACCCTAAAAACAGTAATATCGACATCACTGATGGTAGGATACTCGTAAGGAGATCTATACAATTGAAGAGTCATCCATCACATCAATGTTTCCTCTATGAAAAACCGTGATATAGAGATAGGTAATTGACCTAAGGTACATTTTTTGCCGTAACGGTGTGTGTAGTACCGTTCGACTCAGTCAATGGCTGCTGCGCCGGCTTGTGATGAAATGGACTGTAATTATTAACCCAGATTCCGAGACTCCGAGATTACGTGCAGACTACTTCTCAGATAAACCCCGACCAAACTGCAATTATTCTAAAGTGGCGCAAATGGACATAGATGGTTATTGGACCGCGTGAGAAATTTTTTTTAGCGTTGCCATCTTGTTCAAAGACATTAGTATCCTATAAATCGATACGTTTTGTATCACTTGGGTATTTTTTAACGCAATTTTTTCTTATCGTTTTTAGGGTTAAGGGACATTAAGGGTATATCGTCAATATCGACACTTTTTGAAGTTCTGCTGCTGTTCAATATATGTCCCAAGTTAAATAAATTAGTATAACAATTTTGGGACCTTTTTCTAGATCTTGGACTATCAGAAACGCGATTGGAAGAACTTCACTCGATAGAAATAATTATTGAAATAAGTTCTAAAATTACACTTTTTTTGATATTCTGACAAATTGGGATAATATACAGACATCGAAAATATTTATTTAGATGGTTTTAACAATACCTAAATTACTGGAAATTTTCATAGCTATTTTAGTTATTTTTTTATTAATTTAAAACCGACATTTTGTCAATTTTCCCCGATTCTGTCCCTCTCGCACTGCAGTATTTTCCGCCTGGAGTAACGGGTACCTTTGCGACGATATATCACCTTAAGGGCAAAACGGAGCCCTGTCTGTCCGTCCGTCGAGGATTTTTATCTTCATAAACAGTCAAAAGATGTCAGTTTTAGACCATTTTTGTTACGACCGTGGAATTTCTGTATAAACAAAAAATACTGAAAACGCAGATTTATAATGTAAATTTAGAGTTAAGTACCCGAATACTCAACCAATTTTTGCAGTTTTGTTTCATAAGTTTTGTAGGTAATGGAACGGAAGGGCGTGAGTCATCCTCGTGCTTGACCGTTTTTACTAAGACTCCGCAGTCCGTCTGTCTGTCCGTCTGTCACCAGGCTGTATCTCATGAACCGTGATAGATAGACAGTTGAAATTTTCACAGATGATGTATTTATGTTGCCGCTATAACAACAAATACTAAAAAACAGAATAAAATAAATATTTAAGAGGGCTCCCATACAACAAACGAATTTTTTTTGCCGTTTTTATAGATAATGGTACGGAACCCTTCGTGCGCGAGTCCGACTCGCACTTGGCTGGTTTTTTATAATATACACAAGATATGTTCCCGCGTAGAGAAGGTATTAAACTTCCAGAGCTGTTTTACTTATCCAGTTTGTATGGTCCATCGATTTGGATGCAGCAGAAAAAAGCTCCAAAGAAAACTACTTAGTATGTACAGTAAGTACATTTACATTGTAAAAGATAAATATGCAGTTATGTAAACCGTTAGTCGGTTATAAAGATGGGGCGCAAAAACTTAAACTTCAGTAGATTTTCTGTTTTAATTAATATGAAAATGTAAGAAAAGAACACAAATAAAATCGATACAGCAAAGATAGCATTAGAATGGTCCATAAAAAGTTCCTGTCCCAAAGACTAACAAAAAACTGATTTAGTCTAACAGACTCTATGACGTCATTTCAACTGTGATATAAATAAATCTTATCTTACTTTAAAAATATATATTTTTGTATTCTGCAATTTACATAAATATAACTGCTTAATTAAACAGTTTTAAACGCTATATTTGGTATATTAAAATGGTCACTTGGAGCTCATTATGGACCTGGACTGAACAAACAACACTGACTGACTGACACAATCTGACCAGACTCATAATAATATGATTATTTAACAAATGACTCAAACCTAAATTTATAATCAAATCCCAATTTACAGTTTAATATAACAAAATATTCAGGATCAGAGCACTCTGCATGATAACGCCACCTAGCGCCGGCTGACTAAAGTCTGGTTCATGATTTAAAATATACTTTTTTATATTTTTATATCAATAGATGTCAGTGGTAAACTGCCTACAAATACCTATATATGTCATATATATAATATATTTCTATTCGCCTGATGACGACCCCACTGAGGGGTCGAAATATAGCGTTTAAAACTGTTCAATTAAGTAATTATATTTATGTAAAGTGCAGCATACAAAAAATAAAAAGCCATATACAAGGTGTAACAGAATGGTGTAACCATATTTGTAGAGCTTATTCAGTCAATGGTATAGAACAACTTTTACTATGGAGTCAACTCTGAAATCTCAAAAAAAAAAATCTGCTCTTCCATACATTTCGGCCAAGCGGCATTGCATTTTCCTATGAAGCAAGTAATATTTTTTTTCGTTATACAGGATTTGTTCCATAGTAAACGTTGTTCTATTCCATTGACTGAATAAGATCTTCAAATATGGTTACACCTTTCTGTTACACGTTGTATATAATAGCCAAGTTCAACGTCGATGACACATTTATTTGTAATGTTATGAGTTAATAAGTGGGTGATGAAACGAAATGTTTGTTTTCAGTGTCACTGAAACACTTTTCATAATAATTCGTCATTAAATAGTTTTACAAATAATAATAATGAAAAAAAATACATAATTTCACGAGGTATAAAAATCTACGAGCAAATTTACTCCAAAATAGAACACTTGTTTAAAATTTACTGGTCAACAGACCTAAAAGCGTTTTATTTTTAATAGTTATAATGTAAAAAAACAAAAACATTATTATAAACGCTATTTATATCGGTATAATATAAAGATATTGTTATTTGAATACACATATTTAACACACATATTATAAGATTATAATATTATTATGACGTAACGATTCAATTGGCATAGATTAAATTATGTTAAGGTGGGTTAATTCGATAAACCATTTCGAGATTTAGGTTTAATAAGCCGTATTTTTGAAGTTTCGGTCTAAAAACCTCATGATGATGAATATTTTTACGAAAAGGCTGCAACTTCCATTTGCCCTCGTGTGACGTCACTTGAGTAATGTCTGTTTAGAAATGTGTCCTTTGCTATCAAGATGAATTTTTAATAATTTGCTTCAGACTAATTTGACAGCCAGATGACAGATGAGTAGACAGACTGAGACTTTTTATAAGCAATCACACATCACAATCAGTATAATGTCTAAAATTCTCAAGTGACAAGGTCATCGGACAATTCTTTAAAAAACACATAAAAAGTAATGGTTACTTTATATACCACAATAATTAAAACAATGTCCTAAAACGACGTAAATTCTCCGAAAAAAAATTAAAATAAAATCTTTTAAAAATTAATCCATGGCAATTGGAACGCTAATACACTTCATACCGTTATATTTTTAACTTTATATCGATCTGCTTTTTGTCGTAAATAAAGTTAATAAGGAATTTGGCAAACCTTACAACAACTTCTTTCGAAGGACCAACAGAATTTCCTAGGTATATCCTCATGCCTACGAAGGTCTGTTAGATACGATGCAAGTGAATAGACATCTAATCATTGTTAATGATTATTATGATTGTTGCTTTAACAAACGCATGAAATTTTAAAAGAAATCCCGAAACAAATAGAGTGACGTAATAACTCCTAGATAAGACGTAAACTTGACAGATTTCTTAGGGTATGTAATGATTTGGCATACTTTTGAGGTACTGTCCGCATCACTGATTACCCAAAATGCATTGTCCGTTTTTTGTCCGTCTTTGTCCAAGATTCCATCTTCCGGCAATTAGACAACTTGCTTGTTTCAAACAAAAACGTTGGGCAACGGCTGTTGTGTATTGTTGCAAAAGAATTGTTAAATAATCACGTCGTATCTCTCTTGACTCAACTACGAATTAAGATAACGCCGAGATTAACAATTTAGGTTTTTCTTAGGCACTGTTTTTGTTTTGTGTTGCTTAGTTTATTTGAAGATACAGGGTGTTAAGATGAAGTTGCGGAAGCCGAAACCTAGCGATATTACTCGTTTACTCATTCATACCAACAACTTTCCGTGAAAAGACTTGAGAAATCGAGAAAAAGGAATCTGTTGTTTCATACATTTTGGTCTATATAAATATTCTATGATTTTTGAAAAATGCTGTACTACATGTTTTAGTATTTCTTATTAACAGTATTTGTACCAAATTTCAAATTGATTCACACACAGGGTATAATTTTTCGATACAAACATTTTCACCCCATTTCACCCACTTAGGGGAAGATTTTCGAAAAAGCTTTCATAATAGAGCCCTGCACTCTCTCATAAACATACGTTGATCATGGGTTAAAAATATACTTTATATCATAATTCTACCGATATCCATTAAATGGTTTAAAAAGACAAGTCATATTCCTACTATTTTAGATTGATAGTTTCTTTTCCACTTCATCATCAGACCGTGGACCGCTTCGAAGACGACTTCAAAATGCCCAAACACTACCGTTTTACAGCTTTTATCTGAAGAATATCACAATTTTTCCTTTTTTTGATGAAAAACTGATCAGGCCTTTCAGTTGTAAAATCGTGAAACACCTGTATGTTTACTATGATAGAAATGAATTTCTAGAAATAAATTTGAACACTTGGTGATTTATCCATCGCAAGGAGATATAAATTAACATTATATCATTGCAGTATAGAAACGCAGAAAGAAAAGTAAATCTAGATGTGAGGAGCTCTGAACCGGGATTCGAACCCGGGACCTCTCACTTTTAGCTTTTAGCGAGCGGTCCCGGGTTCGAATCCCGGTTCAGAGCTCCTCAAATCCAGATTTACTTTTCTTTCTGCGTTTCTATACTGCAATGATACAATGTTAACATTGTATGTTTATTTTATCTCGGAAGTTTACATTAAAAATTTCGACTCCGAGAAAGATGGAGTTTTTTTTTTATTTAACCCCATTTTTGAAACCCTTGAGGTGCGAATTTTTGAAAATGTTTTCTTAATGTGCCTCTTCATCCTTAACCCTCTACGTTCAGGAGTTTGAAAAGTACGTTGTCTGTCAGTCACCCAGGACAAAGTCTTTTATTTATATATTTATATCTTTTATTTATTATGATAATTAATTTTGACCCTTGCTGAAACTACGTCCTTCTGATAAATGTTATATCCTTCTTGTCGGAAATGTTACCGGTGCATTAGTATTTTCATTCTTACCAACTTTATGAAATTAATCAGCAATATTTATTAACTAATAATTGCGTTATTGATATTATAACGTTACACTTATGTTGATGTTTACAAATATGTAGCCAATTGTGTTAAACAGATTATCAGTTTGTTTATTTATTATAAACAGTAGTTACAAAAAGAAAATACAAACAAATAAATACATTGATAAATAAGATGTAATCCCTATTCTATCACATAGTTTTCATGATAGATCTTAGGGTTCCGTACCCAAAGGGACAAGAAACATCAAGAACATCTGTTGTCAGTCCGTCCGTTGACCCAAAAGTTTTGATCCGTAGTCTTGTAATTTGGTGAAAATAGTATTTAGTATTGCACGAAATAGTGGAAACAAAAAAGCAAAAAAGATTCAATTAATTGCTGAATATAAAGTTACACAGTTTTGCTATATATTTACGTACTGTCCACATATTACGTCATCGATATTTGCTCGATTTTCGACCTCCCCCCCCCCCCTACAATCATCCTATCGTTGTTATTCAATGACCCCACCCTCTCAAAAAACTGATGTAATTTTCGTTATCTGTATTACAAATCAATATTGTTGTTTAAACAGTATTTTTTTTTCTTTTGACAAGACCCCCATTGTTGCCAATTACGATCATAATATTGCCGTCATCCACAGACCAGCCCCCCCCCCCCAAATTTCAAATGACGTAATGTATGGACTTGCATAGATTTTGAGAAATGTACAAAAATCTTTTTAAAAAATTCCCGTTAAGTCCTCACCCCAATCGTCGAAGCATGTACGGGGAAAATGAGTTTTTTTTTAGAAATTTGAAGCATTTTTAGAACATTTTAAGATCACTGAAACTGGGCTACCTTTTGTAATTTTTTTCCTCATCAATTTATACCATAGATGTAGTATAGAGTAATATATACTAAATCTATGATTTACACTAATATTATAAAGAGATACAATTTTTTGTTTGTTTATTCGTTTGTACGTATCTCTGGAACTACAAAACTGATTTTAAAAATTTTTCATGGTAATTGTTAGACTTGGAAATGGTTCGACATGGCCATCATTATATTCGCGCGGGTAATCTCTGGAACTACTAAACCTATTTTGAATACTCCTCCACTGTTGTAACAGTTAGACTCTTACCTTTAGGCTATAGTTTGTTCCCTAGAGATATAGTCATTAAGAGGCTATGCGAATTTTATTTCTGTCGCGTCGTTTTGAATTTTATTTAATAAAAATCGCGCAGTGCGAGAGGGACGGATTCAGGGCAAAAGGGAAAAAAGTTGGTTTTATATTTTTATTAAAAAAACTAAACTAGCTAGCAAATTTTCCAAAACCAAAAATCTAGATATTGTTGAAACCCATCTAATAAAATATGTTTGAGTTCTGTACATGGCTGCTACTCGTTAAACGAAGAGAAAATGCGTGTTAAAAGGGCCTCATTTCAACAATTATTTCTATCGAGGAAAGTTTATCCAAACATGTTTTCCAAATTCAGATCCCTAGATTATATAGTCAAAATGCATATACCAGAAACTGATTATAATTTTCCGTGTATTTCATGAAATACACAGAAAAGAAACACCCGTATTTTTTTCGCATATCGCCTTAATGGCATGCGGGTGAAACCGCGGGAAAAGGGCTAGTATATCCAGGAAAAATGATGCGGGCTCACTTTTGACTCCTATTAGAACCGTACATAATAAGGGCAAAACCTCGCGTAATATTCCCCAGTGGAACAAGTATTTCCCTACGTAAATTTTGTTTTGTTTGCATAATGCCTAAGAATACTTAGGAACCGCGAGTGCGCTCCATACAAGCGGAGTTCGATCATATTTTGCGTTTCTAACATTATGCGTGCAAATCTGTAGGTTAATATCTAATCAAACTCGGTGACATTTAGATATAGAAACTAATTGTGAAAAGTCAGTTTCAAGTTAAATAATTTAATTTCACAATCAAACACTCGCGTTTTTCACACGGATAGTCAACTTTTGCTAATTTTTCAAGAAAATCCAAATCCAATCAAAATCAGTCTGGCCATACAACGAGGTACCGCTGCCAGCCTGCTGGGTACTCTCCCGCACGACGGCAGCGACCTTGATAGAATTTTTTATTTAGTTTAATTTATAATATATTTATTTTTAGGTTT
Organism: Ypsolopha sequella; assembly: GCA_934047225.1. Classification (NCBI taxonomy): domain Eukaryota; kingdom Metazoa; phylum Arthropoda; class Insecta; order Lepidoptera; family Ypsolophidae; genus Ypsolopha; species Ypsolopha sequella. Next base: position 5,435,597 of record OW203985.1, read on the forward strand.
TATGTTTAAATTTTCAATATTTATACGATTATTTAGTTTTAATTTTAGGTATTAATTTTATTATTTTTTTGTTATGTATTTGATTTGTTGAATAAATATAATTCATTACACAGAAAATCCAAAACAATAAAAGAAGACCACGAGCATTTAAATAGTAATGAACCTTCTATATTTAAAAAAAATTAAATTCTTATCTACCATCATATAGTTCAATAAACATTCGGACGCTATTTGAAGCTTTTTCATCAAAAGCTGTTGACAATCACACCATCAACTCAACACTGTTTTGTGGCAGTAGTATATAAAATAGGCGACGTTAATTTATGCAGCCAAATTCATACTGAAAGCTTGGTAAGTTGATATTTTTGAGAAGTAGGAAAAGTTTTATATTGACTTTTCATAGTACTGACTCAGGTTTGGGATTGCGTTTGTATGGTAGGGAACGGGAACAAAATAATTTCCCAAAAGCTTCATCGAACCTTGACACCGACTACTTACCGAGTCTTCAGTATGATTTTGGCTGCATAAATAAATATTTATCACCTTAAATTATGATATCCATGAGTGAAATGTAAATTTTATTAAATTGGGCACTGATTGACCTAAGAAATATATATATTTTTTTTAATACCTAAATGTAAAAACTATGTTTGACTTGCAAATGTATCGTGCGTAACACATTATATGTAACATATAATAGGGAAACCCAATGAATACATATTTTTAAATCATTTAGAATTTGAATTCTTCAAATGAAAAAATTAACTTTTTGTATGAATCAAAAATTTGCTTCAAGGTATTTAATACTATGGAATATTACTTATATTACAATCAAGATCATTTAGAATCACTATACTTTTGTATACGTGTTTTTATAGCGACATCCATCGCTTAGGATACGCAAATATTTGTTTACTTGAAATTTGTTTCTTTGTTTTCACTGTAATGAAGCTTACTATACTTTTGTTCAAACTTGTAAAAATTGTTGCAAGGAGTAACGTACAACCCGCGGAAAATAACTTGCCACCCGAAACCCCTCTCACGCAAGGTAAACGGAGGTGCCGAGTTAAGGTGATATGTCGTCCGTGCAAAGGTCCCCGTTACTCCAGGCGGAAAAACCCGCAGTGCGAGAGAGACGGAATCGGGGAAAATTATCAAAAAGTCGGTTTTAAATTAAAACAAAATTATCTAAAATAGGTACGAAAATTTCCATAACCAGTAATTTAGGCATTGTTAAAACCCATCTAAATAAGTATTTTTAAAGTCTGTATGCTATCCTAATTTGTCAGAATATCAAAAAAAGTGTTAATTTAGACCTGATTTCAATAATTATTTCTATCGAATGAAATTCCTCCTATCGCGTTGTTATGGACAGACAGACGGACCCACAGATGGACAAGGAGTCTGGCGTAGACTAGCCTTCTTTTGACGAAAAGACAATAACGTATGACGGACACTGACGGACGGATGACAAGACAGGACAGACGTCATTCGACATCTTTAATGGTAAATAAATACCGATTTCTCGACCAGAAGTCCTTTTATTTGCTACAAAAGTGGTCCTTCGAGCCGGATTTTTTACATTAAAATTGACGTCTGCCGCATCTATTCGTCCTTTAGTTCGAATGATCCCTGATTCGTCTAAAAAAGGACAAAGTTGATACAAGGTACTGTCTTTACTAACTTTATTCAGTGCTCTTAATGAGAGTAGTTCCTTATGAAAGAATTTCTTTTGACTTTCTTTGTACCATAGAATTTCTGCATCACTCGTTTCCCCTGCAGACAATTCTCCGGTCAGTTTATTTGTCCTATTTTTGATATTATAAATGACTCTTAAAATCCATGCTGTGGTTCGAATCAGCCTCCAGTATGAAGAAAACCGTCGAACGTCTGGAAGGTCTGCATTTGGTAGAAGAGTCAAATTAATTTGTTTTATTTCAATGTCAGTTTCAGAATCATAAATGTCTGCAATCGAGTTCAACTCGAGAGGCCATGCAGTTTCATTTTGACGGAGAAATTCTGGGCCCTTGAACCACCTCATAGAATCTTCTGGTGCGTTTTCTCTAGTTGCGTCGTCAGCATGGTTCATGTCTGTCGGCACCCATCTCCATTGATCTGGTTCAGTCAATTCTGCAATCTCACTGATACGATGAGCGACAAAGGGTTTGAATCTCCCTGCTTCGGAACGTATCCAGCTGAGAACAGTCTTAGAATCAGACCAGTATACGACACGGCTTATGGGCAAGTTTATGTACTTTATTACCATTTGTGCCATGCGGGCTCCCATGAGAGCTGCTTGAAGCTCAAGTCGAGGAATACTGAGAACTTTCAATGGGGCTACTCTTCCACGTGCCATGACCAGTGAAACGTAAAAAATACCATCTTGTTGTTGGGATCGTATGTAGGCCAAACTAGTAAAGGCTCTGGAACTAGCATCACAGAAAATATGAATCTCAATCCCTCGTGTCAAGTCAGAGTACGAATTTAATAGCCATCTGGGTACTCTAAAGTTTCCAGCTAGCATTAACTGCTGGAGCCAGTTCTTCCAGCGGTCATAAAGTGGTGTCTCAATTTCATCATCCCAACCTATTTTTGACCTCCATATGTCTTGGAGTAGCATACGAGCTTTTATGGTGACATGAAGAAGAAAGCCTAGAGGGTCAAATACAGACATTGTCACTTTCAAGACTTCTCTTTTTGTCGGTCTTTTCTCACCATTTTTCAGCTCTTCAGGTATATTTTTCAAGTTCAGTTGAAAAAGAAAATTGTCATCTTCAGGGTTCCAGAGTACGCCAAGAACTCTTTCAATTAAGGCTTCATTTGTGTCACTCAGAATCTTTAGTCCCGTGTTAGATACCTTGTCTGCTGGGAGCTCTTTTAATATTGTTTTTGAGTTACTTATGAATCCAGTCATATTAAAGCCACCAGATTTGTGAATGTATATGACGTCTTTGACAAGTTGTAGAGCTTGATCTTCGGTATCTACAGAATCGATGAAATCATCCATATAGTGACAATTGGTGATCGCGTGAACGGCGCGGGGGTGAGTTTCTTTAAATCTCTCTGCATTGACATTTTTGACATATTGCGCTGATGATGGTGAACAAATGGCACCAAAGATCATGACATTCATCTGATATTCATCATCACCCCAGAGAAAACGCTGAGAATGTCTATCCTCCTCTCGTATCAATACTTGATGGAACATTTCCTGTATATCACCAATGATAGCCCACTTTCGACACCTGAATCCTAGTAAGGTGCCAGGCAAATAATTTAAAAAGTCCGGGCCTGGTAAGAGGAAGTGGTTTAAGGACTTACCATCAGTCTTAGCAGCAGCATCTAGAATAAACCTTAATTTATTCGGTTTATTCGGGTTGATGACAGCAAAATGAGGGAGATACCAAGTTGTGTCAGTCTTTACGTCAGCTTCCTCGGGTGTCAATTTGGAAGCGTAACCTTTCGTAACATAGTCATTGATTTTTTCCTCGTATCGTTGAGTAAATTCAGGAAGTCGTGTCATTTTCCTTTTTATGCCCTGGAGTCTATTATAGGCTTGCTCACGACTGTCTGGAAGCACAGGATGGTCGGACCTCCATAATAAACCAGTCTCATATCTATCACCTACAAAACGAGTAGTTGCCTGCATAATTTCCAGGGCTCTTTTGTCTTCTCGGGATCTGGATACATCGATCTCGGCTGGTAGTTTTACACCAAAGTCCTCGGTAGTAAAATTTTTCTTAATTGTGTCATTTAATTGTTCGCAAGAACAGACATGAAGAACAGTCGTGTCATCTGTCGCTCTGGAGCTCGCAAAATTGCCATGAATGACGTAACCCAGTCTTGTCTTGGAAATTATGGGGGCGTTAGTCGGTCCTTGTATAATTTCTCTAGTTACAATAAGGTCAATATTGTCCTGCCCTATAAGTAACTCGACTTTGTCAAAATTCAAGTCAGCGTCATCGAAGTAGTCTTTAAAGTAAGTAAACCTATTTACAGTTGTTTTGTGTCTTAAAGTATTTACAGGTAATTCTAATTTATCTACAGTACGCACGTTACATAATGTGTATGAATCAATTGCCGAACGACCTCGGACTTTAAACGAAATACTTTTCGATTTTGGGTCTTCTGACGTCATGCCGTGTGCTCCAACGATGCGTAGTGGCCGGGTAGGTCCGTCGATACCAGCGCGTGCTGCGAGGGAAGTGTCAATTAGACTTACTGCGGCGCCCTCGTCCAAAAGACAGGAAGTCTCTACATCACCATTTTTTCCGCTGATGACTACTCGTACCACTTTAAGGAGAACGGTGCGGTTATTTTCAAGGTGGTTAACTGTTACATTCTGCGCCTCGTCGTGGTCTGTTGAGGAACTGATTTCTTCGTTGTTAATCTCGTCGTTGGTAGTCGTTGGTTTCGGTTCTGAATGTAGAAATCTATGATGTACACGATTACAGTCAGTTTTTGTACATTTAGTCTTTGTCTTGCATGTTCTTAGCTGGTGTTTAGATGATAAACAAGAGAAACACAGCTTTTTTGTCGTCACAAATTTCCAGCGATCGTCTATAGAAAGGTGTTTAAATTCGAAGCAGTCTTTTAAATCGTGACTGTTTTTGCACATAATGCATGTCTTTTTAGTTGTAGTGGTCGGTATCGTGGTAGCAAATATCGGCTTTGTAAATGCTGGCTTCCTGTCAAATTTAGGTTGATTTTGTCGTTCATTATGACTTGAAGCAGGCAGTGGTGCAATATGCGTGGCGGCTGTGGCGACCATCATCAACCAATCGGCAAAAGAATCAAGTGTCACGGTTTTGATTTTTTTCTGTTCAAGATGGAAACTCCATTCGTATTTTAAGTTCGAAGGTAATTTATTGACAGCTTCTCGAATCAAGGTTGGATTAGTTAGATGGCCAACCTCATTTGTCATAGTCATAGTTGCTACAACATTTTGCACTATGGTTGCAAAGTCTATAAGTTGGTTAATGTCATCATGACGTATGCTGCGTATGTCTCGAACTTTTGTCAACATAACCTCGACTAAATAATCTGGTCGACCGAATTTCAGTTTTAATGTCTCGATGATCTTATTTAGGTTCGTCGCACTCACCAGTAAGGCAGAAACGGAGTCTCGTGCACGTCCTTTCAGGCACTTTGATAGCCTAGCAATGTTCTCATCGTCACTATATTTACATAGGCGAGTCGTGGATGTAAACTGGCTAAAGAACATTGGCCAATCTTCCGGGTCTCCAGCAAAAAAGGGGAGGTCTTTAGCTGATGTCTGTCTAGCTAGGAATTTGTTCAAATCGCTGTCGCACTGTGTAGGTGGAACAGAGCCGCTGCAGCACAGTCGGGTTGCAACAGGCGTCGTTGTTTTATCGCTTTTGTGATGAGCGCTTGGTAAAGGTTCGGTGTAGTACGGTTGATCCTTATTAGCCATCTCAATCTTGTCAGAGATAGCGGGGACGGTCATGGTGTGTTCTGGGTTGTTAATCATTGCCGGTGTCACATGTCTATTACGGCTTATTATGGTTGACGACGGTGTTGAAGCACGAGACGGAGTACGGCTGCGCCGTTCGTTAGTTTCAATACCGGCTTGGTTTGAGGCACGAGATGATACACGAGATGGAGCACGAGATGAAGCACGGGATGAAGCACGGCTGCGCCGTTCGTCGGCTTCAATCGCAGCTGTCTGCAGCTCTAGTTTTCTATTAATCAGCTTTTGTTGAATTTCTGTAAAATGTTGAATTTTACTTAGCTCAGTTTGTGCCACGCGTTCGGCCGCCTCGATCTTCAGGTCAAGTATACGCCGACGTCTTATTGTTGATGCGGTCGATGAGTTCGAAGCACATGACAATGTCACCAATTCGGATGGTGTTGGTGATCGTCCTGTCTGGGAGTCCTGGAAGGTGTGCTCTGGGTTGAGGGTCGTGTCTGGGTCGTCTGTGTTTGCAGTCTGCATCTCACTGGTCTATTGGCCTTCTTCAGGCTGATAGTCGCGCACGGTAAGTTGGTCAGTTCGACTGTCGGTCGAGAACTTAACCGAGTGCTAGCCTTCAGATTAGTGTAGTTTCCTGCTACTGTGCTCTTTTCACCTGTCTAACAGTGAGAGCCATTCACCTCGAATTAGTGAGTGATCTATCGACCAATAGCGCCTTATTAGCCGTGAGAAGATTCCTATCACGACGTGGAACTCCTCGTGAAATCTGGACAGACAATGCGAGTACTTTCAAAGGTGCTGAATCGAAGCAGTCTTTTAAATCGTGACTGTTTTTGCACATAATGCATGTCTTTTTAGTTGTAGTGGTCGGTATCGTGGTAGCAAATATCGGCTTTGTAAATGCTGGCTTCAGATTCCTATCACGACGTGGAACTCCTCGTGAAATCTGGACAGACAATGCGAGTACTTTCAAAGGTGCTGAATCAGAGCTCAGAAAAGCAGTTGAAGACCTAGATCAGAACGTCATTCGACAATTTTACAGTACTCATAGGGTACAATGGAAGTTTATAGCTCCTAATTCCCCTCATCACGGTGGATGTTGGGAAAGAATGGTACGATCGGTGAAGACCGCACTCAAAGAAACACTTCGTGAACGTGTACCAACTGAAGACACCCTATTGACACATTCGGCAGACTGTCAATACTGCAAGGTGAAGAAAATGAAAACAGATAATACACCGCAGATGGGACAGATCCCAGAGACACGATTGACAACATCATTGAGACCATTTGCTTTCACAGGTTTGGACTATTTTGGACCAATGACTATCAAAATAGGCCGTAGAAGAGAGAAACGCTACTGTGCTCTTTTCACCTGTCTAACAGTGAGAGCCATTCACCTCGAATTAGTGAGTGATCTATCGACCAATAGCGCCTTATTAGCCGTGAGAAGATTCCTATCACGACGTGGAACTCCTCGTGAAATCTGGACAGACAATGCGAGTACTTTCAAAGGTGCTGAATCAGAGCTCAGAAAAGCAGTTGAAGACCTAGATCAGAACGTCATTCGACAATTTTACAGTACTCATAGGGTACAATGGAAGTTTATAGCTCCTAATTCCCCTCATCACGGTGGATGTTGGGAAAGAATGGTACGATCGGTGAAGACCGCACTCAAAGAAACACTTCGTGAACGTGTACCAACTGAAGACACCCTATTGACACATTCGGCTGAAGCCGAATTTATGGTTAACAGCCGTCCCTTAACCCATGTCTCATTAGACCATGAAGATGACCCACCCTTAACTCCAAATCACTTCCTACTTACTCATGTTGACGATGTCTATCATCCCATGGGACGTTTCAATGACTCTGACTTGATTAAAAAGTCCTGGCGTGAGTCACAACGATTAGCTGATCTATTATGGCGACGTTGGTTAAAAGAATATCTTCCGACTCTTAACAAACGAGGAAAGTGGTTTAGAGAGGTTGAAAATTTAAAAGTAGGAGACATTGTTGTAATAGCAGATCATCAACTAACCCGGAACTTGTGGCCAAAAGGGAAAATAGTCAAAGTTTACCCTGGGCCAGACCAAAAAGTTAGGATAGTAGACGTAAGAACCACTGATGGAACTTATAAAAGACCAGTAACAAAACTCTGTAGACTAGACATAAGCGACCTTACTTCAACCTAAATTTTGACTTACGTTTAGACCTGAATAGACTGACTAACCAGACCTTACTTACTGATGGACTTGAGTATTGTGTTACAATACTGGGGTGGAGAATGTTATGGACAGACAGACGGACCCACAGATGGACAAGGAGTCTGGCGTAGACTAGCCTTCTTTTGACGAAAAGACAATAACGTATGACGGACACTGACGGACGGATGACAAGACAGGACAGACGTCATTCGACATCTTTAATGGTAAATAAATACCGATTTCTCGACCAGAAGTCCTTTTATTTGCTACACGCGTTTCTGATAGACCAAAATCTAGTAAAAGGTCCCGAAATTGTTATACTAATTTATTTTACTTGGAACTTCTTTAAAAGAGCAGATAAATAACTTCAAAAAGTGTCAATTTTCACGGTATAGCCCCTTAAGTTGTACTTGAAAAGACGCATTGGTGTTCTTCACTTCCTCTCATCACAAGCTTTTAATTTAAATATGAACGAGATAAATAGGTCAAAAGGAGTGAGAAACAAACGAAAACTTGAAGATGAATTGATTCGGTATGAAGTATTTCTTAAGATATTATAGCTAGAGCTAGATTCCTAGCCGGAACATTGTAACAATAAATTGCTGACATAATCAAGGCAATCCTGTTTCATACATAATTTGTCCATCTGCAACCGACTTCATATGGTTAATTTATTCTTAAGCTATCCTCTCTACATACATTAGAAATTTAGATTATTGCGAAATGTATTCCACCATAAATTCTGCGAAACCTCAATCACGAAACTTTTAAAAATATTTTTAAGACAAACAACGAACAATTTTAGTAAGGACACGCTGACAACAAACGTTTTAAAAATGCACAATGCTATATTCACAACTAATCAAATTTAATTTTCACCAAAAATATATGAACCGTATTAAACCCCGTAAGCACGTGCGTTTTCGGACCGCGCGAGACGCGATACGCGCGTTACCGATCAAACTCTGTCCGTTACTAAAGCCTTTAGAAGACACCGCTGCTTTCTGGCCCGCTCGAGTTTGTCAGACCAGCCCCCTGATAAACTTGCTTGATAATAGATGGCTGGGAAGTTTGATGGGAACGTTGGGATTCTGGATTCCATCTTCTGATGCTTCCGCGTAGAGAACTCTGGGATATTATCGAAAGTAACTTGGGTAAATAAAATCCAATGAATAAAAGCCTACTAATTATGTGTTGTGAAAGCATTCAGCTATTTCAGCATTCTAAAGAGTCCCGGGAAAAATGAGAAAAATACCTGAGTCCTGTCTGAAAAAACACGTGGGTAAATTCCATTAGACAATAATTAACTAATGTTAACCTATACTAGTTATACAGGGTGGAAAAAATGAAAGGGCCCTGGAGGGGAACTACCTTAAATCCTTTAGTTAGCTCATTTTACTGAAAGGAAACATTCCTTTATTTTTAAAAAAAAACAAAACTGCATTCAAAGATCTTCTAAAATTTGCTTGTCTCACCCGGGAACTGAACCAACTAAAAATTTAAAAAATAAACTCTCGCTATTTTATCATACGAATCGGTAGGATTATTGTTCAGGATAAAATTTGTTTACTAAACTAAATTCTTACACTCATCTGTTGTACGAGATACCCATGAAATTGAATATTTATTACAAGTTCTTTATTAACAATACATAGTACTGTTCACTTTTACTATTATACGCCATTTTTACACAATGACAGCACGGAATGAAAGCAAAACAAAACAAAATTTTAATTCCGAACGAAATTTATGGTTCGAACTTCAAATTTGTTACTCCGCGTTGCAAAAAAAACACGTTCCTTTTTTAAACTTTTCGTCAGTACGCCTAGTGCAAGAAGTAAATGTGCTCTGCATACATTTATTATTACCATTTAACGATTTTCTTATTGAAGTCTTCAACAAGGTACTTAAGATAAATAACATTAGCAAGCTTGTACTTCATACAATGTCTTTGTATGTAAGAGAGATAAGAAAATTAGAACGTTTCATTTACTTGTTACAAATGAACAGTACTAGGTATTGTTAACAAAGAACTTGTAATAAATATTTAATTTCATGAGTATCTCGTACAACACATGAGTGTAAGACCAAATGTTTATGAGACAAATTTTATTCTGAACAATAATCCTACCGATTCGTATGATAAAATAGCGAGGGTTTATTTTTTTAATTTTTAGTTGGTTCGATTCCCGGGTGAGACAAGCAAATTTCAGAATATCTTTGAATGCAGTTTTGTTTCTTTTGAAAAATAAAGGAATGTTTCCTTTCAGTAAAATGAGCTAACTAAACGATTTAAGGTAGCTCCCCTCCAGGGCCCTTAAATTTTTTCCACCCTGTATATTATCTGTGCCGATACCTTCAATGGTGTGAATTTACAAGCATTTTATTTTTATTTCTATTATTATATAAATTGTAGACGGATTGGGTTTATAAAAAGGATTCGTCGAAAAGTGACGAAAGAAAGAAGAAAAATGTGGAGCAAAAGTGGCAGGTATACGTTGCTGCTCTAGAAGGACAGACTGAAAGAAGGGTCAAGCCAAAGCACCACAATAGAAGATGACCCAAAATGATAAAAAGTATTTCTCAGTATTGTACCAAAAGTAGATCCGTGGTCTCTGCCTGACCCCTCTATGTCCTAGAGTCCAGGTGTCAGTTTGTATGAGGAAATAATCCACTCTACTTTTCGTTGTAACAGTCGGCGGAACTTCCTTTTGTAACTATGAATGTAGTAGCCTTTGACCTAGTATTGTTGTTATACATCACGATAACCTAGTAATTCTAGGAACACATGCCAAACAATTTCAAGTAGAAGTTGTCCTTTGTTAACAAAGCTCGGTTCTGTAAGTTTAGTTGGAGGTTTGTTCAAACAATTAGCAAGTTGGTGGTGAGTTTAGACCGCAGTTATTCAACGGACCGCACAAGGAGGATGTAACGACCTGGTTGGCTCAAGGTTAAGATGTTAACCTGCTAAACTAAGTTATGTTTCAGATACATGACAATAACAAAACTATACTGCGATATGAATTGTACAGTATAATACGGAGGCAGCCTGTAAAAACATAAATGTGAAAAAGGCGCCGAGTACAGTACAGAGGCAGGGCAGGATTATCGGCTTCGCCGAAAAAAGAATTGAGATCAAATTGGCTGCCGAGTTTGATGGAGGTTTCTTTAGTCATAACTGCAATAATGTACAACGTTCTTCACCTGTTTTAAAAGAAAGTTTGTTAGGGTCCTTGCTACTGAAAATGTACAAATTGGTAAGTTCTCACAGCTAAAGTTTAAACGGTTACATCATACACGCAAATAATTGATTTTATTCCGTTCACAAGTACTCGTAGGTCTTCTATTATCCAGTGGCGGATTAGGCTATAAGCAAATTAAGTAATTGCTTAGGGCATCACGTCTCGGGGGGCACCATAAACATCCATCCATCAGCCTAGTTCGTCCACTGCTGGACATAAGCCTTTCCAGGACTTTGCCACTCCCGGCGGTCATCTTGGAAGAATTGCCCATAGTCACACACGCTGGGCAGGCGGGTTGGTGAGTGCAGTGCCGGAACCCTCGCACCAGTGACGCCGCTGCCCGTTACTAATCTGTTCCATATAAGGCCCGGCCATCAGGGATGGATGTACCGCCATCCATTGGTCCCAGGCATGGTGGGCCTCTTGGTTTTTTGCCTGTGAGCTGTCCTCTTACTCTCCCCCGAATAACTTCGAGGGGGTCTCCAAGTAAAATGGTGGTACCTCCATAGTCGAGCCCGGCATCAGCTCTACCACCATAAACAGCACCGTAAAATATTTTCTAGCACATGAAAGGTAAGGTTTATTTAAAATCCGCACGTAATTAATTTGACCAGAGTAATGAACTAATGACTAATAAGATGTCGTTGCGTTGCTCCATGACCACAAGTGAAATTGCGAATATTCCGAAAAGTCAGGCATTAAAACGAACAAAAATGCTACAAGAGAGGCTCGAGGCTTTATCAATATTGAATACAGAGGTAGAATATTGAAATCGTTCATGAATTTGGTTTCCGTAAAAGACGCATTTCAATAAATAATTGAAAAATTATATGCTTCGGTTTTTTACTATAAATTCACTCAACTCTTTCGTACATATTCTAAAAAAAAATTGTATTATTTTCTTTGTACATAATGATCGATCTCTTTGTAATAAATACCGTAACAATTTCTAAAGACCAACACTGGTTCACTAGACAGTGGCTAGGGAGCCCATAGGCGTGGATTTGGATTGCTCAGGGCATCAATCAAGTAGTCTTAACGGGACACCTGACGCTAGAACATCAACAACACCAGGTTTTCAAGGGTTCATTGGAAGAAACTAGGTCTCTCCTCATATTGAAGAAAATATATTTGATTTATCGATCTTTTATCTAGAGATTCCACCTATAAACAATGCTAAGGGGAACGAAAATACAAACAGAAATAAAATGTCAGCTTTCGGATGATTTTGTTGCAATAATTAGGTTACGTATAGCCATAAAAAAAATACATGTTTTTGGTTGAACTTTAAGGTATTCATTTTCCACAAACCACGTTAATCGATTCATATTTGTACTGTCAATGAATTTTTTTGTAACCCTCTATTGCACACTTCTTATCGATTTTGTTTCAGGTATCGCTTTCGCAATTTTGTTGGTTTTTTTTTAATAAAATTAGTGTGAATGATGTCTATTCATTTTCCAAATACCACGTTATTCGGGTCAAAAAAAGCACCCCCTTTTTCCAAAAATACGTAAATTCACTGATGCAGTCAGCGGCAGCAAGATATTGTCAGTCTACGCCTAGCGTTGGCGCCCGTAAGACGTGGAACCTGTGCCCTTTTTTGCAAGCTATAAATATCTCCCAAAACTACTTCAAAAAACATTGAAATTAATTTTATAAAGTAATATTTCGAGGAGCATCATATTTCTGCCGTTAAAAACTCAACAAAATATGCGTATGAGTGATTTAGCTACATCGTGCCATAGTCATAACAACAAAACGAATGAATTCATACTTTTATGCGGGAAAATAATATATGTTACTCTAAAAGAATAATTTTGTGATCGTTATTGAAACCCAAATTAATTTACTTACTGAGATCTTTAACAACGGTCAATGACCTTTTCGTGAAATTACCCTCTAGTATTGGCTCACCATTTTAGGTCCAATAAGTGAAGTTTTTTGCGAATTATATAGGTACACTTACTTGGGATAAATCGCCAAGTATTTAAAATATAGAAATTTATTTTGAAATATTTACAGTGCATGGCAAAATTATTAGATCGTAGATAATCCTGTCGGTACATATTCAGGTCCTGTTACGCAAAATGAAAAAAATGAAACTCTTTTAGGATTAATTTGTTATCCCTTATGTTTGTCTGTCTGTCCGTTTGTCTAGACAATTTTTTCTGGGTAAAATTAATAAATACCAATATTAACGGCCCTCTATAGAGCTGTAAAAACATACTTTTGACGTTTTAATGGCCTTTTATTTTACGTTTTTCATACAAAATTTTCTCACTATGAAAATGTAGGGATGAACACTTGAGATAATATTTTGCATTTAAAAGTCAACACAGAAAGGAATTGTTGAACAAATAATGTAAAAAATATGAAAACCATGTTGTTCTATTCTAAAGGGATTAATTATCTACTGTTCAATGTGGCGATAGCTTTGTTTATTTTTTTCCTTTAATTATTTTTTACTAAGATAACAAATAGTTTAATATAAGGTTTTCCCTAAGAGGTCCCTTTACCCCTGTATTTTTCTTAAAATTCATACAATAGGTGTAAACCGAATGTGAAGTCTACAGCTTATTTTCTTCATATCTTTTTTGATGAGTATATTCTAGTGACATCTAACTACGTCTCTATACAGCACAAAAAACAAAATTTGATAAAACACCATCATAATAGCTGTCAGGATATCGTCAATATTGCCTCGTTTTTACGCAAAGTTTAACAAGTTTGTATATTTTTATCTATACTGGAAATAAAAAGAGAGAAATACAGGCGTCGTTCATGTTAAGATGACTAAGTTTACACACTTTGCTAAGTATAAACAATTACCGTTTCATGGAAAACTGTTTTGACCTGAAACCATTTCACAAATTCAATTAACTTATTTTGAATATCTTGTCATCTTGCACTTCTTGATGAGAAATACAATTTCAATAAGTAAAAATACAACTTTTAGTTAAGAAAACTTATAGTTAAAAGTCTGCTGTATGCATTAACATATTTTTAATTATATTACAATAGTAATAAAATAATTGGCTTATCCGTCGTCGTGATACCAGCCGTAAATTTCTAAAATAATCTGATATCACGCTTATGGAAAACCCAATTATTTTGAAGATACCATAATATCATTAAAATATGTTTATGCATTTAGCAAACTTTTAACAATAAATTGTCTTAGCTAAAAGTTGTACTTTACCGTTATAATTATTTCTTAATATTTTGTTACAAATTCGGAGAAATAGCCCTTAAGGAAAACCTTGTATGAAAATATTTGTTATCTTTGTAACAAAGAAAAAAAAAAAAAAACAAAGCTATCGCCACATTGAACAAACAGTAAATTATTAATCCCTTTAGAATAGAAAGATATGGTTTTATATTTTTTACATTATTTGTTCTACAGTTCCTTTCTGTGCTTTCTTTCAAATGCAAAATATTATGTGAAGTGTTGATCTCTATATTTTCATAAGGGGAAAATTTGTATGAAAAAGTTAAACAAAAGGCCATAAAAACGTTATAATATGTATATTTTACAGGGCTGCAAATATTAGCATTTATTGATTTTACCCAGAAAAATTGCCTAGACAAACGGACAAACAGACAAACATAGGGAAAACAAATTAATCCTAAAAGAGTTTTGTTTTTTCATTTTGCGTAAAGGGACCTGAACATTTCAAACTATGATACAAATAAATTTCTATATTTTAAACACTTGGCGATTTCTCCTAAGGGTAAACAGGTGTCCCAAAAGTCAACGCTTTCCCTAGGAAGGCTGGTAGGCCAGCTCATGACTGACCAGAATATCAAATTATGACCTCAGCAAAAAGCAGATAGTCTTCGAGTTGATGGTACTTTTATAAATTCGAATAGATTTTTGAGAGTCAAAGCTTACCAGTTCTAAATTCTAAGAATAAAACTTTTGTTGCGCAACTCTGAATAGTCCCGCTATTGATAAAGTCAAAAATAAACCTTGAAATGCTGTAACATCAGGAAGAAAAAATAAAAACCCAATTTATGAGCAATTTTTTGTAATTAGGTTAGTTCGACACCACACCCTGAAAAAAAAATGTTCTATGTTAGTTTTGCAAATTGTCTTAAATAACGGCAGTTAAACGTAGTTGAATGAGAGAGGCATAATTGATATAGGTTACAGTGAGATAGATAGTGACGTGGTGCATTCCTTCTGAGAATATTTGTTAGTTTCCACTTTTTGTAATAACAACTTTAGTAAAAAATTTTTGTAAAGAAATTTTTGGTCCAATTTATTTTCCCGCAAGTGTAAAACCAGCTCAACGGGCGAAAAATATTTAAAGAATGGGTAATGGTGACAATTAACCGTCACGATATTATTATGTATCTCTAAAGGAGTGTCTGAAATGTTCCGAGGGTCAACTGATAAATCAAACACTCAAAAAACCACTTTTAGCCGACCATAATAAATTTACGTCCCGACGTGATAGCAAGTAGGATCAATGACGATGATCGAAATACACTAATAAATTAGATAAAATAAAATACGTATTACTTTTAACCCTGCCTCGTCCACTCTATTCGTATTTTTGCTATGGTGACGCGAGCTTAGAGACCGGGACGAATTTCCCCCCGCGCGCAAACGTAACAAGAATAAGCCACGCCCGGAACTGGTTATTGTTTTGGCTATGTCATACTCTTATCAAAAAAAAATGTTTTCCTCCCTCTTTTTTTTGGTTTTCAAACGTTCGTTTCAAAAACTTGTTTTTTTTTTTTCATAAAATAGGCAATAGAAATATGAAGGGATGTAACCTAAATCCAATATTTTTTTCCCTACAAAATATTTCAGTATTAGCTAAAAACACACCGATTTGTTGTTTCGCTGCGTGATCACTAGTATTACGCGTCCAAGAACAAGAGGCCAAAGAGCCAACATATAATCGCCTCTATGAAAAGTAAATAAGGTCTTTGCCATTAGACTTATTGTGCTGGACGGGTAATAAAAAAAGTTGCTAGGGTGTGCCGGCACTGCTTCTAGCACAAGCGAAGGAGTAAGTTATTAATTTGCATTCTATGTGGAAAATTACTTGATTTAGTTTTGCAGATTTGTTTCCTACATTTTGTATGTAAAGCCAAAAGTGTGTAATTTTTGTCATTATTTTATTAAAATCCTCCAACCAGTCCAGGGCAGGTCTGTGGGGTTGTGACATCTTCTCTATATCAGGCCTTACAACTGAAATGGCTTTTAGTGATGACGTCATTACTAGTGGTACATGCGATTTTACTATAGGATTTTCAACAACAATTTTTTCATTCCCATTTTATTTTTAAGCACCGTATTTATTCATAAGAATTAAGAAATTTATTACTTTTGAATTGTTTACATATTTATGTATTATTTTTATAAGTAGTTCTTACTTTTTTTGTATTAATTATTAATTAAATTTTAAAAAAGTTGTGAAATTGCTTTCTATTTTTCATCCGGTCTGAAACGTCAAAAAAAATAAAAATCAATAAGTCTGCCAAACTCCCCTAAAGAAATGTCTTCCTTGTACCACTAGTGATGACGTCACATTTGAGTTGTCAGGCCTGTACAGAATGTTTGGTTGTGACCCCAAAAATCCTTAGCACGTTCCAACAAAAGTTATCTTTCATTAAAAATTATTAAAATAGTACTCCTCTATCGACTCTAGCCTGTATGTCCAGTCCAGGGCAATCCTGCAGGGTCCCTTAGTCCCGTACAACAGATCAGCACTTCCGCCGTCATCCTTATCGTATTATACGCTGTAAGCTTGGTGTTCTAAGTGGACTAGTGATGGCTGAGAGGTCGATAAAAATAAAAGCATTTTTTTTAATCCCAAAAACCAAGGTTTAACTGGGTTTGCTATATAAATGTTTAAAATGTATTTACGAAGAGATATTTTTTTTAAAGATAACGTCTATTAGGTATATTGTAATTTTCGATCCGATTGGACTTTTGAAAGTGTACTTTTCCTGGACTTTTGCTTTATTTTATTTGTTTTAAAATGAAAAGCCCATAAACAATCGGAAGATACGGACATCCCTAATCAATTTGATGCTGGTAAACACAGATCATCAAATAATTGTTCATTTTAATCGGACAACTACTGCTTTGGAAAGCCGCGGTAAGGTCCGATTTCATTCAGACGCTGCCTGTTAGCAAAAAAAAAATATTGATCATAAATCTATCATAAATACCTATAATAAACTACAGAATATCAGGAATGATATGGCTTAGTTATTGTATTTTCCATTGCCGTCATATTGTTTTTTGGGATTTACGATTCAAATCGGCTCAATTGACGGCTATGAAAAATCTAAATTTTTGTTCACATTATCTTTAGCTGTGAGCTATTTTTTCTGCGTTAATAGGTATTTTTTGTTTTTTCGTTATAAATCTGAAGAAAGGTCCTTATTGTGCCCGGTTTTGGACGGCCAATATTCCCATCACTATTATAGTGCAGTGCCCATGACTCGAGTCCCGTTACGAAGGTTGATCGACCGCGTTTACGTCCGAACATAAAAACTGGCTCGTCGCATCCATAACGATGGTGGGCCACTAGTGAATGTCGATGCAATCTCGAAATATGAGATGGCAGTTTTTTAGAGCTTAGTCAACCTCTTTATATAGGCTTTTATAGCACAGCGTAACTGTAGTGTCTATCAGACGGCAGTAATTAAAAAACTACTAGATCAAAATAACCGTTGAATGTTTCAGAATTTCAGAAGAATAAAAAGCAATGTTTTCTAGTTATAGAATTTCTTACTCTAGGGGTAGATATACCTACAATCATAAGTTAATAAAAAGTGACTTTGATTGATATAGCCAAATTCCTACTGAAGACTTGATAAGTGACTAGTAACAAAGTTCAATTACCCTTTGAGTTAAAAATGCAAATTAAATTTAAGCTTCCTATACAAATTGACTCGGTGTTGTTCTTAACAATGTATAGAAGTACAAATAATATTTTTCATATTTTGCAAAAAGGGTCATTGAACCTAGGTCCTGAACACTTAGCGAGTCTCCAGTATGAGTTTGGCTTTATCAATCAAAATCCCCTTTTCACTCCCGTCTCCCTGCAGGATACAACACATGGTTGGTTAACCGTGCTCGAGTTAACCTCGGTTAACAAAAGTTAATTAAGGGGCTATACCGTGAAAACTGTCACTTTTTGAAGTTATTTATCTGCTCTTTTAATGAAGTTCCAAGTAAAATAAATTAGTATAACAATTTTGGGACCTTTTACTAGATTTTGGTCTATCAGAAACGCGATAGGAGGAATTTCATTCGATAGAAATAATTATTGAAATCAGGTCTAAATTTACACTTTTTTTGATATTCTGACGAATTAGGATAGCATACAGACTTGAAAAATATTTATTTAGATGGGTTTTAACTACACCTAAATTACTGGTTATGGAATTTTTTGTAGCTATTTTAGTTAATTTTAAATTAATTTAAAACCGACTTTTTGACAATTTTCCCCGATTCCGTCCCTTTCGCACTGCGGGTCTTTCTGCCTGGAGTAACGGGGACATTTGCTAGCACGGTATATCACCTTAAACCATAAAGTTGAACAAGGACAAATTGCGCCAATTAAAAAAGGGCCAATTTAAAATGGCTAACAACATACAGCTAATGACAATCGAGACAAGTTATATTTTGCTAATTTTGACCATAATTAACATAAGTAAGCTGTAACTAGGATAGTTTGTTTTAACAAAGAGGTATGAAAATGTTGACCTCATTCGACTTTCCACAATTTTTTATTTCTTTTTGAAAATTTAGGCCACGCATAATTCTAATAAATTACGATTGCTGACATCAATACAAACAAAACAACCTTCAACATACCCTCGTAAAGTGTCACGTTTCGAAGATATAAGCAAGCAAAATTGTAAATACACACAAATAAATATGTCAACTATCGATTTTTGTAAGCATTATTCGGGCCGCCATACCGAAAAATTATAAAAATGGCGGTCGTTATGGGCCAGGCTCTGTACTAAAATCTTCAAACCCCTTTAGCAGTGGCGTGCACAGAATTTTTTTTCCGGAAAAGCAATCAGAAGGTCAAGTACGACAATAAAAAAAATATGAAAAAATTTAAATTACACTTTGAAAAAAAAAGTTTGTATGAAAATGTTCACTCTATGAAAGGCAGTGCCTACCCTGGCGTCATACAAACTTTTTTTTTTTCAAAGTGTTGTTAAAAAAATTTCATATTTTTTTTATTTTTGTGCACGCCACTGCCCTTTAGTTATTCATTTGGCATAAATTATCCATTTTTACCGAGATGTGTCGGTGCAGAGATGAGCATTAAAATTTGCCAAAGTTGCTCTCTGCGCCAAACAAACCGATAGGAGTCCAATCGAGAACAGTAAGTAGCCCGCCTAGTCTACATTCCGCACCGAGCGGTAAACTAGCCTGCAGTCTAGTCTGGTTATGGGACTTTATGGTCATTACGTAACCCTAACAGCTTTATGGGTTTTATTCATAAGCATAACCTTATGTAATAGATATCGCTATCTATTTATGTAAAATTAAGGCGATACCAAAAAAAAATGGGATTTTTTCGAATCCATTTAGTCCATTATAACGTCATTTACGTATTTCATTTTTGGGTAAATGTTTATTGAGCATTTGATTAAGATTCTCACTGAAAGAAAACGCGATTGGATGAAATTTTCTCGATAGAATTTAATTCCGAAAAGACCTCTTTTTCCTGTAATTCTGAAATCTTAACTAATTTCATTGTGAAATTGCACTCAAAATGTGGATATTATGTATTTTTAAAGTCTCCTTGAAAATCTTTTTGACAAAATTGCTTAGTTCATTTTATACTAATAAAAAACCGACTTTTTGCTACTTTTCCACGAATCCGTCCCACTCGCACTGAGGGTTTTTTCGTATATGGAGTAACAGGGACGCTAAAACTTTTTTTAGTACAATATCAGTAGGGTAAAATGTAAAGAAAAGTGTTTATTAGTGCCAATTTATTGAGTTTACATATACAGAGTAAAGGTAAGGTTAATAATTATTAATATAATAATATTATATAATAATAATTATTATTATTATTGAAGACGGTACCAACAACGTGCTATGGCACATTTTGAATTTAAGTTGTTTTGTAGTAACAAATAAATTAATATGATTATTTAGGTGATATACAACGTGTAACAGAAAGGTGTAACCATATTTGAAGAGCTTATTCAGTCAATGGTATAGAACAACTTTTTCTATGGAACAAACCCTGTATCTCGAAAAAAAAATTTTACTGTTTCATAGAAAAATGCAATGCAACTCGGCCGAAATGTATGGAAGGACAGATTTTTTTTTGACATTTCAGGGTTGACTCAATAGTAAAAGTTGTTCTAAACCATTGACTGAATAAGCTCTTCAAATATGGTTACACTTTCTGTTACACGTTGTATAAATCATATTTAAGTATTAATACATATAATTTTGATGTACACCGCCCTTTACTATTTATATCCTTGACTTCATTTCCACCCAAAGGTTGTCTGGAAGAAATCGCTTTTAGCGATAAGACCGCCAATTGTAATCTATCTATATCTTGCTTTTCTACCTTAAGTTTTCTTTTATATGGTGCACAATAAAGAGTATTTGTCTTGTATTGTCTTGTCTTGTAAGTATATCTTCCACAAGTATAAATAAAGAATATAATTAATACATAATTTTGCAATAATATGAACAACAAAAAAACGTAGGCTTATCTTATAATTGTAATAGAACAATGATTAATATTTGATGTTGTAAAAAAATATATCAATCTACAACAAAATGACAGACACACAATTCGTCCCACAGCCCACAGCAACCTCCAGTCCGTAATTCAAAGGATTTCTCGAATGAATTAACAACATCAGTGACACAACATTTTGGCATGCCTTATCCGCAAGACGCAACGCCGCGCCGTGATCGACTGGAATTATAAAATGGCTGCAATATATATTAGCTTTTATGTAACCGAGTAGTTCGGATGATGAGATTGCCTAATGCGAACTTACTGCGAATTTGACTAACGTGACCCGCATGTTTAAAGCAATCGTATAAAAACAGAACAAAAGAAAAATATTTTTCTTGTTGAAAGAGGAGTGCCACAAGGTGACCTCACCTCACCAAAAAGCCTATTCGGTATTATAGAATTACAGATACTCGAACCTTCTGACACATTTTGTAAATTAAAAGTTGGGAATTAGTGTTATGTTTATAAAATTATGTGATTATATTCGGTATCTTATCAGTTTTTACCATAATATTTAGGGCATGGGTTCTATAAAAGTGGTCTCTATTGCTTCTCATTGAAAGGGCAAGGTCGTCCATCGTAGCATTTCGTTGCTCATTTAATAATAGTTATCCAATGAAACGTCAAAAAACTGCTTAGTTACCGACTGTAGTATAGTTTCTATTCTAAAGATTATACCTCCGGTATTTATTTAAAATACCAAATATAGTCTGAATGAAAACCTCTTAAATCCAAAATGTGTCATTCATAGCACGTTGTTCGATATCGCCTTGATTTTCGAAATGAGACTTTTAGATTTTCCTTTCCTCAAGGTCTACTATAAAAAAAAAGTAAATGAAAAATGAAAAAAATGCTTTAATTTCACTACTTAATCATACACAATTTTTTTACAGTGTTTGGGGACTACATTTAAGTAAGGAATTATCTGTATTAGGAGACCCCGCTCTTCCATAGCATTACAATATACATTAATATTAAAATATATGAACAAGTCGAGATGAATGATTGCAAAGTAAAGTTAATTTAGTAGTAAGTAGAGAAGTCACAATAAGTATAAGTATTTTGCCACGGTAAAGTAATCTGTGAAAATTTAAACTGTCTAACTATCACGGTCCATGAGATACAGCCTGGTGACAGGCGGACAGACAGACAGACAGCGGAGTCATAGGGTCCCGTTGGTTACTCTTTGGGTACGGAACCCTCATGAAAAATATTCTCTAAGCCGTGGCCGTCGGGTGCGGTGCCCAAGAGGCCAACCCTTGGGTCACCGGTCACCAAAGGCGTCCATCAAACGCGTCGATAGTTCTTTGAAAAGACAAGTGCGCTCGAACCCCACGGCCCCAGGGTTTCGACACCAAACGGCGCAATTATGTAGCCCTCTCCGAGGAACGCATATTTGCACCGTTTTCAATGATATATCATTGGCCGTTTTCTACTGACTCCCCAGCCGCACCAGTATCCATTATTTTAAATTATTTCAAGTGTGATGATGCCCCTTTACAGGGTCCTCTAAAAAGGCCGCTTTGGATGAATTATATTATAATTCCGTTCTAATTCCGTCTCTTTTGCACGCGTGAAAAAACTCCCGACTCTATCCTACTTTCAAATCATTTTATGATTCACCCAATTCGGCCTTTTTAGATCTACAAGTATTGACACAATTAGGAGGACTGCAGGTTGGTCAAAAGAGTCACTAACATTCGCTACATTATAAAATCAACCAATTATTATTATAAGTTCAGATTTTACAGCCAGAGTGGCTAATATTAATGTATACTAACTAATTAATTTAGGAAGAGCTTCACAATAATCTCTGTGGATTAGATTATAAATTAAGGAAGAATTAATTCCAAAAAAAGATCTGAGAATAGTGGTTAATTGATTTATACTAATCTCATAACATAAGTATTAAGTGCCTTTAATATCAAGTAAGTGTATTAGAATATAATCTAAGGAAGAGTTGGTTCCAGAGCAAGTTAAACCGAGTTATTAATAGTTCTGTGGGGTCGACTCATTTATACTGATCTCTTATCAAAGTGACAAGTGACAAGTACCTTTATAGTATTAAGTTTTTAACTGTCAATGATTGTATAGTCTGAGTGGATTAGACACAATTTATTGTATTTCCACTTAAAGTGGAACTGTATTGTTAAGGATTAAATAAACATAATTTCTCTAACCTAGTGTTTGGCTTTAAACATTTACTCAGTTAACATGGAAGGATCCGCAGGTAAGATAATTTAATGATCAAACGAACTTACCTGCAAGTGATATTCGATCAGAATTATCTGACTACGGATCCTTCCATAGTCATACTAACCCACCCTATGCCATAGTCATTCATACATTAGGTACTCAAGAATATACTGCAAACAGCATAATATTATATATCTTCCCTCAAAGTAGGTTCGGTTCGGGGCTATCTCTCCGGCGAGGTTTTTACGCGAAATTCGGCCAAATGGCTATACAGTAGCCGTCAATAGAAATTGTGAACTATGTAAACAAAGCGCCATGTTGTAGGCATTGACCTAAAGGTAAGGACCAGGCCAACGAAGCGAGTAAATGACCCCAGTGCGTAAGTGCTAAAATGCCAATTTAGCACAAGCGCGACTCAGTGTTCCGCGGGAGATTGTGCAGTGTGTTTGTGTATGAACTTCTATTAAAAATGCCTTGTTGCACAGTAAAAAGCTGCAAAAACTATGAAAAAAAAATTAAAAAGCCAGATGGGATATCGTATCATCAATAAGTAACAGTACATCATGTTTTTTGCTTGTTTAACAACTAAATAAACCATTTTCGAAGCGATAATTATATTATCGAAGTCCATAATGGCGGCCATGATGTTCGCTACCAACTCACGCGAGTTTGAATAAAAGCAACTTTGTACGGGCGTCATTTTTATCAACCTGTATTTTATTTTTGTCTTAAAACTTATGTAGGAAATATACTTTAAACTTATGTAGGAAATTTAAAATTTTGCTAAAGGGAACTTAATATACGATACTAGGAAAATATAATAACAATAGGAAACTAAAAATTGGATGAAAAAAATAATGAAATGAAATAATCAACTTTATTTTCAGAAGTAAAATACCACGAAAACATTTTTCTGATGTCAATAAATCTAATAATAACTTCGGCCTGGATTTGATTAAGATTTGATTAAGATTTGCTTAGCAGACTAATGGAATAAACTTAGTTTCATTTGTCTAGCTTTTTACCCGACTACGGCGAAGCCAAAAGTAGGGTTACCGGTTGGGGTGTAGATAAGATGGCACTATGGTATCGTGCCCCCTTATCGACACTCTGACCGGGTTACCTATAATTAGGACTACGGCAAAGCTAAAAGGAGGGTTATGATTTTGACCTGTATGTATGTATGTATGTATGTACGTATGTATGTTCATCTATTCTCTTATAACTTCTAAACTACTTATCATAATTTGATAAATTAGGTATCGTTGAAAGCGTCTTGACCGTCCGTTAGTTATAAGTTATGTGTCGTCACAATAAATTGAACGTGGCGCCCTCTAGAGGATAAAAAGTCAAGAACTAAAAAAAAAAACCTATGGTGCCGTGTTTGATATCATATGAAAGGATTTAATAAGCATATTTCAAAAATATATATATTGTTAGCTTTTGCTCGCGGCTTTGCTTGCATGGACCCGATAATTTGATAATTTGGAATAATTTATTAAAAACAAACAATATATTATCACGAAATAATAACCCCAAAATAATTTAGATAAAATTAAGTTTAAAAACTAAAACCCGATTACTCACGATCACGCTCTAAAAAGTATGAAACAAGAAAATAAACGTTCATAGTGATATTCACAGGATAGCCATGGTTGTATGCACACTGCCTTAAATAAAAAAAATAATGCATTCTAACAGTATTAAGCTTTAGGGCAATGTGGCATACGACCACGGCTATCCCCTGAACATCACTATGAATATTTGTGATTTTCTTGTTTCATACTTTTTAGAGCGTGATCGTGAGTAGTCGGGTTTTAGTTTTT
Source organism: Ypsolopha sequella (assembly GCA_934047225.1). NCBI lineage: Eukaryota > Metazoa > Arthropoda > Insecta > Lepidoptera > Ypsolophidae > Ypsolopha > Ypsolopha sequella. The sequence goes on from OW203985.1 coordinate 5,460,269, forward strand.
GAACTTAATTTTTATATACTTTGAATTACATTAATACCTACAACACGTCGAATTTATCACTGATTCACTCACTACCATAAAAAAGAAATTAAGGATTCATATACGCACGTACAAGGTTACATCGCACACCTACGCAACGCGGCATTCATGTTCGCGCCAAACCCGAGTGAAGTTAGTACCAGCGAGACAGAGAGAAAAATATGAAAGAAATATATGATGTATGAAAGAGAGAGATATACTAACGTCCGAGGCGTCATAAAGTGTGGCGCCAGTTTTAGTTTGGGAAAATGTTTAGATGGGCATCTCCTGTAGGAGTGAGTTTTCCGAAACGTCAATAGTTATTAGAACGTGTGAAGGATGCAAAAACGAGAAACGGTCTCTGAGTCGCACGAAAACTATTGAAACAGTGAAACTGTGAAATGCGTAAAACGCTCGACTCGCTCGTTCTTGAATTCTCGATACATGCAATACTCACTCACCCTCTACGTCATCACGACATGAAACGAAAACTACCGATATCATCCGATTTCTCCCGAATCACACTGACCATCCGATTGAGTGAAATAAAGAGAGCGAACGATGTTGGTTGCGTCATTGCATTAAATGTCCAAGTAATTAGACGAAGGGAAAGACTTTGTTACCTTGTGGCAGAGGCGATTATTGGTTTACTCATTTATCTAATCGTTTTGGACGAAATTTACTGCACGTGCGTGCCATACCACACACTCAGGTCCAGGTAATTCTTGACATTCACCTTTATTGTTATGGTATTAGAATACTTATGCATGAACGGTTTCATGAAACTTTCTCGTATTCTCAAATATAATACAAGTCGTGATTTTATCTCTTATTGTCTTATGTTTAAATGCATTTTTTGATTGATTAATTAGTAAATAACACCTGAACTTTGGCCTTGAACTCCATCCAAATGACACAAAATGTTTGTTCTATTTTTAGACTTTAGTTTTGCGGAAATATTTATATTAATTATAATTTAAAATAAAATTATAATTTTATTTTTAGTAAAACGGGACTAAAATTAATGACCGGCGTACGCGGCTCATGTCGTCCAAAGTTAGACAGCTAACTTTTCTCAATGTCAATTTGGACCCAAAAAGGTTTGAATGAGCACTTATGTACATAAAACCATGTAAATAATATAAATAATGTACAAAGAAATCAGATGAACTTCGAAATACGCCTGCATTGTTTCCAATGATGTCGGTAGCAATTTTAAACAATTACACGTAATTGATGTTTTAAATGATGTATTAGCCGATAATAATGAAGCCAGTCCTAAGCCTGGAAAAAAAGTATGAAGGAAAGTTCATTTGTTGATAATATCATGTGTACCTATATGTGTAGCAATAAAAACCGTCACCTTATCACCTTAACGTCAATATTGTAAACGGTTACATCAGTCCGTCAACGGTTATTAAGAATTCAATAGTTTCTGAAATTCAAGCGTTTCAATACCCGTGAAAAAAAACTAATAGCTAGTTTCGTTTCGTTTTGCCGAGAAGGAGTGATTACCCACTTCTACCATGTTGTCTTTGTCTATGAATAGGTGAACTATCTAGAGATGGGTAAGTATGTGATTAAAATATGTTAGGTGCTTAATTAGTTTTCTTTATTTGATTCATCGCTAAAATATTCTGATGAATCGCTAGTCAAATCGCCCACGTTAATTACAAATGGTTCCGTTACAGAGTCGTTGGCCGTATCTATTATCCCATCCAGTTCTTTCATTTTTTCTTTTACTTTTAGGAAATGAGCTACACATTTTAGAGCAACGCTGGAAGATCACACAGCTCTCGATAGAATCACACACACGTTTATGTCAAAGATTACGAAGTAACGCTGTTAAAAAAAAATTACGGAATAAAATAACATTACGAATAAAATAGGTTTAAATTCAAATAGATTCGTACATCACCAATTTTCAAAGACAATACAGATTCGATGAGAAAAAAATATGACAGCAATCTCGACGCAGTACAGAATTGACTATTGATTCTGTAGCCGCTGGCCACAGGATGCAGGGCGGATGGGATTTGAGTGGGAGAGCAGACAGGATAAGAAAAAGATTGTGGGTAAACTGACCTTTGTTGGAATGTTGTTCTCGATGGGCCGACAGGAGATGCGGTGACGTGCTGAGCCTTCTTGTTGGCTAGTTGAGCTGGCGTCTGTGCAGGGATGTATTGAATGTCCTGGTTTGAGTGATGTACACAGCACTTGTAATTACACTACACTTTAGGTACGCGATAATTGTTTGTGCTGACGCGAATGTCTATTGTTTAGAGCTGTCGGCTGCGCGGGCGCGCGCGCGTGCGCCTAGAGAGGCTCGCCGATCCGAACAGAGCGAGTGAACCGCGGGTTGGCAGCACGCGAGTCCATTGTGTCGCCAGGTGGCGCCAGCGTAGCGCCGCGATATTAGTCATGCACATATCATTCTGACGTCACGCTGGTATAGCGTGAACATCCTGGGGGGGCCGGGGCTGCGGCTCCTCTTGAGCTGAATCCAGCGGCAGCCTGGCTATCTTGAACACAGGTCGTCGCAGATTTCCATGAGCTGTGTCCAGATCCACAACTTGGATCACTCCATCCTTGCCAGGCATTGTGCGGAGAATTCTCCCCAGCTTCCATTGGAGCGGAGGCAGGTCATCCTCTTTGATGAGGACCAGTTCACCCACTTGAGGAGGGGAAGAAGGGGAGAGCCATTTGGAGCGGGTTTGCAGGGTATGGAGGTAGGATCTGGACCAGAGAGTCCAAAAGCGCTGAGAGAGCGCTTGAATGAGTTGAAACCGTTTAAGAGCAGATATGGGTCTGTCGTCAAAAGACTGCTCAGGTAGAGCGGTGAGCGGACGACCAATAATGAAATGTCCGGCCGTGAGAGGTTCAAAGTCCGTAGGGTCGGATGAAATCGGGCAGAGGGGTCTTGAGTTGAGTATTATTTCGTGCAGAGCGCCGAACCAAGTTATGTGCTGATTCGCGAGCTTGTGAGTGATTGCATCATTGTTTGTGCCGCAGTCTGAGCGAATGAGAACTGGAGTACCGCGACGTGAGATAAAACCTAACAGGGCTCGTGCTGAGTGAAATTGAGTGTGATTGAGTGAATGTACGTCTGCTATTTCAAGTGATACGGTTGGCAACAAAATTGGTGTGTTAGTGGCGTTCACTACACGTTGTGCGGGGTTACAAGAATTCTCTGTTGGAGTTGAAGTCATTGAGTGAAAATGAAATGAGTGTGTATGTGATGAGTGTGTGTGTGATAAGTGTGCTGAGTGCGTTGAGTGCTGGTTTCATTGAGTGAAAATGAGCTGAATGTGTATGTGATGAGTGAATGTGTGAGTGAAAATGAGCTGAGTGTGTATGTGCTGATTGAATGTGTGAGTGAAAATGAGCTGAGTGTGTATGTGCTGATTGAATGTGTGATGAGTGTGACTATATGTGAAAATGAGTTATTAAAACTTGAGCGCTACCAACTCCAACGTGCGGATAGCTTGTAACTTGCGCGGGCCGAAAAAAAAAAAACAAAGACTATGTTCAAACGGAACACGGAAAATAAACACGACAGAGAAAAAAAAATTTTTTTTTTTTAAACAACCTGTATATGAGCTGATAAACCAACGTGGAACACCCTATATGTGTACCATAAACAATAAAAGGCAGACAATAACAGGATAAAACTGTTCGGAAAACTTTTACCGTAACACAAGAATATCGAAAAGGGCTGATGAACCTGTTCACTTTTATGTTATTTGCCTTGAAATCACGTGCCGACAATACGCGTTGGCTCTTGTTTACACGAATGTACCTTTACAACAACAACATCAGTCGTCGAAAATTCTATTTATAGAATAAAATATCTACCTACTGCTTTGAGAGCGAAAACAAACAAAGAATGTGTTTACCTGGCAGAAATCGGATCTAAATGAGCGGACAATGATGCAGATCAAGCTTTGGTAACGTAATAATTCGTAAACGTAAACGTTCGTTACGTAATAACTTATGTATACGTGGGTTTTACGTATGTGCACGAAATAAAGCAAATACTCGCACCGAAAAAATATCTCGCAAAATCTCGTAAAATTTGGGTTTGATAAAGAAGTATAGTGGACTGTAATAAACAATTGGGCTGAATGAATATACTTATGTTATCTGAGCCGAATAATAATTACAACCGTGATGAAAATGAGTTATTCTGTAAAGGGGCGTGGGGGGGCCGGTTCTAACCGATAAATGGAATGTTCCAGGCGGCGGTTCTAATTATCTACCCGCGATAGGTATTCGAAACCACAAAATATTTTTTGCCGGGAAAGGGGGCAAAATATGTAACCGGGTGAAAATGGACTGTAGTAAATCGACGGGGGCTGGTTCAAAACAAAGTTATGGGCCGGCGGGGGATAGTCGGGGGGTGATATAAACCAAAAATTTTCCTGGATTGAAAATGGACTGTAATAAATCGACGGGGGCTGGTTCAGTAACGGTTCGAAGGGCCATAATTGTGAAAATGGACTGTAAGGACCAGAATTCGATCCGGCCGAAGGACCAAAAATGTAGCCGCTGGCCACAGGATGCAGGGCGGATGGGATTTGAGTGGGAGAGCAGACAGGATAAGAAAAAGATTGTGGGTAAACTGACCTTTGTTGGAATGTTGTTCTCGATGGGCCGACAGGAGATGCGGTGACGTGCTGAGCCTTCTTGTTGGCTAGTTGAGCTGGCGTCTGTGCAGGGATGTATTGAATGTCCTGGTTTGAGTGATGTACACAGCACTTGTAATTACACTACACTTTAGGTACGCGATAATTGTTTGTGCTGACGCGAATGTCTATTGTTTAGAGCTGTCGGCTGCGCGGGCGCGCGCGCGTGCGCCTAGAGAGGCTCGCCGATCCGAACAGAGCGAGTGAACCGCGGGTTGGCAGCACGCGAGTCCATTGTGTCGCCAGGTGGCGCCAGCGTAGCGCCGCGATATTAGTCATGCACATATCATTCTGACGTCACGCTGGTATAGCGTGAACAGATTCTATAATTTTCCGTAATTAACTGGTGATTATTGAATATTTCATGATGAAATACAGTGAATGACTGGTAAGACTTGATGCTTCATGATTTGGAATAATGTTCAATGAGACTCCGTGACAGAACATTGAGAAAAATTGAGAAAACGGTTTGTTTACATAGTCCACAATTTCTATTGACGGCGACTATACTTAACTCCCGTTCTGTGAGTACTAAGTAGTTTTCAGTAGTGACACTTAGGTAGAGGAAAAGATTGTTCATTCGATAAATCACAGATTGAGCCACTAGCGCTCAACCTGTTTAATCGACGGACCCATTTTGACAGTTGCCATTGTTTATAACAGAAAAAACGTTCCTCAAATAGTGTTATAGAGATTTTAGTGGTTTTTTCGAGGATCTATCAAGGTGAGCTATGGAATTAAAAGCTGGAGTTTCATTTTAGCTAATCAGTTTTATCCTACGCTTCGTTTTCGCCGTGTTATTCAATCTGACGTAAAAGCCCCATCCAACCAGTGACGTGCCGACGTAATAGCCCCTTCGTTTTTCTATGGAAATGCAAGAAAACAGTGATTCCCATAGGTCGATAAGTGACGATATTACCGACATTACCAATGTGTCTTTTTATTGAAAGTCATTATTATTGTTCACGTTTGCCTAAGGAATACTTTTAGGACAATAAGGTTCCGTAATCGAACAATCCTAATTGTTTCATCATTATTAGTTTATTTATTCCCTCCTGAATCCCTTAATTTTAATTATTAATTTTGGTTATTTTCTGTTCGTCGACTACCTACAATGCATCCCATCACTAGCACGTATGGAAAAAGGTGGAATGTTGGTGGAATATCCCCAGAAATAATTGAAAGTGTTTTCTTTTTCCTAATCAGAGCGTCCTACGTGGTTTTAAAGTTTAAATTTGCATGCTGAGGTGACCAGCCTCTGGGTGACCAACATAGAAAAAGAGTTTTTTTTTTGTTAGCTTTAAATGTCGTGGATTTGGCGCGTTCGGGGACCCGAAACTACTCAGTTATCATTATTGACCATGGAAGGACCCGCAGTCAGATAATTCTGATCGAATATTACTTACAGGTAAGTTCGTTTGATCATTAAATAAATATCGATATCGACGAACATATCCCTACTTTTTTTTCGAATAATGGCAGCACTCTACCTGTCATTGTCAACAGTGTTATGGCCAGGGTAGGATTTCGTAGTATAATTATACTATTTGTACCATATTTTCATGACATGTAGTATGTAGTTTCGTAATGGAACTATACTACGTAAAAATACCATAATTTTATCTTCAGGCCGACCGACTTGTTTTATTGGTTGAGACGTTTTGCTTTTTAACATTTACCTACCCTACAATATAGGGAATTTCTTTGCGTTATGAATATTTTTAGTAAATTTTTTGAAAATTTTACTAACAAATTGTAGCCGATTCTGAAGGCTCTAACTTTAGTTTTAGTGCTGTCAAAACTAAATTTTCATCGTTGCAAAATAGTTCATAAGTGTGAAGAACAGAAGCTAAATTACTTTGGAAAAATTTAAGTCTTGACAGCACTAAAACTAAAGTTAAAAAGCCTTCAGAATCGGCTTTATAGGCTCTTTTATTAAATTATGAATATTTTTAGTAATTTTTTTTTTAAATTTCACGTACAAATAAGCTATTTTTTTTCAATTCAAAACAAAAATCGACGAATAACGAAACGTAGTATAATTTTAGTCAAGTAGTATATTTTTAATTCCCATAGACAATAATTTTCCGAGGGTCCGAATCCAACCCTGGTTATGGCTTAAAGGTCTTTGCAACCAGGCCAAAAAATTCTCTATAATTTGTGAAAAAGTTACAAAAAATGTGTTCGCCGAATTAAAAACTCGACTTCAATTATTTCAATTTCTATTATTAAAGAAAGAACCAAGTTGTTGGGTGTTGGGTGGGTGAACAATTATACTTTAATTTGAATTAAACTATTTCATGGATCCCAATAGGCCCAAAAATGCCTCTGAAGGTATCGCAGTAAGTATGAAAATCTGCTCCCATATCTACACTGACCAGCCAGTGTTTAGTGATTACTCTTTACTACCCTCACTGTTTTCTTTTATTGGCTATGACAGAACACAATTTCTTATTAATTATAGTTTTTTGCGAAAATATGCTTTTGTTTGTCCTTCAGCCTATGGGGATCACAGCAGCAAATGATCAGGCTCTCAGCAACCAACCGGAGTCTCGATACGAGTGCCCTATCTGCCTCAACTGGCTCAGAGACCCTATGATCACAACTTGCGGACACAGATTTTGTCAAAGCTGTATTACCTCTTGGTTGAAGTAAGTTTTTAACCTGGTGTTAGAGTATTTTAAACCTTTAGTGACTAGAATCTATTGACAACTATCAGGACCAATGACCACAAATAATTTTGTAACAATGCACACTTTAAGTAACACATGGCCAAAGATTAAGTTTCAATCCAGCGTGTTAGCTAAAAACACAAACTACAACTGAGCATGTGAGTGAACACTGTCAAAAAATGAGAAAACTATATTAAAGAAGCCAGATAAAACTGCTTTGAATTGAATTGAGAAAACTATATCTGTCCTACTTTTTCAAAACATTGAAAAATTATTTTTAATATAAAAAGGTAGGACAGATATAGGTAGTTTTTTTTATTTGTATTAATCAAACCTACTAAATCTCACACTCATACTTTGGTTTGTTTTTATTAGATTAATTTAATTTATTCTCTGCATGTGTAATTCATTCTATTTCGTAATGGTGGTGATGCGGCTCAACATAACTTATTTGACAGGGCTAAACTTATTTTCAGTGTTCAATACAGAAAGAAAAAGACAGAATGTTTAAATTCGGTTACACCAAATCGACACCAATATTATGTTAATTTTTAGTTCCTAAATTTTTTCCTTAGGTTAAGCTTAGTTTCTACACTATAAGGCTACTTTAGTAGATACTAGTGTTTGCATAATTTATATCATGTTTTTTTCTGGAAATAAAGAAATTTGCATCAAAAACTGTACAAGGTAGCACTTGGCCGGTCACCGGACAAACATTGTGTAGTGTACTGGACATAAATGGTAGTTTATACATGTCAGTGCATAATGTGGAGGTAGATGAAAATCACCAGTCTGGCTTGTGTCAAATACCTAACGTGTGCTACTCATCAAGACTGAGACTATATTTGTGAGTATATAATAGTGGCGACGAGGAAAAACGTGGAAGAAGTGCATAAAAACATTAAAAAAGGCAAATTTACTGGCGGTTTGTGGATCTGTGCTATATGATTTGATAAAAACATTAATTGCTCCGGGAAAAATTAGTGAGGTTACTTTTTCCACTATCAAGGTGAAATTGGACAAACATTTCCATCGGACACCTAATGAGATTGTGGAATCATACAAATTTCATACTAGTAATCAAGAGAAAGGAGAAATGATGAAAGATTGTATAGCAAGACTACGGAAATTGTGTATAAACTGTAACTTTGCCGATTTGGAGCGTACACTAAGAGATCGACTGGTGTGTGGCATTTTAAATAAAGAAGTTCAAAGGGAATTATTACAAAAAACTTCATTAACACTTGATGAAGCTTGTGAAATTGCATTATCACATGAAACAGCGGTGGTAGATTCTAATATTATCATAACACCGGGCCCAAGTAGAGCGAGCGAACCAAATATAGATTTTGAAGAACCTATGGAAGTGAACAAAATCACAGGTAAAATAGACAGTAAGAGGACAGAAAAATATTGCTTTCGCTGTGGTAGAAAACATTTTGGGAACTGTAAGTTTCGTTGGAGTAAATGTAATTTTTGTGGGAAAGTCGGCCATATAGAGTCAGTCTGTATGAACAAATCACAACAATATAAAAAGATTTCCAATTGTAATGGTTTTTATGAAGAGAATATTCATAATATAAGCCAAGATAGAGTGGCAGCATTTCTTGTCAAGATTATGTTGAACAACATTTGGATGGAAATGGAGATTGACTCAGGTTGCACTTTTACCCTAATAAGTGAATACACAGCTAGACTCATATGTAAAGGGAAACTACCAAAACTTGAAAAGGTAGATATTTCATTAAAAACGTGGACCGAGAATAAGCTGAATTTATTAGGCAAAGCTATGATTGATGTGCGGTACAAAGATATCAATAAAAACCTGATGGTATATATTGCTAAGGGAAATGGGCCAAGTTTAATTGGACGTAATTGGTTTGCGGAATTAAATATTCAGCTACATGGAGTATATAGCTGTAGAGTTGTATTGAGTACTGTTACCAATTTACTGCAGAAATATAAGGATGTGGCTTACTTAATTTTTACGATAGATTTATTCCGCACAAAGCTACAATTGCTGAACCATTATACAGATTGTTAGAGAAAGATGTCCAATGGAAGTGGGTTGGACAACATCAAACTGCATTTGAAAAATTAAGAAAAATGTTGTCGAGTAAAGACACATTGGTGCATTATGATGTAAAGAGAAAGCTTATATTATCTTGCGATGCCTCACAATTTGGAATAGGGGCAGTGATAGAACACGAAATGGATGATGGCAGCATTCGGCCTATTATGTTTGCATCAAGAACTATGAATACACATGAGCGCAATTATGCACAGATTGACAAAGAAGCTGCGGCTATAATGTTTGGATTGAAAAAATATCATCAGTTCATAAGTGGCAGTAAGGTAACCATCAAAACAGATCATAAACCATTGCTGGGTATATTTGATCCAAAAAAGCCTATTCCGAACATTATTTCACCAAGAATGCTGAGATGGGCTCTTATATTAAATTCATATGATTATAACATAGAATATGTAGAGGGGAAAAAACTAGGTAATGCTGATGCATTGAGCCGCTGGCCATCTAGTGAACAGGAAATGGATCAGGAATATTCAGGTGTTCTTTTATTAGAAGAGACTCCTATTGAATTGGATTTCACTGCAAAAGAAGTAGCAATTTTAACGAAGAAAGATAAAACCCTCAGTAAAATTATTTATTGGATAAAAAATGGTTGGCCTGTAAAAGTAGAAGATGAGTTTAAAGTATTCTGGCAGAAACGCGAAGAGTTATCTGTATTTAAAGACTGCATATTATGGGGAAGTAGAGTGGTATTACCAGAAAAAATGAGGTCATTTATTTTAGAGGAATTACACAGGAATCATGATGGAATAGTCATTACGAAAGCCCTGGCCAGGAGTTATTTTTGGTGGCCTGCATTAGACAAGCAAATAGAAGAGATGGTAAAGAAGTGCCATATCTGTTTGGAACATAGAAATATGCCATCAAAAGTGACTCATCAGTGGATAAGACCAGACAAGGCATGGTCTAGATTACATATAGATTACGCGGGGCCTTTCCAAGGAAAAACGTTTTTGATATTGATTGATGCTTATTCAAAATGGCCTGAAGTCAAAGTAGTACCCGATATGAGTAGCGCTACATTAATAAAACAATTGCGTGAAATATTTGCTGAACAAGGACTACCAGATTCTCTTGTAAGTGACAATGGCAGAAGTTTTATATCGGAAGAATTGAGAAGATACTTAGCGTTAAATGGAATAAAACAAGTACTGGTTGCACCATACCACCCTGCATCTAATGGACAAGCAGAACGGACAGTTCAAACAATAAAAAATAAATTAAAAAAACTATCATCAGAACCATGGAATGTACGACTACCTATGATATTATATGGCCTCCGTACGACTCCTAATACGGCTACAGGAGTTACACCAGCTGAACTGCTAAACAATAGACATTTTAGAACAAAACTTGATGATTTAAATCCCTTATCACATAAAAACAATGAGAAGTTGGAAACAATTGAAAGCAATGAGAGAACCAATGTAAGATCCTTTGATGTTGGACAAAATGTTTACGTCAGAAATTATTGTGGAAATCCTCGTTGGCTGAAAGGTGTTGTTGAAAAGAGAGTAGGAGTTTGTAGATACCAAGTAAGATGGAACGGCAAGTTATTAACAAGACACATTAATCAGATGCTAACTTCGAGTGGTGGGGAGGAAAAGGAAAACAGAGTTGAGGCAGAAGGAATAGAAACGAGAAGTGTAGATAGTGAAGATGAAGAACAAAATATTATCATTATACCACCGCAACAACAATGGGCAGATATAGTGGGAGTATCGGGGCCAGAAGAAGTAGTTATTCATCAGAGTCCTGATGAATCGCAAAGATTGAATAAAAGACCATGATCACTATCACCACCGACATCTCCACAACACACAAAACGAATTGCCATTGAATCAAATGAGGACAGTGAAAGTGATAATATGGAACCTCTAGACTTAGAGGTAGATACTGATATTAGAGCATGAACAATAATAAAAAATGCATGTTAGCTAAGGACTTTATCAAAAGTGTAATATTATAGGTTATAGTGAATAAGTGTAGTGAAGTAAAACATGATGAACAATCTTATGTGTATGGACTATCTCGAAGGGAAGGCATGTAGTGTACTGGACATAAATGGTAGTTTATACATGTCAGTGCATAATGTGGAGGTAGATGAAAATCACCAGTCTGGCTTGTGTCAAATACCTAACGTGTGCTACTCATCAAGACTGAGACTATATTTGTGAGTATATAATACATTGTATTAGTATCTTCTTCCTCTTCTTCTTCTTGGTGGGCTCGGTTTCCGCACCTAGTCTCTTACTTGGACCTTTGTGCGTGGAAAGTGTGGAGCCGGCTATTCCAGCCAGCCCAGCTCTCGCCAGAATCCCAAGAGGCGACCTAGGTCGCCACAGGATTGGCGAAGCGTCCCCGGTTCACCGAGGATCTTAGCCCGTTGTGTGCTGACGCCTACGCAGTCTATCGTCACGTGGGTCGGCGTTTCTTCGGTCTCCATACAAGCTCTGCATAGAGGACTGTCGGTCAGACCCATATTATAGAAATGTCTGTTGAGGTTACTATGTCCCGTAATTAGCCCTACCATCATGCGTAGGTTCAGTCTATTGAGACGAAGTAGTTTCTTTGTCAGGCGACGGTCCACGGTGGGTAGAACCGCTTTCGTCTGTCTACAAGTTGTCATACTTGCCCATCGCTCAGCATGTTGAGAGCTGGTTTTCTCACGCAGCCAGGTTCGTATCTGGTTAAAGGGCAAGGGAACCAGTGGCTCAACATATTGTATTAGTATAATATTATCTGTATTGTCTGTGTATTAGTATAATAATTATAAGATATCTATGAACCATCAGCCGGTCACCCAATACTTAAAAACACTCGAAGGGCTAAGTGAGAGGTGGTATAAATAATGGTGCCACCATTATGGTGGTAGTTTTCTATTATTAGTTCTCTCTCTCTGATTGAGAAAGAGTGAGAGAATCATACATAATATTTTAATTCATTGGAATTATGACAGTTCGAGGGAAGGAATGGAACTGTGCTAGTAAACGAGATAAACTGTGTTGTTTCTCCTTTTCTAGCACAGTGCCATCCCTTTCCTTGAACTGTCATAATTCCACTGAATTAAATAGTACATTACGATACGAGAGCGATGAAACGTTTTCTGACGAGTGTGAGTTTGCGGCACGAGCCGAAGGCGGCACGCGCAGCGTGCGTAAAGTGGTCATTTTACGCACGGTGTGCTATAAACTAAATTACACCTTCCAATCATTTTATATAATACTAGGTATATACAAAACCCCATTGACACCACTACATATCTTGGAAATCACGCGCATAAGTGTAATAGTGCTGTTCAAAACCAAAGCCATAGATAATTATACTTATACCAAAGCCAAATGAGTCAACCCCAAAAATTTTATATACTTTTACCTGTAAAATCAATTCAAGCCACAATCTTGCCAGCTATCTGTTGTTTTAGCAATAATGAGAGCTAAAACAGTTAAAATTTTAAAACGAATTAAAAAATATTTTTGTTTTACAGAAACAGTGGACACTGCCCAATTGACAATGTAAATCTGACAATGAAAGTTGACATATTTCCTGATAACTGGACGAGACGAGAAATACATGAGCAGAGGATGTCCTGTCCTTTCGCAGCTAAGGGTACGGTTCTTTTCTGTTAATTAGTTGTAATTAGGTCATTATTGGGTCATATAATTAGGTCATGTAGTCAACACATCATTACAATGCCATTAACATAATAGCTGATCAGGTAATGGATGCCAAAATGCAATTAGATATACTCAAAATGTGCCAATGTTCTCATTATTACAATAAATAAACGGTCAAGTGCAAGTATAACATTCAAATAAGCTTGTGGACTTGAATAATTTTGACAAAAATTACATATCAATACCATTTGAACATATATTTTTATTGTGTTAAACCAGAAAAAGTTTTACAGCATTATGTGAGGTGACAGACCTTAGTATTATATATTAATTTCAAATTGATACCTCAAGCAGGTACTAAGAAAAAGCCTTGACACAGAAAGATGTGATCTGGGTTCTGTATTTCAATGTTAGGTTCTTCAACCCTAAAATGCATTATTAGTTAATCAGAAAATCAGAAAAGAACAGAAAATCACTTGTACTATCCCACAAATAAATTTAAATAAATTTGTGGGATAGTACAAGTGATTTTCTGTTCATTACATTATTAGTTGTTTATAATACTAGCGCGGTAAGTTGGTTTTTACGAATGGGTAGACGAATAGTCACGAGTTTGTAAAAGCCAATTTCGCACGTGTGTCATACAACGCTTTTCAACACATTTGCGAGAAAACAGTACAATAGGTAATGAAACAAACTTTTTTATTTTAATAGCAAATAAGAAATTATACAGATAAGTCACTTGAAATTTCTCTTAGAAATTAATAGTAAAATTTAACATCATTGAAATTCAGTAAAATTTGCTGCTTTGGAAGCTTAACTGACTGACTGACATTATAAATTTCATACGTATTATGCACTATTATGTTGAACGGGAGAATTTGACGTAAACGTTGCGTCGGCGACGGGACCGCGGTGGCGGCGGCGTAGCTTGCAGCGGCGCGGCGGTGGGTGGACGGCTGGAAGATTTCGCGTGAGGTAGAAGGGCGCGGTTCCATAGCATTTTTTATATTTAAATAATTCTCGTCTCGTCTATTTAAATTTTATTGTGCACAGACTTCAATATAACCCTCTGCAACATTAAGAGCTCTGATATCGGCTCCGGAATTCGCTAGTAATGTTGCAGAGCTTCTTCTAAAGCAAATGGCGCCACGTGCGCGTGGTGAAAATTAGAACTACATCTTTCGTCTCATTTTCTCTTTAGTATTAATGTGAGACAAACGTATTGAGCAGAAGCGCTTCCAAGGAGGTTCGATCATTCAGCTTATTTATTCTCGTAATGTGAAACTCCTTGGCGAAATTTTTATATTATTATGGAAATAAAAAAAAAACGTAAAGGATACGTACGGTGGTATACAACGGAGTATGCGGTAGAACAGGTACCTATTTTACCGCACATTGTATGGTGCGTAATTTTTAACTTTCGAACATTGTATACTACAGGCTTCGTAAATGCATTTTTTTAGCAAATGTGTTGAAAAACAATTAAGCCTCTTGTGTATTGCATGCTGTGACAATGTTTATCTTCCAGGGTGTACAGTAAAAGTGGCCCCACTTGACCTGGACGGACACATCGCACAATGTGAATACAACCAGCCAGAGCAGTCATCTCAGTCAGTGCAGATCCCATGCTCGTTCCAGAGTCTCGGCTGCAAGGAGACCTTCCAAAACCAAGAGGAGCTGACCAAGCATCTGCAGGAGAATATTCAGAGCCATATGAGTGTGCGTAAACTTTACTATTTTCAAAACGTAGGATAAAGTTATAAAAAATCAATTTGAATGTTGACGACTTCAAGTGGATCTCAATCTTTATCGAAAAGTTTATTTTTCCATTTGTATTTACATTTTAATACGTCTTGTATGTACTATGTACATGTTGTGCGTATGTATCGTTCATACAAAATTCAGAAAACGTAATTTTAATTCACCAAAATAAATTTCAGTAGCACTTACAGAACCTAGAAATGTTGAGAGACAAGACTGTCTACTAATTTAATAACTGTTTTGACAACTGAAACTGCATAAACTGTTTAAATCTGGGATAAAATTATTCCAAACAAAGTTAGAGCACTAACTATCAACTGGCAGATAAACAATAACTAGCTGGCGGATAAACAATAAGTAACTGGCGGATAAACAATAACTAACAACTGGCGGATCGCCCGCGGTACGAGGGGAGCGGCGCGGAGTTAGAAGCGGCTCTGCCCCGCGCTCGCACCACCCCGCTCGACTTTTATCTCCGCACTGCCCAATTCTCTCCTCGTACCATTCGAACCAACCAGAAATTGCAACAGACCCCTTTTTTTCTGAAAATATATCTACATCGTGAAGATACAAGCTGTTAAAGCTTCATTAATAGTTTCATTCCTATAATGGCTGAACGAATCACTATTACGTCATCGAAGCTTCAGTGCCTGAATATTTTCATGAATATCTCATCTACGAGTATTTCAAGGACAATAGTACATTGTTCACCGAGGGAAGAAAGGGGAAGATTACTAACGAGGGTGTAGTTTGAGGCCCGAGGCGAAGCCAAGGGCCTCAATACACACGAGTTGGGAATCGCACTTTCTCCCCAGTGATACCTAGTGCTTTATACTACACCTGCGAGGAAATAGTATCATTTTACTTTTAATCAAGATACAATAAAAGAAACCGACTGACTCGCGTGCGATTGTCACTGTTAGCAAAATAGATGACTGAGGACACCAGGACGCAAGGAAATACGTTATTTTTCTCTAAAGTTTAATTTTCATCAACTTAAATAAATAAAAGGAAAAAATAACAACAATGTTTTAGTCTTTCAAATATGACACATAATTTTTGAATTTTGAATATAAAAAACTATAAAACTCTACACTAGTGGCCAGTCATCGGCGACATAGCGCCCGCTGGTGTGGTAACACACCAAAGTGTGGGAAGCCGATGAGTCACGAGCTGATTGGTCCACCAGTGGTACTAGTTTTCTTATTGGGCGTTTCAATATGCCACCCTTGGTGGTAACGTCTGCTATCCTTGCGATGCCATCACGCCCTGGCCATAATGTGGTTACTTTTCCGCGAGGCCACGTGGACCTAGGTAGTGTTCCGTCGACTATGAGGACTGGATCCCCTATTTGTAAATTTGGTGGCCCTTCGTTTATATGTCTAGGGAGGAGACTTGGGAGATATTCTTTAAGCCACCTGGCCCAAAAGTGATCAGCAAGCCTGAGTCCTTTCTTCCAATCTTGGCGACGTAAGAGGTCAGAGTCATCTCCTCGGTAAACGGGATGGTCATTAGATGCACTACCGAGTAAAAAATGGAAAGGAGTAAGAGCTTCTTCTTGGTCAAAGTCTGTGGAAACGTGTGTCAGAGGACGAGAATTTAAGATCGCTTCAGCCTCTAATAAAAAGGTATACAAGACTTCCGGTCGGGGTGCTCGTTCATGAAGTACAACAGCTAAGGCATCCTTGATGCTCCTCACAAGTCGTTCCCAACAACTACCCATGAACGGAGCGTAGGGAGGTATATGCTTCCAGCGAATTTTGTTACTAGCTGCATGATCTTCTAAACCGCTTGAATATAATTCAACTAGTTGGCGGCTGGCTCCTGTGAATGACGTACCATTGTCTGAATACATCGTGCTTGGACAACCTCTTCTAGCTATGAATCTCCTTAAAGCCATAACAGCTGAATCAGAAGACAGGCTCTCGATAATTTCTATGTGTACAGCACGTACCGTGAGGCATGTAAATACCGCAACGTAACGTTTTTCTTTACGTCGTCCAATCGTGACCTGAAGGGGTCCAAAATAGTCCAGACCTACATGGGTAAATGGCCTTTTATGATGAGTGAATCTCTCAGGGGGAGTGGGCAGTGTGCCGCCACCACCATCACCTTCACCATCACATTTTTGCACTTTATGAGCTTGCGCCCTGGTGAGCATACCACTGATTCTAATAAAACGGGAGAAGGACCAAAATGTTAGCAAAATAGATGACTGAGGACACCAGGACGCAAGGAAATACGTTATTTTTCTCTAAAGTTTAATTTTCATCAACTTAAATAAATAAAAGGAAAAAATAACAACAATGTTTTAGTCTTTCAAATATGACACATAATTTTTGAATTTTGAATATAAAAAACTATAAAACTCTACACTAGTGGCCAGTCATCGGCGACAGTCACTTTTTATTTCCTTTTTTTTTTTATTTTCCCACTACGTGGAAAGGCAAAGGGATCTTAGCCCATACAGCCATGTTTGACGTTATAGTTTTTTATGTTTATATTTGAGGATCATCTGAAAGGTCTGTCCTGTCGTTTCCGCTATAATGATAGCCTTATAACGCAAATACAACAGGGTTAGAAAAAACACACGAAAAGGCACAGCCCGCACTTTTGTTCCATTGAACAACACACTACACAGGTTACGGCGATTTTAATTCACAATATCCTATCACTATTGTTGATCAAAACACCCAAAATGAAATATTTTTTCAATAAAAAAAAAAAACGACGCCATCACGTCTTCGCGCCTTTTTTCCAACCTTTTATTTCCTTCTTATTTTTTATTATGTGCAGGAAAAGCAAGTGGCCAGTATCATTTTTCGAGTTTTATGTACGAGTTTGCAAAATAATACTGGCCACTTGGCCACTTGCTCATTCTTCATGTTATTTAAAAAAAAAACAGCACGTTAACAATGGATTTGCATATACTTTTTCTGCCCGCTCAAGCACGTTAACAATGGATTTGCATATACTTTTTCTGCCCGCTCAAGCACGTTAACAATGAATTTTCATACACTTTTGCCGCCCGCATATTTGTATGACAGTAATGACGTATTTTCTGCATCGTTTTCAACAAAGAAAGAAGGTACTTTCCGAGCAGGTGTAGTATAATAGTACATTGTTCACCGAGGGAAGAAAGGGGAAGATTACCAACGAGGGTGTAGTTTGAGGCCCGAGGCGAAGCCAAGGGCCTCAATACACACGGGTTGGGAATCGCACTTTCTCCCGAGTGATACATAGTACTTTATACTACACCTGCGAGGAAATAGTATAATTTTACTTTTAATCAAGATACAATAAAAGAAATCGACTGACTCGCGTGCGATTGTCACTTTTTATTTCCTTCTTATTTTTTATTATGTGCAGGAAAAGCAAGTGGCCAGTATCATTTTTCGAGTTTTATGTACGAGTTAGCAAAATAATACTGGCCACTTGGCCACCTGCTCATTCTTTATGTTATTTAAAAAAAAAAACAGCACGTTAACAATGGATTTGCATATACTTTTTCTGCCCGCTCAAGCACGTTAACAATGAATTTTCATACACTTTTTCCGCCCGCATATTTGTATGACAGTAATGACGTATTTTCTGCATCCTTTTCAACAAAGAAAGAAGGTACTTTCCGAGCAGGTGTAGTATAAAAAAAATTATAGGTACATTTTATGTGAGATTAAAAATCCTTATTATTTTCAAACAAATCGACAATTCGGTGCTGTTATAGGATTCTGGATAATTCGTGTATGTTGTATCTTTAATGAAAAAGCAAAGATTAAACTTCCCTTTCGTTCCCAGTACCTAATGAACGCCTACTCCGAGATGAAGATCACGAACGACATCGAACAAGCTGGCGGAATGGACGCGAAAGAGCAGGAAGCGATGCATCTCTGGGATGCGCCGGAGAAGGGGGCGGGGGAAGGTTCGGCCCCGCCCCTTCATAACACGAACGCACTGATCAGGTACTTTTACTGAACAAGTTTTCGGTTTCGTAAATAAAACGAAGATCTGCTGTGCTAATTCAGTTCAAACTTAGCAGTCTATCATTTTATTAAACCGTCAAATTTTAAGAGGCGTGATGTCGCTCGATGCTTATTGGTCTTTAATATTTATCGAAAACTGAACGGGCTAATCTCCAAAGACATCTGTTTTAAAAATGTATTTGTATGGCTTCTTATTTGCAAGCAGATTACGTCAACATTGATAAAACCCGTACACCGATGGCTTTTTCTAGGTTTTTTTGTATGAGGTTTATTTTTGGGTTTACCTTTGGGTGTATTTTTGTTTTATTTTTTCCGTTCCGTACCTCGAAATTGAAAAAGAAATCCTTATAGGATCACTTTGTTGTCCGTATGTCTGTCTGTCAAGACCCTTTTGCTCGGCCCCCGTATGAGATACCAAGTTGAAACGGATACAGACCTATAGAAGTGTACGGCCCCAGCATGGTGCTATTAAAATCAGGCTTCAACATTGCCTTTTTACGTAATCAATTTCATATAAGATAAGATAAGTTAAGATCATCTATTTGCAATTAAGCCATACAAAAGTTATTTTTATTTTTTATTTTTTTATTTATTTATTTAAGAAACAAACAGCCACATAAAAATTAACATTACAAATGGACTTAATTAATTTAGGCCTAAAGTCTCCTTAATTTAAAATATTACGTATATTTCCGCTAAGCGAAATAAATCAAAAACTTATGTAAATAATTTTTACAAATAATGGCTCAAATGAATTTGAGTTTAAGAATTGCTATCTAATAAAGAACTAAAAATTTTTCTGGTAACAGATATTTTAAATGTGGAAAAAGATACACAAAACATGTCGACATTTGTTAAATTGTCATTGTAAAATCGGCAAACATGGTTATGTACTAAGGCATGCAAAATACATTGGTATAGAAAAAAAAACATAAATTAAAACCAATTATTGGAAAATAAAATATTAAAAGATTAATACAAATACATTATATATAAAAAAAAGCAAAATGAACATTATTTAGAACTTAAAAATAAATTAAATTAATGACTAATAAATAAATTGATTACATTAAGAAATTAAAAATTATCAAAAGCTTACTTACTTTAATAAATAAAATTAAAAAATGGCTCTCCATAAACACATATAGAGCACTTGCAGCTGAAATTCCGTTCATATGTAAAAAATCAGGTCCTAACTGGACGAGAAAATAAGTTATTGCACTTTACATAATCCATTTCGTATAAATTGTTTACACTCGCAAGGGAATCAAAACCTACAGGGCACTTTTAGTTGACTTAGAAACTTGAAATTTCGTTCACATGTAAGTCGTATAGCACACACATAGGAACAAATCTGAAAATTACGAATATTTAATTATTTAGGAAGACATATACGACTAACTTAATTAGATCCTTTGGATATCTAGGAGGCAATAGATCGTAAGTATCAAGTTAAGTTGGTCCTGAATAACTGCAACTCCCGTAACTTAATTTCAAAATGATTTCTTTTTTTTTTTTAGAGAATTACGTCATTTAAGGCCTGTTTCACCACTTCCAGATAAGTGATATCCAGAAGATAAGTTTAAAAATGGAACACATTTTGTATGCGTTATATGTCACATATAACTATCAGGCACTTATCTGGAAGTGGTGAAACAAGCCCTTAAGGACATAGTTTTTATTATTTTGGTATATAAATTAACCATTTTTTAATGATTTTTAAAGAATTGTGACTGGTAGATTTTGCGGGAGCTCCGGGACAGGCTGTATAAGGTCTCGCCTGCTTTCACTCTCCCACTTTGAGGGTTGTTCAGCCCAGACACCAGCGACGCTTAAAAAAATGTGTACGCCATACCTTTTTAACTAAACAAAATCGACAACAAATATTCAAAATGAAATCCATAAGCTTAACCAGCGTCTTCCATCCAGGGCCCTCTACGAACGAGTAGTAATCCTTGAACAGCGAAACCGCGAACAAGACATAGTGATCGCGAACATATCCAAACAGCTCGCCGCGTTCGGCATGGCCAAGCGGAAACAGAACCACGACATGATCCTGCGATACTGCATGGGCAACTTCATATGGAAGGTGGACAACTTCAAGGCGAGGCTGGATGCGATGTTGCAGGACCAATCGAAGATGCTGTATAGTCCTGGGTTTTATACCTCGCCCAATGGCTATAGGTGAGCATAAGCCTAAAACACACATCCTCATTAGGATTGGGAAGCGCTTTAAGGAAAGAAAGAATCGACTACTTCCCTTTCCATCTAAGTATGTTTTTAATAAGTATGTCTTGGGCCTTGCAAAAGCAGTCACCACAAGAGATAAGTAACCAGGCCCCGCGAAAATACTTTGATGCTAAGTCCCAACTTAGACCTTACTTGAATAAGGAGATGATTCTATGATTCTTGATCGTGCACGTCTGTATGCATTGAAAAAATGACCATATTAATTAGTGCATATGTTCTATCTCTCGAAATCCGTTTGGTTATGGTTGAAGTAGTGAAGTGTACAGATAAGCGCGTTTTGTTCCGCTCCCGAGGTTACGAACACAAACAAGTGTGCACTACTGCAACCACAGCCAAACGGTCTTCGTGAGATAGAATCGCTGTGACTTATCTTTTTTGTTGACTCTACATTGGCGACCTCTGTAACTTTAATTTTGTTTCTAGATTCTGCATCCGGCTAAACATATCACCCCAAAACCCTCTCTGCTTCGCGCTCCACCTGCACCTAATGAAGACAGAGTACGACGAGTGCCTCGAATGGCCCTTCAACGGCCGGATCACGATCGCCATGATCAACCAATACGAGCCCGATCTCACGCAACGGGACACGATGATGTCAAATCCGGGAATCATCGCGTTCCGGCGACCGACCTCGGAGATCTGCCTGCGCGGGTTCGGGTTCACAGAGTACGCGGTGGTGAGTGAGGTCGTGAGGAATGGGTTCGTTAAGGACGATTCATTGGTGATCAGGGTGTATGTTAAGTGTGTATGACACGGGTAGGGGGTCTGCTTTGCGAATTATGGCCCGTTTTACAAACATCAGGAAAGCCGCGTTGTTACGTTACATAGACGAATACAGCCTACAGACTCCTCATAACAGGCGACCGATTTCTGTCAACACATCTGACTGAACCAGCAGATACAATACGCCACCAAAAATTATATGTTTCGGTAGGCCAAACCAAAATGGCTTCTATATTCATTACGTTAGAGTCTTCGTCTTCGGGAAAGATAAGTTTGTGGCGCTATACGTAAGATTGGAAGAGCCAATAGGATTGCAGTATCCCGTTTCGATTGTTGACAGAATTATTTGTACGCAAGATGTTGAACAATAGACGTCTTTCTGGGCTGTATTGTCTATGTTACGTTACGATGCGTTTTCATTCAGACCAAGTTGCGAAACACTGAATCCCTGTCAGTTTTCTATTTTGTATGTATTTATACGTCAATTAAGTAGTTTTATTTGCGGAATTTCTTAGGGATTCCGGAAAATATGTTCATCTATGTTGGTGCCACGTTAGTCATGATGTACGAGTACAGTTCACTCAAGAACTTTCGAGGTTCATACTTAATGTACACAGCTACTCACGATATATTAGTGAGCGTACCAAGCGGGAATCGTCGCGTAACCCTGTTTGCCTCTGAAGAAACTACGATTACAGTGAAACTAGTCATGCGAAATCTGACTAGTATGTTGTGAGTAGCTGTGTATATTAAGGTTAAACGTCAGTCGCTTAGCGCAAAGTGCATAACTTGACTTTGTATTTCTTGTTTAGAAGTTGAAAATTTAAAAAGATTTTGGTATGTGGCAGTTGGCAGTGAGGTTTATAAAGCATGAGTTTGAAATTTAATGCACAATTAGTCATGATCTTGTTCAAACAAAGTTAAAACAGCTTTTAAAGTTGGTTTTGAGAAGGTATGACTAATTGTGTATACAATTTCAAACTTTTGCTTTATAAACCTCACTAATACTGAACTATTGGCGTCAAATGCCACAGACCAAAATGCTTTTCAAATTTAAATTTCTAAAAAAGAAAAACAAAGTTAAGTTATGCACTTTGTGCTAAGCGACTGACATTTAACCTTAAATATGAATTGAAACCACAGAATTTTAAATTTTTTAAGATTAATAATTTTAATAAAGAAGTTAGAATCTCTTCTTTTCTTATAAATCTGTATTATTATCGAATCTCTGTTGTGTTAGAAATTGGCATCTTATGTATAGAATATGTATAGAAAATATATAGAATGTATTATAGATTGACCGTAACCGCTGTGGACTTAGGCGCCACGCGGCGAGGCGGGGGGAGGAAAGCATTATTTTGATTCTGATTCGAATTATAAACTTAGTTATTTTTATGAAACATAAAATAATCATAATTTTAATATAACGTACCTAGTTACTTATTTCACTTACCATTGTAGTAGTATCATGTTTCCTAATAAATGTAAAAAGCTTATATCCTTAAAAATATTGTAAACCAAATCTCGTAAGATCCGAAAATATCGATCTCATGTAAACTCATGCTACTCTTTCCTTTCCTCCCCCCCGCCCCGCCGCGCGGTGTCTAAGCCGTGGGTCTACCGCGTAATTCTTATTTTCATCAACATCAACTTGAAATTGAAATATGACGTGCGTGCGACGACGCCCGCCTAACATGCCATCTCTTTTGCACGCGTTGAATTTCGCATGCATTTGCTTGAAGTTGATACAAATGAGAATTACGCGGTAGAGCCCCCGGTCTGTAATGACTGCAATATGTCGGCAAAGGAAGATTTTGATAAAATCCTGCTGTGGGGCCTTAATAATGAAAAAAATGTTGAAATCTTCAAGAAGAAACTCTTGAATCAAGAACTGATAAATGACGTTTATGACAGAAGACTGATAGAGAATGACGATTTAGAGACTAAGACTCCGCTGTCCGTCTGTCTATCTGTCCGTCTGTCACCAGGCTGTATCTCATGAACCGTGATAGTTAGACAGTTGAAATTTTCACAGATGATGTATTTCTGTTGCCGCTATAACAAAAAATACTAAACAACAGAATTAATACAATAGTATTGATTGAGAGATTCTCAAAACAACAAAATAAGTTAATCAACTATAACCTCGACGCGGGGATGAAGGAAATTATAGTAAGCACCTCGCATGTACACTTGCGTGTTTTATTTTAACATTATTATTATTATGCTTTTACAAATATAACAACTTACTCACTAAAGTGAAAAAACAATAAACTTTTTTAATGCGTTAATACAATAGTATTGATTGAGAGATTCTCAAAACAACAAAATAAGTTAATCAACTATAACCTCGACGCGGGGATGAAGGAAATTATAGTAAGCACCTCGCATGTACACTTGCGTGTTTTATTTTAACATTATTATTATTATGCTTTTACAAATATAACAACTTACTCACTAAAGTGAAAAAACAATGAACTTTTTTAATGCGTTAATACAATAGTATTGATTGAGAGATTCTCAAAACAACAAAATAAGTTAATCAACTATAACCTCGACGCGGGGATGAAGGAAATTATAGTAAGCACCTCGCATGTACACTTGCGTGTTTTATTTTAACATTATTATTATTATGCTTTTACAAATATAACAACTTACTCACTAAAGTGAAAAAACAATAAACTTTTTTAATGCGTTAATACAATAGTATTGATTGAGAGATTCTCAAAACAACAAAATAAGTTAATCAACTATAACCTCGACGCGGGGATGAAGGAAATTATAGTAAGCACCTCGCATGTACACTTGCGTGTTTTATTTTAACATTATTATTATTATGCTTTTACAAATATAACAACTTACTCACTAAAGTGAAAAAATAATAAACTTTTTTAATGCGTTAATACAACAGTATTGATTGAGAGATTCTCAAAACAACAAAATAAGTTAATCGACTATAACCTCGACGCGGGGATGAAGGAAATTATAGTAAGCACCTCGCATGTACACTTGCGTGTTTTATTTTAACATTATTATTATTATGCTTTTACAAATATAACAACTTACTCACTAAAGTGAAAAAACAATAAACTTTTTTAATGCGTTAATACAATAGTATTGATTGAGAGATTCTCAAAACAACAAAATAAGTTAATCAACTATAACCTCGACGCGGGGATGAAGGAAATTATAGTAAGCACCTCGCATGTACACTTGCGTGTTTTATTTTAACATTATTATTATTATGCTTATACAAATATAACAACTTACTCACTAAAGTGAAAAAACAATAAACTTTTTTAATGCGTTAATACAATAGTATTGATTGAGAGATTCTCAAAACAACAAAATAAGTTAATCAACTATAACCTCAACGCGGGGATGAAGGAAATTATAGTAACTAAAGGATGAACTGTCAGCAGCTTCATTTCCTTATTTATATAACGTGCACGGTATCTAGAGTGATTTGTTCGCTTGTAGCCGTAAAGCACGCCCTACGTGTCACAGATTATCAAAAAATCAAGGTCCCTTTTATTTGTTTTGGCACTAAAATATGACACTTATGGAGTTCTTTATATGGTATTTAATCAAAATAATGAAAAACATATATACCAATTATTTAAATGAAGGAATACTGTTGTTATTGAGGTAGTACTCTAGTCTAGCTCAAACCCCGGCGGTAGACGACGTCGCCGAGCGAACTCCCGCCGCGTGCGGGTTGTTACGGGCGGCGGCGAGGGCGCGCTCGATGCCGGTCAGCATATATCGGTGCGTCGTCTCGCCGTCCACCAATATCAGCTTGCGGAACACGGCCACGTCGAGCCAGCGCACGCGCACCACGTCAGACCCTGCGCCCTCCCGCTCGCACCGTGCCACCGTCTCCGTCATGTACCGCCCGGCGGTGAGCGCGTCCAACCGCATCAGCTTGCGGTACACGTCGCAGTCGAGCCGCGGGATACCCACCGTGTCCTCCACCACGGGGTGCGGGAAGCTGTGCTCGTGGGACGCGCGGAGCGGGGGCAGCAGCGGCAGGCGGCTCGTGTACTGCGGCTGGTAGTACACGCAGTGCGGGTGGTACACTGGTTGCGGTTGGAAGCAGACGGGCGGGGGGTAGCTCACTCGCGGCGGCGGCTGCTCTACCGGACCTTGTTGCGAGACCTTGTTGGGGAGGACGGGCGGCGCGCTCGGAGCTTCCTCCTCGTCGTCGTCGCTGAGCGTGATGTGCACGGAGGTGCGTCGCTGGCGGCGGCACAGCGGCTCGAGGGGCGCGGGCCGGTTGCGGGGCGCCACGTGGCGCGTGTACTCGGGCACGTACTGCAGCGAGATGCCGAGCCGCAGGTAGTGATAGATCTCGCTGTAATTGGGCGAATTGTATATGAATACTATTGTATTAACGCATTAAAAAAGTTTATTGTTTTTTCACTTTAGTGAGTAAGTTGTTATATTTGTAAAAGCATAATAATAATAATGTTAAAATAAAACACGCAAGTGTACATGCGAGGTGCTTACTATAATTTCTTTCATCCCCGCGTCGAGGTTAAGCCGTTGGGTTAGCCTGCACGCTGTCCACCACTCGCGAGCCGATCAACGTGGACGACGCGCTGCCCGGCATCGAGTTTGACGCGGCGGTGTACCCGGCGGACTGCATGCACTACGTGGACAGCGTGCCGGGTGCGTCGCTGGGCGACATCGTGTTCGGTAGCAAGGTGGAAGTGTGCGTGGGCGAGGTGTACTCGCCGAGCCACTTCTGGCTGCTGCGGCTCGGAGACTGTTACAACATCGCGATGGAGAACATTATGGATGAGATGACTTCGTACTACACCTCGGGCGAGGGCAAGGAGCGCACCCTGTCGGCGGGCGCGGTGCGCGTCGGTCACTACTGCAGCTCCGTGTTCGAGGGGGCCTGGCATCGGTCGCTCATCGTCAAGGTCATCGACTGTGACACCGTCAAGGTCCGTTACATCGACTACGGCACGGTGGAGCGCGTGCCCGTGTCCAAGTTGAAGCCACTCAAGAAGTGCTGGGCCGAGCTGCCCGCGCAGGCGATCCGGGCGAGACTGGCAGGCGTGCGTCCCCCGTGCGGCGGCCGGCGCTGGCCGCACGCTGCCGCCGCCCACTTCCTGCAGCTCGTCGAGAACAAGCGGCTCGTGGGCGACGTGGTCGCCGTCGACACCGAGGAGACAATCGTGGAGCTGTACCTGGTGGACACGTCCGGCTCGGACGACGTGTCGGTGAACGACGAGATCGTGGCGGCCGGGCACGCGGACGCACGCACAGACTCCGCGCTGCAGACATCGGAGCCGCACCTCCTGCCGGCCTTCTGCGCGATCGAGGACGGAGACACGCCCAATTACAGCGAGATCTATCACTACCTGCGGTTCGGCATCTCGCTGCAGTACGTGCCCGAGTACACGCGCCACGTGGCGCCCCGCAACCCGCCCGCGCCCCTCGAGCCGCTGTGCCGCCGCCAGCGACGCGTGCACATCACGCTCAGCGACGACGACGAGGAGGAAGCTCCGAGCGCGCCGCCCGTCCTCCCCAACAAGGTCTCGCTGATGTCCGTGTCCAGTCTACCGGTAGAGCAGCCGCCGCCGCGAGTGAGCTACCCCCCGCCCGTCTGCTTCCAACCGCAACCAGTGTACCACCCGCACTGCGTGTACTACCAGCCGCAGTACACGAGCCGCCTGCCGCTGCTGCCCCCGCTCCGCGCGTCCCACGAGCACAGCTTCCCGCACCCCGTGGTGGAGGACACGGTGGGTATCCCGCGGCTCGACTGCGACGTGTACCGCAAGCTGATGCGGTTGGACGCGCTCACCGCCGGGCGGTACATGACGGAGACGGTGGCACGGTGCGAGCGGGAGGGCGCAGGGTCTGACGTGGTGCGCGTGCGCTGGCTCGACGTGGCCGTGTTCCGCAAGCTGATATTGGTGGACGGCGAGACGACGCACCGATATATGCTGACCGGCATCGAGCGCGCCCTCGCCGCCGCCCGTAACAACCCGCACGCGGCGGGAGTTCGCTCGGCGACGTCGTCTACCGCCGGGGTTTGAGCTAGACTAGAGTACTACCTCAATAACAACAGTATTCCTTCATTTAAATAATTGGTATATATGTTTTTCATTATTTTGATTAAATACCATATAAAGAACTCCATAAGTGTCATATTTTAGTGCCAAAACAAATAAAAGGGACCTTGATTTTTTGATAACCTGTTACACGTAGGGCGTGCTTTACGGCTACAAGCGAACAAATCACTCTAGATACCGTGCACGTCATATAAATAAGGTAATGAAGCTGCTGACAGTTCATCCTTTAGTTACTATAATTTCCTTCATCCCCGCGTTGAGGTTATAGTTGATTAACTTATTTTGTTGTTTTGAGAATCTCTCAATCAATACTATTGTATTAACGCATTAAAAAAGTTTATTGTTTTTTCACTTTAGTGAGTAAGTTGTTATATTTGTAAAAGCATAATAATAATAATGTTAAAATAAAACACGCAAGTGTACATGCGAGGTGCTTACTATAATTTCCTTCATCCCCGCGTCGAGGTTATAGTTGATTAACTTATTTTGTTGTTTTGAGAATCTCTCAATCAATACTATTGTATTAACGCATTAAAAAAGTTTATTGTTTTTTCACTTTAGTGAGTAAGTTGTTATATTTGTAAAAGCATAATAATAATAATGTTAAAATAAAACACGCAAGTGTACATGCGAGGTGCTTACTATAATTTCCTTCATCCCCGCGTCGAGGTTATAGTTGATTAACTTATTTTGTTGTTTTGAGAATCTTTCAATCAATACTATTGTATTAACGCATTAAAAAAGTTTATTGTTTTTTCACTTTAGTGAGTAAGTTGTTATATTTGTAAAAGCATAATAATAATAATGTTAAAATAAAACACGCAAGTGTACATGCGAGGTGCTTACTATAATTTCCTTCATCCCCGCGTCGAGGTTATAGTTGATTAACTTATTTTGTTGTTTTGGGAATCGCTCAATCAATACTATTGTATTAACGCATTAAAAAAGTTTATTGATTTTTCACTTTAGTGAGTAAGTTGTTATATTTGTAAAAGCATAATAATAATAATGTTAAAATAAAACACGCAAGTGTACATGCGAGGTGCTTACTATAATTTCCTTCATCCCCGCGTCGAGGTTATAGTTGATTAACTTATTTTGTTGTTTTGAGAATCTCTCAATCAATACTATTGTATTAACGCATTAAAAAAGTTTATTGTTTTTTCACTTTAGTGAGTAAGTTGTTATATTTGTAAAAGCATAATAATAATAATGTTAAAATAAAACACGCAAGTGTACATGCGAGGTGCTTACTATAATTTCTTTCATCCCCGCGTCGAGGTTATAGTTGATTAACTTATTTTGTTGTTTTGAGAATCTCTCAATCAATACTATTGTATTAACGCATTAAAAAAGTTTATTGTTTTTTCACTTTAGTGAGTAAGTTGTTATATTTGTAAAAGCATAATAATAATAATGTTAAAATAAAACACGCAAGTGTACATGCGAGGTGCTTACTATAATTTCCTTCATCCCCGCGTCGAGGTTATAGTTGATTAACTTATTTTGTTGTTTTGAGAATCTCTCAATCAATACTATTGTATTAACGCATTAAAAAAGTTCATTGTTTTTTCACTTTAGTGAGTAAGTTGTTATATTTGTAAAAGCATAATAATAATAATGTTAAAATAAAACACGCAAGTGTACATGCGAGGTGCTTACTATAATTTCTTTCATCCCCGCGTCGAGGTTATAGTCGATTAACTTATTTTGTTGTTTTGAGAATATCTCAATCAATACTATTGTATTAACGCATTAAAAAAGTTTATTGTTTTTTCACTTTAGTGAGTAAGTTGTTATATTTGTAAAAGCATAATAATAATAATGTTAAAATAAAACACGCAAGTGTACATGCGAGGTGCTTACTATAATTTCCTTCATCCCCGCGTCGAGGTTATAGTTGATTAACTTATTTTGTTGTTTTGAGAATCTCTCAATCAATACTATTGTATTAATTCTGTTGTTTAGTATTTTTTGTTATAGCGGCAACAGAAATACATCATCTGTGAAAATTTCAACTGTCTAACTATCACGGTTCATGAGATACAGCCTGGTGACAGGCGGACAGCGGAGTCTTAGTAATAGGGTCCCGTTGATTACCCTTTGGGTACGGAACCCTAAAAATGGTGAAGAAAATGGTTCATGAGAATCCTCTTGTAAGATTATTGCTAACAAAACTTCTCGATGAAACTGATCAACTGAAGAATGCTTGTCGTGGCTCTTTGAGAACAGCAGTTCATGGAAGGGTTCATATTCTCTGATGACAGAAGGAATGCAATCTTTGATGCGCTTTTAACTTTCGATTAGTATTCGATTCTAAATGTAGAAACGTGTCCAACTCTGCGGTTTTCCGGTGCCCAAGTGATGGTAAAGTGTTGGAATTTGGAAGAATATTGGTTGAAGCAGTTATTGACTATTCATGATTCACAGAATCGTAGTCAAAGACAAAGGCCGTTTGAATCTTCGTAAAAAAATATAGCCGTCTCTTTATGCCGATGCTATGTTTAGGGTCTTCAGAGCGATTGTAAAGAAAAACTTTTCTAAATTAGATGTAGAAATGTTAGAGTATATGCCTTTTGCTAGTATTGCTAATTCCTTGGAAAGGCAAGAAGGCTCGAAATTTGGTGATTTCAATTAATGACTGGTGATTTCAATAATACATAAGACGAAGAAACATTTTTAACTGCGAACAACCGGTTTTATGGTGCCTCGGCTTATCAATAGTTTACCTACCGATCTTTGCAACAGTTTAACTCCTATTAATATTAAGGCTAAATTAAAAAAACTTTTTCTTGATCCAAATAATTCATCATAACTATCTATTCTAATTTTTTCGCTTACCTAGCTCCAGTAAAAGATAACAAATTACTATGTATACATTATAATTTTAGCTGTTTATGTAAGCAAAGTGTCAAATTATTATTTTGCTCTCGTAGCTAAGTGTAACGTGACTCACGATAGCACAAGTTTAAACCTTTGTGGTTTTTAGCTGCTATTATTATTTTATGTTATAATATTTTGTAAACGGTAAATAAATTAAAAAAAATAAAAAAAAAAAAAACTATTGTAAGTTGAATTCATAATTAAGTATAAAGACGGATCGACTTACTTGAATTTATTTCGCGATACGCGACGTGTTTCGAATTCCTTGAAGGAATATTATAAGGAATAAATTTATGTAACTCGATCCGTCTTTATACTTATGAAGATGGCATACTCTAGCAACTTTTTTTATTACCCGTCCAGCACAATAAGTCTAATGGCAAAGACCTTATTTGCTTTTCATAGAGGCGATTATATGTTGGCTCTTTGGCCTCTTTTTTTTAGACGCGTAATACTAGTGATCACGCAGCGAAACAACAAATTGGTGTGTTTTTAGCTAATACTGAAATATTTTGTAGGGGAAAAAAATATTGAATTTAGGTGATATACACAGCGCGGTCAGCAGTGTAGCCCTTGATTACAAGCTGGAATTAAGGCTGCGTATAAACCTGGACAAATTAGTGATTTTGCCCCCGCATCCCCGCACCTCAACTGTTTGCGCGACCGGCCGTCACCGGCCGCGAGCGCTATTTCTTAGCTCCCACGAGCGGTGTGGATCCGCGGTCATTAACCCGTGCACATGCTAGTTTTCAATAATAAGTATAATGCATCTACGATGTATAAAATTCAACCCAGTTGACAAAACGGTTTGTTCGCAATGGCATTTTTTTTGCGTAATTTTGTGTTTGCATCTAATTTTTATATTTCAAAATTTTATTTTTCGAAAGTCATACTTGCAAAGATAATGATAACGATGATGATACAACGATACGTCGATACGACGATACGGGGATACGTCGATACAACGATACGTCGATACGCCGATACGTCGATACGGGGATACGTCGATACAACGATACGTCGATACGACGATACGTCGATACGGGGATACGTCGATACAACGATACGTCGATACGCCGATACGTCGATACGCCGATACGTCGATACAACGATACGCCGATACGTCGATACGTCGATACAACGATACGTCGATACGTCGATACGCCGATACGTCGATACGACGATACGTCGATACGGGGATACGACGATACGGCAATACGTCGATACGACGATACGTCGATACGAGGATACGTCGATACGCCGATACGTCGATACGACGATACGTCGATACGAGGATACGACGATACGAGGATACGACGATACGACGATACAACGATACGTCGATACAACGATACGTCGATACGCCGATACGTCGATACGCCGATACGTCGATACGACGATACGTCGATACGTCGATACGACGATACGTCGATACGGGGATACGACGATACGGCAATACGTCGATACGACGATACGTCGATACAACGATACGTCGATACGCCGATACGTCGATACGACGATACGTCGATACAACGATACGTCGATACAACGATACGTCGATACGCCGATACGTCGATACGCCGATACGTCGATACGACGATACGTCGATACGGGGATACGTCGATACAACGATACGTCAATACGCCGAAACGTCGATACGTCGATACGTCGATACGGGGATACGTCGATACGCCGATACGTCGATACGTCGATACGTCGATACGTCGATATGTCGATACGGGGATACGTCGATACAACGATACGTCGATACGACGATACGTCGATACGGGGATACGTCGATACAACGATACGTCGATACGCCGATACGACGATACGCCGATACGAGAATACGTCGATACGTCGATACGACGATACGTCGATACGCCGATACGTCGATACGACGATACGTCGATACGGGTATACGTCGATACAACGATACGTCAATACGCCGATACTTCGATACGTCGATACGGGGATACGTCGATACGCCGATACGTCGATATGTCGATACGGGGATACGTCGATACAACGATACGTCGATACGACGATACGTCGATACGGGGATACGTCGATACAACGATACGCCGATACGTCGATACGTCGATACGACGATACGTCGATACAACGATACGTCGATACGCCGATACGTCGATACGCCGATACGTCGATACGACGATACGTCGATACGGGGATACGTCGATACAACGATACGTCAATACGCCGATACGTCGATACGTCGATACGTCGATACGGGGATACGTCGATACGCCGATACGTCGATACGTCGATATGTCGATACGGGGATACGTCGATACAACGATACGTCGATACGACGATACGTCGATACGGGGATACGTCGATACAACGATACGTCGATACGCCGATACGTCGATACGCCGATACGAGAATACGTCGATACGCCGATGGTGATGGTGAGATAAGGTTTTGTTAGTCTCCCAGAGGGGTAGGCAGCTAGGCAGAGACTACAGATTTCCATCTGCTACGATCCAGACACAACTCTTTCGCCTCTTCCACATCCATCAACCATATTTATTGTGATATTAAATTGTAAGCTAAAAAAAATACCTCAGACGAAAAACATAGCGATATTCATTAGTCCATTGAGACAACCTTTAGTTCACCATCTTTAATAAAACATGACCTATCTACTTATTTTGTTAAGTAATGGCGTACCTTTGCATTACTTTCATCCACTGCTTTATTTTCACTCGTAAAACATTTTTATTCCATTTTTTACATTGGTTGCATTTATTTCCCATGTTTCAAATTACGAGATTTATTTAAATTACGAAACCGGGACGTCGAGAGCGCAAAAACGTAGCCCTCCCGTCTCAACGGAGCGATCACAACTGACCGAAGGGTGAGTGACGAAACAAAGCATGGAACAAAAAGCGCGTGCGACCGAGATATCTTGTCGCCGCCTTGTCTCAGAATAAATCGACGTAAGCGCCAATTCTTAGATGTTAAATTAAATGAAAACGAAACAGAATTATTCAAAATCCCCGTGCAATTATACGGGGTCATTTGTTTTCTTATTTTTAATACAAATTTCAAGGCAAACTGTTTTAAGAAAGGTCCTTTAACACTCGAAAAACATGAAATATAGAGGTAACTTCATAATTTTTTTCTATCGAGCGAACTTAAAGCTTTTGCATTTTTGCTTCTGCACAAATATCAGCCCTATAGTCTATTATCTATATTATTTTTATTAAACCGATTGACCAAGTTACACAATGTTTTATGCTCATTTGAAATTGTGCATCTGACATTATACCGACCCTTAAGGCCGAGACCAATCATAGCGTGGACTTATGAAATACATTCCAATAGAATAAGATATTTAATATACGACAGAATAGTAAAATTGTATATGAAATTAATAAATGTCCGTCCATTTTAAATGTTATATTGTAGCAATGTTTATAAAGATGTTATATTTTATACCTACTTGGTGCTATAGGCAACGTTTATAATATGTTTTATTAAAGTTTGTATGGCGGCACGTCTACACGTTTGCCGCATTCCTTTTAGATATCAATAATCACGTATAATTAAGTATAAATAAGGATTCATCTTTTGTCAGATTTATTACATACTTAACCATCAAACTGGTAGAAACTACTTATTTTATACCGCCCCCAAAGTTTGTAAGTAATATAATTATTGCAATTTAAAAACAATTTGTTTTTTTTTTATATTCACAAAAAGAGATATAATAATCGAGAACTCATTTATTGGTATGCATACAAAATAACATACAAGTTTCCTCTTAAATCTAATAATCTTAACAAAATATAGGAATATAGCTTATCTTATAAAAATAGTATGCGGATACGGCAAAAGCAACTAAAAATGTTTCAGATTGAATATATGTAAATATTCTTTGTATTTAAAGGACAATGTTATTTTGAAAATCTTATCCATATCAATATGTACACGAAACAGTATTTAGTTGCTTGTTGACCTAATAATATATCAGCATATCCTCTATTCGAAATGTGTCGTCATTCGATATTAAATATCCCAAAGAAAACAAACTTACACAAAGTGACATTAATAAAGGCGGTAAGTGCTCATTTGTGTCGATTCCGTGTAACACGTTTTAACTTATTTGACAGGACTAAACTTAATTTAAGTGTACTGTCTTTTTCTTTCTATATCGAAAATACAATCCAACTCAGGACATAGGAGGAGTCCTATATTTGGTCGCTTGGCGCCCATTACGGTCCGGGTCTTACTTAACAGACAAAGATAAGTGATCATCTACCCGTCTCCACACTTCAATTTAGAGACCTGCCTACTTAGCACATTATAATGTATACATATACAAGGTGACTTTTTGATAATCGTCCAAATTCATACTGGTGGCTTGGTAAGTGATCAGTATCATGGATCAATAACAATTTTGGTGAAATTCGTAAAATGAATTTTCGACCCCGCAAAGTGATTCACTCGGGACTCCAAGTGAATTTCTATGGGAAGCCGAAATTTCATTTTAGGAATTTCACAAAAATTGTTATTGATCCAAGATACTGATCACTTATCAAGCCTCCAGTATGAATTTGGATGATGATCAAAAATTCACTTGTATATATATACAGTGGTGGTCACATAATTAAAGACACCTCCTAATTGACCACAAAAAACTTAGTTATGGTATTACCATTTGCTTAAGTAGGTATTTAATCTAGAGTAATTGGTATTAAACCATAAGTGACATTGTATTCTTAAAATGTGGGACAAAAAATAAATGTGTTCGTTAGTAGTTTAGCCACTGCGCACTCTGGGAAAGTAACTCAAACTTTTTTAACTTACTTGTAGCTGGCCAGCTAATTAAAGACAATAAAAGCTGTGTTCTGAATTTTAAAAAAGAAAAAAGAACTAAATTCTCTTTTTCTTTGTTTTGCCGCGTATTTTCATGAAACGTCGATTATACTGAAAAAAATTAACTTTTTTTTTAAACCAATCAATATGGGAAAAAACAAGAGTTGCGATTCGACCACCAGGGAGATTATTTTGAACTTTCGTACCAAAGGCTGGTCGTACAGAAAAATAGGAAACCACTTGAACTGTTCTAAGGACATGGTTATGAATGCTATAAAACATACCAAGAAGTTTAACACGACCGAAAACGTACCTAGAAAACCGAGACCAAGGAAAACTACTGTGCGGGAAGACTAAGATGGTGTTGTTGGCAAAAAAAGATCCGTTCAAGGGATCAGAACTGATACGTTCGGAGTTGTTTGGTGCAGGAGGGTCGAAGGATGTGTCTGCAAGAATAATTAGACGGAGACTATGTGAGGCAAACTTGAACGGAAGAGTGTCTCGAAAGGTGCCACTTTTGAAAAAGCAAAATGTTAAGGCAAGATTAGCGTTTGCTAAAAAATATCAACACTGGACTGAACGAGAGTGGAAACAAGTGCTCTTTTCTGATGAAACAAAAATTAATATGATTAATTCTGATGGAAAACAATATGTAAGACGCCCCCTAAACAAAGAAATGGATCCCAAGTATACCAAGAAAGTAGTCAAACATGGGGGCAGAAATATCAAATTGTGGGGCTGCTTTTCAGGACTTGGTGTAGGACCTGTCAGGAAAATAGAAGGCAACATGGATAAATTCCAGTACAAGAATATTTTAGAACAAGCCATGCTGCCCTACGCCGAGCAAAATTTACCGGTCATTTGGACTTTCCAACAGGATAATGATCCGAAATACACTGCAAACATAGTAATAGATTTCTTAAGGAACCAGTCCGTGACAGTTTTGGATTGGCTCCCGTACAGCCCGGATTTAAATCCCATAGAAAATTTGTGGTACCAGGTGAAGAAGACAGTGGTGACAAAGCGGACATCGAACGTCGATCAACTTTACACAGCCTTTACAGAAGCATGGGAGCAAATTCCGGTAGGAGCTTGTACAAAATTGATCGCTTCCATGACCAAGAGATGTCGTGCTGTAATTTCTGCCAAAAGACATGCGACCAAATATTGATACGTACCGTTATGTTTTACAAATTTGTTGGGAATTTTTGTGTAATAAAGATAATTTCAATAACAACAATATTTTTTTTATTTCTTCTAAGCAAATGGAGTGTCTTTAATTATATGGCCATATCTTTGTTGAGTTTATACTGCTTGCAATTAGAATAAACCGAATAAAAGATTAGGAACAGACAAATTTTGTTGATAATATTTCGTTTTAACACTACACAATACCTACATAAATATTTTTAAATTGTGTAGCAAGTTCCAATGGTAGTCTGATAAAAAATATAGAGAGGAATAACTTAGTTATTTTAATATGCTTTAAGTGTCTGTAATTATGTGACCACCACTGTATATATAATGTATATTATGATGTGTTGAGTGGGTAGGTTTTTGAATTGGAGCGTGGAGATAGGTGGATGATTATTTATCTTTGTTATTGATTGATTATTCATTTTTATATTTATTTATTTATATATCTATACTTTTTTATTTTTCATGATTATAATTTTTTTTCTTTTGTCTCTCATTTGTCTGTCAATCATTCACTTAATTTTATGACATTTTAAAATAATATATAAATTGTATCAAATTCCACTGAAGCCGACTGTATGTCGAAATATATCTGGAAATTATTATTTTAATAAGTGTTTTTATATAAATATATAATATGAACTGAATAGAAAATACAAAGACAGGACGCTTAAAATAAGTTTAGTCCTGTTAGATATGTTAAGTCATGTCACACCGAATTGACACAATTATCAAGGTTCGGTGACTCTTTGTGAAGTTCGTAAATTCTTTTTAAATTTGTATTCTTTAAACACAAGCCCAGCCTCGAATCACTATGGGAGGTCAACATTTTATTTTGCGAAATTTGCAAAACGTGTTATCGATCCGTGATACTGATGATCACTTACCAAGCCCCCGTATGCATTTGGCTGCATAAATTAAAGTCATCTTGTTTTATGAAGATAATTTCTGAACCTGTCCTTTGAATTCTGTGGTTCTAATCAACATGTAAGGGCCAATACAACAGCTTTTTCACCATTAACGTATATCTACCATTTAAAGGTACACAAAAAATACATGTCTATGAGAAAAATCAACTTAGATTTTAAATTACAATTCAGGCAAAATTGCTCCAAGTTTTCTAGTGAATAGATCTCCCATAAATGACAACTAGATCCTATCATCGAATATTTCTCTAGCCTTATCACATCCAACCATCACATATTTGCTTTCCTTTAATAACTATAACATTGACTAACATATGGCCAAAACAATCGAACAAAATATACACCTTTCACTACACTGTCTGGAAATATTTTTTCTCACCATCATCAGTCGAAGCAGTTCTGTAATTACTGTAACAGAGTCAAATTATATATTTGGCGAAATTTAAAACATAGGATGTACTCGTTTTGTCAACCATTCAACCAACTTTTTCTTTCATGGGGTCTGTCCATAGACCGCCTCCTATGCGAAATGCGCAACATCATTACTAATCACAAATAATAAGCATCTTGCCGCGGACCGAGCTTTTTACACACACATACACGTTTTTATCAATCAATCAATTCTTCTCGGCCGTTTTCGGTCACAGCGACTGTCACTGCTGAGAGCGGTGCTGATGAGCCCTCACGTGGCTGACGTAGCCGATTTTTGCAGTGAACGTGCGACCACATTCACTGCACGTCAGCACATAACCCTTGTTTGAAGTAGTAAACAATTAAATTAAAATCTAGGGAAATATATTGGTATTATTGGGTATATTATATACTAGACAGTATACACGATGGAAACATTATTTGATAAAGTTGGCTGGATAGAATAAATTCGCAAAGTTACTTCTTTTCGAGTACATTTTTTCCTCTATTTCCCTACTTTTTATATAAATAAGTAATTTGATATTATGATTCATTTACTAAAATAAAGCTCATAGATGACTCGAGCGCTTATACACGATAGTTTTTTATTTAAGAATAATATGATTAAAATAACAACGAAAAACATTGAAATTTATAAATTATTTTCTTTACTCTTTACACGTAAAGAAAAAGACAGAGGCAAAGGCAAACGCTCGGTGCACCGTTAAGGCCTTATGAGCTGCGGAAACACGCACCGACGCACAGTGGTTTCACACATACGACAATAATCGAAAATGCGTCACTCTGATTGGTCACTTTTTTGTATGTTTTCGAAGAGCACTAGGTTTAAGGTTTACGCAGGTATAAATTAAATACCATTATCACGACATTAACATAGTTATTTTGGTACCTGAAGTGAGCGCATCAACGCTTACCGCTAATTACGCCAGCTTGTTGAGTTATCGCAACCCTTTGTTAACCGTTTACAACTGATAAAAGAAGTGTGATTTTTACAAGTTAATTGTGATGGAATTCCTAGAAAAAGGTATGTATTTTCAAATAATTACAATATTTGGTCTGATGTTAATGTCGTAATTTTATTTTGACACTACTACGGCAAAGGCAATCATTATTTTGTTCTTATTATTTTTTAAAATGTTTCGTCAAACATTCAAAATGTAAACACAACTCTACCGGCGATAATTTTAATAATTAGTAATCAAGGAAAGCCTTAACATAAAAAATATAAAAATTCTAGACCGCACTTTTTGCGTTCCTTTGAACAATGACCAATATTAGATTTTACTTTATTTCGTAGCGGTTGCTACGAAGTGCTACGAATATTTGTTTTACTAATTAAATTTTGTATTATCTCTTTCAGGTACATTTCACATGTGCATATTACCAAGAATGCATGTGTATGACATCTGGGTAACCAAAAATGGTAGTCCAGTGAAGAAAAACCTGGAGGTTTTCCGTGATTTAGTGGAAAAGATACCAGATTTTCCAAACAAAGAAAATCTTGACTTTAACGCTTTCAAAATGTGTGTGCGTCGTATTTGTTCAGAAATAAATAATAGACTCAAGAGTTGTCATCGCAATAAACCATGTTTTCTGAAGAAATATTCGACGTGGCTGAGTGTTTCTGATGAAATTTGTGTCGGTGAGTGCAAATCTTCTGCTACAACGTCCACTCCTACAGCTTCAACTGTCTGTAAACGCGGCCGTCCTCTAAAAGACTTCAGCGAGTGTGGTAAAAGAACAAGACAACGTCGCCTAGCCGAAGTTTCCAGACAAGACGAATCTCTAAGTAAGTGCCTTCGTGATGTTTCAAAAACATCAATCAGTTCCGAGATTCAAGCAATTAATCCAGATGAAGTTGTGTCGCTTTTGGTCGAAGCAAAGTTATCTAAACATCAATACCTGCTTATTAAAGACTTTATGAACAATAAATTACAAATGCAAGTGCTACCATC
Source organism: Ypsolopha sequella (assembly GCA_934047225.1). Lineage (NCBI taxonomy): Eukaryota > Metazoa > Arthropoda > Insecta > Lepidoptera > Ypsolophidae > Ypsolopha > Ypsolopha sequella. The sequence goes on from OW203985.1 coordinate 5,500,394, forward strand.
ATATAGACAAGTGTTGAGTTCTAAAAAGGAGTGCTATCCAAAAGAAATAGTTGCGTCAGAAAAGGCTGCGGAAGTGAAGCTCCAAAACCTTTTGGATCATACTGTCAGTAGGATAGTTAAATCTCAAATAGACGTGATCGAAAACGTATCGGTGTCTCCGCGTAATTTTGTTTTGATGGGAAAATGGGGATTCGATGGAAGCACAGGCTATAGTGAGTACAAACAATCATTTTCTGAAACCCATGTTAAAGACAATGGCTTATTTTTGTTACTTCCTATGTTCCGTTGTGATTAGTTGATTCGTCAAATGGGGATCTCGTGTGGAAAAATCCGCGACCTTCTTCTGTTCGTTACTGTAGACCGATACGTTTTCAATTAAAAAAGGAGACTGTTGATGTTTCCCGAGCAGAAGAAAAATATTTCAAGGATCAAATTTCATTGTTAACGCCAACTGCGTTAAAGATCAATGGGCAAGACATTTCTATCTCACACGATCTGCAGTTAACAATGATAGATGGGAAAGTTTGTTCTGCTCTCAGTGAAACTAGTTCGGCAAGATGTTACATCTGCGAGGCAACACCTTCAGAAATGAATAACATTGAGAAATGTTTGACAAAACCAGTCCACACTGAACGTTTCGAGTTCGGTCTGTCTACGCTTCATGCCTGGATACGATTTTTCGAATATTTTATTCATGTTTCGTACAGAATTAATGAAAAGAATAAGGATCTTGATATAAAGAAATGGCAAGTAAGATCCGAGGAAGACAAGAAAAATCTTTCTCTAAATAAATCTCGTATTCAGTCAGAGTTTAGAAAAAGATTGGGATTGATTGTAGATCAGCCAATATCTGGTGGTAGTGGAACATCTAATGACGGGAACACAGCAAGGCGGTTTTTTGAAAATAGTGAAATTTCAGCTGAAATAACCGGTTTAGACCGGGATCTCATCGATAGGTGTTCCACTATATTAAAAGCCATGTCTTCTGGTTATGCGATAAATATTGTAAAATTTAAAGAGTTTGCTTTGGAAACGGCTTTTAAATTAGTTCAGGCTTATGATTGGTATTACCTTCCAGCCTCTGTTCATAAAATTTTGCTACATGCGTCAGAAGTAATTGAACATGCCATTTTACCTATTGGTGAACTATCTGAGGAAGCGGCTGAGGCTAAAAACAAAGATATTAAAACCTTTAGACTCAACAACACTCGGAAATTTTCAAGAACTGTAACCAATTTAGATTTAATAAATCGGCTACTTTTGAGCTCCGATCCCTATATTACAGGACTGAGAAAGCTGCCCAAAAAAACAAAGAAAACTCACTTATCTGTTGGCGTTTTAGAATTACTGTCATGTACGCGTATGTAGACTTATTTAGTATGTAAATAAGAATTTATTTAGATTGTCAGTCATAGTAATTCTAAGATAATTTTAACTTAATTTAGATTTTTGAAACTTTATCTACGAGTATAATGTAAATAAAACACTTATTGCCTATTTTTTTTAGCCACACAGGAGTCGAAACTGTTTGTTTATTCCAAATATATACAAAATAATATATTTGACAAAAAATAAGGTTTGTAAAATATTTTATAAAGTATTCTTCGATTTCGACTCTTATTGAATAAACTATTATATGTTTTCTGTGTAATTATGCAAAAAATATTTAATTTCATACAATTTATTATTTAAATATAAACTCCTTTATTCAACACGGTTGTTTTCATTCACTACACCCTGGTATTTCAAAAGTTATGTATTTTTGACGCATGCTCCATAGAGCGGAAACCACTGTGCGACGCACACAGATACAGATGTGACAAATAGCGCACAAATTCCGCGCGGTAAATCAATACAGTGCTACCTAATTTCAGCTGTGCATGTTTTACACGCGTTATATAAAATTATAAATTCGCGGTACTTTTTACACAGAGTATGTCCTTATCGCACGTTGCACTCTAGACACTTGGCGTATGAGAACTGAGGCGAAAAAAGTGCAAGATTTCGACCGTTACGACACTTTTGCTCTAGTATGCGTGTTTACAAGCGTATGCCTATGTACCTATATGTATATTACTGAAGTACAGACAAGTGTGACGTTAAGGTTGAACGTCAGTCGCTTAGAGCAAACTGCATAACTTAACTTTGTATTTCTTTTTTAGAAGTTAAAAATTTTAAAAGATTTCGGTATATGGCAGTTGACGCCAATAGTTCAGCATTAGTGAGGTTTATAAAGCATGAGTTTGAAATTGAATGCACAATTAGTCATGATCTTTCTTGTCCAAACAAAGTAAAAACAGCATTTTAAGTTGGTTTTGAGATGATCATGACTAATTATGTAAACAATTTTAAACTCTTGCTTTATAAACCACAATAATACTGAACTATTGGCTTCAAATGCCACAGACCAAAATGCTTTTCATATTTAAATTTCTAAACAAGGAAAACAAAGTTAAGTTATGCACTTTACGCTAAGCTACTGACGTTTAACCTTAGACGTGTATTCATACAAATTGCAGTAGTATGCGTGCACGCACACTACCTCAATGTAACTACACACACAGTGGCAAAACCGATCATTGATTGTAGGCTACAACAACTCATACCAAACACGCATTCATTTATTTTTACATTGTTTTGTTCCACCAAAATAATCACCAGTAAAATTATCAAAAACAACCATCTCTTTTCATAATTTCTTTTAAATGGGATACATACTCGTACAATGTTATAGTACAAAATAGATACTATCGGTGTTACTACAAAACGGTGTTTAACTTTAGACAGTGTTTAAATATGTCGTTGTCACCTTCTCTTTCATATTTTAAAAGAGTGACAGCAACAGATTTAAACACTGTCTAAAGTTAAATACCGTTTTGTAGTAACACAGCCTGAGTTTTACATTATTCTTGTGGTAACTAAACCCGTGATTCCCAATGAGGTTTATTGGTACCGATTCGGTGAAGCACATCTTAACTTATTTGACAGGACTAAACTAAATTTAAGCGTTCTGTCCCTGTATTTTCGATAAAAAAAAAGAAAAAGACAGGATGCTTAAAATAAGGTTAGTCCTGTCAAATAAGTTAAGACGTGTTTTGCCGAATCGATACCTATATGAAGTTTTATATCAATATTGGTGTCGACTCAGTATAAAACGACTTAACTTATTTGACAGGACTAACCTTATTTTAAGCGTCCTGTCTTTGTCTTTTCGATAAAGAAAAGGAAAGGCAACGCTTAAATTAAGTTTAGTCCTGTCAAATGAGTTAAAACGTATTACAACACGGCAGTAACCTGTTATCTACTATCACGGACTGTATCTGTTTGCCCATGCTACTAACCAATTCTAACGCATATAATGTGTTTTAAGATGATGTTGCGGAAGCTAGAAACTGGCAATAGTACCTACTCGTCCACACTAACAACGTATACTATTGAACCAATTATCAAATCATGAAAAAAATCCTTCCAAGTGCGTGCTGTGTAGGCACAAAATAATCACTTACAGAAGGTTTACTCCGCATAACTAGCGAAAACACGCGCACGCACACATAGACGCGTACGTACGACGATCTCGGAGATAGTCGGGTGAATGCCAATACAAAATTCTGCCGAGATCATCATACGTACGCGTCTATGCATGTGTGCGTCTGTTTTCGCTCCGTCGTCGAGTCGGCTTTCTGGTAGTATATATTTTGTGGTGTAGGGTTCCATAGTTTGTTATAAGTAGTAGAAATTTTTTAAACTGTCGAAATCGACTTAAGAGCTTATCTTCCAATGAATGGCATTGTTATCTATTGTGAAGGTCGACCGCTAATTAGCAGTGCATAACGAAACGCATAAACAACAAAATATTTTATGTTAATAGCAACTTTACCACCTAAACAAAAAGGCTCAAATTTGAACGGCAACGCATTCCAGATAGTACTTTTTTAAATCGAAAGCGGCAGCACCACTTACAGAATGTTTACTCCGAATAACTAGCGAAAACAAGCGCACGCACACATAGACGCGTACGTACGACGATCTCGAAGATACTCGGGTGAATGCCAATACGAAATTCTGCTGAGATCATCGTACGTACGCGTCTACGCATGTTTGCGTCTGTTTTCGCTCCGTCGTCGAGTCGGCCTTCTGGTTGTATTTGTGGTTACAGGGTCATAAAGTAATGGCTTTCAGATCTACGGTAAGTTTGTTGACTAATACAGATCGATCGCGCCAAACTTCTAGTCCACTCGGAAGTTGCTCTTCCGAAGAACGGCCCATACATTGCCGATGCGAATCCTCCCGCGTTTAGAAACGACTAAAAGTTTGGCGCGATCTGTACTCGTTAACTTGTAAAGCCTACTCAGCTGTGTTAGTTTTCCTTTTAACTTCGTTTACTACCGTGAATTTTTTCACATATCCAAAAACAACCGTTTAGCTGGCACGGGAGAACACTTGAATCGATATATGATTTTCACACTACTGCAACATTTTTGAACAACCTATCCAACGACGTCCCACAAAGGGAAAGAGGAAAAATAATTTATCCCCTTTGCGTGTAGGCGAGGTACCCTGAAGAAATTTTTATTTTGCCACTTTGTCGGCGTGAATAATATGAAATAGTATTTGAGTTATGAGGGGGTCAAAAGTGGGTCCAAATGGTTCGTGTAATATTACACACGGTACCGCTCGCCATTTTGTTAGCTTGAACTTGGCTTGACACTCTACCGCGTGTCTAGATGTATAACCATGCCAATTTACAACTTTCTAGTACAAGAGCCTCTGAGCTAAACCGCGGACATACAGACAGACCGACATGGCGAAACTATAAGGGTTTCCTGCTGACTACAGAACCCTAAAAATGAGCTGTTCCTTAAAAAAGGACCTACTCGACCAAAATGTATCACACAACAGATTTTTATTACGATTTCTCGATATTTTTCACGAAACGTTGTTTCCGCAACATCATCATGCATGACAACTTGTGTATACGGTTTTGTTGTTATGTTCATGCAAATCGGGTCAATTTAGAAGGCGGAGCTCCGAGCAACTGCACGCCATCTATGACTAACTTCACGCCCTTCTTGCTAGGTCCGAACTGTAAGCGGTTTGTGGCTTTGTGCCTCGTTTAGAAATGGCGATTGACTAATTAGTATTCGACTTTGGCATACCATTCGGTGGTACCGTGGTACCAAACAAACTTTACAAAACAAAAAAAAAATGTAACATATTTTTGTAGCCAAAAAAAAATATTTTAATTACTTATTTGTTTCGTGACACAAACTAAGTTATCTAAAACCCCATAGAGACATTGACCTTTATTTACGCAGTATAAAATCTACACATGTATTCTACAAAACTACATTTATACTTACATTAGAAGCTACCTCTTATGTACTAAATAAGATCAATTTATGTGACGTACTGACTTATTTATCAACATAACTTTCAAATGAAAAATGACCAAATAAATTATAATAAGTACTATTTAATTTTAAACCTTCTGCATGCTTTCAGAAATTCAATTATATTTCTTTAAATAATTAAATAGATCAAATAAAATCTCCACTCGTTCATCATACATTTAAATAAATAAAAACTAAATCAACATTGACCAAAGGATTAGTTTTAGTGCAAAAGGAATTATAAAATTAGGAAGACATTTTATGACGGAAGCGGATTTTTACAAGTCCATTTGGTTACCAATTTCTTAAAAATATACAAGTTTTATTTTATTTATGACAGATTTTATTTAATAATTACTTTAGCATAATAAGCTCCAAACAAGTTTCCAAATTCTCATAGAACCAGTTTTTTGGGAAGTCAAGCGCGGGCCCAGTAAGAAATTGGGGGGGGGGGTCATTAGCTTTTGGAACTACCTATTTCAGGTTTAAATTAAACTTAAAATAAGACTAACCAACCTTTCTCTTAAGTTTATTACTTTAATTATTTTAAAATGGGGTAAAATGTATGACTTTACTCTATTTTCCAAACAAAATCCACCATTCAGAGGTTGACTACTCATACTGACCCCTCTCCTCCTCCCCCCACCCCCTTATGCCCACGCATGGATGGAGTAACTACATTATACATGAATTACACCTGATTTGTTATTAGACTATAAAATAAAACGCGGTGCTAAGTAAAGCGAAACATCAATGGTATGTCAGATTTAGAGTACCATCTACTAATAAATAATAGAAATGGAATGCAGTACAGAAATGTAAATTGAAATTTTTTTTTTCTTTTCTATCCGTTATTTTCGTCCTAAACCAAGCTCATGACGGTTCACTACTATCACAGTTATGGTAAAAATGCATTTCATTTTGGAGGGTTTTCTAAAACAATACTTTTATAAACAAAGTATGGACATAAATATTTTTGCACCAAGTTTGGTATAAAAATTGTGACCACTCTACTAACTAATCTAGATACCACATACGAAATGATGGTTCTTAGGAGGTAATCTAATTCAAGGCACGTATCCGAAGGGAGGGTCTAGAAGGGGGCCGGCCCGCCCCTAAAGTGTTATTCCGCCTAAGACAATGTTTGAAAAAAATTTTATTAAAAGTTTTAAAAATTTATCCTCGATCAGAAGTTTGTAAACTTTGTAAATAAGACTCACAATATTTTTTCTAAAGCGTGTATTATTTTTGGCTAAGCCCTCGCCCCTCCAACCAAATCCTAGATACGTGCCTGATAAATTCAGCAGCAATAGGGATCCACACTGCCAAATTATCCCTGTAGATGGCGCATCGTCGATCCGGCCATAAAAATATGTCATTTCAGTACATTGTTTTGGGTTTTGCGTAACTTTTGTTTTTCGATTAAAATCTTGGAATTATGTCTATATAATCTTTGTGTTCGTACCAGGATGCTATAATAATGGTGTTAATTTATTCCCGAAAAATCCCATATGAAAAATGTATAACATAATAACAATAACAATTATAGGTGACAAGAAGTATTAAAAACAACGCGAGATTTTGGAACACACACAAACAACAAAGTTTAACATAGTCAGTCGGACCTTAGTATTTATTGGCCGGATCTATGCTAGCGCCATCTGTTATTAGCTTTGCCTGTAGATCCCCATTCATCAACTTTCCAATCATTGTTTTATCCATCTACGCCGCCGTTGTTGCTTGCTGCTGTATTCAGAGACATGAAACATACATTTCTAACAAAATACTAAATATTAAGTTTAACAATGAAAGTACATAATTTCCCTCCGTACCATCCATTCCATGGATTACAACATTTCTCTAAAACTTTCTATCGACATTATATTTAGACAATCTTTTCGTACTTGATTAGTTCTCACCAAATATTCTAATATGTTTTAATGCTAGGCTTCCTGCAATTTAAGAGTTGGGGACATATGACATACGTTCGCATTTGCAGTAGCAACCTACCAAATTACAACTTCCGCCCCTCAACCCCACCCAAGGCGTAAAAGCCTGTAATTCAAACAATTGTACATTATTTGCAGGTAACCCAACATAACATTTGCTATCTTCAACTTCTGCCAACGTTAAATCTCTCATTTCTACATCAAACTCATGGTAGGTATGGTAAAGAATATTTTACACGTCACAATAAAAGCATAGCCTAGTTTTCAAGCCAGAGCGATATAACTCTTTGACACGAACAGTATAAAAATATTTAATCTTGCATCATTTTATCTTGTATATCATACCAACGCGTATCATTTCATATTTGACGTCTTGAAATAGTACAATAACTCTATATTTATTTGATTTTCTTCCCCACATGAGCATTTTTTTTTTTTTTGGTACGGCGTCATTGTGGCGTTACTTTTCAGAAAACAATTTTATTAGACTTCATCATGAAATCCTGTGTTCCTTCTGGGTGCCTAGAATTACCCTTTCTCTCCTTGCTTCAAACTAATAAGTACGTCTAATTTTTGATAAAAGAACGCAGAATCTCTACTGGTTCCTCAAAACACTCGGTACTCCTCCTGATGATGAAGTTGTCCCAAACTAGACAGAACTGCTCGAATCTCCGGGGAAGTGAAGCAAGTTGTCCCCGCTACAGGAAGGGGTGGGCGACGACGGGGGGTCTAGAGACGCGCGGGAGGCAGAGCTGAAGCTGCTGGAACTTAACTCTTCTTGTTCAGGCTCGTAGCGACCACCCGATATCACTGGAAGGGGCAAACTTGGGAGTTACAGCTGTCTTTGTTACACTTTAGACCAAGGTATGGAAGCGACTTGGGGGAGGGTTTAGGCTTCTACGTTATTATCCAACCCCTATCGCCCACGAACCATGGGTGTAACGCGCAATAACTTATCTAGATAAAGACATATTATCATTTTTAAAAGAGGATTGCAAAATATTTTAAACCGCATTTTAATTTTGGTTCGGGTGTGATTCGATTGTGTATAAAAAACGGTTTTATCACCGGGCTGGTGCACCTTGTAATAATGGATTGATATGGTCAAGTGCAGGATAGACAGGAAAGACGTAAGACGAGGACGAGGCAAAGACGTAGCCCCCTTTAATGTACATTCATACAAAATATTATCTTTTTTTGTTTTGAGTTTGTACTCAAAACATACAGGGAAGACAGGACGCAGAAACAAAACGCCACGTCTTCGCCTTCGTCTTTTCTGTGTAGCCTGCGCCTTAGAAGATATCCATTATTTTTCGGACAGTTGATGTTTTTGTTATGCTTTAGAAAACCCATAAATTCTTATTCACACTGCACGCAAGTTAATTCTTCTTTGAAATTAATTCAACATACTGTATTTGTTCTTAGTAGTTTTATATTTTTAACATTTTCCTTTTCTCTGAATTTCTTCTAAACTAAGTTTGGTTCAACAAAGAAAAGACACAAATGGTTTTTGGATTTTGATTTTTATTACTATTTGAATTTTAAACACTCCATAACATTAACAACAAAATCGTACTGAGACAAGGCAGCCAAAACTACAATTTTAGAATTTATTACCTTTTATATAAACCTAGTAATTCTCACAGTGACATAGTTGTAAATGTTTCATGCACCATACAAATAACACTAAGATGCACAGCGATTTTCTGCTAAAAAAAGTCAACGCATTAAGATTCAACCCAAAATAGCAATATTAAGTAACCAATACTAAAAATTTTGTACTTATAAATCAGGCTGTTGACTTTGTTGTCGTGATTGCATTCTTAGAGCTCACGCCAGGATAGAAGTCCCCTGTCAAAACAAACTGTGAAGGAATAATTACGAAAAAGCCTTTGTCCGCGGGACTCCATTCGTGGCGCGAGGTCTACTATTCAAGCAAATAATACACTAGTAAAAGCTACATACGAGTCTCGAAGGCTTGGAGGTTCTGTTTAGTCGCAACGTGACCGGCGCCATTTTGAATCGGTACACAAGCACATAAACAACAGAGTCCAAGCGACCGAAACCTATACAATGTGAGCTTTCATAATTTATTGTTTTAACATAAAGTAGACGATAAAATTAGTATATCAAAATCAAACTATAATCCAGCTAATCCCTGAATAATGGACTATAACTGCATTGAAAAGACCCTTGCCATGATATTAAAGATCGTTCACAATATTAAAAATCCGTCATGATATTAAAATTCTATGTCATGATATTTAGTTCAATAAGCTTGGCAACGGATCACAATTTAAATATAACTTTGAAAACAATTACAAACTACAAGCGCGGCTTGATTTTAAACGAGTGTTAATCATGAAAATGGTCTAAAAATGTAATTATGAGATATTATTATTATAAAGTCGTAACATGAGTAGAGACAATTTAAATTATACTGTGTTTATTTTCATTGTGCATCAAATTAATCTTAAAAAAGCTGCCATTTTAAATGGTAGATATCCTTCAAAATGGGTATTTATAATGTGACAAGTTAAATATAGAATATCGTTACTTTTTTTAGAAGCAAGGCCTTTTTCCATTGACAATGCCTTTTTCTTAAGTGATGTGAATCATCATCATGAAAATTTGATTATGCTTGGACTAAAATCTTAATTTTAAAACTGATATTGTATTTTTTTAATATAACCTTTTTATCGTTAAATAAATATTTTCTTGTCATGATTTAACATAGGTATTAAAACTAAGCAATATAAAAATTTAATACTTGAAACGTAAATAAATTAAGTAGATAAAAAAATATTAACTTTGTACACAAGATGACAGCCGTTAAATTAGAAAGGGTATTTTATACCGTCGTTGACTAAGTCATACATATTAATCAATTGAAGATATTTTGAAATTAATTACATTACGTATTCTTAAAGCAGTAAAGCAACATCTAATGTTTAAGGATAATACATAGCACATAGCCGAGGTATTGTTATACAACTTACAAGACTGTACGCACACAATTTGGGGTGTATTCCGTTTTGATCGCATCAGAGCATTGCGCGATTCTACTACCAACATGACAAACGTAAACGCCGCATCTAGATCATAAAATTTACAGCTGTCTCTTTCTTTTTCATACAATAAATAAAGATGGCGACTGGGTTTCGTTTTGGTGCAGTGATAACCAAAATGGAACACGGCCCTGTCATCATGTATTTTACTGTTACAGAGAAACAAAGACAACTTAACATTATTCCATTTATTGTTGTAGATTGTCTCGTTGTATGTTAGTTTGCGGAAAAAACTCTTTTTTATTTTTTATTTAATTTAAAACATAGCCGGTGTTACTACAAAACGGTGTTTAACTTTAGACAGTGTTTAAATCTGTTGTCGCCTTTTGTTTCATATTGTAAAAAAGTGACAGCAACAGATTTAAACACTGTCTAAGGTTAAACATCGTTTAAACGCCCTTTTGTAGTAACACAGACGTTTAAAGTTTTTTAAGTTTAAAAACGCCTTATTTTATTTTAATATTTTATCGTTTAGCACATGATGTAGAGATTCTATTGCAAGTTATACATTTTCAAAACGTTACGCTTAATAATACAATTATTTTTAAATAAATGAGGTATTGCAAAATTATACTGGCCTTGCTATTAAATTGCAAACCGAAAATTCATTTTCAAATAAATTGCATATGTCTCTACGAAATTTATGTGTAAAAATAAAGAAATCCTAAATAAGTTACTAAAAAATAAGTACTAAATTTATAATAGAGCACTTTTGAGGCAACTAATTTTATTTTTATGTAGACAGATCCCTTTATCACACAAATTTATTGTTGTTTATATCGTTGACAATACATTTCAACTTTTTTTACTTTTTATAGAATTCGAATCGCAATTGAAATCTGTCTGCTTAAAATTAAACTATTTTTTGTTATTTTACTAGATTTTTATATTTTTATTTTTATTTTTTATGATATGACAGTTAATAAATAATCCTTCTTGCAATAAATAAAGCATGAATCGCCTCAGATTCCATAAGACAGGAGTATTAGTTTTAAAACATATTCTGATTAATACCATTTAACTTTTATATTATTTTTGTCTTATACCTTATTTCAATATCTGTTTTTAAACCACTTAAACTAAAATACTTTAACAGCAGCGGATTTTCAATTGTTATACATATTGCAACATTCATTAAACTGCTAAAAATTGAAGCTAGTATATCGATGAACACATTTTGGGTATTATTTCTTCTTCCTACGTGATTTTTTAGACTTGGCTGATTGCTTTGCAGAAGGCTGAACTAAGCTCGATAGACTCACAGCTCTCTTGTCCTCTTTATCACTGTCAGTCGAGAGAACCGGAGAAGCATTATCATCGTCCGACGATTTCTCCATTATCTCACTCTCTTTCTCTTCTCGCTTATCTATTTTTATATCTATCTCCTGCGTAGTTATTTTGTCATTTTCAATGACACTAAAGCCTTTCTCTCTCGTTATCGGCACTTTTTCCAAATCGACCAAATTAAACGTGCTCGATTCGATCACCCTGTTTGTCGTCTCCTTTATAGAGGAAAGTATATCGTCAATGTTGATCTTGCAAATCGGACTTACAATTTTAGCATCATTAACTTCTAAAAGACTATCTCTCATCACTTCAAGTTTGAAGTCGTCTAGAGCAAAGTCGAGTGCTTCTAAAGGAGGCAGATCTAGCATATGCTCTTCGACGAAATTCAGTTCAGTTGGGGTATCGCATTCAGCTACCATTATATCAGTTCTTTTACAAAGCTCGAACAACTTGTCTTGTAACGATACCTCCTTGGAAGACGTTGCCTCATCTAATATATCAAATTTACATTCATCACCTTTTTTTTCCATCACCTCAGGAGCTTTTTTTGCGTTTTTGGAAGCCGCTATAGAGCTCCAAGACTTCACTGGTTTCTCAATAACTGGTTCAGGGTCATCGATTTTTTGGACAGGTTGAGGAGTCTTTATGCGATTCTTATTTCCTCTAGTAATTGTAATTTCTGGGAACTCGTCTTTAGTAGAATCAATAATTATTAAATCTTTGTGGTCAATTTCTGTATGGGACTTCTCTGCCATCTTTCTATTACTGTCGAGATAAGGTGACAAAGATTTGCTCTTTTTAGTCTTTGGCAAGCTGATTTCTCGTTCAAAGAACGAAGTGCTTTCACTTGCGGTGCCATCTTTCCTAACCTGAATAGTTTCAAAAGCATCTTTTAGGAATTCTTTGTCTTGGTAAGGTTTCGAATTGAATAAAACTTCAATATTATCATCGGTTTTGAAGATTTTCGATTTTCTGATGGGTGAAATTGTGCGTTCGAGGGGTACTATGTCAAAAGACTTTTCATATTTGTCTTCCTTATATTCACATTCAACTTTTCTTTCAGGAGTAATGCTTTTAGGAGATCGTGTCTTTCTTTTGTTATAGTACTGTCGTGTAGCTTCTGAATCATCGTAAGGTGAAGAAATCGCCACCAAGTCCCCACTAGAAACTTGTGATTTGTCATCAATTGCATGTATTTCTACGAAACTATCTTCTTCAGCTTTTGTTGCGGCATCTTCTTGAGTTTTTCTATTTTTACGATTTCTTTTAGGCTTTGTTTTAGTTTCTTCGGAACCTTTCTCTACCGAAGCTGTCGGTTGAACGGTTATCGGTTCATTTTTCTCAGTTTCGTTTAACAAAAGATCCCACGCTTGTTCTTCTGTTTTAATATCTTCTTCACAACGTTTTGTTTTGTCAAATTCTTTAGATTTCAAAGGCAATTTTGTCGTTACAGTGACGGAAGGGTCATTCTTAATCTCTTTAACAGGTTCAATGACCTCTTCTTTTGGTGATTTTATCTCTTTACTGAGTTTTGCTGGTTTAACTTTACTTTTTTCGATCTCAGCAGCCTTTTTTACTTCTTCAGAGGATATGACAGTTTTAGAGTAATTATCGTCGTTGAGTTTTGTTTCTTTCAGACGTTTGGGACAATTATCTTCTTTGGGTTTTACTTCTTTAAGGGGTTTAGTTGTTTTGGGATCATCTTCATCAACTGTTTTTACTACTTTAGGACACTTAGTTGGCGCATCGTCGTCAATCGGTTTAGCTACCTTAAAAGGATTTGTCGATTCAGAGTCATCTTTATCATTTAGTCGCATTTGTTTATCATCTTTCTGTTTTTTCAACGGTTTTATTCTATCATCCTGCATTTCAAAAGGTTTAGTTTGCTTCGCGCCATCTTTGTCGTCTACTTTAGTCTGTTTTATACCTACAGTTACTTCAATTCGCTTCACCTCTTCTTCTAGTACCATACGTTTAGTATTAACGCTACTGTCACTATTTTCTCTATCACTAAGTAACTTTGGGGTGGGTGATTTCTTAACTCTAGCGGCCGGCTGAATATCATCCGACTGATGAGATTTTGGCAGTGTTTCACCATCGGCCGTTTCTGCCGATTTTCGTTCATGCGTCTCGCTCGCGGCCTCCTTGAGATCTTTGTGTATAACGTCATCGTCTACCTTGTCCACTTCAGCATAGTCCGTGGGTAAAGCGCAGTGGTCACGTACCGGGTCCGCGTCTGTAAGCGCGACGGGAATGACAACGTGCGACGCAAGGGGCAACGGCTCGTCGTCAGGTGACAGGTGGTTGACGGGAGTCAACGTCTGCACCGGGATGCGAGTGCCACGCGGTAACGGCCTCACCACGATGTCTGCGTGAGAAGGCAGGACTGCAGGCGCGCGCACCACGGGGCGGAAGTGCGCTTCGTCGTCGTTGGAGTGCGTATAGAGGTCGGGGTCATCGAGCACGGGGTCACATCCCGGCGTCGGCACCACCACGGTCCCGAGCGGGTCCACGGCGCGCGTGATGGCGACGGACACCTGCCCGCCCCGCTCCGCCTCACTCCGCTCCGCCGCACGCCAGCCTATACGTGACAGACCAAAGGCAACCTCATTACTAACACGTCATCGCAAGGAGGAGATTTAGAAAAAAGCATTTGTTTAGCCAAAAATGTGGGTGCATTAGTAATAAAGGATGCCTTCGGCTCAGGTATAGGTCCGGCGTTGTTGGTCGTTCGCCAATAAAATGCTTTCTTCGTCACTCCCCCGCGCGGTTTTTATATTGGCATCTTGAGTGTGAGTCGAACACTTTCACGGACACCGAATAACTCGCAATATATCGCAATATTATACACACTCGCGATTTAAATAAAATAATTGGTATTATGAAGTGCAAAATGTTAAAATATTTTTGGTTTGTTAATTGGTATTGATGAAGTGTGTGAAATTCTATATTGACAATAGTAATGGTAATTCCAACAACGAATTAAATAAATCAATAAAATATATAATTAATAGTTAAATTCAAGTATAACAAAATAAAACTTAGACTGAAAAATAAAAGCAAAATAATTCCATAGAAATGAGACGATTGTTAGAGTTTAAGGATCGATTTTTTAGATTTGGAACAATAAGAATAATTTGAACGCTAAAAATCGCTAATCCAAAAGGTTACGTCAATTTTTTTTTTGGATTCCTCTTGCCCGGGTGTATCCGAAAATACCCCATGTAAACAATTTTTCCGAACACAAATTTTTCTTAGCTCATTTTGACCTTAATAAGTTTGGAAGCCGATTTCATCGAAAAATTGCCTATTACGAACAACTTTTTTTTTACTATTTGGTAAGCTAATAAATTGTTCAAGTTTTTAAAAGTAGTTTGAATCTATGATATCTACATCCATTTTATATTGTGAAGAGAATTTTGAAAACTCCGTCCAACTCAAACCAAAAATTTTCCCTTTCGACCCTTTTTTCGGTAACTTGTAATGAAGAATGTTGTTTAGTTGATTATAACGTATCAAAGAGTAACTCGAGAATTTTGAGAAAAAAAAAAAACAAAAAATCTTACCAATAAACAAGTTATGATTTTTTTCAAGTTGCTCTGGTAGAAAATTCGCAAATACACATTTAAAAAATCATAACTTCTAAACTGCAAAAAATCGCAGAACATGCATGGGGTATTTTCGGATACCTCAGGGCAAGAGGAATCTAAAAAAAATTTTTGACGTCACCTTTTGGACCACCCTGTATACTATATGGATTACTAGATATTTTTATAATAATGCATAATAAGATTTTCCTAGTTGTGAATTTAACAGTAAATTAAAAAGAAATCCTAACTCACATTACATTAATTTTGATGTATTACTTCATACATTATTATTAGCTGAGGATTGCTTTTGAGCGTCAAAATCATTTCGTAGATGAATCAACCCTTAACTCGTCACGTGCGACAAATCCAATGGTCCAGGAGGTGCTGAACAAAAAATAACTCATTTTGACATTGAAATGGTTTGCTTCTCTGTTATTTCCTTTAAGAAAAAGCTCAAAGAACACTACCTCTCACAATCTGAATAGATAGATATTATATATATTTATGTTTATGTAGTTTATTACACACTATGTATATTTATAATATTTTATATATTGTATTTATAGTAAGTATTGATATAATTTTTTATTTTGTTATTAAACGTGTATAATTGTTTGTATATTCTTCTTCTCTGTGTACACGTGTATGATTACTCCGTTTATGTTACTTTTTCCTATTGTAATGGTTTTGCTGTCAGAAATCTCTGTTTAGAGATAAGCTCGCCAATGTGCATCTTTTTACTGTAATTTTGTTTATGTTTATATTTCCGTGTGTACAATAAAGAATAAAGAATTTAAATCTAGTTTTAGTTACTTATGTCAACGTCTTGCTAGCTACAGCTGTTGCGTTTACCTAGAACGGGTCAAGAAGTTTGATGTCGTCTGGCGGCATGAAAGCAACGAGTAAACGGTTTGTCATTTCAACAACAGTATATTTGGTAAAGTACAGCAACATATAAAAAAATCAGCCTTGTCATTATCACGTGCATAAAGTCCGCCCTCTTGCACCTTCACTCACTTGAAGTTACTTTTTACTTCCTGTGGCAAATCTATGTGAAGTTGCAAGAGGCGGGGTTTCGTGCACTTGATAACGACAAAGCAAAATTTTTTATATGTTCCTGTACACCCACCAAATACACTGCATTTGAAATGACAGACCGTTTACTCGTTGCTTTCATGCCGCCAGACGAGATCAAACTTAGACTTGACCCATTCTAGGTAAACGCAACAGCTGTAGCTAGCAAGACGTTGACATAAGTAACTGAAACTAAATTTAAATAACAGAGAAGCAAACCATTTCCATGTCAGTTATTCTTATTTGAGTTATTCTTTGTTCAGCGCCTCCTAGACTACAAGTTCAACGGCGGTAAGAGGCGGGCGGGGGACGCCACGATCCCATAACCACCCGCCCCGGCCGCCCGCAAATCGAGGTGTATCGCAAACGACCCTAAAACGGCCGTCCGTTGCATTAAGCGCGCGGCGTGCTGTTTTCATAGATACAACATTTTGTAATTTCTTGTTCCAATTACTCCATAAAAAAGCCTTTCTTGTACTTCACTAATTATGTAACCATTCATTCTATTCCTTTTTGTCGTTCACTTGATGCGACCGACACGATAAAATACAAACATGTTTGAAATTCAAACGCGGGAACCGATAAATGCGATGTTGCACGACCGTGCGCGGTGCTATATAGTTAGGACAGACTCTTTCGAAGGGCTATGTTTAAATTTTGTCGCGTCGGTTTGTCGGTCGGATGACAAAAGTTGAGTCGTGAAACGACTGTCAATTAGGACGTAGCGTTACGCAGCGCTGCTCTATGAAACAGACCTGAAACAGCACGCCGCACGGGCATCCGTACCGGGCGCACGCTTAACGCAGCAAACTTCATAAGGTAACAAGTACACATACCATGGTCTTCTTTCATAGCCTCAGCCAAGTCCTCTCGTAGTTGCACGTCCGTGACGCGGGGACCTTCCAGGAGCGACTTGCGACGGAGCGAGTCCACCGGAGAGTGTTCTACGGAACCTGAAAATAAGACGGGTTGTTACTGCACTGTATTTTACAATGAGCTATGTGTGTAAGAGGGTACGCTCAATCGGACAACATCGTGCTAGCCATCTCTTTCGCACAGGGTCAAAATACGTGCCGGGCATGGACATGAGCAGTGGTAGCTCAATGGGTCGTCGGAATCCTGCCCGGTCGAAATTAATAAACGAGTTTGTAATGAAACATATTTTGTCCTGGGATAAGAAACCTTCTTGCTGCTGGCCTGGGAATATCGAGCACGAGCTGAATATGGAGAGTGGACGGATAACAGATTGGATTGGATAAAAGATTAAGAAAATAAATCTGAGAAAGAAAAGCAGCCCTTGGCGTAGCAATCTGTGTTACCGGCTCACTCAGTATATTGGAAGCCCCAAACTCATTTGTTCTTATCTTTATTGGTGCATATAGCGCAAAGATTTCAAAAGTTTAGATGAGCCCTGGCACCTAAAATCTATTGCATTGTTTTTGAATGTGTGCGTTAACATAATGCCGACGCGCGCACAACCTACGGTCAGCAAACTGATCAAACTACTGAAGTCGTAAAAATTCAAATCTTTAAGTGCACTTAAGACGTCCAACTATCACTGTGTTCAGATGAGCACTGATTCCAAACGTGTGAACGTCACCCATTTAAAGGTGGAAACATAAGTGATCAACACACTTCTACAAGTCATTTGACATTGATCTCGACTGCGTTGTTTGAAAGGATATCCAACAGAAAAGAGTAGAATCCTGGCTCCACCAGCCAACGCTGCAGCTTCACCTTAGCCAACTTCGGCTGGATTTTTATATAGTAGAAATGTTTAACTATTATCGTTAATTTCTGTTCACTTGGTTTTAATTTTCATTATATCATTAAATTGTTATCATTATCATAGGAAGTGTGATTTTATTAAAAACCCACACCTCATCTTGTAACAAGATCTTGGAATATATTTGTAATAAATATTGTGACTTCAATGGCAACTCAGCCCGCAACAAACTTAGCCCACGGGCTGAGTTGACCACTTTGTAATACAAAGTTTGTATACCTGCTGATGTTGAAGCAAAACACTGTAAGATAAACCTGCCTGCATGCCCTATAAAGCGTGTATTTGTGCCCGAAGGATGGTGATAAGGCTCACCTCCTACGTAGGGATATAAAAACAAGCGGGAAAAGAGAATGGACGAGTGTTCTGGTCATAGTCGACTCGAGGATATAATTTCTCGTGACACGCTGTGATATCATACGCAGATTCTAAGCAGTGTTTATAAACGCGGTGTGAAGGCCCTTTTCTAATAAAATGTGATACAATTTTTTGTACACTAACATAGGTATAAGTAAATTGTTACTAACACTTTATGGATGTATGTCCGAAATAAATGATTTATTATATTATTATTATTATAATTAGCCGTTGGGACACTCGTGCAGCCTATTACGAAACTTAAGATTCGCTTTGTATCGTTTCATAAAAAAGCGCGTGTCCCAACTTGGGACTCCCAAGTGTCTCAGTTGCACAAAATATTATTTTGCTTAGCGAAGAGTTCCATTAGTAATTTCCTGAGGATTGGTAAAAAGTGCGTTTTTGCTCCCAGGCAACTCTGAAATAGTACAGCCATGTTTAGATCTGGCGACCCCGCTTGGGACGTTTTCCCTACTCTCTACTACTCATGACATGTTCAAGAAACAAATAGCTACTCACTAGCAGATCCCGAGTCGATGAGTACCGGCACGATGGGTCTAACTCCGGGCATGTTGACGGGGTTAGATCTGGCGACCCCGCTTGCGACACTTGTCTCTACTTCGACTGTTTCTGCCTCCGATAGGGATGAGTTAGACCTGGAATTTAAAATATTTTGAGCAATGTCTGAAAGTCACGTTGTTCAAGGTCAAGTTCAAATTAAAACAAAACCACGGTGTGATCCGAGCTGGGTTCCAGATAATCCGTTCTGATTCATATCACTCCCAAAATATCAAATAAATACAAAAGTAGTTTCATACGTTCGTGAGATTGAATGTTAATTAAAGATATCAAATTGAGGTGGCCACTCCTAGCACGGACCTCGGTCTACTTTGGGCTGCTACTGTATATACAAGTTACACAATGCACCAGTCGAACTATTCGACCATATAACATGGGACTAGGCAAGCGCACGCATTCCCCTCTGCCGAAGTACATGAACAATGAACAATTTGTTCCTATAAGTTTGCTTGTGTGCTTGATTTGTGTTACTTTCAATTTTTCGCTGGAGTGTGCATGAGTGAGTAAACATGTCGCGGAAAGCGGCAGAATAAATTCAGTACTAAAAGTCACACTTTGCCACGTCCCGTGTTAAATGGTTTAAGGTCAAACCCGCAGGGTTATTACGATCTTGCAAAAAATAAGCAATCGACAAAAATTGCGCAGTTGCTGTGTCAAAAGTCACTTTCTTAATAATAAAAATAACTTTTGACACATTAATTGCACAATTTTTGTCGATTGCTTACTGTTTGCAAGATACGTAATAAGCCATTCGGTTTCTATACTTGTTAATCTGAGTTTTGCATGTACTTTAGCCATTCAACGTTTCGCTAAGTAAATAAATAAATACTGTTGAAAAATTTACCCAGTGCTGGTGTAAGTTTTAAAGACGAATTGTGGACCCATCCACAACCTTCGGTGTGGGCCCGCGTGAGTCACAATCTCGACTTGCGCCAGCCAACGCTCTTCCTCGCTCACGCAAGCGTCCGCGCAGCGCTGTTGGATAAACAAACACGTTACAATGACAGGGTACTACTGGGATTGGATAGAAATAGAAATTCTTTAAAGTTAATACTTGCGATTGTCGGCTCTTGGTGAAACATCATCATGGATGAAAACAAACACTTGTAAAAAGCTTAGACAATGCTTGTTTGATATATAACTAAATTATTATGTTATTCCCTTGAGAATGCCGATAAGGCGAAACTAGTTGGGGTTAATTTTGCTATAAATTAAATTATGAAACAGTACAAGTGTTTGTTTTTATCCAGAAATTCTTTATTTGCAAAAAACTTATCATATTACATTAGGAGTTGGGACATCCTTTTAAGTATTAAAAATACCTATGCCAGGATGTCCCGCTCCTTCATAACTATGGTTATGGTTTTAAAAAATAAACTTAATACATAATTTTAAACTTTAGTTATGAGTGTGGTTGTAATTGTGAGTGTGTGTGTTTGTAATTATTATAAACCATATCTCCCTAGCCCTGCGACCGGAGTCTTGGGATCAGTATATAATTGCTACTAGGGAGGGTTTGTGTACTTATATTATATGAGTTTATGTTTGTAAATGTAGATTGGTATCTAGAATTTATACAGTGACTTCCATTAGGGCCTCTACTTGATTTATAGTTTAGGTTTTGTAACCATGCCGTGATTGTCTTTTTGCATTTGCATAGGCGTAGCAAGGGGGGGGGCAGGTGGGCCCGGCCCACCCCAGAATAAAAGTAAAATATTAAATAAAACCAAAATACATCAGCAATATACGTAAAACAATGTTAATGTTTTTAATAATACCTACACCACCTTCCTATGTGTATACTAACATCAACTAACATGTCTAACATGCATAAATAAAAACGAAAAGTTTTGTATTCAATGTCTTTAACATCTATCTGTCAGTGGTCGGTCGGCTGGGTTAATAATTAAATCTGCCCCCCCCCCCCCCCCCGAAAAAAATCATTGCTACGCCCTTGTGCATTTGTAAAGTTGTAGTGGGAAAATATTTAGTAATTCTGTTTGCTTGATTGTATAAATCCACAGATTTCAGGAGACATGGCAAGGGGAGGGTTTGCGAACGCATCTGGCCTAAAATAGGATAGATGCGAGACCCAATGTCAATATAGATGTGATGTGTTGTGTTGTCCGTGGCTAAAGGTTGATGCGCTGCCCTCTTTTTGCATGTGTACTATTAGTGTATGAGTATGTGTGCCGTACTTGTAGTTTTTGTGTTTATGTCGGTGAAATAAGTGAGCATTTTATACGGAAACATACAATTTCATTTAAAGATACAAACGGCACCAAACTTAATGGCGCCTCTGAAGTTCTCTCTCTGTCTTTCATCTATCTCCTGTCATCTATTTTTCCCTGTCCGTCTCACCGGCGCTAACTTCACTTGGGCGCCTTTAACTTTGACGCGACCTGTTAGTTGTCCTGAGAAATTGCACAGCGCCTCTAGCGGTTTACGAAAGGAATAAAATTTCTTATAAAAAATATTTTACGCAGTCGCTAACGAGTATCGAGTCCCAAACTCATGGCCTGCTGATATGTCGACTTACCCGACAATTTATGGAAGGCCTACTGATATGTCGACTTACCCGACAATTTATGGAAGGCCTACTGATATGTCGACTTACCCGACAATTTATGGAAGGCCTGCTGATATGTCGACTTACCCGACAATTTATGGAAGGCCTGCTGATATGTCGACTTACCCGACAATTTATGGAAGGCCTGCTGATATGTCGACTTACCCGACAATTTATGGAAGGCCTGCTGATATGTCGACTTACCCGACAATTTATGGAAGGCCTGCTGATATGTCGACTTACCCGACAATTTATGGAAGGCCTGCTGATATGTCGACTTACCCGACAATTTATGGAAGGCCTGCTGATATGTCGACTTACCCGACAATTTATGGAAGGCCTGCTGATATGTCGACTTACCCGACAATTTATGGAAGGCCTGCTGATATGTCGACTTACCCGACAATTTATGGAAGGCCTGCTGATATGTCGACTTACCCGACAATTTATGGAAGGCCTGCTGATATGTCGACTTACCCGACAATTTATGGAAGGCCTGCTGATATGTCGACTTACCCGACAATTTATGGAAGGCCTACTGATATGTCGACTTACCCGACAATTTATGGAAGGCCTACTGATATGTCGACTTACCCGACAATTTATGGAAGGCCTGCTGATATGTCGACTTACCCGACAATTTATGGAAGGCCTGCTGATATGTCGACTTACCCGACAATTTATGGAAGGCCTACTGATATGTCGACTTACCCGACAATTTATGGAAGGCCTGCTGATATGTCGACTTACCCGACAATTTATGGAAGGCCTGCTGATATGTCGACTTACCCGACAATTTATGGAAGGCCTACTGATATGTCGACTTACCCGACAATTTATGGAAGGCCTGCTGATATGTCGACTTACCCGACAATTTATGGAAGGCCTACTGATATGTCGACTTACCCGACAATTTATGGAAGGCCTGCTGATATGTCGACTTACCCGACAATTTATGGAAGGCCTGCTGATATGTCGACTTACCCGACAATTTATGGAAGGCCTGCTGATATGTCGACTTACCCGACAATTTATGGAAGGCCTGCTGATATGTCGACTTACCCGACAATTTATGGAAGGCCTACTGATATGTCGACTTACCCGACAATTTATGGAAGGCCTGCTGATATGTCGACTTACCCGACAATTTATGGAAGGCCTGCTGATATGTCGACTTACCCGACAATTTATGGAAGGCCTGCTGATATGTCGACTTACCCGACAATTTATGGAAGGCCTACTGATATGTCGACTTACCCGACAATTTATGGAAGGCCTACTGATATGTCGACTTACCCGACAATTTATGGAAGGCCTGCTGATATGTCGACTTACCCGACAATTTATGGAAGGCCTGCTGATATGTCGACTTACCCGACAATTTATGGAAGGCCTGCTGATATGTCGACTTACCCGACAATTTATGGAAGGCCTACTGATATGTCGACTTACCCGACAATTTATGGAAGGCCTACTGATATGTCGACTTACCCGACAATTTATGGAAGGCCTGCTGATATGTCGACTTACCCGACAATTTATGGAAGGCCTGCTGATATGTCGACTTACCCGACAATTTATGGAAGGCCTGCTGATATGTCGACTTACCCGACAATTTATGGAAGGCCTACTGATATGTCGACTTACCCGACAATTTATGGAAGGCCTACTGATATGTCGACTTACCCGACAATTTATGGAAGGCCTGCTGATATGTCGACTTACCCGACAATTTATGGAAGGCCTACTGATATGTCGACTTACCCGACAATTTATGGAAGGCCTACTGATATGTCGACTTACCCGACAATTTATGGAAGGCCTGCTGATATGTCGACTTACCCGACAATTTATGGAAGGCCTGCTGATATGTCGACTTACCCGACAATTTATGGAAGGCCTGCTGATATGTCGACTTACCCGACAATTTATGGAAGGCCTACTGATATGTCGACTTACCCGACAATTTATGGAAGGCCTACTGATATGTCGACTTACCCGACAATTTATGGAAGGCCTGCTGATATGTCGACTTACCCGACAATTTATGGAAGGCCTGCTGATATGTCGACTTACCCGACAATTTATGGAAGGCCTGCTGATATGTCGACTTACCCGACAATTTATGGAAGGCCTGCTGATATGTCGACTTACCCGACAATTTATGGAAGGCCTGCTGATATGTCGACTTACCCGACAATTTATGGAAGGCCTACTGATATGTCGACTTACCCGACAATTTATGGAAGGCCTGCTGATATGTCGACTTACCCGACAATTTATGGAAGGCCTGCTGATATGTCGACTTACCCGACAATTTATGGAAGGCCTGCTGATATGTCGACTTACCCGACAATTTATGGAAGGCCTGCTGATATGTCGACTTACCCGACAATTTATGGAAGGCCTGCTGATATGTCGACTTACCCGACAATTTATGGAAGGCCTGCTGATATGTCGACTTACCCGACAATTTATGGAAGGCCTGCTGATATGTCGACTTACCCGACAATTTATGGAAGGCCTGCTGATATGTCGACTTACCCGACAATTTATGGAAGGCCTGCTGATATGTCGACTTACCCGACAATTTATGGAAGGCCTGCTGATATGTCGACTTACCCGACAATTTATGGAAGGCCTGCTGATATGTCGACTTACCCGACAATTTATGGAAGGCCTGCTGATATGTCGACTTACCCGACAATTTATGGAAGGCCTACTGATATGTCGACTTACCCGACAATTTATGGAAGGCCTACTGATATGTCGACTTACCCGACAATTTATGGAAGGCCTGCTGATATGTCGACTTACCCGACAATTTATGGAAGGCCTGCTGATATGTCGACTTACCCGACAATTTATGGAAGGCCTACTGATATGTCGACTTACCCGACAATTTATGGAAGGCCTGCTGATATGTCGACTTACCCGACAATTTATGGAAGGCCTGCTGATATGTCGACTTACCCGACAATTTATGGAAGGCCTACTGATATGTCGACTTACCCGACAATTTATGGAAGGCCTGCTGATATGTCGACTTACCCGACAATTTATGGAAGGCCTACTGATATGTCGACTTACCCGACAATTTATGGAAGGCCTGCTGATATGTCGACTTACCCGACAATTTATGGAAGGCCTGCTGATATGTCGACTTACCCGACAATTTATGGAAGGCCTGCTGATATGTCGACTTACCCGACAATTTATGGAAGGCCTGCTGATATGTCGACTTACCCGACAATTTATGGAAGGCCTACTGATATGTCGACTTACCCGACAATTTATGGAAGGCCTGCTGATATGTCGACTTACCCGACAATTTATGGAAGGCCTGCTGATATGTCGACTTACCCGACAATTTATGGAAGGCCTGCTGATATGTCGACTTACCCGACAATTTATGGAAGGCCTACTGATATGTCGACTTACCCGACAATTTATGGAAGGCCTACTGATATGTCGACTTACCCGACAATTTATGGAAGGCCTGCTGATATGTCGACTTACCCGACAATTTATGGAAGGCCTGCTGATATGTCGACTTACCCGACAATTTATGGAAGGCCTGCTGATATGTCGACTTACCCGACAATTTATGGAAGGCCTACTGATATGTCGACTTACCCGACAATTTATGGAAGGCCTACTGATATGTCGACTTACCCGACAATTTATGGAAGGCCTGCTGATATGTCGACTTACCCGACAATTTATGGAAGGCCTGCTGATATGTCGACTTACCCGACAATTTATGGAAGGCCTGCTGATATGTCGACTTACCCGACAATTTATGGAAGGCCTACTGATATGTCGACTTACCCGACAATTTATGGAAGGCCTACTGATATGTCGACTTACCCGACAATTTATGGAAGGCCTGCTGATATGTCGACTTACCCGACAATTTATGGAAGGCCTACTGATATGTCGACTTACCCGACAATTTATGGAAGGCCTACTGATATGTCGACTTACCCGACAATTTATGGAAGGCCTGCTGATATGTCGACTTACCCGACAATTTATGGAAGGCCTGCTGATATGTCGACTTACCCGACAATTTATGGAAGGCCTGCTGATATGTCGACTTACCCGACAATTTATGGAAGGCCTACTGATATGTCGACTTACCCGACAATTTATGGAAGGCCTACTGATATGTCGACTTACCCGACAATTTATGGAAGGCCTGCTGATATGTCGACTTACCCGACAATTTATGGAAGGCCTGCTGATATGTCGACTTACCCGACAATTTATGGAAGGCCTGCTGATATGTCGACTTACCCGACAATTTATGGAAGGCCTGCTGATATGTCGACTTACCCGACAATTTATGGAAGGCCTGCTGATATGTCGACTTACCCGACAATTTATGGAAGGCCTACTGATATGTCGACTTACCCGACAATTTATGGAAGGCCTACTGATATGTCGACTTACCCGACAATTTATGGAAGGCCTACTGATATGTCGACTTACCCGACAATTTATGGAAGGCCTACTGATATGTCGACTTACCCGACAACTCATGGGCTGTAGTAGCGGGTTCGATGCGGGTAGAGGCGCCAGCAAGTCTGCGGCCGCGGGCGGTCGCTGTAGCGGCCACTGCGATATCGGTTCCACCTCCAACTCTATCGGCGACTCGTCGCAGATCTTCTCTTTTGGCACATCTGCAAGGTGAATGAATGTAGAAAGTTATAATCACAAATAGTTAGAAGTTTTATGTTTCAACTCAACGATTATAATATAAGTCTCAATCAGTTTTAATTTATATATAAATTATGTAGCTTTTGACCGCGGCTTCACTCGCATGGCAAGGCCCACTTTCAATGTTTTTATCGACAGTTTACAGGTTGGAGGTTATTTTATCGACACCCTATATGTTGACCAGGAGGGTCGCTTCTAGTCACTAAGAGGATAGTAAAGAGAATTATATCCAAACCCGTTAAATGGTTCTCAAGTTAAACGGAACAGACTAATAGATTAACAGACAATATTTGTAAAAGTACACGAGGCGTTCAGGGACTACCGCAAAATCTACGGAAGTCGTTAACGGAAGCTACTTGCAAATACTCTCCACTTCACATACTAACAAACTCGGTGTTGGTTTGAACAACTATGGGGGCACAACGTTTGTTTTTCTAATTTCAAAAGTATCTTCAAGTCTCCATCACGCATTTCGCAGTATCAAAGTCACCATATTAAAGGCAGTTATACTCACTTCTACTGGGCCGCACAGTGAGCATCAGATGCAGTAGACAGCCGTTAGCCGCCATTAGATAGAGCGCAAGATGCGCCCCGCCCCGCGTCGCTCCCGCCCCCGACCCTGACGTCACTAGCGTGCCGAAGCGAGCGCGCGCTAGTAGCGGCGCGAGGAGGGAGTCTTCCGACAGAGACGAGAGGCGTTGTCGACCTGGGAATAAGTAGTAGAACATTGAACGAGCTAGTTATAACGAATCTTAACAGATGGCGCTTATCATTCGGATTTTAATGTGTATGTGTACCATAGAAATTTATTTATTTATGTATTTACAATAATTTTTTTATTTTACTAATTATAAAAAGTGTGTATTTTTAATTTTCTATAATTTTATGTTTTAACATTATTCATGTTTTTTACAAATTAAGTCTTGCATGCTGTGCGTGCGCGCCTTTGGATGGCAATCTAGCTCGAAACTCTTATTTATTATTTAGTCTTAAGAAATTTCTTTGATTGTTATCTGTTGTGCATGCCTAATAAATAAAATAAAATAAGAAATTATCAAGATATATTTCGGGTCCGACCGAATATTATAATATAATATTATTTCCAATATATCTTGGGATTACCTTATATTTGTATTATCCTATTTATCAGTATATTTATATTAAAAAAAAACGAAAAACATTAAAAGCCGTTATATTGTATTTAATTTTTAAAAATACCATATAAATTATAACTTTTACCAGCTAAAGATGTGTTTATGTTTAATATCTGAGTATATAATGGCTGTATATTATTATGGTTCTGCAGCGGCCCTACCACGTTATTCTGATTTGTATCAATTTCAAGCAAATGCATGCGAAATTCAACGCGTGCAAAAGAGATGGCATGTTAGGCGGGCGTCGTCGCACGCACGACAAATTTCAATCTCAAGTTGATGTTGATGAAAATGAGAATTACGTGGTAGACCCGCTGGTCTATTTGTGTTTGAAATTTTTCTTTTTACCATTTGTTTTAGGACTCTTTGAATCCTTAAGGGGGAACGATTCGAGCAGCTAGGCACCACATCCTCGTGAGATGGCGCTGTTTTGCCAATATTGATATTGAATTTTTTAATGATCTTACTTTTCATTTCATTTTCATTTTTCTTTATTCAGGAAACAAACAGTCATTTTACAAAATTAAATTAAATAAAGTAACATACAATGGGACTTGGAGCTCCCTATATAGATCTAAAGATACATACTGTAAGAAACTAAATTACTAAATTGTGTATAATAAATTTTTATAACTTACTACTTAAAAATATGTAAATACCTTTTTTTGCAGATAATATATTAATTGTTTTGATTATCTACTCCAAAGGAGTAGGCTAATGTGTTTTTTAAATATGGTGTAAGAAAGACAAAAAATATCAATTTCGCTCAAGTTCTTGTTATAAAATGAAGGACTACGCCTTAAAAATGTATTTTTCGCATAATTCGAATGGCAGCGGTTTACGCAAAAAGTATCGTTTGGGCGGCTATAGTAACGAGGTATTTTAAAGTTCAAGTTTTCTAATAAGTAACAGGAGTCTGTTTGGCCATTAATGATTTTATATAAAAAGCAGGTATCTAAGAAGTTGCGTCGAATATAGAGAGGAGGCAATCTGTGACGATGTGTACTGATGTCATATTAACTAACAGAACCTCACAGGTACATTTCATACAGGTGGTACGGTGAGCTTATTTTGGAGTCCAAATAAAAGTAATTAATTTGATACAAAGTTCACTGCCAATAAATTAGTTTAAAACTAGCATATATTTGCAGTAAAACTACAACAACATGCGTACGCGCCACGCAAATTACGCAGCAGCTAAACAAAACTGCGTCATTTGCAGTCCCATTATACGCTTCAGCTGGCCTTGCTAAATGTTTCTTAACAAATATTTTAAAAATCCATAGCAATCAGTCGCAGGATTCACTTTTTACGGTTCCGTACCCAAAGGGTAACCAGCGGGACCCTATTACTAAGACTCCGCTGTCCGTCTGTCTGTCCGTCTATCTCTCCGTATGTCTGTCCATATGTCTGTCCGTCTGTATCTCATCAACCGTGATAGTTAGACAGTTGAAATTTTCATAGATGATGTATTTCTGTTACCGCTATAACAACAAACACTATAAAATAGAATAAAATAAATATTTAAGGGGGCTCCCATACAACAGACATTTTTTTTTTGCCGTTTTTATAGATAATGGTACGGAACCCTTCGTGCGCGAGTCCAACTCGCACTTGGCCGGTTTTTTTCACTGTTGACTTGATTCACAATTGGCCACGACCGTGCCTGATAGAAATAGGCGACAAGACCTAAGATGAAGAAATCGCTTACCTAGAAAGTACCGAAAAAAGTAGAGTAACCTCTCTCCCGTTGCTGCTTCTCATGACGTCATGCTGCAACATGAGTCGCTTGGCGGCCTGGTTTCGTCACGATGCTAGAATCCAGCAGTTAGCAACTCACCGGAACTATTCCTAGTGATGGTGTGCGTGGGTATGTTGGCCGTAGGCCGCAACTGCGCCAATGGCGTCACTGTGGTTGGCAGAGGGAATGGCGGTAGTCGCGGGTTGGGGAACCACGCGCCTTGCGACATACCATCGCCCACCTGAGAACGATAGAAAACAGGTTACAGAATACAGGCCCGAGAAGAATGGACCAAATTTTTATAGTATTGCCAGCGCCATCTAGGCGGTCATAGCGGGAGTTAAGCGAAACATGGCGCTGCTCCCGAATGCCGTCGTGGGATAGAAGCGGCGCTAGCTTCGGCAATGGAATATGTGAATGAGGGGCTCTGAAAGAACATTATAATTCGGGAAAATATAAAACTAAACACAGTGAGTCACGTACTCCTAATAATATTTATCAATTTATTTATTTGGTCTACCAACAGATGGATGGTACACTTTACGACATAAAATCAAATTATCATATGGGAGGAATAGAGTGAATTATATCAGTATACAGTGTGTCCCTCGTACAAGTGCACATCCGAAAAGGGGTGAAACTAGACCTTATTTTATCGACAATTTTTATATTTTATTTTTAGAAAATCTTTCTTTTATAAATTTACGTTTTAATTTTTTTTTGCCTACCATGGAGACTATGTACAAAATATGTCATAACTTTTGATCTATCGCGAGTAATGCAATGAAATAAAACTGTTATAATCCTTAAGATTAGACGTTGCATACCATATTAAAAACAAAACATAATCTACTACCATTAACATAAAAATAATATCCCACAAGATTATTTTTTTAATTTATCCGTCTTTTTTTTCAGTAATAGTAAATTTTTTCAAAATAATGTCCCCGTTGCTATACTTTTATTCCTAATTATCATTGCCTATTCCATAATAACTTAACGGCATCTTGATTTCATGCTAAAAGTGATGGATATCGCTATCGCTAACTGCGGTAACAATAAGGATTTTTCAAAAATTCAAAATTTTTGTGCATTGCTATTTTGCTAATGCTATGACTATAGTAATGAGTAAGTACTAGGTATCTTTGTATGGGACGAGAGCGCAGTGCCTTTGGTTAACCGCTCGTAGAAAATATTGTATTTATGATAGAACGTTGTATTTTTTTTTTTTTGTTAGAAAGATAATGGAATAGGAATAAAAGTATAGTAAAACGGGGACATTATTTTAAAAAAATTGACTATTACTAAAAAAAAAGACGGAAAAATTAAAGAAATAATCTTTTAGGATATTATTTTTATGGTAATGGTAGTTGATTATGTTTTGTTTTTGATTTGGTATGCAACGTCTATTCTTAAGGATTATAACAGTTTTATTTCATTGCATTACTCGCGATAGATCAAAAGTTATGACAAATTTTATACATAGTCTCCATGGTAGGCAAAAAATAATTTAAAACGTAAATTTATAAAAAACAACGACTTTCTAAAAAAAAAAATTTTTGTGTCGATAAAATAAGGTCTAGTTTCACCCCTTTTGCGATGTGCACTTGTACGAGGGACACACTGTATACGCTCTTTCGTATGACGATATGGGGAACATGTGTGTGGACACTTACAGGGCTCCCAGATCTAGCGGGGGCGGTGTGTGCCTGTATCGGCAGACCAGCGGAGCGATGGAACCTTGAGAGTCTATTCACGACGCGCGGCTGAGTGTGGGTACGGACTCCGCAGGTGCCACCGTATGGCGAGATGGGGAATATGTGCGTAGTGCCACGGAGTGTCGATATGGCGCACCAGCGGGAGTCCGGGGATATTGCTATGTCCTGAAACAAAATACAAAAGGATTAACATCAGATTCGACTGATGACGGCCCCATACCGAGGGCCGAAATATATCGAGGTATAATTTTTTTTTTTCATTGTTTTAATACTAATAAATAATCAGAAACAAAATACATAATTTAATATTATGGTTATGTTATTGTACCTATCTCTGACGTCCAAAGTTTCGAAACGAGCGTTTTGAAAAAGAAAATTCTGAACATTTACCCAAAAAAGGCAATGTTTGCATTAAAAACTTAGAAAAGACAATGCTGCTTTATACATACATACATATACTCACGCCTGTCTCCCAAATGGGTAGGCAGAGACTACAGATTTCCATTTGCTACGATCCTGACACACCTCTTTCGCCTCTTCTATATCAATCAATCTAGTCATACAAGCTCTTTTATTCCGGGTACTTTTGACATTGCCTTTGTTCAGTATGGCACCAATTTGTTCAGCATACGTCCTTCTAGGGTGGCCTGGTCGAGTTCTACCTTCTAGGGTGGCCTGGTCGAGTTCTACCTTCTAGGGTGGCCTGGTCGAGTTCTACCTTCTAGGGTGGCCTGGTCGAGTTCTACCTTCGACTTGCGCACCACAAATTTCTTCCGTCGATTTATACTCAACAACAAAAATATGTATTGTATGACTAAATTGATGAATCAACAAATAACAAATGCCTTTTTTGTATATTATTTCTGGTACCTGTACTTTAGCCGTAGTATCGCCCCTATGCAGTATGTACAGATGATGCACGGAAGCCAGACTCGGCCCACACGGGTGAGGGTTGATCCTAAACACGTGGAAGTCATGGCCTCGTCTATCCGCCGTCACCAGCAGGAGGCCACTGGCATCCATGCTGATGGCAATTATGGCCTCCGAATGAGCCACGAAGTGCGCCACTATAGGGTCATAAGGCTCTTCGCCGTCTTGCGTGTCATCTTCGTTGTTTCCCTGCAATTATTGAGAAAAATTTTTGTTAAATAATAAGTTATGTTTACACAATTTATGCTAGTTAGTTACAAAGAAGTTTAAACAATTTTGGCATAGTGTAAGAGATTAGGAGCATTTGCTGCTAAGTAGGTTGTAAGCCTGAATTTCAGCATACAGCGCCTCCAACCTCGTATTAATATTTATTAGCTTGTAAGAACATATTAACAAACGCATGCCCTAAAATATATATACAAGTGACTTTTTGATCATCGTCCAAATTCATACTGGAGGTTTGATAAATGATCAGTATCTTGGATCAGTAACAATTTTTGTAAAATACGTAAAATGAAATTTCGACTTCCCATATAAATTCAGTTCCAGTCCCGAGTGAATCACTATGGGGAGTCGAAATTTCATTTTACGAATTTCACCAAAATTGTTATTGATCCATGATACTGATCACTTACCAAGCCACCGGTATGAATTTGGACGATGATGAAAAAGTCACCTTGTATATATATATATATATATATATATATATATATATATATATATAATCTATATATTTCCTAAGTCTAAAGTCTTATCATCTACTTATATTAACATTATAACAGTAATTGAAAAAATCTTGAACCATAAGTTTGTTATAGTCCTCCCTGTATTTGTATTATGTAGGAAAATTTTGATTTTAGATTTGGCCATAACCAGGCGTTAGACGGCCACGCACTTTGTAGAGGTGACCCACGCACTGTGTAGAGGTGGCTAGGAAATGGGACAAATAATAATATCCAGTGGAGAGGTACTAAAGAAAGAAACGCGTCACATCATTTGTTTATAGACAGGCACGGATCAAAGAGCCTTCAGCAGCGACAGCGGTCGTCATCCTGAACAATCTTAACCTGTTGAGTCCTCATTATTGATTAACATTATATCATTGCAGTATAGAAACACAGAAAGAAAAGTAAATCTGGATGTGAGGAGCTCCGAACCGGGATTCGAACCCGGGACCGCATTATTGCTTGAACTATGATTACACAATAAATAGCAGGCAAGACCGTGGCTTGGACCCATTATACGCGATAGGATTTTTTTTTCTGTATTAGCACAGATAATATAATACTAGGTTTTAGAAGCAACTTCAATATTGTATTTGTCCCCCCACAAAACAAGACGTAGATGTGAGCTCACTTCGATATCGCAGACGGTCAGCACCCCCGGCTGGTTGTGGTCCTGTGTGGGGGGAGAGGCGCCGCGTCCCCCTCCAAGACTCTGCGCCACACTCTCGCCGAGTCCTCTCAGGCCAGCGCTCAGTGACTTGGCGGCGTGCAGGACGGTCGCCGTGTAGCTTGTCACACCTTCACCTGAGATAACGAATATTTGTTCATTTCAGTCAAGTTTTTGAAGTAGATGGCATTTAGGACGAACTGTTTTTAAATATTACATTCTAGTTATCAAACTGACAATAAAAACAAAATTTTATACGTAGATGTAAAACCTTGAAATCAAATTTCAATCAAAAAACAAACAATGGAAATAGCCATTTAATTACAGAAATTACGAAGTCATGAATCTGTAAGAAAATTTCAGCGATTTCATAGTTATACCTATTATGTTGGTTTTTTATTGCGTTATTTCAAAGGTCATGAAAAGTTGCTCAGTACAACTTGTTTTCACGTTTCGAAGCACATCGGAGACACATATGCCTTCCTTATTTATAGAAGACTATGGAATTAACGATTTGTGACGGGTCGCACTTCAAATTTGATTCACGTCCCGAGCTGCAGTACAATTTTCACACAAAGCTTGTTGTAAAAGTTTTTATTTATTTATTATTTACATTTATACTACACAATCTTTACAGGCTAACCTAATGCGATTGGTAACAAATTATATTTAAAGCAGTTTTTGCGAACTCCGTCAAAGAACAACTATACAAATCGGTATCCGTAAGGTTGTCGATTCTGTTGACAAGATGGAGTGTCTTTAAAATAGGTGACTCTTTAAGAACATTAGTGCGCGCATGCTGCACGCAAAACAACTTATGATTTCTCGCGCAAAGATAGTTATCCGGCACAAACAGCTTCAAGGACGCTAGCAACTGCGGATTGAACAATATACCTCGAAAGGTCTCTCCTCACTTCCAACTTATTATATCCAACCATACCTATAACAAATAGGGTTGGATACAGAAGTGGATAGTATGGATAAAGCAAGCTTTATCAAAAGGATGTCATTATCAACCGTGTCGAAAGCTTTCCTAAAGTCGAAGTACGCAGCGTCAATTAGCTTACGTTTGTCAAGCTCTGACGCTACATACGTCATAAAGCATAACAAGTTACTTCCGGTGCTACGTCCTGGCCTAAAGCCATGTTGAGCGTCCAAAAGCTGGGAATCCACTTGTTTTAAAATATAACAATGTAAAATTGACTCAAAGACCTTCGCAAACGTCACCAGGACCGCCAGTTGATTGGAAACGATAATTTTATCAATTTATTCTTTAACCTTTAACCCTCTTAATGAGCCCGTGTGCTACATTAAGATTTTTTATGAAAATTAATTGCGTTTAAAAAGCTAAAAACAATAGTAAACTTATTTTTTCGATATATTAAAAAACCGGCCAAGTGCGTGTTGGGCCACGCGCAGTGTAGGGTTCCGTAGTTGCCCTGCACAATATGCGGACTTCTTCTCCAAGTACATTTTATAAGTTTGTCGACTAATACAGATCGCGCCAAACTTCTAGTACGCTTGTAAGTTGCTCTTCCCAAGAGCGGCCCATGCATTTTGTTCCTGCTGATGCGAATCGCCCCGTGTTTAGAGGGGACTAAAAGTTTGGCGCGATCTGTACTCGTTAACTTGTAAAGCCTACTTAGCTGTGATAGTTTTCCTTTTAATTTCGTTATGTATACTACTGACGTAATTTTTTTCACGTCTCCAAATACACTGTTTCGCGGGCAGGGGGGGGACACTTAACTCTAACAAAAATTAACACTTTAAGCTTAATATTTCGCAAACGGAACTCTGGATCGAAAAATGGTCTTCTTACACCCCCAATATTATTAAATTACCTATCCAACGACACCCCACACTAGAGGATGGACGAGAAAAAAAATCTTTTTCAAAATTTTACTGTGCCACTTTATCAGCGTGATAAATATGTATACCCATGCCAAATTACAGCTTTCTAGTACTAATAGTCTCTAAGCTAAGCGGCGGACAGACAGACAGACAGACATGGCGAAAACTATAAGGGTTCCTTGTTGTTGACTACGGAACCCTAAAAATGACGAACTTATTGGTAATCAAAGTGAACGGCATGTCACGTGACCTCATCTGACACGATTTTATACTAAAAGTGATAAATATCGCTATCGCTAATTCGTTAATAATAGGAACTTTTCAACAATTCAAAAGTTTTGTGCTTTGCAATAACTAATTAATCAGTTATTCTTTA
This sequence comes from Ypsolopha sequella, assembly GCA_934047225.1. Lineage (NCBI taxonomy): Eukaryota > Metazoa > Arthropoda > Insecta > Lepidoptera > Ypsolophidae > Ypsolopha > Ypsolopha sequella. The sequence goes on from OW203985.1 coordinate 5,535,924, forward strand.
TTGTACACACACACATACAGAAACAGGGATACATATAATATTTACATTTAAACAATATGCACATTGGCGTGCTTATCTCTAAGAAGAGATTTCTTCCAGCAAAGCCAACAGGAAATAACAAACAAAAGAATAATAATTTAAACGAGTAATCATACAAGTGCACAAGGAGATTTATGCAAATTAAAAATATAAATATATATTACATAAAAATAGCAATAATATAGTATTCAAATACTTACTATAAATACACACTATAAAATATGATATATAATAATATATAATAAATACACACTATATAATAGTAGTTTATGCTACAAGGCGCAAAGGAATAAATTACGAGGACGATTTAAAACACGAGCGTAGCGAGTAACCGAGTAATTTATTGCTCTTACGCCCGTGTATCATACTACGTTTTTCAATGCATAGTGTGAGGAAATGAAAACAAATATAATCTTGTGAACTTTAAATTATGATTGGCTCAAAAGGATTGTATCCAGAGCCGTTAAACAGTGGAAAAAAAGTATAACATCTATGGTACACAGGAAAGGCTGCAGGTTAGCCAACCATTGCAAACAAATTAAAAAAAAATAATAATAATAAAGCCCTAGGGCAAAATAATCGACTTTCTGTTCGGTTTTGATGCATAAAAAGTGGGCCTTTACTAGCACATGCATTGAAATATATAAAATAGTTACTATAAATAATATGCTGTTATTTCACTAGAGGACACGCGTTCATTGGCAGTATCGCTAAACAATAGGTCGGGGCCAAAATCGTGGCTCAGATCCACCTTACAGATTAGTGCGTGTTAGTAACTGATGTCACAAAATAGATACTACCAGAAGGCCGACTCGACGACGGAGCGAAAACAGACGCACACATGCGTATACGCGTACGTATGATGATCTCGGCAGAATTTCGTATTGGCATTCGACCGACTTCATACGAGATCGTCGTACGTACGCGTCTATGTGTGCGTGCGCCTGTTTCGGCTTGTTATGCGGAGTGAACCTTCTGTAAGTGATTATTTTGTGCCGATGCTATCTGTAGTTTACAATATAAGTAGTATGACAAAACCAACGAGGCTGCTAAAGATCACCTTCACACGAATAAGAAGTAAAGCGTTCAACGGCGGATCCAGAGGGGGGGCTCATGGGGGTCATGACTAGAGATGAAACGGATATCCGGTTACTATCCGGTATCCGGCCTATCCGGCCATATTTTTGGTATCCGGTATCCGGCCGGATAGCAGCCAGTATCCGGCCGGATACCGGATACTTAACTCAGCATAAAAAAGTCGTTTAAATCACAAAATAAATTGATTGTAGCAAAGATTGAATAATCTAAATTCACATAAAGTGAATAAGAGTTGAGATAAAGAAAAAGACAAGCTTTACAGCAATTGTTGGGAATAAACGTTTGTGCTTTTCTTCATACATTACACCAGCTTCTTTTGCTCTCACAATATACCGAATGTAACTCGACAGGTCATAAAAACACATGGTCTAAGAACTATACTGAACAAGTTTTCCAAAGAAACATACTTGTGGAAATGAAAAAATATTTTCATGTTTCTTTATTCATTTTGAAAACCTATTGTGAATATTGAAAGGGGAAATTCAGTATGAACAGTAGATTACGCGGTTTCCTAGATGCCTGTCCATTTATATACAGTATACTCCGCTGCAAGGAGACAAAATATACAAATTTACGAATTTCGTTAAGATCGGAAAATGGTTTCGCGTTAGCAGACCAGCATTTGTATGGTTGTGGTACGAAAAACATTTAAAAATGATCGTTATTTAGAAAATGCACAAATAATCTCGCCCAGTTGCACCCGCACGCACCTTGGTGCGTAATGTTTCGACTTGCTCAATTAGTGCAAAACGCATATCTTGAGCCGGATATCCGGCCGCCGGATATCCGGCTATCCGGCCAAGTGCCTCGCCGGATATCCGGTATCCGGTATCCGGCCAAATCACTATCCGTTTCATCTCTAGTCATGACCCCCTCTGGGCCTAGTTCAACTTTTTTTTCCTAGACAGACACGCTAAATTTACCTAAAATTGCACAACATTTTATTATATATTTGGACTAACTCGCAGCCTGTGACCCCCCCCCCCCTGGCTCGCAGGCGAGATCCGCCCTTGAAAGCGTTTTTGCTTTATGCCTAGTTTACACGGGTAGAGTAACTGGTACTCTGGTAGAGTACCAGGGATAAAAACGTTACTATACTACGTTTAGCGAGACGATGCAAAACGGGTCATTCCTCCGACTGACACCTGCCGCCGCTTTAAATTTATTTATTTATTTAATATAAAATTGTTCAGCATTACATAATTATCCAAGTAACTGAGCAATTCAAAGATATACAAAGTAAATATGATTAAAAACATAATTAAAAACAAAGAAAGATAATATTATTAAAAAAATATATATTTCTAAAATAATGTTGATCTAGGGACATGGAAATGACACCGTCCCGACTCTCGATACAAAAGAAACCGCCGGCCATGATAATCATGCGCAGTTGCATTTTATAATACAAGTATCGTATCGTTTTCTAAATTTAAGTATCATAATAATACTGAGGGGTGAATGGACCGCTTTGCATCGTTTCGCTAAATACACTATATAGCTTAATGTACATACATAAATACATAAATATATATACATACATATACACACGCCTGTCTCCCAGAGGGGTAGACAGAGACTACAGATTTCCATCTGCTACTATCCTGACACACCTCTTTCGCCTCTTCTACATCCACCAATCTAGTCATACAAGCTCTTCTAAGCCTGATGTAAACAGTTGCAAAACAGTACTATGGTATGGCATGGTATGGTATGGTACTAATGGTGCTAAGTACCTATGGTGACTGGGAAAGTGAAGAGGATAGCGCATGTCTTAAATTAGTCGGATAAGTAGAGCACTTGTTACTCTAATTTTAAGGCGATACGTAAAAGTTTTAGTGTCCCTGTTACTCCATATGTGAAAAAACCCTCAGTGCGAGTGGGACGGATTCGTGGAAAAGTAGCAAAAAGTCGGTTTTTATTAATATATAAAATGTACTAAGCTATTTTGTCAAAAAGATTTTCAAGGAGACTTTACAAATACATAATATCCACATTTTGAATGTAATGTCACAATGAAATTAGTTAGGATTTCAGAATTACGGGAAAAAAAAAACAATTTAGAGGTCTTTTCGGAATTTAATTCAACCGAGAAAATTTCATCCAATCGCATTTTCCTTCAGTGAGAATTTTTATCAAATACTCAATAAACGTTTACCCAAAAATTAAATACGTAGATGACGTTATAGTGGAGTAAATGGATTCGAAAAAAACCCATTTTTTTTTGGTATCGCCTTATCTAGCCAAAATGTAAACCCTGCTTAACGGACAAATTGTGACTTGACATTAAAATGCAATGTAAACAAAAAAATACCGTCTGCCCTTGAAACTAGTGACTCATAATAACTACAAAGTAGGTTCCTTGTATGCAGTTAAATAAAAAACTAGTGCAATTAGAACAAAAACTGCGAATTCTAATTCAGTGCAGCACCGTTTCAAGATCACGCTAGATGAATATATGTATAGGTATATATCGACGACGTATCGATATATACTACAGTGCTTACTCGAGCAAGTAAAAACGCAATTGTTTTGCAACTAAACAAATACTTGATACCTGCTGTAAGCAGGGCCGTAGCGTAGACAAAGGGACAATATGGACGTTTAAACACCCCCCCCTGAAATCTTCAAAATATTTATTTTTAGGGTTCCGTACCCAAAGGGTAACCAACGGGATCCTATTACTAAGACTCCGTCTGTCTGTCCATCTGTCCGTCTGTCACCAGGCTATATCTCATGAACCGTGATAGTTAGACAGTTGAAATTTTCACATATGATATATTTCTGTTGCCGCTATAACAACAAATGCTAAAAAAAAGAATAAAATAAATATTTAAGGGGGCTCCCATACAACAGACATGTTTTTTTGCCGTTTTTATAGATAATGGTACTGAACCCTTCGTGCGCGAGTCCGACTCGCACTTGGTCGGTTTTTTATTTATCAATTTACATTTTATACTAAACAATCTTCACAAACAGGCAATATTTTGTATTTTAAAGGCAGGTAGATACACAAATACATGTTTTTTAAGGGCATGTGATGTAGGTGTACCTCACAGCGTTTTTATTCATCATTCAGCTAGTGGTAAGTACAAATACTATACACATGAATTCCGAAGGACTTGGATCATGCTCTACCGACATGATTCGAATCGAATCTGGGTCTTAAAATTGAGAGTACTGCCGACTGAGTTACCGTTATATTTTTTTTATTGAAGTTATTCTAACTTATTTGAATTCGAAATACGTTACTTGTAAACAAATTTTTGACGCTTCTTGTGTGCCTTAACCACTCTTTGATAATATCAACCCTCCCCCCCCCCCCAATACACACACACAGACACTGGCTACAGCCCTGGCTCCTGGCTGTAAGGTCAGTTTATACCGGAGTCAATATCCTGTATTCTGATAAAAAATTTAACGCGTTCTTTTTTATTGTAAAAATATGTCATCGATATAAATTTTTTATGTTGTAAACATGTACTTTGTTGTTTTAATTGTCTTTGGATTCAACAAATCTTTGTTCACTTAATTATGGAATGACGATATCGAATGAAATGAGTCATGAGTACTTGGAGGTTTCTTTGTTTGTTATACGTTATCAGAGGTTTCTAAATACTTACGGGGTAACTACAAAATGGTGTTTATCTTTAGACAGTGTTTAAATCTGTTGCTGTCATTCTTTTACAATATGAAGAAAAAGGCGACAACAACAGATTTAAACACTATCTAAAGTTAAACACCGTTAGTTTTGAAACGATAATCTTCATTTGTTTTGTCGGGATTCCTTTCGTGACGATGTATTTATTTTTCGAGTTTCTTTTATTTATTTTTTTCATTACACATTCACACATTTACATAAAAAGTATAAAACTAAGAAAAAATTCATTAAAATACCTATTATAATAAAACACATTGTGTGCAAAGCAGCACTTATTGCTGATAGCAATATCCTCCAGGCAACCTTAGGGTTTCTTTTATTAATAAATATTCACGTCATCTGTAATTTTTGTAATGTTCCCCGGGGTCCTAATGAGATTTTGTCTAATTTTGCCCCTATGTCTAATTTTTCCCATATAGTATGTCTAATTTTTCCCCGACATGTCAAATTTTTGCTCCTATATGTCTAATTTTGCCCCTATATGTCTAATTTTACCCCGACATGTCTAATTTTGCCCCTATATGTCTAATGTTACCCAGGCATGTCTAATTTTTGCCCCATGTCTAATTTTGCCCCTATATATCTTATTTCATATATCTAATCCAGCCGTTCTTAAGTTTTACCACGTACATACAAACACCAAACTGTACAAACGAAGTCCTTTTGGCTATGGTTGTAGTAGTGCGTGTATATGCACGTTTTTCTAGTGTGCGCGGACCTCGGGAGCGGTATAAAACGCACCACACGGTGACTTTATTTTACATAGCCAAATTCATACTGGGGACTCGGTAAATGGCCAGGAGCCGTATTTTTGAATCGTTCGTTTTCAATTCACGTGCGAAAGTATATACCCATCTCAAGTAGCACATCAGAACTTGTCATTTGCAAGATGAGACAGGTATATATTTTCGCACGTGAATTGAATTCGAACGATTCAAAAATACGGCTCCAGGACCAAGGTTTAACGATCTTTTTCGTGAAAAATGCAAAATGATGGATTTATGATGCCTATTTGTACTAATTGACTCGGAGTTGTTCGTAAATTAGTGTAGGGGCACAATTTTCTTTTTTTTTTTTCTGTAAGGAAGGTCATATCTTGGTCCTGAAGACTTACCGACTCTACAGCATGAATTATGGCTATACAAGGTGACTTTTTGATCATCGTCCAAATTCATACTGGTGGCTTGGTAAGTGATCAGTATCATGGATCAATAAAAATTTTGGTGAAATTCGTAAAATGAAATTTCGACTCTCCATAGTGATTCACTCGGGACTGGAACTGAATTTATATGGGAAGCCGAAATTTCATTTTACGAATTTCACAAAAATTGTTACTGATCCACGATACTGATCACTTATCAAGCCTCCAGTATGAGTTTGGACGATGATCAGAAAGTCACCTTGTATAAACAAAAGTCACCATATCTGTACATGTCACTACTACAACCATAAGTCAAATGCTGACCTTCACAACCGCCACTGCTTCTCTTCGAAGGGTTAATCTTCTTGTCAGCGTACGCAAGCCACCTGTCGCCCAGGGCTAAGGGGTTGATAGGGGCATTCCCGCCCAGGGGACAGGGGCAGGGGTAGCAAGTCGTCACCGCCATACGGTCTTCTAGGGTTCCCGCGTCGAACACCGCGAAGCGCTCAGAGAATGACACCACTACGGAACGCTTGTTGGCTAGCACGTCCAGGATTGGGTTCTTGAATTTTATGCTCTTTACCTGGTGGAAGAACAATTTTGTACAATATACATATTATCGTTATTATTATTGAAAATTCTTTATTGCACAAATAAAAACATGTACATAGGCGAGCTTAATGCTAATTAGCATTTTCTTCCAGCTAACCTTTGGCGATGTAGAACTTGTCAAGGGTAGTGCTTCGATGAGGAAACAGTATTATGGCTAGGTATATTAATATATAATTAATTTTAACTAAAATTATTATATAAGTAAAATACATAAATAGGTAACTTATAATCAAATACATATACTACCTCTATATGCATATTGTACGAGGAACACTGAAAATGTGAGGAAGTAAAAAAATGCGAGAGGTGTCGGGACGCCCGGTTGGAGCGAAGTTCCTTTCGCTACTGACGCGCACGCCGCACGTCTATACTGCAGTAATATACCCTTACATAGACATACACTTGTACAGCAGTACAATAGCAGAGATGGAATTATTTTTTTTCACGAATCTCCCTTTACTCTACTTTTTACCATTGACTATGAGAACAATTTGAATCACAGTTTATTGCTTTTACAAGTGATTGGTAAATACAAGAACAAGACATTAATTAAAAAAAAAACGAAAATGTTTATTGTGATAACCAAATATTTACATAATTACAATTGCAGCTTAATTGTAATTATATATATCATACATAACATTGCTTTAATCAGGCGGGAATATAAAACTGGTGGTTGAGTTTTTATTTGACTATTAGATCAAAGTACCAAAAGTGGATGTGGGCTTTTCAGTTATTTTAAGAAGAAAGAAACAAGAAATGACAAATATAATATAGATGAAGAAATAAAGAAAATCAGACTTGGCCGTTTGTGCACTTGAATCTAAAAAAAAACTGAAGACTTCGCTGTATGGTCATACATAAGGCCAGAAAAATGTTTAACAAAATGCTTTACATCAAAACTGTCGTCGCCGCGGACCGGGTTCTTAAGGGTCGAATATCCGTATTTGTTACAAAATATTAAGAAATAATTATAACGGCCAAAATACAACTTTTAGACAAGAGCAATGTATAACAATAGTTTACTATATGATTAAACGTATTTTAAATTATATTATTGTAGCTTCAAAATAATTGGATTTTCCACAAAAGTGATTTCAGATTTCTTTTATTTAATTGTTCTAAAATCACTCTTATGGAAACACCAGAAAAGAAACACCTCTGACACTCACTTTGTGCATATATGTCGTGAAGTTTGTGTTGTGTAAGTGGCTAGTGCAGAAAGCGTTACTCATTAGTTATTTTCGTGTTTTAGGTGGTCTTTATAAAAATCCGTTATCATGGGAGCAAAATATTTTCTTGAAATTTACATTGTCAGCTGGCAAACTACTTATCATTGGTTTGGAGTAGTACTTGCTCTGTGGTTTGGAGCAATAAAATAAACATTTTAACTACATCTATACATAATATATATATACAACATTTCTTATCACCACGTTTAAGTGTCTCGGTAAATTGCCAAGACAATTAGTGAGTTGAAATTGAAAGAAAGCAAACAATAAAAAACATTGTAATCAATTTTTTTATCCTATTGTGTAAAACATATCCATAATCCTTTCCCGTGAAATTCCCACAATATCATCGATTGCCCAATGGTTTGCATGAGAGAGAGCGCAAATAAGAGATGGACCATCATGCGTCTATCGAACGACAAAAGAGTCAAGTGAACAGGAAAATTGTATTTTATTTCGCATACAGGTTTGTCTCTTGGTCGTTTTTCGCGATATTCAGGGTTGACCACTGACCTCTATGTAACATTATTATGATATCTATGTGGTTAGTTTTATAGTTAAGTGGTTCGTATAGGCCAGGGGTCTCCAAACTTTTTTGCCTGAGGGCCACACTGATTTTTCCACTAAGTCCCGAGGGCTAAGACTATAATAGCTCATGATTCCAATCCACTTGATTCCACTTGAAAACATTTTACCTCTCATCTCTCTGAATGACTTACTGACTAAGCTACTGTTTGTCTGTATATATGTATCTGTGTATTTATGTATTGTATTTGTATTGTATTGTTATATTTGTATTGTTATGCACTGATTAAGTTAAATTTTCAAGATAAAAATGTTTTTATGTTTTCCCAAGGTTGACTGGAAGAAATTTCTTTTAGGAATAAGTCCGCCCTTGCCTTCTATCTGTTCTTTGTGTGTATCTTGTCTTCTTATTTGTGTGCAAATAGATTATAGTGTTTATTCATTCATTCATTCATTCATTCCAAAATACTGTAAGTTTTTACGCGCAGTTTTTCGTATTGGGACCACCAAGTCAGTGAGATATCTACCCTGCGGTCCGAAATAGAATTACAATAGATCATAAGCCATTCACTTCATACTTTCGTAATCGATTTTAGCGATATAATTATATTTCGGAACGCAGGGCTATTGTGCAGGGCGCAGGAGTGTACTCCGCTCCGTTCGCATTTCAGTTGGTACTTCGGCCATTGCGATGGAGTTAGCCGCAGCGTAGACCTTGATATAGAGTTGTAAATAACATTCTTATAATAACTCTACTTTTAGATAAATAAGCATGATAACGGGTTGTGAATTTTGATCATATTATAAATAGCATTACGTTAATATTATACGTTTGTGAATTTTAAATAAACTATAGCGGGCTAGAAACCGGGCATGTACCGCCAGCGACCGCGGGCCGGATTGCTGGTGCTCACGGGCCGTAGTTTGGAGACCCCTGGTATAGACGAGTACAGTGCGCGCCAATCTTTTAGTCGCCTCTGAGTGAGCTACGAGTGCAAGCTTGCGCAGATACAGTCAAGGAAATAATAATATCAACGGTTGATTATTATATGTTGACTATAAGTGGGAAGGTGTACTTGTTGTACCTACTTATTCAATTATTTATTTATTATTTTACTGCAATCGTAACTATATAAATAAAATGCATTAATATAAACACCATTTTCCTACATTGTCGCCTTAAAACGCTATAACGTCCGCGGGGAATAACAACAAGAATAAACTTTAACAAACTAAATCAACAAAACTTTAATAAACTAAATCAACAAAACATCAAATAAAGGCAACAAAAACAATAAACTATAACAAACAGATTCAACGATAAACTTAACGAATCATAGATTTTTTTCCTCGTAGCTACTTTTCATGCAACGCACGCATGTGTAGTGTACGGACGTAGCACTAACACTAACGCATAGTGTTGACACCTGCTGAACGGCGAGCGGGGGGTGTGGTGCGGCATGCAGGCGGGTGTGCTCCGCGCCCTCGCTCCTGTAACGTCCCCCTGACACCGTAAAACGGCTAATGCGTCGATTCTTGGGGCTAGCTTCAGAGGCGACTAAAAGATTGGCGCGCACTGTACTACCTCTTGTTTTGTTCTGCTACTAATCCTGTACACCTCTACTGTTCTAAACCAGCAATCCGGCCCGCGGTCGCTGGCCGGACATGCCCTGTTTCTAGCCCGCTATAGTTTATTTAAAATTGAAAAACGTATAATATTAACGTGATGCTATTTACTATTTATTATTTATCAAAACTCACAACCGATATTAATAGAAAGGTCATCATGCGTTATTGTCTAAAAGTAGAGTTATTATATGAATGTTATTTACAAAACTATTTCAAGGTGCACAGAACACGCTTCGGCTAACTCCGTCGCAATGTTTTTAATGACACTTGTCCGAAGTACCAACCGAAAGTACGAACGGAGCGTAGTACTGCCCTATGCCCTGCACAAAAGATATCTCACTGACCGGCTAGTACCAATACGAAAATTTGCACGTCAGAACTACAGTATTTTTGGAATTATATACGTCTTGGCCCTTGGGTCTTAGTGGGGGAATCAGTGTGGCACTTAGGCTAAAAAGTGTGGCGACCCCTGTTCTAAACGAATGTCGTTTTGGGCTCAATCATGTCCGTCTTACACGAACGGCATAAGAAACAAACCTATACGAGTAAGCGAAATACTATATTTCTTGATTCTCTCCTGATTGTCATTGTTTTTGCTGTGCCCCTACGTCTCAAAAAAAAAAACCTGGTGTTGGAAAAAAGGCGCGAAGATGTGATGGCGTCGTTTTTTTGTTTTATTGAAAAAATATTGCATTTTGGGTGTTTTGATCAACAATAGTGATTGTGAATTAAAATCGCCGTAACCTGTTTAGTGTGTTTTTCAATGGAACAAAAGTACGGGCAGTTTTCGTGTGTTTTTTCTAACCCTGTTGCCCTGTTGTATTTGCGTTATAAGGCTATCATTATAGCGGAAACGTCAGGACAGTGACTTAGACAGGACAGACCTTCCAGATGATCCTCGACAGAAGAGGATAGTGCATATAAACAGATAATAACTATAACGTCAGTCAGACATGGCTGTATGGGCTAAGATCCCTTTGCCTTTCCACTTAGTGGGAAAATGTAACAAAAAAAAACTGTCATCTTTATTATGTAAGTGATAACGCAAATTTTGGATAGTTACCTGCTCGCCTCCCCTGATGGATATGAAGCTGAGCGAACAGAAGGCGGGCCCCGCGCTCGCGGAGTCACACAGCGCTATCAGCGGCCGCTTCGATGCGAAACTGTCTCCGAATGTCGGCGTAGGGAGGATACGGAGCACCCTGCGCCACGAAAATACAATAATAAAACATAACTATATTAATTATAAACATAATGTTTATAATGACCGTGTAAATTTAAAATCTTAACAATATTATTCATTTAATTTTGGAACAAATGTTTTATATGAATCATGAATTTGATATAATAAATATTTTTTCAATGCAAGTCCTCGTAAAAGCCCATTTTTTATGCATCAAAACCGAACAGAAAGTCGATTATTTTGCCCTAGGGCTTTATTATTATTATTATTTTTTATTTACAATGGTTGGCTAACCTGCAACCTTTCCTGTGTACCATAAATTTTATACTTTTTTTTCCACTGTTTAACGGCTCTGGATACAGTCCTTTTGAGCCAATCATAATTTAAAATTCACAAGATTATATTTGTTTTATTTCCTCACACTATGCATTGAGAAACGTAGTATGATACACGGTCGTAAGAGCAATAAATTACTCGGTTACGTTTAAAACACAAGCGTACGTCCTCGTAATTTATTCATTTTCGCCCTTGTAGCATAAACTACTATTTCTACTACTTTTATAAAAAAGTTCCATTTAATACTCGATATTAATTTTTGAAAATCGAACTTTCCGGGCCCCGTTGCGGAATGACTATCAGGTCAGTTTGAAATATCGTATTGAAATTTAATTTATTGCAAAATCAGGTTCTTTTTGACGTTTGTCTTCATTTCATGCTAAATTAAGTTCTTTTTGACGTCCTTAGTTTGTTTTTAAAATCGAAATTTCCTGCTTTCCGATTCACGATATAATCGATTATGTCGCGTCTGACACTCTTTTTTCGCAAAATGATACTGGTCACAAATAAAAGCAGCCGGCCGAAGCCTGAAAAAAAAGGTAAAAACCGCGCTGCGCTTTGCAAAGTCATAAAATACATTTAATTTGAAAGGAAAACTTAAATATTTAAATCCATTAATCATCACATAAATCGGAATCGAATGTAAGCTTTCGACTCACGTCGAAACTAGCTTCATTCCTCGGGTAAGAAAATCCGCCATTTTATACTCGTCACGAAATATACTATTTACTACTTGTTAGCTTCAATTTGTTTTTTTATAAATATATAGGTACACTTAAACCTAGATTTATGTATATGTATGACGACGACCCCAGACTAGGTCGAAATATATATATACCTACTTCTAAAAAAAAAAAAAAATATTTAAGTATGTTTTCATAATATAAGTGTAAGAATTCGTGTGGTTGCCTATAATAACCTATAATAATAATGATAATGATGAAATTTTCGGCATTTTTATGCATATTAATTGCTGTACGGTGAAGTAAACCACTGAGGTAAACCTGCATGCCCTAAAAAGCGTGTATTTGTGCCCGAAGTACGGCGATAAGGCTCACCCCCTATCACGTTGGGACGTAAATCGTCCGTAAAAAGCGGGTGTACGAGTATTAGCTGTTACAGTAATAGTCCACACTTGATACGCCGTGACAAAATGCGTGTATATGTTACAAATCTCGCCAAATCAGAGTAAGGTAATGGAAATGGATGGCAAAGGCAGAAATAGCATACCTGACGGAGCCCTGCCTCCAGGAGAGTACTTCCTGCGCCTCCCCATTGGGGGGTATGAGCCACACCTGCACCCCGGCTCCGTACCCTAGCACTAACAGCAGGGGAGACACCTCGCTCGATGACCCTTCCGACACCGCCTCGTTTATGTCCGCTGTCTCGAACCTGACGACAATAACGCGCCAAAATTACCTTTATATTAGACCTTTACCTATGAAATTGCCGTTTTCTATAGAGAATTTGAAGGAAACTGAATTTTCAGTAATAACATTTTTGCATTTTTTTACGAATGACAATTCCAAATTATGTAATTTCTTATGTGTAAGAATGAGACAACATTCAACTAACAACAACATTAATTGAATTTTGAAAAGTGTCAACTGTAAAAAATTATTACGAATCTTATCATGGAAATGGATGGCATTTAGGGCGAACTGTTTTTGAAGATTAATTTTTTTAATCAAACTGAAAATAAAAACAGAATTTTATACGTAGATATAAAACCTTGAAATAAACTTTCAAACAAAAAACAAATAATTGAAATAGCTAAACCTTCGGCAATTTCATATGTAAAGCGTGTTTATGACGTCACATCTTCGTGGTCTCATAGTTCCTCAGATAATCTGAGCATAGTTCGGACCAGTACAGAAGGCGAACTAAGAAAGGGGGCGCGCAGGGGGGAAATGACAGCTAAAAATCACGCGCGCAAATCTGTACGTACAGCGCAACAACTTATCTGTTCTCCGCCCACCTCTTTCTAGTGCGGTAGAAAAGAGTCTCATTAGAAAGAGACGGCAGATGATCCACCTGAACAGATAAGTTAGTGGCACTTTATATTAAACTACCGCGTCCGTTTTTTGACGTAAGAAAGAAAGAAAACTGATCATAATTATGCTCGTACTGCTTGCTTCTGCATGTTTTATGCTGGAAGGCAGGCGGTGCTTGAGTCTGCATTTTGAATAGCATGGTAAGAGTGTGTAGCGGAATATTGCAAATTATTAATGTATCCATAAGTTCATGGACTTCAGCAAAGTAACGCCTATTACAATCAATGAGCGTTTTTCCTTATGTCAAATTTTGTGTTAAATAAGATTCCTAGATGGCACTGTCGTATTCTTTAGCAACAGAATCGAAGACAAAATTTGCACCGATTCCAAACCTCAGAATATTATTCTGAGTTCCAAACAAACGAAAAACCACTTTGACATTGATTGCTACGAAACACATTTTATCTATGGTGATATGGACAGCGCCATCTGGGGCAAAGCTAAGAACTAAGAAAAAAAAACAACCAGAAAAACGCTCATTATTATAGGAAACTGATCAATAATATTGACGTTCGTATCAGGCATGAATGACGCAGGCGAACGGTTAGATATGGTCTTTCAGACGTCAATGGCTGAAACATAATTTGAGTTGAAATCTCAGACATTAGATTCAGCTAAGCTTTAACGCAGGGGCATATCCAGGTTTAAGAGGCGGCACAATGCTAAAATTCAGTCCTGCTCTAACATTTCTGTTTTTTAACTGTCTATCCTGCTCTTCAAAACTTCAGTTATTATGAAATCGCGGCTTCATTAGGACATTAACTATAATTTCTGATGGTTTTTTTCTAGTTAGTATCTGCGTGTGTTGGTTTCGTTTCAATCGATTTTGAAATATGGAAACTGAATCGCTTTTTTCTCGAAATTCATGCTTTTTTTAAAGTAACATAATTAAAAGAAGATTGAAAGTATGTCTATTTATAAAGTGTAAGTAATTAATAGTTGTGTCGAGTCAAAAAAACAAGACATATTTTTTTCAAATTTTTACTTTCTACATTGACGGAACTGAATCCAATGCAAAACTGATGTTTAGCATTATGGAGCCCCTTAAAAATTTGATATTTCAATCACATTTCACTTATTGTTGTTGACTACATGACAACAGTTTCACCGATACAATTTCGGCATTTTCAAGGACAGTGTCGTTCTTAGGACGACGGTGCGTTCACTGTCGTTTTCAAAGAGCCGTTGTGCGCGGTGGGGTGCGGCGGCGGCACCATCAGGGGAGGGAACGCGCGTGCCTCGGCGACGCCGCAGGACCGCGTTCATAAACGCAACACGGGTTCTAATGCCATCTCTGTCGCACGGGTTGAAAATTGTATACGCTATCCTGATGTCTGTGTTGGAACCAACGGCGGATCCAGGGGGGGTCATGGGGGTCATGACCCCCCCTGGGCCTAATTCAACTTTTTTTTCCATACAAACACGCAAAATTTACCTAAAATTGCACAATTTTATTATATATTTGGACTAATTCGGAGCCTGTGACCCCCCCCTGGCTCGCAGGTTGGATCCGCCCTTGGTTGGAACCTGACGAAATTGTTACTTTATGAACGCCTATCGGACATGGCGACACGTCTGTACATAGAGACTAACCTCGCCCATTGTATAGTGTCCTTGGGGTCCGGGTTGGAGGCGGAGGAGAGCGTGACGTCATTAATGAACCCGGACACCGCGTCGATGATGCTGCGGTCCGCAGGCGGCTGCGGCGGCACCGTCAGGGGACCGCCGGAGCGCGCGTGCCTCGGAGACTCCGCTGACATGGCGATACAACGGCTGGGAACGAGCTTTTATTATTATTACTTTTTATTATACTTTTTATTTTATTTTAGGCAAATAAATTATTTATATACTATTATAGGCATAAACATATTTGTTAATAAAACCCGTCAAGAGCTAGTTTGACCTGTGCTATGATGGTTCCGTATAATGGATATAAAGCTTACTTATATATACACATCACACAAAAAACCGGCCAAGTGCGAGTCGCTCTCGCGCACAAAATGTTCCGTACCACCACACAACTTTATGTATCTAAAGGGTCTAATTAAGTTGGTTTTTTATAGATAACTTCTTGAATAATTAAATATTTGTAATTTTTAGATTTTTGCCTATATTGTGCTCTAAGACTCACCCGTAAACGGAATTTCAAGTTTCTAAGTCAATTAAAAGGGCCCTAAAGGTTTGATTCCCTTGTGAGTGTCAAAAATTTGTATGAAATTGATTACGTAAAGTGCAATAACTTGTTTTTGCATTGAATTAGAAGCCTGATCTTTTTACAGCACCATGAGGCTGTAGACTTCTGTAGAAGATATCAGTTTCAACTTGATATCTCAGATGGGCAGATGGACAACAAAGTGATCCTATAAGAGTTCCGTTTTTTCATTTTGAGGTACAGAACCCTAAAAAATACTGGAACCACCACTGCTGTACAACAGACTTAAAAAAATTCTAGCTTATACATATATTATTATTCTGTTTCCAAAACAAAATGACGAATTTGTCCAATGTTACAATAGACTTCTATCGATTTATTTAAATATAATATTTATTGATATAATAATCTATTGATAATACATATTGAGCTAGCTTTTATTTTATTCTTAAATTGTAACTTTTGTTAAAATTTTATTCAGGTCTAATAAATTATTAGAATTACGGGACCCTTAGGGCGGTAGTCCTACTCGCATTTAATAAATTCCAATATTTATTGTTTAAATAAAGAATATACTTGATACATAATTTACAGAAATTCCAATAAAACTAATATACTCTACTCAATGCGCTCTAGGCTATGACACCCACACGGCAGAGTAAGAAGAAAAACTTCTCCTTTTCCATGTATGACATAATAAAAATTGAAAATAATCTAAGTAGGTAATTGCATTTTTAATTTATTACTCAGTTTTTAGGTCAACATTCTATCCAAAATATCAAAATTTCAGGTCTGTAACTCATTCCGTCTATGAGCTAGACACCCATGACATTGGACAGAGGGACAGTAGTGACATTAATAGGGCTCCATTTTGGCCCATTGGTTACAGAACCCTAAAAAGATATTAAAGCAGATTCTGAAGGCTTTAATATTAATTCTAGTGCTGTCAAAACCAAATTTTCTTCATAGCAAAATAGTCATTAAGTGTGAAATAGAAGAGCTAAATTACTTTGGAATAATTTTAGTTTTGACAGCACTAAAACTAAAATTAAAGCCTTCAGAATCGGCTACAATATGTATTATTTTAAAACTGGTGTAAGTTGAATTTCTTCTAATATAAACATTGATATTGTTATCATAACACAATCTGTTTTGTCATTTGGTGTATTGACCTTGAATCTATTTACTGACGTAACCATCAGGCCTAAAAGTAACCATAACAAAAATATGTTTACTGTTGAACTGTTTTCATCAATTTCAGCTGGTAGGTATAATTTGTTATTTGACCTTGAATTTTAAACAAACTGGAATCTAAATATTTTCATCAAAAAAGTAAAGTGTCAAAAGAGATTGGTTGAATATTTGGTTGGGGTGTAGACAAGGGGACACTGTGGGAAAACCTTGAAATTTTTGTCCCTTGCTCTTTTTTCAAATATTTTGATTAACTTACATACTTACTATATATTATATTTTTTTAAATGCATTAGTTTGTGTTTTTAAGTACAAAGGGTAGGTGGTACTTCATTTAAACAAATACAAACCAATAAATTGTTGTGATAAAATTATGTAACTATAATAAAAATGCTGCAGTTAAATGTCTTTATTATTTAAAACCAGTTTTAAATGAGGGTGTAGAACAAATGAATTGAAACATTATGCATTACATAATTAACTAAAACAAACAATATTGCATTAATTTACACAGCTAATAAATATCCATGGAAATCAACATTAGACAAGCAAAATTAAACCAAAACACAATGAAAATAACAAGCAACAGCTGGTAATACAATAACATTGCACATATACTCAGTACGTATCGATATGCCCGAGGACAAAGGAAATCGATGTGAACTTCTGGCCCTTTATTCAGCTAAAAATCCAGCATTCAGTAATACCTGGCTATATTAAAATGCGATATAAATAATTGAAAATCCATCGCTCACCTTGTGTACGAAAACAATTCTCATTTTAGTTCCATTTTTGAATAATACATAACTGCGTCGTTTGTACTTGGCAGTTGAAAACAATGACGTCACACAATTTTTAGAAGCTTTAAATCAAACATAACTTTCCCATGCACTCACTCAACTGTTTCAATTAAAATTAATACTTATTCATAAATAATTTGGGAATAAATTAGAATTTATTTACAAAATATACAACTTAATGAAAACAGATGTGAATGACAATAACCGAGCGACGACTGTACTTTGTTTTTTTTTTGTTTCGTTCGAGGGCGTTTACTTGTGTGTGTCTTGTTGCTGTACGTATGTACAATGTTGCAATAGTTGCACACATTGACAACTCTGTGCGTGTTGAAAATGATAACTCAAAGAATATTTTTGTAGATATAATGTAGACAGGCTTTTCATTTTGACTTTTGTAAATGATAGTTATATAATTTTGTAGGGATAGATATAGTCATTACATAAAGACCGGGCCGACATGACATTTGGAGTTATAATTTTTTTTACAGTATGCATATTTTCGAGAATGTCTTCGAAGACGAGATTAGTAAGAAATATCAAATTAGAATTTACATCCATATACAATGCACTCGAAATTTAATTTTAAAATGTTAAAAAAAATCTGTTTTGACCATAATTTTTCATAGTAAAAATGTCGATCCGATGATGTCTCCAAATCTTTCGTGCGAGTGCAAATTTCGCGAACAATTTCATGTGAGTAATTGTTAAATAATCGGCTCTAAAAAATCAATATTTTTAATTATGCAAATTCTTGTATTGATTACGTTTCTAGTTAAAGTGATAAATATGCGTTTGCATACTTTTCGCACACGTAAAAATTTTTTCGCGAGTTTCGCTTAAGTTTTTATGTTTAATTTATAGAAGTACTCATATAATCTCAGTGTTATCAGCTTAAAAAAAAAACATTCCAGATTTTGTTTATGATTACGAATGCGATTCCGATTGCAAAATTGATAGAGATTATAAAGATATTATCTGTAGAATAAAGGTATCAAATTGTAGGTATTAAAAAGCTGATTCCGAAAATATGTGACTGTGAACGGGAAAAGGTACGAGTATGTACCGTGCCACCTTGTCGATTCTTGTTTCTAACGAGCATATTTTCAAAATGTGTCCGGCTTGAAACGAAATAATTGAAAATGCATAAAAAAATCGCATTTTAATTTTATGAATACTTTGATATTAATGTTATTACAAAATATATATATTATATTTGTAACAAACTTATCTGAATCGAAATGTCGATGATGATGATCAAGTTCATACTTTAACTTAGTATATTCCGATCCATACTTTTCATCATGCGAATATTCAGAAAACTAAAGAAACAGAAAATGGCCCAGGCGATAGTATTGATGTAGGAACCAGCAAATAAATGGTTTATTATTATGCTATTTTGGTCAGCTCCCTCGATTACCATTTTTTTTTACAAACGATTTATTTTGCAAGGGAAACGTTTTTTGTTTACAAAATAAAAAATAACTTATTAAAATTGATAATCTAATGAAAGCTGAGAGAATTTTTACCAAGAAATAAATTCTAATTCCATAACAATTAATAAAAAAAAAACGAAAACGCGGGATTTCCGAGCGGCCTTCTTCCACTGAGCAGGATGGACAAGTATAAAATGAAAGCGTTGGAGCAGGACTAATTTCTCTGAATGCCCTCGCCTTGAGTTATTAGTTTAGGTTCTCTCATTTACGAAACCCTAAAAATTACTTACTGTGACTCAATCCATAATATCCTTCTATATCTCAATCTACTCTTTGGCACTTCAATGATCGCAGTTGTCGCGTTTAACACCATGCATCGCCCGCAGTGATGAAGTGTGCAACGGATTGCAAAGTGTTAATTATAAACGACCATTTCGCAAGACTTTGACAAGCATCGAGCACCGTAAATAATTTCCGATGCTCTCTGCATTGTATTCGTACACAAGAAACAAACTTATCTGTTCCCGCGGCGAAGACTGTCATGCAGTCAATATAGAAGCTATTTTAGTTTGGCCCACCCGAACAGATAAGTTCTGTATGTTAGATGTAATTTTAACAGATACAAATGGTAGTTTATTTATCTTTACACATCCATCGCGCCGCCGCCGCCGCGCCGCCCGCAACTATGCCACAGTATAAACAAATATATGCCGTCTCCACTCCATGCAACCCGTTGCACAGTTCATCGCTGCGGGCGATGCGTGGTGTTAAACGCGACAAGTGTTTACAAGTGTGCGTAGGTCCTCTTAGAAGAAAAATTACGTTCCGTTCATAGGATTTGGTTTATGTTTTCATGTAGAGAAAATCAATAATACAAACTATCCTGACTTATTAAGTAGAAATTACTGTCCTTAAATTATTAGAAGATTATTATTATTATATTATATTATTAGATATAATTATTCAGAAGAGTATTGTAGCAGTAAGTAAATCAATTAATTTACAGAACATGGATATTATACGGTACTTGCAGGTAACTTTAAATGCTAAGGTTAAATAAACATTTATCTTAGCGTCTAGTGAGATGTTTTTGATCAGAGAACTTTTTATGCTTCTACAATATTAATGATTTTTTGTACGTATGTCTTTAATAACGCTTTAAATAACGTTCTTCTAAAAGTATTCTTTTAGTTTCTTATGAGCATTTACGCCTTCCTTGTGTTATTTCGTAAACTATCTGTTTTTCAAAGGTTGCCTGGAAGATATTGCTATTAGCAATAAGTGCCGCCTACACCATATTTGATTGTTTTATTTTTGTCTGTATTAATTTGTTTAAATAAGCAAACAGTGTCATATGTAAACGAAATAAAATAAAAATACATTGAACAAAAAAAAAAAACTTGAAAAGTTTTGCGAATATCTTTGTGTAAACCGGCAAGTCACAGTCATGAATAGTCTGATAATTGAAATTACCTGATCCTCTCGCGCACCACCGCTTCCTCGTTGAATAATTGAGATGTTATAAGAGACAAAATGAGAAAGTGGCCATATAATGCCCACTTGCCCACCTTCTGTAATAGCTCAAACTACCCTCCTTATTACACTAAGTACCAATACAAGGTGACATTTTGATCATCGTCCAAATTCATACTGGTGGCTTGGTAAGTGATCAGTATCTTGGATCAATAACAATTTTAGTGAAATTCGTAAAATGAAATTTCGACTTCCCATAGTGATTCACTCGGGACTGGAACTGAATTTACGAGTATATGGGAAGCCGAAATTTCATTTTACGAATTTCACAAAAATTTTTATTTTTCCAAGATACTGATCAGTTATCAAGCCTCCAGTATGAATTTGGACGATGATCAAAAAGTCACCTTGTATAGGTATAAAGTAAGACTGCTTATTGTTACAATATTGATGTAGTTCTGAGTGTACAAAATCAGCTGTGCATCATTTACAAAATGAAAGAAAAGGAACGTCATATTTGAGTATTTTTCGGACCCTCGCCCTCGGTGATACTTTGTCTATCTATCCTTTGCGCTCTCACGCATACCGTATTTGTCAATGTGTGAGATAGCAAATATGATGACACTGTATCGCCGGCGCGTGCTAGACCCCCGGAGAGTTCGGACCGATGTAGGGTTCGGTCACAAGAATGACTAACAATTAAACCAATAACACGCAAGTGGGAGAAAATAAGATTAATACTTGCGATTGTCGGTACTTGGTGAAACATCATCATAATCTATGTTTAAGCATACCCCTTATTTTTAAACAATTTAAAAACCGGTAAAAACAACAAAAAAGTACAAAAGTGTGGTTATTTTCTTTATTCCTTACACGTAAAGAAAAAGACAGAGAGCTTATTGTTTATTATATTTGACAGCTAGTGTTCCTTGATAATGCCGCAAGGCGAAACCGGTCGGAGTAATATAAAGTGATTGTGAAACAGTACAAGTGTTTTTATCAAGATTGGGAGAAAATAAACTCTCTTTGTCTATAAATATGTGTACAGTTTCCGTTAACCTTGAAACTTACAACCATTATCTACCTAACTAGTAGTTCGCCTTGAACTGTGAACTCGCGGCCACTCTTTTACAACCCCATATATTGACAACCCTTTGACCGTACCTCCTGAGCAAGATGGCAGTAATTTTTTCAACCAAACTTAGTTGGCTCTACTCCTTATGACCGAACCGAACAGCTGTTCCGATACTTCCAATGTTCCATTTTGACTGTGTAAACCGGAATGTAAACTCCAATACAAACAATACACTTTCTAATTGATAAAATGCTTAAAATCAAGTATCATGGGTTTTCAAATTCTGTAATATTAATATTAATATTATTATTCCTTCATGTTACATGTGCTTTTAATATGATTCCTAACGAGAATTTATCAAAAAAAGTTAATATATTATTCGTGGTTGTGGATGATCTGCGACCTCTGGCGGACGAAAATATAAACTTACCCAATTTTCAAAATTTGGCGTCAAATGGAATTAACTTTAGGAACGCTTTCGCTCAAGTAAGTTATTCATATTAGATACGGTAGAAAGATTCAATTCTCACTAACTAGAAATATTGCCAGTTCCATGCATAAGTCCCTTACTCTAGGCCGCTCCACATTCACGGCGATACATACTTTATATTCTCTGCCTAAAAGCACATTTGGCACACAAAGGCGCTCGAGGTTAGTGGCTGCGATTGATCAACGAGCTGTCAAAACTTGCCGCGCTCAATTGCCGCATTTAACACCACGCATCTCCCGCAGCGATGATCAACTGTGCAACGGGTTGCGGCGATGGATGTGTGATAAACTGATGAACGACAATTTCTTTTTTGCAATTTTTTAGACGTGTGTCAGTATCGTAGATGGAAATCTGTAGTCTCTGCCTACCCCTCTGGTATATGTACGTATGTATGTTTTTACCTTCCAAAATGAGAGATAACTTAAAAGAGCCACAAACTTACTTGTTCCGGTGGTGGGTCAAACTAAAATGGCTTCTATATTCACTATGTGAGTCATCGCCACCGGAACAGATAAGTTTGTGGCTTGTATATATACGAATAAGATGCATGCTCGATGCTTGTCAAAGTCATGCGAAATGGTCGTTTATAAATCTTTGCAATCCGTTGCACACTACATCGCTGCGGGCAATGCGTTGTATTAAACGCGACAATTATTCTGTAATACAGTGTAATACAATGTAAACATGTCAGATTTTATTCTATCTACCCTCTTCATGTCACGCGTGCAGTCTGAATGATCCAAATTCTTCGGATTTGTAATAAAATCCAAAGAAATAAAAGTTTCAAATTGGATTTTCCGTTGTCGTAAATTTAGCTGTTAGTACATAAAATATTAATTTCGTTTCTACAGAAAATTTAATTACTTAGGTACCTATTTTGAAGCCATGCATGGATTCGGTTTAGAATCCAGCCACAGGCTTAGTGGGGATTCAGAGATAAGAGGGGGGAGGAACTAACCCTTGGTATGCCCCCTCCCAAATACCAGTAGATTTTTAGTTCTTGAGAGAAAAAAGTAATATTAGAACATGGCTAAAACAATGGTTTTGGGATCAGTGGGTCTACCGCGTAATTCTCATTTTCATCAACATCAACTTGAGATTGAAATTTGTCGTGGGTGCGACGACGCCCGCCTAACATGCCATCTCTTTTACACGCGTTGAATTTCGCATGCATTTGCTTGAAGTTGATACAAATGAGAATTACGCGGTAGAGCCCCTGGTGTGTAATACCAGCAGGCATCGACTTTTTACGTCCACAGAACCTGCGGCTGGATTCTAAAACTAATTTTATTACAACTTACTTTTTGAAGGAATATTTTTTTTTTAGCAATCACTTTGTGCGCCAAGCAGAAACTCCATGCTGACAGGACGACGTCCTGATAGTCTCCATCTATACGATTTCTACAGCTACTGGCGCGACAGCATCGGCAACTTTACCACCTTACCTCAGTTCCTCAAGGACAACGGCTATGATACTTATTCCGTCGGCAAAATATTCCATCCTGGCAAAAGTTCGAACTACACTGACGACTTCCCGTATAGTTGGTCTAGTTTTCCTTACCACCCGCCTACAGAACGATTCAAGGATGCGCTGGTTTGCATGGATAAAAAAACTAAAAAGTTACAGAGGAATTTAGTTTGCCCTGTCAATGTGAATGGGCAGCCTGGGAAGTCGTTGCCTGATCTGCAATCTTTGGAGTATGCGATAGACATTTTGAAAATGAGGAAATATATTAATAAGCCTATGTTTCTGGCTGTTGGTTTCCATAAGCCGCATATTCCTCTGAAATTCCCAAAAGAATATTTAGGTAAGATTATGTTTATTTTGCGAAATCCAGCGCTATGAATACTCTAAATATTATTAGAGTGCATTAAAAACTAGAAAATATCAATCAGAAACAAATCCAAAGACAAGAATTTGAAAAAATTCCCCGGGCCAGGTTTTGAACCTGCGACCTCTTTGTCTTGATAACAAGAGGTCGCAGGTTCGAATTCTGGCCCGGGGAATTTTTTCAAATTCTTGTCTTTGGATTTGTTTCTGATTGATATTTTCTAGTTTTTAATGCACTCTAATAATATTTAGAGTATTCATAGCGATTCGACCTTCGTATCCTGGATTCGACCATTCACCTGATATGAATGAATACGTCACTTCCTGTAAATACTAATATAGTCATAACATCGGTTTAAAAATACGAAAAAATTTATAATTAAAATCTATTCATTCTATATAGAGCAAACAAAAATATCTCATTGAAGTTTAAAACACGACCGACACTTGTGTCTAACTTCACACCCACCTTCTGCACTAGCTCGAACTGTATAGTCATATTTCTCGTTTATAACATCAGAAAAACGTTACGATATTGATATTGTTATAGTTCAGGTAGTACAATTTGCACCAATTCGGACTATCGGATTAACTTTGAATAACAATTGAACAATAGAGGCACATGCCGTTAAATACAGCGCGACTATCCTATCCATAAACTGTAAACAGCAAATGTTGATACTTCTAACTAAGATAATTGAAAGAAAAAGAGTTAAGTAATAAAAAGTTAAGTTTTAAAATGGGTCAGGCGTGATGAACCCCAGCACTCATTAGAATGTATCAAGACCTTTTACTCCATTTACATTTTTTTGTGAAAACAGGTGTTCTGTTTTAATGTTATCATAATGATTATCACACAATAGATAAACCGTCCAATTCATCAGTGCAAATTATATTTCCTAAATTTCCCTTCTATTAAATAATTCAGTTAACTTGCTTCATTATTTTGACTTTTTATCTTTCAGATAGAATTAATTGGCGAGATGTAAAGCCACCAAAAGTCCCGTTCCTGCCTCCCGGAGTCCCCACGGTCTCCTGGCATCCCTGGACAGATGTGAGAGAAAGGGACGACATCCACAGATTGAATATATCTTTCCCATTCGGCACAATGCCTAAGAAATGGACCAGAAGAATTAAGCAAAGCTATTTTGCTGCCGCTTTGTACATCGATGACTTGATTGGTATTCTAATGAGACACGTTGACACACGGAATACTATTGTAGTATTGACCAGTGACCATGGTTAGCTCACGATCATATATTTGCATATTTAATGTATTGATGTCATTACTGGCCTCTTGGGCGTAGCCAGAGGGGGGGTGTTTCGTGTGTTCAAAACCCCCGAAAAGCTTAAAATATTACAACGCTACCCCTGCTTAGATGTTCCGGGTCAAGTGCCACTTCTGCCAGCAGCTTCTAGAGGCACTTTTTGTCGTTTCATTATCTTGAACCCCCCCCCCCCCCCCCCAAGACTAAAACCTGGCTACGCCTTATTACTCCCCAGCACAGTCATTTTAGTCAGTTTGTCTGTAAGTGACTCTAATGTTGTCAGTGGCGGAGGTGGTCGGGTGCGTGGAACTGTCCTTGAGCCAAGATGACCCCCCCCCCCCAAATCGTAGGCTGCGACCACGCCAGGATGTTATTGGCCATTTGCAGTAGCGTATTTTAAGATTTGGCGCCCTAGGCCTGTAAGGTTTATCGTCCCATAAATTAAAGAGAAAAAAGTAAAAATATTTTAATTATAAAATAAAATCCAGCAGTGTGTTGATGTGGGCTGTGATGATAATGAATGAAAAAACTAAAAATACCTTACAAACTAATAAACACCATTTATTTAATATTTAAATATTTTCCGATAAACAATAAGGCGCCCAAAACTGAGCGCGAGGTGCAGCTTGCGCCGCCCCGTTGCAGCCTGCCGCCCTGGGCCATGGTCCTTTTGGCCCTAGGGTAAATACGCCACTGGTCATTTGGCCTTCACAACTTTACCTGACAAAAGATGGAAACTGAGAGAAAGTTCACCTCCAGTCAGACTATACAAACGTCATTCCATACTGTCCAATCCACAGAAATATTAATAGGAATAGAAAGGCCATGAAAGCCGTGACTGCGACGACGCACCGATTTGATCAATACGTCAAGACATAACCCGCGGGCCTCTCATTTTTCAAACGAACGCGTTAGATCAAACATATTGTAAAAATGGTGTATTGCAGCGTGGCAGATTGTTCTAACTCTTCAAATAACGCAAATAAGACATCCAAAGGAATTTCATTTCACTTGTAAGTAATTTAAACATGTATTTACTGTGATATTTACAGATTACAGAATAAACCTCGCGGTAAATAAAATTTCAACCTTACCATGAAATATTTAGCATTGCAGCGAGTAGCGTTGAAATTAGACAATATTTTGTCCATTGCAGGTTATAAAGAGTGTCACACATTGAGTTAGAATATTAACGCCGCAATGTATATTTTTTCAAACATTATCAACACGGACCTCATTGTGTCATAGTGCGGCCGCTGGTCATGGCTCTTTACACACATTGGCACAGTGCCATGATCTGTTTGGTATTTTACATCTAAGCTTCATAGAAATACGGTGTTATTTTGGCTTTATGAAGACTGGTGAATCTATGTGTGCGCCGCGTATGTTTATTAACTAGGTAACAAAGCCGATTCTAAAGGCTTTAATTTTAGTTTTAGTGCCGTCAAAACTAAATTTCCTTCATTGCAAAATAGTCCTTAAGAGTTAAGAACAGAATCTAAATTACTTTGGAATAATTTTATGTTTGACAGCACTAAAACTAAAATTAAAGCCTTCAGAATCGACTACATTACTACCTTATTCCAAAAAGTGGCAACAGAAGTTCTGGAATAAAATTCATGTCACGCCATCCCCGTGGTCCAATCTCTATTTCTTTACTTACTCTACACGCATTACCCCACAACACTCCTAAAGTGGCGGAAAAAATTCTTTCTTGTCAAGTGGTTGATAAGATGTCTAATGGCTAAGTAGTCTGTGATTTTATGTTTGTACAGTTTTTTTTTTTTGTAATATAATTTTTATTGTTGCAGGTTGGTCGTTAGGTGAAAACGGATTATGGGCTAAGTATAGCAACTTCGATTTCGCTTTAAAAGTACCACTGGTATTCAAAGTACCAGGAATGGTGCCAAAAGTTATTGATACCCCTGTAGAATTAATAGATATATTTCCGACTCTAGTTGGCGTCACTAAACCTGCTATTACCATACCAAAATGTAAACGTTTCGAAAATAAAAAGCTATGCTTTGAAGGCAAATCCTTGTTGCCTTTATTTGAAGATACCACAAATTCTATTTCAGAAGAATACGTAGCCATCAGTCAATATCCTAGACCTAGCGTTTATCCTCAAGCGAATTCAGACAAACCGCGTCTAAAAGATATAAAAATAATGGGTTACAGTATAAGAACTAAAAGGCTCAGGTATACGGAATGGATTTCTTTTAATAGCACTCTTTTTCAAAGGAACTGGAATATAAATTTTGGTACAGAGTTATATGATCACATGTTTGATCCAATTGAATCAAATAATTTAAGTTTGGATCCACAGTATAAACAAGTTCGGAAATACTTATCTAAACTATTGAGATCTAAAGTAGGGTAGACCGGGGTCCGGTGGACCATTTTGGCTTTGAAACTCAGTAGCTTCCTTAGTAAGTCAAAATACACGGAAATCATAAGAAACAAGACTTGTAATACTCGTAATTTTTTTTAAATACTTTTGTCATAATTTCATACTTCAGTAACAAATGTAAAAGATCCTAGGTACTATTTTAGTGAAAATAATATTATGAACAACTTTTAAAAGTACGGAAAAATCTTTCTCTTTGCCATTATAAATGCTATTAAGAGTTTTTTTGCTTAGGACAACTAAGAGCCAGAGAATAAAAACTTGTCAATATGATGATCAGAAGGCAACGTTGACAAGTGGGTCGAAATTTACAAAATTGGCCCTTGAATGCTAATTTTGAACTATTGTTGTTTCAATCGTACCCTGCTACTTTTGACCCCGGTCTACCCTGAAAGATACTTTGGTAGTAAGATGAAATAATATGTACATACATATAATTTATTTGTAACTTATCTAAATTAATCGCTGGAATGGAAATAATATGTTAACTCACATAGGGGTCGTTTCTTCAAATATATTATCTGGAGAACACGAAATTTCTGCTGTAAAATTAGTACTTTTAAAATTAATCTTTTAATAACCGATAAATAAGTAATATTAAATATACTAATAATTTACTAAATAAATTATTTGGTTCAAATTCATTTATAAATGCTATCATAATGGCAATGTAAATTAGTAAATACTCCTTTGTAATAAATAACTTATAGAATATACTATAATAAATTCATGTACAAACAAATAAAATGTCTTACTTAATCAGTTCTTATATAGTAAAAAACTACATACATAAATTTTTAGGTCGTAATTTTAAAATACTGAGCCAAACTTGAAGACGATTTATTTATTTAGTTTGAAGTAAGGGACTAAACTGCAAAATGTATAGCAAATAGTATAGCATCTATATGTATGTATACATACAGTACTTTTATCTCACGACAGCGGCGCGGCGGGTCAATTTCAAGAAAAATGAGAAAAAGAACAGTGGTCATGATATTGTCCTAATACGGTTTTGGGACCCGAGACCATGGAATTAGTATACAAATCTGAGACCAATCAGAAGCAAGGACGAGAGATATAGGCGGGGCTTAAGAAATAAGAGTGGGGTTTATGGGCCAAATCGCAGCGCTGAATCGCGGTGTTATAACATTAACATCCAGACAAACAATATGTAGGTTTTTGCGACCTGAGTTAGTATGTACATGCGTCAGACCAATCAGAAGCAAGGACGAGAAATATGGCCGGGGCTTAAGAAATAAGAGCGGGGTTGATTGGTTCTCTAGCGGTGTTATAATAAATTGGGCCAAATCACAGCGCTGAATCGCGGTGTTATAATTTAATACTATAACATCGGACAAACACTATGTAGTTATTTTTACTGTAGTGTTAACTATTTTTGTGTAATATATCATTATATTTAAACTTGCTGTAGATTTTCCAAAATAAAGAATAGATAAATAAATTTATAAAACCGCTTTTGATATTGTAATTACCTTATTGTAGTATGGGAGTAGAAGAAAATTATTATGACTTGTGTTTTATGACGATATACAGGATTTCTCAAAAGAAAGTTTATATTTTAAACTTTTTAACACATTTTCGAATGAGGAGACTTTTTAACACTTGGCGCTTCATTTAAGTTACGCAAACCACAGTGACTTCCAAATTTTCTCTGTTCTTTTTAGTTGAATCACCGTTTTTAGGGTACTTGTAAAATGTTAACACACAGAAAACGCGGTCCCGCCCCGAGAAAACCTCTATAGTGTCTTAAATTTCCAGAAGCCAGGCTACCTATTGACATACTCCCCGCGCTCCCCGGATTCGTTGCGTTCACGCAGGAAGCAAAACAAATATAAACTTTCTTTTGAGACACCCTGTATTTGCTTCACAACTTGCAGTCCTCTGTTTTGTCATGGACCCTCAACGTTTGGCTCATTAAATTTATAGGTCAAACCTACTTATCTTACATAGTTTGTTTATTAAATAAACTTTAATGGCTACGTTTTAGTTTATTATTCTTATTATTATACAAAGAACTAGAATTAATAATAATAAAATATACTAGAGTTATATTTCAACAAGGCCGTAGTTGTCGATTAACCCTTACAGGACTGATAAATATCATGTCCCATCTTCCATTGTTTTACTATTGTTCTTTTTTTTTCAGTCCTGAAAGGGTTAACATATGTGTAAAAAAATATATATATAATATAATCGACTGATGATCGCCATGTTGAAGAGGCCGAAATAAAATATATCATATCGTCACGACATACATCCCCGAGGGGGTGTCAGAGGTGTTTTGAGTGTGGCTGTCAAAAGAAAAGTCAACACGTACACCTTCTTAACACCGACGATTTTCATGTCCCAACGTTATAGGGGTGACCTTTATAGCCGTACTTCGGGCACAAATATACACATTTCAGGCCGTGCAGGTGTACTTCACAATGTTTTTCTTCACCGTTCAGCAAGTGGTACGTAAACAAAACTCATTGGTGCTACTTCACCGGCAGGATTCAACCCGGGGCCTTATTGTCTAACATTATAATATACAAGGTGACTTTTTGATCATCGTCCAAATTCATACTGGAGGCTTGATAAGTGATCAGTATCTTGGATCAATAACAATTTTTGTGAAATTTGTAAAATGAAATTTCGGCTTCCCATAGAAATTCACTTCCTGCGGGCCTATTCTGTATCTCTAGTTGCCAACTGGACAGGGTGCCTATCATCAAAAACATAGATATACTATCGAATTTCGATTGTCTAAGGATATGTTCGCATTTGAAGTG
This sequence comes from Ypsolopha sequella, assembly GCA_934047225.1. NCBI lineage: Eukaryota > Metazoa > Arthropoda > Insecta > Lepidoptera > Ypsolophidae > Ypsolopha > Ypsolopha sequella. Next base: position 5,566,346 of record OW203985.1, read on the forward strand.
ACGTCACAATTCGTAAATAATTCAATACCCTCTAAAGGCAATTTTGAAAGTTCTGTTTTTATCTATGTTTTTGACGATAGGCACCCTGTCCAGTTGGCAACCTAAGATACAGAATAGGGGGGCAGTTCCGAGTGAATCACTATGGGGAGTCGAAATTTCATTTTACACATTTCACAAAAATTGTTATTGGTCCATGATACTGATCACTTACCAAGACACCAGTATGAATTTGGACGATGATCAAAAAGTCACCTTGTATATAATCGGTTTCCCTGTCCTGTAAGGGTTAATCAGTTTCCCGTAGACCACGAGACATACAACTGTCTCGAAACGTCGGGTGTCCCCCTTTTCGTAAAAAAGGTAAAAATTTATCGCGGTAGACCCGATTATATATATTATAATGTGTACGAAACGCGAGAGTTTAAAGTTACTTATTGTCTAACGTCAACATCTATAAGGTCCCAAGATTGAGAGTCCCACATCCTACCATACCAACTGACCTAACGATTCGGAGAGGCCGAAATATATCTAAATATCATATATATTTATTATTCTATTCTATACTGGGTGTTAATATGATGTTGCGGAAGCCGGAAACTGTTGATAGTACTCATCCATACGAACAACTTTTACTATGGAACCGAGCGTCAAATCGCGAAAAAAAATCAGCAGTTCTATACAAAAGTTACATATCTCTAGACCAAAATGTATGGAACAACTGATTTTCTTTTCGCGATTTCTCAATTTTTTTTTTTCGTTCGGGCGTGTATGTACTATCGCTAGTGCCGGCTTCCGCAACATCATCTTTAAATTATATACAGTCTTATCCATAGTTTGTTAAAGTCATACTAAACTCTTTTCTTCTTCCGGGACAGGTTTTGCCACCTTTATTTCCATCTCGATTTGTTTAAACCTGGCATAGAGGGCGCTGCTCAGTAACACTATGACATTGGAGCTCCACCAGAGGGCGTTTTTGGTCTCGCTGTACCACTGTGTGGCAAGCACTGTCTGGGTACAAGCCTTCGCTGTCCCTGATATGTTGTGTGTTAGTGGAGAAGTCACCTGAATGAAAACACGTATTAAGAAACGGTGAAAAATATACCAAGCTTGCCAACTTCACTTCAGAATAGCGAACGAAAAAAAAACATGGGAGTAATTACTAGGAAAACTAAGTATAACTACGTATAGACTGACAACTCCCATACATCAAGGCGTAGCAAATTTTTTACGCGCCCATACGACACTAGGTGTCGCCAAGTGTTGCAAATAAGCATAATTGTTTAATTGGCTGCAAGTAAACTCTCATGGTTACCAAGTAAACATGTGACTGTAATAGCTCTGCTAAGTTGGCAACAGTAACAGTGAATATTTCAGCGCCATCTATTATCGAAGTGGTAATTATTTTTATGTTACGTGACATCGCTGTGCCACTAGCGTCACCAATCGGTCTTTTTTAGCATTTTGTTCGTTAGAGGATTTAGCAATGCCATCTAGATTTCGTTAGAATTTTACACTTTTTTTGTGGCTACAAACTGATGTTTGGGAACTGCTAGTCTATACCCTTAAGGAATGTCCAATCAGAAGTGTTTTCCACAGTGTGAACTGTCATTAAGGCGACTAGCACCGTGAAATTAACGGGAAAATCACTGAATAGTCATTTTGTTTCTACTAGGTACATTCAGTGACCGTGATTCGTTACACTCAAAGCTCCAAGTAATGCCTTTCCAAATAATTTTAAAAGTATTAGAAATTAAATTGTAATTTGAATTACTCCGCACATGCTAATTTAATAATATTAAAATAAATGATAAATTATATAAAAAATAATAAAAACTATTTAAAAGTAATAAATCAAAGAAAAAGCATTCAGATGGCTCTCTTCGTTTTCATAAACCACATCTGCTTTATATGTGATTAGTTCTGCATTTTATCTCGTATTTGAAGAGAAAAGGGCAAAAAAAATAATTTTGTTTTTGTAGTTAGGCGTAAAGCGTAATAGCTAAAAAATTATACATATGTAACAACACTGGAGATGGTACCTTAGATTAAGGATCAAGGTTTGTTTACCTCGGTGCTTTTCTTTACGCTTTCATAAATTTCCCGGAAAACGATAAAGTTTAAAAGATTGCAACTCTCTGATTGGTCAATTAGTCAACGAACTATAAATCAGCTACTCTAGAACAGCAAACTATAAGCACAAAATAACCACTTACAGAAGGTTTACTCCGCATAACTAGCGAAAACAGGCGCACGCACACATAGACGCGTACGTACGACGATCTCGGATGAAGTCGGTAGAATGCCAATACGACATTCTGCCGAGATCATCATACGTACGCGTCTATGCATGTGTGCGTCTGTTTTCGCTCCGTCGTCGTCGAGTCGGCCTTCTGGTACTTGAGCCACGTCGAGAGGGATAGACACGTTTTATTAAGCGATGCTTGCTCTTCAAACATTTGCATCGTTAAGAAACTATTTTGAGTAGGATGACGTGCGGGCGACCGTACTGCATGTATTTTTTTCCTGGGCTCTCTACATAATCTCTAACATGCCAAAGAGGTAAACGGTCTAGTGGTTTTAAGATATGTTGCCAGACAAAGGGTTTATAAGAAAATGGTACTTCCTAGATAAACTTGAAAAGAAACTTATGGTAAAAGTTCTTTCGTAGAATCTAAAATAATACCTTAATTTGTAGTGATGTAAAGTATTCAATTTCAAATAATAATACCTTAATTTGAAGTGATGTAAAGTATCCAATTGCAAATAATAATACCTTAATTTGTAGTGATGTAAAGTATCCAATTGCAAATAATAATACCTTAATTTGTAGTGATATAAAGTATCCAATTGCAAATAATAATACCTTAATTTGTAGTGATGTAAAGTATCCAATTGCAAATAATAATACCTTAATTTGTGGTGGTGTAAAGTATCCAATTGCAAATAATAATACCTTAATTTGTAGTGATGTAAAGTATCCAATTGCAAATAATAATACCTTAATTTGTAGTGATGTAAAGTATCCAATTGCAAATAATAATACCTTAATTTGTAGTGATGTAAAGTATCCAATTGCAAATCCGCAAATGCCTCCTATAACCATTTGCAGCCAGAAGTATGTGCTATCAAAGTTCTTATAATTCCAAACAGCACTAACTTCCCCATTCAGCATCATCAAGGGTAGAAACAAAAAGATGGAATAGGCATTGTTGTAGTATGATACTAGCCATATTTCTTGGTTCACATGAGGTAAAACCTTCTTGGTATAAATAGAGTATAGCGATAGAGAAAGTGAGCCAATTACTCCATATATTGTGCCTAGGAGCGAGAAGGAACCTGAAATACATAAAAGTTTTGATTGATGAATATTGCAAAACTAACAAATAAATATTTATTTATTTATTTATCAAAAATATTGCACAGCATTACAGACTAATCCAATTCACTGTACAATTAAAAAAAGTTAATAATAATAATCTATATAAAATATTTATAGAAACATAAAATCAACAAAAGTAACCAAGATACAAAATAGATATTTTGGTCTAAGGCTTAGAATCTAAGGACATCGTCATTGAGGCTTTACTCTCACAGAATTTCAAGCATTCCCGCACCACATCCGTCATTCTGTCAGAGAAAATATCACACAGTGGTTTTGATACCAAGAGTGGGTTCAGTTATAATGCACACAGTGTGTCATCTCCTCTTACAGCAGTGGACTGGCTAAAACTAAAGCCTATGGAATCTGCATCATCAGGCAGGCTATGACTAAATAAAGAAGCAAAAATGTACATATAATATTTTTCTGAAATTTTACCAAAACTTTTTTTTTGTCTGTGTCCGTTCTGTTTTATCTCGAGAAACACTCAACAGATTTGGATGCGGTTTTCTTTATTATCGTCGTAGTGACCCTGGTCAACATAGTCTATATTATATGAGGTGTTAATAAAATAACCACCAATCCAAAAACTGTTAATAATAGTTTTTAATTGAAAGACACTTCAACATGAGGTAAACTGCAGGCAAAAGCTAGTGAATAAATAAAGTTACTTCAGCTTACTTGCTAAATAGATCTTACCTAAAATGCTTTCCTGGTCAACACCAATATAGAACCCAAATATAATGAATGCACAGCACAGAATGCACCTCATGGAAGTGGTCTGTCTGAGGAGCACCCAACTAAATACAACATTGAACACCGTTGTCAGAGATCGCCCAATGTAGTAAAATGATACTCCAACATACTTGAGGCATAGGTTGTTTGTTGCTATCATCAAAGTGAACATTATTGACAACGGGATCACCTGAAAATTAGAAGATTTACGTTTTTGGGGGAAATTTCATCTTAAATTAAATTTAACCTATATGAAGCTGAAAGGCAATAGTGATAATGAGAATTTAACAGATTGAGTTCCTATTAAGAGCTGAAACCATATTTAATCCAGCTAAATATATATATTATTGGAATATTGGTAGGGTACAACACTGTTTGATTACATTTTAGAGTTGTACCCTTATCAACTAGTGATACAGTACTACTTCACATACCAAACCAGCAGGTCGATTCTTCAGATTTGTAACAAAATATTAATAAATAATTGTAACAGTTAAAATACAACTTTTAGCTAAGAGCAATGTATACTATAATATTAGTACATTACGATACGAGAGCGATGAAACGTTTTCTGACGAGTGTGAGTTTGCGGCACGAGCCGAAGGCGAGTGCTGCAATCACACGAGTCGAGAAAAAGTTTCTCGCACGAGTTTCGTATAATTTTTTATAGCACAAGTGCGGAAAATGCCGACTAAAGCGGTCATTTTACGCACAGTGTGCTATAAAATATTATTAAAACTCGCATGAGCTAACATACTAAATTATTATTACATACGGCTTAAACACTCATGTGTAATTGCTGTTGACTATATGCCAACCGTTTCACCGATACAATTTCTGCATTACCGAGGCGAGTGTCGTTCTTAGGACAACGACGCGACGTTCACCGTCATTGTCCCACGGGCGCAGTCGTCCTAAGAATGACACTTGCCTTGATAATGCCGAAACTGTATCAGTGAAACAGTTGGCATATAGTCAACAACAATCACATGTGAGTGTTCAAGCCGTATGTAATAATAATATACTATAATAGTTTACCATAATACATGAAAGTATTTTTAATAATATTATGGAAGCTTTAAAATAATTGGATTTTCCATAATAATAAAGTTAGAAAAAAACAAATAAAATTTTAAATTAAATACACCTCGTTATCAACTCAAATGATCCAAACCACAATACCTTTTTAACCACTTCCGTATTCCATGGGGTTCCTTTGGGGAAAGCAAAAACACCCCGAATCCCACCAGTCTGACTCAGGGTGAAACAAATTGTAAATGAAACAATACACTGGAACCATGTGATGAAGAGCGGAGCCTCTAGTGGCACCGACTGGCCACTCAGCAAGGTTTTATTCACGAATACTGTCACAATGGACACGATCCTGAAATAACAATGGTATTCGTAGGGTCATTGTATCTTATTCTAGCGTTTCCCTACCACTACACTGGCTCGACAATGCTCACATATTTGGTAATAGCTTCACCGTGCACTCTCGCCCGCGGCTCTCGTGACAGTGACGTTTTGCTACCCAATACAGGAACACACGAGACAGCGTATGTATGCTATAGCGCATACACTACAGTATTAAACCAAAATATTATGTTTATTTATAAATTAATTACCTATAAGCATATAGGAATGTTCGTACTTACCAATAACAAGTAACCACAACAAATATTCTGATATATCTTGAACACAAATCTGTGTTATGTTCTTTCATGGTTACTGTAGTGTAGTTGATTGACTTTACTATACTATAAATGAAAGGCTGTAATTTTTTCAATGCCGAAGCATCGCCGAAAGCAAAATTTAATTGACTTGACCTGACCAGCAGCAGCGCGATTCAGCGAGCGATTTACAATTTTACACTACGATTCAGAAGCACACATTCCGTAAGGTAAGACTATCTACTCCTTTATCCTCTACTAACACCTAAACGATGAACGAGGCAGACTAAATAAATTCGATCGATGACTCTTTTTACACAATCACCCCGTTGATCCATCCATGCCCGTCGTTCGACGATGGCTTGCTTGGCTACTGTCAAAATCAGCTGGTTTTTGTCTTCGTGTCACTGACATGTACCTATTTGTGGCCTTATCTAAATCCTCTCTATAGTTTAAAATATACCATAGAAAATAAAATGCATTTATGATAAAAATAAATTTACAGTAGTGGAGTTTTCAAGGGTGAAAAATCGATCTAGCTAGGTCTCATCTCTGAGAAAAGGCGATTTCTGCGAGTTTGCATGAGCAAATCGCTCATCTTCCCTGCGTTCCGAAATAGAATTATATCGCTAAAATCGATTATAGTGCGCGCCAATCTTTTAGTCGCCTCTGATTGAGTTACGAGTGCAAGCTTGCGCAGGTACAGTCAAGGAAACAATAATATCAACGGTTGATTATTAAATGTTTACTATAAGTGGGAAGGTGTACTTGTTGTACCCATGGTATAATAAAACAAGGTATGTTCCTTGGTGATGTGTGGAGGTTTTGTGTTCCAAAATGGGGGAACTTGAGTACGTCATCACGCTATCGACGGTTCTCAAACTTTAAAAGTCGGGAATCGTGGAAATTTTTATGTCCTTAGAAATAAATTACTAGGAATGCATGTGGATTTTAACTTTTCAGCTGCAGAGGGATGGGTGTGGCGGCTAAAGTGGGAAGTATTCAATAAAATGTCCCTTAATGGCTTTATGTAGTCAGAAAAGTTCGCTGTGAAAGAAAATACTAGTGAAAATTCGCCATTTAAAGTAATAAAGCGTATGGAAAACACCACACTAACTTCTGCACGTAACGAAATTTAACGTGATCTTCGAGCTTCATATAAATATGACATAAAATTTGTCACTATAACTTACTTTTCTTAGAATAAATACCACACATAGACCAAAATAATTACTACGAGAAAAAATGCAGCAAAAAAAATACATGAACGTGAGAGAGCACGGAATTGATAAATTCATGAGGAATTTTTTATTATTATTTTATCTGGTCTTTTGCCTAGAAACATCCCCAAAAAATTTAATTATTCATGTAATTTTTTCGAAGGATATCCAAAAAGTGAAGTCGACCAAAAAAAAAAAATGTTACATGTCTAAAAATAATGTGGGAAAGAAACCATTATTTATTAATGCGTAAAAAAAATGTGATACCGTATGCCAATCTTACGTCTCGGTTAAAAAAAATTGTTGCAACTCGAAAGGAGCGATTAAACGCATAATAAATAGAAACGCAGGCATGAAATATCATGAATAAGAAAAAAACACATTATATTTTTTTACATTCTTATCGCCATATCTGTTTTCCCTTCTTAGATTTTTTTGGTGTCGTGCTAAAAGTTGCTACTGCTGATAAGATATATGGATTGGTATTAGGTTTCATTCGTGGATAAAAGGTTTTCAAATTTTGGACCAAACGCCAAGGGAAGAGTTGCATCATCCTTTCAATCTTGTACAATTACAGCCGATTCGCTCGTGGAAACTCGCAAAATAGATTTTTTTTTCACAAATATGAGATCTAGATACATAACAGATTGATTTTTCGTGCCCCGAAATACCTTCTATGTACTGTAAATATTGTAAAAATCCTTGTAGACGTTTTATAGGAAACGATGTAAGTATATATACAATTATATTGGATAAATGGGGTAAGTAGGACTTACAATTTCTGATGCTGGCTTTTGGGCCACAATAGCGAAGCCACTCTTGAGCCATCAATTCATTTTTGGGAAAAGTAAAAAATCTAATTATTCCGCCTTTTTCAGAGCGATTTTTACAATTACGGATTGCACAACCGCCCATTATTGCTTGATGAGATTATCAATATCAATCAATTTATCATTTAATAATCAGCTCATCTGCAACTGGGAAACGCGCTTCAACCTTTGGGAATCTCTGTGTAGAGTGAAAACAAACTATTAAATTCACTCTCGTGCAACAAGGATGACAACAAATGGAAAAAACGCCATTAGATATTGCCAGTATTATACGCTTATTTTTACCCAAACGTTTCACACAACTTCTGCAAATCTGATCATAAAGATAAGCAAAAAATCAAAATTCAATTTGTTTAAGTTTAATTTCAACAACAAAAATACTCATCAATGTTATGAATAGTATAAACCTTTTTGTAAACAAAATAACTTAAAACTATTTTCCTTATCATGAAATAATGACATAAAATGGCAAGCACGTAAGATGACGTCACCAGGGGCTGGTGCGTTCCAAATATTTAAAAATATCAGTGTCGCCGTACGAGCTGTCGTGTCATTCATTCGCACTCATACAAAATTTTATATGCTATCCTGTTGTCAGGGTTCAAATTGTAGCAAGCTTATGTTTTGGAATGGAAACCAAAGGAACATACCATGTTTTATTCGGCCATGGTTGTACCTACCTATTTCATTATTTATTTATTATTTTAGTGCGATCTTAACTAAATAAATAAAACGCATTAATATAAACACCATTTTCCTACATTTTCGCCTTAAAACGCTATAACGTCCGCGAGGCATAACAACAACTATAAACTTTAACAAACTAAATACACAAAACAACAAATAAAGGCAAAAACAATAACAAACAGATTCAACGATAAACTTAACGAATCATGGAATTTTTTACTCGAATGTACTTTTCATGGAACGCGCGCATGTGTAGTGTACGGACGTAGCACTAATACTAACGCATAGTGTTGACACCTGCTAAATGGCGAGCGGGGGGATTGGTGCGGCACGCAGGCGGGTGTGCTCCGCGCTCTCGCTCCTGCAACGTTCCCCTGACACCGTAAAACGGCTATTGCGTCGCCTCGTGCGGCTATCTTCAGAGGTGACTAAAAGATTGGCGCGCACTGTACGAAAGTTTGTATGAAGTGAATGGCTTATGATCCATTATAATTCTATTACGGACCGCAGGGCTTGTCTTGCTTCGTACAATGAAGATCACATCAAGTTATACATATTGTACTTTGTTTGTACATACCTACATCTTATATCCGTACATTTATATCTTATATAGTATATCTTATTTTAGTCACTATAGGGGCTAATGTAGTACTGCAAGTGTATGAGCCCCTTCACATTAGGTCGCAAGCAGCGTGGCAGTAGCGGCTGTAGTTGTAATATCTGCTGCGGTCGCGTTGCTGCCGCGCTGATTGCGACCTAATGTGAAGGGACTCTTAAGAAAACAGAAAAGGAAAACAAATTGTAATAAAATTATTACCTACTTTGAAATACAGTACGACCTCTATAATCCAAGCACCCAAAATTCGAATGTACCTACGAAGCGTTCGGATTATAGTACATAGTATGTTGATATTTTGAAAGGCATTTTCAATGGTCAAAAGACACCACGCCACATGATTGATAGAATAAAATAGCGGAAAGTCACGCGGAGTTCATAATTTTCAACTAATGTGGTGTAGCTCAGGGGTAGAACTATCCCTCTATAGCCAATAACTTAAAAACAATATCACCACGAACTAATTATGGGAAGAATAATTTAATGTTCAACTTTAAAATAAATTACCAAAGACCGTACAAGGATTACAATATTAATGTACAAGGATCAAAATCAATTATTTTTTTCAAAAAGCGGTTATAAGAGTATGATGTACTAAAACATGTCACTATAAGTGGATGCAACCTGTTTACAATTCAATATTCAATTTGGATTAGCCATATTACAGAATTAGATAAGATTCTCATTATAAGTGAACATTGTATTTGTTCTTTATGAGAAATAAACGTCTTAAACCATAATACAATGGTTCTTATTTACTACTTGCTGAACGGTGAAGGAAAACATCGTAAGGAAACCTGCAGGCCCAAAAAAAACGTGTATTTGTGCCTGATATACGGCGATAGGTTTCACCACCCATCACGTTGGGACGTAATAATCGTCGGTGAAACGCAGGTGTACCTAATGTGGACTGTGACTTGCATTTCACAGTTCACACTTGGAACACCTCTGACACCCCCTCAGGAATTCATGTCGTGACGATACATACGTTTTCAAAGTACGTGTTATGTTTTTATTATTGATATAGATCACCCCAACTAAATTGATTGCTTTCCTAGGTTGCTCATTTTTGACATCAAAGTATAGTTGCCATTCAAAAAAATATTGAATTTCACCTGTCACCGCATCAAACTCTTACCATAGAGTATATTGACAATACCTAAATCAAATATCCAAAAATTATTTCGACAGCCTCGTCCTCTAAAAAGCCGCTTTGGATGAATCATATTATGATTCTGTTCTAATGCCGTCTCTTTTGCACGCGTGAAAAAGCTCTGACTCCATCCTACTTTCAAATCATTTTATGAATCATCCAAGTCGGCCTTTTTAGATCCCCAGTCCAGTGATATAAATATGGAGGTCATTGATATATGTGCAACCACGGGCAACGTTCTATTGCCAAACAACGCCCGCCTAAGGTCGATATTACATTATCACTTTTAAAGGATCCTTCGTTAAGTATTGATCCATTATTTCGTAATAAGGAATCCCTTTTCATACAAAATTTTATAAAATTGTACGTCAAATTTAAAAACAAAACATTGATCAAAGAAAACTGATAGGTATTGCAGCTGATTCTGGAGGCTTTAATTTTAGTTTTAGTGCTGTCAAAGCTAAAATTATTCCAAAGTAATTTAGGTTCTGTTCCTAGCACTTAACGACTATTTTGCAATAAACAAAACTTTGTTATGAAAGCACTAAAACTAAAATTAAAGCCTTTGGAATCGGCTTTAATATTGACCTAAAACTGATAGCAAGAAAGCATATTATTCAAAATCTACACGTCGAATAGAGGTAGCATTATAAGCAGGCATCACCTAACGTGACGATCAAACTAAATACATAACGCAGCCAAGAAGTTTTGTGTGCAACGCATAGACTCTCGCGGTTCGCGCTCGCATGCTTGTCCCATACCTAGTGTCAAAGTAAAAAAATGTCAAAGGCGAGTGGCGAGGGATATCCCTAGATTCCCTAGGAACTGCGCACGCTCGCGCTTTGCGCTCGCTTCCATAAGGTGTCAAAAAAAGTTATTTTTTATGCTGTATCCGAAAAAATTATTGTTTCGGCCATATCTTCGGAACGTAAGGTGGTACATCCCTGAAGTGCGTTCATTAAATAACCCTGGGCTGGGTAGGAACACTGGGGTTGTAACGCTGAGTTTTTGAACGGGTTTCATCGTGTAGCGACACTCCAAACGTCACTTGTCATTTTTGCATTATATTTAGTATAATAAAGTTGAGAGGACCTCCTCTACACGAAATTTAACGTAAATATGTCAACTATAACGTTGAGAAGACCCCCTCGGTACGAAAATTAACGTCATTTCATTTACGAAAATTAACGTGAATGTCAGGTGACGTTTGGAGCCTATACGAACCTTGCGAACCCTGCTCAGAGTTGATGTTGAAAAAGTCGACACCAGTGTAGCGACACTGTCATTTTTGAACGGTCGGTGTTGAGACGCGAGTTCATTTTTGAACGGGTTAGTGTTGCGACACGGGTAGGAAACCCAACTCGGTGTGAGTTTATGAACGACTATCTGGGGGTTATTAGACCATTGGGTGTCAAAAAAAAATGTTTTTTAAATGTCAAAACTTTAACGGATTGTATCTCCTAAACGGCTGAAAGTCTCGCCGAGATCTACACTTCCTCAGTATCAAAACTTTGTCGGTCCATTCTACTTAACCCAGGTGGCATTTCAAGACTATTTCTCTTAAATACGAATATTCCAATACCTCGGCTACCAGATTCGTATCTCTCTACATTCTAGAGAGGCCGAAGGCCGATCCCGGAGGACGATTGCTACGAGGCCGGAGGTTGATGAACGAACATCCGAGGGCGTAGACCGACAATGTGTTTTCAGAGGCCGTAGGCTGAGTATCAGTTTTCAGTGGCCGAGTTCTACTTACACCCGGCTGACATTTCAAGATTGTTTCTCTTAGACATATCTTCCAAATTGCTTCCAAACGGTGGGCGAGGCTGGGCTTACCGTAATTGGACTCCATTGAACATTGGTTTAAGTACATTTCGACCGTTGACAGTTTTAACATTTGATAACTGTCAGAGTAAAACATTTGCAAAAAAGTCGTCCGATTCAATGAGCGTTTTTCTCGTTGTTTTTTTTTTCTTAGTTCTTAGCTTTCCTCCAGATGGCGCTGTCCATGTCACTATAGATAAAATGTGTTTCGTAGCAATCAATGTCAAAGTGGTTTTTCGTTTGTTTGGAATCTGTGCAAATTTTGACAGTGCCATCTAGGAATCTTACTTATTTAACGCTAAATTTGACATATGGAAAAACGCTCCTAAGTTTCCACTCGTATTTCAACGCGCTCATTACTGCGCCCTCCTGCACAAAATCGTCGAAGAGCGTGGGCCGGGTGGCTGTGGAACGTGTCGTATCCCTAAAGATGCTTGGCCAAAAAGACTAGCACCCAGGCCGAACAGACCTTTTAAAAACAAAACCTAAAGACGCTGACGTGCGTGACGTCAGTCATTTTTTGTTGAATTTGCTTTGCATTTATTCAAACGAACGTTGTGCTTAGCTTAGAATGTAATTAGTGCAGTGAGTGAAATAGAACTCCACTGCGTCAGGCGTAATCTACGGACTTTTCTTCCCAAAAAATGGCTTCACCGGCCGATGTCCCGATTACAGAAGCAACGTCTTCAGATGTGGAGACCAACTTCATATTCGATATTATCTATAGCCCAGTGAATTTACTGTTGAGTGTGATCATCGCTGTGTTGGTGTACCAAATATATAAGTCACAATTCGGGAAGGCTAATGTGGAGGCGCCTCCGCCTGAATTACCGAAGCTCCGCAAGGACATGACTGTAGCCGAATTAAAACAATACGACGGCAATCAACCAGACGGCAGGGTTCTTGTGGCTGTGAACGGATGGATTTTCGACGTGACGCGGGGCCGCCGCTTCTACGGACCCGGTGAGTGCATACCGCATGCTTAATGAGTTTATAAATAGAGATCACACCACATGACTCATCAGTGCCATTGGTGCACTAATTGGTGTTTGTTTTGTGTTAAATAAAACAACACCTGTTGTAGAAGACCTGTTTGCTGAGTTTGGAATTTATATTTGATTGATTTACTTTGTAGGTACTTAACTACTATGAAGATTTGGTCGGAGTGTCGATAAGTTTGTGGTAGAAAAAAGAAGAAATATATAAAAAAAAATTTGCTAATATAAGCTTTTAGCTTTACGTTTCATTTCATGATTTATTCTAAGAGAACTCCTTTTAAGGTTAATTGTCAGTCGCTTAGTGCAAAGTGCATAACTTAACTTTGTTTTTCCTGTATAAAAGTTAAAAATTGAAAAACCCTTTGGTATGTGGCAGTCAATGCCAATAGTTCAGTATTAGTGATGTTTATAAAGCATGAGTTTGAAATTTAATGCACAATTAGTTATGATCTTGTCTAAACAAAGTTAAAACAGTATTTAAAGTTGGTTTTGAGAAAATCATGACTAATTGTGTAAACAATGTCAAACTTTTCCTTTATAAACCTCACTAATAGTGAACTATGGGCATCAAACGCCACAGACCAAAATGGTTTTCAATTATAAATTTCTAAACAAGAAAAACAAAGTTAAGTTATGCACTTTGTTTGCGCTACGCTACTTATGTTTAACCTTAATCAAATCAAATCAAATAATTACTAAATTAAACAAACTTACCTGAAGTGAAGTTCTATTGTAATTATACACAATTGTCCAGTTATAATCGAATTGTCAAAGTGCCTCGCCCACGCCCCGCCGCCTCCGTGGGGATTCCCCGTACCATAAAAATTCAGTTTCGTATAACATCATTTTTACTTTCATTAATGCTAATTTGTGTTGGATTTTAAAAATCATAAAATTTATTTGTTTTTGTTAGAATTGCCCAAATTATAATGCATTATAAAGCTTAATTTAAATCTGGAAAAGGTTTTCAAATTAGCATACCTTATAATACCTTATCTCAGCGAATTGTTGAGCATAAAATATATTTTAATACAAGATTTTACAAAAAAAATGTTCAAGTCATGGCATAAAAAAAAGTGTTTGAAAAACAATGTGACATTTCAGGAGGACCATATGCTGCGTTTGGAGGTAAAGATGCATCCAGAGGTCTAGCCACTTTCTCAGTGACCTCGTCAGACAAGGAATATGATGATCTGAGTGACCTCAACTCTATGGAGATGGAGTCTGTGAAGGAATGGGAAGCTCAGTTTAGAGGTGAGAGTCAGTTTCAAACGGTATTGGAAAAAAGTTACTAACGATGCCCTGTGCAGCCTAAACCTAACCTTTGGTGAGGCATAAGTCTGATGCCAAATATTGAAGAACTAATCTTAAGAACTCTCAAATATTTAGGCATCCAAGTCACGCATCCACCACTTGTTTTGAAAGGTGTAAGATTGGTTTTATAACAATCATATTTACTTGTAAATGCTATTTAAGACTTTACAATCAGTTGATGTTTTCACCAAAGCCTTCCTTGGGAGTGTAAAGCTTTCTAAATATCCAATCAAGTAATTTTTTCTCAAAGATATTCTATGACATTACATTATACTAAATAAAAAATATGTACATTGAAAAAATTCAATATTGTGTCTTAACAACTTGAGTTTTAATCATTGTAGTCTTGGTGATAGTATGTTTATTATGAATATTCTAGTGGCTTGTGATCATTTAATATTTTACATTTGTGACCATAAACATATGGTACATAATATACAGAAATTACAAATTCTCGACTACTTTGGTCTTTGAGATAGACCCCGTAACAAAAATGGTCTAAAAATGACAACTTTTGAGGTAAAAAAAAATTTTTTTTCAGGTCTTATCTTATTCCGTCTAAGAGCTACAGACCCGTGACATACGGAGTAATATGGACAGACAGACGGACAGCGGAGTGACATTAATAGGGCTCCGTTTTGCGCTTTGGGTACAGAAACCTAAAAAGAAAAATCAGGTTAACTACTAAAGAAAAAAAACTAACTAATTTTGCCCTTTGGGTACGGAACCATAAAAAAAAATGAGTTAACTCTATAACTCTAAAGAAAAAAAATAGTTAGAGCTTGCTGAATTGGATCAATTTTCGCAATCCAAAATGATGCGTAAATACCCTAAAATAGACAAAGAAACATTCATAAATTCTCACCTGAACCGTGGATCTTGGTAATGTATTAAGTAAAACAAGTAAACCCCGGGTAGAACACTTGTATTTTCTTTAATGGTACTTTATAATCCTTCGCTACACTCAGGATTCTACTTTAGAATCCTTTGCTGCTCTTGGGATCCAACTTTATGCCTCGAAGGGAATTCTTATTTTTGTCACTCGTTGTGTAATCTACTATTATTTTTTCTCTTAAAACTGTTGATTCTCATTCTGACCTACCTTGGCCTAGAGAAAGCATTATGGCCATGTAACTAACAATGATAAAAGTATTAAAATTAGTAGATAAAAAAGATGTTTATTACCTCACCAAAACATTCTGTCTACATAATAGTGTATAGCATAATCTTATCTAGTTTCCTTTGGCACAAAGTATGATGAATCCATTGTTATTGTAATTTTATAAACTCAGAAACATGATCAAGGTTTCTTATCATTAACACACCTATAGTAAAACAAAGAAAAATGTGATTTTTTTTCAATAAGTTGCACTAATGTCACTCCGCTGTCTGTTTGTCTGTCCACGGGTCTCTAGCTCTTGGACGGAATGAGATAGAAACCTGAAATTTTTAATGTTGTGTAAAATGTTGACCCAAAACCGAATTTTGAATTTAAAATGTAATTAAGTCATGTTCCTAAAGGTAAATTATTAAATGAAAACGGAGTCGAAAAAAATTTTTTTTTCTTACCCTAGCGTGTGAGGTGTCATCAGAGCTCTTTAAGTAGAGTGTAAATACTAAATATATATTTTTTCTATCTTAAAAAATAAAGTAATTGGGTGCTATCAAAGTGTCCATTTTATATCAAAGTTGGGAATATCAAAATATATTTATATCAAAGTTGGGAATTTGAAATTTCTGTATAGGTATGTATTTAAACAACAAATACTAAAAACGCCGATTTATAATGTAGTTTTAGGGCTACATAGGAATACTCAACCAACTTAATTTTGCAGTTTTTATGTCTGACAGACATAATTAAAGCATTACCTAAAATTAAATAAACATCTAGTTTGAAATAATCGGTCATATGTACGGAACCCTAAAAGAGCGAGACCCGACTCGAACTTGGTCGGTTTTTTTCTAAATATCCTACGCTAACGACATTCATAATTTGGCTAAGTGCAGTCGGACTCACGCAAAAAGAGTTACGTTACTAGGTATAGTTTGAAATAATTTACATTATATCATTGCAGTATAGAAACGCAGAAAGAAAAGTAAATCTAGATGTGAGGAGCTCTGAACCGGGATATACTGCAGTGATATAATGTTAATTTATATCTCCTTGCGATGGATAAATCGCCAAGTGTTTAAACATAGAAATTTATTTCTATCATAGTTTTGAAATAATTGGACATATGTACGGAATACATGACAGATAGATGACATGCACGACGCACCCACATATATTATAGGCAACAACAACCCTTAAAAGCCATTTATTTTGATTCCCTTGCGAGTGTCAAAAATTTGTATGAAATTGATTATGTAAAGTGCAATAACTTTTTTTCGCGTCGAGTTAGAAACCTGAATTTTTTACAGCTCTATGATGAGATCGTACACTTCTGTAAGAGGTATCAGTTTCAACTTGATATCTCATACGGGGCCCGAGCAAAAGGGTCTTGACAGACAGACAGACGACAAAGTTATCCTATATGGTTTCCGTTTTTCATTTGAGGTACGGAACCCTAAAAAATTGGTAGAGGAATAACAAAATACTATTACAATGATATAATTTTATAACGTTGTAAAGATCTGTCTAGCTAGGGAAACCATTTCTAATTTATTCAAGTAACCTTTTTAATTACCTACCATTTATCAACTTGATATTATTTTTGTACCAAGAAGAGAAACATTACATCAGATAAGTGTTTCCTTCATGGCTATTAGCATAGTCATTTGTAGTACAAATGGTAGTTAATAGGTTATGTATATGTAGACATTAACTTAAGTATCCATAAGGCGTCGACCACATAGATCCGCGTTCTGCGTTTCGCGGTCACTGTAGTCTATTCGACGCGACGACACGTCGACGACGCTTGGATCTTTACACATAAAGTCGGATTTTTTAATTAGCTGGAGCATAGATAAATAAAGGAAGGATAGATTGCTCACTCCATACATTAGTACAAAGCCCGCGTAAAACTTATTATTTTCGCCGGTACCTAGTAGTTCGACTTATTATTTTTGATGTCGCTACTATACTAGATAAATTGTGACATACCTAGTGCCATCTATCGAACAGTTGATGAAACGAAATTCGATGTGTCTGTGTAGCAAACATACTGCGCCCACAAACACAAAAATTAGCTAGAATACGACAATACGTGTGACAATATGTGCGCCATCTACCGGAATTCGGAATAACCATCTGCACGCTTAGTTAGATTGCCAGCTTACCACCGAAAGTTTAATGATTAATGACACCTGATTAAGAATTCACAATTTTCTGATGCGATGTTATGAACATTTTGTGTTTTTATTCATAAAATAAATAAATATGATGAACCAGAACAGTAAAATGGTAGCATTTCGTCGATTTCAGACAAATTTTATTTCCAGCGAGACAAGTAACGCCATCTAGCAACGTTATTTTTGTATTGCGAACAGTACAAAGAGATAGCAATTTATCCTTCCTTTATTTATCTATGGCTGGAGTAAACTGACACTTCGTGATAGTGGGAAGTGTACTTTTAACTCCTATCGTGCAAGTCATTTCACATTGTCGCGAACTTTTGAATGTTGCATTGTGAAAAAAAAAAAAAAAAAAAAAATATATATATATATATATATATATATATATAAAAAATACATCATTGAACAGTAACTATGTAATCACTCACTCTCACCCATTATACACACAACCTCACACTCTCTAACACACACACCTCCCTTCACACACCACACGCAAGCTTTTAATGTAAATCGAGTTCGTTATATTAACTTGTCTAATACCTATATTTATTTTTAAATAATTAATTAATGCAATTATTAATTTTAACTTATGATTATTTTTTTTTTTGTTTTTAATTAATAATTAATAATTTAATGTTTAGCATATTTTCAATTTTTAATATTATATAGTTATGGAAGGACCTAGTCTCCATGTCACCAGGGAATCCTAGTATGGAGGCTAGTGTCACAATTTAGTATGTAAGTTATTTGTTGGTGTCAATAAATATATTTTCATTTTTCATTTTTTTCATAAATGGCACTACGAGTATACGAGTTAAAAGCGCTTTTATCACTATCACGAACTGTCAAGTTTACTCCAGCAAATTAGAAATCACACTATAGAGACCGCGAGAATGTGCGCGTTCTATGATTTGGATCTTTGGACCACAGAACGCAGACGCACTCTGTGTGGACAACGCCTAAAGCTTTCCTAACAGTGGATATGATAATTTTATTTGCCCCTTTGTGTGAGGCCTTTTCGGTCTAGTCACAAAATGCGAGTTGGACGCGCTGGTGGCAGGGAATTGCAAAAGCATAGAGTACAGTTATATATTAAGTTAGATAGTTCTTATCAAAGATTTCAAACTTAAAGATAAGCCCTTACCGTACTATGACAGCACAAAAATGTTTCCTTCTTTAAAATAAGTGACGCTCACACGTTTGGAATAAGTGCTCATCTGAACACAGTGATAGTTGGACGCCTTAAGTGCACTAAAAGTTAATCAGTTTGCTGACCGTAGGTAGACAGATTGCGCATTCATAATTGTGCGCGCGTCGGCATTATGTTAATGCACACATTCAAAAACAATGCAATACATTTTAGGTGTCAGGGCTCATCTGAACTTTTGAAATCTTTGGTTCTTATGAACTTTTTGCCGTCATTTATGTATTTTTTTTCTTAGAATATTAATTAATTTCACAACTGGCGATAGTTAATAAATAAAATATAGCGTATAAGGTCCTATCAAAAGGACCGAAAATATTTTAGGGGATGATTGTGTGTCATTAATATACAGGGTGTTAAGATGTAGTTGCGGAAGCCGGAAACTGGCGATAGTATTCGAACATACAAACAATTATTCGTAAAAAAAATTGACAAATCGAGAAAAAGAAAACACTTGTTTCATACATTTTGGTCGGGTAGCTATGGAACTTTTATATGGAATAGTTGTTTTTTTTCGCTAATCAAGCCTTGGCTCCATAGTAAAAGTTGTTCGTATAGACGAGTACCATCGCCAGTTTCCGGCTTCCGCAACTTCATCTTAACACCCAGTATATATATCTATATTCTATTAATAGGTTCCATTTTCATAGGAAATAACAATGCTCATGATATTACTGTCATCCACAGACCAGACCCCACTGATTTCAAATGACGTTATAATATAAGGTCATTACCGATTAAATTGCCGAAATTTTCTACAGATTCATAAGTTCACAATTACTGTAATGCAATAGCTATTTCCATTGTTTGTTTTTTGTTTGATAGTTGATTTCAAGGTTTTACATCTACGTATTAGATTTTGTTTTTATTGTTAGTTTGAAAACTAGAATTTTATTTTCAAAAACCAATCCAACAAATGCCATCGGTTTCCATGATTCGTAATAATTTTTTACAGCACACACTTTACAAAAATGAAATTAATGTCGCTGTTAGCTTAATGTTATCTCAATCATGCACAAAAGAAATTGTAAAATTTGGATTAGTCATTCCTAAAAAAAATACAAAAATGTTAGTACCGAAAATTGAGTTTCCTTCAAATTTTCCTTAGAAAACGGCAATTTCATAGCTTATTATATGGACAGCCCGTGGGTGTATAACTTACCTATCACATATGTAGTCAGTACTTCGAGCACATATATGTATTCAGCTCAACTTCCTTACCATAACACGTGGACCAAAGACAAATGTGCCCTTCCGGGATTTGAACCCGCAACCTTCAGATTAGTGGTCACAGAGTGGTTACATAGCATAATGCATACTAATTGTGTAAAAATATGTATTTTCAGAAAAATATGACCTGGTAGGCAGACTGCTGAAACCAGGTGAGGAACCGGCCAACTACTCCGACGAGGAACCTGAAGAGACCGACAACTCACAGATTAACTCCACGGATAAGAAAGAAGACTAACTTT
Source organism: Ypsolopha sequella (assembly GCA_934047225.1). NCBI lineage: Eukaryota > Metazoa > Arthropoda > Insecta > Lepidoptera > Ypsolophidae > Ypsolopha > Ypsolopha sequella. Next base: position 5,586,742 of record OW203985.1, read on the forward strand.
TATATCTACCCTCGAACTAATCTTTAGCATAAGTTTTTTTGATCTTGTGGACACAAAGATTGTGTTTAAAGGCATTTATTTTATTTTTTAAACGTTAAAATCAACAAAATTGTGTACTAAATGAAAAAGACTGCAAATGATACCACTGTTCTGGCTGGCACAGAAATATGTTTTAAGGTTTAAGATAACGTCTGAAAGTTGAAGGTATAGACCAGTCAGAAAGATGTTAGGGTCGAGTCGTATTGTCCAAAATTCGTTTTATTTATCTATTTTTTAAGGTATCGTTCTGAAGAGTTCAGAAAAAACTTGTGCTAATGTACCGGCAACTGTTTCTAAGATTTCTAAAATAAAGTTATGTATCAGACCTGTGTTTACTCAACTGAAGAATTTTAAGCCACACATTTAAAATTTATTTCTTAAAAAATCTTTCGGAATTTGGAATTCATTTTTGACTACATTTTTAATTAATTATGGAAAATAGTACAACAATTGTAATAATAACGAATTCACCTTTCACAATATTTTCCATTAACAACTTGACTTAAAATTAAGAATTGTTGCTTGATATCTCTTTTATTTATGTATCTTTTCTAGAACACGTAAACAGTATGATGTAATTATTTACTATTGCTTGTTTTTGCATGTACAATTGTACATAATATACTTATTTACAGTTTAAAGACTGACTGATAAAGGGATGTTACCGAAAGCGTTTTGACATTCCAAACCGAATACTTTGCAAAATATTAACCAACAATGTAACTGCCATATTAGTTAAAAACAACCAATAAAATGTTTTGTGCACTAGGACTTTTCTAGTCCTTGTTTTACAAACAAACCTCCCTGACAAACCTGAAGAACCTAAAAATTAAACATCGTTTCCCTCCAATATTATGTTAAACGTTACAACTAAGTTGGTTGTTGGTACTTACTTAAAATGTAATTCAAAATGTTCGTGTCCGAATGTTGCAAATTAAAGAAAACGAACAAAAAAAAAGGAAAACAACAAGCTTCTAAAATAGTAGATATGTCGTGTTTTAAAACATATTAACTGCATTTGTGTGCGTTTACTAGTTCTTTCTAGTTGGCCCTCACATGATGTTGTAGTCAAAGCCGATACGACTAAAAGTACACTGGTGGACATAAAAATCGACTCCAGCATTGTTGTTCTACATTTAAGGAAATAACCCAATCATACAAACATAAACATATGAAATATATAACATATCATTTTAAAGGTATAGGCTTCCACCTTTGATTAAATGCATTTTTGTCTTAAAGCATTTGCTATACAGGCTGTAATTTTTTTTAAGTGATGTATTAATAAATATTGAAATAATCAAATAGCGAAAAATTAAAAAAAAAACCTTTTACAAAATCATTCATTTATTCATTAATTAAGTTTAACATTAGTACTTCGTGTTCCCCCCTCTAGCCCTTATAACTGCTTGCAGCCGGTTCTTCATTGACCTAATAAGTTTTTAATTAATTAAATGAATTTCACGTCCTGTATAGCGAATACTTTTAAACCAAAATGCATTTATTCAAAGATATACCTTTAAAATGATATATATATATTTCATATGTTTGTTTGTATGATTGGGTTATTCCCTTGAATGTAGGACAATAATGCTTGAGTCGATTTTTATGTCCACCAGTATATTTTAGAAAAAAAACATCGGATTTGTTCGGGTTTTTATAGCGCTGTCCCTGTCGGGTTTCATTCCCGATGTGCCTTCTTTAGAGACATGGAAAAGTGTCGGTATAGCACGCCCGGGGTAGAGGCGGGTCAAGTATGCTGCCATTTTTGTTACTCGCATTATGTATTTATGCGTAGTAAGGAAACACCACAAAATTGATGCGAGAAAGATTAGTGTCAGTTAATTATTACTGTGACTACGACATAGTTAATTTTTGTTGTATGTAATCCTAATCATTGTTAAGTATATTAAATTATGTTAGTTTTTTTTATAAGATTTTGGTGTGTCGTCCGGGATAACGGTGATTGTATTTGTTATTTCATGTTCATGATGTATAATATTTTAGCTATAGAATAGAAAGAACGTTCCCAGGTTTTTTTTTTAATGAAATGAAATTATTATTTCTCTTTTACCTCTGATTTTCAGTGTTGATGTATTCCATATTTTTGCTGTAATCAAATATTTTAACTGCAAAAATTACGTTATTTACTAACATGTTCTCGCTGTTGTAATTATTAACTTAAGGTAATTTATGACACAATTGTGGCTATCCAGTCTTTATTTTGTATATTTATTACTAAAATTTAAAAGGATATTTACCTTTCTTCCATGCATATGATTAAAACTGAAGTATTTCTCATTGATATAACAAAAAGAGGAAGATACGTACGGTACCTTCTTAAATCGTCAACTGAAATGAACAAGCGCCACCGAACGAGAGATAGAGCGACGAGCTTCGACATTAGCGCGAGCGAGACAAGCGAATCAAAGCAGGGGCTCTACCGCGTAATTCTCATTTGTATCAACTTCAAGCAAATGCATGCGAAATTCAACGCGTGCAAAAGAGATGGCATGTTAGGCGGGCGTCGTCGCACGCATGTCAAATTTCAATCTCAAGTTGATGTTGATGAAAATGAGAATTACGCGGTAGACCCGCTGGTCTATTGGACTTGGTTTTGTAGAATCACGCGCAAGAAGCGGGTACCGTATCTTCCTTCTTTTGTTTTTATCCAAGATATTTCTCAATATTTTGCGAACATTCTGTATTCATGGATGTACGTTTCCAATAACTGTTACTGAACGAGTGAAACCAAGGAAAAAGTTAAACAAATTAAAGAGACCATTCAAATATTGATATGTCCGTTGTAACAATAATTTATCACATGAATTTAATAAAGGTGTTTTTATAAATAAACGTTTTTTTTCTATGATTGTATTAGTGCTAAGCGGGTCATTCCCTCGATTCTCGACACAAAAGAAACTGCTCGTAGTTGCATTTTATAACAGAAGTCATAGATGTTGGAAGTATCTAAAATTAAGTATCGGTGAATGGACCACTTTGCACAGTCTCGCTGAATACGGTAAATCAATATGTAATTAAAAGTAAAATTTATCATGTGAAATAAAATGTCAGTTTGTAAATGAATGGTGGAGGTGCAAGTGAGCGAGATGAACTATATTTTACTACTAGCCTTTCGCCCGCGGTTATTCAATCTTTGCCCCGTTTTCGGCTTGGTGGTTATTTTAACAACACCCCTTATAGCCTATATGCTGACGAGGGTTATAACGATGATTATAAAAAAACCGATTTGTTCTCGAGTTAAAACGGGACATACAGACAAAAATTATAAAAATGTACTAATTTATTTCATTTAGTTTTCGCGAAAATATTCAATGTATAGACACGACTTTTAATTCCATCCATCCATCAGCCTAGTTCGTCCACTGCTAGACATAAGCCTTTCCAGGACTTTGTCACTCCCGGCGGTATATCCTGGAAGAATTGCCCATACTCACACACGCTGGGCAGGCTGGTTGGTGAGCGCGGTGCCAGAACCCTCGCACCAGTGACGCCGCTGCCCGTCACCAGTCTGTTCCATATAAGGTTACTTTATTATTAGTATAGATCTCATATTTTTGCTTCCTCAATTGCTTCAGTCGCATTTTATTCACATTATATCATGATTATATCACATTCGACTTTTAATGCATTCAATTTGCAATCAAAAGGGCGCCTACCTGGAAGGTTGTGGGGTAGTGTTGTTTAATTTCTTGTATTCTATATGTTTTTGGGGTGTTGAATCCGAATCCGAGGTTTGCTTACAAAATTTCGTGACGAAACATTAAAAAGAATGCAAAAAAATGCAAGAGATTCATTTTCTGGCGGAGTTTTGCTTATAACTCCGTAACTTTAAACTTTTCGTATGTCACCTTTTTATACAAAATAAACGGTCAGAAAATTTTCAAAAATGTAATAATAATAATAAGCCTCTCAAATTTTTAAATACTAGAAACGACGACGTGAACAATATTTGTGCGTCAGCCGGCAGCGGTCGGGGCGCGCAGGGGGAGGTCAACTTGTCAAAGAATATGACTTGACCAAGTAGACGCGACACTTTATATTACTCTGCCTTATCATTAAAGAAACGAAGTTAAATAAAAATCCATCGTTACAGATTAATATAAACTTTATTTATCTTTAAACAAAATAAGTCTTGTAAGTTTCTGGCGCTCAGAAAAATAATAATTTTATATATACACAAATTCATACTGGAGACTTGGTAAGTGATGATCAGTATTACCGATTGATAACACTTGTTGGTTATATCGCAAACATATTGGCCTCCCATAGTTATTGACCTGGGGCTAGGCTCGCGTTTATAGAGAAAACAAAAAAAAATACTAATTTCATAAAAAGTGTCATCGAACCTTGAAGCTGACCACTAACCGAGTCTCCTGTATGAATTTGGCTACATAAACTTTATAAACGAAAGTCACCTTATAATAGAACTAATATTTCTACTGCAATAATTATTCTTATTCTTTATTGTACACAAAATATTTAATTACACACGTAAACATTAAAATTATTGTACAGCGGCGAGCTTATCTCTATAAGAGATTTCTTCCAGTAAACCGAAAGAAAAAAGATAAAAAAAGTAATCATATGTGTACAAACTTAATACTTACTACCTCAGCCTCGGTAGCAGTGTTTAATCCCGCGCGATGCCACTTGAATCACAGGTGCGAGGAGCGTGACATACTGTTAAATCGTAAAAAAGATCGTGTCACTCTCCTCGCACTTGTGATTCAATTAAGTGACGTCGCGCGCGATTAAACACTGCTACGTATGCTGGACACATGAAGGCATGTTCGTTGGTTTCGAACTTCAAGCAAACGTCACGTTGCGGCTAGCGTCTGTCACAGACTAAGTGGGTTCGAGCCAGCTGGCTCTAACGATTGCTATAAACAAACAAACCTAGGTGTCTTCTCTAGCGTACGTAATATCTCAGCTCAGTGGATGACTTAATTAAGTTTTTTCTTCGACGAACCCTTCGGCCTCAAGCGCTAATTGAAAATTGCTTGCTCGTTTTCCTTCCTTTAGTAAAAAAATCTTCAAGAAGGCGCGCTATGACCATTGCGTAAGTATTTTTTTTATAATGAATTATACATATACATTAATAGATAATTCTTTTCTATGTATTTTTGTATTGTAATGTTCAAAGACCCGCACGCAATTTGTCAGTCAGATACAGGCAGTTACGTACCTTCATCGTACCAACGTAAAATGAACATTGCCTCACAACCCCTCACCGAAGCTGCTGCACGACAACATTCACTGAGAGTTTACTTTCAGGTGCAGCATTACCCACCAACATTCCCATGTCCATACCAACTCTATGGTTATAATGCCCAAACGCGGGGGGTATGCACGGCTCTTCGGGATATATTACCATTCTGGTTACCCTGCTCTCTGCATTGCTTGAACCCCCCTACAAGTTCTTTTTTAATTTATAAAAATGTCCCTAACCCGTCTCTCCCACTCTGAAGGAGTGTGAGCGGGCGTTTCAGACGCTGCCGCCCGTTCTGGGCTAAACAATTACATTTTACATGTAGCGCATTATTATTATGGTCCAACATTTATCTTCTGCTGCTGTGCAGCAGTGGTTGTCCGATCAAACCACACTCGACGAGCCACAAAGAGACTCGAGCGAACGGGGGTGGGAAAAAACAAAGAGTGGTCTCATGCCAATGATAACTACTTTGAAACCTACACGACTCTAGCACCTCTCTTGTAAATGTAAAAAAGGCTGCCAACGTAATTGAGGATGCCGAAAGTTAGGCCTCTATTGCTCTTCAATCTGCGTATAGTGCAAAGGCCTTTGTGAAAACGTCGAGCCACCGGAACACAGCATGTGTAGTGACATAAGCAAAGAAGTGACCGAAGAAGGAGATCGAGAACAGACTATAATCATTGGTAGAAGTAGTAGGTAATTACTACGTCTCCCGTTTGGGCGTGTCTGATGTAGCTGATGCGGTTTTTGATGGGGTGATAGTGCCTTACTGCACGACTGTCAGGAATTTGGATTTGTGGTTGGACCAAACTCTTTCGTGGTCTCCACATGTTAATGAAGATGCGAATTTTATTTTTGTCACTGTCACTCCAAGCGAAAAATCGTGCAGTGCGAGAGGGGCGGATTCAGGGCAAAAGGGAAAAATGTTGGTTTTAAATTTCTATTAAAAAAACTAAAATAGCTAGCAAAATTTCAAATATCAAATCTCTAAATATTGTTGAAACACACCTAATAAAATATGTTTGAGTTCTGTATATATGGTTCCTATTCGTCAAACGAGGAGAAAGTGTGTTTGAAGACCTCATTTCAACAATTATTTCTATCGAGGAAAATTTATCCAAACATGTTTTCCAATTTCAAATCCCTAGATTATATAGTCAAAATGCGTATATCAGAAACTGATTGTAATTTTTTCCGTGTATTTCATGAAATACACAGAAAAGAAACACCCGTATTTTTTTCGCATATCGCCTTAAGTTTTTGGCTCATATCACTCGCTTAATCACCTACAGAATTTTCTGCCACTGGATTTGAAAATAACCTTAGCGCAATCTCTTCTTCCTTGGATTATGCCGATGTCGCTTATCTAGATCCCACTGAAGAGCTGCTCGATAAGCTGGAACGTCTTCAGAACTTGTGCATTCGATTTATTTTCGGACTGCACCATAACCACGTCTCCAAGTTTCGATGCAGGCTAAAGTGGCTTCCTATTCGTCTTTGCAGGAACTTACACTTTCTTTCCCTTAAGTATAAATAATGTTCTCCATAATCCCGTCCACCGTAACTATTAAAAAAAAAAATTCATACGCACTGATCGCAGCAACAGAGCGCTTCGGTCTTGTTATCATATCGATCTGGCGATGCCTACGCACACCACTGATCGTTCTCAAAATAATTTACGTTAAATGCAGTTCGGCTTTGGAATGAACTTCCGCAAACCATCAGAAATCTTTCTTTGTCCTCTTTTAGATTTAACTTGAAAAATAATTACCTTTTATCTCTCTGATTAACTCGACTGACTATGCTACTTTTTTTGTATGTAGTGTATTATATTTAAATAGCCTAAGCTTGGAGATTACTATTCTTTTTGCACAAATACGCCAATTTTTGTAAAAATATTTTTCTCTGTACCATCGGTTGACTGGAAGAAATTTCTTTAAGGAATAAGTCCACCCTTGCCTTCTGTGTTATCCTGTACTCTGTATTTTTATTAAATTTGAAATTGTTTAATATATTTCCAAAACTAAAGAGACAAGTAAAAAATATCCCAAAAATACAATATGGGTATCAAATTGCAGATAATAAATTTCATTGTAAAATATATACTTTCACTATATTTACTGGCAGTGGATTCGAGAAATCTTTAAAAAACCACAAAAATTTATATTTCCCCCCCTTACAGGAAAACTATAGCGATTAAAAAAAGTTGGCCACAAATGAAAAATATAAAAAAACGTAAAATAAAATAAAATAATTAAAATACAATATGGTTATCAAATTGTAGGTATTAAAAAGCTGATTGTAAAATATACAAGGTGACTTTTTGATCATCGTCCAAATTCATACTGGTGGCTTGGTAAGTGATCAGTATCATGGATCAATAACAATTTTGGTGAAATTCGTAAAATTAAATTTCGACTTCCCATAGTGATTCACTCGGGACTGGAACTGAATTTCTATGGGAAGCCGAAATTTCATTTTACGAATTTCACAAAAATTGTTACTGATCCAAGATACTGATCACTTGTACGATCACCGATCGCGGGGTTGATAAATGATAAGTTTTGATAGTTTTATGAATTTATTGGACAAACACACGTAAGTATAATTGATATTGATGAGTGATTGATGAGTACACGCGGTATGGACGGTGACCGGTTGTGAACTGATGAAATTAGGGCGATGATCGACGACGGCTAAGTAAACAGCCAACGCAGCAGAATGTGCGGCTTGCCCGTACATCACTTATCAAGCCTCCAGTATGAATTTGGACGATGATCAAAAAGTCACCTTGTATAGTTTGGCTATATTAAGTTGCATCTATTTCGTGAAATCCTTGAAAAACTATAAAAAATGTATGCCCCCCCTTATCTCCAAAACTGGTGGACCGAAAAATATGAAAAAAAATCATGGTAATATGTGTTTTACGTAAAGATTACAGGGAAAATAAAGCGGTTGAGAAATTCACGAAAAAAATGACAAAATTAAATTTATCACCCACAATACGGAACCCTAGGTACGCGAGTCTGACTCGCACTTGGCCGGTTTTTTCAGATGAACGAACCCCAACGCTGACGATAGACCAACCCGAAACTGTGCCAGGACCCGCCGCCTTTGACCCGATAATTTGTATAATTTTTCAGCGGAAGACAGAAACCGCCGAACGATTCGGATTCGATATCAGTTATTATTTACTAGCTTTTTTACCCGCTGTGATTTAGTTTTTGTGAAGACAATCGAATCTGTCAATATTTTTCGGACACTTAATTTTGTAGAACTTATTTATTTCGAGTCTGGTTTGAACGAAATTATTTCTTGATCTCATATTTGATTCTCAGGTAGTGCCTATGGCGAAACTATATCTTGGCCTCTGTGATCCTCAACTAAAGTGGCGAGGCCGAATGCCGAGCTGCATTTTCGAACGAAATTATTTCTTGATCTCATATTTGATTCCCAGGTAGTGTCTTTGGCGAGGCCGAAGGCCGAGCCGCGTTTCCGAACGAAACTATATCTTGATCTCTAATATGATTCTCAGGTAGTGTCTTTGGCGAGACCGAAGGCTAAGCCACGTTTCCGAACAAAACTATATCTTGACCTCTGTGATCTTCTACTACAGTGGCGAGGCCGAAGGTCGAGCTGCATTTTCGAACGAAATTATTTCTTGATCTCGTATTTGATTCCCAGGTAAAGTGTCTTTGGCGAGGCCGATAGCGGAGCCGCGTTTCCGAACAAAACTATTTCTTGTTCTCTGAAGTGATCGTCTGCTAAAGTGTCTGGCGAGCCGAAGGCCGAGCCGCATTTCCGAACGAAATTATTTCTTGATCTCGTATTTGATTCCCAGGTAAATTCCCTTTGGAGAGACCGCAGGCCGAGCCGCGTTTTCTAACAAAACTTTTTCTTGTTCTCTGAATAGATCAACCTTCAACCTTCTAAACAACGCCTCGGTAATTTGATACAACTTTCTTAATCTTAATCTCATTGAAATCAGTCGTGTGGTTCCGTAAGCGTGTGTCTAAACAGACTTAGTATATCACGTAGACTTCTACTAGTTTAGAAGACTACGAAACATCGTACCCAAATGAAACAACCATATTTTATAATGATCACATAATTATATTATAAAATGATTTAATTACAATAAACAGAATAAGTATCATAATGTACCTAACACTACGAACAACTTAGTTTACGCAGAAGCGGACAGGATGTACTCTTCTTTATATTTACAATTTGTACATTGAGCGCTCGATTCGTTCATCGTAATACTTAATTTACGTCCTTCACATAGCTACGTTAATTTAATAATTTCATCGACAATAAATAGTGCGCGAGTGTTCCGTTCGCGGCGCCGCCGTGTCTATTCTATATATTACAGGTGGCGGCTATAGAGCTATGTACATGTACACTACAACTGCTCGACGAACTTGCTGAGTTGGTCTTGCGGCGTCATTGCAGGGAGCTGCTCCTCGGGGGGTTGGTGCGGCGGCGGGGGCGCGGGCGACTGCCGGAGGAGGAGCAGCTCGGAGGGCGTGCCGGGGCGCGGGGAGGGCGTGGCGGGCGGCGACCGCTGCAGGCCGGGCCCCACGCCGGCGTAGAAGCGCGCGCCGACACGCCCCCCGCCCCCGACCTGCGCGTAGGGCCCGCGCAGGGGCAACATGCCCTGCTGGCCCGGCGCGACGCCGCCGCCCACCGCACCGCCCTGCTGCTTGAACCAGCCGCCGTGCCCGAGCGCGCCCATGCCGCCGCCCACGCCGACTCCGCTCACTGATCCCACCTGCTGGAACAACAGACGTAAACGTTTAGATGTTTGGTTTTTAAATGTGCCTGCGTATGGAGTAGAGGTTTGTTCATTCAGTATCCTACACCGCAATTTTTTTTTTGGTATATCTTCTATGTGCAGACAGATAGACACGGTTCTGTTACAGTTTTTAATAATATTTTAAATACTTAACTTTATAATTTTCAGTTATTATAGTGATAAAAAAATATATTTATTATAACTGTTGCCCGCGACTTCGTCCGCGTGGAATTGTGTTATCTTGCACCACTTAGAATTTTGAATATTGTAATTTGACAGTAGGGACAGTCGTAGTAGTTTTCTTATGTTCACAAATGATAATCTTCCCTTCTATTTAAAGCTTTGCTATGAAAATTATATAGTTTGGCTATATTTCATTGCTTCTATTTCGAGAAATTCTTGAAAAACCATAAAAAATGTATGTCCCTTCTTATCTTCAAAACTGGTGGACTGAAAAATATGAAAATGTTTTTTTATCATGGTAATATGTGTTTACGTAAAAAAATATACGTGCACCTGTGAAAACTACATCAAAATCCGTTCAGTAGTTTCGGAGATGTGCGCGAACAAACAAACAAGACAGACAGACAGAAAAGAATTCTAAAAATCACTAATTCGTGTTCTATTACCCTTATTTAGTCATCCCCTTTCTATTTTTATTACTTTTCTCCAATGTATAAACCAGCGTGTTTTACTCTTTTATTATATTATATATTATATTGACTAGCTTTTAACTGAGACCGTCCATGTTGACTTAAGACTAAAAGCCTTTAAATAAAGCCTTATATATGATAGACTACCGAATAAATGTAATGAATAGCACAATAATCACAATAACTACATATTCTTTATTTCACTTATTCACAAGTGCGGAAAATGCCGACTTTACGCACGCGCAGCTATAAAATGCTATAAAATATTTTAACTCTTTACTTTAAACAAATGAATTTGTGGATATATTAATAATTTGCAATATTCCGCTAAACACTCTTACCATGCTATTCAAAGTGCAGATTATTATTTTATATAGATATTATTATTATACATACAAATTCTTTTATTTATTTAATACCGACTTTAAAAAAGAACTGTGCCATTGAGTCCTTAGATTTAAGATTAGTTTATTTAAGTTTTTTAACCCACAGCTGTCACAATGTTTAAATAACTATTAGTCAAAACTATTTACCGGCACCCACGAAACAGACTACCCATCGTTTAGTCTGGGAGCCACTAAAATTTAAGTTATACGTGTTAACCCATGTGTCTAAAATAAATATTTTTGTATTTTGCTGCAAAGCAAGCAGTACGAGCACAAAATAAACCACCTTTTGGCTAAACTGTGGACGTTTTCAAACGTCATTTTTGGTTATTATTAATCTAGATAACATTTTATATGTTCGAGTTGTATTCATTTTTTTATTTTATCTAAAACAATAAAAGCACAATCAGCTACACTTTTGGTTAAAAACCGTTAAATTTACGTATTTTTGGGGTTTGTTGTTAAGATATTACTCAATTTTCAAGATTTTTAAAGCCACTTAAACATAGATCTAGATAATGTTAATGGACCAGCCTAAAATATTATGATAACATTCAATAGACACCCGACAATGTGGTGACAGCGTTTGTATTGAGGTTTGCTCTTCCTAGGTCAACGGGCGGCTACATGTTGCTATACCTAGTCCAGCCAAAAGTTCTGTGACTCACATTCAATTTGAAATTTTTCATTCCCGACTGAATCTAGTAAAATTAATTAATGGAATTTGTTAGATAGGTAATAGTCACTATAAAAAATATTGTAGCTGCTTAAAGCAAATTAAAATTTTAACAAAACTATCCTTGAAGCAGTCCGAAGCCGATATCTTAAAATACGCGACATAATTTGGGATTTTGGCCTTATATCTTTTTTGATCTTAACTTTTACAATTTGAATTTGTGTTGTGGTTTAAAGCTGACTATATTGTCTCTTAGACAAACGATATTAGAAAACAAAAACATGGCCTTGAAAATTTTTGGGAGACAATTTTACAGCACCATCAACATGAACAAATCACACCCAATGGATGTCTTAGAAGCATTTTTTATTTTCTATCGAGTTTTAAATTAATTTCAAGATGTATTGCTTCAAAACCAACATTTTCCATCTTATCACAAGCATCGAGAAAAAAAAATTTCATCACATTTTCATCCATATCTATGGAATATCATAAACCCAAAATACATTCGTATTTTAACAACCAAAAGTTGCAACTTTGAGACTCGCTCAAAAGTTGATTTTTTATGATATAAAATAACAATCATTTTTTTATTCTAGTTTGAAACCTACTCTATCCTATGGATATAGATTGATGTTCTAGAGTTTCCTTGGAACCTTGAATTTTTTTTTTATGCGGTATCAGAACTTATGGCGGGACTAGGTATTATATATATTTTTCGCATTGACAAAATATAAATAACAAGGTCTGGGGGTCTAGCACTCGCCGTTGAAGGGAAAGAAAACATGTAATTGAATTGAAGACTGTTTTGGAAAAATATCCAATGTCCATTTTTTTCGAATTTGTTTTTTTTGATCTATGGATTCTCTATTGTGCATACAATAATCTGGTTATATTAGAATCAGCAAAAACAACCAAGTACATTCAAAATGTAGCTACAAAAACAGAGTGCATCCGGAAAAACCACCAACGTCAGTAACGTTTCTATAAAGAATAGCCAATAAATAAACATATTTTTTACTTTTTATGTACAAAATTAAGAATTTTCATATATCCATGTTTAATAAAAAAAAAACATAAATACATTTTTCATGTAACCAATTTTATAAGGTTTTATTTACCTATGCCCAACGGTTGGTAGATGTGGGCTGATTTATTTTGATATTTACTTCCTGTAAAATGTCAGAAAAGTGACATTGGTTGTTTTTCCAAAACACTCTTCAATTGTTATTTTTCCAAGAAGTATTTTTTGATATGTTCTATCATAGACTAAGTATAGACTAGCAGTTCCCATACATCAGTTGTATGTAGCCACAAAAAGGTGTAAAATTCTAACGAAATCTAGATGGCGTTGCAAAATCCTCTAACGAATACGATGCTAAAAAAGACCGATTGTTGACGCTAGTGGCACAGCGATGTCACGTAAAATAAAAATAATTCCCACTTCGATAATAGATGGCGCTGAAATATTCACTGTCATTGTTGCCAACTTAGCGCCATCTAGTTTTTCTAGAACTCCTTGCATGTCAGTGAAACTTTCGACATTTTACTTAGCTGGATAATGAGCTTCGGAATCAGCTATGTCAAGAAGCAGAATGGTGTCGATTCGGTGTAACACGATTTAACTTATTTGACAGGACTAAACTTAATTTAAGCCTTCCGTCTTTTTATTTATGTATCGAAATAAATATTTGCTATTTTAGTTTTTCATTTAATTTGATACTTCTAAACACAAGAAAAAATACAATCACGGTATTTTCGATATATATTTATGTATCGAAAAGACAAAAACAGGACGCTCAAAATAAGGTTAGTCATGTCAAATAAGTTGAGTTGTGTTGCGCCGAATCGACACCAATATGTTCCTATTTATTGGCAAGGAGTTTCAAAACCGAAATGCACGAATGCATGTTCAGAAAGTATTGCATGAAAATTCAACTAGTGGGCCGTTTTTTAGCAGCGGACGGCGAATGCAGGTACATTTTATCGAAGGTACTAACCTGTCCCTGTTGCCCTAACATCTGGTGCATCTGTTGTAACCGCTGCTGCTGCTGCGGCTGCATCATATGCTGCAGTGGCGGCTGCTGTTGCACCAGCCCCACTTGCCCCACGCCCGCCTGCCCGACTTGCCCCACGCCTCCCGGCCCCACTCCACCTGGGCCGACCCCGCCGCCGCCTTGCTGCTGGTTCGCTGCGGCGTTCTGGAATGCAAGTTATTGAGGATTAAATACACATGTGATGTATTCAAGGGATCAGTGAATCAAGTTTACTCATATACCTATAGGTTTGTTCTTGTACCCGGAATTGACCCTTAAATGCAATTAACCTTTTTAATGCAAGTGAGATAGATGACAGAAAAGTGATGAATAAACATGCAAAAAAACAATATAAAATATTTGTTTCCTAAAGTTTTTATTGTCAAATAATATGTATATTTTTTAATCTTGTGCAAAAACTCATTTTTTTTCTGTTATCTTTATCATATTCGTCGAAAAATAGAAAAAACAGAGCTATTATTTATTCCTTCAATTACAATTTTCCTACGTAATTAGTTGTTTTTACATAAAATATTAAATTTCGTTTTTTATTAGTTGTTTTTTGATATTTCATTAATGAAAAAAAAAAAAGCAAATGTGTATTTGAGAAATGTTTTTGACGATAAGCGATAACCCATTTTGCAAACAAACAATCTAGGCAAAAATTTAAATATGTGGCGGAATAATCGTTCAAATCTTTTTATCATTCTGGTTAAAAAAAGAGGGTGTTTTTTTTTAAATTTTGGAATTTTTTATTGATGAACCTTAATGTGTTTTTGACGACGTTTTTAATACCTCACATAGACAGTTTTAAAAACGAAAGGTTTTGCCCAGAATTGGTATGTTTGACGCGAATGAAATATTATTTTTCCTAATCCTTTTCCTTTGTAGTTTACATATATTTTCATGTAATTTTTCCGCATTTTAAATCGTCGTTGTCGTTCGTCTGTAAATGAAAGAACAGTTTTTATAACAAATACCTGTGTTGTCTGTATGTTTCAAAATTCACTCGCACAAAATTCATTTTATCTGACCTACTGACCTAACCCCAAAATAACTGTCTGTAGCGCTGCTCGCTACATACACACACTAGTAGCACAGCTCACCTGTCTCTGCTTGATGAAGGCAGCCATGAGCGGCGGGTTGGACTTGAGGATCTGCAGAATCTCCTGCTGCTGGTTGTGACTGGTGGGGGACCGCAACGTCGCCATCAGCTGCTGCAGCGCTTTTTGGTGCATTGCGGGCTGCGTTTGTTGCGGCTGCGGCGCTGGCGCTCGCTGCGAACACATAACTCCGTTATTTCATGCAGTTTTGTTATTCAGTACTCTTAGAAAATGATAATATTTTAGGTGTATCAGCTTGAATGAGCCTCCCCGCTTAGCGCAAACTGGGATACAACCATTATTTTTTTTATATCTTACAACTTTAAAAAACTAATTGCATCATATAAGTGTATGAAAGCGATCGATACGATGAAAACTTAACGGTCGAATTG
The DNA here is from genome assembly GCA_934047225.1 of Ypsolopha sequella. Taxonomy (NCBI): domain Eukaryota; kingdom Metazoa; phylum Arthropoda; class Insecta; order Lepidoptera; family Ypsolophidae; genus Ypsolopha; species Ypsolopha sequella. Next base: position 5,602,061 of record OW203985.1, read on the forward strand.
TTACACATTTTTTGGCCTAGCCCTCATCCGCCAAGCGTCTGGAGTAGGGAATGCAATCTCGGTATACCGAGATCTCGCACATATATTGCAAGATCAACAATCAAGATCAAGATCAATATCAGTGCGAGATCTCGCAAGATTTGCGAGATCAAGCGGCAGCGCATATTACAGATGCAGGGCATTGACGACACTTGAATTACTTTAAAAGAAAGATAAAGCTTTGGATTTGCTGGGTCGAGAAGACAACAACTGCATTTTGCATAATAAAATCAACATAATTTTGTTGAAATTAATGACTACAAACATGGAATTAGAAACTTGTCCGCGGATGGGATAGGCTATATAAAGTAAAAACACACGTTATCTTTAAATTTAATCATATACTCTACCTCTACTGTTCACACTAAACAAATTTACCAAAAAACATAACATAGCAAATAAAAAAAAAAACACACGCCCATACAACATTTACAGTTGGTTCTTAAAGTAATTATGTAAAAAAAAACATTTGCGCTGGTATGTTTCTTGGGAAAAGTTTTTGAGTATGATCAGTAAATAATATAATTAACTATTATAAGTGTGTTTAAATACATCCCTTTAATTGGATTGATATCTTGTTATAATTTTTTTTACTAACCAGTAGTAGAAACAATATTTTTTCGAAAGAATTTTCATTAGTGCAAGATCTCGCTAATACCGAGATCTTGCGAGATTGATTTTTTGTAATCTTGCAAATACCGAGATTGACATTTAGGTGCAAGATTGCATTCCCTAGTCTGGAGTATACTTAGTTCCAAAAGCGAGCATATTACCTGTAACGGTTGCTGCGGCTGCTGCACCTGTGGCGGCGGCGCGCGAGGGTGGTGGTGCGGGTGGTGCAGGGGGGGCGGCGGCCGATACCGCGGCGCCCACTCGGGCCGTGCGCCCACCGCCGCGCCCACGCCCGCCACGCCTACGCCCGCGCCCACGCCCACGCCTGGCGGGCCCATCGCGCTTTGCTTGCCATACGGAGGTGCTTGCTGCCGTGCCGCTTCTTCTTGTACCTGGGAATGTAATAATACGGATTTATAATTTGTCTTCGGATGGATCAAGATGACGGAGGACCACAAAGAGTGGCGAAATATTGATAAGGCATATGTCCAGCAGTGGACGAACACAGGCTGATGGATGAATTGGGACTTATTTCTTTTGGTAATTCGTTTGATATGATTGGAAAACGGTAACTTGTTTTAGTAACAAAATCAGTAATAGAGTTCTAGGATCGGTAACTATGCCTGCGGTGTATAATATAGAAATGAGAAGTAAATAAATGGACAAATATTTTTTTTTGTATATAATGAACACTAATAACACCGTGATGAAAAATATTTAATAATATTCTTAAGGAAATAAAGGAACTTCCATTTAACTTATTTAAATATTGATTATGTATCTGGCTCAATGAAGACTTTTTATACAAATAATGAATTTATGGACATATAATATTAGAATTACTTGTAGATATTAATCATGTTAATAGTAGTTTATGCTACAAGGGCGAAAAGGAATAAATTACGAGGACGATTTAAAACAAGAGCGTAGCGAGTGTTTTAAACGTAACCGAGTAATTTATTGCTTTTACGCCCGTGTATCATACTACGTTTTTCAATGCATAGTGTGAGGAAATGAAAACAAATATAATCTTGTGAACTTTAAATTATGATTGGCTCAAAAGGACTGTATCCAGAGCCGTTAAACAGTGGGAAAAAAAATTATAACATTTATGGTACACAGGAAAGGCTGCAGGTTAGCCAACCATTGCAAATAAATAAAAAAAAATAATAATAAAGCCCTAGGGCAAAATAATCGACTTTCTGTTCGGTTTTGATGCATAAAAAGTGGGCCTTTACGAGCACTTGCATTGAAAAATAATTTAAGTAACTAAATCGTGTTAATTTTGTAAATATAATGTAACTAACAACATACTTAGTTTATAACTTTACTAGAGATATTTTTTGCATCCTGTTTTTACGGGAGACTATGCTGACACTATTATTTTTCTATTTATAAACTTGTAATACGCAAACCCTGGCAAATAAACTTTCATTCATTCTTTTCAGCCTCTATCGATGGTGAAAGAAAATTATTTTTCACCTCACTAGCTCGAAAAGCGCGCCTTTGTTGCTTAAAAACAGTGAGCAACATCGACTTAAATAGTGAAGAAGTATTTTAAATTAAGAACGCCGCGAATTGTTCAGAAACTCCATATCCTTTGCTTAAGGTGGTAACAGAGGAGGCCTTTTCATACAAACTTTCTGAGTAATATATATGAAGACGCAATAAATTCATGAATTTAATTGGGAATATAAACAATGTACATTTAACATATTTTTCGCAAACTTATTCAAATTCTATAATTATTGCTTAGATACTCGAATATCAGGTTTTCAAAAATGAACTCATTTCGTCTGATTTGCGTCGGTGTGCGGCTCACGAACACGGCACTTACAAACACAAACACAGCAGTCTTGTGTAAACATGAGTGCATTCTCAAATATAAAGCAACATGATTCCATCTTTGAATGTTATTTTTAACAAACTTAAATAAGACAATAAGTTGTAATGAGATAATAATTGTTGACCAATACCTAAATAAAGCAAAATGAATGTTTTTCATTCATTTTTATTAGATTTTATTCATATACTTGTATTAATTCCCGAAAAATATTATATTTTTGAACGATTCTTCATCGTAAGCCGTCTTTCAAACAAATGTCGATTGTCGATTTCATATTTTCATTGATGATAATCATACATTCTTTGTAGTTTGGAAGTTATTTTGTTATTAGGATAACTAAATCCACATCCACAATAAATTTAATCCATTTTGTCTCATTTTCGCATATTATTTATACAAACACACATATACTCACGCCTGTCTCCCAGAGGGGTAGGCAGAAGCTACAGATTTCCATCTGCTACGATCCAGACAAACCTCTTTCGCCTCTTCCACATCCATCAATCTAGTCATACAAGCTCTTCCCTTTGGTCCCAACGAGTCACACCGAAACCAGTCACAGTGTAACTAGTTGGGAAAAAAAAATGTCCCAACCAGTCACACTGTTATTCGAGCGAAATTAGCTGGTAGCTCAATGAATCATCTCCCGCGGCGATGTGCCGGAGCAGCGAATAGACCAACCCGGGGGTGAGGTAGACCCCACTGCTCCATATCACCTGATCTAATTGGTGTGTGGTACAAACTGCATAAGCGGAACGGTTTCTTTCAAATTGTAAGGGGCTGGCCCAAGTACATATATAGTGGCGAGTGTGAAGCACGCCACACCATTATCCCCTGTTGGGGTGCGATGGGGTTAAAAACGTGTAAATATCAATATGTGTGTCGTTTTTATGGTTTTTTGGGACGTTAATTATGAAAATGGCATCGATTTTGAAATTTAATATAGTGGACACGAAAATTCTTGAAAGTATGTGTGCCAGAGCAAATCGGCTGTAACAGACGGACAGACAGACAGACACACAAGTGATCCTATTAGGTTTCCATTTTTTCCTTTTGAGGTCTATCTATATATCCACAATCTATCTATCTATCTATCTGTCTATCTATCTATCTATCTATAACTATATCTATATCCCAGCAAAATATCTTTGGAACGGAAGGTGGTATATCCCTAGGGGTTGGACCACGGGGTGCCAAAGAAAGATTTTTTTTTATGTCAAAACTTTGACGGCCTGTATCTCCCAAACGGCTGGAGCTAGACCCATGTTGATGGGTGTCTTAGAAAAGGCCTCGACGAGATCTACCTGCCAAAAGTGTCAAAACTTTATAGGCCTGTATCTCCCACACAGCTGATGCTAGACCCATGTTCATGGTACTCTAAGAAAAGGGTTTGGTGAGACCTAGATAACGGCAAAAAAATGTCGAAAAAAAAAATTGCCAAAATTTTGATCGGCCATATCTCCCGAACGGCTAATTGTAGGGAGTTCGGGTTTCAACTAAATTGATCGGTCAAGCTGGGGCTACATAACCAAAAAAAAAAAAATTGAATTTGACAGGTTTTGACAGTTTTTTGACAGATCCAAAAAAAGTATTCCGATTTGCATGCAACTCGGTATCAAGGGGCATTCGGGGTCGCCAATTACGCTTCCGTATTCAAATTTGAAATTTTTTGACAACCGATATGGATTTTGACTGTTTTTCGGAAAAACTTTGATCGGTGAGTCTCCGTGTTTGGCACACTGGCGATGCCGAAGGCCGAGCGAAGTTCGGCCTCGCGGGCGCGTTCTCCGTCCGAACATGCGAGTTTTACGGCCAAGCACTACACTTTGACTTACAGAGGGAGTGAGAGCACTTATAATGTTTGTTTCTGAAAAAAAAATTTGTTTCCTGTAGGCCACGCGGGCGAAGCCGCGGGCAGAAGCTGGTTTACTTATATATTTGCATATTATTTATATAAACACACATATATACTCACGCCTGTCTCCCAGAGGGGTAGGCAGAGGCTACAGATTTCCATCTGCTACGATCCAGACAAACCTCTTTCGCCTCTTCCACATCCATCAATTTAGTCATACAAGCTCTTCCCTTTGGTCCCAACGAGTCACACCGAAACCAGTCACAGTATAACTCGTTGGGACAAAAAATAATAAAATGTCCCAACCAGTCACACTGTAACTCGATGGCACAACTTTTTATTTTTCGTCCCAACGAGTCACAAAAAGTTGTCAACGTGTAACAGATTTTAGTCCCAACGAGTTACACTCTTGTTTTGGGGGTGTGACTCGTCGGGACGAAAAATAAAAAGTTGTGCTATCGAGTAACAGTGTGACTGGTTGGGACATTTTATTATTTTTTGTCCCAACGAGTTACACTGTGACTGTTTTCGGTGTGACTCGTTGGGACCACAGGGAAGAAAGAAAAAAGTTGTCAACGTGTAACAGATTTTAGTCCCAACGAGTTACACTCTTGTTTTGGGAGTGTGACTCGTTGGGACGAAAAATAAAAAGTTGTGCCATCGAATAACAGTGTGACTGGTTGGGACATTTTATTATTTTTTGTCCCAACGAGTTACACTGTGACTGGTTTCGGTGTGACTCGTTGGGACCAAAGGGAAGAAAGAAAAAAGTTGTCAACGTGTAACAGATTTTGGTCCCAACGAGTTACACTCTTGTTTTGGGGGTGTGACTCATTGGGACATAAAATAAAAAGTTGTGCCATCGAATAACAGTGTGACTGGTTGGGACATTTTATTATTTTTTGTCCCAATGAGTTACGCTGTGACTGGTTTTGGTGTGACTCGTTGGGACCAAAGGGAAGAGCTTGTATGACTAGATTGATGGATGTGGAAGAGGCGAAAGAGGTTTGTCTGGATCGTAGCAGATGGAAATCTGTAGCCTCTGCCTACCCCTCTGGGAGACAGGCGTGAGTACCTATATACATATGTGTGTTTGTATAAATAATATGCGAATATATAAGTAAACCAGCTTCTGCCCGCGGCTTCGCCCGCGTGGCCTAGGCCAGGAAACAATTTTTTATTTTTTCAAAACCAAACATTATAAGTGCTCTCACTCCCTCTGTAAGTCAAGGTGTAGTGCTTGGCCGTAAAACTCGCATGTGCGGACGAAGAACGCGCCCTCGAGGCCGAACTTGGCTCGGCCTTCGGCATCGCCAGAGTGCCAAACACGGGGACTCATCGATCAAAGTTTTTCCGAAAAACAGTCAAAATCCATTTCGGTTGTCAAAAAATGTCAAATTTGAATACGGCAGCGTAATTGGCGACCCCGAATGCCCCTTGATACCGAGTTTCATGCAAGTATGAATACTTTTTTGGATCTGTCAAAAAACTGTCAAAACCTGTCAAATTCAAAAATTTTTTCGGTCATGTAGCCCCAGCTTGAACGATCACTTTAGTTGAAACCCGAACTCCCTACAATTAGCCGTTCGGGACATATGGCCAATCAAAATTTTGGCATTTCTTTTCGACTTTTTTTTACCGTCATCTAGATCTCACCTAGCCCTTTTCTTAGAGTACCATGAACATGGGTCTAGCATCAGCTGTGTGGGAGATACAGGCCTATAAAGTTTTGACACTTTTGGCAGGTAGATCTCGTCGAGGCCTTTTCTAAGACACCCATCAACATGGGTCTAGCTCCAGCCGTTTGGGAGATACAGGCCGTCAAAGTTTTGACATCAAAAAAAATCTTTCTTTGGCACCCCGTGGTCCAACCCCTAGGGATATACCACCTTCCGTTCCAAAGATATTTTGCTGGGATATAGATAAATAGATAGATAGATAGATAGACAAACAGATAGATAGATAGATAGATAAACAGATAGATAGATAGATAGATAGATAGATAGATTGTGGATATATAGATAGACCTCAAAAGGAAAAAATGGAACCCTAATAGGGTCACTTGTGTGACTGTCTCTCTGTCCGTCTGTTACAGCCGATTTGCTCTGGCACTGGCACACATAATTTCAAGAATTTTCATGTCCACTATATTAAATTTTAAAATCGATGCCATTTTCATAATTAACGTCCCAAAAAACCATAAAAACGACACCCATATTGATATTTACCCATTTCAACCCCATCGCATCCCAACAGGGGATGATGGTATTTCACGTCCACCACGTTGGATTTAGAAATCGTTGTTGTTTTCGTAATCAGCGCCCCGATAAACCATACAAACGATACCCATGTTGATTTTTAGACATTGTCACCCCATTTCCCCCGCTTAGGGGTTGAATTCTGAAATCCTTTCTTAGTGGATGCCTACACTATATAAGGTATCTATATGCAAAATTTCAAGTCTCTAGGACCAGCAATTTTGCTGTGCGTTGATATATCAGTCAGTCAGTCAGGACTTTGAATTTTATATATGCAAATGAGACAAAATTGACAATTATTTTATTGATATGGTTAACTATACAAGGTGAATTTGTGAACATCCTCCAAATTCATACTTGAGCCTTGGTAAGTGATCAGTATCAGGAACCAATAACGATTTTTGTAAAATTCATAAAATGAAATTTCGACTCCCCATAATGATTCAACCACGACTGCGAGTGAATTACTATGGGAAGTCGAAATTTCATTATACAAAATTCACAATTATTGTTATCAATTTATGATGCTGATCACTTACCAAGCTTCTAGTATGAATTAGCTAACCTATCGCATAAAGAAAGCATATTATCTTTTCCCTCTGTCAGTATTGTTCAACATTCAAATCAGTATTTTTATAAAAAGATATTTTTACGATCGACTTGCAACTGAATCTACCATAATCATGGATGAATGAAATGAAACCTGCATACTAGGTAACTAAGTACATGTCCAAGACAAATGACGAAGACTTTATTACCTTACAACAGAGGCGATTATTGGTTGGCCCTTTTGTCCTTGGACGCGTAGTAATTGTAAAAAAAGCGCGCGACGCAGCGCAGCTGATCTAAACTTTTTTTCACGAAAGAAGTTCTGCGGATTAAGGCATTTTCGTATTTATTCATTGCAAATACGGTCTTAGACAGAAAACTTCTTTCGTGAAAATAATAATACACGAGACATGACGTGTTGACAAATACGCACACAGTTACAATGAAGTATTGCACACTCAAGCATTTACAGAGTTTTTGTAATGTATGTCGTGTTGAAAGGGGTAATAGAACTTTTGCATAATCTTTACATGTTCTGTTTTAATACAAGTTTCGCAAATGGAGCGAATCCATTAAAATTTTAGTATAGGATGAGTTATTTACATTTATGTACATTTTGCTTCAGTGGCGCCATCTAGTTCAACAATTTCAGATTGGTTTCCTCTTTTACCACCTTAAGAGAAAGAGAGATACTCTTTCTTCACCCTATATAAATTCTATACACTTTGGAAGGCTATACACAGCCCCACAGCTTGTCGGATACCATAGAAAAGGTAAACTTCTCAAAATCCTGTGTATGGCCTCGCAATGTGTACGGAATCCGTACCATAGACTATAGACTCCGAATAAACAACTGACCTCTACAGTAATTCAAGTAGCCACGCTGTCTATTGACGACTAGATAATCATGATATTGATTATCGACATTTTGGAGCTGTTCGCTGCAATGAGTCACGTGAGCGTACTCGGAACTAATGATGAATTTTTTTTTACAGCGCCATGAGGCCGTATATTTCTGTAGGAAGTATTAGTTTCAACTTGACATCTCATACGGGGCCATACCAAAAGGATCTTGCTGACGGACAACGAAGTTATCCTATAAGGGTTCTGTTTTTTTTTTTTTTATTTTGAAGTATGGAACCCTAAAAACGAGAGGACAACGTAGTTAGACATAAATAAAAAAAACGTTCTCACCTGCTGCAACGCCTTCTGCACATTGTGCGGTAACGCATGCGGCGCCGGCTTCGAAGGCGGCGGTGACGCGAGGGGCGGCGCGGGGGGCGAGGACGCCGACGCGGAGGGGGCCCCCCGCGTGTTCATCGCCGCCATCCGCCGCCTCAACAGCTGCTGCTGCTGCACCCTCTGTTGCACTTGTTGCTGCTTCAACTTCTGCTTTATACTACTACAGAATGGAACGGAACACTTTGTCTCTTGGCAGTGCTTCGCGTGGTAGCAGCATAGCGCTATAAGTTGCTTGCAGATCGGACAGTCTCCCTTCGTCTTTCTCTTGCAGATCTTCGTGTGCGTCACTACTCGCTTCATCTTCTGGCAGGAAGGCAGCCTGCAGTTCGCGTCGCGACATTGACACGCGTGGACTAACGACTGGATACACCTTTGGATGGACTGTTTGCGCGCCTCCTGAGGGTTGGCTTGCTTCATGTCGCCGGGAGACGACCCGACGTCTAAATCTAAGCCGAGCTTCTCCATTTTGTGCGGATGCCCCTCCTTCTCGTAGCAGGGACAGCAGAGATCGAAGTCGTCGCAGACGGTGCAGTGGTATCTGGTCTCGACGTGGGATTTACAACTATTGCACGTGTAGACGAACTTGTCCTGCCCTTGGTTGTGTAGCTCGTACAACATGCACAGGGTGGAGAACATCGCTCGTCTCGTTGAGGAGAACTCGTAATGTCTATCGCGCGCCATCGTTAGGAACGCATCACGACCGTCCATTAAGTCACAATTCACTAAGTTATCCGGGTCTTGGATAGGCTGTAAAATAAATGTATATATTTTTAACACTTTTCCAGTAAATACGAAACTAGCGGACGGCCTACAGCTTCGCTTGTGTGAATATCGTTTCTCTCGAGTCCGTTGGAAATTCCTAGATCTACGTCATTTAAGACACATACAGCTGGAATTTCATGTTCCTAGGTCCAGCCGTGTGGTCTAGGCGTTGATAGAACAGGCGATCGGTCGGTCCGTTAGTTAGTCAGTCAGTCAGTCAGTCAGTCAGTCAGTCAGTATGGAGAGGAAAACAATGTTTTTCATTTGCGCAATTTTTATATAGAAAAACTGTTTAGTCCAGCCGTGTGGTCTAGGCGTTGATAGAACAGGCGATCGGTCGGTCCGTTAGTTAGTTAGTCAGTCAGTCAGTCAGTCAGTCAGTCAGTCAGTCAGTCAGTCAGTCAGTCAGTCAGTCAGTCAGTCAGTCAGTCAGTCAGTCAGTCAGCCAGTCAGTCAGTATGGAGAGGAAAACAATGTTTTTCATTTGCGCAATTTTTATATAGAAAAACTGTTTAGTCTAATCAGTAGAATATTTTATTTGAGGAGAGCACGTCCTCTAAAAAGGCCGTTTTGCATGAATCACAGTATGATTCTGTTCTTATGCCGTCTCTTTTGCACGCGTGAAAAAACTCTGAGTCTATCCTACTTTCAAATAATTTTATGATTCACCCAAGTCGGCCTTTTTAGATCCCCAGTACAACACCCGGTATATAGACGCAGTCATTTTGTAAAAATTTCGAATCATTCTGTAAAATAGTGACTCAGTAAATGACGCACTCGTATGTAAACGTGAACAAACAAAGCATGAAATGCTATAAACTGAAGGTCAGCTAATTAGCGTTTCATCAGAACCAGGAAATATTACCGAGATACATACATTTACGTTATTTTGTAATCGGACCACGACAACACTACGAATTAGCTTTAAATGTTTCTACATTCTGTGACAATTTATACATTATAATGTTTCATCTGAAGATACCATATAGCTCTGTAATCCCATAATATTAGGGATGCAACGATTACGAAGCGGTGCATCGTTTTGCATCTGTAATCGTAGTAATTACGATTAATAACGAAGCGATGCATCGTAGTAAGAATCGTGACGATTATTAAAATGAAAGTTCTTCAGACATGGGTATGGGCTTAGTTCCCTTTGCCTTACCCACATAGTAAGAGAATAAAAAAAAGTCAATTGGGGATAGCAATTTTAAGAGTGAAAATTGTTGTTTGCAAATTCAATTATTTAATTTACTAATCGGTTAATGAATAGTTTAGCGTTAAAAAGTGTATTCTGGCGTGGAGCTGATAGCCACAATGCCACAAAGAAAGGAAGATAAATCTGAAAATATTTTACAAAAAACTTTTTTTTTATAATAGTAATGCATCTAACGATTATTATCGTAATCATAATGGCCGAATCGTTGCATTCCTAATTATAATCTATACAGAAGGTATATCGATCACATGATGTGTAGAAGCACAAAACACAGAGGCATCTCCCGGCTTTAGCTCTAAATCTAACAACTACCTCTTAAAACGAGTCAGTTGGTTTACAGATCAATCAATCTCTTTTCAACTGTTTTGTCTTAATATTAAACAAGTTTCGTTCAAAAACATATAACTCCACCTCATCATCAATCAGCACACAGTTGGGCATAGGATACGTTTTTACCAAGTAGATGGTTACGCAGTAGTAGCTTGTAAAAACAAAATGTGTTCCGTTTTGCGCATCTATAGCATCAATGCTCGAGATCATAACGGAACAGTGACGACACCTCCGTTTATTATTTGAAAAATAGAAACGCGAGTTGTCAATACTAACGCATGTGGATTTTTCTTTGGTATTGTTTGTACAATTGACCGCGCTGCTTTGATGCGATCAAAACGGAATGCCTACGTAGTAAGACTTGTAAAAACAAAATGTGTTCCGTTTTGCGCATCTACATCATCAATGCTTGAGATCATAACGGAACAGTGACAGCACCTTTGTTAATTATTTGACAGAGAAAACGCCGGTTTTCAAATCAATTCTATCGCATGCGAATATTTCTTTGGTTTCGTTTGTACAAGATGACCGCGGTGCTTTGATGCGGTCAAAACGGAATGCGCCCTAGAAGAGAGAGAATATACTGAAGAATACTCACCGCTAAACTGGCAGCAGACTGTGCGGAATGCAACCGGATCACAAAGAACACTTCCTTGTGCTTCTCCATCGTAGCGAAAATCTTCGCGCTGAGATCAGACCCTTGTTGCTGGTCACTTTGCTTCTTGCTATTCTTTCTTTGCGCCGCTTTCGACTTATTCGACTTCTTCGCTTTCTTCTGACCCTTCTTTTTGCCGTCCGGACCCTGCTCGCTCTCCTCTGACGACTGGAATATCTAAGATAACAGTTAGTCACGGTTAAAACACAGGAGTTGTGCCGGGGAATGTGGCTGGGTTCTGAGATGTCAAGCTCGCTTTTTATTGCGGAGTTGGGCTTGAGCTATGAGCAAAAAACTGTGGTTGGGACAACTTATTGTGACAACGCAACGGATAAAAAACCTTCACTTTAAGAATTTGTAACCTGTTTCACAACATTCAGAGACAGCAATGTTCAGAAACATACTAATTACTACTTATTATCAGTATTCTATTAGTGTCTTTATGGTTTTGGACTTTCTATTTAAACTGGCATTCACTAATACTCACTATCATCAAGTTCTAAAATTCAAAATTCATACCGTTTACAATTAATAAAGCGTGCAAAAGAAAACGCATTAGAACTTACGTCACTACACCGAGTTTATGAACGCAGCTCAAGAAATTCAAAAATTTGAAAGAGAGTTTATTGAAACAAGAAGCAAAACTGACCACTGCCTCGGCGGCTTCAGCCTGTTTCCTCTTCTCCTCCTCTTCCTGATCAAGTTCCTTAATGGACTCCTCAAGAACATTCGGCCAGAAGTCACCCTCGAAGTAAGGCAGCTCCGCAGCCGACGATATGTTATCCTCCATCGCTTGCTTCAGAATATCCTTGTAATCGAGGATTATCCTCTCTATGATACCCTTGTCTAGCATTTTCTTGTACCATTCCTGCAAATAATGAAATAATTAAGTAATTAACTTTTTAGAAGTCGTAATAACACGTTAACATTCTTCTGACGTCAACAAAATTTAATAAATCCGTAAACGATCGACAGACCAGACATTCACACCGTCCCTTTCTCTCAAAATAAATATTTTGGGCCAACAGCGACTCGCAACGGTGCAAAGTCACATTATTCATGCTAAAAATATAAGCCATTTTCAATTACCTGCAGTCTTTTGGGCTTGGGTATTTTCTGTTCGGGTGGATGGCAGTGGAAGATGTAGTCGTCGCCTTCAGAGGGCGGGCAGGCCCAGATGTGCGCCATTGTGTAGCCCAGCTGCTTGGCGTAGTCCAGGTAGCCGAGGAGGATCTCGTGGTAGACGGCAGTCCTGTACTGGCGCGGTTGGAAGAAGTGAACTGAATCTAGGTACGCTATGTAGACTCGCCGCGTGTTCGGCGTCGGACTTTCGCTGCCGTATTCCTGTAAACACACGTGTAATTTAGTACGAGAAAAACTTAATTAGCTCTGAAAAATGACCCCATGATAATTGGCATAGATTAAATTATATTAAGGTGTGTTAATTCGAAAACCATTTCGAGATTTAGGTTTATTAAGCCGTATTTTCGAAGTTTTGGTCTAAAAAAGCTCATGATGATGAATATTTTTACGAAAAGGTTGCAACTTCAATTTGCCCTCGTGTGACGTCATTGAGTAATGGCTGTTTAGAAATGTGTCCTTTGGTATCAAGATAAATTTATAATAATTTGCTTCAGACTAATTTGACAGCTAGATGACAGATGGGTAGACAGACAGAGACAGACCACTTTTTTTATAAGCAATCACACATCACAATCAGTATAATGTCTAAAATTCTCAAGTGACAAGGTCATTGGACAATTCTTTAAAAAATCATTAAAAAATAATGGTTAATTCATATACCAAAATAATGAAAGCTATGTCCTAAAATGGCGTATATTCTCTGAAAATTTTTTTTTTTTAATCTTTTAAAGTTTAAGCTATGGGAATTGTGTTGGTAAACGCAAGACAAGACAAATACTCTTTATTGTAAACCAAAATAAATAAATCAGGTAAAAGGACAAACTTAATTTCTTCCAGACAACGTTTGGGTGGAAATTAATTGTTGGAAAAAATAACGCGAAGCAAGTTGTGTTTGGCATACTTTAATAATAATATGGCGTCAGCAGCAGCACGAATAACAACTTCATATGACGCCAAATTGATGTATTTATTGTAAAAATAATAATAATAAATGCTTTATTGTGCAGTGAAATGGTGCACCAGTACATTTGCAGTTCATGGGAAGGTGGAGGCAAAAAGTTATCTAATATTAGAATCTGATATTCAAAGATGGGACTGAATTTAAGTAGCTAGCAATACCAAAAATGATGTGTGTAACTGCAGCAAGTCAATTTCACGGAGAAAATTTGTCCTGTAGCATTTCAGCAAATATGTGTTAGGCATCCTACTTAAATACCAATCTGACAAAATGCTGTCCTCGTCTGTTTTTGGAATATAACATCTCAGCAACGTTTCGTTTCCTTTGTTAGACATATTTTCAGAATAGCAAAGAATCGAACGCCAAATATCAAGATTGAGAAAAGGACTTAATTAAATGCACTATAAAATTAACAGAAATAACAATAAAAAAAGTGGAAGGCATTACAAAAAAAAAATACAAATATAAATAAATATTACGTCATTTATATAAAAACGGCTAACCTCAATAGTTTCAGCAGATTTACACTGCCTTCATCTGGGCGAGTAAAGACGTTTACGCGACGACGAAACTAGCAGACGGCCTACAGCTTCGCTTGTGTGAATATCGTTTCTCTCGAGTCCGTTGAAAATTCCTAGAACCCCTTCTTAGCGAATATCTATCTACGTCATTTAACCCTACAGTAGCCGCGCTGTATATAGAAGCGTTTGTGGTCGCGTGGATTACATATGTAGGCCAATTTATAAGTAACAGTAAAAAAACACGTTGTGTCCTTTTTATTATTTATTATTCAGTCTTAAGTATTAAAATTGAAGCTTTTTCTTAAAAAAAAAAAATTGTAACAAACAAAATATATACCTCCTCTAGTTTAAAAAAAAAACAAAATTACCTCTTATTTGGTTATAACAATCACACTGTCTGACTTAGTTATAGTTATTAGGAATTGCGTAGCTTATTATTATAGCTACACAGCTCCTGTGCCACAACCGCACGCGACCGATGTCTGCGCAAAACCGAGCGCATGCGCAATGTATCTGTCTTCAACTACACTGAGCCGTCGAAAGGATCACTTTGACAGATTTGATTTGTTTTAAGGTCTTGTACGCGTTGTAATCCACGCGACCACTCTAGGGTTAAGACACATACAGCTGAAATTTCATGTTTCTAGGTCCAGCCGTGTGGTCTAGACGTTGATAGAACAGGCGATCGGTCGGTCCGTTAGTCAGTCAGTCAGTCACTCAGTCCGTCCGTCAGTCAATCAGTCAGTATGGAGAGGAAAACAATGTTTTTCATTTGCGCAATTTTTACATAGAAAAACTGTTTAGTCTGATCAGTAGAATATTTCATTTAAAGAGAGCAGTACAACACCCGGTATATAGACACAATTATTTTGTAAAAATTTCGAATCATTCTGTAAAATAGTGACTCAGTAAATGACGCACTCGTATGCAAACGTGAACAAACAAAGCATGAAATGCTATAAACTGAAGGTCAGCTAATTAGCGTTTCATCAGAACCAGGAAATATGACCGAGATACATACATTTACGTTATTTTGTAATCGGACCACGACAACACTACGAATTAGCTTTAAATGTTTCTACATTCTGTGACAATTTATACATTATAATGTTTCATCTGAAGATAACATATAGCTCTGTAATCCCATAATATTAGGGATGCAACGATTACGAAGCGGTGCATCGTTTTGCATCTGTAATCGTAGTAATTACGATTAATAACGAAGCGATGCATCGTAGTAAGAATCGTGACGATTATTAAAATGAAAGTTCTTCAGACATGGGTATGGGCTTAGTTCCCTTTGCCTTACCCACATAGTAAGAGAATAAAAAAAAGTCAATTGGGGATAGCAATTTTAAGAGTGAAAATTGTTGTTTGCAAATTCAATTATTTAATTTACTAATCGGTTAATGAATAGTTTAGCGTTAAAAAGTGTATTCTGGCGTGGAGCTGATAGCCACAATGCCACAAAGAAAGGAAGATAAATCTGAAAATATTTTACAAAAAACTTTTTTTTTATAATAGTAATGCATCTAACGATTATTATCGTAATCATAATGGCCGAATCGTTGCATTCCTAATTATAATCTATACAGAAGGTATATCGATCACATGATGTGTAGAAGCACAAAACACAGAGGCATCTCCCGGCTTTAGCTCTAAATTAATTCATATACCAAAATAATGAAAGCTATGTCCTAAAATGGCGTATATTCTCTGAAAATTTTTTTTTTTAAATCTTTTAAAGTTTAAGCTATGGGAATTGTGTTGGTAAACGCAAGACAAGACAAATACTCTTTATTGTAAACCAAAATAAATAAATCAGGTAAAAGGACAAACTTAATTTCTTCCAGACAACGTTTGGGTGGAAATTAATTGTTGGAAAAAATAACGCGAAGCAAGTTGTGTTTGGCATACTTTAATAATAATATGGCGTCAGCAGCAGCACGAATAACAACTTCATATGACGCCAAATTGATGTATTTATTGTAAAAATAATAATAATAAATGCTTTATTGTGCAGTGAAATGGTGCACCAGTACATTTGCAGTTCATGGGAAGGTGGAGGCAAAAAGTTATCTAATATTAGAATCTGATATTCAAAGATGGGACTGAATTTAAGTAGCTAGCAATACCAAAAATGATGTGTGTAACTGCAGCAAGTCAATTTCACGGAGAAAATTTGTCCTGTAGCATTTCAGCAAATATGTGTTAGGCATCCTACTTAAATACCAATCTGACAAAATACTGTCCTCGTCTGTTTTTGGAATATAACATCTCAGCAACGTTTCGTTTCCTTTGTTAGACATATTTTCAGAATAGCAAAGAATCGAACGCCAAATATCAAGATTGAGAAAAGGACTTAATTAAATGCACTATAAAATTAACAGAAATAACAATAAAAAAAGTGGAAGGCATTACAAAAAAAAAATACAAATATAAATAAATATTACGTCATTTATATAAAAACGGCTCACCTCAATAGTTTCAGCAGATTTACACTGCCTTCATCTGGGCGAGTAAAGACGTTTACGCGACGACGAAACTAGCAGACGGCCTACAGCTTCGCTTGTGTGAATATCGTTTCTCTCGAGTCCGTTGAAAATTCCTAGAACCCCTTCTTAGCGAATATCTATCTACGTCATTTAACCCTACAGTAGCCGCGCTGTATATAGAAGCGTTTGTGGTCGCGTGGATTACATATGTAGGCCAATTTATAAGTAACAGTAAAAAAACACGTTGTGTCCTTTTTATTATTTATTATTCAGTCTTAAGTATTAAAATTGAAGCTTTTTCTTAAAAAAAAAAAATTGTAACAAACAAAATATATACCTCCTCTAGTTTAAAAAAAAAACAAAATTACCTCTTATTTGGTTATAACAATCACACTGTCTGACTTAGTTATAGTTATTAGGAATTGCGTAGCTTATTATTATAGCTACACAGCTCCTGTGCCACAACCGCACGCGACCGATGTCTGCGCAAAACCGAGCGCATGCGCAATGTATCTGTCTTCAACTACACTGAGCCGTCGAAAGGATCACTTTGACAGATTTGATTTGTTTTAAGGTCTTGTACGCGTTGTAATCCACGCGACCACTCTAGGGTTAAGACACATACAGCTGAAATTTCATGTTTCTAGGTCCAGCCGTGTGGTCTAGACGTTGATAGAACAGGCGATCGGTCGGTCCGTTAGTCAGTCAGTCAGTCACTCAGTCCGTCCGTCAGTCAATCAGTCAGTATGGAGAGGAAAACAATGTTTTTCATTTGCGCAATTTTTACATAGAAAAACTGTTTAGTCTGATCAGTAGAATATTTCATTTAAAGAGAGCAGTACAACACCCGGTATATAGACACAATTATTTTGTAAAAATTTCGAATCATTCTGTAAAATAGTGACTCAGTAAATGACGCACTCGTATGCAAACGTGAACAAACAAAGCATGAAATGCTATAAACTGAAGGTCAGCTAATTAGCGTTTCATCAGAACCAGGAAATATGACCGAGATACATACATTTACGTTATTTTGTAATCGGACCACGACAACACTACGAATTAGCTTTAAATGTTTCTACATTCTGTGACAATTTATACATTATAATGTTTCATCTGAAGATAACATATAGCTCTGTAATCCCATAATATTAGGGATGCAACGATTACGAAGCGGTGCATCGTTTTGCATCTGTAATCGTAGTAATTACGATTAATAACGAAGCGATGCATCGTAGTAAGAATCGTGACGATTATTAAAATGAAAGTTCTTCAGACATGGGTATGGGCTTAGTTCCCTTTGCCTTACCCACATAGTAAGAGAATAAAAAAAAGTCAATTGGGGATAGCAATTTTAAGAGTGAAAATTGTTGTTTGCAAATTCAATTATTTAATTTACTAATCGGTTAATGAATAGTTTAGCGTTAAAAAGTGTATTCTGGCGTGGAGCTGATAGCCACAATGCCACAAAGAAAGGAAGATAAATCTGAAAATATTTTACAAAAAACTTTTTTTTTATAATAGTAATGCATCTAACGATTATTATCGTAATCATAATGGCCGAATCGTTGCATTCCTAATTATAATCTATACAGAAGGTATATCGATCACATGATGTGTAGAAGCACAAAACACAGAGGCATCTCCCGGCTTTAGCTCTAAATTAATTCATATACCAAAATAATGAAAGCTATGTCCTAAAATGGCGTATATTCTCTGAAAATTTTTTTTTTTAAATCTTTTAAAGTTTAAGCTATGGGAATTGTGTTGGTAAACGCAAGACAAGACAAATACTCTTTATTGTAAACCAAAATAAATAAATCAGGTAAAAGGACAAACTTAATTTCTTCCAGACAACGTTTGGGTGGAAATTAATTGTTGGAAAAAATAACGCGAAGCAAGTTGTGTTTGGCATACTTTAATAATAATATGGCGTCAGCAGCAGCACGAATAACAACTTCATATGACGCCAAATTGATGTATTTATTGTAAAAATAATAATAATAAATGCTTTATTGTGCAGTGAAATGGTGCACCAGTACATTTGCAGTTCATGGGAAGGTGGAGGCAAAAAGTTATCTAATATTAGAATCTGATATTCAAAGATGGGACTGAATTTAAGTAGCTAGCAATACCAAAAATGATGTGTGTAACTGCAGCAAGTCAATTTCACGGAGAAAATTTGTCCTGTAGCATTTCAGCAAATATGTGTTAGGCATCCTACTTAAATACCAATCTGACAAAATACTGTCCTCGTCTGTTTTTGGAATATAACATCTCAGCAACGTTTCGTTTCCTTTGTTAGACATATTTTCAGAATAGCAAAGAATCGAACGCCAAATATCAAGATTGAGAAAAGGACTTAATTAAATGCACTATAAAATTAACAGAAATAACAATAAAAAAAGTGGAAGGCATTACAAAAAAAAAATACAAATATAAATAAATATTACGTCATTTATATAAAAACGGCTCACCTCAATAGTTTCAGCAGATTTACACTGCCTTCATCTGGGCGAGTAAAGACGTTTACGCGACGACGTTACATCTTTACTCGCCCAGATGAAGGCAGTCTAAATCTGCTGAAACTGGTCGGCTTTCCCGATCATAACACGTATAGAGGTGAGCCGTTTTTATATAAATCATGAATTATCCTCAAGTCTCATTTAATTCTATAAATATTACGTCCTTCAAAAATAATACTTTCCACTACAAAACTAATGTTTCGCACAATAATGTTTTCAGGGTTGTCATAAAAAATTTACCACGAAGATTATGTATGGCGGTCTCTCCACTACGTTCCGCGACTCGTTATAGCTAACCTTATAATATAATTTACCGGCTCACTTCTGCGATGAATGTTTTCTGGGTTGTTATTAAAAAAAAAAAAACGAAGGTTATATATGGTGATCGCTTCATTACGTTCCGCGACTCGCCATACTTACTTAACCTTACCTATCGGCTTATTTTTTGCGTTGGTTTGCAATGGCGGTTAAAGCTGAAAGTATTCATATTTTTGGGCAAAACTAAGCCTCTTGTGGAACCATTTTTTTTAAAGTTCATTCTTATTGAAAGTGCAATGTATATAAGTATATTATAGTCACTATAATATAGTGTAAAGTATTAATTTTAAAGTGGAAAATATTATTTTTGAGTGGTTATGCGAAAAGGGACCTGAAGAACCTGAAAGTACTTGGCAAATTAGAGCTTTCAGGAATAAGTTTTAAAATTCGTTTTTCTCTGGAAAATTGTATCCCTTCAGGTCCCTTTTCGCGTAACCACTCACATTTTTAAAGTTCATTTATATACATCTCTTAATCAAATAGTCGATCAGTAAAAGAACGTACCTGCACGTGCATGCCAAAAAAGCAGATGTCGGTCCCATCGACTTCCTCGAAAGCGAAAAGCGCTTTGGCTCTGTAGGGAAACTCGGCGCAGAGCTCGCCCGACTCCACGAACCGACCGCGCATGCCCGGTTTAACTTCCACCATCTAACAAATTAATAAACATATTAGTTATTTTATATCACTATGAAGTCTCCAATAAATCACGTTGACTGTTGTTTATCTATTTCCCTCGCATGCCTAACAATGTTTCACAAAAATATAATTTTTTAGTACAATTTTTTTTAATTTTTTAAATACTTCTTAACCCCTCTCGGTGCTATTCTATGCACTATCATTTAGGTTCACTAGCATTGCTTTAGTAATTGTGTCCGTAAGTATCAGTAAATTATAGCGTTGATTAGAAATCAGTTCATATATTTTTACGCTTCTTAATTGAATGTTTTGGTTTTAAGTTCCAGTGCGTGTAAATCGATAAACTGACGATATCGATCATTCTAATCAAGCTTAAATTCATCAAGTACTAATAAAACCACTTAATTGGCTGAATATATTTGAGTTTCAGACATCCTTAAACCTTAGCATAAGCAGCTTCATGCAAGAACCAACTGCACGTCGTTCTAAAATAGACCTTTGGCTCGCACCCTAGTCAACTACTAGTTTTATTTATAGATAAACCATAAAATTCGATATGGATGAAAATTTCAAGAGCTTGAATATTTTTCTGTTCATAGAAACGACCTTCCCCTTTATAGAAAAGCGCAGATTTCTTTTAGTATAATAAAGTTCTGGTCATATAAAAAGGCCATTTTGCATGAATCACATTATGATTCCGTTTTAATGCCGTCTCTTTTGCACGCGTGAAAAAACTCTGACTCCATCCTACTTTCAAATCATTTTATAATTCACCCAAGTCTGCCTTTTTAGGACAGGGGATCTGTTCTGCATTTCTGTCAAAATTCTGACAGAACTCTTTACTTCGGCTGCCATTTATAAAATTGTTCTTTATTTGTACGGGTTATACAAAAACATTAAATTGTAGAAATACGGGCCTTTCACCTTTTAGGATCATGATGTTGACTTCTTATAACATTGAATTAGCTAAATGTTGAAATTCCCAAAATGTCGAGTTTTTTTATTTTATACAATGTTACCTTTCATAAAGTTGAATTCTTATATAAGTTGAATTCCTATAAATTTGTGTCATGTTTGCCTTCGCATGATGGTAATGGTCATACGTATAATTCCTTTGCCCGCATATTTAATAAAAACTGGTTTTACTCTGTGGAGTCTGTGGTAACAATAACAGATTGATGTAAAGACCTATGCTGCGTTCAATTTGATCGTCGGGCGACGCCCGTCTAACACTGACAGCAGCATAGCATACACTTTTTTTGTTATGATCGCGGGATATAAAATTTCAAGTTTGACGTATTCATTTTAAAAACGTTTATAAATATATTATATTTAACTTTTACGAGCTTTTGATTATTAAATTTATTATTAAAACAATTAAAAAAATTATAACTCGATATATTTCGGCCCTCGGTATGGGGCCGTCATCAGTCGTCATCTCTTTCTGTAAAGCAAAGGATATGGAGTTTCTGAACAATTCGCGGCGTTCTTAATTTAAAACACTTCTTCAATGTTTAAAACCAGTGGGCAAAAGTCGATTTTGCTCACTGTTTTTAAGCAACAAAGGCGCGCTTTTCGAGCTAGTGAGGTGAAAAATAATTTTCTTTCACCGTTGATTGAGGCTGAGAAGAATGATTGAAAGAATGAAAGTTTATTTGCCAGAGTATGCGTATTACAAGTTTATAAATAGAAAAATAATAGTGTCAGCATAATCTCCCATAAAAACTGATGACGGCCCCATACCGAGGGCCGAAATATATCGAGTTATAATTTTTTTAATTGTTTTAATAATAAATTTAATAATTTTAAAAACGCAACTTCTATACGAATATTTAAAAATACATTAATTTATACGAAAATATAAAAAGAAAACTATTGGTCTTTGCCTTCTATATTACCTGTATTCAGTACAGACATGTATGACAGAGCTCCGTTCGGGACAGATGTAAAACGTCCAGCTAGTGTTTAAAATCTCTTTCCACGCAATATTTGTTCCGATTTGTTTCTCTGCATAAAACGCGTCGATTCAGTTTGTCAAAACGGATTAATCAAATCACATCAACATGCATTTAACGCGCAAAACGGAATACACTCGACTCATTCCCGTCTACGTTACAGTGCTACAAGGATCTGATGGCGCGTGGATGACAGTGACAGGGGGGCGCAGCTGTGAAACAAGGAGTATGGGAGCGGCAGTGTTGCCAGACACACTGTAATTACAATAGATCTACTGTAATTTAACACGATCTACTGTACAATGTAGCATTTAATAAAATTACAGTGTATGGAGACACTGTAATTTTCTAATGCCAAAAGTTACATAAGGGGCATTCCATAGTGACTGGTGGGACAGTTTACTCCAGAATTCCAAATGTTTATACCTGTAACTTTCTGTTTTGATATAATACAGTGGTCTTATAGATATTTTATAACAGGTAATGAACCAAATTATGAAACTTTACCAAAACATAACTGTATATGTAAATATTTGGGTGATATTTTTGTGGTTAACAGAGTGTGACTGGTGGGACAGTGAAAAATACCTCACCTCCGTTTTCTGTACCGCCAATGCAGATTTTAGCCCAAATACTGTACACAGCAAGACATCTTTAATTATGTTATGAAATGATGAAATAGACTAACTAGATAAATAAAAAATTAACACCATGCTAATATTGACAAGAAAATATAGACTGTAAAAAATGTGACTGGTGGGACATCGTTTTGTGACTGGTGGGACAAGTAAGAAATCAGTGAAAAAATGAACTCGTTTTTATATCATATTTAGAATTGTTTATTAAATATTAAGATAATGTAGTACGAAATTATCATTTTTTTATAAAAATCTTTGAAAAAATCAACACCTAGTTTTTCTACTTCTACTTTACCAGTTTTCGCAGGCTAATTAGTAGCCTGTGAAAAATGGTAATAAATACGATCACCACACATCTTTATTGCCGGTTCTTCAAGAATTTTCACTACTTGATCCATGGAAATATGGTACGGTTTTTCTGATTCCTCCATGACGAATTTGGAGGAGTCTCCTGCGCAAGCTTTTAAATATGTCACTTGGATCGTTCGCTCCTCCGTGTCTACGGCCTGGCAAACGGCTATGTACAGTTTATGTTTTTTATCTTTCCTTCCTGAATTTACCTCCAATTTTACCAGAATAAACTCTCCGTTTTTAATGACATGCTGAACATCTTCGGGTTCAATTCTGGGAGGATCTGGGCTAGAATTAGCCACAACATTATGGTTGTCATCGTCACCTTCATTCGGAACGTCTTCGGGTTCAATTCTGGGAGGATCTGGGTTAGAATTAGCCACAACATTATGGTTGTCATCGACACCATCACTCTGAACGTCTTCTGGTTCAATTCTGTGAGGATCTGGGTAAGAATTAGCCACAACATTATGGTTGTCATCGTCACCATCATTCTGAACGTCTTCTGGTTCAATTCTGGGAGGATCTGGGTCATCGTCACCGTCGTCAGCTCCATTCTCAAAAGAAGAGTATACATCAGAATATTTAAGTTTCCCACCATGGATCAGCAACACTTTTTTCACATCACGACTTGTTGCGGTGAGAGCATATTTAATAGCTTTGTTGCCATGGGGTTTGAAGTGATGATGCTTCTGAATTAACGGTATTGGTTTCATATTTTTCCATCTCTCATCTAGAGTTTCGTGGACAGGTTTGATATCCCCGATTGCAACGAACAATACTTGGAGTCCAGAAGCATTTGCTGCCAAATAATTGTAGCAGTCGAAAGCTGTATCCAACACAGCTTTTCTAGACATAATCGCGGACCATAATGTCCTTTTTGCGGTTGCTCCCACGCCATCAACAGCCCCCTTTCCATGCCCGGAAGCAAAAAAGTTCCACTCCGTTTCCACGCCCCAATCTTCCTCAGAGAAGCAAAGGGTTGATAGTGTGAATCTATTTTTAAACTGAGCCGCACATCCGTCAGAAAAAATATTGACCTTCTTCAAATTAGGGTAGCGAGATTTCAGGTCCTCAATTATTTTCTGCAGAAAGACCCACACTGAATATTTGTCATGATTGAGCTCATTACTCGTTACAACATAAGAAACTTTTTCCTTGCCCTTATTGGCCCATGCGCATCCCGTAAACAAGGTAGCCTGAGGGTGGTTCCAATGAGCAGACTGGATCTCGTCTTGTTTCAGAATGGCAAAGTTTTCTGCAAAATCAACTTGAATAACGAGTTCCGAATCGGTACTTTCAGAAATTGTTTGTTTAAAGATGGAAGACTGTGCTTTTTTTGCAAATGTATGGTATTTGAATTTAGGGGTCTGGTTTATAATCTCTTTAATGAGGTCTTGTAACGTTCCATTAACGTTTACTTTATGGCATCTACCATCGACAGTTTGCCATTGCTTCCAATTTGTTTTAATTGTTGTGTCTCCTTTCAGTGGAATTATATCAGTTACGTCGAAACATCGATTACAGTCACTTGTCATGCATTTTTCTTTAGTTACATCACAACATATAAGTTTTAGGAACTCTGCAGTATCAATTGGCAGATTTGGATGAAACTTGTTCAGTGCTTCCAATAAAAATGTGTAATTGGCGTGGTAGCTACAGACGCACACATTATGGGGTATTTCGCTTATGTATCTGACGTGCAGCGGCCTCAATTCAAAGAATTTACTCTTTCCCACTTTTATGTTGGGATATTCAGTTTTGAACTGGGCATATGCCTCAGCAATGGTCATCAGCATGTGCCGCTTAGCAACGTGAGCACGTTTACCCGTATCTTTATCTTTTATAGACATTGTGTCCTTTCTGTTCGGAGAAGGCCGGCTCACATCATCTTGTTCAAAAAAATGTATCACCAGCTTCTTAGTTTCATTTGTTATAGCAATGGATTGAACATTTTTGGTAGATAGATGAATAGCCTCTGGTATAATTTCCTTAAAAACATGCATCAGAACAGCTGTCTTTTTGGTTGGACTTTCCGGAAGAGCTTTTTTTAATTTGCCAACTGCTTTTTTCAAAGTATTTATTGTACTATATGAGCCCAACGGCGAAATACACGTCTTCTTGACTCCCTCCAACTTTTTCTTTTCCCTTTGTTTTCTTTTGCGTAGCCTTTCTTTCTCTCTCCACTGAATTTTAGCAGCCTCGTTACTTTCACGTAGAGCTTTGCCTTTTTCCCGCCGTTTCTGATCATATCTTTTTTGTTTTTCTTGAACTAAACTTAATTTGACTACATCGCTCTTCAACTTCTCTCTAGATTTTCTTTTCCGCTCAGCAGCATTCATCTAAAAAGGCAAAAAAAGCAAACACACTCACAAAAACATCATATAAGCGGGTTAAAAATAAGTCACCATAGGTTATAACAAGTCTTAACATAATGTCCCACCAGTCACTGTGACTGGTGGGACAAAAATGGAAACCACCTCTTACACACACTTTAAAACCTTATACAAGAATAAAATGCCAACAAGTTTGATAATTAGCAAATTCTTACTTTCCGAAAAGCTTCCCTTTGTTCAACAAATTTTTAGGTTAGAAAAACAACTTATGTATGTTTTCTTGTGACTGGTGGGACATGCTACGTCGAAAGTTTAGCGTCAAGTTTTAGAGTAAAATTCTTACCTTTTTCGTTGTATTTTGACGGCAAAAAACAATTTAAGATTTTATTTTTACGCTCCGACACTATTTTCACAGGATGGTTCAACAAAATGGCCGAAAATAGTGTTGCCAATATAGTGCAAAAAGAATCGGCGAGTTTGTTCACAATAAACAACAACTTATCATAGTAAAAAAAAAGCTTTCCCGTGTTTTTTTGGAAATATTTTTTACAAATTATGTAACTTTAACTAATACACTTTTCATTAATATTAAATTGGTTTTGATTAGATCATTTAAAAAAAAAAATTCGTTTTCCCATTTCCCGTGGAATGCCCCATAAGTTAGTTGAAAATGGCGAAAAATATGAAAATAAATGAATTCTACTGTAATTTGGTCCCAAACACTGTAATTTTGAGCCCTCAACAGTAATATCAGTTTCCTCCTCTGGCAACACTGGGTAGCGGCGTTAGTTACGATTTTGGACACAACCAACCCACGCGCCATAAGACCCTCTTAGCACTATACACATTTTTGACACAGATATTGTCTGTGGAAAATTATACGTTTTCAATATTGCACGAAGGAAGCAAGATACTTATTCTTACGGGTGTTTAACGCTACTTAGCTTTGTGCTCAACACAAAGATTTCAAAAGTTTAGATGAGTGATGATGAGAGCACCTACAATCTATTACATTGTTTTTGAATGCGTGCGTTAACATAATGCCGACGCGCGCACACTTATGAGTACGCAATCTGTCGACGGTCAGCAAACTGATCAAACTACTAAAGTTGTTAAAATTATTAACTTTAACAGCCAGTTGCAGAAAGGGTTTTTAAGTTTAATTAACCTTTAAAGTTAATGCCATCCCTTACATTGTTCTTGACAAAGAAAGTGACAGCATTAATTTTAAAGTTTTATTAAACTTAAAAACCCTTTCTGCAACTGGCCGTAAGTGCACTTAAGGCACTGTGTTCAGATGAGCACTGATTCCAAACCCATTTAAAGGTGGAAACATTTTGGTGCTGTCATAGTACGGTAAGAGCTTATCATTACTTTTGAAATCTTTGGCTCAACATAGGTAAGAACAGTTTTAGGAGACATTTTTATGAATCCTGGAATTCTCGGGATTAAAAGGCAAATCTATACTAAGATTTCATTGTGAATTTGACTTCATTTGCCACTTAAAACTCTACCTATTCCGGTAATTGGTACTCAAAACTGTGCCTATACCCCTAGTTATCATTCAGCTAACAAGTGTTGAAAATTCCGCAGCAGAGGGTAACAAATAGGACAACATGAACTAAAATGATGATAGTATTCTCACCTTATCCGAAGAGGCGACCACCCTAATGTGCACCTCTCCCGCTCCCGCCTCCTTCTTCTTCAAGAAGTTATTGACCCTAGTCTCTATAAAAATGCCGAGCTTGGAGGTGGGTAGTTTCTTCGCGCAGAACTTGTTGTCTTTCCGTTTAGCACCCTTCTTCTTTAGGCAATTCTCGCAGCAGAAGCCTTGCGGCCATATGGAGTCATGGTGGAGGACGCAGATTTGATGCTGCTTGCGGCCGCAGTCCATGCAGACGACGAAGGGCTCTTGTTCTAAGTGGTCGTTCTTCATCTCTTTGAATTGATCCTTTTTAATCGCGCTGCAAAAGTGTTCCAGGTTATTGTGGTGATCGGTCGGGTTAAGTCCGTCTAGCACACGCTTACATAATGAACGGAGTTCCTTCAATGTATAGCACACGGCTTAAGCTATGGTTTCCTCCGAAAGCGGTGGCGACATTTAACGGACGCAATATGATGGCCGTAAAAAGACTGCCGAAGACACGTGGAATGTTCGGGACTGACAGCCGTCTTTTTACGCAAAAAAACAGACCCCAAAGTACGTGTCAACGGTAGCAAATACCTTGATTTAGCTTTACTCGTGTATTTGGAAGATGAGCAATCATCAGAAGACGAAAATAATCGTATGGAGGAAAGTGATTTATACAAAGCTCGTATTAACGAAGGTGCTTTTGAAATTTTAGCGCGTCGCTTTTATGCTTTACATTATATAATATATCACGAACCCGCACAATAGTAGTTTATGCTACAAGGGCAAAAAGGAATAAATTTCGAGGACGATTTAAAACACGAGCGTAGCGAGTGTTTTAAACGTAACCGAGTAATTTATTGCTCTTACGCCCGTGTATCATACTACGTTTTTCAATGCAGTGTGAGGAAATAAAACAAATATAATCTTGTGAACTTTAAATTATGATTGGTTCGAAAGGACTGTATCCAGAACAGTTAAACAGTGGGAAAAAAGTGTAACATTTATGGTACACAGGAAAGGCTGCAGGTTAGCCAACCATCGAAAATAAATTAAAAATAATAATAATAAAGCCCCTAGGGCAAAATAATCGACTTTCTGTTCGGTTTTGATTCATAAAAAGTGGGCCTTTACGAGCACTTGCATTGAAAAATAAATTAAGATTTCGTCTTCTTCGCTGCTCCAGTTAACATTCATTTTACAATAAATAGTACACCGCTATTGAAAAAAACGTTCGAGATTCTTCAACACCGTAAAGAACGGCCGTCGTGCAAATTGCGGCACCGCTCCTGACGTTACGGTGTCAAACAACGCTCTCTAGGAAACCACCGCCATTTTGTTTTCATAGCCTTGTTTCAGTGACGTCACGCGATCGCTAAATGTCGCCACCGCTTTTCCGCAAACCAGAGATTTACATAATGGACGAAGTTCCATCAATGTATACGTATAATCTGCTTAAAAATCCGCTCTAGATGAGACCTCGCACTTTTTTAATTGTGTCACCATACTCACCATAAACGGTTTTTACTTTATTTTCCCAGGTGTTTCAATGCTACATTTAATTTTGGCGTTTTCGTGTTACGCCACGATCTGACAGACACCGTGGCCACAAAATAACCACTTACAGAAGATTTACTCCGCATAACTAGCAAAAACAGGCGCACACACACATAGACTCGTACGTACGACGATCTCGGATGAAGTCGGTCGAATGCCAATACGAAATTCTGCCGAGATCATCATACGTACGCGTCTATGCATGTGTGCGTCTGTTTTCGCTTCGTCTTTGAGTCGGCCTTCTGGTAGTATCTATTTTGTGCTGTGGCTTCGTTTTAAGGATTTAAGGAATCTTAGACATACCACAGCGAAATTTCTGTACACACTGTCAAATTTGGATGTAAGTAAATGAAAATATCAACAAATGACGTACAGCTCCCCAACTGATCTGAAGGGCTTGAAATAGCCCGCCTTTTTTGTTGACGCGTACTGTAGGTTCAAGAATAAAGAAAGAATAGGTAATACTCACGTCTGCGGTTGAAGCGGATCGTCGCCCAGCGTGACGGTGTCTCCTTGGATGTCATTGAAGCACTTCTGGCAGAACGTGTATCTATCGGACACAACCCCATACGCTTTTAGACTATACTCGTAAGGTGTAGCAAGTGTATAGCAGCGTGTGACGTGTGAAGTGGCGTGAAGCGTGAGCGTGACGTGCGGCAAGGACGTGCGTGAAGGGCGAAACAAAAATTAGTAAGGGACGTCAACATAAAGTGGGTTAGTCCCCAGACAGTGATAGGAAATCTAAAGGGATGGTGATGGATCTTAGTTTATGCAGGTCATGTTCCGTTTTGCGCATCTACCGTATCCGAGTAAGCAATCGTAATGGATATTTTTTTTTTTATAAGGAGACCCCTGTAAATTTTATCGCATCTGAATGCGATATTTAGATTTTTATGATGATAATATATGCGCGCGATGCTTTACGTTATGCGATCCGCACGAAACGCACCCCTGGAGTGATTGCTTAAGTTTTTTTATTTATATAAAGTTATAACATAAAAATCCAAATATAGAAGCGTAAACTAAAATTCATCAATAGTATTTCATGGAAGGAACTGGGATATCGATAGAAACGTTGACGTGGCGTGTAGACAAATCGAATAACGAAAGTGCAATAATAGAAGTAGGTTTTTCCGTGTTTCGTGGCAACAGAATTCGATCGATATGCTTGACATTGCAAACTGGTACTACGAAAACATTAAGTAGCGAATATGTAAACATTTATTTGTGAATACTCTATATTGGATTCATTTTAAATAATAATACTGATGGACATACATTAGATCATATTGGAAGTGGAAAATTGAAATGTATTCGTAGTTTCTTCAGTAGTAACTATTTGAGGTTGTTACACACAATGTAATTAAGGACAGGGTTATTACATTTTTTAAACAAAACAACAAAAATATAATTTACTAATTAAGATAATTAGCCTGTCCCTTTTAAGTAATTAGTTAATAAAAAAAATTAAGCAAACAAAATATGCAATCACGGGAATCCCAATTAACTAATGTTTTTAAAAGCTTAGCGATCATTATTTAAGCAAATGACTAATCAAAAAGGGTAATTGCATTGAAATTCCTAGCGACTACAAACAACAAGGCGGGAAAATGGAACATTTCTAATACAATAAAAGGAAGTGCCCTACGATCTGACATAAAACATAGCAAAGTGTTGATGAGATGAATGTCTAAGCAGAAGCGAACATTGAAATATGAACATAAAAAGATAATGGCAGACACCTAAAGCTACCCACTTTCGTTTAAGGTGGATGGTCCAAGGTAGTTTTTATAAAAAACTTGTGAGAACCAATAACGACGACAGAAGTATTATTAATTATTATTCAATTCTGTTACCTTTTTCCACACGTTCCATCAACTTTACACCCGCGAATAATCTGTTTTTTTTACAAACAAACTTTTTTAGAATCTAATTTTGTTATTTAAAACTTTTGTAATCAAATGTATTTAAATTTGCAAACAGACTGTTAAAACATTTTGTTTTTAAGAAAAACTGAATATTCGCTGGTGTAAAGTTGATGGAACTTGTGGAAAAAGGTAACAGAATTAAATAATAATACTTCTGTCTTGGTTATTGATTCTCACAATTTTTTTATAAAAACTACCTTGGACCATCCACCTTAACGTGTCGGCTTTCACTAACGCGGTAGGTACATTTTACGACGTATGTGTACCAAGCTGTGACCCGTTTATCTTGTGAAAACTTCCAACGGCGCAAAATGTGTTGAGTTTTAAATTTAATTAGTTTGACATGACATTTAATAAGTGTATATTATGTGCATACATTACAGAAACAAAGTATTCATTCCCATTCTCTCATTGATGTCTAGTGGTAACAGAAGGTCCAATTCTATTACATATCCAATCCATGTGATTGCCGTGACAATGTCATGTCAGTAAAGTTAATGATATGCCTATTACTTATTATGCCATGTCAATGTGGGGTCGTCAGAAGCCGAGTGGCCTATCTTTTCCAGACATAGTTAATTTCTGGAAAAGACTACTCTGCTTCTCACAACCTCAATCAGAATGTCAATGGCACATCGGATAAGTTAAAATAATAAATAAAGCGAATTGGACATTTTGCGCCTGGATCGTTAACAATTTGCGCGAGTGCTGGGAGCCAAAGGGGTAGGCAAACATTCTTACCCACCCCTCATCGCACGCAGCAACATAACCGAGGTCAACTAATTCTTAATGCTACGTCTTTGTTACATCTAACCATAGAGATAAGGGAATATCATAAAAAGTTAACCTCGTTTAAGTTGCTTGGTGCAATTGGGCCTTATTGATTGCGCTCGTCTTACAGTAGTTTGTATTTCAACCTATTTGTAAACTACTTTAAAGGCTATGACGCCTCAATAAGAGCTGCCAATAGGTAGCCTGACATGCTGGCGTCCGTACATGGTAACATTACTTTATTTTTCGAGTGAAATCCAGTACTCTTGATATTTATCAAGCGCATTGTAAGATAGAAAATCAAACAGAAAAAAAAAAACAACAATTATATTCGTTGTGTTTGATTAGATTGTTCGGCTCTTCCAATCGCGATGGAAGATTCTTACCAACATAATCATAACATGCAAATTTGGTCACTGCTTGTTCCACAAACCAGTAGAAATGCTTCAACCCATATAGTTTTCGGAAAGTTTGTGTTTTTATACTGTAAGTTTCTCTACAGTTACGATTGTCGGTACCACAGCGAGTAAAGCCGACACGATCCCATGAAATATTATTATTCGTTATGATAGCGCCCCAAAGTGGTTAGTTTTAGTTGCTGAAGGCATGTAGAGATCGTCTAAGAAAACTTGAGGCTTCTCCACATAATGAAAATAATATACTTTTATGAAAGAATTAGGTAATTTCAAGGTTACCTAGACGTTCTCTGAGGTTTTCTCAGCAAAAAGTTGACTGCCTCCCTACAATACAAATAATTAATTTACACAAATGGAAAGGAATCACGTGACAAGAAATTGCAGTATTCAACGAATAATAGTATATTTATTGTATTGACTATATATAAAGTATTGAAATGTGAGATAACAGATAAGGAAACATTGTTTACTGGACATTTGACTCTAAATGCGGTCAAATTACGTTTTGTTCTAGATAATGTGTAAGAGTTATAGGCCTATTGTGCAAATTTCTATACCAAGCTTTGATATGGTTTTGTTCTTTTTATTACAGAAAATATCTATGACAAGCTACAAAACATATACCCAACTAATTATACCGAACCACTTTTTATTTAATGGTGATCAAACAGAAATCAGTGAAATCCACGAAATATCATGGACAACTGTTTCTCCTGGGCAGCCACTCTAATAAGTATTTTTCATTCAATAAGAACTATTACGAAAGACTTCACTATATTTTTACTTCTTTATTACAATTTTTTAAATTATTATTCTAAGAAATTCCACTATTTCTTCAATAGCCTGGAATCCTAAGATACTAAATAAAAAAATAAAAAAAATACCATAATGTATGTCAACGCTTTCTATTGAATATTTCTTATTAAATGAAAAATACTTTTTATAGAGTGGCTGCCCAGGAGAAACAGTTTTCTATGATATTTCATGGATTCCACTGATTTTTGTATGAGAACCCTTAAAGGTAAATTCAGGCTTGTAACGAAACCGCGATAAATGCCCTAAAAACAACTCCCTACTAAAAACAATCCCAAACAAATAATATAATTTATGCAAAAACGAATTTTCCAATGATATTAAATCAGGTTTAAAACAACCAAATTCTTTTATATGGCAAACCCTTTTTTTTTTACTTTGCTTTTGCATAAATTGCATCACTTGTAACATTTGTTTTTAGCTAGGTGATTTTTTGGCGTTAATAGTTACTAATACTAGAAAATTTTCTACCGGAAACCTTATATTATTCATTTCAATCAATCAATCAATTAGCCATTTATTCAAACAAATTAGTTAATTTATGTCGCTATAAAGTGGTTCAGTATCATTAGTAGAGCTTAGGTTTATGTTTTTTAACACGTCACAGCGAAATTTGTATTTCAATCAAACCAGATAATTACTTAACTATTCGGAATAGTGCTACTTCTTATCACAATCTATTTTCACGTAAAATATTTTGAACTTTGTTTTAAATTCCTAACAATTTTGATATTTTGTGAATGAATAGGGGATCGAAAGTTAATTTTTTATCACTGAGTACTTTTAGATCATCTTTTAGATTTAGTTCATACTTTGTGACAATATTCTAGTAAGGTTGATGTAGCTGGCCACACAGTGGTGCATGTGCTAATGAGAATTTTTCAAGGCGGAAATATTTTTATGATTCAAGGAAACAATTACATGATTTTTATAATATTTGGACAGATTCGAAAAACTTAGTATTGATCAACGCCGAGTACAATTCGCATCGACTAAGTTGGCGGGTGTGAATATAAAATGCGTTCCGTTTTGGTAACATCAAAGCATCGTGCACATCTAACACCGTATCTAGTTTAGATTTAAATGACAGCTGTCTTGTTTCTTCATATATAAAACCACGGACCTTATTGTCTAACTTCAACATATATCGCTATCGCTTTGAAATGTCTCGTGATTGGCTAAAAAATGATGTGTGATGTAATTTCCAATCACGATACATTTAAAAGCGAAAGCGATAGATGTTGAAGTTAGACAATAAGGGGGTAGGTTCGCCTCAAGGTTCGTTTAGATTACAAGTAGCAGATGCAGCAGATACACAAAACGGAACACGACTATTCTTAAAGATGGCGTCACAGTTGCGAAGTTTCGGGGGCACTGTACAACTAACCTCACAACCGCCAGCTTAGTTGACCCGAATTGTACTTGAATCTGTTATGGCGAATCCACATCTGCGGGCTTAAGCTAGGGTTTCCTAAGAAAGCGGTGACGTAATACACCAGTTTTATGATTCACTCTCGTTTCTCTCATTGAGAAAGAATAAGAGAAACATACGCAACTGGCGCTTCATTATGCCATTGCTCTGTAAGAAAACTTTAGCTTCATGGCGGAGTTGTCACGCGTCTCCGAGTGCTTTTCGCTCGTTCCTATATTTTAGTCACGCTCTTTGACGTCAAAAAACACAGCGTATAGCAGAAGAGCTGCTTGGCACAACCACACAAAGCATAATAGTCATCTGGTTGACCAATGTGTCTGTCTTCTGTAATTTTTGCAAAAGTTACCGCGTCTGGCTTATTCTAGACCAGAAGATAACACGAATGCAAAGCAGACGAAACGAAAAAGGGGACAGCGTTGTGCGAAAAAGCGAGATAGCATATATCTCGTCTCGTTTACTCGTGTAGCTTCGTCTCCTTCTTAATTTCGTTTTCGTTTATTCTAGAGACGCATGACGATCAGATGTAAATCCGCCATTAGAATATTTAACCTATGAATTGAACTTTCTTCGCCTACGTATAATCTAAGCTCTCATGGTATCGTTATATTTCTCATGTTCTGTTAACTTTACAGAACATTAAAATGCCCAACATTTTGTACATAATACCCGCTAGAGCATAGATGACACGTAGGACACAAACAGCAAAATCTAACACTAAAACACCACATGGGTCAGTCAGCGACGTACCTATTCTGGTAGCTGAAGTACTTGGCGTCCCTTGGTATGGTGCACAGCTGTTTGCCGTAGCAACACAGCACTTGCGGGTTGAACGTGTACTTGCGGCCGCAACAGTAGCCGAGCGACTGCATTACAGGATCGATCTCTAGCTCGAATACTTCTGATAGCTGTGGGGAAAAGGAACAGTGTTATTGCGGACTTACAAAATCGAAGCCTTTAGAGCGATGCTTTGGTGTGCCTTTTTACTATTTCACTTCGATGTGCTTAGTTTCATGTGAAATTGTGTCTGCAGAATAACATAAGGACCCCAGAAAATTTAGATGGTACCGAGTGTTGACTGTGACTGAACAGTTTCATCAACGAATATTTGTCTAAAAGCATAGACTGAGTATTACTACTTATATACCGACAATACCATACATCAAGGCGTTGCAAATTTTTTACGCGCCCTTACACTTACAACACTAGGTGTCGCAAAGTGTTGCAAATAAGCATAATTTGTTTAATTGGCTGCAAGTAAACTCTCATGGTTACCAAGTAAACATGTGGCTGTAATAGCTTGGCTTAGAAAAACTAGATGGCGCTAAGTTGGCAACACTAACAGTGAATATTTCAGCGCCATCTATTATCGAAGTGGGAATTATTTTTATGTTACGTGACATCGCTGTGCCACTAGCGTCACCAATCGGTCTTTTTTAGCATCGTATTCGTCAGAGGATTTAGCAACGCGATCTAGATTTCGTTAGAATTTTACACCTTTTTTGTGGCTACAAACTATGTATGGGAACCGCTAGTCTATACGTAGTAATACTTAGTCTATGCTAAAAGTGATAGGGGTGGCCCGGACTTATCGCCCCACTACGGGCAAACACGCTTTTTGGAGATGCCTGCAACATGTCTTTTAACATACAAATACTATGTAGTCACACAAATTCATATTAAAAACTCATTGGTGCACGCTCAAGCGGCAAAATTCGAACCCGGATGGGGTTAAGCTACTTATTGGGATGCAAATTACGAAATACCCAGCTGACTCACCTTAGTACAATATCTGTAGACTCTGGAGTTCTTGCGGTTGTACAGCCACGCGTTGTCGAACATTAGCCACACGTCATCCACGTACTCCCAGGGGTCCTTATACTCCCCTCGGTCGAGCTTCCCCTTTATCGTCGACAAGTCTATAGGCTTTATTACTATGTCGAAGTAGTCGGGGATCCCTAACGCCGTCGCGTCTACTGGTTGACGGAACGGCAGCGATTCAGGGTCTTGTCGGAAGAGTTTCTCCAGGGTAGGCATCAAAGCTGCTCTTAATTCTTCCGGTTTGAACACGATCGCCCGCTTCGGGCCATCCGCCGAGTCAGAGCTCCCGCCTGCCTCGGAGGGTTCCTCCTTGATCTCGGTTTTGATTTCATGCTTGATCTCGTGTTTGATTTCGGTCTTGATGGAGAAGTCCTGGTCCATGGGTTCCTTTTTTATTTCATCCCGCATGCCCTTGCCGCCGTGATCCTCGTCCGGCTCTTCCTTGATTCTTGTCTCGCCCGGTTCTTGCTTCATGTCATCGGGAGGCGGACTGTCTTCGGCGGCGGCGCTGAGAGCCGCCATTTGTGAGGAGACGGCGGAGGCGGGTCGGGACGCGGGGCGGGGCTCCGGCACGGGGGATGGCTGCGGAAGCGGCGTGGCGGGCGTGCCCGCGATGCCGGGCGAAGGCGCTTCGGGCGCGCGTCCGAATCCGCCCGAATGATTTACGAACGGACTGGCCACTTGCCCGCCCGACAACCTCGCCTTCGCTTCGCTCTGTAGCTGGGGTTGCGGCGACGCTAACGCTCCGGGCCCGTTGCTCTGTAGCTGTGCGTACTGCGTAGGGGGCGCGGGGACCGGTGACGTCATCGGCTGCCCGAAGGGTGACATCCCCGGGCCGGGTTGACTGACGCCTCCATTAGGGGTGGGCGGCAGCTGGTTGGGGCTGGGCCCGGGCGGTCCGACGAGGTTGCCCTGGAAGGCCATGCGTGACTGCGGCATGGCTATCATGCCGGGGGAGGGGATTCGCATGGCGGGGAGGGACTGTGGGGGCAGTGCGGGGCGGGGCAAGCCTGGACCCGGCGCCCGCACTAGCCCCCCTGACGCCCCTAACACATTGACTCCTTGCTGCTGCGGTAATTGATTCGCTTGCTGCGCCGCCTGCTGCAGCTGCTGCTCTTTTCGCTTTTGTCTCTTTTCCTCTAACTCCTTCTGTATCTTGTATATTTTCTCTGCTAGAAGGTGGTAGTACTCAGACCGCGTACTGGCCATCTCGTACATGTCTCCCTCGACCTTCCTCGCGTACGCTACCAGGTTGTACATTCTCTTGTCGAGCATGGCCGTGGGGTCCGGCGTCGGGAATATTGCTTGCACCCTGTTGGGAATACCCAGGCGTTAGTGACACCAACTTTTTTACATTTGAGAATTACTTCGTCAACAAAGCACAGAAAATATTATACAATTTACTCTTTTAAACCATTTTTGATGATTCTATAACTTCGACTTAACCGGAACAAACATAATGAAACATAAATAAGTTTCATCAACATTTAAACAAAGGTATGCCAGGAAGAAATACATACAAAAAATTACCTCCTTTTTAAAAACGATAGGATATGACTTTTAAACAAATTAATATGGCTTGAACCAAAGTGGAAAAGCAGGCTATGTCAGAGAAGAAGCGGCAACATTGAAGGTGCAATAAATACTCACAGTTTATGCACGAGGTGGTTTCTGAGATCAGCGGTGATAGACTGGTGCCACTCCTTGGTCCCGGAGGCGGGGCTAGCGGTGACCCCACCCCCCGGGAGCTGCAGCCCCGCGCCCCCGCCCCCACCCGCGGACATCTGCGAACAGTCGCCGAGGTAACTCAGCTGCGACCGAAGAAAACATACATGTAGGTGCAACACTTGTAACGACATCACATAAATAATAATAGTTACTATCGGATGGAGGAATAAAGAAAGAAAAGGCGTTTATTTCGTCACTACAACAAAATCCAAATAACAAAGAAAAGTTAAGTAAGTAAGAACTAGACAATAAAAGTTAGGATTGTAAGAACTTGTAGCTAACTGTGGGATCAAGCTTTAAAGCTATTTATATAAAACAAAAATTATAGTTTAATTTTAGTGATGCACTGAATACCAAATTCACCGAATACCATTAAATTACTGAATATTCGTATTCGCGTAATACTTTCATGAAATTCGTAAAAGAAATTCCTGGAATTCCCATGCAGATGTTGCGGTGCGACCGAGTCGACAGAGACACAAAGATTAATTCATAAAATCATAAAGTTTTCTTATCTGTGCTGTAGGCAAAACTAAAATTCTATTTATTATTAGAATGCATTACAAACTAGAAATCACTCAGAAACAAATTTAAAAGCACAAATATTTTTGAAATAACTCCCGGACCAGGATTTGAACCTGCTTACATGACAAGCACGCCACCGACTGCGCTACCGAGGTTCGTATCTGGAACGAAGAATTTTTCAACCATATCTGTACACTCTTTTCTTTTGTAACTACTTGATATACCAGCTTGTAATGCACATAGTGAACGCTCACGAGGGCGTTATGTGATTTAAAATGTTTGTGCTTTTAAATTTGTTTCTGATTGATTTCTAGTTTGTAATGCATTCTAATAATAATTAGAGTATTCAAAGCGATGGATTTCGCAATAAAAACGCAAAATTCTATTGCCCAAAAGATCTGCAAGTATTCTATGATTTCTAAATAAAAATTTACCTTTAGTTAATTATTAAATTACTTCTAAATATCTACATTGCTTAGCGTGTTTTACTTGCTTTGATCTTCTTTGACTAATTACTACTTGCAGGTATAGTATTTATTCGTATTCTTAACAGAAGTATTCGTTGCATCACTATTTAAATTGTAAAATATGCTACTTTATTCAACTGAAAATACTAAAAAGATGTGATGAGAATGAAAACTAGTTTTCATGAACACTTGTTTTAAGTCGTATTTTGTGTGGCACAAGCTAAGAGATGAAGAATCTATAAAATAATTAAAATCCAATTTTAGGCTAATTTACGAACACTAATTATTTCAGTGAAAATGACAACAAATAGACAAATAAAAAACCCATAAGATTTTCCCCTACCACAAATTAAAGAAGTTTTCACTTCAAAAATCTATACCCGGTCGTCGGACTTATCAAACACTAGGTTAGACAACATTAAAGTATAATACGATGATACTGACCATCTGCTGCTGCTGCGGCTGCGCGTGGTCGGGCTGCGAGAACATGCCCGGCTGCACGACGTCGGTGAGGCCGGGCGGACGGGCGCCGCCCACGCCCATGCGCGCGCCGCCCCGCCCGAATCCCGACATGTTCGACACGGACGGTGGACACGCGATACCTGCACACACGCATAAATATAAGTGACAGAATACCCTGACTGACTGATTTTTAACGCCTCGAACAAAACAGCTGGACATTAAATTTTAACTGATAATTTCTTATACGACATAGAAATTCCCGAAAGAATTATTTTTTACCTGGTGTACTGATTCAGTTTTAATCGAAATAATCATGTCACAAGTCAATCTATCTATAACAGCGTTTCTCAACCTATTTTGTAAACAGACCCCTTAAGAAATCAAGCACAATTTTAAGGACCCCCTTAATAAAAAAGCAGCAATAAATTTCGGACCATTCATTTTAGTTCTACAAATTACAAAAAATTTGATTAACTAAATTATGATTGTTAAATGGTCCACAGATTAGGCTGCGACCCCCATACACGCGCTGGTATTCTGCAGACACCTATGTTCAAACGCCAGCAGTACAAACTCCCTATTTGTAAACGATTTTAACGGCTATGACGCCGCAACAAGAACTGCAAATAGGGAGCCTGTCACTCTGAGATAATTGTAAGATACTTACCGAGCGCCTCGTAAGCACGCTTCATGTCGGCCCCGGCGCTGGAGTTGGCGGGTGGAGGGGGAGCGGGCGCAGGGGGCAGCCCCGGCGCCATTGGGCCTGGCCCGGGGCCAGACATCGGTCCCGCCCCCGCTACGCCCGCGACCCCCGTCGGCGCCTGCTGCTGTCCAACGTTGCCGACGCCCACCGCGCCAGCCGCTGTACAACCAACATCACTTTTTAATCATCGAACTTAGTGGCTTTATGGAATATTAATATCAATAAATATTAAGTGATGATCAATTTTAACAGATAAATTAATGTCAAACGAATTTAGAAGTTGTAAAAAAACACTTGTACTTATCCACATATTACGTACAACTTTATTATGCCCGACCGGTTTCGCTGTAAAGCATTTTCTAGGGCTTTTTACACATCCTAAACTAACAAACAATGTAGATAAGTAAAAGTGTTTTTTTAAAACAATGTTTTATAAACTCCACCAAGTGCCAACAATCACTAGCATCTACTATGAATTTAGAAGTGGTTATCTTTCATTTGAATTGCATTATTTTAATTAATCTTAACACCCAGAGTTTATACGTGATAAATAGGATGATAATTTCTGGTAATAATACTCATCAATATGGAACACTTTTAGTATGGGGGTGTAACAGGTACAATTTTGAAAACTCACCATTCATATTGTTAGTTTTAGTCCTGTCTGCTTGTTTGAGAGGTAAGCAGACAGGACAGTCATTCTTGTTGCAATGTTTCCAATGGTTGATGATCTGTCTCGATGAGGAACAATGAGGTACCGCGCAGTTCTTACCCGCCTGTTAGGAAAACAACAATTTATTAAGGCGACTATCCTTGTGAAATTTGTCATTTTTGAATGTCGAATACGTTGCATCCTGTCGATTTGGGAAATTGAAACTCTGCATAAGCATACCTTGATTCTTAATCTCCAGCAATTTTACATATTTATCATTTATAGCTATATTGTACGCTTTACGCCTAACTAAAAAAACGTGAAAAAGAATTGTTTTTCACCCGTTGTTTGTCAAATACGGAATAAAATGCAGAACTAATCACATAAGCAGATGTGGTTTATAAAATCGAAAAGAGTCATCTGAATGTTTTTTTCTCAAATTTATTATTTTACTTATTAATTGAAATTCTATATATATATGTAATTTATTATTGATTATATTATTATTGAATTGGCATGTTGAAATAATTTCAAATGACTGTACAAGTGCTTTTAACTCAAGATGAATTTCAAATTCCAATTTAAACTCCAAAATTTTGAAAAGTATTTGGAGATTAATTTCCAAATAAAACATTGGCACTACTTAGGAGCTTTGAGTGTAACGAATCACGGTCACGGAAAATTGTAGAAACAAAATATTTGCAAAAATACACGGATTTTAGTGATATAGTGCATTTTACGATTTTCTCACTAATTTGACCGTGCTAGTCTCCTTAAGCAGCTGAGCAAATAAAATACTATGTGTAAATAGGTTGCTATTTTTAAATGAAACCACATACTCTACCAAAGCAGCTCATTAGCGAATATTGTAGCAATAAACAAGCTATATTACAGTCTGAAACTTTCCTGCAGATGTACTAGCTAGAGGATAGAACGAGTGATTAGGCTGTCTTAGAGGAACTTTCGTACAGTATTAAACGGCACAGCTGTCTAGCGACTTTATAACGGAGGAAAATACTGCAGAAAGCACTAGAGTAGCATTTAAAAACGCTGTAGTCCAGACGTTGGCTACGTATGATCCTACGAGATTAATTAGAAGACTAAAGCTTATTAACGGGAATAAGTAACCCCTCATAAAATGCTGTGGGCTTCATTAAAGGGTAACATATTGTCGTTGGCTTGTTAATGGTGTACAATAATTATATTGTAATGCTACATCAATGAGCTTGATACCAGCAGCTGCAGCAGAGCTTTATTTAACTCCTTGAGCTATAATATGATGTAGCCCTACTTCACTTTAATGCCAATATAATGGGCTGGTACTCAGACTTTAGTATCGCCGTTGTACATCAAGGAGAAATACAAGGGAAAAAACCAAGAATTAGTGCTGGACAAAAAATGGACGCCATTTATCAAAAGGAATCAGATTTCTTATTGATTTTTAATACCTAGAAATGCCAAAATATACATCCCACTTGTTTTATACGAGACAATAGAAAGTTTAAATACAATAAAATTAAGTCACAATCCATAAAGTATTTTTATACTATATTTATCTTGTGATTTTTTTCCGATAAAAAGTAACAGTAATACAAAACGATATTATTTTGGTGGCGCATGAAATATTTAATGCAATCACCTATACACATTGACAGTAAAGTGGCACTCGCAACACACTTTACCAACAGAAACACAAAAAACGTAAAAATTATATCCTAATATACCATCCATAGTCCATCTGACCTTTATAAACAGGTTGCCATTGATCTTCAGACTAATGAATACAAACAACAACAGAGACAAAAATATATATTAATATATTTTGGGTCAACTTTACTCCATTTTAAATGCTATTGTCAAAGCTTCAAAACATCCGTCCGTGGTCTGTATTAGAGTATTGGAAGAGTTGAATCTGAAAGCTGAGCTGAGCTTATACAGCTCTGAACCATCCACTGAAATGCTCAGGGCTGGTTAATTTGGGGCCCAATTAAGCATTACAAGGGCTGTGTAGCCGCTTACACAACCATTGTACAGCAAGCTAATACAGCCTTGCACATTCTGTAATTCTGTAGTCCAGCAACTATACAGCTGTCATGTGCTGCTTGGGTACTGACCATACTAAACAACTATACCAAAGATAATGAAAAAAAGCACTGCCCATACAACATTTTCAGTAAGTATGAAGAGATTGTTTTTTCATTTGCAACAAAAACAGAGAGAAACATGAGAGGCTCGACTCACCTGACAAGACATCATATGGTTGAGAACTCCCTTCATTGTCTTGCAATGAGGCAGCGAGCACTGCCACGTCTCGCCGTTGCTCTGCGACTCTCGCCTCTGACACTTGTGCGCGTGAAGCAGTAGTACCAACTGCTGCTGAATCAACTTCCGCTTCTCAGGGTCTGCAATAGACCCTTGAGGGGGAGGCTGTGTGTTGGGGGGAGGGGGCTGCTGCGTGGCGGACTGCGGCTGCGACTGGCCGCCAGCAGGCGCGCCGGGGGTCTGCGGAGAAGGCGCGGGAGGTACCGCTTGCGCGGCGTTCCCCCCGCCTTGATCAACAGGCCCGAAGCGCACGCCGGGTGGTCGCTGTGCGGGCGGGACGGAGGGGCCTTGCGGAGACTGCCCGTAGGGAGGGTGGTAGGGGGTGAGGGGATGCCCGCCACCGCCCGGCGCCTGCATGCGCGAGTGGTGCAGCGCCGAGCGCATGGCCGGCGCCGCCATGCCCACTCCGCCTACCCGCCCCGCTAGTGGGCCGTTCTGCATAGCCTGGAAGAAAGGCAGACACTCCTAAGCTGTGTTTTTCAAACGGTTTTAATAAGCGACATCTGTTTGTGTTTGAATAATTTGACGAAACGCACTATACAGTTCGGGCCAGGACGGAAGGCGCACCTGAAGCACAGTATAAATATTCTAAATAGTACGGAATGACGGCCGAATTCCCAAATTAAAACCCTGTGCGCCACCGAATTGCGCATTAGAGTCGTCTCAGAGTGGTGCTTGTGTCGTCGTTTTGACGCACCGGCTGTCCAACCCCGGTGAATCTCCACTGAACTTCGCTGAGACAGAGTGTAGGGCATGTGTCTGTGTGTGTGAGCTCGAAGCAGAGCGTTTGTACTACCATTCACTACCGTTTACAATCCTAAGTAGCACCCAAGCTCTATTAGTAGCCGTACAGAAACCGGTGAGGCGTAATAAATTACGGCATAGGCTTCATAGATAAGCTCTACAGTGGCTCTACAAGCGGCTATAGCGCCGCTTTAATCTCAAAAGAGGCTTCTTTTTGTACAGAAATCGTTCCTACAATCGCCCTACAGTGGCCGTAAATGTGTGTTAGTACGGCGATACAACGGTTCTGCAAGAGCGATAGTATGTGCCAAGAGATCTAAGATAAGTTCTTGCTGCGCGATTATAACGCTCTCACCGTATTTCAGCGCGACTCTATCCCCGAATTATATTTTAATGGCTTTATATTGATTATATAGAAGTGATATTATTTTTTTCAACAAAGTGGATCATATTTATATGGTAAAGAAGTGACAGCACAGCAAAAGATATAATTTAAATAAATACGCGGGTAATTAATACTGATCTATCCTTTTATTTACGTGAAATATCAGTGCGATTATCACATTATTGTAAAAATATGCATATCTTTCAGCTAAAAATATTACGCGCTCACAATATATGTAGTTTTTAACGTAAAAAATACTTTTATATCTAGGTTGATAAACTACGTTTAAAATTTTCAAGATCTTTCAGGCTTGTTGGTCGTTTTATTAGGGCCTTGGGTGAGAAATGGTGATGTAAAGTGCAGAATTCATACATATTTAT
Source organism: Ypsolopha sequella (assembly GCA_934047225.1). Taxonomy (NCBI): domain Eukaryota; kingdom Metazoa; phylum Arthropoda; class Insecta; order Lepidoptera; family Ypsolophidae; genus Ypsolopha; species Ypsolopha sequella. The sequence continues at coordinate 5,646,037 of OW203985.1, forward strand.
GATGTATAAAATATTGCAATAACCATGAGGATAATTATTTATTAATCAAAATATTAATAGCATCTTATTACAACAGCTCTGAGTTTACTATGTCCGTTCTACCGGTTTTAACTATACAAATGCGCTAGTATTCGCTGTTGTAAACCCTTGGGTCCTACAGTTGGCGTATTGATGCGCTTTTGTACTCTTTGGACGTACACCAGCACTTAGCGACTCCTTTTAAGGGTCAGTGTTCCGGGATTCGGGGTTCGGGGTTATGGCTTTTTGAGACGGTAAAAATTCAAATTTCTGAACAAAATAAATACCACTTGTTACCTTACAAGATGAAGTGCAGGTTCATTAAAAAAAATCACGGCAATAATGTATAGTAACTTCAGAAATAAAACAGGAATTTCAAGAAAATCTCTTGAATAGCATTGCAGCGCTACGGGTATATAACCTGAACTTGACATCCTGTTTTTTGTTCTGAAGTTACTATACAGATTTTTTTTAATGAACCTGTACTTCATCTTGTAAGGTAACAAGTGGTATTTATTTTGTTCAGAAATTTGAATTTTTACCGTCTTAAAAAGCCATAACCCCGAACCCTGTTTTGCCCAATCTCGGAACTCCGACTCTTAAGAGCCCAAGTATATAAGAAGGACTGTTTTATAGCCCAATATATAAACGTATTAGGAGTCCGTCGTTGAATTCTTAAAATATCTGTAAATTGCTTTTTACACTTCCTGTATTTTTTATTTTTTTTGAGTTATCTAGGATTAGATAACCAATAGTTAAGAAAAAGTATTTATACATCCTTAATATTTCTTTCCCTTTTCTTAATTTGCACGAATTTTTCCTCTCCATGGTAGATTCACTGAATACTTGAACAAAATGGTAGATAACATATTTTTCAATAACGATTATAATCGCTCTTGTTCTGCTTTGACCGTTATAGTGACGATATAAATATGTTTTCCTCTCTTTTTGCTGGATAAAACCTTTTTGTCCAGCTATTTACCGTATAGTTGCTGTAAAATTCTCAAATATATAGGTTATTACGCTACTATGGAGTTATATTACTCTATTGCAGATATAGCGCTACAAAGGCTCTAATAAACTCTATTTGAAAGCTGAAGGCTTTAAAATAATACTTCATACACCCTAAAGCGTCTTAAAAGCTTATAATTAATATTAATATATTTCAAGCTTATATTCAAACACATTTACCTATAATAGATCTCTTTTAGATCACACAGGGTTATAAAAGGTATTTATAACTCTGTTTTACTTCTTAAGCCCGTACAATAGCTCTATAACACACCTTTGTATATTTTTGGGCATAAAAGTTACCTTTTTTGGCTACTGTACCACTTGCCTTTTGAAGAACTTTTAAATACGCTGCTGGAAAGCCCTTGAACAGTTATTATACAGCATTCAGGCCGGCCAAAGGCTATTTGAGCAGCTTGTGTGTTAGGTGGGTTAATTATACCGTGCCTGAAGTTACCTGCGAACTGCGATGCTATCTGTGACTAACTTCACGCCCGCCTTCCCGCACTGGCCCGAACTGAAGTTAGATAAACCTATAGCGCGTAGTTAGTGCAGGTTCCACTTACCTGCGCGTGCGGGTGATGCTGCTGCGGATGGTGGTTGTTGCCCATGAGATTGGGCAGCTGCTTGTTCACATTGTTGATGATGCCACCGCCCAGCATGCTGGCGCCCATGTTGCTGTTCGTCACTATCATGTTGCCGACGTTCGCTACGTTCATGCCACCTATGGATTGGGAATACCGATCAAAATCATTATTTCGTTTCTCATACATGCATTAAATATAAGACACAACAATATAGGGGGGAAGGGGGAGGGGGAAATAAGGGGAACAGGGGGAGGCCTAAATGGTGGGAGATGTAAGGCTTGAGCTACGTAGCTTTACTACCTTAGTATGTAGCTATCTATAGGTTATTTATTAGAAAAATAGTTAGGCAATGGGGCGGCGCGAGAAAGGTAGAATTTAAATTTAACAACAGGCAAATCGGACAGAGCATCATCTACCCGCACCACACTGCTACCTAGGGAACACAAAGTTGCGTAAAAGATATCATTTACCGCCGAATACACAACGACACTTAAGAACGAAGTTAAGAGCTACTTAGATATTCTGTTGTCTCATTCATTTACAGTCGATTTTTAAACATAACATTATACTTAAGGAGTTCGTAACCTATGTTTGTGAATTCGGCGGTTAACAATATAAATTCTATTATAGTTTTAATATTTATGATTATTTTTGAACTTTGCTTAAGAATTCATTGAATTTTTTCACTTTTCATTTTTTGAATTGTAATTATAGAAAAGCTTAAACACATTAGTTACATACCTTGTATGGAACTCATCGGCATAGACGAATGAAGCTGATTTGGATGACTTGTATTTGGCATTAATTGTGGGTGCATACCACCCATGAGGTCCTTGGATACAGAAACATTTGGTGGTGACTGCAAGTTTGGACTCTTACTTCCTAAACTACCCAATACTAAGGGATTATTGTGTCCAACTAAACCACCTTGTTTTCCCTGCAAAAGTCAAAACACATTAAAATCCATGTACTTGTACATATTAAATAAATTTGTTTTAATAAATTTTAATCCAGTCATATATTTTAAATTTACTACTCAGTTACACATTGAGTAATATTGTGATCGAAGTACATTAAAATTAAATTAATTCTCATTATGACCTTTGAACACTGTGATGTATCATATTCTTTGTTCTAAGATTGATTCTGTCACAGACCACACTTACTTGCTGTAACAGGTGATTGTTGATTCGCTGCTGCATGGCAGCTGTGGGGTCATCCCCATTTAGTTGCTGCTGTTGGCCCATCTGCCCCCCAGGCCCGGGGCCTTGTGCTGGGGGCTTGGGCCCCGTGACTCCAGGCTGTTCACCCCAAGAGCCCATCAACTCATCAGGGAGGTCCTTCTCAAGGTCGAACATGTCCTGAAGATTTGAGAACCCATCTGCTGAAACATTAAGCAGGGTTGTAGTGATATACAATTTACGAGGAGAGTTATGATGAGTCATGAGCTATTTTGACATGCTTTGAATATCCTGATTGGACAAGAAGTTCAATTAATTTGGTAGAAAGTAAAAATATTTTGGTGTATTTGCAAAAAAGGGTTCAGGGGCTCTACCGCGTAATTCTCATTTGTATCAGCTTCAAGCAAATGCATGCGAAATTCAACGCGTGCAAAAGAGATGGCATGTTAGGCGGGCGTCGTCGCACGCACGACAAATTTCAATCTCAAGTTGATGTTGATGAAAATGAGAATTACGCGGTAGACCCCCAGCTCTGCCGTAACAATCAAACCCTTAAATTATGTATTTTCCGCAGTACATATTAGAATGCAGTTTAATCAGTTTATGGATAATTCACAATGACAAATATCACAAATAGGTATTTATGATGATTACTTCTGGAATGGTGATGAAAATTTAATTTTTATTTGTTTATTATTAATATTTAAATTATTTATTATTATTTCTTACTTGAGACATAAAAATATTGCCCATTTTTATTGCAAGTACAAAATGTTTTACTTAATACGTAATGTACATCTTAGTTGTATATTAGATTTAATGATTGAAAACTAGAGATGCGCCGAGTACTCGTTTTATACTCAGTATTCGGCATTATTTTTAGTACTTATATTCGGCTGAATAACTCGGCTTAAGTAACAAGGTACTCGGTAAAAATATGTAGTGTAAAGAGAAGACTACATTTTTATTATTCTTTAAATAATAATATATACATATATATATAATAAATTAATACAAGTAGTAAAAAGGTAGTGTCTATACATTGAATATTTTAGCAAAATTTTTCATCAGATTTGGCTGCGGTTCATAGTGTTTTTGCACCTGATACCTGCATAAAACTGGACAGAAGATTACTTGGTTCGATAAAAATAATACCAAGCAATATTGAGTAAAACCTGTACTTGGCACATCTCTATTAAAAACATTTTAAATATATATTTATGATAATTTGTATTATGTTAATCATGACATTTTGTTTATTGCAGTCTAATTCAAACTAAAATTGATAACAATTAGGTGAATGAATACCATGGCTAACATATCATTCAATACCACAAAAATAATTTTCATTGCCAATCCCATCGAGATGGTGGATGGTGTATGTAAGCTACATTTACATTCATATGCGTTGAACATTCTTTAATTTATGAAATATCTGTAGCATAAAAAAAATAAGGTAAACGTTAAATAAATATTAGGGTCAATATTTGTATTAATTAATAATTTATTTATTTATTAAGTTTGTTGTATTTATTATCCATTCCTGTATTTTAATATTTGTAAGTATTAAATTGAAGTAAACCAAAACATATATTTTTTTTCCCATATTGTATTTAGTTAAAATAGTTTATTTTTTCATTTTACATTAAAAAAGACTTGTAATAAGTATTGATGAATTTTAACCATTTTCGTTTGTTTGGGACACAAAATTAATTTACTAATACATATTAATAATGCAGCATGGATGATTTGTCTTAATGAAACATAATAAATAAAAAAGTCCATACTTATTTGGACAGAACCTACCGTGTTGAAGATTTTTAACTTCATGATATTTGGGCAGCATTGCCGCGGCCATGGCCGAAGGATGACCGATGTAGCGAGGGTTCCCAGCTGGTTAGAAAAACAAGGAAAATATCTTCAACATGGCAGGTCTTACGGCCACACAATATTTTGATTTCTCTGTTTTGTAAAATACATTTTCGGAAGGGCTTTGGAATATGGTCCGTTGATTTATGAGGTGAAGGGGGGGCTTGGCTTTTTGTATTAGACTAGGAGACGCCGCACTCCGCTTGGCTCTATGAACTTGTTTCAAAAATTTTGAAACCTAACTTAACCTAGATTTTCAAAACAGATTTTGACCTTTACACATTATACACCTTTTTGTATGTGTAAACAAGTACAGAGCAAGCTTACACACTTAACTCCCTAAAATGGAACATTAGATGATGAAATAGGCCAAAATATCGGAAACGAGTGTCAAAATAAATATAATTCAAAAAAATTTATCTGAAAGAATCAAATTTTGTAACGAGAAATTTCACATAGTAGCTCTATAAATGGAGGCCTTTATGCCAAAAAAATATGGGATTCCAAGTCAACGGACCATATTCCAAAACTGAGCTACATTTCCAACAAAAAGAACCAAAAGTATTTTAATTTTATTTCAATTATATTTTTTTATATTTTTCTCAGTCTGCAATATCTGGATCATATTGGAAATAAAAATCAAATATCAATTTCTGATTATATTTCTGCTCTATTCTAGCATAAAACATGATAACAACATGTTGTAATACACCCTTAAAGTTAGGTTATGTTTAATCACAAAATACCTATTGATGGATAGGATATAACTACTCAAGTTATTTTAACCAAAAATATGATAAAAGTAACAAAATTGTAAACAAAACTAGGTAAGTAAGTAAACAAAGTCTTAGTTTTAAAATTGTCTATCTTAAAGTTACTGGAGAGCTTATGAAATGGGTTGAAAGCACCTAATTTTTAGATTACAACAAAAAACATCTTTACAAAAATGCTGAAACTAAAATTTGAGGTTTCATTAGTCTTTCCTCCATTTTTGATTGTCTATTTTATAAATAGTGCTCAATGACCTATTTGAGAATAATCAAGTAATGGTAGAATTAAAATGTTGACTTTTACTAGTATTTTGTTATATTTATTGAAGGGAACTGGGTGCAGTATCAATTACTTTTTCAAGGATAATTGTAAGGGTTGATGCAGGCCAACTTTAGGCAGTTTTTGAAACAACCTAAATTGGAGAATATTCCCAAGTTAATATTGATGCTAATTTGCTCGTTTTACAGCTCTGTACCAAGAATACGGCGCAAAAACTTTCAAGACTCATTCTCAGTGCAAGCAAAATGTCAAAAAACGCAGCATTGCCACTGACATACAATACATGACAGAACTGAGTCCAGACACTTGCCAATATTCGAACCAAAACAATAAAAAAGTAGCTTACCGGAGTCGGAGGGTCCCTGGAAAGGGTCCCGAATCATTTTAGCCCGCTTATTAGGCGGCTCATCCACATGATGATCGGCCATGGCTCTGTTTACTAAACGTATGCCGTCTTCAGTATTTCGGCCCGCCGATACAAATATCACTTTTATGTCTTATATTTTCAAGAAATAACATTTTATAGCGATTTGTCATCCATCATAACATAATTCACCCACATCCCGATCGTTCGATGTCTTCCGAACCGTGGAAGGCACATATTATAATTCTCAGTCAAGTATTCGCCATTACAAAGCTCCGAATCGAAGAGCTACACAGACCCTCTCACCATCTTTCGTCGGAACTAGCACAATGAAAACAATACCACCAGATTTAAGCTATTATACACGAGTTTTTACACCGATCGAACTACACGATTACACTTAACACTTTAAAATACACGGAATGATACAGTTTATGATAAATGATGTAAGAAAAAACAGAAAATTTACACGACAAATTCCGAAATTCTTCTCAGTCTATCCAGCGCAAAATGGCGGCTGTTGATGAAAACTTTTTCTACGCTTGTCAGAAAATGTCGGCCTATAAAGAGCGAGCGTTGTGATTGGTTCTCATATACCACGTGACTACCGGAAGTTAAAATTTGGTCTTCTATTGGCTCAAATTGTCTGACGTCATCGCGTCTGAATCCGAAAGTAGCCGAAGAATACCGATTATACAAAAACATGTAATACCAATTTTCTCTGAAAATGCTGAAAAAATCATAACAAAATAATTAAATATAGCAAAATATTAATTATAAGTGTAAACTTAATACATAAAATGCGAAAAATTGGTATCCGAAAGCTAAATAAATAGTAAAAAGTATAACTTTTAAATATTCCCTCCTAAATGGGAGTGGTCTTCGTCGATACGACGTGTCTCTGTCAATCATAGACAATATATATATTTTTTTGACAAAGATCCTATTCTGTCGAGCCAATTTCTACTAGATTAGGTACATAATTATGTATGTACTAGATACCACTACTACAAGATAGTATAAGATACTATTTAGTATAAGGTTTTACGGCTTTTACTTTTATTTTATTTCAGTTAGGAAATAAATTTATTTATGAGAAGTAATAAATTGTGAGGACATGGAAAAAAAATAATGACATTCTTAAAAAAAAGAAATGAGAGGTTTCGCTGTCAAACAAACGTTGCGAACATTTTATTGTATGAGAGCACTCAATAGTATTATTATTCTGAGGTATTATGATACATACTTTATATTCTCTGGTATGGGCGTCATGGGTGACATTATGGGATCGTTCCGTATTGAGCGTGACGCACCCTGCATGAATGTGATTAATTTATATTTCACAGCTGTCATTCATGTTAAACATTTTTCGGAAAATTTTAGCAAGTTTCAATATAAAGAGAACTTATACAAGGTGACTTTTTGATCATCGTCCAAATTCATACTGGAGGCTTGATAAGTGATCAGTATCTTGGATCAGTAACAATTTTTGTGAAATTCTTGAAATTAAATTTCGGCTTCCCATAGAAATTCAGTTCCAGTCCCGAGTGAATCACTATGGGGAGTCGAAATTTAATTTTACGAATTTCACCAAAATTGTTATTGATCCATGATACTGATCACTTACCAAGCCACCAGTATGAATTTGGACGATGATCAAAAAGTCACCTGTATAATTTAGGTGTGAAAATGGAGCCAGCTTTACGACCGTGATTGCCGAAATTATATTATACGCCTTATTCAAAACTAGGTTCCTAGAAAAGGTCATTTCAAATTACAACTGAAGAATTTCGCGTCAAAATTGTTGCGATTTGTTTCTATGCAAGACACGCATCAAGGCGCTTTTACAAAACGGACCAAACAAATCACTTCAATAAACTGATGCGGTATATGCGCAATTCGGTACGAAGCCCATATTTGACAGTTTGACAGCGAATCCTCTCATGTCTTTTTTTTAAAGAAAGTCTCTCATTTTACGTGTATCAGTCACCGAGTACGATATTATAAACGTATTCTTTATTCTGTAGACGGATAACCACAGTCACAGAAAGAGAGAACAATGATTTGCCGATAAAATTACACCAAGGAGCATTATTTTTTTATAGTAGTAGTTATTCGTAATAGTTATTAGTTGTTATTAGTAGTTATGCATCGGTGCCCCCGATGAATAGTATTTTGATCTACAGTACAGTGAGTCTATCGTAAAAGTGCAGTATACAGACAGAGACAGACCACTTTTTTATAAGCAATCACACATCACAATAAGCATAATGCCTTAATTGATCCAAGTGACTTCATATCTGGAAATTCTTCACCATTTCCTCTCATTCACATTCCTATGTGCGATCTCTTTCTGGCAGCTTTATATTTCTTCCCAGAGACGTTCTAAGAGCACGTAGAAAGATAATACAAGTCGCGGCATGATTTTTGAACGCTCGGCGAATGTGGTGGGAGACTAGCGCATGTGTTCATTCGCACACAAAATTACCAAGTGTGATAGAGAAAAAAATACTAGCACATTCAAAGTCAGACCTCATAAACCGTGCCGCTACCTGTACCAACCACTTTCTACTCAGACACTTTCTACGTACAGTCATTGAGTGAATGTGTTTCTACGACACCAAATAAATATTCTTAGACAAATGATTTGAGTATATCCAAAGAGAATATAATTTATTATCAAGACAAGACAAGAGAAATACTCTTTATTGTGCACCATATAAAAGAAAACTTAAAGTAGAAAAAAAAGATAAAGATAGATAACAATGGGCGGTCTTATCGCTAAAAGTGATTTCTTTTAGACGAAGAAATCGAGTGAATGTCGGTGATACTTGACACTGACAGCTAGTTTTTTTATTTATTACTAGGCAGAGATTGTAGCTCTTCAGCCCATATCAAATCACATTGATTTTTCACAATGGTCTGATGAAGTATTGACCGGGCCCGTCGGCGTCGACAGCTGGATTAGCTGGGGTCACCTCCTTTTTGAATTTCGGCCGGTATGAAACTGCCCCCGGTTCATAGTAAATCCACAGATAATAATATGATAGGTACCTATTTACAATTCAATAAAATGTACAATGGCACGACGCATGCAAGTTTACCTCACAGTATTTTCTTTAATCGCTCTGCAAGTGGTGAGTAAGAACAAATATTATTTAGACCTACATAAATTCCGAATTACTAGTTGGTGTATGCCCGTCGCCCCACCGGGGATTGAACCTAGATCTCAAGATTGAGAGGCCAGCGTTCTACCCCTAAGTCATCGCCACTTATTTTTTTTTAAAACTAAATATACGTAGTAATACTTAGTCTATGGTAATTCTGCACACTTCCAAGCCTCCAGTATAAATTTGGCTCTATAAATTAATTTAGATCAGCAAGCAGCAGTGCAGGCAGGTACATACTGTATATGCATACATACCTACCTGTCTATCTATGAATATGTAATTGTGATATTAGTTTCGGCGCATTTCGCTAGATGGCGGTATCGAACAAAACCGACTGATGTCTCTATTCTCAGATATATAATGTACTCTTTGGGTATAACCATTAGATTCTCAGAATAAGGAATTCCTTATTCTGAGATTAGATTAGACCAATCATTTCTTAAATAAAAATAAGTTCTTGTAAAATGTCATTGTGTATTGTGTGAGTGTGTAGTTATGAGAAACAGCAAATTTCAAGTTAGTTTTGCAAAAATGTATTAACATTCAGCAGAAAATGTCACAATTCAGCCTTTATAAACTAATTAATAAATTAAAACTGGCGTTAAATAAGACGAAGAGCAATATTTTATTTATTTCATATTTTTAAATAATAAAAATTTAAATACAAAAACCAATTTATAGCACCGCAGCGCCATCTATTGACTGGAAGTTGGAATCGGGCACTAGCATTTTACTGACTCCATACAAATCTTTAATAAGCTTAAATTTAAAATTAGTGAAAAAAATATCAAGGTTTGCACATTGTAGTTAAAAATTAAGAAGGTAGGTATTCTAAGTACACTTTAAATACTTACGTCATTAATTTATTTATTTATTTTTATTTATTTATTTATTTCATATAAAATTGTTCAGCATTACAGTATTAACCAACTAACTGACCAATTCAAAGATATATACAAAGTAAAATGATTAAAAACATATTCAAAAACAAAGAAAGATAATATTGTTAAAGAACTAAATATTTCTATATATAATGTTGATCTAGGGACATCGTCTTTGATACTTCACTCTCACAGTACTTCAGACATTCCCTTAACACATCCATCGGTCTATCAGCAAAAAGGTCACACTGTGGTGTTGAGACCAAGAGTGCGCTGAGCTTGTCGAGCGCCCGTATAAGCGGAGACTCGCGGCGCGCCACCGTGCCTGCGGACGGCACCGACAATAAGCGGTGGGAACGGCCCCTTAAGTACTTATCGGGCACGAACAATCGGCAGACCTTTTCAACTAAATCGGGACAGTCGGTGTCTCCACGTAAAATTCGGAAAGCCGTTACCATTAGACCACAGGTTCGCCTGACTTCTAACGAGTTGTAACCTAACATTCCCAGTAAATATTTGGTAGGGTACATAAATGGGTAATAGCCATATTTCTTTTTAGAAAGAAACCGTAAGAAGGCTTTCTGTACCTTTTCCAACATCAGAGCATAGGCATTTTCATGGGGACTCCATGTAATAGCACTTACTTCTATTTTGCTTTATAGGTCGTATATGCATCGGATAACATAGATAATTTCATAAATAATAACTTGCTATTCATGTGACATCTGACTAATAAAATTCTTCTTCTTCTCGTTTCTCGTTATTGAAAACAAGACTTTAAATCTTCCTTTCCTAAATAAATAAATTGCTGCCACAATTGGTGACCCCGACTAGGAAATATGGAAGACGATCTTGCTAATAACCCACCTAAAGAAATTCCGTCTATAAGTTCCCAACAAAATGAACTTGCGGCTATATCCGTACAGTCGAGACTACTACCTTTTTGGCGTGAACTTCCAAGGGCTTGGTTCGTACAATTTGAAGCAGTAGTTGATCCATTGAGAACATCAGACGATATGAAGTACAGATATGTGTTGCAACATCTACAACCTACGGATTTACAACACATCACCGACATTCTATATCAACCTCCAGAGACTGATAAGTATGCAACTATTAAGAAACGTCTACTGGCCGTCTATGAAAAGTCTGATATCAACAATTTCAAAAAACTTTTAAGAGGACTAGATCTTGGTGACCAGAAACCTTCCCAATATTTGCGTAAGATGCGAGAACTAAGCAATGGTATGATAACCGAAGAAGGTTTGAAGATAGAATGGCTCGATCATCTGCCCCCGCAACTTCGTGTCGTTTTGTCAATGAATACAGAATCATCACTCGATACACTTGCTGTCATGGCGGACAAAATGGTTGAGTATTCGGAACCCTTCACAATCGCTGCAATGTCAACGTCAACGTCAACGTCAACTTATGAAGCTACCGTTTCCGCAAAACTACACGTCTTAAGCAAGCAAATGGAAAAGTTATCGCTTGAAGTGGCTGAACTACGAGCGAGTCGTCAACGCCATCGCCGTAACTTTCACTCTCGATCGCGCTCGAAGTCCGTTACTCGCAGGAATACCTCAAAACCTGGTGACGCTACATGGGAGTGCAGATATCACTACAAGTTTGGAGAAAAAGCGAGACAATGCGAATCACCATGCTGTAGAAGGAAAACCTCGTCTTCGGAAAACTAACTTCGACTCCGACGGTGGCGGACGTCGGTGGTCCCAGCTTTAGCAACCGCCTATGTATCTTCGATCGCAACACAAGAGAACGTTTCCTCGTCGATACTGGTGCCGACATTTCCGTGCTGGCAGCCACCAACTCAAGAAAATCAAAATCAAGCAGCGTCTATAAATTGTATGCAGCAAATAATTCTACAATCAATACGTATGGAGAAAAGACATTACGACTTAACCTGGGACTCAGACGCAGCTTTCTTTGGACATTCGTTGTGGCAGATGTCAAGACTTCCATTCTCGGTGCCGACTTCCTACGCAACTTCAAGCTACTAGTTGACTTGGACAAAAAGAAGCTAATAGATAGAACTACCGATCTCTTTGTGGATGCTATAGAAGTTCGCACTAATGCTGAGTCTATATCTGTTGTCAGCTCCGATCAAATCTATCACGACATTTTGAAGCAATTTCCCAACGTACTACGACCTATGTCATTAAAAGAACCAGCCAAGCATGATGTTATGCACCATATCGAGACGACTGGCCCTCCATTGTACGCAAGACCACGCCCACTGCCACCAGATAAGTACCAAGTAGCAAAAGAAGAATTCGAACGCATGGTAGAGATGGGCATATGCAAGCCATCTAAGAGTCCATGGGCCAGCCCTTTACATATTGTAAAAAAGAAAGAAGGTGGTCTTCGCGTGTGTGGTGACTACAGACGCCTGAATTCAGTCACTCTACCTGACAGATACCCAATCCCACGTATCCAAGACTTTACGTACCAGCTACACAACAAGAAAATTTTCTCTAAACTGGATCTGAAGATGGCATTTTATTGGATTCCTTTAAAAAAGGAGGACGCTGAGAAGACAGCGATCACAACACCATTTGGGCTGTTTGAATTCAACTGCATGACCTTCGGACTACGAAATGCCAGTCAAACCTTTCAACGGTTTATGCATGAAGTACTGCGAGGCATCGAAGGTTGTTTCTGCTTCATCGACGATATTTTACTGTACACAGAAGACGAACAACAGCACAGAACACTCCTGACGCAAGTCCTCGAGCGCCTAGACAAGTACGGTGTCTCACTTAACGTAAACAAATGCGAGTTTGGGAAAGAAAAAATCAACTTTCTGGGCTATGAAGTATCTGAGGCTGGAATCAGACCAACAGAAGAACGCACAAAAGCCATTTCAACCTACCCTAAGCCAAAGACTGTTATTGAGCTACGTCGTTTTCTTGGAATCTTGAACTTCTACCGAGACTGTCTACCACGCCAAGCTGAGCTGCAGAGCAATTTAAACAAATTTTTACATAATCGCAAAAGAAACGACAAGACTCCAATTGAACTGTCGCCTGAAGATGAACTAGCTTTTGAAAACTGCCGCCAAAGCATTTTAGAAGCTACCACTCTTGCGTATCCAGTTCATGGCTGCCCTCTTGGAATCATGACAGATGCTTCAGACCACAGCATTGGCGCTGTAATACAACAGAAGGTCAATGGAGTCTGGAAACCAATGGCATATTTCTCAAAATCAATGAGTGAGACGCAGCGACGCTACAGCGTGTATGACCGTGAACTCCTAGCGATCTACACGGCTGTAAAACATTTCAGAAGATTAATAGAAGGCTGTGATGTGACTATTTACACAGATCACAAACCACTCTCGTCCGCACTAACCAAACAAGCAAGTAGCAGCGACACACCACGACGTGAGCGGCAACTACAATTTATCAGCCAGTTTTGCTCAAGCATCCACTACGTAAAAGGAGAAGCAAACTCAGTGGCAGATGCACTATCTCGCATAGAAGACATAGAATGTCCTTCAGGCATCGATTACGTTAAACTAGCTGCTGACCTTAGCCGAGACAAGGAGTTGAAGCAGCTAAGATTACAACCAAATTTGAAATTTGCTGACGTCATGCTGCCTGGTATGAGTCAACCAATCATTTGCGAAACCTCTGCTCAGACACCCAGACCATATTTGCCTGTTGCATATCGTAAAGCAGCATTCAAGGCGCAACACGAACTATGCCATCCAGGAACACGAGCTACTAGAAAGCAGATCACTTCAAAATACTTCTGGCCATCCATGAATAAAGATATTGGCATATGGACAAAGACCTGTGTCAACTGTCAGCGTTCTAAAGTTCATCGTCATGTCGTTACTCCACTCGGCGAGTTTCCTTCATCACAACGTTTCGAGCACATACATATCGACATTGTTGGACCTCTAAAATTATCAAGAGATAACCGCTACTGTGTTACTATTATCGACCGCTGTACAAAATGGCCAGAAGCAGTACCAGTGCAAGAAATCACGGCTGAAGTCGTTGCCAAAGCCCTGTACGAGAATTGGATAGCCCGATTCGGCTGTCCACTACGTATATCAACAGATCAAGGACGGCAATTTGAATCTGCATTGTTCAACTCATTGATGAAGCGTTTCGGCATCAAGAGAATCCACACTACGGCATTTCATCCGCAATCTAATGGCATGATAGAACGATGGCACCGCACTTTTAAAGCAGCTCTGATGGTCAGAGGCGCCACCGTAACATGGAGCGAAGAACTGCCCACTGTACTATTGGGACTACGCACTGCAATACGTGATAACAATCTAAGTCCCGCACTCATGACTTATGGAGCAGCACTGCGAATGCCATCAGACTTTTTCGTACCTACACCGTCGAAAATTGAAGATGCAGACTACGTTCGCCAGCTTATGGAAACATTGGCATCAGTAGCACCAGTACAGAAATCACACAAAACCAATGAGCGGCCATTTATCTACAAAGATTTAGAGACGTGCAATCATGTCTTTGTGCGTAATGACACAGTTCGGGCACCCCTTATACCTCCCTACGATGGCCCATATGAAGTTTTAGAACGTAACGACAAACACTTCAAGCTAAAATTACCACTGCGGACAGCAGTAGTGTCTCTGGACAGACTTAAGCCTGCCTACATGTACAATGATGAAGCTGAAACCTCTGAAGCTACTACTGCAACTGCAACTTCACCTGTACCTGAAAGTAGTACTATGCGAACTACTCGATCCGGAAGAATCATTAAGCCAAATGTACGCTTCGCTTAAGGGGGAGTAATATAGGTCGTATATGCATCGGATAACATAGATAATTTCATAAATAATAACTTGCTATTCATGTGACATCTGACTAATAAAATTCTTCTTCTTCTCGTTTCTCGTTATTGAAAACAAGACTTTAAATCTTCCTTTCCTAAATAAATAAATTGCTGCCACAGCTTCTTACCAGGGCTGTAAAGAGTAAGGATATCACTTTACAGTCGTGGAAGTCCTTGGCATTGCGAATGACAAAACCTAGTCTGCGGTAGCAATCTACAGCTAGTTTCCGTATGTGTTCGTGGAACGTGAGTTTTGTGTCAAAAATGACACCAAGATCACGAATAGAGTCGACACGAACAATCACATCAGAACCAAGCGTGTAGACAGCGTGTAAAGGTTGATGACCTCTAGTGAACGTCAAGACGCTGCACTTGGCCACATTGAAATGAAGCTTGTTCTTGGTGCTCCACTCAAATACAGCATCAAGATCCCTTTGGAGCAAATGACAATCAAGGATGCTGTTAATAGGATTGATAAGCTTAAGGTCATCAGCGTAGAGCAAACATTTCGCATTTTTTATCACGAGCTCCAAGTCATCTATCATCATGATAAATAACAAAGGTCCCAGGATGGAACCTTGACTCACACCTGAGCGAGTATGGTAGGGCTTTGATGTATAACAGCCATGTCTAACATACTGCTGCCGATCCCGTAAGTAGTCCGCTATAAGCTTTAACAGCCCAGGAGCAAAACCAAGCGAGCATAACTTATCCAAGAGAACATCGTTATCCACGCGATCAAATGCTTTCCTGAAGTCAAGATAAGCTACGTCCACCTGGCCGCCCCTATCCATATGACCAGAAACGCTGTCTACTAGTGTCAGCAAGTTGGTATTGACTGAGCGACGACTTCGAAATCCGTGCTGTGAATCTCCCAAGAAAGGTTGAACCTGTTTTGATATTTTCTTGTGCAAGATCGACTCATAAACCTTAGCGGGTGAGCACAAGATCGCAACTGGTCTATAGTAATCGACTCTTGACGTATCACTCGTTTTTGGTATCGGACTGACTTTTGACAGCTTCCACCGCGAAGGATAAGTATTTGTTCTCACGGAAAGGTTTAATATATAGCACAGTGGAGGGATCAATGCATCACTGCATGCCTTCAAAATATAAGAGGGTACATTATCTGGTCCTACTGCGCTACGAGGTCTAAGACGTCTTATAGCTAAAGCCACGTCATGTTGTGTTACCTCGTTGACGTTTACATAGTTCGCCGAATTGTTTGAGTTTAAACGGCTTGCCTCGTCGCCGTCCAAAACAGGTACAACTGGGAGAAACACACTTGCGAAGAACTCTGCGAAAGCTTCAGCCGCAGCCTCACCGACACATTCCTTACCTTCATGTATAACGCGGGGTTCAAAGCCTCCTTTAGACTTCAAACTCGCTACATGTTGCCAGAAAGAACGCGGATTATATTTAATACTGCTCTCAATATCCCGAATATGGTTATCATACTGCGATGTTATCCTAGTTTTGATGTCAGCTCTCAATCTACTAAAGGTTTGGTAGACGAGATGGTCTTTCGTAGCTTTCCATCTGCGGTGCAATGAAGCTTTACAATTTATATCCTTTATTAGATCTGAAGTGAACCAGACTGGATACCGCCTCTGTCGAGACTTGGTGTAGGGATTTCTCTCTACAGTTTTATAGATGATTGATTGAAGAGCGGCGTATTTATGAAGAAAACAACCGCTAATGTGGAGTGCGTATATTTCACTGATTGTACGATGATTGTTTTGCAAAATAAGTAAACTATAAAATGCTTACGCTAAAGTATTACAAAATAATAATCTTTGGACAGTTGACTGTACATGCTGCCGAGAACAAAGAAGAATATAAATCTAGAAACTTAAATTATTTCATTTCTAATTTCTAAATATTGCAAATTAATTAAATAGTCTTAGGTGCACCAAAGTTTACTAATTGCACTTCTGGTGAGGTACTGTTGTCTGCCGTAGTCCTGTGCAGTGTCCGCGGCTGCGGCACCGGTATGTTCTGGACAGCGGGCGTCTTCCGTAGTCTCCTCCTAATGCAGATGATTCCCACGATAAGTACCGCCAGTATAAACAATCCCCCAACGCTGTATGATACGATATATAGGTGGACATCGTGTACAGTGAGAGATTGAGAGGATTGCTGCTTCAGTTCCTCAATCTGGGCCCCTAGTCTATTTCAACTGATTGAATTGTCTTCTTGAAAGACTGGTGGCGTAGCGTTGTCAAGCACGTTGGTCTTTAATATTCTGTTTAATATGGACATTTGTGGGATCTCCATCTTTTCAACTTCTGTGTTGATATGGTCGAAAAAGTTTTTATGTGAGAAGATGGTGAAGGTATTACCCTTCAAAGTGCAGCCTTGACCTAGACTCACGATGCCATTTCCCGACAGTGATTGTATTTCCGTATCAGCTGGACATAAAATGCGCACTGTGCATTCTTCGCAACAAGTGTATAGCCAGTCATTCTGCTTGTTTTGTAATTTGACCCATCTATCGGCGCAACTTAGTAGCTCGGAAGTACAGGTTGTTTCTTTATTTTGATCCATGTTTACTAATTTCAGATCACAAATAGATTGTCTTGTTCTCATATCGTAGATTGGTGTATCAATGGGACATAGTATGTTCTTTTGTGATGAATGAATGCATCTCTGCATGTCGTTTTGCGACAACAGAAGGGCTATGTCCTTTCTCAAGTTGAATGCCAAGTACGGGTATGCTGTTGTTAAACGATATGTGTGCAGTTCTTTCTTGTATGGTAGGCTTATGATCTTGTCCAATTCGTAAACTTCATTGGTGACTAGAGGAATTTTGATTTCCATAATGAGGTAGTTGTCGATAATTCTTGCATAGACCCGCAATATCTTGTACAAGTCTCGGATGTTCTCCATATTGGGTATGATGAGATCAACCTGTAGATGATGCGTGATGGTTTGGACTTGCGTTTCTAATTGCTCCGGGGATAACAGGTGAATATCGACGCGCCCGTGAGTGACGTCGGTTATAGCTGCGATCAAACTTTGTTGAATACTTCGCAAGTTTGATAAAATGATGTTTGCGGACAAAGTCGATGACGTAATGAATAGGCCATTCTGACTATCGAGCCGCGATTCATTGACTTCCATAGATACGTTCTTAAGAGATTGTGTCATGAAATGAAACTGAGTGTTAATTATGCCTTCATGCCGTCGCAGGATATTATATTCTGATTCCACAATTAGTGTCTGGTTTCGGATGAGGTTTTGAAGATGATTTTCATTCAATGCAATTTTCTCAATATCCTTTTTGTACTGGTCAGCGAATCTATCGTCCAGTACTCCAAACAGGAAGCTTGCTACATTTCCAACTCCATTTATCAATCCTCGTTTGTATCGTTGTTTGTTTTGAAACTTGAGTATGTTATTGTAGTGAATGATTTCATTTAATTGGTGCTCCAACTGAAGTAATACGCCTTCATATTGATTATTTTTATGTTTATACATGGTGCGACAAACTTTCTTCAAATGAGTGATGTAAAGGCTTATATCTTCCACACCTTGCCAAAATGACGTCATATTATGGTAGACAACCAACTTCCACTCGTCTCTGATATGTTGAAGATCTGAGATCTTGTCAAAGTAAAAGGTTTGACTGCCATTCAGTGGCGATACCTTGTACGATGCTGACGTTTGCTGAATGCTCGGTGACAACAGAGACATAAATATTAATGCTGTAGCGAATAAACCCCTTAATGCATTTCCGCGCACCTTTTGGCGTCCTTTGGATTTATTCTTTGTTGAGCTTAGCGTTGATGTTGGTTCCGCAGGTTGTGATGTGTCAACAGTTTGCTCAATTACGTTGTTGTTTACGGGCAACATATTTAACTTGTTTATTGGAAGTTTCAGAACATTGTTTTGCGTTTTTAACGTAACGACCCGGACATGTCCATCCTTTCCGGAGTGAATCTCATCGACGCGTCCCATTGCCCACTTGTCCGGGGGTAGGTTGTCT
Organism: Ypsolopha sequella; assembly: GCA_934047225.1. Lineage (NCBI taxonomy): Eukaryota > Metazoa > Arthropoda > Insecta > Lepidoptera > Ypsolophidae > Ypsolopha > Ypsolopha sequella. The sequence goes on from OW203985.1 coordinate 5,664,992, forward strand.
TCCTTGTTGATGACTAATTCAGTGAGGATCTCAAGCCTGGGCAGAGAAACTTCCTTGTTACGTGGCGTGACTTTTGATTTAGTGGCCACTAATTTTGATGTACATTCTCCTTTATGATTGAGTGTTACTATGTATATTGCACATGCGTAACTCTTTTCCGAGGCGTCACAGAATCCATGTATTTGAAATGAGTGTTCCATGCCACCCAAGTATCTTGGGATTGAGAATGTTGGAATGGTTTTCAGGTCATCTCTTATTTGTAACCATTCTTTGGAGAAGCTCTCTGGCAGTTTGTCGTCCCATGAGATATTCAACGACCATGTTTTTTGAAATAGAATCTTCGCTTTGATCGTAAGTTGTTGGTACCAGCCCAAATGATCGTATATTTTAGCTACGTCGGATAGCAACTGTCGTTTAGTATATTGAGTCTTGTCTGTGTTACAATCGATGTTGTTTGAGAATGTAAAAGTGTCCGACGAAGCATTCCACTGTAGTCCAAGCGTTTTTCTTGATTCGGAGTCTCTAAATTCGAATGGGGCATTTAGTAGCTCTGATGGTAGATCCTTGATGAGTTTAGGTTCATTGCTGGACCATTTGCGAAGGTTCATACCGGCTTTTTTCAGAACAATTGATAGTTCATGTTGCAGTTTCTTTGCTTGATTGATTGAGTTACTTTCTGCCAACAGATCGTCCATATAAAAGGAATTCTCTAACGCAGAAGCTGCTAGTTTGAATGTGGCGGCATTATCTCGGCCTATTTGTTGTAACGTTCTCATTGCGAGGAACGGTGCGGCCTTTGTGCCGTAAGTGATTGTAGTGAGATGATATTCCCGAAGTAGGTCGTGAGGTGAGACTCTCCATACGATTGATTGAAGATGCTGGTCAGCCTCTCTGACGTGTATTTGACGAAACATTTTCTCAATGTCTGCTGTGATGACGTATTTGAACTGTCTCCACTTTAAGATGAGTGACAGTAAATCTTGCTGGAGATTGGGTCCGCTCTCCATCAGGTCGTTGAGACTTAGTCCTGATGATGTCCTTGAACTGGCATTGAATACAATACGCAGGGCAGTTGTAGTTGAGTCCAACTTTAGTACGGCGTGGTGAGGTAAATAACAAGCTGCACCGGTGCTTTGTGAGTCAGCCGGCCGCATGTGACCCAATTGTTCGTATTCATCCATGAATTTTTTGTACCTCTCTGATAATAACGAACTTTTGGACATCCTCTTTTCTTGTTGAATAAATTGTGCAACAGCCCTAGGTTTTGAATGTCCTAGCTGCTCCTCAAAGCCTGGTTTCATGGGGATGGCTACTTCGTATCTACCATTCTCCAGTCTTTGGGTATTTGCTTGAAAGTGGTCCTCACAGTATTGTTCATTTACTGTTAAAGGACCGGATGATTGATTGATTTCTTCTACTTCCCAATACTTCTTGATGTCATCGAGATTTTTGATTACGACATTGCACGCAAATGTCTGAACTTGACCTGACAGGATCCAGCCCAGTTTAGTTTGTTGAGCTATAGGTGATTGATGTGCACCCTTGACGAGTCCGCTCATAATAATTTCGGAATAGACACTCGCGTCAATTAAGATGTCTATAGGCTTAGACACATGGTACTGAGGATCTGCCAATCTTGTATGTTGAAGATGTTCCCATGACGTTCTTCTTAGTGTGGTACTGGGTAGGTTGTTGATAACTCTGGATACGACTAGAGCTTCGGTAGTGAACTCGTAGTCACCATAGATTGATTGACATTCCATAGTTACTTTTCCTTTGCTCTGTTTTGAGCTTGTGCCGATGCCTGATATTGATGCTTGATAATGTTGACGCCTCAACCCTAACAACTGGGCGGCGTTTTCGGAAACCAAAGATATCTGGCTTCCTTGATCTAGAAGAGCTCTGAAGTTGATGAATGTACCATCGGAGGCCTTGATATTGAGTGACAACGTTGTAAGTAGAATTTCTTCATCTTCGTTCGCAACATAATTTACATTATATTGGCGGGACTGTGAGTTCGATGACGACGCCGTGGCTGTAGGTACGGACGGCGGTTTTGGGTTAGCAGACACGGAAACCGCTGCGTCATGAATAATTGTATTGTGGTTTCCGTTGCAAATCTGGCATTTTTTTTTCGATGGACATATTGTGTCATTATGCTTGTGAAGACAATTTTGACAAATATGAAGTTTTTCAATCGTCTTTATGATTGTGTCAGCAGGTTGATTGAGAAATCGTTTGCACTGGAACAATTTGTGATCTAGGCCACAAAGTAGGCATTTATGCTTGTGTGATGTCGCAATTGCTTGATAGCTTTTTGTAACTGATTTTCGCAAATTGATGTTGCTCCCTTTATACCACGATTGTTGTTGGTCAAGTTGTTTGACGGATGCTGCAGGTTCCTTGCCCTTCCTTTGATTAGGTTCGAGAGCCATAAATTTTCTCTCAATGAAAGCCATGAAATCGTCAAACACAGGTAAATCTCTCGGCGACGAGCGAGATATTTGAAAATCGGTGTAAGTGTCTGCATCCAGCTTCTTTGATACCAGATGCACCAGAATAGGATCCCATGTGGATGTGTCTATTCCCAGGTTATGAATGGCAAAAATACACTCCATTGTTGTGTCGTATAACTTATTGAGTTCATATGACGTTTGCTTTTGAATGACTGGTTGGTTCAGAAAAACTTCAATATGATTGGTAAATAGAACCAAGGGATTGTTGAATCGATTTGTTAAAAGATTCCATGCCGTGTCATAGTTTTCTGCTGTAATGTTCAAGTGCTGTATGAGACGTTCGGCTTCTCCCTTAACTTTACTCTTGAGATGCTGCATCTTCTGAGTCTTGGTCAAGTACTTGCTCTTGTGAATACCTTCGTTGAACAGGTCATAGAACGTGGGCCACTGAGTGTACTTTCCAAAAAAGTCAGGAATATCAATTTGCGGAGTCGCAATGCGAAGATGATCGGAGGAAGATAGTTTCCTGTTAAGCTTCTTCTTAATTTCCAGGTACCGACGCTCTATAGATTCAAAATCGTGTTTGTAATCCTCATTGCTACCTTGCAAGATGTTATCTATGCGCAAATGAAGGTGATCAATGCTATTCCACAGACGTTGTAGGTTTTTCAACTCATCTTCTATCTCCCACTTCTCCTCCATGCGGCTGTCGTTGACCCTGTTTATGAGGCGCTCGAAGGCTCTGAAGTTTGTGCCTTGTTGACTGATTAGCTGTCCTACTTCATCTGTATCCGTGAAGATCGGTAGATGAAATTACCGTTGACTTTGGCTCAATCGGTTTATTGTATGACGAAATCATAATTTTCGTTTTTTCATAATAACTTTTCAACTCCTCATAGATGTTGCGGGAAAAGTAGTCGCAGGTTTTGTCTTCGTAAGATTGCAGTTTAGTGTTATTGAGGTCAAATTCTCTCCACAGAAGATCCAGTGTGTCAACCCGCTTGATGAGGTATTCGGTGGTTTTTCTTGCCGCACTGTCCTTCTTGAAATTGGTGTTGACGCTCTCAATCTCTCGAAGAATTTCACCTTGACGATTGAATAATACATCTACCATGATGATTGAGTGAATGTCTTGAGCTTGCCGCGAAGATGATGTTTTGATTGATGTATGCTGGATTGAAGTCCGGCTGAAGTAACGTAGCTTGCTTTGATTGAATGTTCAGGTAGGCTAGCTGAATGCTGCGGCTACCTGACGAATGCTTGAGTGAAGCCCGACTGACTGTACGTGGCTTGCTTTGATTGAATGTTCAGGTAGGCTAGCTGAATGCTGCGGCTACCTGACGAATGCTTGAGTGAAGCCCGACTGACTGTACGTGGCTTGCTTTGATTGAATGTTCAGGTAGGCTAGCTGAATGCTGCGGCTACCTGATGAATGCTTGAGTGAATGATGCTATGGACTGCAGATGTCTATAGATGCTGGTGAACCACCTCTCGAACGCAGATCACTGTCACTCGCGATGGTCCGTACGACAGAGCGCTACCGCAGCCCTTTCGTGTGATTCAAGCACCTTCTCAATTAACTGGGGAGACCCGCTTGTGGGAGGCCAGCTAACCGATTGCTAACACACTAAGAGCAAACAGCAAACACCAAGTCGTAGTAGTTTCGAAGGACCATAATGTAGGGATTTCTCTCTACAGTTTTATAGATGATTGATTGAAGAGCGGCGTATTTATGAAGAAAACAACCGCTAATGTGGAGTGCGTATATTTCACTGATTGTACGATGATTGTTTTGCAAAATAAGTAAACTATAAAATGCTTACGCTAAAGTATTACAAAATAATAATCTTTGGACAGTTGACTGTACACTTGGGTCTAACTTTTTTTGGTACACTCAGATCAAAAATATTATAAAGAATATTATAGAAGGCTTCCAAAGCAATATTAACATTTTTCGCTTCTGTAACCGTTTCCCAACAAGCTTCGCTAATAAGTTGATGTAAAAGAATGAAATTAGCCTTTGAAAAATTCCAGTCTTGCTTAGGTGTGATGTTACTGGGATCGAGTGTTTGAGCGCAACGTGAACGAATTATTTCTTCCAGAGGGAAAACAATCTCAAGAGGTGGATGGTAAGCATCAGCACGAGGAACGAGGCCGCCGCCACTTACAGAACATACATCGACACTACCCAGATCCTCCGGGACCAACACCACATCCAGCTTACTTCCAAACGAATTAATTTCCTCGTTCATATCTTTCATTCCACAAACACTTAAAAAATAACAGTAATAATTACAAACATTAACAGACGCACTATTCAGATTTAAATCGCCAAAAATAAGTACAACAGCAGTAAGTTCACTAATAATACTTTCAATTTTAGTAAAAAATGACATGTAGACGTCATCCTTTGATTTAGGCGGTATGTACACAACACAAACATTAAACTCCACTTTATGAAAAGTAAAAGAAGCCCACAAATCCTCTCCTATGTCGGTCTCCAGGTCAATGCGGCGTCGGAGTGCTATGCCATGTCTTGCAGCCAGCAAGACTCCGCCACACCTGGTAGGTCGATCTCTGCGCAGTATACTCCAGTCACCAATGATGACCTCTGCATCCTCCACGGTAGAATCAAGATTGGTTTCTGTCACTGCAACTATATCTTGCTCTACTATGATCAGATTCTGCCTCCAATATTTTAGCTTGGACTTTAAGCCCCTTACATTTTGGTAGAATATTTCAATCTTTGTAGGGCCAGTGTTACGATAGCAGCCGTGTATATTAGTTGTTTGTGGTGATAGTGACAGTTGCTGGTTTTTCTGAAAAACCTGATCCTCGAAATGAAGTCCAGGCCTTAACCCTTGCATTGTCTGGCCAAACATCCACAGCACAGAACATATCAAAACAGGCGACGGGAACACCAATCTTAAACGACTTATAGTTGCCCTTCGATTTCAACTCCTCAACAGTGCACACTCCTGATGGACAGAGGTTAACGAGATATTCTTCAATGTCTTCCTTTACTGAAACCATATTCCACAGATGTAAATATTTACGGCGTTCCACAGCTTTCAGAAAGCATACGTTAGGGCCCCCAGTACAGTGTAACGATGTTTGACGGTTTGAGTTCTCCTTCTTAACATCCGCTCGGCCTAACTTGTCCACGATTTTGTTGGTAACTGGTGACACGTATTCGGATTCCGTACTCGGTGGGTCAGTTCCTTGAACATCTTGCTTTTTAGGTATTTCTTTGGCGACATTTTGTGATACTACGTGTTCTTTGACGGATGTGACGCGTGGCAGCCTAGATGTCTTGTTCAAAACAGATTGCTTGCCTTTGTATTGTTTTGTAGAAGACTTTGATGGACTCCCAGATCCAGTCACCGAAGCAAATGTTTAAGAACATCAGAGATCATTACCATGGAAAGCAAAAATGAGATCGGAATTACCCCTTGAGGGAAAATTCTGAAAATAATATAAAAGCATAGCAACAATATTGCGCAAAAACTAACATTTATTAAATTACCTTCCCAAGTTTCCAAAATATAGAAGTTGGGGTAATCCCGAAAGTCAAAAAATGGGACGAAAAAGCTAAAGATCAGCAAAATGTTGTTTTGATCATGTCTTTTCTTGGTGGCGACCAGCATCGCCTGATGCGCATGAAATTGGCATCTAAATGAACGTTAATTGTCAGTGTACGAAATTTCCATGCGTTTAGGAAAAATACGTCATTTTCGGGGGTTTTCAAAGTCAAATTAAAAAAGAAAAAGTAGTACCGAACGACTCAATAGATGGCGCAGCCTGTACTAAAAGTGTCAAAAAATGTCTTTCTGGCAACACTGGATTCTTATGATTTTGACACTTCTTCTTTGCTTCTTTGTTTTTTTATGGTCAATCCATGCCTCAAATGTATTATTGCTAAGATTGTTCTTGCCGTAATTAGTTAAACTGCACTCAGTTTAACTATATTTTTACAATTAGCTACAACGCATGGGCTGACCATGTTGAAAGTTGAATGTAATACCAAGCTATTAACGTAAGTAATACAGATAGAAAACAACACAATATAAACACAGCAAAATAGGAATATCTTTGTGAAGGGTGTTGTTGGATTTAACAATTGAATTGACGATTTTTATCTGGCTGCCCACAGATTAAAAAATAATCTTTGCTTTTTGACACTTGAAAGCAGGGTAACGCCATCTGTGTTTACCTCTGAAAGCTTGATCAAGGTCAGTCTGGAAAACCGCTCATTCCCCCAGTAAATCGAGTATCCATGCAACTGTTTGGACACAGATAACGGATTAGATGATTTGACTTAGATGCCTTTTGGCGAAACTGATTTTTTAACTGATCTGCTCAAAGCTAGTATCATAATGAGCAATTACTACGGTCCTTGGCCCCTAGTAGCACTTATAACAGAACAAGAGAAGCGAAATGATGAGCGAACAGGAAAAAACCTATAACTGATACCTAAGTTAATCACACAGTGCTATCTATGAGATTTTTATGGAAGCTAGCTTGGAAATGATGAGTTGTGCAACGGGTTGCAAAGAGTTATATTTGTTGCCATTAACATGCACGCATCGCCGCAGTGTGCAACGGGTTGTATAGAGTTATAAAAAACTATTTCGCATGACTTTGAAAAGCATCGAGCATCGCAAATAATTTCCTTTATAATATATAGGTATATTTTTTTACTAAAAACGAAGGGCCCTCGTCTCCGTAGGAGCTCCGGCTACTCTCGAACCTCCCGGACTGGTTCGTGACGACGGAAAGAGACCCGACGGTATGACGTTAATACCGTGGAAGCATGGGAGGCCGCTCGTGTGGGATGCAACCTGCGTGGATACGCTGGCGCCCTCTCATGTTTCCCAAAGCAGTAGGGCTGCTGGTTCGGCGGCGGCCGCCGCTGAGCTCTCCAAGAGGCGTAGATATGTGGCAATAGGTTCAAGCTACATGTTTGCGCCTTTTGGGGTCGAGACAATGGAGACATGGGGTCCGGAGGCGCGTCAGCTTGTCACAGACCTCTCCTGTAAAGCTTGTGAGCATGTTGCCATACAGAGAGGTAATGTGGCAAGTATTTTGGGCACTCTCCCGCAGGGCAATGATCTAGAGGCAATTTTCTTTTTATAATTATTTCTTTAGGATTATTTTTGTATTAATTATTGTCTTTCACTAAAAACTAATATTAATATTTATATTATATAAGTACCTACTTATACAAAATTACTAAAATGTATTTTGTGTTTGTTCCAGCTCCTACAAGGTATTCTTTCCTTTTAGACCTTATTTTTTCATGGAATACATAACACGTTTACAATCTATCAAGTGACACTGGCAGGTGCCAAACTAAATAGGTAGGCAGGTAGCTCCTATCCTATATTAACCGTGTGACAGTCTTCGCCACCGGAACAGATACATCAGGTTGTGTACGAATACAATATATAATGATATTTATAGCACACTGTGCGTAAAATGACCGCTTTACGCACGCTGCGCGTGCGTAAAGTCGGCATTTTCCGCACTTGTGCTATAAAAAATTATACGAAACTCGTGCGAGAAACTTTTTCTCGACTCGTGAGATTGCAGCACTCGCCTTCGGCTCGTGCCGCAAACTCACACTCGTCAGAAAACGTTTCATCGCTCTCGTATCGTAATGTACTATTATAATACGAATAATAAGAGAGCGTCGGAAATTATTTCGTGAATATAGAACCCATGTAAGTTTGTGACTCTATAGGTTGCCTACCACAGATAAATAACTTCTTTATCTGAGTTGTCTACACAAGGTTGCCTGTCATTTTGACAGGTAAAAAAAGTCGTATTCCCTCAGAATAAGGAATACCGTATTCCTTATTCTGAGGTTTGCACTCACACATCCATCGACGTAAAGTTACTCTATGGCCGCCACCCTTGCAGAGCAGAGTTGTACTCTTTGGTTCATACATAGCCGACAAATCTCTGATTCTGGTGCTACAAAAGAACGTAGGTTCTTATTCTTATCCCTCTATAATTTGTGTTCTATGCTCTGGTGCTCTCGGTAGAAGAGTACTATATTCTTTGCTCTGGTGTGAACCAAAGCAGCGGGCAAAAGTTAGGCAAAAAGGAGTCTGACCTGGCCTGCCTGGTTAAAATAAATGAAGAAAAAAAAAACATCTTTGGTATATATTACTCCTTAAAATAAATATTTTACTTACTAATATATATATATTTACATCTCATATAGTGGTTTCACACCTAATATTTCTAATGCATCTTTGACCACTAACCTAGCTGAGTGAAACACCAACAATCTTTGAGACGCTAACTCAGGGCTTACTGACTTCACATTTAATTCATTAAACATTCTATTGACATGTCTAGCTAATCTAAAGAGATAATTCACAATAATAGATGCCTCATATTCATTCTTTGATCTAAGTAAAACATCTTCAAACTTTGCTAATTCTGCAATAACATCCACAACCACTTGTTCTGGCAGGTACTTTGCTTCAAATATTTGTGGAAGAGAAACACCACAGTTCTTTTCTAGACTCCACAGTCTACAATGAAGATACTGAAGCTTGATGCCGCTGTCTCCCTCACTCTGTAATGCTTTGTCCCACTCAAATGTGTAGTCTCTCTGTCTGCGCTGTTTTAGATCATTAATTATAACTGCTGTGGTACCAAGAGTATCACAAGTTTCTTCATCCATGGCAGAACTCCTTGTATCTGTAAACAAGAGGAACAATGTATTAACTATTGTTTAACCAGTTTGTAGGCAGAAATGAGAAGTTATATACTTTTAGATTGTTGCTGTTTCTCAAACATTTTCTGCTTAGCTTCATCCAAAATGTCATTTAGAAAAACAACATTCCCACTTCTTGTGCTCATTCCTTTAATACGCCCAAACTTTACATGGTGGCAGCAACTTGCACATTTCTCATCTATTTGTCTCATTATATGAAACAGAGCTGCAAAGTGATCAGTCTGGGCATTGTCTACAATGTACAGCATCTCATCAAACTTATATCTTTCATATCTATCCAGTAGAGCAGCTATATCTCTCGAGATATAGAGAGTGGACTCATCACTTTTGAGTACCGTCACATTTCTGTCCTTAAATGTGGCAACCTTTTTTCCTGACTCATCAACTCTTATTATGTTTTGTTTTTCTAATGAGCTCATTAGGCCTTTGATAGCTCCTCCATTATAGTCTGATTCGAAATGATACTCATCAAAACTTATCCCTAATCTTTTGTAAACATTTTGTAACTCCTGCACTGTCAGTTCCCTTATTTTTTTCCAACTTCCCAAGTCACTCTTTCCATGTTCGATATCAGCAAAATATTTTCTAGCTTCATTTTGAACATTTTCATCAGAGTTTGCTAGTTTATTGGCATACACATAAGTTTCATACAAGTTTTTTATTGCATCGTTTTTTAAGTCTTCAATTTTAATGTTTTTGGCTTTCAAGCCATATTGTAGTAAACCAAACTGGGTTCCCCAATCTCCTAAGTAATTTATTCTAGTGATTTGATTTGCAAAATGCATGTTAATGTTAGCAATGAAGTTTCCAATAATGGTAGACCTGAGATGTCCTACATGGAAAGGTTTGGCGATATTCGGAGAACTGAAATCTATCACCACTTTCCTAGGATTTGTATCAATTTGGGACTTATTTAGGATACCTTCCAAAACATTTTTCATGAAAAAGTCTTTGTTGATTCTAAATCTTAAGCCACAATGATTTGTTTCTACTAATTTTATCTCTTTCTGAAACTGTTCCGAATCTAAAATGTTATCACTTTGAATCATGCTCGAAGAAAAGTCTATGAAGAAGTTGTCTTCCCCGTGTTTGTGTATAACTTGCATATTTTTAACATGATTTCTTATTGTATCCTTGCCAATTTGCGGAAACAGCTACTGAAACAGAAAAATAAGCGTATTATATTGAATTGAAAACATTCAAATTTATGTAATGTTTAGAGGTTATAACTTGAAAAACAGCTGGTTAGACCTTTTCAAGAATTAAAAGCTTAAGCTTGGTAGACATTCTGAAAGATTGTTTTATTTGTAAAGATAAAAATTTTATATGTGGTCGATCAGAAATATTTAAATATAAAACAACAAACAATGAAGATTTTCGCACTCGTTCTCTAATAATGAAAAGGCTAAGGGACTAAGCCATACTGCCTTATCTGTTATACTTATATGGGTATTTGTCAAATTGGATGTACAGGTCGACGCATGTAAAAAGAGCCCCAGACGCCCTGTGGTGGGGATACGTCTGCGCATGTGGTACACTCGCGGAAAAAAGTTATGTTATCTATTAAACTGATTAATTATGTAACTTAATTTTTATCTGAGAATAGCGTCACTAATGTCTGTTTTGTAACAGGTTAGTGATAAAAAATCTAAATATTTATTCATGAATTATATTAAATACTTATAATTTATGATAATGGTTTCACGCCTTCCTTAAATTATGTACCTTGCCTACATCAGCTTCCTTCCACATAAAACAATAAACGTCGTAAATCATTTTTTTTTCCTTTCTATGTAAAACGACCGTGATACAATACAAGAAAATTATTTCCGTGTCTGTACTTTGCGGACCGACGAAACGTGGACACTGCGCTGCGATGCAAAGACGACTGACGAGCCAATCGCGTGGCAGTAAAGCCAGGCCGCGCAAAATTCCCCCGTCCCACCGCACCTCATACCGCCAAATTGACCGATAATTCGCCTACTGCGCAGGTACATCTTTCGGAGCTCTTTTAATATGCGTCGACCTGTACATTTGGAGAAAAAAAAATGTCGCAAATGTTTGAACAACAGTATTTTTTTTTCTAATTGTGTTTTGATCATCAATTTGGTGCTGATTTCAAGGAAATGTATTTATTATTTGAATAATATTCATTAAATACTAGTATTCCTTAAATTTTCTCTGAAAGGAGTTTTTTCCCCAAAATAGATATTTTTCGTTCTATGAAAAGTTAAATGTCACTCATATACCTCAAATGTTTGTCACGTTTGTAATGGCCTTAAATCGAATTATTAAAATTTACGGCTTTTCTATTCAGCACCTTGTGTGATGTAGTTTATGACACTAAGTTATTTTATACAAGGTTCCCTAGTAAAAAAATAATAAAACGCAGAAAACCATTTGTCACGCCTAAAATACTTTTCGTTACATTACTTTTGGTAACGTGAATAATCGTACATTTTTCAATTACTGAACGCATTATTAGGTTTTTAACTCTAGCAACACTAATATTTTTCTGATTGGCTGATGGTTAGCTATCACCGCCATGTTTTTTCCAGTAAAACGAGTGGTGTGTGTGACATTCGAGTGAATTTACTTTTCGTTATAACAAACGTGATACCACCTTTTTCACGGTAATTCATTTTGATTTAACAACCATAATTTAATTAGTGTAGATTATTCAATTGTTTGTACAGCTACATGCGTTGTAATAAGTTTAAATGAAACACCGCGTTCCCAGAACACTTTGTACAATACTTGTGACATAGCTTTTGAAAAATACCCACATCAGTCTTGATAAAAGACCATCAGGCCATTTATGAGGTTTTATCATCTGTTTAAAGTCACTGTATGTTAAATCCTCTCCTGAGGATCATCTGTAGGGTCTGTCCTGTCGTAGTTGTCCTGTCAGTTAGTGCTAAAGTGATAGACCCTTAACCTTAGAATAAAGCCCGTAACAAACACAATGTTGGGTAACAAAAAACACACGAAAAGGCACAGCCTGTACTTTTGTTTCATTGAACAACATACTACACTGGTTACAGCGATTTTAATTCACAGTATTCTATTACTATTATTGATCAAAACACCAAAACAGTAATATGTTTTCAATAAAAAAAAACAGCACCATTATCTCTTCGCGCCTTTTCTCCAACCCCTACAAGCTAAATAGGTAGGTACCTACATTGGTATTTTAGTCTAACCCTAACCCTCAGATATTCCTTATTCTGAGCCCTAACCTAAGGTTCCGTTCCAAAACGAGCGATTATCACTAGGAGTGATGCGAATTTTACCCTACAGCGTTCAGAAATCGATACGAGTGAATCCGAGGGCAACCTGACAGTTCCACGAAAATGTTTTGAAAACGGGGAATGTGAACACCGCACTGACAAGTGCGTTTTTTTAGCGCTGGCTGGGTATCATTATAATTCGGCTGACAGTTGAAACTTCGGTGTTTTCGCGGCTTTTCCTTTTCTAGGCTACGTTTCAGAACGTGTGATCTTCGTGCGAAATTTCACTCGTTTTTAAGAAAGAGCCAAAGCTATATACTAGAAAGAGAAAGAAAGATCTGGTTTTGAAACGCTTGCGAGTGATTCCCGTGAGAAAAGCGTTTTGAAACGGTCTGGAGTGACATACGTCAAGTAAATATATAACCTCAAATCAAAATAAATAAATTAAGTAAAGTACCTAAATACCTATTACTTTTAATATGGATTGCATTGCAACCTTTGCATTTGCAAGCCATAATCCTGTAGAAGCAGTTTCGAAACATTTTCCCGTATTCGTACGGAAATGTTGAATTCTATTTTCAAAAATTGTCCGAATCCCGCGAAAACTCCGAAATGACAACTGTCAGGCGAATTTTAACGGTACCCAAACAGAGTTAGAAATCGCACTTGTCAGTGCGATATTCACATTCCCCGAAAGCGTTTCTAAACACTTAGCGCAACTGTCAGGTAACAGTTCGTTTACCCTCGGTTTCACTCGGGTCGATTTTTGAACGATGCAGGGTAAAATTCGCATCGCTCCGAGTGATAATCACACGTTACGAAACGTACCCCTAGTGACTAAAAAAAGCGGTAAATTTGACTTTGACGTTTTACGGAACTCACTCGCAAGCGTTTCAAAACTAGATTTTCTTTATCTTTCTAGTGTATACTAGTGAACAGAAGATCACACGTTTCGAAACGAACCCTAATTTATTTTTAGGGTTCCGTAGTATCTAAAACTAAAAGGTACAAAAGGAACCTTTTTTACAAAAGGAAGGTGAGACTCCGTTGTCCATCCGTCCGTCCGTCCGTCTGTTTGTCACAGCCTCATAACTTTAGCACGATTAAAAATAAAGACTTGAAATTGATTACAAAAATAGCATTAGTTTGACCACATAACATGGCGTGAAAAAAATATTAAATAATTTGAAATTGTTCAAAATATTTCCAAAACAAAAGAGAGAAAAATGAAAAATATTATCTTAAAAATACAATATGGGTATCAAATTGTAGATATTAAAGAGTTATTTGAAAAATATATATATTTATTTCTATTTACTTGCACTGGTTTCGAAAAAAAATTGAAAAACCACAAAATAATGTATGTGGCTCCCCCTTATCTCCGAAACTGGTAGACCAAAAATATGAAAAAAATGTCGATGGTAGATCATAACTGGCCAATTACAGGAAAACTATAACAATTTAAATAAAGTTAAACAGAAATGAGAAATAAATAAAAATTAATAAATTAAAAATATATTTTTTAAAAAAACAATATGTATATGAAATTGGTAGTTGATTTGTAAAAATGTATCGTTTGGCTATATTTACTAACATCGATTTTGAGAAATCCTTACGAAACTACAAAAAATTTATGTCCCCCCCTTATCTCCAAAACTGTGGACCAAATGAAAAAATTAATGGTGTTTGCGCAAAAATTACAGGAAAAATAAAGTGGTTTAGAAATTTTCGACAAAAATTACGAAATTAAATTTTTCATCCACGATATGGAAGGTACGTGACTCTGACTCGCACTTGACCGTTTTTTTTTTAAATGACGGGCCGTCCACCGCATGAAGGTTGTCAAAAACAGTTGGAGGGTTTTGGTTTAGCGTTGTCATATATATATACGGAACTATGACAGAAATAAATTTCTATGTTTGAACACTTGGCAATTTATCCATCGCAAGGAGATATAAATTAACATTATATCATTGCAGTATAGAAACGCAGAAAGAAAAGTAAATCTGGATGTAAGGAGCCCTGAACCGGGATTCGAACCTGGGACCTCTCGCTTACCGGGCGATTGCTCTAACCACTGAGCTATCCAGGTCTCAACACAACTCGTGAATTTACCGATGTGCTTTCCCATACTGCAATGATATTTATAGACCCACTTTACAGTGAGCCACTTGGCGCCTAGAGGACGCTAGTGTATTCAAAGCTAGGCAAAGACCATTATGCCCTACCGTCACCTGTTACAGCATCGGGTAGTGAGTACTTACTTTTACTATATTTACTTGCACTGATTTCGAGAAATCTTTAAAAAAACCACAAAAATGTGTATGTCCCCCCCCTTATCTCCAACCTGGTGGACCGAAAATATGAAAAAAATAATCGTTATATTTGTTTACGTAAAGATTACAGGAAAAATAAAGCGGTTGAGAAATTCACAAAAAAAGACTAAATAAAATTTATTATTCACAAAACGGAACCCTAGGTACGCTAGTTTGACTCTCACTTGGCCGGTTTTTTAAGTACATATCTAAGGTGTATTTATTAAGCTTTATTCATGCCACTATAAACCACCATAAGACCAAATAACCAACCGCCATAGTAACCACTAAAGTGGTTGGTTATTTTGGTTTATGCTGCTTATTTACATAATCGACTTATCCACGATAGCTGAGTGTGTTTATTTTGTTAAATCTGATGACCACACCCTTAGACTCTATCTATAAGGTTAAATAATATTGGTTTGCGAAACTCAAAACATAGGTAGTACTAGTCTGTATGAAAAATTGTTTTTATGGGAGCTAAGCAAAATTCTTAAAATTTGTTTTCACCTTTCCATACTGGACCAGTCAGCTGATCGGGGCAATTTGTATGGGAGGAAGAAAAAAAAGTTGCGAATTTCGCTTAGCTCCTATACAAACAATTGTTCATACTAGTTAGACTAGTACTACCTATGTTTTGAGTTTCGCCAAGTAATGTTAGTTAACCTTTCTCGACCTACGGAGTTTATGAACGACTCTTTGTATGGCAATGAGCGTTTTACCTTGTGTCAAATTTAGTGTTAAATAAGATTCCTAGATGGCACTGTCTTTAGCAACAGAATCAAAGACAAAATTTGCACAGATTTCAAACAAACCATTGACATTGATTGCTCCGGAACATGTTTTAACCTCATTCTGAGGTTTTAACTCAGATAAAGAACCAGTGTATTATCTATGGTGACATGGACACCGACATCTAGTGGAAAGTTAAGAACTAAGAAAAAAAAAACAACGTTGGCTACTAAAATACAAATAAAATCCGGGAATTGGCAACACTTGCACCGCGTTCCGAATGACGACATAATCGATTTTATCGCGTCAACGGCCATTCCGAGTCAGTGTTAGCTCGATAACGATAGCCCTACAATGGCCGCTATGACGTCATAGATGACATCATGAACGACGCCATGTGCTATCATCGTCTATGCTTTAGAGCGTTTGCACTGTGGGCGATCTATGAAAAGTGACAGCCAGCTGGTGGCAATTTTAAAAATAATTTATTCGGAGCATAAGAGTTTATTATTAAATCATGATTCAAAGATTAAAGTTAGAGGAAATCACTTCTTGGGCCTAGTAAAGTAGCATACCCTTTCTATTCACGTAACGTTAAACAAATTCTGTCGCTTTCAAGTGTCAACGTCACGTTCAAATGCGTTCCGAATGGATCATAAGTTTGAGCAGTGATGAACGCCATTGTCCATTCGGAATGACTTGATGGGCGTGAGAAGTTTGATGGTAGTGTTGGCACTATTAGCGTTATGCGGAACGCGGTGGTGGTTGCCCGGGGCAACTAAAAATGAAAGAATGGAAATAAACAATAATACAAAACTTTCTGGAATAGCTCTGGTTGTTAGTTGTTAACTCAATTAAACTTTGTATAGTGAATTGAACTTACATAAATATTGTTTCTGGAACTTCATTTCTCAAAATGTCATCACCTAAGGTAAGATTTATTGTTCTTCAGACAGAACCAAAGCTAGACACTAAGAGCTGTTTAGTTGTTGTTTGTTTAGGTGCAGATATTTGCACACTACTCATCCATAGTTCCACGGCCCCACGGCGCTAAAAAGGTGGTGAGAGTTAAAAAGAGTGCAGAAACATACAACCTAACTATAGCAAACTCTGTTTACTGGTCTCTAACCTGTATTCCCTCATTGCCCTACAGCTGTATTCTATGCAGTGCTATTAGGTATCCACAGGCAAAGCTAATTGCAGATTGTTGTTGTCAGTGCTCCGGTTTTCCTTCTGCTTTTCTCCAATATATTTTTTATTTCCTTTTATTGCCTGTATTCAATTTTGTTATTCAGGGTGTTAAGATGAAGTTGCGGAAGCCAGAAACTGGCCATAGTACTCGACCATACAAACTATTTTTGTGGAAAAAAATTGAAAAATCGAAAGTAAAAAACAGGTGTCATTTTGGTCGGTTAAGTATGTATCTTTTCTATGGAACAGCTGATTTGTTTTTCGCGATTCGAGGTTTGGCTCCATGGTAACAGTTGTTCCTATGGACGAGTAGCATCACCAGTTTCCGGCTTCCGCAACTTCATCTTAACACCCAGAGTATTTATTATCAGTAATTATGTCATATTTATTACCACAAGGTACTGTAAAATAAATAAGAAGCTACTATAAAAAATTAAATTAAATCTTTATCTAAAGCTAAAGTAGATGAAAAACTTTGTCACATGGCAGGGTGCCCAAGACGCTAGCTGCATTTTTATTATGTTATTCACTTTTATTATGAGGATTTTCGAGAATGAATCAACACCATTATTAGAGCACACTAGTATGGCACACAAAGACATTATTTCGAGAAATTATTCGAAAATCACAAAAAACTGCAACAAACTCTATAAGGAAATAGAAAATGTATTAAAGCAAGTTTCACCTGCGTGGTGACTGTTGAAACTTGCACTTCAGTCTCGCATTCGAGTCAGAGAAATACAGTAATTGGGCTTCTGTTATTCAACTTAACTGAAAAAGTTCACCAAAGCGTACTTCTTGAGACCAAACATTGGGTTCCTCCACAATACTTGAAATCAATAATATAATTATCAGGCTCACTGGCTCTGCTTATAGTAATTTCTTATGACTGTTGCAGCTGCTGTTCACGATAGAGCAGCCCCATGGCCTGGGAGAGCTATACTTCCTTTGGCAGAAGGGCGAGTCACATTCGCTGCTTGCGACAACCGGGACAGATGCTACTGTTGCTATCCATGACCGAAATGGACAGTTGATGGAGCGGATCAAGCTGCAAGGGTATGGTGAATCAATTTTTAAACAAATTTCCCCATCTCATGGTTTCGATTTTCCCATTCCGTAGGCCTACCATGAGTTTACGCTTTGATCGCTAGCAACTATGTAAAATATTTGTCTGATTGTCTGTACAAATCCCCTAGCGGTTTATGAGATGAATCAGAATTTCTAATATTTTACGCAGTCACTAACGAGTATCGAGAAATTTTCAACCTATCCTGAAGGATCTCCTTCAGTGTCTGCTGGGCTTAGCACCTTTACCTTCAGCTCCCTTTAGATAAAGCCTAAGAGTAATAATTAAAAACATATACTTATATCACTAAAATTAAGGTGAGTGTTCATCATAAGGAAATAGATACGAAAACTAAGAGGCTGATGAAGGTCACTCTTTTAAGTTGACCAAAATGTGGAGTTTTTCTCGTAAAAATCAAAGTAATTCTAGCTGTAGTATCTATTTCGTTTAAGGCTCATTATGCTGCAAAAATGCTGCCAAATCAGAAAAAAAAAATCTTATTTACTAGAATATTTATTGAAAATCTGCTCAAGTAAATGCCTAAATATAGCAATGAACTATTTTAAAATAGCATAGTTTTTATAGACAATGTCTTTGATGACCTGAAATTTTAAATTTTGCTAATAACGGGCGCTTTTGGCATAAGTTAAAATTTTAGCTATAAAAATAGGTTGTTTCTGAAAACTTTACTATGTCAAAATAGTTCATTGCTATATTTAGGCATTAACTTGAGCAAATTTTCAATAATTATTCTAATAAGAAAGATTTTTTTTTTTTCTAGAGTGGCATCATGTAATGCCTTAAAACATATGTTACTTATACATATTTTCATTTTAAAATTAGATTTTGCAAGGGGTTTTATTTTCCTATTTAGTTAGTTAGATACATTAGTTAGTTTAGTTAGTTACAAAAATTGTCACTGCTCTGTCCCAAAAGTCATCAAACTATTCCAAAAAACACTCTTAACAGTCAAAATTGCAATAAAATTTATTAAGTGGTTCTCCAGTTATTCATAAACACATTCATAGTAAACTGCGTTTCAAATGTACAGATAATAAAAAGAGATTATTATCTTTTCCAGGTTATGTGCTGGCATGGAATGGGACAATGATGGTGACATCCTTGCAGTAATCACACCCAATAGCAACACTGTTTTATTATGGGAATGTCACACAAACAAGCGTATAAACATTGAGACAGGCCTTCGTGAGGCTCCGTCATGCCTCGCCTGGGCGTACGGGGAACCTCTGCTGGCTGTTGGCACGCAGAAAGGAAACCTGGCGCTGTATAACCATCATACTACCAAGTGAGGAATTATTTAAATAACAGTGTGTGTAGTCATAAATAATATTTATGGTTATTTTTTATTACAACCCAAAACCACTCGGGGCTAGGTCAAACTAGTTTATCCTAAAATCGCGTTTGGCCGGTAACATATACAATGCAAGATAGATTGTTCCCTTTAAGAGATTCCCAATAAATAATAAATTATGTTAGCAACCTTTTGTAGCCATTTCCGAAATTATTACGTTAAAATAAATAATAAATTGAAAGTCGGCTCATTTGAATGTTAGAAATAGCAATGAACTATTTTTAAATAGCAAAGTTTTTATAAACGGTGTCTATTTAAAGTTAAATTGTAGCTAGTCGAAGACATTATTTATGAAAAAGTATGCTATTTTAAAACGGTTCATTGCTATTTCTAGACATTTAATTGAGCCAACTTTCAATAATGTAAAAATATGTTTTTCTTTCTAAAGTGCTACTACTTTAGAAAAAAAGAGCCTTAATAAAGTATATCCTCAACTTGAATTAAGAGGCTATGCGAATTTTATTTTTTTACTGTCACTCCAAGCAAAAAATTGCGCAATGCGAGAGGGGCGGATTCAGGGCAAAAGGGAAAAAAGTTGGTTTTATATTTTTATAAAAAAAAACTAAAATAGCTAGCAAAATTTCAAATCTCTAGATATTGTTAAAACACACCTGATAAAATATGTTTGAGTTCTGTATATGGTTCCTATACGTCAAACGAGGAGAAAAAGTGTGTTGGAAGACCTCATTTCAACAATTATGTCTATCGAGCAAAATTTATCAAAACATGTTTTCCAGTTTCAAAACCCTAGATTATATAGTCAAAATGCATATACCAGAAACTGAATATAATTTTCCGTGTATTTCATGAAATACACAGAAAAGAAACACCCGTATTTTTGTCGCATATCGCCTTAAAAAGCTTGAACAGTTTGAATGTATCCCATTTATCACGTCTTCCCGAATTCCAGACGAATCCCAATAATAGGCAAGCACACAAAGAAGATAACCTGCGCAGCGTGGAACAAGGACAGCATTCTGGTGCTGGCATCAGAGGACAAGACCCTGTCCATCAACAACGCCGACGGAGACACCCTCAGGATCATATCCTTGAGGGATACCCCGAATGACCTCCAGTTCTCCGAGATGAAGATGGACGAACGGGTGGCCGGGGAGAACACTGTGAGAATACCTTCTTAAATTGTTGGTTTAAATTCATGTGTTGGTCTGTTTGTTGTTACTATATAATTTGGAAACTAATATTAAGGATTACCCGGGCCAACATACCTATGCATACGTAAAACGTACGTACACTGCATGTACAGTACAGAGTGTATACAGGCCGCGTATTGTAAAAAGAATACGTCTGAAGTTAGGCAAAGAACCTGCGCACAACACGATTATCGGTCTCTTTGGCGGTAAGGGGTAGGGCGTGCACGGCCCCGCCCCCTAAGCTATTGGCTGTTTGTTTCCCGCGCATTTCGCTATTGGCTCGTCAGTCGACGTTTGTTTGCCGTGCGGCGTCCAAGCGTCCATTTTGCTCTTAAAGTACAGTCGCAATCAGAAGTTTATTAATTCTGTTTGTGATGGTTTTACATAGAAAAGAAAGAAAGATGATTTATGAGGTATTGTGTTATATGAAGAAAGATGCTAGAAACACAAGTTTGATACAGTGTATAAAACAAACCGCCGAGGCAACGAATTTATTTAAAGTATAGTGTTAGTTTTAAATAAAAATTGTATAGCGAAACAGGTTTCTTTTTCTAGACTGTTTCTAGAATGTAGTTTCCTACACATTTACTGTTACTTACCTCACTAGATTGAATAATTATGCAATATCACCCGTCAGCTTGTAGTGTCCGCAAGCACTTTTACGCGCGACTGTATACGCGTGTAAACTCATCCCCGGCTAGATTCAGACGTATTCTTTTGACAGTACGCGGCCTGTACACTGTACATGTACAGTAGTACCCACAGACATAATAATAATATATGTCTGTGGTAGTACCAATTAAGTAATGCGCGGATGGAAGGAATCTTCGCCACTTTCCGGCAAAGGTCGAATTTCCAGACGCTCTATACAATCCATGACAGATATAATGCACGTCTGATCGACTATAGACAACCAAAATGTCACCCTTCATTGGCCTCTTCTAATAACAATTCTTTTTTCAATAATCTTAAGCTGGGGTTAAATGTCATGCTGTTTCATTTCGCTATAATATGCACGTTCTATGAAACTTGCGAAGACAATAACATCGTGCCGATTTCGAACTGAAATTGAAGATTGAAAACTTGTTTCAGGAGAAACATGATTTTCGCAAGATTGTGGACGTTTTCAAATATATTTTTAGTTATTATTAATCTAGGTAACATTTCCAATGTTTGACTCGTATTAATTTTGTGATTTTGTCTAAAACAATAAAAGCACATTTTGCTTAAATTTTGGTAAAAACGTTAAATTTACGTATTTTGGGGGTTTGGTGTTAAGGTGGATGCTCCAAAGCAATTTTCATGCAAACTTGTGGGAACCAATGACGACGTCAGAATTTTTTTTACTCGTTTAATCAATTTCATACTCGCGAATAATCAGTTTTTTACAAACGAAATGTTTTTACAGTCTAATTTTTGTTGAAACTTTCAAAAAGTTTCAAACATTTGAGTCAACATATACAAATTTCAGGTTTCCATCTCATTCCGTCTAAGAGCTAGAGACCCGTGACATACGGACAGACAAACGGACGGTGGAGTGACATTAATAGGACTCCGATTTGCCCTTTGGGTACGGCAACCTAAAAACAACCGAATTCTTGGAACTTCAACGAGGAAGGGAGAGGGCTGCGGGGGGATACTGCGCAGGTGACAGCAAACTCCACGCGCGTGGTCTTATTGTCTAACTTCAACATCTATCGCTGTCGCTTTCAAACGGTAACGTGATTGGCTAGAAATGACGTGACACATTGATTCTAGCCAATCACGCATACCTTTGAAAGCGATAGCGATAGATGTTGAAGTTATAGGACTCACAGCCATTTGACATCTTATGAACCACTTGACAATAAAGAAATGTTTCTGCCACTGCCCGGGTGTTGCGGGGTGGAGGGCACTATTAAGGAAATAGAGATGAGATAGTATGGATGGAATGACATTTGTACAGTAGTGAAATTGCACTGATGTGTTGGTGAAAGAGTTTGCCCTCCTTACGACGCCTAATGGCTTAGTATAAGGCCCCTGGTCTTAGCTCTAATATAACCTTACACTTTCTTATTTTCAGATCAGCTTAATAGTCGGCAAACGGACGCTTTACCTTTACAACCTACTGAACCCAGAGAACCCAATAGAACTAGCATTCCAGCAGCGGTACGGCTCTATAATCTCGTACAAATGGTACGGGGACGGGTACATCTTAATAGGGTTCAGTGCCGGGTTCATTATATCGATATCCACGCACATTAAAGAAGTCGGGGAGGAGCTGTTTCAAGTGAAAAATCATAAGGAGAGCTTGAGCGATGTCGCTATCTGTAGCGGGGCTGGGCAGGCGGCTACTTGTGGGGATGGACAGTAAGTTTTTATTTATTTATGTACAGAAATCAACAGCAATACATAACGAAGATACAACAAATACCAAATTACTTATAATGAAGGCTAATTACAGATTTACATTTTGCTTAATTGAACGAACGGGCGAAGTTCTCCCTAATTGAACAATCCGGCGTTTGTATGTACTCGTATGTACCGGTTGTCCCACGACACCTCTCGTTCTTTTGATGTTGTTGTTCCAGATTAAAACTAATATCAGTATGGAACAACGGCGAAGTGGCGGGCTCGGTTCTACCGCCGGGTGGCGCGGAGCGATGCGCGTGGAGCTCCGACGGACGTCTGCTAGCGACAGCGGGCCGAGCTTACCTCAACGTGTTCGTGACAACCCTGCCGCCGCTGCACGCGGTCTACGGGACCAGGGTTGTCACGCTCACTAGTCTGACGGAGGCCACGGTCTATCAGTGCATCGCGGTGGGAGATGAACCTGAATCGCTGAATAAATGTGAGTGAGTCATGTAAGAAGGTATACTCGTATGTGATGTTAACTGCTAAATAAAATGTTGATTACGCCCGCGGTTTCGCCCGAGCTTATTTAATATGCATTTTCCTGGATAAAACTGGCGTATGTCACTCTCTGGCTCATAAACTATCCCTATGTAAAAAAAAACGTAGATCCGTTGGCTTTGCTCGAAAGAAGGAAGCGTGAAAGAAGGACAAACTGTGTGCATTACGCCAGCGGCATGTTATCGCTTTTCAGGATTTCGGCTTTACAGATAATTAGTAACGGATCTCGTATAACCATAAACTGTCCAGCCCACAAACCACCACTGTCGGAAAGACTTGGAAAACTGAAAAATAACCTTTAAATTAGAAAAAGAATCCCACGGGGCACACATGTCACAGTTGCAGCCTTTCTGTGAAAACCTATTCACGTTTGCATACCGGACGCAGCACGTGAGCAGAGGAAGGGGCGCTCCAGGCTCCCTTGCAAAAAAAAAAAAAAGACAACTGTAAAGAGCCCAGTGATGTGGATGTTGATACCACTAACACCAGGCTATACAACAAGCCAACTAGCTTCAACATAATTAAACAAATTGAAGGTAAAGTAGGTGGTAGAGCTGATGCCGGGCTTGACTGTGGAGGTACCACCATCTTACTTGGAGACCCCAAGAGAAGTAATTCGGGGGAGAGTAAGAGGACAGCTCACAGGCAAAAAACCAGAAGGCCCACCATGCCTGGGACCGATGGATATCGCGCTATATCCATCCCTAATATCCGGGCCTGGTGCGAGTGTTCCGGCACCGCGCTCACCAACCCGCCTACCCAGCGTGTGCTTCCAGGATGACCGCTGGGAGTGGCAAAGTCCTGGAAAGGTTTATTTCCAGCAGTGGACGAACTAAGCTGATAGAGAGATAGAGGAAGGTAAAGTAAATGATGGGGAAATTAAGGGAGCCGCCCAACTTCTCTTCTCCGATGACTGCTTGGCCCCCGACAACCATGACACACTTGCAGCACTAGCGTCCAAGCGACCATCTCCAGCAATGGGGACCCAGCTGCCCGACCCACCGAATCCATCAGACTCCATACCCGAAACGACGGCAGAGGAGACGTTAGCCGCAATAATGTCATTCAGAAATGGGTGGGCAGTCGACTGTCTTACACCACAACATTTAAAGTATCTGCTATGTAAGACGGTTGGAGAAACTGGTCGGACGCTAATGGATGCCATTACGCGTCTGGCAAACCTTATGCTGTCGGGGAAAGTGTGCGAGGAAATAACCGACATACTTTATGTTGCAAATCTTATCGCCCTAAAAGTAAAGACTTGTGGTATAAGACAGATTGCCGTTGGCAATACAATCCGCCGCATAGTATCAAAAATATGCTGCAGTCATATTCTATTTAGGTTTAGCTAAAGTAGAGTTTTTAATTCGAGGAACTGCTTTGACAGATAGAGTGTTGCCATTATTCGAAAAATAAAAATAGGGAAAGATATACATCGATATGTCGATATCGTAAACGTCCATCTTTTTGATCGATTGAATGATCAATACATTTTTCGATTCTATGACAGAAATAAATTTCTATGTTTGAACACTTGGCGATTTATCCATCGCAAGGAGATATAAATTAACATTCTATCATTGCAGTATAGAAACGTAGAAAGAAAAGTAAATCTGGATGTGAGGAGCTCTGAACCGGGATTCGAACCCGGGGCCTCTCGCTTACCGGGCGATTGCTCTAACCACTGAGCTATATGCATTTGAGCACTGCTCTTGACTTCAAACGAAGTAAAATAGTTATTTGTGAAACAAGACAGAAAAGATTTTTTTTGTTGCTAGTGCCGAGGTTTAATCCCGAGCAAGCGAAGGATTTTAGAATCCTGAGCGTGGTGAGGGATTCAAAGGCACAAGAAACATAATAAATTTGCTCTCGTGTGACACATACAACTTTTCACCTCACTAGCGAGAAAACACAGATGTAAAGACACCATCTTCTCGAACGAACTTATAAGAATTCAATGTTTTTTTTTCTTTAAACAATACACCATATAAAAATATTGCACATAAAATAAAATATAACGAGTTTTAATTGAATCCCAAAAGCTGCGAAAAATCGGAAAATCTTTGATAAACCGATCGAAAACGCAAAACATAACCATCACGCGGGCGTTTTACTCTATCCTTTTCCGGTAGAAGTTCATTTGTTTATCAACGGCAGATGAAGTCTAGCAATACAATACTGTTGTAACAATCTTTTGCAATTAAAAATAACAGTTCTTTTTTATGCCGATTCCAAGCGAACGTACCGGGAACTAAAATTGACACTTGTTATAGTAGATAACGTCATTTTCTCATCTTTATCATTAGTTCCGAGTACGCTCACGTGACTCATTGCAGCGAACAGCACCAAAATGTCGATAATCAAATTTCATCATTATCTGGTCGTGAATAGCCAGCGTGGCTACTTGTATTACTATAGAGGTCAGTTGTTTATTCGGAGTCTATAGTCTATGGTACGGATTCCATACACATTGGGAGGCCATACACAGGATTTCGAGAAGTTCACCTTGTCTATGGCATCCGACAAGCTGTGGGCTGTGTATAGCCTCCCAAAGTGTATAGAATTCATATAGAGTGAAAGAAATAGCCGCCATTCTGATGTTTGCTGTCTCTCTTTCTCTTGAGCAAAGGATATGGAGTTTTTGAACAATTTGCAGCGTTCTTAATTTAAAACACTTTTCTTCACTGTTTAAAACCAGTGAGCAAAAGTAGATTTTGCTCACTGTTTTTAAGCAACAAAGGCGCGATTTCGAGCTAGTGAGGTGAAAAATGATTTTTCGTCTTCATTCATACATATAGCTCACATATAGCTTAACCATAAACAATGAACTCTTCCAGCGGAGCCCACAGCTCTAGCCACGTACACGCTGCCCACGGAGCCCACGCTACTGGCGCTGGGCGGTGCCCACGTGTGCTGCGTGCGGGACGCCCACGCGTGGTTCTCGCCGCTGGGCGGCGGGCCTGCCATCCGGCGGCAGTACCCTGCGCCTGTCACTCACATCATGCTGGCCAATGACTACGCCGCCGCGCTCTTCCAGGGACGCGCCATGTTGCATTCGGTAGGATTCAAAAGCTTTTCAGGGGTCTTAGTATCTAACTTTAACATCTATCGCTATTATTTCAAAAGGTCGACACCTTTTGATTGGCTAAAAATGATGTGTGGTGTCATTTATAGCCAATCACGATACGTTTGAAAGCGATGAATGTTGAAGTGACACAAGGCCTGTCGCAAAGCCTATTTTGGCTTGCGAATTTAACTTATTTATATAATATATGTACCTGCACTTTATAGTGCACACGTATCTGACTGCCTGGTAAAAACTGGTATTTCTAAAATTTTCTGATTATATTAATCTGAATCGGGCTCCCAAGACCCCTGTGACCTCCAACCTCCCCTAACAGTCACCCCAATCCTCACAGCTGGTCTGATAAAATATTGATTGTCTTGATAACACTGATACAATCGCCACAGCGATATCATACTCATTTTTACTGCTAGATACAACCTTTCGATCTTAATCTATCTGTTCCTGAATAACTAAGCAGAGTCAACATGTTCTGACTCATCAATGATCCTTTTACCATTGAAACACAAAATTATTGATTATTCCTTCAACTCCAAATTATGGCTGATTGTCAATCAAAGCGACAGTGTTGCCACCTTCCTCCTGCCGGTGCCGTGTTAAGTGCAATGAGGTAAAAATTATTAAATTGATAATGAGAAATGATTTTACGCAAAATTTTACTCGCGATATTCGCGACAAGGCACCAGTAGGAGTTTGCAAAATGGTTTACTAAATTTAACCACACTTAGAGGCTGATTCACGAAGCTGGCACGTATAGATTGAATGAGTGAATGAAAGTATCTATGTGTGTTTAAAACAAGTTGATTGAAAAAGTAGTATTAGTGTTTTTAGACAAATCTGTCTTTAAAGTAATGGTTTCTAACCATAATCTTTTTGGTGTATTATTCATCCAAAAAAATAATAATTTCTATAAAATTGTATTTAAAATTCAACTAGTAAAGAAAACATTAACTCAGGAATCATTCCTATATTCATTAATACACTTATCACTTACTAAGCCTCCAGTAAAGATTTGAACGATTATCAAAAAGTTACCTTGTATAACGCACATAGGAATCTTCGCCACTATTCGGCTGAGGTCGTAGTTCTGAGCGCTTGAAAGACGATATATTTACACAGAGCATAGGCGTAATGAAAGTTTCTTTTTAATAAAATTTGGGGTTGGTCCAGAATCTTACAAAAAACTCAATTTAGACAGAAAAAAGGAAACTGGGGGCACGGCCGCGGCCAGGCCAAGTCTAGCATTTTTATTATACTGGAAATCTTCTATTTACAGAAGAATTACAATATATAGAATTAAATGAGACTTGAGGATAATTCATGATTTATATAAAAACGGCTCACCTCAATACGTGTTATGATCGGGAAAGCCGACCAGTTTCAGCAGATTTAGACTGCCTTCATCTGGGCGAGTAAAGACGTTTACGCGACGACGTTACGTCTTTACTCGCCCAGATGAAGGCAGTCTAAATCTGCTGAAACTGGTCGGCTTTCCCGATCATAACACGTATTGAGGTGAGCCGTTTTTATATAAATCAATTACAATATAATATAATAATTCTTTATTGCACACCGAAAAACAAAATAAAGCGACAATATGAAAAGTAAACGCAGGGTACAAATGGCGGTCTTATCACTCAAGCGATCTCTTCAAGACAACCTTTGGTCGGAAGAACTCTTAAAAGAAAAAGAAAAGGTATAGAGGCGGTGTACAGAATAAATAGATAACATTTTGACATTAAATATATTATAAAACAAAAATAATAATATAATCGCAATAAATAATATATACACATTTAATATACAACATAAATATACCCTGTACAAAAATAATCTATACCTATACAAAAATAAATCAGTGTATGTATAAAAGCATTCTTCTGACAAGATCGTTGTCGATGTTCTTGTCTTGTCAATTTATGATTCGGCTGTTCTCGTGAATACGAAAACTGGCGACGATTTGTTTGTGCAATCTTTATATGTTCTGTACTTGATGGAGATTGGTTAGTACCAGAGTTTATTCTTTTTCTTCATTTAAGTATCCTTATGGATGAACAGGCAGTGACAGAATAACAGCGTCCCTTTGCTTCTGGCTTAAGGGACAAAAGCTGAGTCACCGACCTTTTCAACAGAACCTGTTTAATCCTAAATAGTCTTTAAGTATTATGTGTTTTGTGTTGTGTTCTGTTGAATAAAAATGTTTTTATTTTATTTTATTCTGTTTCAGATAGATAAACCGGATCCGTCGGAACCGGAGAGGGAGGCGCTAATGTTCCCTGAGCCGCACATGCAAGGCGCCATTATTGTCGACATACATCTCACCAGCGATTTCTTTATTTACGTTACAAACGTGAGTTAAATTATACATACATATACTCACGCCTGTCTCCGAGAGGGGTGGGTTGAGACTACAGATTTAGATAGACAAACCGGACCCGTCTCAGCCGGAGAGGGAGGCGCTAATGTTCCCTGAGCCGCACATGCAAGGCGCCATTATTGGCGATATACATCTCACCAGCGATTTCTTCATTTACGTTACAAACGTGAGTTTATTTTAATCGTAAAAAATGTTCTTGTTCCTTAACCACGAGAATGGTTACAGGCAGTTGCGTACTATCAGTTATTTGTCCATTACCGACGTTCTTAGTTCTCTGGACAAACTGATAAACGCCTCGCCTACTTCCACTCTCACAATTTCTAGGCGAGCACCCTTCATTCTAGGTATCATAGACGCTTTCCAACAGGCTCATTAGAAGCCTGTTGTAAGCTTATTGAAAATAGAAAAGAAATATCTTTAAACAGTATCACAAAAGCCGCTATGTTGAAGGATGGTTAAACAGGAGGCTAGCGTAAAATTACCTCGTCGGTTTGTAAAACATGATGGAAATCGCAAGAGGGATTGTCAGCCCCCTTAATTCAACAGGTTCAGGATTTGATTTGGATGTTATTGATGATCACACTTCGTTTTTTGAAAAAAGTTGAGGTTGGTAAGAAACTTAACTTTTCTTTCCATATTAAAAAATATAATTTTAAGGTCACCAATTACATATAAGTCAAAAGAACGTCAGTAGACCTTGGTTTTGATCACTTACTAAGTGTATTCTTTGTAAGTTACTGTATGAATCAGCAGATTAGCAGATGGGGCATGATAAGCGCATCCCACACCCAGTGCGAGTGCGGTGCTCCTTCACAGAACATGCCTCATTTGCTTTCGTGCCCAGTGTGCCCAAACACCTGTACGTGGGATGACTTATGGAAGGCCTTGGCAAATGCTGTAGATGTGGCTGCGTACTGGTCCAGGATTTTGTAAAGGAACCATTGACACGAAAAAAAGAAGACTGTATGAATCAAAACCACACATGGCGTTTCTTTTTTTTAATTCACAATGATCTTACTCTCGGCCACCACCGCGCCTGATGGTCAGTGGCGATTGGACTTAGGGTGGAGTGCAATCGCCCAGAAGGTACCTAATTACTCTTTTAAAACAATCTGAGTTATAAGTTATATATATTTATAACTATCCAGATGAACGGACGCTGGCAGGGGGTTCTATACTACAACTGTACAGACAAATAACGAAGATTTCTGTCGAAATACTTTTTAACCTATGGGTGATATTGCTTCCGGCTCTTCCGGTGGTAGATGGCGGATGGGGAATCAGGTCGTGTAGTTGCTGCGCACCGTAGCCTGTAAAAAACCACGAGGCAAGTAATTTTTCGATGGTGTTCAAGGCTTTGGTATTCAGCACTCATCACCGATTCATCGCCAATGAGTCTAAATGCGAGGCGCTCAATCGAATCCAGAGCAGCTAGTTGATACTTGGCAGAGCCGTCCCAATGGTAGCTGTAATACTCCATCCACGATCGATCTTGAGCTTTGTACAAAGGCACAAGTTAACATTATATCATTGCAGTATAGAAACGCAGAAAGAAAAATAAATCTGGATGTGAGAAGCTCTGAACCGGGATTCGAACCCGGGACAAAAGTTGCTCGGGTGCGAAGTACTGCCTCGCCTTAAATAGGATACCAAGTTATTTTAGCAGTGGTTTTTGCCTTTGACTCGATTGAACTCCTGAAGTCAAGGTTGGAAGACAAATCCATCCATACCAAACAGCTCGACATCATCTGAAAGGCGTCCTTTTGGCGCTGAATAGACACGCCCGTGTTTTGGTAGCATTAAAATTTACCAATTTGTCATCGCCCCAATCGATTACTGCCTCGAGGGTAGTATATGCTGTCATGGGCCTTTTTATTTCCAATTATGTACACATAGATAAAATGATGGATCTGATACATGCTTCGACATTTACAAGGAAAATCTTTTTAAACACAATTGTTATTGATTTTCCAATTTAGTTAATAAAATTGTTAACGACTCGTAAATACATTATTATGCAATTGTAACGGAGGTAGCTGAAAATCAGCGCCAACCAAAGCATGTTTTGGATGGCACATAGCTGAGCTACATCCTTTTGTCGTGTTGTTATTTTTATCTATAGATTACTCCCTACTTAAGTAAACCTTTTTCTACTGTGTTAGCGATAAGTTTCTTTTTTGTAAACGCGCCAATAAATTTATTTTCTTTCTTTCTTTACAAGTTTTCTGGGGAAACCCATAATTTACCTCCCCAAACTCCTTTTATTAAACTATTACTAACTCGAAATTGATTTTGTTAGGGCGGGCACATAGAATACTTTGCAGTGGAGGAGTGGCGTTCCGCGGCGCGATACAAACACTCGTGTGAAATAACCCGGCTGCACTGTGACATCGGCGGCACGCGGGCGTGCTTCGTGGACACACAGAGGCGGGCACATGTCTATACACCGGCACATGATGATTGTCATCCGATTGATGATACACCCCAGGCGTTGAAGTGAGTAGTCAAGTCATGTTGTCGGCACATTTTAGAATTTAGCATATTATGATCTGCCTAGGTTATCATATGTCTGTTTATTTATTTATTTCCATACAATTTGTATAACATTACAGATATCCATTGCGTTATACGAATGAAAACAGACACAGAATCAGAAAACATATTAGACACATATCAACAACATAAAAATCGTACATTTCAGGGATTTACTGATTTTGGTCGCGGCTCCCTGTACCGTCTAAATATAATGCCCTCGGGC
This sequence comes from Ypsolopha sequella, assembly GCA_934047225.1. Taxonomy (NCBI): domain Eukaryota; kingdom Metazoa; phylum Arthropoda; class Insecta; order Lepidoptera; family Ypsolophidae; genus Ypsolopha; species Ypsolopha sequella. The sequence goes on from OW203985.1 coordinate 5,696,368, forward strand.
CAAAACTTTGGATCCAGGTATATCTCTTTGTACTGTGCCGGAAGCGGGAGCACGAAAGACCTAAAGTTTGTCGTTCTCGGTGACCGCAGCTCCCCCAGCACAAGCTGAGATAAATCCTGGACTCGTCCACAGCTCTTCTCGTTGATATACTCGACAATGTCATGTCCCGATGTGCTCTGGTCAAATCGGGACAGGTACTGTTAAAACTAGGGGGGTTGCCTCGCTTTACTTCGCTTCGCTCGGCTCCCAAAATGTATTTACATGTAAACCTAATACGGGACGCTCGTCATCGCAACTATTTTCACTTTTGATTTCATACTTTAAGATCTGCCCAAGAAATCTGTAAATCCCAGATCTGTAAAAAAAAAAAAACAATGAACCGAACCACTCTATGTCAAATTCGAATGCCATCTTAACACACACACCGTTTGATTGCGAGCTTTGTTTCACACACGTTACATATAAATTAGCTTTTATGTCCGTAGTGTTAGAGGTAAGAATCCATATGCACCAATAAATAGAGGTAGAATGAATAGTATTGCAAAGCACAGTATTATATAAAAACAATAAAACATGATAACTTGCGTCCGCGCTACCGAGTCGCGGAGTCAGATCTGCAGGTCGGTTGCCAACTACCAAAAACATAGATAAAAACTGAACTTTCAAAATTGCCTCCGGTGGGTATTGAACTACGAGTATTTACGAACTGTGACTTCACTTCAAGTGCAAACGTATCATTAGACAATCAGAATTCGATAGTAATGTATGTTTTTGATAGTTGGAAAACAATTCAAATATAGATAATCTATGCGCTAGTGCTGCCACCACAGTTTCATTGATTTATCGATGAATTTGAAAATGTTTAAGTAAGGTAGTGACCTTCATGTGACGTGTTTAAGAATACGCGTGACAGACTTTTTCTATTGCAGAGGCATAATCTGGGACATCTGTTTATCGGACCGAAACGTGTTCATTGCGTACACGGAGGACACGGTGCACACGTTCTACTACTCCCCACACTCGATACACGGCAGCCACGTGGACTACGTGGGCGCGACCAGCATCCTGCCGGGACAGATACCGCTCATTCTGTTCTCGGGCGATGTCTATTGTTACACCGATGGGGGCAAGTGAGTGTGTAGAGACCGGCGAATGAAAAAAACATAGAAGACGCATTTCTAACAAACTGTAATTCGAAAATGGCACCAGAGACCCAAAAAGGCAAAAGGCTTGGTTCGGTTTGATTGGTTCGTACTGTTGTCATGCGACACTAGGCCAGCCGTGAATAGCTGACTCAAAGTCACAGTGAATGCTATTGGATTATCCTGGGGTGATTTTTCGGCTCTAATCAGACTTCTATGTTTTTTTCGTTCACTGGTAGAGACTATGTTCGACATAAATACAATGCTTGCCGGCTGGCTAAAAAGGAGAGACTTAGGGATTCATTGAACAATTTACCTTTTCTAGCTTTTCCATTTGTTTTTTACTTATGAATTTCCACTATAAGAACAATCAATTACATTTACTTATTGCAGTGACAATTAGATTGAAGTAAATATTCATTTCATTTTAAATTACCCCCAAACAAACGTACTGAAAGACTTCTTGCGTCCAATTTTCAACAAACCCATAAGCCCGGGGCCTTATTCTCAAAGGTTCGTGTTTGCCTGGAAATTGCGTCACACATAATTTATATCCAATCACGATACCTTTGAAAGCGATAGCGATAGACGTTGGAGTTAGATAGTAAGGTCCCAGCTAAATTTCCAGGGTAATGAAGCTCTCCCTCGAATCCCACAACACGAGCGGGCTCGCAGACGCCGACGTGGACAAGCGACTCAGCAACCAGAAGCGGCACATTAACAAACTGCTGCTACTGTGCCGCTTTAGCGAGGCGAGGCTGTTCTGTGACGCAGTGGACGAGGAGGGGGTGTGGCGGAAGTTGGGGGAGGCGGCCGTCGCGCAGCTCGATGTACAATTCGGTTAATATAAATTTCTTTATAATGTATCTGTACTATTATTATATTTTAGGTAAATCGTGGGTAGTTTTTGAGTGACAAAGCAGTCGAAAAACAGAATTACATTAATCTGTAACATTCATCCGAGCCACAGTTCATGTCGTAAGGGTATATTTTATTTACTACCAGCTTTTTTTATCAACACCCCTTATATGTGATTATTGCAAAACGGCTCGCCACAAGAACTATTTTTGATCGCGATAGCCGACCAGTTTCAGCAGATTCAGACTGCCTTCTTCTGGGCGAGTGAAGACGCTTACGCGATGACGCGAGTTCCGCGTGTCTATCTGTGTTCGGTGACAGTCCAAATAACCAGTCCCATTAGTAATAAATTGTACAGACGCCCGACCTGTCCGACCACCCACGCCAACTGCACGGATGACGACCTGCCCAGCGCGAGCGCTAGCCCGTAGTGTGAGGCGCAACGTCGTCGCGTGAGCGTCTTCACTCGCCGAAAAGAATGTAGTCTGAATCTGCTGAAACAGCATTTCATTTAAAATTTCGAAATAGTATTTTGTGCAACTGTAACATAATTTGAGACATTGGGACACGATTGGTTGTTTACGAAACGAATCCGTAATAATTTTGCACGAGTGTCCCTATGTCCAATTATGTTCAGTTGCACACAATACTTCATCTATATTCAACTAACGATTTCACGAAAAATGAGAAGACATTCATTCACGAACCTCGGGTGCGTCGTTCCGGTTAAGCTGCCTTGAAGGCCAATCAGGATAAAGGGGGCGTGGATTAAGAATTGTTATTTCTCGTCTCTGTTGTTGATTGGGTCTCTAGCGGTTTTATAATAAATTGGGCCAATCAAATATTATAACATTGGATATACCATCTAGGTACTTATAAAACTGCTTTTGATGTTGCAATTGTCTTTTTGCAGTATAGGAGTAGATAATAATATTCAATGTACAAACGCGACTATTAACTACTTATTCTTCTTCTTCGTGTTATTCCTTGTCTACATTATAAAGGAAACCTCTGTGCAAATTTCAACTTTGTAGGTCCAAGGGTTTGGGCTAAGCGTTGATGACTCAATGAGTGACTGAGTGAGCCAAGACTTCTCTTAATATATATATGAGTTTTATATTGTTCACAGCTATACGGGTCTACACAAGACTGAGCGATGTGGCAATGGTCTGGGCTTTGGAAGATGCAGCTGATATTGAAGATCTTTCCATTTTATGGTGAGTATTGTTCTCAGTTATATACATAATACAGTAAGCAATAAACAACAAGGAGCGCGTTATTTGTATGTTACGCCTTAATCTGTGAACAGGGGTGACTAGTTGAACTAGCGGGAGTTAAGGGGAGGAGGGTGAGTGTCGTTAATTATCCATCAACCTGGTTTGTTACGCCTTAATCTGTGAACAGGGGTGACTAGTTGAACTAGCGGGAGTTAAGGGGAGGAGGGTGAGTGTCGTCAATTATCCATCAACCTGGTTTGTTACGCCTTAATCTGTGAACAGGGGTGACTAGTTGAACTAGCGGGAGTTAAGGGGAGGAGGGTGAGTGTCGTTAATTATCCATCAACCTGGTTTGTTACGCCTTAATCTGTGAACAGGGGTGACTAGTTGAACTAGCGGGAGTTAAGGGGAGGAGGGTGAGTGTCGTCAATTATCCATCAACCTGGTTTGTTACGCCTTAATCTGTGAACAGGGGTGACTAGTTGAACTAGCGGGAGTTAAGGGGAGGAGGGTGAGTGTCGTTAATTATCCATCAACCTGGTTTGTTACGCCTTAATCTGTGAACAGGGGTGACTAGTTGAACTAGCGGGAGTTAAGGGGAGGAGGGTGAGTGTCGTCAATTATCCATCAACCTGGTTTGTTCACTGCTGGAAATAGGCCTTCCCAAGTGTTAGGTATAGGTATCTATGTGTGTGTGTGGCCTGCGCGCCCCACTTGTCCTCGCCCCAATAAAGCAGTTCATAATTAGCTAGCTTGTTTACCTGACGTCTCGTCGCTCCATACTACGATCCCTCCAAGAACGCCAAGGTTTCACTACTCTTAGCGGTCCTCCTAGAAGAAATGCCCATACTTATACACACTGGACAGGTGGGTGGACAGGCCGCTGCCCGTCACCAGTCTGTTTTATATGTACCGCCATCAATCGGTCCCAGGTATGGTTTGTCACCTGGTTGTGCCTTTTTGAAAGCTTTCCCCCAAATAACTTCGGGGGGTTTGTGAGTAAGATTATGGTATACATACATACATATACTCACGCCTGTCTCCCAGAGAGGTAGGTAGACACTACAGATATCTGCTACGATCCTGACACACCTGATGGTGGTATATTTAGGAAATATAATTTGCTCTAATTCGGATATACTTTGGATAAAAATTTAACAATAGAGACACGTGCTTGGTAATTCACGACTCACGGTCACAACTGTCCATAAACTGTGAACAGGCAATGTTGATCCTTTTTATTCTGTTAGAAGTAACTAAGATAATTGTAAGAAAAAGAGTTACTTATATACCCGACATTTTTATTTACAACTACCCACACAGGGTTACATAACCCTGTGTGGATAGTTGTGTTGTGTTGTACGAAATAGTAAAATAATATTAAATTTTGAAAACATTCATTATTGGGTTCAGGTGTGATGAACACCAGTACACATACATTATAATGTATCAAGATATTTAAATTTTTTTGTGAAAACAAGTTTTCTGATTTATTGAACCTGTTATAACACAATAGATAAACCGTCCCATTTCCCGTTTCCTAGAAAAAGAGCACCAGCACGTCAACGTCACAAATGGATAGATGACATCAAAGAGTGGACTGGACTAAAAAGCTTTAGAAACTTCGATATAGAATAGATCGCAAGCAATTTAGCCTACTGACCTCCAAACTTCATTTTGAAGATGGCACCCAATGGTAATGATGTCCCATTTATGAGTGCAAATTATATTTTGTCAACTATACCTCCACAGTCGAGCCCGGCATCAGCATTACCACCTATGTATTCTTGCCCTAGTAGTAATAGTGAATGTTCCTCGACAGCGGCATGTTAAGCGCGTGCCTCGGTCGCGGCGAAGCGGCAACGCGCTGGCTGGAGGGCGCGCCGCACGGAGCGCTCCACGCGCTGGATCTGGCCGCTGCGCGCGGGCAGTGGGCGCGCGCTGCCGACATCGCGCACGCGCACCGCCCGCGCGCCGCGCCGCACCTGCACGCGCAGCACGCGCACCACGCGGAGCTCACGTTTGTATCAGCCACTCGCAGATGTATAATAAAAAAAAAACGTCTGCCTGTATGGATATTAGGGGGTTCTTATTTTGAGTTTTGCTTTACCATAGGCCATCCCGTCAATGTGTTCTCTGTAGCTAAAAATGAATAAAATATTTTTTTCATATTTTTTTTAACGCGATTTCGTGGTCGTCGCCTCAGTTTTTAAAATTTAAATCCCCGTAAGAACACATTGAGGGGGTGCCCCATGAAAAACAGAATAAACTTAAAATTAGTCCCACTGTAATGGATATCGTTATATGTATGTGAAAGATGTCAAAAGTGGCAGGTGTCAAAAATTACATATGTCAAGAGTGACAGATGTCAAAACTGACACATGACTTGTCTGAATCGGTTCAGTCGTTTCAGTGTGAAAAAGTAACAGACAGGTACACTAACTGATTTATATCGTGGTAGAGATATAAAAATGTATCGTTACAACATGAATCCCCGAGGGTGAACAGAGGTGTTTATGAGTGTGGTCGGTCATCAGAAGAATCAACACTCATGCGCCCTCTTTTCACCTATGGTTCCATGTCCCAAACAACGTGATAGGAGACTTATCAATATTAATATATATTTTTTTCATTATTTTTATTTTATTTAAACAGCTTAATTATTTATTGATTATTATACAATATAAACAACAAAAACAAATAAATACGATGTATTTATGAATATAATAATTTTTGCACCTTCAACAAATGTTGACTTTGCCTTGCAAATAGTGTTCAATAAGAATCAAAATACTAACCATTATTTTAATTTCAGAGCGGACTATCATGAAGCGCTGGCCAAGTACGAGAAGAGCATCATCACAGAGAACACAAACGACCCGAAAGTGAAACAACATAACGACACCTGCGAAGCTGGCATCGCCAGAATGTCGATACGATGCGGTGACATCATGCGAGGCGTCACCATGGCAATGAAACACTCGCACGACAAGAACTTGCTAAAAGATTGCGCTGAGCTGCTAGAAGAAGAAAAACAATACACCCACGCCGCCGCTCTATTCGATCACGCTGGCAACACCGAAAAAGCCGCTTGCCTATACATAAAACTGAAATCCTGGCTCAAAGTCGAGGCGTTACTACCAAAAATCAATTCGCCAAGCGTTCATATACAATACGCTAAAGCGAAGGAAGCAGAAGGCAGATACGCCGATGCTTTAAAGTCTTACCTAAAGGCTCAGGACTTCGAATCGGCGATACGACTAAATCTAGAAAAGCTAGACGACATAGACGAAGCTGTTAACTTAGTTCAAGAAACCAAATCGGTTCAGGGAGCGAAAATGGTCGCGAATTACTTCCAAAACAGCGATGACCCCTCTTCGGCTATAAAGTTTTTAGTCATGTCCTTGTGTTACGATGAAGCGTTTCAATTGGCTAGAAAGAACGGCAAGCTCCAGTTGTATGGTGAAATTCTAATACAGACCTCTCAGGCGAGATCTGAAGATTTTCGGTCGTTGGCATTGCATTTCGAAGGAGAGAAGAATCATTTGCTCGCAGGAAAGTTTTTTTTCCATGCCGCTGAGTATAGTAAGGCGTTGTCTCATTTGTTGAAAAGTGGCGGGTCTGAGGAAGAAGAGAATGAAGCTATAACCGTGGCTATAGATGCCGCGGCTGCTAGCGATGACGAGAGATTGACGAGACGGTGAGTAATACTTTATAACTTTCTAATATAAGAAATACCATTGTAAATATTTTGCGGTGATTTGGTTGATTTCGTTTCGTTAATAATAAATGGCGTTATGAAAATAAAAACGGATTACTACCGATATTAACAGCGACATTATGTCAACTGCATAACTTCTTTAATTAGTTTAATAACATTAATATAAACATTTAAAGGGCCATTCTCATATCGTTCCAATACTTTTCGTTCATCAATCAACACACATCCATCTTTATCTCTAATAACACTCAGTCTAGATGTCTCTAATTTTCCGCGTGCTTGTCTAACCAACTTCCAAAAAATCTTAATGTTGACTCGAAAATGGTCAGAGAACCTCCTGTCATTGTTATTTAATTTATTTATTGAAAAAATAATAAGACAATCTTTAACTTTTGGTATGTATCGATACTGATACTATCTCTGAGTTTCACCAAATATTGTTCTGTAACCCTATTGTTATGAAGGATTTCCCCCCTTTTTTGGTACATCAATGACCTGTGTGAAATGCAATTTAATCAGGGCAAAATTGTCACATACGCAGATGACACTGTTTTGATGTTCCAGGGGGAGAAGTTTTCGGTAATGCATAATCAGGCTTCAATTCAGTAGTCTAATGGTTAAGGAACAATCTACTGTCACTAAACACAGACAAATCAAAATTCATGTGCTTCTCCATCCGCAATACTGAAGAACCCCATTTCTACTCTCCCATTAAGCCCATTCTACTGGATGTCTAAGTACGAACACCACACCGAACTGTAATTGTTATGAAGTACAATGTGTCGATACAATAAAATATCTAGGAGTAATGATTGACATTTGTCTTAGTTTTAAACATCATATTCACCCTTTGTCACAACATACTCGAAAACTTATGGCTGTCTTTTAAAATATTATACACGTAGCGGGGAAGAAAATGATGTACTATGCACTCTTTCACTCTGTATTAAAGTACTGCATATTCTGCATAACGGTATAGGGCGGTGCAACTAAGACATCTAAATATTTGTCCTAGAAAGAACTCAAAGGGCAGTGCTTTCCGCCCGTATTGTTATCCCACAGTAAACCTTTATCAGAATTGTAATGTACTGACAGTGAAGCCAGTGTTCAATAAATAAACAGTTTTAAACAGACATTGCAAACTAAGTTTTGACAGATCTTCATATGTCAGTAAAAGAAACAAAGAGAGAATCTATTACAGACACCTTTAATGTAAGTTATGCTCAAAGGTTCTCTTGCTACCTAAGTACGAAACTCGATAATATAATAAGCAAAAACCTACTTCAAATGCAAATATCAACTAACACAGTGACTTCAAAAATTAGACTACGATCAAACGGAGGACTTACTATCGGCAGATTAAAATCCGCTTTTTCGAAATCCACACTAAACATTCACTACACAAACATACAATCACTACACTCAATTCTTACACTCTCACGTTATTAACAACATACCTATACATTTGCTCAATTTATTTACTCAGTATTAATTAACTAGACTATAAATTGTCCATAATTAAATCTGTGTAATATTATTAAAACTCGCGTGAGCTGACATACTAAATTATTATACATACGGCTTGAACACTCGGCGGTGAACGCCGCGTCGTCGTCCAAAGAACGACACTCGCCTTGATAATGCCGAAATTGTATCGGTGAAACGGTTGGCATATAGTCAACAACAATCACACGTGAGTGTTCAAGCCGTATGTAATAATAATTTAAATCTGTGTAATTTTAATAATTTTTTGTTTTTTCTCATGTAATGTAACATTAACTAGCCTAATCTAACTTAAATTGTAACAAATAGGTACATAATACTAATGTAAAAATAATACATAACTTGTAACATGCGTATGGGGTATTGATGCCTGCAGGACAGATGCTTCACGCATTTAGTTTAGGGATCAATCGTCAAAAAAATTGTGGTACTCGTACTATATATGTATTCTTTACAATAAGACCAAATTTGTACCATTTCTTTTAGCCAAATAAATCATTTTTTCATTTTTCATTTCATTTTAAGTTTTCCGATGTATCGGTTAGACTAATGGACTACTCTTGTCTGGGTATTTGAAAAAATAAAATAAAGGCCATCTTCTTGTGCAAGTAATTTCCAATTTTTTTGGGGCTCCATGGTAATTCTACTACGTGCTTGCTTATTTCAGCTGAATTTGTTCAGCTGTTTTCAAGTTATACGGGAAATAGACACAAGTTGAAGTTTTGCTTACTGTCCTTGTACCACTGTGCTTATTGTAATTCTCATCAGAACTTGTGTTCTGAGCCCATAACCTGTTCCTGTAATCTTAACTTAATTTTCTCAGTAAGTTACCTGCAAATGTTTCAGATTGATAGAGTTTCTGCTGGGTGAGACTGACGGAACACCGCGTGAGCCGCGACACTTGTTCCGTTTATACATGGCTAAGCGGCAGTTCGCTGAGGCGGCCAAAACTGCGGTGAGACAATGCTTTCTTAACCCGTAATTTAAAATTAAATCTTCAAAAACAGTTTGTCCTAAATGCCAGCGATTTCCATGATAAGATTCGTAATGTTTTTTACAGCTGACACTTTTCAAAAATTTAATTAATGTTGCTGTTAGCTTAATGTTGTCTCATTCATACACGAAAAAAATAAAAAAATTGGATTTGTCATTCCTATAAAAAATGCAAAAATGTTGGTACTGAAAATTTAGTTTTCTTCTTTCTATACAAAACGGACATTTCATACGTTTGCACCTAATGTATCACACAAAACAGCCGCTATATACGCCACCTGAGGATGACTGAGGACCGTCAAGAGTGGCGTAATATTGGGGAGGCCTATGTCCAGCAGTGGACGAATACGGGCTGATGGATGGATGATGATATGCCACCGCTATCTAACGCAACCCAAGCTTTGCGCAATAGTTAATTAGTCAAATTGTAAAGACCTATGCTTGGAAAAATAAAATCCTCCATTATTGATGTGGAAGAGGCAAAAGAGGTGTGTCAAGATCGTAGCAGATGTAAATCTGTGGTCTCTGACAGGTGTGAGTTTATAATGTACTAGTATGAAAATATTTGAAAAATTAAACTATTTATTTCACTTAAAAAACAGTTTACATTTTGAAAGCAGTATCCAGTGGCTCCCAGACTAGACCATGGTGAGTCTGTACCAGTGAGTTCGACTTGCCTAATAAACCTGTCTGTCCTCCAAATTTGATTTAGAATCTTTTTTTGTATTGAAAGGGGGCTAAAAAGTGACAAATTCAAGAATCATTAGTGTAGTCATAACTAACTAAAAACAAAATCCTTATATTTGGCGAACCTGTAAAGCTTTTAATTGTTTGTCTCAAAATATTAATGCTATGGAATTATTCTATAGCAGTATCATTATATATTCGGTGTGACGTCTTCTTACTAACACATTCTTTGAATAAGAGCTATTTTTTGTGTAATTAACCTCCTTTTAATCTGTTTATAACTTGTCATGGTTTGATTAAGTATTATTTAGTTTAACACTATCTGCGGGAACTTTAAATGACTAGCTAGTGTTAATTTAAGTTATTTACTATTGTTATTAAACTAGCCGCTAGTTTTCCAAAATAAGTAATAAATTAATTAATAAATAAAGTAGGCACAGATTAGGTATAGGTGATATTCTATCTCACGAAGACGGTTTGGCTATGGTTGTAGTAGTGACGAGTAAGCGCACTTTGTGTGTGTTGCGCGTTTTGTAGGGCTCCGAGATTACGCACACTATGAAAAGTGCGTGTGCACGCACTGCTATAACATTGCCAAATCATCGTGAGATAGAATATCTGTATGTGAACAAAGTTTAGTGTTTTGTTTATAATTTTTCTAATTTCAGGTGATAATATCAAGCGCGGAGTGTCGGTCAGGCAACTACCGCGAGGCGCGCGACGTGCTACGTGCGATGTGCGTTTCACTACGTGCGCGACGCATGCCTGTGTCACGTGACATGCGTGACGCACTCGCCAAACTACATTCGTATATCCTGGTTGGTATATCTGCAGCTAGATAATATCAAGCGCGGAGTGTCGGTTAGGCAACTACCGCGTGGCGCGCAACGTGCTACGTGCGATGTGCGTGTCGCTGCGTGCGCGACGCATGCCTGTGTCGCGTGATATGCGTGACGCACTCACCAAACTACATTCGTATTTCCTTGCTGGTATATCTGTTGCTAGATAATATCAAGCGCGGAGTGTCTGTCCGGTAACTACATTGAGGTGCGGGACGTGCTACGTGCAATGTGCGTGTCACTGCGGGTGCGATGCGTGACGTTATAAAGATCTGGGCAATACTGAGCTGCGTTCATAAACTTGGTGTTGCAATACTGGTTATAATGCCGTCTCTTTCGCACGCGTTTAAAACTGTATACGCTAACCTGCTCTCATAGTTAGAATTCGACAAAATTGTAAATTTATGAACGCCACTCTGTCGTGTGGTTGCAGGTACGGTCTCACGTGCGGCGCGCGCGACACGATCTCGCTGCGCGGCTGCTCGTGCGCATCGCTGGGGAGGTCGACTTCTTCCCTACTCAACAACGTTAGTTATTACAGAGTATATACAATATACATAGTGTAAATATATTACGACCTTTAAATAAAACCACATACTCCACTGATCATCCTGAACAACTCTCTGAGGAAAAAATACCTGCGCAAGTCTTCAGAGTAGAAGATATTCAACTGTAACTTAAAGGGTTCGCCAAATAGAATGCGTACTTAGCGCCACGTTAAAGCGTCAATAGCGTCGTTCTATTTGGCCAAGCCTTAAAGACTTTATCTCGCAGGAGGAAGGTCTATTTTAGAACGCTATGCGTAAACAGCTGTTCCGCGAACGACGCTGCCTTTAAAAACGCGCGTATCTCGGCGCGTTAGGGTCCAAGCAATTTTGTTAAAAAAACATTTTCCAAACGAATGGTTTGCGCGGGTATGTTTCTTGGGAAAAGTGGTTCAGTGTAATAGGTAGAATATGTAGTTTCATTCCCTCAGTTCATTTGTATCCACAATCAACATCTACAGGTGGATCCATGAATATATTCCACCGGTGGACCTATCGATATTTTTTTCCTCTTCGGTCCACAAGTCTGGTTACAACCGATATATACAAGGTGACTTTTTGATCATCGTCCAAATTCATACTGGAGGCTTGATAAGTGATCAGTATTTTGGATCAGTAAAAATTTTTGTGAAATTCGTAAAATGAAATTTCGGCTTCCCATATAAATTCAGTTCCAGTCCCGAGTGAATCACTATGGGGAGTCGAAATTTCATTTTACGAATTTCACCAAAATTGTTATTAATCCATGATACTGATCACTTACCAAGCCAGCAGTATGAATTTGGACAATGATCAAAAAGTCACCTTGTATAGATGAAGCGCGCTCGCTAAGGAGTGTGAAAGCAGGTGAAGCGGTAATCAGTCTGCCCAGAGACTAGCGTAAAATCTACGGAAGTCGGTGACGGACGGATGACTGATACTACGCAACCGCCCGCAACCACTCTCCCGGTACGGCTTCTCATGACGTCCATTGCCAATTCCATTCTCTCAGTGTGTACGGAATAAATATAAAACCGTGATCGTGTAAACTTAATTCATAAATACAAAATTTCCTTAACGTTTGTTTCTCAATCTGCAGCTTTTGTGATTTTACAGTGCATTGTATCGTTCCAGATCAGGTATCGATCCTGACGTCGACAGTAATCGAATGCAGTAGAGCTGGTATGAAGCACGCCGCGCACCACTGGGCAAGAGTGTTGATGCAGACTGAATATAGACCACAGGTTATTTCATTTACACATTTCCAGTGTGTTGATGTTTAGTATCGTATCTCTATTAAACATTTGCACTTGTTCTAACAAGAAACATTTTCTTAACAGATCGACCCAAAATACGTAAAGAAGATAGAGTCGGTGGTCCGTCACCCCCCGCGCACCGTATCCGCGCCGGATGTGACGTCACCGTGCCCACAGTGTGCCGCCGACATACCCGTGTGTGCGTTACTGTGTACGCGCTGCGAGGCTACTCTACCCTTCTGTATAGCCACTGTGAGTTTATTTATGAAAAATTAAAATGAAAAATATTTTATTTCACATATTTCGTCCATGCACATAAACAGTTTTACAATGAGCGGTTTTCCAGACTGAACTTGATCAAGCTTTCAGAAGTAAACACAGATGGCGTTACCCTGCTTTCAAGTGTCAAAAAGCAAAGATTATTTTATAGTCTGTGGGAAGCAAGATAAAAATTGTCAATTCAATTGTTAAATCCAACAATGTTGTTTTCTATCTATATTACTTACGTTAATAGCTTGGTATTTCATTCAACTTTCAAGATGGTCAGCCCTTGCGTTGTAGCTAATTGTAAAAATATAGGAACACACAGTTTAACTAATCACGGAAAGAACAATGGATGTTAGCAATAATACATTTGAGGCATGGATTGACCATAAAAAAGAAAAAAGCAAAGAAGAAGTGTCAAAATCAAAAGAATCCAGTGTTGCCAGGAAGACATTTTTGACACTTTTAGTACAGGCTGCGCCATCTATTGTGTCGTTCGGTACTACTTTTTCTTTTTTAATTTGACTTTGAAAACCCCTCATTGAAGCAGCATTCAGTGGCTCCCAGACTAGACCATGGATTCTGTACCATGAGTGCTGGTAACCAGATTACAATATAGATGATAGACAATGTTCGTACAGGTGGCTACCAAAGTGACACTAAGATATAATTAAAATAAAAGATCATTAGAAAAGTTGACTCATTAAAACCTAATTATAAGACTAAAATTAAAACTAAAGCTAAGGTTACAATCAAAGACTGGGGAGAGCTATAATAATAAATGTTAAAATATAGAAAATAATATTACTAAAAGACTATATAAATTATATAAAAGGATACATAATTATAAATTCAAAATAACTTATATTAAATATATTTATCAATATATAATGTTATGTTAGTATATTAAATAATTCCGAGTCTGAAAGCAAAAATGTTATCGTATCTGAATCCGTTGAAAATTGGCCATGAGTTAGTTAATAGTACAAAAACCGCGAGAAAGTGGGCAGACCGCATATTCCGGTTCCCGGCGTGTCAGCACGTCGCGTCGCGTAATTTATAAACATTTGTAGTTCATGTTATAACATACTTCAAAGTGCGCCGCCACCGCCAGATGCTCCACTACCTGACTTTGCGAGTGGGTGCTGTTGACTCATGTACACCTTTTGTATGACATGACATGAGCCTTTAACAAAGTTATTGCAGTTTTTGGCCATCAGCTCTGGGGCTATAAGCAGCAATTACACTACACGTTTTTAAGGAGTCCTTTTCAGGGCAACTTGTTTTTACGCCCAATGGGCTGAAGCTTGGCCATTACCGCGTCTGGTGGGAAGCGTCGATGAGACTTAAGATGCAAGCCAACCGGAAAGTGAGAGAGTCAAAGCATCCGAGGCGTTGATAAATCTGCCCGTACGTTTGCAATGTAAAGCCTTCTACAATAAACTATAACACGTTTGTTTCAGGGCCTCCATATTGTGAAGGATGACCTCACCGCGTGTCCTGAATGTGATTTTCCCGCCATTCTCACAGAATTCGTGGAGTAAGATAATATTTGTAACTTAAATTCGATTGGACAAATCTGAACATTAAAAAAACGTACCATCACAGCATTTGCTGCATTTCCGAAAGAAATTATTTCTTGATCTCGTATTTGAATCCTAGGTAAAATGTCTTTGGCGAGACCGAAGACCAACCTGCATTTCTGAACGAAATTATTTCTTGCTCTCGTATTTGATTGGCAGGCAAAGTATTTTTGGCGAGACTGAAGGCAGAGCCGCATTTCGAACGAAACTTTATCTTGATCTCTTATAGGATTCTCAGGTAAAATGACTTTGGCGAGGCTGAAGGCGGACCGACGTTTCCAAACGAAATTATTTCTTGATATCTGAAGTGATCGTCTGCTAAATTGTCTTTGGCGAGCCCGAAGGTCGTGACGCATTTTTGAACAAAATTATTTCTTGATATCTTATATGATTTTCAGGTAAAGTGACTTTGGCGAAGCCAAAGGCCGAGCCGCGTTTCCGAACGAAACTATATCTTGTTCTTCGAATTGATCATTTGCTTAAGCGTCTTTGGCGAGGCTGAAAGCCGAGCCGCGTTTCCGAACGAAATTATTTCTTGATATCGTATTTGATTCTTAGTGTCTTTGGCTCGTCTTGGAAGATCCAGATTGTGGATTGTTGTTTAGGATTAGGATCGCAGATTCGTCACCTCTGATGATGCCGTAGACGTGATTTGACTTTCCTCGGTTGAACCTTTAAAGAGTTTTCTTACACCATCTGATGCGGGCCGCCTTATGATCGTCGGAAAGCAAATGGGGGATCCAACGGGAAACTAGCTTTCTCACACCAAGCGCCTCATGCAAGATCTTTTGATTGGTTGTCCCTGAAATGCCTAATAACGCCTCTATCTCCCGATATGTAGACACTCTTCTAATACAGTACTCTCTCGCTAGTCCGCCGCTTGATAATCCGACAACTATTATAATCCGCCCATTTTTTGCAAGTCGATGTCTCTCGATGAGCTTGTAAACGAATCCTTTGAACCGGATAACTCATCAGACGAAATATCGTTGCATGTAGATTGCACTGTCAAATCAGAGGACGCTTTGGATGGCGTAGATATTTGCATTAAATGGGCTCAAGAAAATGGAATGTCATACGATATGGTTAAAAATTTTTGTTGTTTTCCTCAATTTGATGTTCCTGTACATTATAATCCGCCGTTTTCGGTAATCCGCCGGTAGTCCGGATTTTTTGGTGGCGGATTAGCGAGAGGGTACTGTACTTGCAATATTGTAGTGCAACTCGAAAGAACATTAACTCATTCCTCCAATTTTATGAAAATCAAAACACTTATTTCCAATAACTTATTCATTTATAGGAGTGAGAAAGTTTTCACGAAAGTAAACACACTCCTAATACCTGAAATATTTGTGAGGTGTATAGGTTTACTGGAAATAAGTAGGTGAAACTTAAAAAGTCAACAATACAAAGTCAATAACTTTTCCAAAGAAACATAGATTCTGAAAAAAAAATTAGGTTTTCATACATTGTCCGACCAGCTGATAAGGGTCAATGTATAAGGAGGAGAAAGACGGGCGGCTTACTAATAACACGATACACGTGTACATTATTTTTACTTGAATACATAATTTAGTGAATGAACAACTTAAATACCAAAATTAAATCCTCCTTTTCACCCCCTTAAGGGTTGAAATTCTAACAACATCGATATACGTTGCGTTAGTTTCCAACCATAAGACTAAATAATAAATTAAGACGACTGTCCATACACAACTTCGTCCCCCTTTTTACCCCTTCGCGAGTAGAATTATCAAAAACGCTGAGACACGTATAAATTAATTTTCAATCGTCAGCCTAAACACAAAATTTGAAAATCCTAACTTTGAAACTGAGTGACTTTCATACAAACTTTCATCTCCTATTTTACCCCTTTAGGAATATAATTTCAAAAATCCTTCCTTAGTGAATGCCTACACTGTATAAGGTATCTATGTGCAAAATTTCAAGTCTCTAGATCCAGCGGTCTGGGCAGTGCGTTGATATATTACCCACTCAGTTTAACATTTTATACGAGGGGCATGCCAAAAGAAGTTAGATACTCTTTACTCCTTTGATTGACACTGGCAAGTTATACATCATCTTATAGGCTGGTTGTTTGTTGATATATCTGAAAATAGAACGCACATCATTTCTTTTTTTTTTATTTGAATGAGCATCATTTTTCCGAGAATCTGGCGGGAATTCGCTTGCAGCAATGGAGCTCAGTCGAAGTGATTGTCGCGCTATGATTTATTATGACTATAAAAAAGTTTTAAGCCTCAAGAATGTTTTGAACTTTTGGCTAGGTACTACTTTTGGTGAGTCTGGTTGCTCACGAATAACAGTATTTAATTGGTTTGCTGAATTTAAAAGAGGAGGGGGATGTCTCAAAGATGAAGCGAAGACAGGTCGGCTGCCAACCGCGGTCACAGAAGAAAACGTTCGTGCAGTCGAAAAACTTATTCGCGAAAACCAACGAATTATGTATGTAGAGCTGGAGCAAGAACAGAGAATTGGATCAGCAGCAATGCAAACCATAATTCACGACCACCTTTCTCTCCGTAAATGTTGTTTGAGATGGGTGCCGCACAAACTTACCGATGAGCAGAAAGACCGTCGGTTGGATTGGTGCCTATTCATGATAGATAAATTCGACGGTGGCGAGAAAAAAAATGTGTATGATATACTGACTGGTGATGAAACATGGCTTTATAACTATGATCCCGAAACAAAGTGACATTCGACTGTATGGTGCTTTGAAGATGAGCCAACTCCAACGAAATGTTGCCGTGCACGAAGCACACAGAAACAAATGGTCGCCTCGTTTTTCAGCAAAACGGATCATATTGCTACTGTAGTGCTAGAGAATCAAAGAACGATGAACTCCGAATGGTATGTGACAGTTTGTGCTCCAACAGTAATATCAGCTTGGTGTGACAAGCAACCGAAGTCAGGAATCCGACGCCTTCTCAGGCACCACGACAATGCGGCGTCGCACACGTCTGCCAAAACACTTGACTTTTTCGACTCAAAATACTCACTTTCACTCACGATATTCCCCTGACCTAGCACCTTGTGATTTTACATGTTTCCAAAAATCAAAGAAAAAATAAAGGGGAAGAAGTTTGAAAGCAAAGAAGATGCACTGGCTGCCTATATTTTCGAGATTTCTGAGGTGTCTAAAGAAGAGTGGTCATTGGTATTTTCCAATTAGTTCAGACGTATGGAAAAGTGTATACGTGCTCAGGGTGAATACTTCGAAAAGATCGATACTTGTAATAAAGAATAAATTTTATAATTTTTGAGTATCTAATTTCTTTTGGCATGTCCCTCGTATATACAGATAATAAAGCCAATTCTGAAGGTTTTAATATTAGTTTTAGTGCTGTCAAAACTTAAAATTTTTCAAAGTAATTTAACTTCTAACCCTAACACTTAAGGACTATTTTGCAATGAAGAAAATTTAGTTTTGACAGCACTAAAACTAAAATTAAAGCCTTCAGAATCGGCTATATTACCGCAATTCTACGCTGTGATTGGCCAAATGTATTATAACACCGCTAGAGCACCAATCACCAACGATAACGCGGTCTGTCCTAATGTCTTAAACCACGCCCTCTACTCGTTCTCGCTTCTGATTGGTCTCAGGCATCTACATTCTGATTCCTCGGGCTTAGGTATCATGCAAGACATATCATTACGAGTGTTATTTTTCAAATTTTTCGTGAAATTGTTTTTGATAGCCGTAAATAAAGTATTGTGTGCAACTGAACATATTAGACATTGGAACATGGAACACTCGTGCAAGTACTCGTGTCCAAATGTCTCACATTATGTTACAGTTGTTTTCCACAACAGTTAACTCTTCGGAAACCTCTTAATTGATTTATTTCCTATTTTCAGAGTCGCAAAAGAAGATGGCAAGTGTCCGATGTGCGCTGAAAACGTCGACTATCGAAGGTTAGTCAAAATCGACGACGTCTCTCTTTATTTAGACCTTAGCACCAATGAATAAGGTTCCCTTTTCTGTACCTGAGTTTATCTGATTAACATGTGATTAATGTCCGTCCAAGCGAATTAAGATAAGTTTTACTGTCATAGACATTGTATTTATACTGCATTTATTAGTTTTATCTTTGTTGACACAAGGTTGTATACTTAATTGCTTTTTTTTAATGAACATGTTTCTATCTAATTAGTAAATAAGCTTATCAATAAAAATGAATTTGAATGGATCCTTTTCGTTATCATTTCCTCTGCTAATATGGTTAACCATGAAACTACGGACGGCCCAAAATGGGACACACATGCATTGTTCCTCAATTAAATTATTATTTTTTTATTTAGAGTTATTCGGCCTGACGGGCGCGTTCTCCGTCCTCGCATGCTCGTTTTTCGGCCTCGCTAGATACGAAGAACGTTGTGAAGAACTTTATAAACTAAACTCGCACAAGAGGGTTGATGTCCTTGACTTAAGACAAGACAAGACATAAGGAAAGACAAGGTACCGGGCCTCGATAAGTGGCAGAGCAAAACTAACACAAATTTACTCAGAACGTTCGTCGCTCGCGGAACGTCTTGGAGGTTAGCTGCGCTTCCTGCCCAATAATGTACTCTGTGGCTTTAGTCAAGGGTTGAAGTGATTTCAGTGACCATTATATGCATAAGGATAGTAAAATAATGAAACAGCGAAACTTTAGTGATGAAACATTTATTTTTCATTTGAAAGAATACCAAGTTTATACGTCCGCCGTTGAGATTCAAATAAAACGTGGTATCATACAAAAGTACCCTCCCTTCTATTCCCTACGCTACAATCAAATTATTCACCTAACATTACCGCTAGCTATGACAAGTAAACCTTTATACAACTTAAAATAATGACAAGACGATAATAATAAAAATATTTTAAGTGACAAATTAATTTATTGTGCTTATAATACGGTTAAGGTTGGTTCTTCTGTTTTGTAACGTAATCGTTAACTCTGAGCTAAGAACAATGTGTGGATAGAAATAACGTAATATATGAAAAGCAGTTATTTTTGTTATATTATTAATAGCTTCAAAATAATTTGATTTTCCAAAGTACCTCATGATACATTTCAAAATTATCGTAAATTCTCGACAATATTTTAATGATTGCCGAAATATTCTTACAGATTCATGAGTTCATAATTCCTGTAATTCAATAGCTATTTAAATAGCGGTTTAAATAGTTTACGAATAGGGAACTTGAACTGCAGGTGTTTGTCTGTACATCGATTTAAGCTGGGAGTTAAGTGATTTCGTTGCAAATACGAAAAATCAATCCCTAAGGCTCTAAGTAAACCCACTAGATTTTTATGACGCAAGATTATCTAGTTCCCTATAGTATCCTAGCTAGGGAGCGTCTAACGTTCGAAACATGCTTCTTTCGTGACAAAAATAATAATAAACATCCTGTGTACAAGCAGAAAGAATAAATAAAGGAAAACGAACTTACAATAGAAATTACTAAAACATTGTTAAAGACGCATAACTGGACTGTCCCACTTGATATCTAATTTGTGAAAATTATAAAAAAAAAAACAAAACGGATACAACTCAAGTAGAACAGAACTCGCAAAATACGATTTAAAAACTCTTTATTCTATTTTATATTTATTTCGTCGACATAAGTGTCATAAAGAAGTCTACAAAATGAGGCTGTTTATAATTTGCCACATTTTAACACTAGGCAGTGGTTGTTCCTAACCTAATCTAGGAAAGCATTTCAATGGGTTACAAAAGAACCTTAATACTATACTCCGATAGAGAGAGTTATTTTGCTAACAATCTATCTTCGTAGTCTCCAGTTATAACTTTAGACAGTAGGCGTAGATTGCAACAAAGTAACTACTTTGTCATTTCAATAAGATCGATTGAAATGTGATAAAACGCTAATATTGATGTTACATAGTTTAGTATGCGTTTGTATTTATTTAATCTACAGCTAAGTAAGATGGATGACGGGTGTAGCTCGGTAAGTATAAAAATTTACAATGGAACGGATGATACACTCAATGCGTTGAATACGAAGACAATGATAGCAACACTGGTTTACGTACTCGTCGACATTTTCTCACCCCTGAAACTTGTCTTAAATGTTTATCTCTGACAGATTCCAATCTGAATACATTACTTGAGTAAGCCAGTGCTATCATTGAATACATGCACAATAAAGCTTGTGTAACACATGACATAGAGCTCTACGCCCTTTTAAAATAGGTTCATATTCGTTTGTCAAAAGAGTGGACTATTTGTTAAAATATATTGGACGAATTATGTAACGCAATCAATTTAAATATAATATACGATTTGATATATTTGTAAAATATATAAATATTCAAACATCGAAGTTTACAAACAAGTAAATATTTCATATATATTTTGCTGGCCGGATACTTTTGTCTGTAAATATTTATATTAATTTAATTTTAGTCCACTCTTTTAACGCTTAGAAGATTAGTTAAATATTTACAGGTATATATAAAAATATATTAAATCATAGTCTGATGGCACTTGGTTGCGTTGTAAAAGGGTAGAAATTATAAATTTTATTGCATTTAATAAATTTCATGTTTATATAAAGAAATCGATCAATTTTTATTTGGACACATTGGAGAATATAAAAGAACAATAACATAAAATAATCCAATTAATTATGTCGGCACACAATAATCTACTATTTATCAAGGGAATGTATAAAAATTATCTTCAACTATATCAAATGTTAATTCCTCAACAATAAATACTATAATCTTTGGTTTCATTTAGTCGTTCGCTTACAAAAAGTACAATTTATCATTTAAAACCTCCGTTGCAAAGAAACGCGTATTGAATACTTACAGACATGTGTATGTTATAATGTTCCGAATGCGAAGACTTACATCTATGGTTCATAAGAACAACACCCATCAAATGTAGCTCACAATAATTGTTATTAGCCCGTGCGCTTTACAATAAGAACTCGTGAAAAATACGACATGAATTACAAAGATTGACACATAAAGACTGCATTTTGGCACTATAATAGACTCAATGTGAGCTTAATTTGTAGGTACCTATTTCTTCTAGAGAGGTAAGTACTAAGTAATAGTCAGTTCTAGATCACCTGCGTGTGTAACAGAGAGAAGTTGTAAGTGTAGGTATTGCTCTCAGACCTGTTTCACGGTAAAATACTTATAAGATTTTGCAGAAGATCAAAATCTGATTTACCGCGGTGCGTCTTCAGTACGAAGAACTCTCACTCACTACTGATACTTATTTGATAGATAAGTCATTGCATAATAGACTTTGTTGTGTAGTCACCTGATAACATGCAGGTTCATAATTACTACAGCCACTATCATATCAGATAAGATATCGACACGTGTTGCGAGTGAAATACTGAGAAACACCTATACATAATAAAGACCTGTCTGTGTAAATGCAAACTATTGCAAGTGGGCCAGCTGTTTGGGCAATGCGGCCACCACCCTGACTCTGTCGCTGAACTGTGGCGGGGGGGCGATTACGGGGACCGAGGGATCCGCGGGGCCGGCCGGCTCTTCAGGTGGAGGGGGCAGTTCGACCAAAGACACGGCAGCCTTCACCCTCCGCCCCGGAGCCTTATCAGGATCCACGCCGAGTCTTTCTGCGGCCGATTTGCCTCGAGCGCTGCCTATAGTCCCCCTTAACAATGCGGCCGTAGCCCGTTTCCTTGTAAGCGAATTGTGTCTTTGCATCGGAGGCGGAGGCGTCGCGATGCTTTCTGAAGAACTATGCACGGGTTCGGTACTGATGACGTCATTCGAGGACTTAACAGTGACGGAGCTGCAGAACGACACCTTGTCCCTCCGTGGTTGGGGCTTGGCTTGCGCTTCCTGGTCAGAAGAGACGCCGGACGAGGAGTTGTCCCCATCGTCCCGCTCAGCTGTGCCTAACTCGTCCCCGCAAGACTTGGACGACTTGAGACGGGTTCTGATCTTCTGTATTTCGTCCACTGAGAAGGAATGCTGCATCGAGCTTGACCCTGAACTGCTGCCACTGAAATGACATATGCCGTTAGATAAATTATTGAGGAGCAAAATGACGCTGGCCCCATAGTAAAGCTGGTTGAAGACAAACGAAGTAACTCGATTGAAATGATACACATAAACAATATGATTTTTTTCATGTCTAATAGTGGAAAAAAGACTTAAAGATGGTTTTAGGCACATGAGATGTTGAAAAGGAAATAAATAGGAGAAAAGAGCGACAAGATGATGTAATTCTTCATACAGATAACAAACACATAATATGAACGGGCTCTCAAGAGCGACAAAACATAAAGCTTTCCCCAAAACATAAAAATTAATAGAGCAATAATAATTGTACCTTTTAAATGAAACGTAAGATCAAAATCAATTGTAAATAGTATAAATTGCCCCATCTTTCTCGTAAATTATAGTTGCGTACATTGGTCTCCTGAAAACGGTATATTTAAATAAAAATACGTACGTTCAAAGAGTAAAATAATTTACCCAAAAAAGGTGCAGATGCTAATTTTTACCTGGCATTGCTGTTGGCGCTAGTTTCGGCGACCGCTGCTGGTTCGGCTTTCGGTTTCTCGGCCTCGTCTTCCGATTCCGACATGCTGTAGTCCGGCTCCGGTATAGGTGGCGCTGGTGTCGAACTCTGAAAAATAAACAGGTGGTTTTTATTAGATACCATAGAATAATAATTTCGTTCGATATAGAAAATCAATTGTAACTGTCAAAGAATATACATAAAAATGAAGTATATCAATATAATTAATAGGGATAACAGGCTCTATTGTTTGTCTCACATGTTTGTCGCCTTAATGTAAATTGAGCAGGCTTTTTTGGAAAATTGCAACCGTACGGGACCCGCCTTCGATACTTCTATTAAGAAAATACAATCTCAGGATTGGGATACTAGACAAGGGATGACAAGCTCTATCACCTGGAGCACAAAGCCCTTATGCTTCTTGAAGGACTGTCTATATTGGTTTCTGGGTACATCCATCGACTGCACTTACTTAGGACCCACCCACGCCAGAAGTGATGTGGATATCAGAAGTGGGATAGTGTAGTGGCAAGGAATAACAAGCTCTATTACCTGTCGCACAAAGCCTTTATGCGTGTTGAAGGGCTGTGCGTACTGATTGGCAGTATCGTCCGCCGACTGTGGCCGCGTCGGACCCGCCCACGAGCGAAGTGATGACGTTTTTCGCACCTGTAATGGTATCGAACTTGAAATGTATGGTGCCAGAAACGTAATGTACATGTTAAATATGTTATTCCATTTTGAGTTAGCTCGAGTTAATTAACTATTCAGGTCTGTAATTTAAGGTTTGAAAACGGACGTAGAAAGAATGGAAAAACTGTGCTTATTCATTCGGAAATTGGTTTTTTGACTGCTTATGGTTAAAAAAACAAAAACAAGTACAAAACGTCACTTTCTTTCCCAGGATAATAATAATAAAGTGATATCACAACAGACCTATAAATGATAGCTTCTATTTCCTTTTTTAATTTGTAGCAGTTGCGAAAAGATTAATACAATTTCCAAATCGTTTCAAATCAACATAATGAGTATAAAACTACTGGCTGGTTTAAACACATCGACTGACCTTTATTCATATTATTATGAATACCTCTCCGGTAAATCGTTTATCAATTAATGCAACTTTATACATTAGTTGCAACTTGATACGAGCAACAAGACACTACAATTTTATTTATTCTTAGTGTAATTGAAAGATGACCAGATGAATACCCCGGGTGACGTATTTGACATTTCCCTCGCCAGTTTTAAGCTCTTGCTTTGTTATTTTTTCGACCGTAGGTTTGAAGCTTTAGCTTTAGCTTCAAACCTACGGTCGAAAAAATAACAAATCGCTTTCCATTCGGTATTAAGGTGATATATCGTTCGTGCAAAGGTCCCCGTTACTCCAGGCGGAAAGATCCGCAGTGCCAGAGAGACGGAATCGGGGAAAATTGTCAAAAAGTCGATTTTAAATTAATACAAAATTAACTAAAATAGCTATGAAAATTTTCATTACCAGTAATTTAGGTACTGTTAAAACCCACCTAAATAAATATTTTTGAAGTCTGTATGCTATCCCAGATTTTCAGAATATCAAAAAAGTGTAAATTTTTGGCATTTTTATTAATAAATATTATTAATAAATAATTAAAAAAAATATTTCTATCAAGTAAAATTCCTCCAATCGCGTTTCTGATAGTCCAAAATCCAGAAAAAGCTCCTAAAATTGTTATACTAATTTATTTAACTTGGGACTTCTTTTGAACAGCAGATAAATAACTTCAAAAAGTGTGATTTTGACGATTTACCCCCTTAATAATCTACTCTAGACACTAATTTTGGCTAATGTTAGAGCGGTTTCACTTTTAAAAAAGTTTCTAAGATAGGCGAGAGGATTGTTTTTTTTTAAGTTGTAGTTTTACCACATGCTTGTTGACATTGCCAGCTGGCCGGTACGCGACGGTCTCGAGGTCTCGCGGCGATGCATACAGCTTGGCCTGGTCCGAGGGGCGGAAAGTGGAAGCGGGGGGCGCGGCGTCAGGCGGCGGCGGGGGTGGATGGGCCGGCGGAGGGACGCGACGACCTGGACCTAAAAAAATTAGAAAAATATAATTCTGGACATATTTAAACGAACTTTAAAATCAATAGAAATAAAGGGTAAGGCACTACAAAAAAACAGCTCAGGACTTATATAGAGTCCTGAGTAAAGCGAGGGGTTCAAGCTGCCCAAGACAAAGACAGGCTTTATTCCAGAGGAGCATACTCTACTTTTCACACCTTCTGCGAGACAATAAAAAGCTCGACATTTTTTATCAACATTAATAATTCAATAAAATTCACTGACAATCACAGCACCAAACACCGTCTTTTGTTTCACATTGAATTCTGCTTATGGTGGCCAGTTCGATTTTCGAACAAACCTCTTTACAATCCCATATGGGCATTTGTTTTCCACGAGTTTCCACACGAATTTGACGTTCCAAATTTCAAATTTAAATCACTTTAATCACTAGGGATTTTCATTATTTTTATATCCCTTGAGATATAATGCGTTACTTTACGTTGAGGTTGCATGATATGTAGTTGGACATTGTCGAGCAGGTGGTGTGAAAATAAATATTACGCCCTTCAAAAATTATAATTTCCACTACACACTATAACGCTTTCTTGGTTGTCATAAAAAAATAACTACGAGGCTACTTCACTCCACTACGTTCGCGACTTGTTATACCTAACCTTCCGGCTCACTTCAACGCTGAAGGGTTTCTGGGTTGTTATAATAAAATTGTCACCAAGGTTATGTATGTCGTTCGCTCCACTACGTTCCGCGACTCGCCATATCTAACCTTCTAACCTAACCTACCGGCTCTCTTCTGCGCTAGTTTTCTACGGTGGTTAAAGCTGAAAGTGTTAATACTCGTATTATAGTGTAAAGTTGTACCTCTTATAGTGGAAATCATTATTTTAAATGTTTATTTATAGTGAAAGTATTCATATTATAAGTACAATGAGTTTTTTTAAAGCTAATATTATTTTCAAAGTGAATTTATATATTGCTAGCTTTTGCCCGCGGCTTCGCCCGCGCTGATTTCGTTTTTCCTGGGATAGCCAATGTCACTTTCCGGCCCATAAACTATCTCTACGGAAAAAATCACGTCGATCCGTTGCTCCGGTGCTGCGTGAAAGAAGGACAAACCAACAAACACACTTTCGCGTTTATAATAGGGGTACTAAGTGTACGGATAGAGCTACGAATATCCCATATCAACATTTCCCCTTCCCACTTGCTCCCATTGCCCACGTGGTACATGGGGCAAGAACACTCGGCTGATGAGGGGTGGTATTAAAAAAGTTCCTCAAAAAGGCATACAAAACAGATATTTTTCTTTAGTCTTGAGGCCCGTTTTTGTGATTTTTTTCTATATAGGAAAGTTATCGTAATTGCGTTTTTGGCCTGTCGGGACACTAAAGCATGTCCTTGAAACTGACATTAATTTTTTGAAATTTTTAAGTACTAAATGAATACCTATAAAGATGTCTGCGAAAACTGCATTTTGCTTTAAATATCGCGGTTCAAACTCGGAAACATCTCTGATACTCCCTCGTGGATTCATATCCTGACATGTACAGACCCTGCGTTCAAGCTCCCTGCTTATAAACGATTTTGATGGCTTTGACACCGAAATGAGAACTGCCTGTCATGCTGGCGTCCGTTCATATGTAGTGAACGCTGCCGTAAGTACGGTTTTCAGTCGACAACATGCTTACTTGCCTTGGTGCGACTCACGCACTGCCATTAGAGATACATCCACGATGAGTACATACCATGGACATCCTCGCTGGACCTGGTCCGTATCAGCTGCGTGGCGTGCTCGGCCGCAAGGTCCGGTGTCGAGTGGAAGTCTCGCCTGAGAGTTGGCGTGCTTTTGCTCCAGAACTGGAAACATAACACAACGCACTTTATATACCGTCAGGATAAGTCATTCTTCGCTCGCGACGATACAGGGGCGCGGGGGCGGCGGCTTTATGTTTACAAGCCTGCCGCCCACTCCCCGCGCGATTCCTTTTGTCGTCATATCCCATCCCCCCGCGTCCCTGTAACTATGCGGGTGAAGACTGACTTTTCCGGTTTGCCTATACCTATCGTACGTATATAGTGTTTATCATTTTTTCAAGGCAACGAGGTGTCGTTTGCATGACGAGATCACAATGAAAAATATTCCCAATTTCTCCAAATACGCGTTAAATAAACATTAGTTTTTTCAGAGATCAGTTATCTCAGTATGAAGGTATACGTAAAGTCAAATCCCTTAAGAACCCGCTCCGAATCGTACTTCATACATATCTAAAAACCATAATAACTCGCGAAAGTGGAACAATTGAATCAAATAAATTTTAGGCTTTTATTTACATGGTCAATATAAAGTGGTGTACGTCCCTGATTTTTTCACAAACATCGCGTTAAATACCAGAAAAATATTTTAAATAATGGGTTTTCACCCTAAAATCGAGTACTTTTACAAGGCTTCGTTAAGTGACTTATGAACATTTAACAAGCAAAGTAAGCACATACACCACTTGGAAGTATCATCAATATTCTAATTAATTAAAACAAAATAAAAAATAACTAGTAATCGAGGCACAATTAAGGTAGGCATTCGGAAATAATTATTATTTCAAACGCAAAGGGCGAGGCTCGCTCAGCACAGTTCGAACGGCGTGGGGCAAAGCGTGAGGCGCTTGTTTAGATCAGCCAGCCAAATATGCGCTTTATTGTCGCGATACGTCTCGCTTCGTATCGGAGTTGGCGTCGACCTGCACCGGGTTCTTAATAACTATACACTGTTTGAATATGTGTAAGTAAAAGCCATTGGTTAATAAGCGGATCGTAATATTGTTGTTTTCTTTAGTCAGGAACGTAAAAGATAACGGGGTGCACGTTCCTGATTCAAGAAAATGATATAAATGATCGTTATTTATTGGTTACTTATCGTAACTCAACGGTATATTGAAAAAAAAATACCTAAAATGGATTTGACTATACATGAAAGTACATACATTTATTTAGCTGTAACCTAGAAGCCGAGTCGGTGCGTGAACTGGCTGGAGTTCAGCCCGAAGGCGGACTTCAGGTACCCCCGCAGCAGCTTCTTGTCGGGTCGCACGCTGATTGCCTTCATTACTGTAGCGTCCAAGTAGTGTTTTGGACCTTCCCTGGAACGCAGATCTAAACCAGGGCCAATAGAGTTGCAAGATGTTAGTTACCTTTCCCCTGGACCTCTTCATCTCTGCCACGGAGGCGTAGACCCGGCCAGAGGAGCCACGCGCGGGCGAGTAGGGGGGAGAGTTGGTCCCTCCTTGGAACGCTGATCGTATCATCATTGCGTTGTTGCCGCCGCTGGGGACATTGATACAAACATAGTTTAGTCCAGTCTATCTAAGAATGTTTGTATGGAGTAGGTTGAGTTAAATGTACACTGGGTGAAAGTTGGGAAAATATCAGTGAACTAGCTGAAAAATTTTAATTCTAAAGAATCTCATATATATTTTTTTTCAAAAGAATCACATTTTTTAGACCATGGCTAAGAACGATATTAGTAAGATCCTGATCTTATTATTTTGGTAACATATAAAAAAATATTTTCTTCCGGGGGAGAGATATGAACATACTATTATTTCAAAGTCATTTTACTAGTGTATCTTTAATTCGACCTTAAATCTTTCATTTACTGGACTAATTAACATTTATACGTCTGCACTTAGACAAACTACATATCTTGAAGTTAATGCACTTGTACCATGTAATGTATGTAATTTTTATGGCTGATGGTAGCTAAAATTTAAATGTGTATACCTATACGTAGGGCGGCTGACATGTAATCTCCTTGGTCAGAAATATATACAAAAATAATGCTGGCTGATATAGATTTATATTCGTTTGTTATTCTATTTTCAAAATGTATTACATTCATTTGTTTATTGCATCACGTTTATTTGTCTCCTACAATTGTTTCGAACATGTCGGTAGAGAAAGTGAAAATGGATAAAATCGAGCAGCGTGCGGTGATTAAGTTTTTGACTAAAGAAGGGAATACGCCTTCGGAGATCAGACAGCGTATGTTACGTGTGTTTGGCAGTTCGTGTTCTTCCGAATTTGTTATAAAGTTTTGGTCAAGGCAGTTTAAATTAGGTCGTGAGAGCCTCGAAGATGATCCTCGTAGCGGAAGACCAGTTTCGGCCGTCACCGATGAAAATGTAGCCAGGGTGAAAAAAAATATTTTAGAGGACCGACGAGTGAAGCAGTGGGAGATAGCTAGAGATGTGGGCGTAAGTAAAGAGCGAGTCAATGAAATAAGTCATGAGCATTTGAACATGTCCAAGGTTAGTGCACGTTGGGTCCCTAGAATGTTGACTGCATTTGACATGGAGAGGCGTGTCAAATGTTGCGAAGAGTTTTTGGACATGAGTCGAGGGAAAGAGGAAGAAATAATTTCTAGAATTGTAACATGTGATGAGACTTGGATTCGACAATGGGACCCGGAAAGTAAGCAAGAGTCGTTACAGTGGAAATTGAAGGATGAGAAGCCGCCTCGGAAATTCAAGGTCTGCCCATCGGCCGGTAAACTTATGGCTACAATCTTTTGGGACACAGAAGGGATTTTGCTCATAGATTATTTCCCGAAGAAAACTACAATGAATGCTGATTATTACTCAAACTTATTATATCAACCAAGAGAGACAATAAAAGAAAAACGGCGAGGTAAACTAAGCAAAGGAATTCTGATTTTGCACGATAACGCACCAGTGCATACCGCACGCACAACAAAGCTAGCAATTAAAGACAATGGCTTCGAAACCATTGACCACCCCCCTTATAGTCCAGATCTAGCCCCCTGTGACTATTTTCTGTTTAGACTTCTCAAGAAAAACCTCAGGGGACGAAGGTTTATGACCGATGACGAAATGAAGGCAGCGGTTTCTGACTATTTTGACGACACACCGATTTTTTTTTTTTAATGGCTCAAATTCAATATTTGAAAAATGTAATAAGTGCATTTTATTAGCAGGGGACTATATAGAAAAATAAAAATAAACTATCCAGTTACGTCTTTTCTTTCATAGTTAGGTAGATTACTTTTCAGCCTCCCCTCGTATATAAGTTCCCATACATCAGTTTGTAGCCACAAATAAGGTGTAAAATTCTAACGAAATCTAGACGGCGTTGCTAAATCCTCTAACGAACATGATGCTAAAAAAGACCGATTGGTGACGCTAGTGGCACAGCGATGTCACGTAACATAAAAATAATTCCCACTTCGATAATAGATAACGACATAATACAATGTTACTATTGCCAGCAGAAACAAAACCACCCTCGCTGTTTCCACAAACCATGATATCGAGGAAGCAACGAAGGAACGAGAAAAGTCGAAAAAGGAACAAGGAGGAAAGTCACAATCAACATCGCGAGTTCTTAGAAGAGGGACCTGTCTATCTATTGATACACTGATAATTATCTATATTTATAGTATTTTTGTACCTGCATGTGATTTATCGTGAAGCAATGAATACACATATCTCTTTCTCTTTCTATCTATTCTTTTGGTTGTATAGTATAAGTGGTTCAGATACCTGGCAGCGGCATCGGCCTGTCTCTGGAACAGCTCCTCCAGTTCGGCGGCGGTGATGCGCCCCGAGGCAGGTCGCTGGCGGATGGATGCCGTGCGCGGCGCCACCGGCGTGCCCGACATTGGAGTCCCATCTGAAGATACAAAAGAAAATGTATGCATAAAAGGCGCAGTATTTACTAAACTTGGTAATGCAACAAGAATATTTATAATAGTAGGTATTCAACAAAAGAATAGAACATAAAACAAGAATATTATTATGATTAGATAGAAAGGGCTAGAGTATTCTGATTATAGTAGTAAGATCGCCGTACTATTGCTTCCTCCATGCTGCGTCACAGATTCAGCTGACGAAGATTTGCCAGCTACACTCAGGGGTTCACAGCTCTCTTCTTTTTCTCCACCGTTTTCTGTAAAAGTTATAACTACATAACATTGTATTTTTTTTTCAAGGTGGATGTTCCAAGTCAGTTTTTATAAAAAAACTGCCTTTGACCATCCACCATAATATACATATGCCGCATAAACATATCAGAATTTCTTCCGAAAATACACGAAATATTGTAAAAAAAATTGTGAAAAGTGTTGATGACATCATTTACCTATAGAAAATAGAAATCTAATACTTTCGTTATTAAACTGCTGATTGAAGCAAATCAATTTAGTAAAGAGGAATTGAGATATTCTCGGGCCTTATTATTGCCTAACTTCAACATCTTTTGATTGGCTAAAAATGATGTGAATGTGTGATGTCATTTCCAGCCAATCAGGATACATTTGAAAGCGATAGTGATAGATGTTAAAGTAAGACAATAAGGGGGCTGGTTCAACCGGTGTCAGCGACTATTGTCTATACTTATACTTACTTAAAACCTAAAACCAACCCGTGGAGGAAGCTCGGATGTAAACTATCACTTCTCCCTGGACTGCAGCGTTACTTGGTTTGTGGACTCCAGATTACCAGGTTCGGACGGATGGACTGTTCATAACGATTCTCTTGATTCGGTAGGAATTTCCTAAAATCCCTTATCGGATGTCTACGTTATACAAGACACGTACAGTTCAAGTATCATGTCCCCAAAATCAGATCAGTCAGTCAACATCAATACATATAGATTTAAAGAATGAATTCTCACCTAGTCCAGCGACCATGGACTTGGCTCGCGCTCGTCCCACACTGAGCGTGGTGCGCGGGTCTCTTCTAGGCGGCGCCGGCGCAGGGCTTCGACCTGTTGACAATCATTATATATAGACTACATTTTTCTATTTATCTATAACTTACAAGGTACACTCTGGTCGGTGGAGTAACCGCCATTCTTCTCTACCTTCTAATGATTTGACCTCTTAATAGGACATAGCATCAACTTGTATTATTTGTATTGAATTCGTTGAGTATTGAAAGGACTAAACGTTCTCATCCTCAGACCAGACAAGATTTGCCTTATTACTCTGATTGTCCGTGCTCTCCACATTTTCTTCCACGTATTTCACCGACATAAACACAAAATTATACATACGTACTTCTATTTCACACGCACACTATTACAACACATGGAAAAAGGGGACGGCGCGACAACCTGTGAGTCTACCGCGTAATTCTCATTTTCATCAACATCAACTTGAGATTGAAATTTGACGTGCGTGCGACGACGCCCGCCTAACATGCCATCTCTTTTGCACGCGTTGAATTTCTCATGCATTTGCTTGAAGTTGATACAAATGAGAATTATGCGGTAGAGCCCCTGTAGCCACGGACAACACAACACTTCACATTTCTATTGACATTGAGATTGGGTCTAGCATGCGGCCAATTTCTTTTTTCATCACCCTGTTTCCCGAGACCCAGCTATACTCGTATATAAACACATGTTACGTTGAGGTGATTACCTCCAGCATGTTTCCTGGGCAGCGTGGCAGCGTATGGCCGGCCCGAGCTGGAAAGCTGGCTCTGAGACTTGCTCGTGGGGACTGTGCATGTAGCATGCTCGTTGGCTCCTGTAACCACAAACGATTGCAAACTTTTTAGTCTTCTTGCATTCGTAAGAGGAGACATAGTATGTCCAACAGTGGACCATAAATATAGAAAAAAAAAATGAACGTTTGTGCGGTCTAGTGGTTTGAACGTCTCGACAACGATCCGAAGGTCGTGAAATCTAATTCCGTAGGGGCACTTGTGTTTAATCTGCCTGCTTCAGAAGACATGTAAAGTTGTAGGTACATATTTTTGTCCGAAGTACGGCAACAGAAAGTGACGTATTTACCCTAGGCCCTAAAAAAGCTAAGGCCCGGAGCGGCGCTCAGCTTTGGGCGCCTTTCATAATTAATCGTTACC
Organism: Ypsolopha sequella; assembly: GCA_934047225.1. Classification (NCBI taxonomy): domain Eukaryota; kingdom Metazoa; phylum Arthropoda; class Insecta; order Lepidoptera; family Ypsolophidae; genus Ypsolopha; species Ypsolopha sequella. Next base: position 5,729,447 of record OW203985.1, read on the forward strand.
TATCTTTTAATTTATGTTGCTTCTTGACTATAAAACTTTATTAAAAAAAAATGTCTATCTAAAAATAAATTAAATATTGAATAAATGGTGTTTATATCTTTGTATGGCCTTTTGAGTTTTTCATTATCATCATTCTGGCGGTCATCCTGGAGGAATTGCCCATACTCACACACGCTGGGCAGGCGGGTTGGTAAGCGTGGTGCCGGAACCCTCGCACCAGTGACGCACTGCCCGTAACCAGTCTGTTCCATATAAGGCCCGGCTATTAGAGATGGATATACCGCCATCCATCGGTCCCAGGCATGGTGGGCCTCCTGTTTTTTTGCCTGTGAGCTGTCCTCTTAATTTCCCCTGAATTACTTCAAGGGGGTCTCCAAGTAAGATGGTGGTACCTCCACAGTCGAGCCCGGGATCAGCTCTACCACCTACCAATTTATTTAAATATTTGTGCTTTTTTCTCGTTCATTTATGGGACAACATATCTTAAAGGCCCAGGGCGCCAAATCTTAAAATACGCCACTGGCAACACTGCTCACCCATCACGCTCGGACTTAACAATCGTCGGAGAAACGCAGTGACTTGCATTTCACCGACCATACTTGTGATACTCGGTAACACATCCGACAGCCCCCCGGGCGTTCTTGTCGTGACAATGTATTTATTACATTTCTACTTGCAGAAACAAAAACAAAATATCACCATTGACACTGTTCAATGACACGACGGTCATAGAGACGAGCGCTCCTGAACTCCTGATCAGCTCCACGACGTGTTCATGCGACGCCGCTGACACGTCCTCGCCGTTTATCTGGAAACGTTACAGATTAGTTTAGATGAGACATTTTCTATTGTGAACAGTCAGTAAAGAAGGCGCGCGTCAAGCTGTGCAGTATCCTCCCCTACCCCCTCGTTGAAGCTCCGAGAATTTTGTGACTAACTTCAAGTCAGCCCTCTGTGCTAGCCCGAACTGTACACGTATAGTTTTAAATTGACCAACCTGATTTATGAAAAGGAAAAACAAATAAGGAATTTGCAATGTTTACAATACGAATACAGCTGCGATGGTGTGGCCATGTTTCCCGAATGTCTGATGCCAGGGTGGCTAAGCGCATCTTCTACTCCGAACTGCAGGAAGGGAAACGGAAACAGGGCGGCCAATTTCTGCGGTATAAAGATGTGCTTAACCGCCACATGAAGAAATGTGCAATAGACCCAGCACAATGGGAAACACTGGCAGCAGACAGACCACATTGGAGGCAGGCTGTGAACACTAAGGTGTATGCTTTCGAGTCGATTAGACGCGCTGAGCTCGACACAAAACGACACCAGCTTAAGGCTCGACCACCAGTGGCCATCAATTATAATATAGTTGGAGGGGTGCTGACGTGCAGTGAATGTGGCCGCACGTTCACTGCAAAAATCGGCTACGTCAGCCACGTGAGGGCTCACCAGCGCCGCTCTCAGCATTGACAGTCGCTGTGACCGAAAACGGCCTTGAAGAATTGACATGACTTGACATATACAAGGTGACTTTTTGATCATCGTCCAAATTCATACTAGAGGCTTGGTAAGCGATCAGCATCATGATTCGATATAACCATTTTTGTAAAATTCGTATAATAAAATTTCGACTTCCCATAGTAATTCACTACCAGTCCTTAGTGCATCACTATGGGAAGTCGAAATTTCATTTTATGAATTTTACAAAAATCGTTATTTGTTCATGATGCTGATCACTTACCTAGGCTCAAGTATGAATTTGGACGATGTTCACAAATTCACCTTGTATACATATGAGAATGCGCCAGCTGAAAACCAGTGCTGTAAAGTTACTTAGAACTTGCAACAAATACTAATTATAGTCCCATTTCCTATGCATTTTCTTTCATTTTTCAAACTCACGCTCGTGGCATCAGCTGGGTATGTGCAATTGTTCTACAAATCCGCTGACAACGCGTTTGTCGCCACAAATCCACAACTCACCGCAATAAGAAAGTCTCCCTTCTTCAGGCCGGCGCGATCGGCCACGCCACCTGCATCGACATCGTCCAGGTATTGCAGCCCGGGACAGCGCTCCGACGGCCGTAGCTCCATAAGTGGCGAGGAGGCTTTAGCTCCACGCAGTACAAAACCGAACCCTCGACGCGCGCGGTGTAACACTACTGTCCGGGTTTCCGTATTGCCGAAGCTGTTGAAAAGTAATTAAATAAACAAGTATATCAGAGCTCCTCACATCCAGATTTACTTTTCTTTCTGCGTTTCAATACTGCAATGATATAATGTTAAAGTAGGGCCACTGAGTGATGGCACTTATGACAGCTGCATTTAGTGATGAGGTACATTTCAAATTTCGGTTAAAAATAAAAATCAAGTGTGAGTTTACTCAACATTAGGCACGTCATTCAACATTCAGCATAATGATACAAAAGGAAAATGTGCCAAAACCAGTGGCGTAGTTATCGGAAGGCTATGCGGTGTAGTGCCCCGAGGCCCACAAGAGATGTTTAAATATCTAAATCGAAAAAAGTATTTTACTATCATTTATTTTCGTTTAGTTTAACTTCGTCATTGTTTTGTTTTTAATTAAATATTATTGCGTAACTTGGCGACCTCAAACACACCTATAAAAAATGAGAAACTTTTTTTTTTAAATTCTTTGTTTCTGTACGAATTCTATTGCACAATAAAGCAACATTCAAATCGAAAAATAATAACCGAAACAAGTAGTACATGACTATCAACAATGAAGTATTAAATTTTTTAATTCACACTTGCTTATAAATAATTACGATACTTTGTAGGCATTTAAACGTCATAGGCACCATCACTCAGTGGCTCTACTGTAATGTTAATGTTAGCTAAATAAGTGTCAGAGTCGAGCGGGAAATCGTTGCGTAACGGAAGTTCTGTGTCCGGCAAATATTTCACATTTTTTTGTTTGTTTACTTACCTTTTCTTTATCCTTGGCGCAGTAGCACTGTACGTTTTGCTAAGTGCCATTTCTCTTCTGCCCGTCACCCTTGAATGGTGGATTGGTCCCGACGATAATACCTGAAAATTTAAATTAAAGCAAACATTGACACAGGATTCCTTAAAAAAAAACCGGCCAAGTGCGAGTCAGATTCGCGTACCTTGTGCTCAACTTTTTTTAAATCGTTATAGTTTTCCTGTAATTGGCCAGTTATGATCTGTAATCGACATTTTTTTCATATTTTTCGGTCTCCCAGTTTCGGAGATAAGGGGGGGACATACATATTTTTGTGGTTTTATAAAGATTTCTCGACCTACAGTGCCTGTAAATATACTAAAAGTATATATTTTTACAATTTGCTTTTTAATATCTACAATTTGATACACATATTGTATTTTTAGGATATTTTTATTTTTCTCACCTTTGTTTTCGAAATATTTTATACTATTTAAAATTTTTCTTTTTTTTTTACACCGTAATATGTGGACAAATTAATGCTATTTTTATGCCAAATTTCATGTCTTTATCTTTAACGGTGCTAAAGTTATGAGGCTGTGACATACGGACGGACGGACGGACAACGGAGTCTCACCATAAAGGTTTCCTTTGTGCCTTTTAGGTACTATGGAACCCTAAAAAGAAGGTTTCTAAGTTTTCATTACCTGATGCAAAGCATTGTTTTGTCGTAAGCGCACTTCCTGAACACATTGCGATGGGAACAATCCTGTGGCCCCCGAACCTCTCACTGTGCCTTCTAGAAAACCATCATCCGTCGCTCCAGTCACTGCAATAACAATTAATAATTTGCTTAATTATTTGGTACTGAACTTGTTAATACTGGGACATAAATACCAGTGAAAAGTCGGGGTCTTTCTATTAGTAAAGCAAATTGTTAATATGAACTATGGTTTTGTGGTGTCGAACAGAAGTTATTCTCATGGAAAATGTCAGGTGGAAACTCCAAAACCTCTTTTTTAAATCTTGATGGAAATTCATTGGAAATTACCATCAAGTATGAACAATGAAAGTTAGTAAGTACCTTCAATAATATCACCCTGGTTCAAACGGAGATGGCCATTTGCGTTAGGCTCATAAGTCTGTAGACAGACTACGGTGGCGCCAGTGGGTTGCAGAGAGCAGGTGGTCGTATCAGAGTTGCTCGTCCCGACCCCACTCGAGTCCGATATGATGTCACTAGTGTCCCCAGCGCTCTTGTCTGTCAACATGATCGTCATTCCTGACGAATAAATTCAGCCGGTCGGAATATGGTGCAATTGAAAATCCTAATCACGGCACCAATTTGTAATCACGATAACATAAAACAAATTTTGAATAGAACCGTGATGATAATAAATAAGAAGCTTATTTCTAAGTATTATTCTAAAACAAGGGGTAACTCAGAAATAAAAGACTTGTTGGAAAAGAACTAAGCGAAGGAAGCGGGTCGTGAAAACATCTACATACGGTTTCGTACATAAAGGCACATAGAACATGCAGTCGAGATGATGGTGGTGTCGTGAGGCTGTGCATGGTGATGGTTGTCGTTCACACATGGACCGAGTCTTCAACGTGACGAGTTCAAGTGATCCGTGGATGGTTGTGCTTATTTAATTGGGTATTTACTCGTATATTTTAATATTTGCTTGTTAGAACCTATCGATTGTGTTTACCTGTTAGAATGCTGGCATCGTCCTCGTGACTGGGATGACTGGCATCGCTAATACTGGATGATGCGGATGAGAATGGGCGGTCGAGACTGCAGGGTGAGGCGGCGGGTCCTTGGCGACGCAGCAATGCGTCCAGCTCGGCAGGGATCCGCGTGGACGACGCCAGCGAGGACCTGTCCCCTGCCTTCCACCACCCATCCCAGGCGGCTGATCTTCGTTTAGGGTTGTATCTCGGCGGGCCTCGGAACGGTACTGAAATGTGTGTGTTAGCAACCGAACAAACTAAGAAAATAAGGTATGGAGAACGAAAGGTTTAAATTATTTTTAAAGATGTCAAATTATTTAGTACGGAAATAAAATTAATACACACCAATAAAACCAAACGACAAACATAAATAAACGAACAAACTAGGTTTGATTTAGTTTTTTGTGTGTTGAAAGCTTTTTGATAATTCTTTCGTTAGTATCTAGGTATACATTTATTGAAGTATGTACATAAATATATATTGTTAAGTACATAATAGACAACCCTAAGCCGCTTATATTATAAACTTTTGCTATCGAATAGTTATAATATTATAAATACAACCATCACCATTATGATAAAGCATAATATAAAATATCTATTATGATTATACTACCTATCTAAATTATTACTAATGTGTAATGTAATGAATGTACCTACACAAATATAATGGGTGATTGGCATGCAACATATAAAAAAAATTAAAATAAATTTAAATGAATATATACACTTTGAATCGAATAACTCGAGTCGTAACTGAGTGTTACCTAACAGAAAGTAAACAAACTTCCTATACAGTCAGTTAAAACATTAGAATATAAAGCGCCAGCCATAGTGGTTAAGTCATGCAATACCAAGATATCAGTAGCACTTCGACTCACCAACTTCTTCTGTTTTGTAATTTTTGATAACCTCAGCTAGATCCAGATTACCAGCGATGACAGCCACCTGAAAATGGAGATTAATTTCATTTTTAATTTAATTTTATATTTATTCTATGAATGGATTTACATTGTTGTTGTACAGGTATTGATGATATTGATTATATGTTTTCTAGCAAAATCCATCGCTTTGGATACTCTTATTATTATTGTGTCACATTGCATGTGATTCAAACTAGATAGCCAGTAAAATTTAAATTTTGATAAAAACACTTTACTGTTTCACAATATCACTGTTTTATTAGTCCAACCGGTTTCGCCTTACGGCATTATCAAGGAGCTGTTAAAATAATAAATAAACAAAGGAATGCGTAGTTGTTGTTTACATTCCAGATGGTGAACAATAATTTCGAAGAGGGTAAACTGAAATCATGTGCCAAATTATAAATCGGGTTTTATCAAAATTATGATGATGTTTCACCAAGTGCCGACAATCGCAAGTATTAATCATGCCAGTAAAATTGTTTATTCTATGGCATGACATAAATCTACGTATACTATAAGGCGGCACCCCTTGGATCTTTTACTGCTGGGGCGCCCATGAGTTTAATTACTGGGTTTAAGCCTTTTTATGCCACGCCATTCTCTTCAGTCTGGTTATGCATCCAATTTTTGTGTCACTCGTTTTCGTTCTTCATCAATTAAGGCTTTCGGTAGGTCGGTAGGTTTCTTCCACTAGAGAAATACAAAAAAAAAACCGCATAACATGGTGTCACAAGACGTTCGTTTGAACGACTAGACTCAAGACCACAGAGGTGGTAAAAAATCGCGGGTTCAATTCCAGTAGGGGCACATTAGTGATAAATCACATTCGGATGTAATAATCGTCAGTGAAACGTGGGTATAAGAGCGTTGACTGTGACTTGCCGCCCCCTAGGGGATTAATATCGTGACGACTTATATGACGTCACAACACGTAAACGAGCAATCCGGCAGGACGCACCTGGTAGGGCGTCTGATTGGCGAAGTTCAGCGATTCCTTGTCAGCGCCCCGGAATAGCAGCTGGCGTGCGCACGAGTCCTGCGCGTTGACGGCGCACACGTGCAGCGGCGTGTTGCCGGACGCGTTGCGCGCATTCATATCTGCGCCGTAGAACAGTAGGTGGTCCAAGTGTTGCACGAGCCCGTTGCGACATGCCTGGGGGCAGATGAATAGGTTAACGGGACACCTGACGCTAGAACATCAACATCGCCAGATTTTCAAGGGTTCGTTGATATAATTACGCTTATATTAAGTATAATTTAATTAAGTACCTAGTATAATTTCCTAATTTATGATTTCTCTAAGGAGTTAACATTAATTAGTTACAGACTGTAAAAGGAACTAGACTTTCAGACAGGTAGACAAAAATGTATATTTTTTAATTTTTTTTTATTAACATGAATTCCTGCTGTCTTGTATTTTCTTATCCCTTAGTTAAAGTAGATATAAGCCATTTGTAATATTTGTATAGTATAAGTTTTATGTAAAAAAAAAAAGACATGATCTTGCTAAGTTTCTTGCCCTTCTTCTTAGCAAGACTAAACGAATGGGCGAAGGTAGGCATATATTTATATATGTAACCTATTAGTATGTAGTATATAGGATGGGATTTGGTCGGCCGGCGCCTGGATTCGTGTTGGGGGCTCGGTTGGTGATCATTGAACCTTGTTCCTGGTCCCTGGCCGGGTCTCCGGTATGGGTTCGGGCGGTTTCATGGATTTCACCTTGTATAATATATATTTTACCTATCATTTTAATCGTATATATCTTGCTACATAAAATAAATAAACCCCTAATCTAGTTCATGTACATTTACTATTTTATTACATATATTTTTATAAGATTAAATTTTGACTTGTGAAACGTGTATTATATACAGGATGTGACCAGGCGATTATTCCGTAACTATTACAGTTATCAAAAAAATTTAAACTGATATCGAAAGTACGTTACCTAATCAGTAAAATGACATCAATAACTTTTTGAAAATCAAACTAGAAGTATCCAACATTTTGCAATTAAACATTTCCATACATTGTATCGCACAACAAGGACGTCACTTCGAACATCTGCTTTGAATACAAAATTTTGTACTTACTAAGAAATAAATATTATTCAATTAAAATATAGTTTTATTACTTTGTAAGGTTAATAAACAGTTTCCTTTAATATCAGTACTAAGCTAAAATAAACTTTTAAAATAAGGAAACTAAAACCTTTGTACTAATCTGTATGGGAATGTTTAAGAAGATGGCATACTCTAGCAACTTTTTTTATTACCCGTCCAGCACAATAAGTCTAATGGCAAAGACTTTATTTGCTTTTCATAGAGGCGATTATTTGTTGGCTCTTTGGCCTCTTTTTCTTAGACGCGTAATACTAGTGATCACGCAGCGAAACAACAAATTGGTGTGTTTTTAGCTAATATTGAAATATTTTGTAAGGAAAAAAATATTGAATTTAGGTGATATACCTTCAAATTAGTATTACCTATTTTATGAAAAAAAAATTAAGTTGATTTCTTAACCGCGTTCTTCAAGTGAACGTTTGAAAACCAAAAAAAAAAGAGGTTGCAAAACATTTTTTTTTGACAAAAGTATAAATCTTAGTACATTGTTTATACGTAAGATCCCTAGAGAAAAGATTAGTAAACCAAATATATTTTTTTCAATACAAGGAGAGTCCGAATTTCTTCAAACGAATCCTAGATAGACTGGAGTTGGTCATGCTCTCTAGGCTCAGGTACAGTCTTAATGTCAAAATTTTGGATACATCTCGTTTGATTTTCAAAAAGTTATTGATGTCATTTTACTGATTAGGTAACGTACTTTCGATATCAGTTAAATTTTTTTTTGATATCTGTAATAGTTACGGAATAATCGCCTGGTCACACTTAACGATTACAACCTGTATATCTACTTTGCAACATAAACTATTTGAATTTGAATTTAAATAACGCTTATATCCTTGAATTGTTGCTGATTATGTCAATACAATTTATTATCAGTAAATGCAAGGCCAATCGTGCTTGATTTCTTTCATCTGTTATATACTCTAATTTAAAAACTTACGCCGAAACTGATAATCACTTCTGAAATGCTTGTTTACAAGCTGGCGTTGTTCCGTTCTATCTGACTTCGAATTTCAAACACATTCTTTGGTATCACAAAACACCTTGTTCTGCCGTTAGGTTTTTTAAGATAAATAGAGCTATAACAACATCAATCAATGGGTAATTCATATCCTAGTACAGACAATGCCTTGCGTGTGCTCGGTGTAGGTGAAAAACCTTCCAAGTGCAAAATACAAACAGGCAGGTCTCGCGTATCGAGGCCATGTGTGGTTTGCTAAGCCTTTGATCGTGTTTCATGCCGGTTGCTCTACTCTGTATCACTCCACGGGATATGTGGCTATTGTATGAAGTTCAAAGGTTCGTTTTTTTCTGGTCCTTTTTGAGGGCGGGTTTTTATTAATGTTTAATTTTATCTTAACCCCCTCTTAATCATTATCACTAAAAGATAACCTTTTATTTAATATTATAATAATCAACGTTCGGAATTTGTTGACATGTAATAATAATTTAAATAGATTTTATATTTTTCGCATTTACTATGTACTAATTGATTTGACTTTTGCTGATATTTCTTCCTTTTTTAATGTGAATGTTTTTTTTTTTGTAAGTTGTTATTTTTTGCTTTGTAATTTTACTGTGTGTTATTTTATTATTATAATTTTGTAGCTTTTGTTTGTTTAGATATTTTATAACGTTTTTTAAGGAACTATATTTGTGCGCGCTTCTCGAGCAAAACCTCAGAACATTTTTTGATTTAAATGTTCTGTGAGCAAAACATAGTGCATCCTGAAATACCTACTTGTTATTGTCACCTACTTATGTAATTACCTATGTTTACAAATAAACGATTATGATTATGATTAACACAATAGATCGGAGTCCAGCCGGACCCAGAAAAATGAAATTTGGACTGTAGCCTACTATGACGTAGTTATCCGACGAGTCATCCGCTAAGAAGAGGTTTTAGAAAATTTAACAGACAAATTGTATGCCCAATATATGTCCAATAAGTGGGAAATTCAAATAAATAAATATGATGAACCAGAACAGTAAAATGCAATATTTCGTCGATTTCAGTCAAATTTTATTTCCAGCGAGACAAGTCACGCCATCTAGCAACGTTATTTTTAGTATTGCGAACAGTACAAGGAGATAGCAATCTATCCTTCCTTTATTTATCTATGTCCACGCGGACAATCCCGCGAAGCGTTCGTAGGTTACATAAATAAATTATTCATTCTCACTATCAATCACCATTCAACTAAACAAGACCCAACCATCAACAACTGACCTGATGCACCTCCTGCCACCCCTGCAGGTCCGTGGCTCCGATCGTCGCGTGATCATGCAGCAGTGTCTCACAGAGCAACGGGTCCGTTTTGCAAGTCACTGACATGTACAGCGGCGTCAGTCCCTTCCCGTCCTTGTAGTTCGGCGACGCTCCTAGTTCCAGAAGGGTCTTCACGGCTTCTAAGGAGTTCTTCTCTAAGGCTCGATGCATGGCAGTGCTGCCATCCTTCGTTCGGTAGTCGAGGAGGGCTCCCCCGTTCACTAAGGCGATTAGGACTTTCCCGGGGGTTTTTAGGCCGGATGCTATTGTTAGCGGCGTTTCTGAAATGATAAATCTCAATGTAATTTTGTTTGTCGGTGTGTCACTAAAAATCTATAGTCTCTGCCTACCTTCATGGGAGACAGGCATTATGTATGTATAGGTGGAAATATGAGATGACTAATTTAGTCAAGCGTAGCACACGAGTATTCATAATAATCGTACTATATTAAATTTTCCTTTTTGTTAATGTAGTTTTAGTTTATTAAAAGTTAATAATAAAAAGGTAAAAATGAAAATTTTACTCAAGATATATTTCGGGCTCCACTGGGCCCGGCATCAGTTGAGAATCTTACAATAAATTAAATATGACATATAAGTTATTTACAAAAAAGAAAAAAGTGAAAAAGGTTTATTTAAAATTTATCTAAATTTAATTTTCATTCAAATTCATTCATTCATTCATTACAATTTATTTAAAGAAATTATAATAATAAATTATTCATAATAATTTATTTAAAGAAATTATAATGAATGAATGAATGAATGAATGAATGAATGAATGGCCGAATGAATGAATTTGAATGAAAATTAAATGTAGATAAATTTTAAATAAACCTTTTTTACTTTTTTCTTTTTGTAAATAACTTATGTCATATTTAATTTAATGTCAGATTCTCAACTGATGCCGGGCCCAGTGGGGCCCGAAATATATCTTGAGTAAAATTTTCAGTTTTACCTTTTTATTATTAACTTTTAATAAACTAAAACTACATTAAAAAACCTCTTTGTTAATGTAACTCATTATTTTGATCAGTAGTAGAATCTATCGTTTATTTATTTTGTAGCACTTCACTTCTACAAAAAGTTCTGTAAGTATATAATAAATACAATTTTCTTTTCTGGAAAAAATGTCAGAAAGTCGAAAATAACATTCCATGATACTAAAGTTAATATTTATGCTCTCTACTTTAATGCCTTTGTTATAAGTATTACGAGAAATAATATTTCAATTTCCTGTTGTTGAAATTTTCACTTCGATCAACAATGTTGTATATTGTTGGTTGAAGAATTTTCATGAAACTACGAGGAATATGTTCTCAAAACGAGTCGTTACAAACAGAAAGCGTCTGCAGCAAAATAAAAAATAAACCGGTCAAGTGCGAGTAGGACTCGCGCCCTGAGGGTTCCGTCCGTGCCATTTAAATAAGTATATAAACTTAAATAATTTGAACAAAAATTTTAAGAAATACCTACGAAGTTTATAAACAAAACTGCAAAATTATGTTGATTCGGGTACGGAACCCTAAAGGTACATTTTGAATCGGCTTTTTCAGATTGTGTAATGTAAATACAGTATACCTACGTAACATAATATTTAGAAATTCAGAATCCCTTACTAGTTTATTTTTTTATCTAAAACCGACAACTTTGACGAACCCCATTTCTTTATTAAAAAAAAAAAATTGTACAGTACTCAATGAGCTCTGGGCAATGACACCCCACAATGCCAATGTGGGAAACAAAAAACCCTATTTAAAAACAATTAATGAACTTAAATTAACTTTTTTATTTTATTTGAATAAATAATTAATACGTAGTTATTTCTAGCCTGTAGGTATCACCTGTATCGTTCTTTCAGAATTAGATTGATAACAAATGAGATAGGACAGCAATAATAAGTACGGCGATTGATATAATAAATTAATTATTCATAAAACACAGGCAAACCAAGGTCACGGCGACATTTATCACGGATTAGCTACGCTCAGTCACAACCACGGCGCAATTAAGGGCCTTACTATTGCCAAATGGGTACTTTCTAAAGCCTACTCCTTGTTTATGGCCAAACCAAAAATAATGAAAAAATGTATTATGAATAATCAACTCTTAGACAACATATGCAACATTTTTCTGTTTCATACCACCAAAATTTCTACATGAAATTTTTTTTAACTGAATGGTGTTTTTTGGCTTAAATTTCCTACTGCTCCTAAGTGGCTTAGCTGATTGAATTCATGTATGTTTTGATAAATAGATAAACTTGATAGCTATAAACATAACATAATGATTATTCAATCGAACAATTACGTCCATGTGAAAAGTATAATTTTCTCCTATTTCGCCCTATCAAGGACGCAGCGAGCGTCGTAACAGCCACTATGCATTGCGCGCTGATATAAACGTTATTTCAATGTCGTTTCCGTTGATATTCGTACTGACAAATATCGAGTTGCTAATTTGGCGATGGTAATCGTCTTAAGAAGAGGAGTTCGTATATGAATGGAGCCATGTTACGATCAATGGTGTCAAAACGTCACTAAAGGGGGATATTGCGATTTGGCATGTGCTCTGTGTGCTCTGTGATTGGTGGAACGGCGGAGCCAACCTTCCCCGTACCTCTGCCTTCCACCCCGCGCAATGTCATACCATTTTCCCTGGAGAAATGAACTATCGGCAACTCCGATAGTATAATAATACTTAATACTAGAATAATGTTATAATTCACCATGTATATGTATAACCGTACACACACACACACGTGTATAACTTAAGTAACAATTTGAAATTAAGGCTGATTCTTGCGCGTAATTTATTTCAAGACATGTTGAATAGTCATCAGGTTTGTAAATGTAAATGGAAGATTTATTCTTATGTTAATTTGACAATTCGGCGCTCAACGAATGTAAGTAGATATTACATACATTTATTCATGATCTCAGATTTGCTGAAATCTTAAAACGAGTCATATTTTTTTTGTCATATTGAAATAGCTGAAATCAAGGGCGGATCCAGGATTTAATTTTGGAGGGCATTCTGACAATGCTACAACAGAGTACCCATCTTAAAACTCAAATATCCAATATTATTATAACTTTTGTATGTTTATTTATATATGTATGTGTATATTTTATAGGTATGTATTAATTTATTCAAGTATTTTCATGTATTTTTATATGTAAGTTTATGTCTTAATATTTATGTTTAGTTAATTGTTTCTTTTGTCTTTTAAGTTATTTGTGTAAATGAGCAAAAAGTGTTATAAATAAATAAATAAAGTTTATCACAATGTTAAAAAATACACAAGTTTTTAGGCGCCTTAAGCCCTGGGACGCTTTTGGCAAGATAAATATCTTATATACCTGTGCTTTGTAAAAGTGCATCCGAACAGAGTCGATAAGTCAAGTCAGATGTCTAGAATTCCTGGGTGTTTTTTTTTTGGGGGGGGGGGGGAAGGCATGGGGGCCTGTGTTCGCCAATGGCTGGAATAACTTTAATAAATTAAATCGTTTTTACTTTTCTAGATATCATTGTTTTTGTTAAGTGTTCTAAATCTCAACTAATAAGAAATAATTTCGTAGGTACCTTGTCAAAATAACCTAAGAGAATTTAGATAGTTGCGTTCAAAAATGGAAAAAAGCAATTAGTCTTAGTTATATGCCCGGTTCATACGATGCATGTTGGTGCAGGTAGCATGGATTACCGCACCAATAACTGCATCGCGTGAACCGGGCAATGAAAATTAAATTCTTTTTCTTATATGCCAGTAGATCAGTTGCTTACCCCCAGTCTCCTGACAGTAGAATTTTGGATTCAACCCCTTCGCACACGCTTTTGTGACCTTGTCTATTTTTGTTTGGGAGACTTGCTCCAGTAGAACAGTCACTTACTTACCCTCAGTCTGCTGACAGTGAAAGTTGGTGTCCAACCCCTTCGCACACGCTTTTGTTACCTCGTCTATTTCCGGGTAGGAGACATGTTGCAGTAGATTAGTAACTTACCCCCAGTCTCCTGAAAGTAAAAAATGGTGTCCAACCCCTTCGCACACGCTTTTGTTATCTCGTCTATTTCCGGGTAGGAGACATGTTGCAGTAGATTAGTAAATACCCCCAGTCTCCTGACAGCAGAAGTAGGGGTCCATCCCCTTCGCACACGCTTTTGTGATCTTGTCTATTTGCGCGTAGGAGACATGTTGCAGTAGATCAGTAACTTACCCCCAGTCTCCTGACAGTGGAAGTTGGGGTCCATCCCCTTCGCACATGCTTTTGTGATCTTGTCTATTTGCGCGTAGGAGACATGTTGCAGTAGATTAGTAACTTACCCCCAGTCTCCTGACAGTGGAAGTTGGGGTCCATCCCCTTCGCACATGCTTTTGTGATCTTGTCTATTTGCGCGTGGGAAACATGCTCTAAGAAGCGTCGGAGGTTGGCGCGCGAGTGTAGAGCCTTCAGCGCTTTTTCGTCCAGTTTCAGCATCTTGTAGACCCGCCGTTTGTATTTCAGCTGAAAATTGGAAATGGACATGTTTTAGTGGTAGTTGTGGGGTAGAGAGACATTGTTACTGTCATATCAATCAATCAATGTTACTAACACTTAACTTAAGACTAGACTACGTTTACAAACAGAATAATAATTGTGATCCAGTTGGTTGTTCAATAAATGATTTGATTTTCTCCTTATTAATTTATCTTAAGGGACAGGTAGTCGCCAACGACCTTGAATCGAATTATTTCTGTACAAATATCGACAGAAACTATATTGAAATAACGCTCATATTAGTGCGCACTGCATTACGTACGACGTCTCCGGATAGCGCCAAATAGGAGAAAATAATATCTTTCACATGGACGCGATGTAAGGAAAAAAAACTCCATAAACAACTTTTCTAAATAATATTTTCTTTTTATTTTAGTGCAAGAACCATACAAATACCGTTAGTGGTTCCAAAAGATTACTTAATTTTAGTCTAAAGACAGCTTGACTTTGAACAATATTTTCATACAGTTTTTTTAACGCAAGAATAATTTTCAGAAATTAGTTTTTTTCCTTATACTTTAAGTAACACTTTGTATATTTATCATAATTTTTAAACATCTCATTTAAGAGAAATATCGTTATCAGTAAGAGTAATTTTTGGATGACGCTGGAACAGGCGCCTATTAAAAATGTTGGCGGCACGGATCTCAATATTTCACAGCCATTATAAAGCATTTGGAACTGATATTTATGTATTTCATTTATCATATCTTTGACATCATTTTTGTAATTGCTTTTCTTTATTGGTTAACAAAAGACCTCTCGTACTTCCTTGGGGGATTTTTGTCACGACGATGTATTTTATTTCATTTAAATGTTGAAAGAATCTTGATAAATGTAAGTATTCGAAAGTAATAAACGAAGTATTTAAATAAAAAAATATGATGGACGATGTTGAACTTTAGGAAATTATATTTTTCAAATAAATGTGTAGAAAAATATTATTTCATTTGAAATAAAATTAAATAATGTGTTCATAATTATTATAATCTTCGTATTATAGTTTTAATTATTGCCAAATTAAAATCGAAGTGCCCATTAAAGAGAGGAAGGCATAAGCTTTGAAAAAAAATTAATTGAATCATAGTTCCAGCGTCATAACGACAAATCTTGAAAAATTAATTATGATGACAAATCAGCTTATTGGTAAAATTCAAAGTGTTTTCAAATTGTAAAAGTTTTTATCATGATGCCCACTTTAAATTTTCCGACAAGTTTTCGCATTGATATATAATTCTGAGAGGTTTCGACACTCAATTCAAATCAAAGTCAAGTGCAGTTCGGTTTTCGGTATAAAATAAATGTGGAGTCAACAGAGTCCATCTACACTGATGAAAACCCTAAATGACGTACAGTAAGACCTCGTTAAGTTATATATACACTTGCAGACCTACATTAGCTCCTTTAGTGAAGGATATAAGATATAGGTACAAAGTCAAAAGTGTATAGCTTGAAGTGATCTTGACTGTACAACGTGAACAGATTAAACAAAACCTCCATCCACATTCTTCACTCATAGAAAAAGCATGATCCTTACCTCTAGATACCCTACAGGTCCATTGAAGGGGTAGTCTCCAAGCCTCCGCTCCTCGTCCAGAAACTTCCCAGCCTTGCCGTTGACTGGCGGGCAGAACAGACCATAGTTGAAGCTCTCCTTCAGCTCCTGGACAAGAGACACCACCGGTTAGAGGGAGGTAGATGCAGGTTTACCAGCTCACTCATGGATTCGGTTGCACTTGGTCGTTGTTTATTTAGGAGCTCTCCAGAAAACAGGTTTTAGAAAGGTCACGATCAGCATCACATTAATGGTGAGGGTGGGGTTTACCGTAGTTCTTTAGTTTAGAATTGGTGGAGTTAGGAACCTTTTCATCGGTCAAGTAACGAAAACATGGGAATTTTAAAACACCGTCACCGTATTGCTACGGGAGAGGGTGAAAACAATATACATCACGTAGTGTTTACAGCGCCTCTTAATTGTTCATTTTGCGAATTGTAAAAATTCGCGTCTTCAGATATTTTACTCCTATTGCACGACTAACATATACATATCTTAGTGGTTGGGCGGTCGTACAAGCAAAACGTCCAAGAGCAATCGATTTCTGATTTTATATGCGATCTAGTTGGAATAAAAGGATATCAACATGGAAAACAATCAGTGTTGTACACAACATGCATTCTCGGTTATTCGAAACAATAAAAACAATTAAGTAATAGAAAATTACAGTCGGGAGCATAAAGGTTTATCGATTAAACCGAACAGCAGGATTGAATTTAATTGCGAGCGCTTTAATACCGCCCTGTGGTGTCTCAATGCGATTTTTAGCGCTGCTTTTTATGACGGTAATATATTTAAGGTTTTGCCAGTAAAATGGCAGCCAATCACGAGAGAATACTAACGAAGTCTGACGTAGATTTACAGCGCTGCAACGATTGATGAATCGGGTTTGAGAGGGCTCGTCAGAGCATGCAGGAACATCGCACGTCGCTGGCTGGGGGCATAGGGCACATTCTTTAGACCCCGAGGGAAATGCCAGATAGTTTTAGTATTTACGGTTCCTTTGTTGTCGAGTGCTACATCCAATTATGCAAATGTGTATTGCGTAAACTTTCATTCGTTTACATGTGACTTCTTTATAACATTCCTGATTTCCGTTATGCAAAACATTTGTTATCTTTTCTTGCATTCAAGAATTTCATGCGCATAACATGCACCGGAAGAAATGGCATTGTTTAAACACTTCGTCGCCAACTGTACCTTACATTACAGGAATACCATACGCTGCGTTACGCCTGGAATATTTATATATACATTACTTTTTTTAAATGTTATAAAATGACAGATAACATGATAAGTATAGAGTCTTGCCATAAGTATGTAGAGTTGACAAAAACATATTTCCGGATTTTGTTACGGAACATTCACAGACATTTTTGCTGACTTTTTGAGGGTAATACACAAGGTCACTTTAATAAACACCTATTTATTATTAAATTCATAACGGAGACTCCGTGATCAATCACAAGGCTAAATTACCCTTTGTGAAATTCGCAAAAAAAGAAACATGTTGAGTTCCCCTATTTGTAAATATACAAAATTGATTTAAATTTTGTACGTTCTAATATTTTAATCAGATTTTAATTAATTACCTAGTTTGTATGTTTTGTGTATTGTAACTGCGTTGTGAGATATATTTTTATATTATTGTTTATTTTATACTAATCTTCTCTGGGCTGGGCCCGAAAAAAAAAGGGGGAAAAATTTAGTTTAAGTCTCCTGTACCAAAAAAGTCACCTTATACTTTATAATCTCTCGTATGATTCAGAAAGAAAATATATACGAAATATTCGAAAGCGGTTCAAAAACAACGAGCGTGCAAATATTGCGTCCGTATCAGTGTATGCTATCCACTGTTCCGTACCAAGACAAGTAGGATGAACTAGCATGATCTATCGTACGGATGTTAACAAGATCTCTGACAGGGCAAGTTACTGTAGGAAGCGCCTTATCCTAGAGACCACATTACAGGAACAGAGACTGGTTTGAGCCTTTTATTATTGCGCGGCAAATTGAATAAAGCGTGCAATTATGGAGGAGCCAGTTTTTGATGTAATGCTAGGTTATTGTACCTGGTTTACTAGAATTGTATGTGTGAGAACATTCTACGTGATATTGTATATTTACTTATGTTTACTGTAGAGGTGAGAATTTGACGTGAAATAATTAATTGTACAAGAGTAACTTTCTTTGCATTGTATATATCTATAAAAACACATTATCACAATATCCAGATATATTTCGACTTTTGATGTCGGCCTCAGTGGAATTAGTTAAAATAAATATAATATGTTACAAATGTCATAAAATGGAGTAGATGATTGACAGACAAATGAAGTAAAAGACAAAAGGGAAAAAAAAAAAAAAAAGTGTATATGTGTATTGAGTAGGTAGGTTTTTAAATTTTAAAAATGTGTATTGAGTAGGTAGGTTTTTAAATTTAAAAAATTTTTAAAAACCTACCTACTCAATACACATATACACTTTTTTTTTTCCCCTTTTGTCTTTTACTTCATTTGTCTGTCAATCATCTACTCCATTTTATGACATTTGTAACATATTATATTTATTTTAACTAATTCCACTGAGGCCGACATCAAAAGTCGAAATATATCTGGATATTGTGATAATGTGTTTTTTATAGATATATATAATTTAAACTAAATAAAAAACAAATAACTTTTCTTTAATATTTAATTTCTTTGCATTGGTTTATTAAAATATTTAATTAATTTAATTAAAATAATTAAATTTAAATTTATACATCTATCTTAGTCACATTCTTATAGACAGTCTAAAAGATGATTTCCCTTGAACATTTTCCTCAGAGAGATAACAAGAAAAAATATAAAATTTGGTGACGCTACAGAAAAGACCTAAATCTAAACCTAACTTAACTAAATGTACATTCCTCAATCTATCGCCGAATAATAGTTTAGTTTAGTTAATAGCATAGAAATTGATTTAGATTAGTTTAATTTTGTTTAATTCATAGATTTATTTTATTTATAGGATAGTTTTAACCAGTTTTTTTTTGTATCATACTAATATTAAATGTAATAAAATAATAAATGTACAGCATAGAAATATTATCTAAATATTTATCATTGACATAATTCATTTAAATTATTATTATAATTAAATTCAATTTATGTATGTAATGTCTCCAGCATTCTGGGCACCCTACCCCGGGACAGCGGTCTAGATAGTGTTTCTTATTTATAAATTATGTTTAGTTTTTTTTGTTTTAAATATACTTAAGTTATATAAATTAATAAAAAAAATATTTAATAATATTTGTTAATATTTTGAAATTTTGTGTTGCAAAACTTGTAAATTCTGAGTCATGTGCCTGAAATAAATGCATTTTATTTTTCATTTATTTATTATTATCACACGAGTAATTAACAATCAGATACCGGAGGTGGTTAACTGGCCCTTAATAACAGTAACTGATCATAATATTTTGTGCAACTGCTGTTACATAATGTGAGACATTGTGCACGAGGGACACCAGTGTACCAATGTCTAATTACGTTCAGTTACACACAATACCTACGTTATCTACGACTTTATTGTTTGTCAGGCGCTACCATTATAGCGGCTTGTTTGTGTCGCCTGCTATGATACGAGTATCAATATTAACTATTGTTGTTGTGTTTTTTTTATTTACCATGTTTAGGGTTCAGTACCCGTATTGTGTGTGGGTACGGAACCCTTCGTGCGCGAGTCTGATTCGCACTTACCAAATTATTTAGGTTATACTCTCATGTTGATTTGAGCACCCCTTATAGAATACTTCAGTTTCTAACGCTCATTCGATATCGTTATATTTAAAGGAGAGATGGAAATGGAGTTTGTTTGAGAGGGCCCGATATTGGGGACCTATTCCAGAATAATCCGGTTGGTATTTCGAACGGAGTTGAAGCAAAATGTGTAGTTTTATCCGAGGATTTCAGAGATAGGGTTTGGAGATATTACCTCTTGCTTGGAAGGAAGATGCGCAGAGGAAAAATATTGAAATAACACGCCAGAAAAAAGGGGAGAGAAGTAATTTCAGTGGCTGGGATATTTTTATGTAATTGGAGGAATAACAGTGACGTCAGAGTATCCTTGTAATATTGTAAGTATTTTACGTCACTCAGTGGTAGCTCACTAGGATACGGCAACGTTACTCAGTCGGTAGGACGTCGGGTTCTCAATCTTGAGACCCGGGATCAAATCTAACCGGACCATAATCATTAGTTTTTCGAAATTTTTGTATTTGTGTACTTAACTTACTTAACCTAATCCGTTCCGTACCTATAATTCATTTGGTTTGGTAAATTGTATAAAAAAAGATCGTATACCTTAAGTTGTTTAGTTTTAGTTATGTTATACATATATTATACAAGTGACTTTTTGACCATTGTCCAAATTCATACTAGAGGCTTGGTAAGTGATCGGCATCATGAAACGATAACGATTTTTCTGAAATTCGTATAACGAAATTTTGGCTTCCCATAGTAATTCACTCCCAGTCCTAAGTGAATCACTATGGGAAGTCAAAATTTCATTTTATGAATTTTACAAAAATCGTTACTGGTTCATGATGGACGATGTTCACAAATTCACCTTGTATATTTGCATGCTGTAATAGCCAGAACACGGCAGAACAAATACCTGCATCAACATTGAAACATCTATTTTGATTTGATTTGACTTTGCTATGGTCGGTGAAGTAAAACACTGTGTGGTAAACTTGCATGCCCTAAAAGCGTGTTTACAAAATATTGGGACGTAAAAAACGTCAGTGAAAATAGGGTGTAAGAGTGTTGACTGTTCTAGTGACAATCCACACTTGAAAACACCTCTGATAGGATATAATATTATGTCGTAACGATATGTACCCAACCTTTATTATTCCCCTGCGTATTTCCCCATATTATTATTTATGATATAAAACTATTACCTATCTTATATTACATTAAAACTGACCTGTAATAAGTGTATCTGTTATACCTACATTACATAAATAAATATATTTCATTTCATTTCATGTATTGTGTATTATGTTCATTTTCAATGCATGTCCTCGTAAAGGCCCACTTTTTATGCATCAAAACCGAACAGAAAGTCGATTATTTTGCCCTAGGGCTTTATTATTATTATTATCTTTTTTTTTCAATGGTTGGCTAACCTGCAGCCTTTCTTCTGTACCATAAATGTCATACTTTTTTTTCCACTGTTTAACGGCTCTGGATACAGTCCTTTTGAGCCAATTACAATTTAAAGTTCACAAAATTATATTTGTTTTATTTCCTCACACTATGCATTGAAAAACGTAGTATGATACACGGGCGTAAAAGCAATAAATTACTCGGTTACGTTTAAAACACTCGCTACGCTCGTGTTTTAAATCGTCCTCGTAATTTATTCCTTTGCGCCCTTGTAGCATAAACTACTGTTATGTCCTATTCTGCATCACATAGTGTGACAAAATATAAATATGTAGTTTAGAATGGAGTAAGGAGCTAGCTACAATAGTATGAATTTATTACCGTGGCTGTTTGACTTCGTATAATATCATCTATCTTTAGCCGTCAACATGGCGAAGAATGGAAGGAAATTTGTAAGTCAATCAGTTTCTACGCCATTCCTTTACACTTCGGAGACTGCTTGTTATCGAGAAAATTGTTAGTGCATTCTTGTTTACACTATTTATCTAACGATTTTATATCGATGTATAGTGATATCAAAATGTAAGTGTCAGAGGTAATCTGGGTGTGATCCGTGAAATGCAAGTCACAGTCCGTACTCGGTACACCCGCGTTTCACCGACAATTATTACGTCCCAACGTGATAGATGAACCCTATCGCTGTACTTCGGGCACAACTACGCTTTGTAGGGCATGCAGGTTTTCTTACGATGTTTTCCTTCACCGTTCAGCAAATGTTTAGTAAGAACAAATACTATGTACATAGGTAAATTCCGAAAAACTAATTAGTGCATGCCCGACCGGGGATCGAACCTGGATTTCAAGATTGAGGGGTCATGCTACCGCCTCTTTATTTACAAGCAGATAACAATCGCCATTATACAAGGTGACTTTTTCATGATCGTTCAAATTCATACTGGTGGCTTGGTAAGATCAGTATCATGGATCAATAACAATTTTTGTAAAATTCGTAAAATGAAATTTCGACTCCCCATAGTCATTCACTCGGAACTGGAAGTAAATTTCTATGGGAAGCCGAAATTTCATTTTACAAAATCACAAAAATTGTTATTGATCCATGATACTGATCACTTACGAAGCCACCAGTATGAATTTGGACGATGATCAAAAAGTCACCTTGTATTGTATACGCGTGACTTCGCGCATGCGTATTTTTCTAGTAAAGTTTCCTCAATATATTTCGACACCACAACCTCCATTGAGGGAACAAGGAAAGTGGCTCCCATAACACACGTCTGCTAGAAACCGCGTCGACTCTCGAGTCAGTCAGACTGTCGACTACCCACGATTAATCCAGTGACCCAATAACGAGCTCCATCGACATTGTGTCGAGCACACCATTGTATGCTAAACCTCTAATTGTCGACATCGATATAAACAGGGACACCTACGGTGACATACTGTTCTTAGCGGCTTCGGGGTACGCCTCTTTAGAGACATACGGGTGTAAATGGACTGGTATCTTTTAATAAAACGATAATAATCAACGGGTCCATTGACGTACTAACAAATAGACATCGGATCTGCGTCCGAACCAAAAGAGTGTCAAAACCATTGAAAACTAAATAAAAAATCGTTTCAATCGCACGTCAATCAAAATTGAGCCATGCAGCAATGACAATGATTCAAATTAAAATGTTTTGTTTCTTAATATTTTGACACTTCACTAAGGACACTTTTTTTCGTAAATCTTGTACTAGACCCGAGGTCCATGGTTTGTATGTCAATGTACGGATCATACTTAACAACATTTCCAAAGAAATACAACTAAGAGAAATAGAAAGCTGTAATTTGGCATGTTTATACATATTAATTACGCCAACAAAGTGGTATAATAAAATCTTGAAAATAATAATTATTGAGGTTACCAATTCTAAACGTAAAGTGCGGACGTAAACGTAAAGTCGTTGCATAGGTCGTTCAATAAATATTGCGGGTACGTAAAAACCATTTTTCGATTCAGGAATTCGTTTGTGAAATAATAACAGCGATTCGGGTAAACACGTTTTAACTTATTTGACAGGACTAAACTTAATTTAACCGTTCTGTCTTTTTCTTTCTTTATCGAACAGACAAAGACAGGACGCTCAAAATAAGGTTAGTCCTGTCAAATAAGTTAAGTTGTGTTGCGCCGAATCGATACCATTAGCCTTTAAAATACTAATTTTTGTGAGAGTCAAGTGTCACGTCCGCAGTTAAGTCCGCATATTGTGACGGGCAACTTCGGAACGCATGGCCTGACACGCACTTGCCCGGTTTTTTTAAATTAAGGCGATTACCATCGCCAAATTAGCAGCTCGATATTTGTCACTACAAATATCAACGGAAACGACATTGAAATAACGTTCATATCAGCGCGCAATGCATAGTGGCTGTTACGACGCTCGCTGCGTCCTTGAAAGAGCGAAATAGGGGAAAATTATACTTTTCACTTGGACGTGATTACTCGATTGAATAATCTTATGTTATGTTTATAGCTATAAAGTTTATCTATTTATCAAAGCATAGATGAATTCAATCGGCCAAGCCACTCAGGAGCAGTAGGGAATTTGAGGTCAAAAAACACCATTCAGTAAAAAAAAAATTCATGTAGAAGTTTTGGTGGTATGAAAAAGAAAACTGTTGCATATGTTTTCTAAGAGTTGATTGTTCATAATACATTTTTTCATTATTTTTGGTTTGGCCATAAACGAGGAGTAGGCTTTAGAAAGTACCCATTTGGCAATAGTAAGGGCCTTAAGGAAATGTGAAGATATCTTTCCGTTTCGGGTATGTGTCTTTTGAAACGTAGTTCAGTGTAATCAGTAGACCATGTAGTTTAATTTGAAGATACCTGCCCATTGTCATCCGGTTTACTTCATATTTGAATGAATTGCGCAGTTTGGAATAGTTGTTTAGGTCAAGCTTTTAGTTATTTGCTCGGCGAAAGCTCTCAGAAGAAATGCGTTTTCTAGAAATCGTTGAAGATGAACAAAGTGCGCTGTTGTCAACAAGTTGTCAACAAGCAGTTACCTGTTCTATCGACTGACTTGTTGTTCCCAAAGTGATTTCAATGACTGTTCTAAAAGTACATCCTTTAAAAGTTGTAAAATTGTACAGTTTAGGCAAAGAAAATGTATCCTCAGAGGATGATGATGTCATTGTCTTAAGACACCGGATATACTCGTACTAGCTTTTGTCCGCGGCTTCGCCCGCGTTGATTAAGTTTTTGTATAGTCGTATCGAATACCATCCCATCCTATCCCACTAATGCCATTATTCCATCCCATCCCATCCTCACTATCCCATCTCACTAATATTCAACGGCGTGAAGGAGTAACAGTACATCTCGTTTCTATAGGAACTTGACACCCCATTGCCTTCCAATGGGAACTGATTTATGAGATAAAAAGTAGCCTATGTCCTATTCCAGGTCTAGAACTGCATTTGTGCTAAGTTTCAGCTTAAACGTTTCAGTAGTCTCGGCGTGAAGGAGTAACATCCATCCATCCATCCAACTTTCGCATCTATAATATTTGTGGGATACACTGGATCTGGTTGTGAAGTTACTTTCGAGCCACGATCTAGACTGCGGTCCATTGTTTTACTTTTTATTTATTTTTAATTTTATTTTACACAAATTTTAGTAAACAATATTCGCCAAACTGCTAAACAGTTTGTTGGCGATACGCTCTTTCAAATTTTAGTCACTAACTTAAAATCTAATACTTATGGAGTCTAAAGAGAAAAAAAAAAATAATAATTTTGAAGAATTGTATCTATGCGTTTAAAGTTTTAATTATTTAGAAAAGATAACAATGCGCTCTTTAATTTATTCTTTAGGTTACCAATTTTTTACTTATTTTCTTCCAGTAGGAGAGGACATTATGTACATAACTTGGGAGTTAGGTATTCCCTAGCTAGTTCTCTCTCCATAATAGTTTTTGGATGATGGCTGTGATAGTTTGCCACTTTTTACCGATCTAGTAAAATGTCTATTTGGTTTAGGAACTTTAAAGTCTTTTATTTGACGTTATAGTGTACTGGGAGAAAATCACTGACCTCTATAATATTATGATATAGACGGTTATTATTGTTATAGGAACAATGAGAATTAAGGAGGTTAATTAAAACGGATCGGCAACCTACTTGCGTTAATAATAAAAAATCAAACTAGAACAAGGTTAACGATTCATAACGATAAAATAATAATCAATCAATAACATTGGAATACAGGTAAACTTATGATACTTTGTAAACATTACCAACAATCGATCAATCTAATCTAAGCTTGGCAGACGATTACGTAAAGTTATATTGCGTACAAACAAAACGACCATTCAATATGTAGAAATGCAATTTAATGCGAAAGGCTAAACTGGTCAGAGTTCATTAAGGCCCAGTATCAAGCTAAACTTCCGTCCTGCAATAACGCTTTTGTTTTTGATTTGTCTATCCTGCTCTAATTAACTGCTGCGCACGCAAAACTACAGTTATTTTGAATTTGCGGCTACATTAGGACTTGTAATTGAAAAAGTTTTCTGTCACAACATTAAAGGTTTTTAAGACAAATATTTATGAAAATTTTGTGACGCTATCCTCAAAGAAGCAGACCAAAAAGCTGTTTTGCCTTAGTTTTGAGACCCATTTTTGTGATTTTTTTCCATCGAGGAAAGTTATCTTAATTGCGTTTAGGCCCATCAGAACACTAAAGCATGTCCCTGAAAACAATATTTTTTTTGAAATTTTTGGGTACTTAATAGTTGTCTACGAATCTTGCTTTATGCCGAGCACTTAAAGCAAATTGCTCGATTGATTGATTGATTGAAATTGAAACAATTGATAATAATTAATTCAAGTTAATTATGTTGAAATTAGCAAAAACAGGAGTGTTATACGTATATACCTAGGTATATGTGTGTCTGTGTATCCAGTATAGAGTACTATGGTCGCTTTGAGGTACTTAATGATACTTTCTAATCTTCCTGTAACAACCCTCGTTTTGTTAAAAAGTATCTCACCAAAAACATAAATGTGAAAGAGGGGCCGAGTGCCGGAAAAAGAATGGTGCCGAGTCATAGCTGCAAGTCATAACTAAAATACTGCAATACTTTTGGTTAAAAAGTATTAATCGTATTTTTTGCAATTACCACACCATTTAAAAGGATTAATTGTTCTTTCTCTGACTAATTGAAGACATAATGACCGTTACTAATGCAATAGTTGCCGTGACAAATGGCCAAATTCACAATACCCATGCTGAATACAGGTATTGTAATGAAGACATTTTTAACTATCCAGTACACGAACGTTTTGTTATTTTTGTGATGAACGTAGCCAAAGCTTTTGCTGTTTTCGTTAATTAACTCTGAAATGGAAAAAAAGACCAAGTTACTTACGTAAAAAGAAAAAGGTTGACGATACAAAATAATGTCGTCCTGCTAGATTTGGAAATTCTGGCAATGTGCAGCGAGAACGTGCGTGCACATATTTTTTCTTGTGTGCGTAACGCGCAACACACACAAAACGCGCTTATCTGTACACGTCACTACTACAACCATAGACAAACAATCTTCGTGAGATAGATGCGTGTCGCATACAATGTCAAAGTAATCAGGGCTCTAGAAAGTAGATCGCAGTGGTCAGTTGATAGATGGATTTGTCACGTCTAATCCAAGTCTATAACTGAAGTGCGGTGGTTCGTTACTCAATACAGGAGCAACCGCGTCACTTGGCTCCTAACACAACGGGATAGAGTCGAGAATACTCTGCAGGTAAAGATAAATGATAGTCGGTCAGTACATGAGATGTGAGAGAGCAGATTTAGATTAATATGGGTATTGAACGGACAGCGACGGATTTGTATTGCGATCGGGTAGAGTCACTTCGGTAGTTTTAGTTTTAACGAAAGACACAAGAAAATACTTGCTTGCAAAGTTTGTCATAGAAGTAAATATTTTACTAAGTAAAAGCCATGCCATTTTATTTAATATACTATAAATTAAAGTGTATTTTATTTAAAACGAATAGAACCTAAATAACATTGTAAAGTTCTAAAAAATTTTTTTATCTAAATTAAAATATTTAAATACATTTTTATGTTTGAAAACTTGGCGATTTATCCATCGCAAGGAGATATAAATTAATATTATATCATTATATCATCGGGCGATTGCTCTCCCGGTCAGCGATAGGTCCCGGGTTCGAATCCCGGTTCAGAGCTCCTCACATCCAGATTTACTTTTCTTTATGCGTTTCTATACTGCAATGATATAATGTTAAAATATTTACATAGTAAAAAATGGAAAATATTCCCGACGCGACGAAATTTCATCACAAAAGTCTCCACGGCCCGATGGTCTCTACGGCCCGAGGGTCTCTACACTAAATGGTATGAACCTCGTGGTAGTTGTCGATTGCCGTGCGCCTGCGTTGACGTGTGGCCACCTGAACATGGTACAGTATGCATCGTGTCGGCGCATGTAGCGTTCTACACCATCGACTACGACCGGCCGCTCGCTTTTCCAAGGAATGAGCGTCATTCCATCTTGCCATGCTTCCTGTTGTCGCGTGCCTGAGCAAGCCGGCACGCTATCACTGGAAAGGGCCCAGCAGATGACGTCATAGCAAGAGAAGGAAAACTCGAATAAATACAACATTCTATAGATAAAACTGTCGGTTGGGTGATTAATTAATCACTCTTTTACTAACCATTGATCACTATTGAATCACTTGAACAGTAACGCTACCGAGGTTTGGTATCACCGTTACATTCTTGTACAAATACTATTTTATTCTTTACCCTAAAATGATGCAATATAGAGTGGGGGTATATTAGCTACATTCATCAACGACGATTAACATAAACCAGTCATCATTCTGTCAACGCATGCGTAGGAGGGACAGGCTTGTTATTGTGATGTTTCGATTAGCGTGAACTGTACTGCTAATACATTATTTATTTAAATATAAATAGATAGATAGAGAGTTTAGGGACTTTATATGAGAGGAGCCTCCCCGAGTGACGTAAACTGAGATACAAACATTGATTACTGCAAATACGTGCATCGGTGCCTGGACAAATAGATCATCCACTAACTGAAAACTGGTGGCAGGCATCGTTCGTGTCTTATCACCATTCTCATGAGGAAACTATACCGCCAAGCGACAAGCGTCATGAAGAACAGGTAGAACACCGTGTTTGAAGGAAAAAGGTTATCAAATTAACACCCCGTCTACCTGAAAATCCACAAGTGTTGCTTTTATTATGCAAATCACTCTGTGACGTTCTGAAACCGGGTATTAAAGATATATTTTTAATTTATACTTTATTTTCGTTCTATTTGCACATTTAGTAAGTCGGTACATAGTAAGAGATAAAACCACTAAATTAAAAACTAATATACCTGTTAATATATAATTTTCAGACGAATTTAAAAAGAGCGGTTATTCTGGGCCACTTGTTAAATTTGCCAAGTAGATTTGTGGTTTCACTAAAGTTTTTTTTTTCTCCAGTTTCTCCTAGTTAAAACATCTGTTATCTAAACAGCAAATATTCTAGCGAAGTTGTTACATCCAATAAGAAAGTGTCGCCGGATCTTTAATCACGACGTGAATCATCGGTTCACGGATGACATTTTACGATTGAACCTCGTACTACAGAATCAGAATAGAAAGTGACTGTCAATATGAATACCAATAATAAAGTTCGGACCAATCAAGACGAAGGGCGTGAAGTTAGTGACAGATTGGGTCGCAGTTGCGCATTCTCGGAGCTTCAACACGATGTAGGTTACTTAAAGCATGATGGGTTCAGTTTATTTTGCCAACATCAAAAAGACGCGAGGAAAGTTGGTATAATCTCCAGCATTCGCCCTCGCTAATTATCTGGGGATCAACGGGTCACAGGTTTTCAGAAGCCTTTTTGTGCCCGCAGGATTTGAATCTAAGAACAGTTCTGGCTAGTACAGAAAGCGGGCGTAAAATTTGCTGTCATCTACGCAGTATCTGAATGAATGTCCAGAGATCTGTATTGTTTGGGGAAACGCAAGTACCTAATATTAATATATTTTCTTCATACGTTTTGTCTACAACGATGTGTCTGAGTCGCCTAGGCATAGAAGGAAAATATAGATTATGTTTTTCAATACATTGTACGGCGTGGGGGAATCACCGTCTCTACTACTGACATAAGTTTATGTTTAAGTGTCACAGATCATTTGTCAAAGTCTGTACTTTGCGTTCAGTTCCAATACGCGACATTATTCCCCCGCGCATCCCCCCTTATTCGTCGAATGTCCGAGAATGCACATTTAAGGCCTTGCCTTTGGTGTTATAAGGGTTTTTGCTTAAATATGCTGAGTTTACTACTTACCTGATGAATGTTAAACTCACAGACATGTTTTTTCAGACCTTTATTTTTCCGTTGTCAAGACAGTTACCTAATTGGACACATTTCACTGGATAGATTTTATTTTTGAAAATGACACTTTTTTTAGTTTTAAATACATTTTATGTCTAAGCAGCTGAGCTTTATGTCTGAAATTACTGCTATAACAGGAAAACATGGTTTATTTTCCGTTGGCAAGACAAAAATTTCCTACACCAGATACTTATTCGGAAAATTCAGAAATACCTCGAAAATTCACTGACTATGCGTGCTGGTAGCGCACGAAGCAAGCGTTCTAATGTAGACTTTCTGACAATATTTTAAAGTTCAAAATCACTCAATAGGATTGTTGTGTACCGTGGACCAGGCCTTAAAACATTTAAACTGATAATAGTATCTTGTAAAAAGAACCCTCGTCATGATATAGTCGTAATACCTGACCTGACTGTGTCCCATGGACCAGGCCTTAAGACACTATCTGTGACTAACTTTAAGCTCGCTTTCCACACATACGCGGACTGTATTGCCCTATCAAGATAATTAGGCTAATGAGCCAACCAATGATAGCCTCTGTCAAAAGCTAGTAAAGTCTTTGCTATTGGTCCAATTGTGATGATCTTAAAAATGAAAAATCTCCATCAGCATCACAGGAGTTAGTTTGTATAAATAGGTGTATTAAGAACGAAGATACTTTTCAAATATCAGTAAAAACAGACATAACGGATTACCCTATCCAATTTCAAAGCGATCATCTTTCACGATCGACGGAATCTAGTTCGATCTATACTTTATAGTAGTTATTCTGTGTGTAAATAATAACAGAAAATATCCCTTCATGTAAGTGGTTCCTTCCGCACGAGCAAATAATAACAATACCGGTGCAGAAGCGACGAATGCACTTTTAGAAAATGCTACGAACTACGGAAAGAACGATTTTGAACTACCCTCAAATTTATTTCGGTCCGGGCGGAATTTGTCTTTATCTATGAGTATATCCGTAACTTCTATTATAAATGCGAAAGTGTGTTTGTTGGTTTGTTCTTCTTTCACGCAGCACCGGAGCAACGGATTGACATGATTTTTTGCTATAGATATTTTCATAGGCTACTTTTTTTTCCCGGGAAAATGCAAACGAAATGAGCGCGGGCGAAGCCGCGGCCAAAAGCTAGTAATTTATAAAGAATGAAAAAACAACTCTCAGCTAAAAACAATGTATACCAAACATTGTTCTATCTATAAGGCAAAATAATGAATGATATTTGCGGAAGCTGGAAACTGTGGCGATAGTACTCGTCGATACGAACTACTTTTACTATGGAACCAAAACTCGAATCGCAAAAGAAAATCAGCTGTTCCATAGAAAAGTTTCATAGCTACCCAACCAAAATGTATGAAACAATTATTTCTTTTTTCTCGATCTCTCAAAAATTTTTCACAAAATGTTGTTATTATGGACGAATAATATCGCCAGTTTCCGGCTTCCGCAACTTCATCTTAACACTATTATTTTAGTGGCTTCAAAATAATTGAACTTAGCTGTAAATAAAAAAAAAAGTCGTAAATTCACGGCTATGAAAAATAAAATTCATTGTAAGCTAAGTTATTCGCGAGTTTGTTTCAACCCTTTGCTACGTCGTTCGTCCATGGTCGTAGCGAGTGCTACGGTCACATTTTTATCGATTTGTGGACCCGCTACGCATATATATGCGTCACCTATTAGCATACATTTGTACGAGAGTTAAAAAAGCATTGCGTAAAATAAAATAGAGCGTGAGCCGATAAAAAACTCTCGATAAAAGAGATCCAACATAGAAAAGACATTAAAAAAAACGCTCGTGCGAACGTAAGCTTACAGAGTAATATGAAATAATCTTGGTTTTTAAGATAAAAGCACGCGTAATATTGATTCAGCTTTCGACGATTTGATCAATATAGAAGTTTTATCTAAATCCCATCTTGCGCTTTAGTTCACCATCCAGTTCTCTATTTGAATAACTTATTCCCTTGAGAGAGATTTTGCATTTCAGATCGAGATTGGATTTTAAAGATCCAGGGAAATAACGTTTAAATGAGTAATATGCATGCATTCGATTACTGGTGCGAGGGTTTCGGCACCGCACACTCCAACCCGCCTGCACAGCGTGGGTGAGTATGGGCATCACTTGCAAGAGTACCACCAACAGTGGCGAAATCTTAGAAAGGCCTATGTCCAGCAGTGGACGAAGACAGGCTGATGGATTTCGATTCAAATTACTTATTAATAGATAAGAGATGTATAAAAAACTCATTTTAATTCAAAATATGTTTCGCCTCTCGATTTATTATTTTATTACTGACACTTATGTAAGTTACTCGTACCCGACCTTGACCACCACTTTGAAACGTTTTCGTTTTTTCAGGTTGAAAATTTTATATGAGGTTTTATCGATAACTGATCAAAGTAATTTTATTTTTGACCTTTTCGTTCATTTTTCAGGTAAATAGATCAGTTTGTATAGGAGAATAAACAAATCAGCAAACAAGTTTTGCTTAAAATTATTCAGTCTTATGAAGGTTAACTCAGTTAACGAGAAAACAATTATTGATTTAACACCAGTACAGATTACAAATTTGTTGTAATTAAATTACTAGTTAGACAAGCGTCATCGACAATTGTCCGCTATCTCGTCTAGTCTCTGGCAGCCCCATAACGCTCTCAATACAATATCTCATTCTAGATGGCCGCGCTCCTAACTGAGCACGTTGCATGGTCAGTGGTCGCGGGTAGTGCTCGCCGGGCGGCGCACGCGCTTATTTTGAAATAACTGGACCGCTGCATACGCGCATACCCGCGGGTCGATTGTGTATGCCAATTAGTGGGACAGTGAGCTTTTTAGTAGCGAAAAGGACATTACGGATAGATTTATATGGCTTATTGAAATTATTGTGTTTTATGGGACATAAACATATCTTTGCTCTGTTTTATTTGATCTGTGCTTGGAAATTGCGTTTAAATCAAATTAAAACGATTTCTGTGAATGTGCTTTGCCGGAAACAAGTTAATCTCGAAGTCTTATCTCGAGATGACAGCCTCCCGACAACCTGATTAGTCCCAGGTCCGAGGTGCTCGTCTCCGAAGGTCCATCCGGGGACGCGACATGCAATATCCTGCTGCATCATCCGAGTTCTATTCATGTTGACGGTTTAGCCTTCGGTCCATAGCTGAAGAGGAAGCGGTTAGGTAAAAATAAATTATGTGATTTGCCCACGGAGTCATTCCTCCGTGGATTTGACGGTATACTTAATAGGTTAGGATACGAATATGATTTTAAAATTGATGATTAAGGGCCCCGTCCTTTTCTTTTTCTACTTGAAAATTAGGCTCCCAATCCGACGGGGATATCGGGAAAAACAAGGACTGTAAATGTTGTTAAGCTCCAGATATTGTGAAATAATACATTTTTTAAGCATTATAAACTTTCTTTAGAAGTACACTACCTTTTTACATGATATGATGATTTTAGATGAAACTAACTTATAAATCAAATACAACCTGAATGTTTCCTATAAAAAAAAAACGTACGTATATGGAACGTGACATGAACTTTTTCATAACATTTTACATAGTTCTAGTGGTATGTACGTCTCGATACGGAGGTCGCGGGTTCAAATTTCTGTTTTGGAGGAGACGATAAACTATTGGTCCATATCATCATGCTGGGATGTCGTGGAAACGTGGGTGTAAGTGAAAGTGTGGGCTGAAACTTGCATTTCCCACTCCATACTTGAAAACACCTCTGACACCCCTAGAGATCCCCTATTAGGTCGTAACGTAATATTATTTATTTTTTATTCGGCTGATGACGTATAGTGGGTTGAGACATATCGAGCAAAAATATATGTTTATCGTTTTAATATTAATAAATCTACCGAATGGGCGGAGGTAGGCATGTCCATATAATATATGAAACCTATTAGTATGTATTATATAAGGTGGGATTTGTTCGGCCGCCTGGGTTCGTGCTGGGGGTTCGGTTGGTGATCAGGAGCGGTGTTTAATGACCCATCATCATGAGGTAAAATTCGAAATTGTTTTTTTTGTGCTCCTATCTGCCTATTTCAGGATTTGTAATTGAACTAGTCCGGTGTGAATGCGTGCAGAATTTTCAATTTCTTTTGTACAAAAAGGAATCATTGAACCTTGTTCCTGGTCGCTGGCTGGGTCTCCGGTATGGGTTCGGGCGGTTGATTAGATTTCACCTTGTAAAAGCATAAATTAAATAAACCTTTAATTTAGTTCATGTACATTTATTATTTTATTAAATATATTTTTATAACATAAAATTTGACTCGTAAAAAGTGCATTATGTGTACAAGCTTTACAAAATAAACTACTTGAATTTGAATTTGAAATAAATAAAAATACCTTGAAAAAAATACAATATAACATTTATTCACATTTTTGTTTATTTGTATTTTATGTTCAAGATAGACATTTTCACAGGACGTTGGTGGCATCTGTCGCCTGTACTTTGTCCCACATTAAGTTTTCCCGATCCTGATAATTAAATCAGCCTCCGGAAGCGGGTTCCGTGCGGAAACTTTCTGCCATTTTGTGTACGCCGCCCCTAACTCGTAGTTCACTATAAAATAACTGGGTCTACATACCATAAGTTTCCTGCTACTGATTTAAAGAAAATTTTATGACGAAGTTTCCGCTTTAATATCCCGAGAAGTAATTTTCTAAAGTAGTGGTATAGTTATTGAACTGAAAGAAAATATCAAGCTAAATGATGGTGTAAAACCGAAACCGGTCGGGTTAAATAAGCTTATAAACTGTGAAACGAGTGCAAGTGTATTTATTCATCATGTTGTTATCCAAGTTTCACAAAGTGCCGCCAATCGCAAGTATTAATCATGAAAGAAAATACGTATTTTATCAAAAGGAGCTCTAAAATTACTCTTCATGCCACGCAGAATTTTAGATCATCAAACGTGCATTTGATGGCAAACATGATTGGCATTTACACATTTATTAATATTGCCATAGAGATGAACTCAGTGGCAAAAACGTGCCAGTAAAATAATTTTTGCCGTAATTGACAAAAATGCTGATTCAGACTCCGTTTCGAGGTACTTTAAGTTATATTCTGCAATATACAAGGTGACTTTTTGATCATCATCCAAATTCATACTGGAGGCTTGATAAATGATCAGTATCTTGGATCAATAACAATTTTTGTGAAATTCCTAAAATGAAATTTCGGCTTCCCATAGAAATTCACTTCCAGTCCCGAGTGAGTCAAAATTTCATTTTCCGAATTTCAACAAAATTGTTATTGATCCATGATACTAATCACTTACCAAGCCACCAGTATGAATTTGGATGATGATCAAAAAGTCACCTTGTATATATTTTTTAAATTTTATTTGGAATGTTGCTCTTGTGGGCGAGTACCATCGCAAGTATCCAGCTACCGCCACATCATCTGAGCACCCTGTAAATTCCAACATGATGTAGGTATCTACCATTTTGCCTGTAACTACTCAGTGGGGGGTAAATAGTTCGGTTCATGATGTTCTATTGATTTCAGGGTTCCGCAATCTATTACAGAAAACAGCATGTTTTGTGACCAGTTGACTACTGTGCAATGCAGTTTGACCTTCAGTCTATCAAATAAACTCGAATGTAAATGCTTGGGAAAGTCACACAAAAAATAAATAAACAATTTGTGTAATTTGGTTCAATCCAATGCAATCGTAGAAAGTTTAACTCCAAACTAGTACAAGTACGATCTCTAATATAAGGTTTGTATTGAATATTTGTAAGAATATTAAATTTCAAAATATAAGGAGA
The DNA here is from genome assembly GCA_934047225.1 of Ypsolopha sequella. Taxonomy (NCBI): domain Eukaryota; kingdom Metazoa; phylum Arthropoda; class Insecta; order Lepidoptera; family Ypsolophidae; genus Ypsolopha; species Ypsolopha sequella. Next base: position 5,764,950 of record OW203985.1, read on the forward strand.
CTTTGTTTTAAGATCGCAATTAACTTTTTTTTAGTTATTTGCCTGATTCGGTTGTATGAGACATCTTATTTAGCCTTCAAGCAATACCTGCATAGCTAGCACTTCAGGAAGAAAACCTAAGAAAAAGCCCGATAAAACGTTGTTATTTCTTCATTTTGACAAGTAAACCAAGATGGAAGCTTTATTCTTCTTTAGCTAACATGGTGTCAAGATAAAAAAGCTGAAATGCATTACCGTTCGATATTCGGAGTTTACCTTTTTCAGGTAATTTCGAGACAGGATACCGAAGAGGCAGCGTTAAATTGGGGCTTCAGGTCCATTTGTGAGGTCACTTGGTCAGAGATGTCCTGATAGATTTGCCTTAGTATTGTTGCCTGAATATAGAGTATTGTTGGCAGCTGCCCCGCCCCCCCTCAGCAGGTGCTCGGGCTTTCGAGCCAAAGAGTGAATAAAATAATGTTTTATGATTGCTCATATAAGTTTTATGTACTATTAGATTTCTTATTCTTACACCTTTCCCTTGCCTGCCCCCCCCAAAACAAAATCCTGGCTACGTCCTTGGTATTTTTTATTTTTATTAATTACATTTTTGTACATTTACATAAATATTTAAAACACTTTTTGACAAAGAGAACAGACATTGTATACAAAGGCGGCACTTGTTGCTTATAGCAATATCTGCCAGGCAATCTTCGGGTAGAAAGAAAAGACAATAAAAACCATCAACTTAAAAAAAAAGTTTTTTTTACGGCTATGTAAAAAACTAACATAAAAAGTAAGGCGACTTAGTAAGACGCCGCCGTGGATATTTGATTTAGTGCTTGCGAGTATATGTCGTGGTATGTTATATATTTTTCAAGTCTATGTAAAATAATAACATAAAAGGTAAGACAACTTAGTAAGACCCCGTGGCTATTTGATTTAGTATTATACTTGCGAATATATGTCGTGGTATGTTATATTTTTTTCACGTCTATGTAAAAAACTAACATAAATATAAAGTATGACGACTTAGTTAGACGCCGCGCCGCGCCGTGGCTATTTGATTTAGTGTCATACTTGCGAGTACCTATCTATTTGTTGTGGTATATTTTTATTTTATATTTTTTTTTACTTGTATACATGCTCGTATTTTTGAAATCTGAAATACTCGTATATTTTAATTATAGCAACTTATGCAATTATAGATGACTATTACCTGCAATGAGGTCAATCTGTAATTGGAACAAAGAAGATAATAATAATTGCAGAAAACTATACTTATTTATAATTAGTAAAACAAAACTTTCACCCTTTTCATTCATAACCCTCAAGGTAGTTATTAAAAAGAAACACTAAAAAGCACAATAACATCGAAAAGTGTGGTTCCCACAGAAAGCTTTTCGCTTTTGTTCAGTTTTGTTTAACAGCCATCACAACATTAGCGTCTCAGTTATTTTATTACTATACCTGAATGTTTAGTTTAGAGCAGGGTTTCTCAAAGTGGGGTACGTGAACCCCCAGGGGTTCGCTAGTAGATCGTAGGGGGTTCGTGACAAGATTTACGTTATGGCGGCTGACTCTAGCTCGTTCAACAAAATTGATCCTAAAAGCGACACAATTTGCGACAAGAAACAAGGATTCCCTATCACATTAACTAATTAACAACATTACTTTGTGACTATATCATATAATTTAATATTAAAATAAAAAACTTTTACGGCGAGTTTTTTTTTAGGGGTTCGCAGTCGGCTTGGAAATTTTGTACGGGTACGTGGGGCTATAAGTATGGGAAACCCTGGTTTAGAATATCAACCTGCTGTAACTGTGTTAGTACAGATGTTCTATCTCACAAAGTATGTTTAGCTATGGTTGTAGTAGTTGCATACCAACTTTTTCTAGTGTGCGTTACCGCGGCAGCGCTACAAAACGTGCAACACTCATAAAACGCGCTTATCTGTACACGACACTACTACAATCATAGCCAAACGGACTTCGTGGGATAGAATATCTATATTATGAAAGTGCTACTTCTTATGGCCCATAGATGGCGGTATTCAAGATATTAGAAAAATTTGTAATGAATTATGTAATTTCATTAAATGAAACCTCATGCTCTACTGCTCATACTGACCAACTTTACCAAGGAAAAAAAAACACGTTTCCTTACTAATATTGACAATTAACTGTTATTTAATTGTATGGCCTGATTCAATTTTATTTTGGTTCGGGCGAATATGTTTCTCTTTGAGAACGTTGTTCTGTATGATAAGTACATTATTTGTTTAATTTTAAGATACCTGTTCATTTACATTCGATATGATATCAGGACTCGAAAACCCCATACAGATACATGTCCAGATTGTCCAGCCTTTTCTTGGGTCCGATCTCTCACTGTGAGGTTTGAGGAATACTTTATTATGTTTTAGGTCATCAAAATATATCATAAAATAAATTACTTGTAAAATATTTTTTCCTAACATTGCGTAAATAAACTGTGACGGCTGAACCCAGATGGCCGGAAAACTTGACGTGGGTTTGTTTTGAGTTTTCAATCCATAATATGTACGAGTATTATGTATTGATGCTGCTCCAAATCTGTGATTAGCGCCATAGACTAAGTATTACTACGTAATACATAGTCTTACACCCATAGTCTTAGACTATTAGACTATTAGTCTTAGAGAGCCAATCAGAAACTTCAGATGACAATAAGGAAACCCGTCGTTGTGATTGCAGCAAAGTGGCTACATCTTTACTGCAAGCATGCCGTATTGCAGATTTACCAGCACAAGTGTTCGACCACATTAAGCAGAAGGTTTGACTAATGATGCCGTATTATTCACATGCTGAACCGTATAAGAGTCTAGCAGTTAAATAAATTGCACTGGCCCATGTCTAATGTGCCGCAGTGCATTCTTGGAGCAAAGGTATTTTATGTCTGTTCGATGAATCTGTACTATGTTTATAGGAATTTGAAATGTTCATACTAAAACCCTACTCACTGACTGATCATCAAAACCTGTAGGGTACTTCCCGGTCATCTACAATCTTGAATTTGTATAGCCCTACTCGCACTTGACCGGTTTTTTATAGACTCTTTAGAAACATCTTTCGACTCTCTGATCATCAAGTGCTACAAAATTTAAAAAAGGTTAAATCGAAGCGAGAAAACTGTTTTGTTTTTCCCATGGGAAATATATAAAAAAAAAAAATTGTTTATTTACAAAAGGAAAAACTTATAGCTATACATAAATAAGTACACATTTTTATTTTTTAAGGAAAAACTATACAAAACTAATACCTTGGCACCTGAGCTAAACCGAAAGATCTGTATTCCAGGTGCCAAAATAGTACGGTTTTGTTTACGTATTAGGTAAATAATAATTATAATAATGTGGTAGTTGGAAGAAAAGGCTTTTAGCAATACTGACGAGTTCTCATGTAACACTCCAAGGCGTTTTCCTACCTTGTCTTTAATTTACATACAGTTTTAGTCATCACCAGCTTCTTTGATGAATAAATAACCTCAATGTTACCAGCCTTTTACCATGAATGGTATCATAGAGCTTACAAGCGGATTTAAGGCTTTTTGGGACGTGCTAGCGAATTGATTAGCTACTAATTTCGAAGGCAGCCATCTTGAATTTTGTATCATATGATGTTATTTCGATGTATGATGTCGATACGTGTATGTTACTGGTAATTCTCATATTACATGTAAGATGTTTTCTAGATTTTCTTCAAATTTCATAAGGGAGCAAAGCAAATAAAAACAAGATAATTCTTGTGTCTGTAATCTGAGCCCAAAACCGTGTCTATTTATTTATTTATTTTATTGTTATTTCAAAAATCAGTGTCGATCAGTTGTCACTTAAAGGGTTATAATTGGATCTTGTTTCTAGTCACTTATAGTCTCCAGTACGATTTTGCGTTGTTGTCAAATAACAAAGAAAGATAATCTGAGTAACCACTTATCGGAAGAGGAGAGCATGTGTAAACTATCAGTCATGAAACGCTATCTGTCGGTGCGGTGCCAGCAAATGGGTCGAGTATTTCTCCTCTCCACATACCTCGCACAGTGCGCACGCCGCACCAGGAAACACTGCGACAATAAGACAAGAAAACGAACTAAAAGCTTCAGATAAAGGTGCCTACAGACAGAACAACACTTCAGTGTACTACAGGTGTACTTCGGTGTAGATATATTTTAGATTACCTAAGCAAATAATAGAATGTGCAATGAAGCAACAGCAACCAAGGAAATATTATTTAAAAAAATATTTGCGGGTATTAGCACTTAAGCATGTGGTTATCTATTTACTCCCTATATTTTTGGTCTTATAATTGGAAACATAATAAAATGCAGAATACTCCAGATGAATATCAACGGGGAACAAAATTTCTAAAGTGAATGTACCGAAATGACATGGAAATGCTAAAAGGGCCCTGCAGAAACGAAGAGCATCTAAAGTGATGATTTCTATGGAAGTGATGCTATAAGCGCTTTACTGCTAGAGTCATAAACTTCGTTCGTAACGAGTCTGATGTTAATGTTGACACTAAAAGCAATCTCAAGGATAATGTGCCAGGATATTTGTCCATTCTGTAGCTACCCTATGACGGCGCGCGGCGCGGCGCCGGCGCAGCGAAACAGCTAAAAATAAAGGAATCTTCGCTAGACAATGCCGGCACTGAGGTCGTGATGTGTCCGAGATATTCTAGTGATTTGTGGATTGTCCGCCTTGGGAGAGGGGGGTGGGGGGATCAGGGCCCGAGACACGAACAAATAGGCAAAGATTACGGTGCGACTTAAAATGGGATTCTACTGTTTTGTAGACTTTTTTGAAAACGTTGTAATTCAAATTCAAATTCAAATTCAAATAGTTTATTTTGCAAAGCAGGAATAGATATATACACTTTTTACACGTCAAATTTAATCTAATAAAGAAAATATATGTAATAGAATAATAAATGTACATGAACTAAATTAAAGGTTTATTTAATTTATGTAGCAATATATTTACGATTAAAATGATAGGTAAAATATATATTATACAAGGTAAAATCCAATCAGCCGCCCGAACCCATACCGGAGACCCGGCCAGGGACCAGGAACAAGGTTCAGTGATCACCAACCGAGCCCCCAGCACGAATCCAGGCGGCCGACCAAATCCCATCCTATATACTACATACTAATAGGTTACATATATAAATACATGCCTACCTCCGCCCATTCGATTAGTCTTGCTAAGAAGAAGGGCAAGAAACTTAGCAAGATCATGTCTTTTTTTCAACATAAAACTTATACTATACAATATATGACTTATATCTACTTTAACCAAGGGATAAGAAAATACAAGACAGTAGGAATTCAGGTTAACGAAAAAAAGAAAAACATATATATCTTTGTCTACCTGTCTCATATAGTCCTTTTCCTTTTACAGTCTATAATCAATTAATGTTTACACCTTAGAGGAATCATAAGTTAAGAAATTATACTATTTAATTAAATTATAACTTACTACGAGTATCATTATCACTGTAACACCATGCTTCACCATCATCCAAATATTCATTTATTTTATAATATGCCTTTTTCAATAGGCCCTGCTTAATATACAGTTTAAACTTATTCTCTGACAAAGTAAGGACCTCCTTTGGAAGTTTATTGTAAAATCTTATACCATGTCCTACAAAAGAGGTACTCACCTTAGCGAGTCTGATTTTTGGAAAAGCCAGTTTATGCTTATTTCTGGTCTCCTTACAATGTTGCTTACCAAGCCTTGGGAAAGACTCAACAGAACATCTCGGAACGCTAGATCTGTAGACGTTTTTTTTAATTCAGGAATGGTAGCAACTTTGGCATGTAGAAAAATTCAAAAAGTTGTTAATTACGTTACATTAAAATATCGTATTTAATGTTTACTTCCTTTTTCCTTTAAATTTTTCTATTGACTTATATTCATGACGGTTTTTTTTTTTTTTTTACTTTGGTTCGTAACAATATTTGAGTGGTTTTCATGTCGACATCATCGATGAGACCTGGGATGAGGCGCGCTCGGCAAGAAAGTACCTTCTTTTAAAAGAATCTGAATTATAAATATCCAGAAAATCGGATGCCGCCTATAGGGATTCCCACACACATCACAGCTATACGGATATTATAGTTTCATGAGAAATATATCTGTAAATAGGTATATACCTAAACTGTAAGTTTAATTCAATTGATTTTAGCGTTTATTTATTGACCCTATCAACGTGACCATTGTCAACATCTTGCTGAAAATTCTCTATTTCCATCGGTTTTCAGCGCCCCATCTCCAGACAGCTAGTGTTTGACGCTGGACGCTCCAACCCTCCTAGGGTCCACAATACAATTACATAATTAAGCTCAAAAAGCTGCCGTTCAAAGACACTCAGCTATTTACGCAACGTCTACAGATCTAGCGTTCCGAGATGTTCTGTTTGTTGTGTTTGTAAGGTTGCTGTTTTTAGGGTTCCGTACCTAAAGGGTAACCAACGGGACCCTATTACTAATACTCCACTGTCCGTCTGTCCGTTTGTCACCAGTCTGTATCTCATGAACCGTGATAGTTAGACAGTTGAAATGTTCACAAATGATGTATTTCTGTTGCCGCTACAACAAGAAATACAAAAAAACAGAAAAAAAATATTTAAGGGGGCTCTCATACAACAGACATGTTTTTTTTGCCGTTTTTATAGATAATGGTCACTTGGCCGGTTTTTTTTATAAGTAGTGCCTGATTTTGATTGTTGTGTCTTTTGAGAATATTAATTAAAATTATTGAAGATCTTTTTGTGTGCAATTTCTGTACTCACTTGTTTTCATAGTATTTACAAATATTTAAGAACATACTGCAATATTGAACATTTTCTCAATATACTTATCTACTATTAAGGTGATATATCGTCCGTGCAAAGGTCCCCGTTACTCCAGGCGGAGAGACCCGCAGTGCGAGAGGGACGGAATCGGGAAAAATAGACAAAAAACATTTTTTTAATTAATACAAAATTAACTAAAATAGCTATGAAAATTTCCATAACCGGTAATTTAAGCATTGTTAAAACCCATCTTAAGAAATATTTTTGAAGTCTGAATGCTATCGCATTTTGTCAAAATATCAAAAAAAGTGTAAATTTAGACCTCATTTCAATAATTATTTCTATCGAGTGAAATTTCTCAAATCGCGTTTCTGATAGTGCAAAATCTAGAAAAAGGTCCCAAAATTGTTATACTAATTTATTTAACTTGGAACTTCTTTTCAACAGCAGATAAATAACTTCAAAAATTGTCGATTTTGACGGTATACCCTCTTAAAACGGACGGTGAGGTCCATAATTAAAACGGACGGTGAGGTCCATAAATAAATCGGCCGAAATGTTCATTTCCGTTAATATTTTCTTAATGTAACCTGTATGAATAAAATACATACTGAATTACATTGCACAACATCAGTTACATCAAAAAGTCGGTGGTTATTAACTGACCGACCTTGACCAAGATAGTTACATGGTTTAGTTCCTAAACGGGAGCCGTTTAAAATTAAATATTGCAAAATTGATCATAAAATTGATATAAAATTATAAACTGTATTTGCAAAAATACCGACTGTCGATTCTGGTGCCTGCGATATAATATCGATTACGATAATTTTTAGAAGACGAACTTTAATGTATTTAATTTTCCATGTTTATAAATTCGAAATTATTGACGCCATATTTATTATTATTGCCATGAGCGCTTCGCAGTGGAAATCTAAACTAAAATTCACAATTTAATAATTATAATATGACCATCAAAATGAAGTAACTTCAGACAACCCCAGGTTTATATTTCTTAGATGTGTTTCAAGTTACACCAAGTGCCGACAATCGCAAGTATATATATTTTTTTAATATTTCTTAGTTATCTGAACAATAAAACGTAAGTTTGGCTGAAAACTCGGGTTTTATATTTAAAACATATTTAGTGTAGTTTGATCTTCCCCCTTATTGTCCAACTTTAACATCTAGAAATTACACGACTCATAATTTTTAGCCAATTTGAAACATTTGAAAGCGATAGCGATAGATGTTGAAGTTTGGGCAGGCTTCATCGGAAAGCCGCAACGTCCTAGCATTGTCAGGCAGATGATTTGTAATGCGACAAATCAAAAATTCATCTGCTACATTAGTAATCACAACTTGTTAAAATAAAGGAAAATTTATTTTTCAATATATTTTGGGATCTTCTATTTTATTTTAATACATTTAAGTATTATATTACAGGTGGTAGAGCTGATGCCAGGCTCGACTGTGGAGGTACCACCATCTTACTTGGAGACCCCCTCCAAGTAATTCGGGGGAGAGTAAGAGGACAGCTCACAGGCAAAAAACCAGGAGGCCTACCATGCTTGAGACCGATGGATGGCGGTATATCCATCTCTAAAGCCGGGCCTTATATGGAACAGACTGGTGACGGGCAGCGGCGTCACTGGTGCGAGGGTTCTGGCACCGCGCTCACCAACCCGCCTGCCCAGCGTGTGTGAGTATGGGCAATTCTTCCAGGATGACCGCCGGGAGTGGCAAAGTCCTGGAAAGTCCATATTTAATACTCGGATTTACGTGATATTTTAAAGTAGCATGAACAACATGCGCAATAAATTATGTCAGAATAGCCACCTCGATGTTAGCGAGAAAAATTGTTTCATTCATACGTTTAATTACTGTTTTGACATCTATTTTTTTTACATTAAATGGCTCCTATGAGGTATAATAATTATTTTAATGGAAAGAATTATACCCTCAGGCAAAATTTTATTGAACTATCGCTAATTAATTGTAATTATTAATAATTTCATTACTAAACGACTAGCAATAAAGAAATTTATGATGAAATGGCGGTAGATAAATACATCAGCGGACATTTTACTTTTTTTTAAGTATTTTTAGAACTGCTTTTTTAGGGTTTTCACGTTGGAACCCTAAAACGAAATTAACAGGCGTGCTGCAAGCCGGTTGGATGTACCAATTATTTAATTAAGCCCATCAGGACGCGGACAATTTAAAAGGGACGACTAACTGAAAATTATTTAGAAGGAAATAAAATTACTCTCTTTAATGATGGTGGATGCGATTGGTCGATTTCCGACCTTGTTTTTTTTCTACGATTCTACGTTATACTTCACTGTTTACACATCGTCGTGACGTGAAGTACCTGAGGAAGCGGTCTCACCCACGTTTCACCGACGATTATTACACCCCATCGTGATGATATCTTACTATGTATACGAATATTTTGTGTGTAGTGATTAGAAATGATAAAATAAAATAATCACAAATAAATAAAAGCAAGATTATACAAGGTGAATTTTCGAACATCGTCCAAATTCATACTTGAGCCTTGGTAAGTGATTAGCGTCATGAACCAATAACGATTTTTGTAAAATTCATAAAACGAAATTTCGCCTCCCCGTAGTGATTCACTCAGGACTGGGCGTAAATTACTATGGGAAGTCGAAATTTCATGATACGAATTTCACAAAAACTGTTAACGATTCATGATGCTGATCACTTACCAAGCCTCCAGTATGAATTTGGACGATGATCAAAAAGTCACCTTGTATAGGATTATATGTTTTTATAGCGAAATCCATCGCTTTGGATACTTTAATTATTATTAAAGTGCATTACAAATTAACCTCGGTACCGCAGTCGTTAGCGCGCCTGTCAAGTAAGCAGGAGGTCGCAGGTTCAAATTCTAAAATATTTGTACTGTTTATTTGTTTCTGATTGATTTCTAATTTATTTGTAATGCACTCTAATAATAAGATTATATAGTTATGAATTTTGAAACATTTTTTCTGGAAGAATAAGACTGCCAATTGGCATAGATTAAATGTTAAGGTGTGTTAATTCGAAAACCATTTCGAGATTTAGGTTTAATAAGCCGTATTTTCGAAGTTTTGGTCTAAAAAACTTCATGATGATGAATATTTTTACGAAAAGGCTGCAATTTCCATTTGCCCTCGTGTGACGTCACATGAGTAATGGATGTTTAGAAATGTGTCCTTTGATATCAAGATAAATTTATAATAATTTGCTTCAGACTAATTTGACAGCTAGATGACAGATGAGTAGACAGACAGAGACAGACCACTTTTTTATAAGCAATCACACATCACAATCAATATAATGTCTAAAATTCTCAAGTGACAAAGGTCATCGGACAATTCTTTAAAAAATCATAAAAAAGAATGGTTAATTTATATGCCAAAATAATGAAAACTATGTCCTAAAATGGCGTATATTCTTTATAAAAAAATCTATTAAAAATTAAGCTATGGGAATAGCGCTTATAGTAATCAATTTTGTATTGTCCTTTTTATTTGTATTCATATGAACAAGTACCTATTTTTTGTGAGTTAACTATTGTAACGTTATGTTATCTTGCTATCAAAGAAATACTTTGTAAAATAAAACACGCCAAATTATTTGTTACGATTCAGCAAAATAATTATTTATGAAATAGTCATTTCGAAGAGTCGGCAAAAGCCAATCTTGTTCGATTTCATATTCCGTCGAGCCAAATATAAAGCTAATGGAAAAAGTCGAACAAAATACATGAGTTTTATTTTGGGAAACAATATCTTTAATCAATAAAGGATGGCAGAGTTACTGCCAAGTTCGGTAACTTTGGAAAAACTTGCCCGTTTCGATACGCAATAATATCCTAGCCAGCTAGACTGTTTGCAGATAACGCTTGTTTCAACCAGAAAATTAATTAAGGCGTATGACCACGCTAAATAAGCAACTCGATGTGTGTCGGTACGAATATCAACGGAAACGACATTGAAATAATGTTCATTTCAGCGTGCCTTGAAAAGTGGCTGTTACGACAACCACTGCGTCTCCGGCTAGCGCAAAATAGGAGAAAATAATACTTTTCACATGGACGCCATGAACGGAAAAAAAATGTTGAACTTAAATTTTTTAGATCTAAAAATTTCCTATAATTTGGTGATATAATAATTAAAATCGCTTTAGGCGTTTGCAAGGAGTAAGAGAATTCTTGTGTTAATCATGTATAACTTTCGATGACTTTCGATTTTTTTTGTCAAAACTTATAACAGAAAAACAGTTTATGAAACTTAAAATTGATTTTTGGCTCTATAATGCCTTATCATATATTTTTATGAAAGTTTTTGGACCACCCGTGTGGGAGGAGTATGCCTTCAAAGACAGGTCCAAATTGTAGTTGGCGTATCCATTCGCCTTAAAGGGTCAAATAATACTACATTTTTACTTCTGTTGACAAAACTACACCAAATGTAACGTATATAAAGCAATCTCAAATGTTATTCTACTTGTACATTTATTTTTATGTCTTCAGCGGACTAAAATATCTACAAGAAATCTCCGTACAGGCAAATATTCAAGTGCTCCGTAAAGAAACATAAGCAAAAGAAGAGGCAATTTCTCAAGAACGACTTGGAACATGTCCAAATGCGGCTCGACAGCCAATAAAATTGGGCTCTAGACCGACCAAATTGTCCTGCTCCATGCTGTGTGTACAACAAAATGTACCAGCCACTGTCCTCCTAGTTTAAATATGCAACGTGCATCGACAAATGGCATTCAGGGAGGAAGTGCTTGCTATTCACCCTTTTAATTCCGAGTGTGTGGCTATTATTAGTAAGTATAGATTGTTATATAAGGGGGGTAAGTCATCAATTACACCCGAGAAATATAAGCGCACGATCCAGCGAAAAGAGCGAGGGTGCTTATGGTTCGAGGGTGTAATTGATCACTTACACCCGAGTGCAATACTCTATTTTTTCATCACTAATGCGAGGAAATAAAAAAACAACTTACTTAAAGTACACTTTCCGACTTTCTTTTCAGTCCGCCACTTGATAAAACGGTCAAAGGTTCTCAAATTTCTCTTGTTTGAAATTGGAGCTAATATTTCCAACAACGTTTTCAACAAGATTTGTGTGACGCCATTTTTTTTTTCATGCGTTGTTGTTTCACACCAAAAATTTTGGTGTTCACTTTTATTTTTGCTCGAAGTGTATGGGATATAAAAGTTTATTTTGGTGGTCATTATATTTTTTCCCTTACATATTTCCGAACGTCTCGACTAATCCGCATCACGGGTTCAAATCCCGTAGGGACACATTTGTGTTTGGCCAGCGAGCTTCGGATCGCACGTCCATATTTGTGCCCGAAGTACGGCGATATGGCTCACCGCCTAAGAGGATGGCATACCCTAGCAACTTTTTTTGTTACCCGTCCAGCACAATAAGTCTAATGGCAAAGACCTTATTTGCTTTTGATAGGGGCAATTATATGTTGGCTCTTTGGCCTCTTTTTCTTGGACGCGTAATACAAGTGATCACGCAGCGAAACAACAAATTGATGTGTTTTTAGCTAATACTGAAATATTTTGTAGGGGAAAAAATATTGGATTTAGGTAACATCCCTCCATATTTCTATTGCCTATTTTATAAAAAAAAATCTAGTTGATCTCTTAACCGCGTTTTTGAAACGAACGTTTGAAAACCAAAAAAAAAGACGGCGGTAAACATTTTTTTTTTGACAAAGGTATAAATCTTAATACATTGTTTATAGGTGGAATCCCTAGACAAAAGATCGATAAATCAAATATATTTTCTTCAATATGAGGAGAGACCTAGTTTCTTCCAATGAACCCTTGAAAACCTGGTGATGTCGATGTTCTAGCGTCAGGTGTCCGTCGACGAAACGTGTGTGTACGAGTGTGGGCTGTGACTTGCATTTCACAGTCCATTATCGGAAACATCTCTGACACCCCCTCGAGAATTCATGTCGTGACGATATATTAGATGCATTTTTTAGCTAAATATTGCAAGATTTGAAAGAGAACATAAACTCTACTATATGAATGATGGATTGATATTACGTTGGAAGGTAATTACTTAACCGTTCAATACTCTTGTTCCCCTCTCAGCTTAAATACGTCTTAATTAACTATTTAACGACGAAGGGGAAAGAATATAAATCTACTTGGAAACAGAAACATTAGGTCTGTCTGTCTGTATGTATGTTGCGCGACCACTGCGTTTCCCAAGATGGCGTCGAAGCTAATGATCCTGCCAATACTAGATTTATGTCTTTATTATGTGCAAGCAATAAATAATCGTGCGTAGAATAAATTGAACAAATACACGAAAGCAGAAAATCTTTCTATGAGATTCTAAAATACGAGTAGTATAAGAAAATAAACTGGTTCAGACAGTGCAGCGGCGCTACTTCTATGAGCAAGTAAAAAAAAAGATCGCGCAAAGAAATTAAATTTTCGGTGGAATATGATCTATTATTCTGTTGAGTTCTCGGTATCGCTAAAACAGTAGATAACAGGCAAAACGTGGCTCGAATGAATTTTACCTATCACCTCTTGAATTTGTTTCACTTGACATTTTTTAGACCTTATATAAACTCTCTCTATTAAACAGGGTGGCCCGTTTATATGCTTCCACATTTATTTTAGATTAAGTGTACATTGTAATAAGTTATGATTTTTTTGTTCTCTATCGAATTTTCCTATTCTTTACACATAAACCACTCTGATGTAAAAAGTGTTGCATGGATTGAACTGAAGTTTGCCATGGAAGTAATAGTGATACCATTTCTGCAGTTATTTATTACTACACCAGCTTTTCAAACAAAAATAAACTTAATTTATGCATTACAAAAAGGGAAAATATCAATTAATTAGAAACAAATTATCTGATGGATTTCGGGATAAAAAATAGAATCTTATAAAAAACTTCTTAACTTGCTGAACCAAAGTACCTATTTTTATATGACTAGTTCTAATGTAAATGATTTAAAACATTTGGGCAGCCACAGGCACCGCCGACAGGAGTGAAAACTTTTCGTTGCTGGCCAAGCTTAACACGCCATAGCATGTCGGTGACGCGAACCCATAAGATTTTCCTATACCAAAAATCGTTCAACGCGCCAGACTAAAAAGAACAAAAAGAAGACATAACTTCTTTTTTTTTTTCAAAAATGTTGAGCCTCTAGGGCCAGCCTGTGTATAAATAAACCAAATCGTAAATTTACAATAACATCACTTAGAATTTACTGAAGTAAATTAATTTTCCATAGAGAAGTCCATTCGACGCGATACAATGCGGCCCGGTTTTCAATTAAATTCACCATGTGTTGGCACAAAGCGAAAAGGTCTTTTATATAAACTTATAAAGTGAACCTTATTGTGGGCTCTCGTGAAATATTAATACCCCGGGTCACTTTGTGAGTGCACACCTGTGTACTGACCCACTAGCCTGGGAAAGTTCTTTTATTCGTGCGACTTTAGCATCCGAGTACAATTTGGAGGCGTAATTTGACGTGGGAGCGCACGACGCGCGCGCGTTGCCGCTATGGGAGCGAGGCAAGTGATGGACCAATGAGGAGCGGGTACGTCACGCCCGTCAGACCCCCTCAGGTTCCCGGGGGTTCGTTCACACTCGCTATCTCTCGACATCATCTGATAAGATAATTCGTGTTTCCCGTTTGTTTTGACAACGTTATTGCTTGGTACTTGAGATAGTGTCGTTTTTTGGCATCATTGATGTATATTGACCGATTTTGAAGTTGTTGTAGTTGACATTAATGCCCGTTTTCACTAACCTTAGGTGACGCCTAAATCGGATGCCTAAATATTTAGGAACTCTTATTTCTTTTACTTTAAGGCGCTCTTATCCCAGAAGAGTGACTCTCTGTCTTTTTCTTTACGTGTAAGGAGTAAAGAAAATAACCACACTTTTGTACTTTTTCGTTGTTTTTATCGGTTTTTAAATTGTTTAAAAATAACGGATATGTTTATTAAAACCCACTTACGTGGTCGACCTAAAAAAATTAAATAGCAATATTACCAGATATGTTTCGTTAATAAAAGAGCATGATTTGAATGAATGGCATGATTTGAAAGGTCTTATTACATGCTGTGTTCGTGAATTATTTCTATCGAGCAAAGTTTATCTGATCGTGTAACACATGCGTGGAAGACTTAGATAAAGGTTCGAACCATATGGTGTATTTTTTTTTTTTTGAAATTTTAGACGATATTTGAAAGTTCTATTTGACTTTGAAATTACTGATTTTGGGATAAGAGCGCCTTAAGAATTCTTGAATAATTAGGCATCCGATTTGGGCGTCACTTAAGTTTAGTGAAAACGGGCATAAGACTCATTTATGAACAATGAGTTTTATATTTTTGAAATGACTATAATTCTAATTAAAATTTGTCTCCTACAAGATCTAATTTTACCGTTTCGGAATACGAATACCGTCGTCGTTTTATCAATATTTGCGATTCGATCTAAATAAAATTAAAGTAATTCGGCGTTCCATTGAACGGTTAACAATTGAAACCGTTATCGGTTGATCGAGTCGCTGGAATAACTAGAATTTGGAACAGTTTGGATTTCAGACCGTTCTTCAGCGCGCAGAGACTCCATTCGGTAAAGCCCTGGAAATGTATGAGCTCGAGATACGGCGGGACTAGGGTTGCCAGATGAAAAAATGAAATAGGAGGACAAATCAGTGCTACTAAGCAAAAAAGGAGGACTTCAGAAAAAAAGGAGGACATACTTAAATAAAACGATACAATTTTTTGTTTTATTCGATAGACATTTATCAGAACTACATTTTCAAGCTGATATTTGAATGTCTTGCCAGTGTCACATGCGTGGTTAATGCGTGCAGGATAGGAGAATAAACCGTGCCGTAAGGGCTAACCAAACGGTGTCGGTATGTGGTACAGTAAGTGCAAAATTTGAAAAGGGAGGACAATCGATAGGTGAGGGAGGACGGGAGGACAAATTGTGAAAAAGGAGGACATGTCCTCCTTTAGGATACCATCTGGCAACCCTAGGCGGGACCGAAGCTCGATTGTGCAAACTTATCTGAACCACTTTACCTCGAGCTGGAGATACGGATGAGTAAGTACTGTCACTTGGCGTTGAACATGCTGAACCATAGACATTCAAATAAATAGGTACATTTATTTAGATTTCTATGCTGAAGCTATATGAGAAAAATTTCATGTTCTGGAACAGCAATATATCAATTTTTGTGGAAAAAAAGATGATAAATATGTATAAATGCGTGTAAAATGTCTTTCATACTGTTTTTATTTATTCGTTTCATAAATAAAATAACGATACATATTCAATACAGGATGTTAAGATGAAGTTGCGGAAGCCGGAAACTGGCGATAGAAATCGTCCATACGAACAACATTCTGTGGAAAAAAATCGAGAAATCGAGAAAAAAAACAGTTGTCTCATACATTTCGGTCGGGTAACTATGTAACTTTTCTATGGAACAGATGATTTTTTTTTCGCGTTTCGATGGTTAGCTCTATAGTAAAAGTTGTTCGTATGGACGAGACTATCACCGCAAATTCATCTTAACTCCCAGTATAGTACCGAAACAAAAAAATTGCGATATACATAGTTAAAATTTATTGAAAAAGGCGTTACTTTGCGGAAGTCCATCATAAGTTTGTGGATATATTAATAATTTGCAATATTCCGCTAAACACTCTTACCATGCTATTCAAAATGCAGACTCAAGCACCGCCCGCCCTCCCGCATAAAACATGCACAAGCAAAGCAAGCAGTACGAGCACAAAATAAAGCAATCTTAAATAACAAGCAAGAAAACTTATCGACACGTGTTTCGCCTCTAAGCAACTCAAACATCCTCGGGATGTGTAGTCCACCCGACCGCTCGACAAAAAAAAAAAAAAAATTTGCCAAACCATGCATTTTTTAAATTTATTCGTTTAAATATAAAATAGCAATAAATTCCTCCGGTAGGATAATAGTAAACTGATTGCAAGATATCACAATTTACTTTCAAGACCCTTGATCTTATAACTGCTACAATATTGATATATATGAAACGTGTTTCTTATAAAAACTTGACATTTGCCCATCACACATCCAGCGACTGGCAGCGGCAGTATTACCTGATATTTGGTTACGCAATCTTGAGCAAGCCTTTTAATTTCCAATGCTCCAATGCATGTTTGATCAGTGGCTACCTCCTATTATACTCAGTTCTAAAATCATACGTTATGTGGCAGATAATCATACAGTTGTTGTAGTTATGCTTTACCTTGTGATTGGACCAGACAGACAGTAACAAGGATGTCAAGGGGGGGGCGGCTTCCGGCTCCAACTCATGAAGCCAACAACAAGTATCTGTTATCGATTATGTTGCAGTAATAAGGTTAACAGATATAATCTCTATACAACGTGTAACAGAAAGGTGTAACCATATTTGAAGAGCTTATTCAGTCAACGGTATAGAACAACTTTTAGATACTACGGAAACCCTGTATCTCGAAAAAAAAAAAAAATCAACTGATTCATAGAAAAATGCAATGCCGCTCGGCCGAAATGTATGGAAGGGCAGTTTTTTTCGACATTTCAGGTTTGGCTCCATAGTAAAATTTGTTCTATACCATTGACTGAATAAGCTCTTCAAATATGGTTACACCTTTTTGTTACACGTTGTATAACAAGATAACATACAAACAAAAAAAAAACAAATAACGCCTTTACTTGGATAAAGCATCTTTTTACATCAATGACACTCGTAATTTAGGAGGGGGTAGATGGTTCTCTGGGGGGGGGGGTCGTATCTTTGTGGCCCCTACCTAGTTACGCCTATGACAATTCTATATCTGCGGCTCGAAATGATTGCCCATTGTTTTCTGAAGCGGAACTTTGGAGATTTAAATCTTATCTTAATAATGACAATCAATTGATTAATGCAAGGAACTGGAATCTTACAATAACTGTTACCGGTATATTAAATGTTCCTGAATTATATAGGTTACGTAATGTACATACATAGAAAGAGATAAGTAACCATCAGGCAGGTGAAAACACGTTGATCGTTAGACCTACTGGTCGAATCATATATGGGATGAGGAGTACCTTGATCTATAGTGTGTGCTGTGTATGTATGTATTAACCAAGTACTTCTAATCTAATTTATCACTTTAAATTAAGACCGCGGTTTCGCAGCCGGAGTGTGAAAAACCCGCCCTTTTCCAATTAATCGGAACAGAACACTTAAATTCACAATTCACTCAATAGTTATTCAAAAAAAACTTATTACCTCAATAAATATTAAGTATGCTGCCATCGCGAAGTTTCCATTGGTTTTTATAAATTAGAATTTCAAAATTTTTCATGTTCAATATTTTTGAAATTCTAATTTACAGAAACCAATGGAAACTTTGCGATGGCAACATACACAATACATGGGTAACAACGTTTTGTTGAATAAATATTGAGTAAATTTTAAATATAAGTGTTCTGTTTCGATTACTTAGAAAAAGGCGGGTTTTTCATAATCCGGCTGCGAAACCGCTCTTAAGAAAGTTTTGTTTTTTAAATAATTTGATAGATATTTATTTACTTATTGTACGTTTATTCAACTTTTTAAATTAAACATTTTTACAATTACAGGACTTAAGTCAATAAATGTCAAATATTAATTTCAAAATGTATTCATATATTAGAAAGTTTAATTAAAGCGATTCAAAAACGTCTTACACAGTTAAGATTCCCAAGTCCCATGGTTTGTGTAGAATGTCGCACAGAAGCGCAATTTATTATCTCATCGACAAAGGTTGATTGTAAATGGAACTCAAAACGGCACCTACCATTGTATTTGCATAATCAACAAGTACTAACTTAAGTATTGAGTTGTAACAGAATATTTGTTAAGCAAGTTGGACCCGTTTAATCATTTGCTTAGCGCATTCTGGTCTAGCTAATAGCTTAACAGGACAAATGATCACTCACTATCGAAGACTTGTTCACTACTTTCGCGAATATTTCGCGAAATCGTTTCAATTATTCTACGTGATTTAGTACTGCTGGTGTTAACACTTTATCGCTATCGAAATTGTTAGTTTTCGATAGCATAGTTACAAGCAAAAGTGGAATGTAAGATCGTAAGCTTACAGTCGAATTTATAATGCCAAGTTAAACGTTACAGTTTTCTTAGTGGTATATTTGTTGTAAGTACAAAATAGATTGTAATGACGCAACCCGATTAGTCGCCGAAGTTACATATTTGCATTCTCTAAAGATATTACATTGATTATTTTGACACGCATTATTGCTTTGATAAATAAGTGATTTACTATCAATATTAGGAATTGGAGCAGGAATTTTAATTCGATAGATAAAGTGTTATAAATTTCGCAGGAATATGTTCGATAACTGCAGAGTTCGTATTTTCTTTGTTCTGTGATATTTACTCGTGTATATAACACATATCGGTATGTACCGGATCTAAATTAAACCATGTAAGCATACCTGCGATCAATGAAGAAAAAAATTACCTGCCCATAGAAAATTTACGGCAATTATTCAAGAGCCTATGCGAGTTTTATTTTTGTCACAGTCACTCCAAGCGAAAAAGCGCGCAGTGCTAGAGGCGCAGATTCAGGGCGAAAGGGAAAAAAAGTTAGTTTTACATTTTTATGAAAAAAAAAATGAAATGGGTAGCAAAATTTCCAAAATCAAAACTCTAGATATTGTTGAAACCCATCGAATAAAATATGTTTGAGTTCTGTACATGGTTCCTATTCGTCAAACGAGAAGAAAAAGTGTGTTTGAAGATCTCATTTCAACAATTATTTCTATCGAGAAAAATTTATCCAAACATGTTTTTCAATTACAAAACCCTAGATTATATAGTCAAAAAGTATATACCAGAAATTTATTACAATTTTTCTGTATTTCATGAAATACACGAAAAGAAGCACCCGTATTTTTTACATATCGCCTTAAAGTTAGTTTAACTGGGATGAACTATAGTTGCCTAAATCAAGTGAAAAGTGTAAAAAATAATTATTTTGGACATTTGAACTTTTGATATAATTATGAACATATTATGAATTATGACGTATTCTCTAATGCGTGAGTCATGTTATTCTTAATTTTATTGTTTTTAATTATATTTCTGTTTGTATACACGTCTGTCTTTATTAAAATCTATAGTTTAATAAAATTTAAAGTTAGTATAGAGAGGTGACCATTTATTTAATTTTTATTTATTTGTGAACGTTGTTCAGTATAATCAGTATATTCTGTGGTCTCATTTAAAAAAGCAGTTAATTATCTAGTTATCTGTTTTTAACCACCTTTTCGGTTTAGCTCAGTTGCCAATGACCGATATAGGTATTTTTACATATTCGTACTTTTATTTTATTTAAGATGTATTTAAATTCCCACGTGTTAAAAAAAATTAATTGCAAAACTTTGTGACTTATTTTTTGTTCAATAAAGTTATAATTATTATTATTATTATGAAGAGATTACTAACTGAGCTGTATATAGATTAATTCTAAACATTAACATAAACACATTGTGTTGCGGAGAAAGCGAGAGTAAAGGTCTCATGTTTCAAACCTGTTTGATGTGGGCCTGGGCAAGATACAAATTATTTGATTACACGCTTGAAACGTGACATGATCTTCACGAAACCACTAAACGGCACAGAACTACAAGAGACAATCTTAGGTCGGATTTGAAAATATATTATTTTCATGAAAATATATTATTTTCATGAAAATATATTATTTTCATTGTTGATAAACTTGAAAATTAGCTTTAAAATTAAAAAGTCAGTAAAATGTACCATTATGTACGGGTCCCGTCGACGTAGATGTAATCTTTAAACAAATATTAATTTATATTTCGATATTATTTTCAAAATACGACGTCAACTTTGAAGATTTGTTCGCATTTTTCCCAGGGTTTTTTGAACAGATGCCTGCGGTGTATGATTTGTTGTTAGTTAATATTCATGGTAAGTTAATGCTCATTTTATCAGAAGAATAAAATAAATTAAATGACCTCCAAATTAAGCGAATGCGCTGCCATCACTGACATATTATTAAATTATCTATGGCCGCAATTGAGTAAAGAGGCGACTTACGAAGTACCCAAATAAACAATTTACGTTTGTATCTCTGACACAAACCGCTGCTGTTTTTTTAGAAATCATAACCGCGACGGTCGAAGGAAGGGATCAGACTAGAGAGGAAACGGACGTGAAAATTGGTCAAATTTAATAAAATTATATGAGATATATTTCTGAGCCCGGCATCAGTCACAATGAAGTAAGTATAAAAAATGTAATAAAAAATAAAATGTACATACCTAAATGATGTGGCATCCATAGACCAGCTTATCGCTTATCAAGTAGGTACCTTTGATAATAGTTTTACATACTTTTTACACATAAATAAGTTAGATTTAGATATTATGTACATTTCGTTTTTTATTGAATTTTTTATACTTTATTGTGACTGATGCCGAGCTCAGGATAGGGCCCGAAATATATCTTACATAATTTCATTATCACAAATGTTATTTTATTAAGTATTATATATATATATATATATGTATCTATAACTAACCTTTGGATTTATTATACCCGAGAACTAACAATATCCGACCCAGATTTTACAATTTAAGGGGTTATATGCTGCGATAGTGCTGCCACTTCAGAAAAAAAAACATTATTTACTTACTAGAATAATTGAAAATGTGTAAATATAGCAATAACCATTTTTAAATAGCATAGTTTTCATAGACAACGTCTCTGATGAGCTAAAATTTTAACTTTTGCAAAAAACGGCCGCTTTCTATGAAAACAATGCTATTTAAAAATAGTTTATTGCTATATCTACACATTTACTTGAGCAGATTTTCAATAATTATTCTAGTAATGATTTTTTTCTAACGTGGCAGCACATTTGCAGCAAAAAGTGCCTTAAACAGCAAAAGCTTCGAAAACTTTAATTTCCAATTGATTTAATGCGTCCGCTTCATAATTTCCATACACGAAAGTTCAGCCTGTTAACCTCAAAAGCTAGCAGTTCCTCAGTGGAGCCAGTATCAAGTATGGCTCTCAGGTAGAGTAGGGTTACTCTGTGACCTATTACGAGCGTTGTATCATCGCGGCACTTTCACCGACCTGCGCAAGAGTCGGTTTTGATGTTACTCGGTCTGTGCTGGCATGCTTAGTTACTGGTTCCCATAGGGCGTGGAAACGGTTTACTTTGAGTGAAGTTGCTAATGATATTTTAGATGAGAAACAGTTTTAACAGCTTATTTGAGCTTTCAGATTTCATAGGAAAAAAGACTTACGCTACAAATGTTTAATCGCGTTATTTCTCAAATATACACTGAGAAAAATGTCTTTTTGGCTTCATTATAAAATAGCATTACATAAGTTTAAAATACGGTGAATTGTTTTCAAATTAGGTGATAATAGGAAAATTTTATGCCGTAATTAAAACGTTTCAGAAAATAATCGAGTTTTTAAGGTAAGTAAGGCAATATTATGAAGACTGATCACCGTAAAAATTGGTCACAGAAAATAAGATTATCATTTTGGTATTACATCATGCCTTCACCATAAAATCATACTATGTCACAATAAATGTTTTACGTGATAATGAATTTGAATGATAATAGAAATAGAAATAGAATATAGTTTATTTGCGTCATTTGGTACATAATGTTCTTATACTGAGAGGTAAAGTATTACAATGTACTTAAATAGTAAATTATATTATTAAATATTCGAAGACATTTAAAGTGTTCTTAAACTATAGTTTTAAAGAGTAGGTAACGTCATACTGGAGGCCTAACAAGCGATCAGAATACGAAGCATCAACACGTTTTGCCAATTTCGCAAAATAAAACCTTGACCTCCCATAGTAATGGGCTTGCGTTTGTAAGGAACAAGAAAAAAGAAGAAAGATTACGAATTGCACAAAAAGCGCCCCAGTACCTTGACATAGACCACTCACCAAGTCTACAGTATGAAATAATGAAAGTGGAGTAATAATATTTTATTTCTAGAACATTATGTCTTTACATAAAGGGCAGTGATAACCCTAGTAAGTTTATACAAACCTGTAACAGGGTTACCACGCTCTTCCTCCAGTGGTTTTAAAGATACAGAAAGAAACTAAAATAAAATAAAGATAATACAGATTAGTTCTATAATGCTTAGTGTACAAGGGTGTGAGGGTGTATATGTGTGTGTGGATGCGTGTGTGAAGTGTATGTGTTAAAGTCACAAGTAATAAACGAAAAATAGTGTTGATTTGGTTTTACGCTGTGCTTATGGTTTAGTATACTTATTTTATTTTGGAACTTCTAGAAGAGATTCAGTTTCGTCATAAGTGAGAGTGAGAAGCCAACTTCGAATTTCTGATTTACATTTGTAGAATGGTAGCGAATAAATATTTAGTGATTTATTAGCCCTATTGTAGAGGCGGGAGCTTAAGACCGCATAATGCCGTGCAGCTAATTGAGTCCTGTGCGGTATACCTTTGCACACTAGATCCCTTCTCCTTCTAGCTTCGACGATAGAAGGTTCATATTTAAGGGAGGAGTGTTTCCGCAGAGTGGTAGCAAGGATAAATAGCTTTCTCACAGATAAAACCTCACAGTCACTGTATAGATCAACGGTACTGTACCAGTAAGGCTTGTTGGTCATTGTCTTTAGAACGGCCCTTTGTGCTCGCTCTAGCTTGACAAGAGCCGTCTTACAGGCGCCGCCCCATGCAACAATACAGTATGAAATTATGGACTGAGCCAGGGCAAAGTAAATGGTTTTGAGAATGTCTGGGTCCGCCGAGTTTTTAAGTTTTTTGAAAACATATATGAGTTTTCGGACACGGGAGACTAGGGACTCCAGGTGCTTGTGCCAGTTTAGAGTGCTGTCCATGATGACACCCAGGTATTTGATAGTGGAGGCACGGGCTATGGGCAAACAGTCACATACTCCACCAGCCAGGCCACAGCAATGAGCTATAATTTTGTAAGTGTTAGGATCGGGTTGAGTGTTAGTGTAGTGAGAAAAGGTGATAAACTTTGTTTTTTCTACGTTTAGGGTAAGTAAATTATGTGAGAGCCAGCCCATAACCCGCCCAAGGGAGGATTCGGCATTGCAACGTGCATGTTCCCAGTGTTTACCTTTAATCAAGAGCACCGTATCATCTGCATAAGTTATGATTTTGGTATTTGGGAGCGTCATTTAGCAAAGGCTGTTTATATATATGAGAAAAAGGGTTGGACCCAGCACACTACCCTGAGGCACACCAAATGTGAGTGATTCTATATCACTGGTGTAGGTCTTTATTTTAACATACTGGGACCGTTCACTCAAGTAACTTCGGAAAATGTCCAGTTGAATACCTCTGATACCAATGAGCTCTAGCTTTTGAAGTAGAATGGGAACAGAGACCGTGTCGAAGGCCTTTGAGAGGTCCAGGAAGATACCTATAGTTTTATTTTTATCATCTAACTGTTTAATTATATGGTTTGTTAGAAGCAGTACGGCGTCTTCCGTGGATTTTCCGCTTCTGAAACCAAATTGGTTTTCGGCAATAATTTTGTTTTGGTCAAGATATTTGATGAGTCTTTTATTAAGTACTTTTTCCAAAATTTTTGAAAGGGCGGTAAGTAATAAGAAATAATATTATAATATTATAGCGCAAGAACACTTTCACCTAAAATATGTAGGATTTCTTAGTATAATTTAAGAACTATCACTATCAATACGGTGAAGTCGCCCTTATGGTAGAAATTTGAATTAGAGGGACTTGTCACTTTATTTTTGTAGTAAGCATAAATTTTGTTAAAGATTAGTCATTTTTAAATATTATGACATCGTAATAATATATGATTACAGGCACCCAAAAATAAGAGGAACGGCGCACAACAAGCCCAATAAAAATAAGTTGAATACGATTATGATTACGGAATCATTAATAAGGATACCAACATCATACGTTGGTGAGAGAACTATGAAATACGATGCTAATATCATACTTCGTGTGACAGCACCAAAATTTGTGTGAGAACTATGACATACGATGCTAATATCATACTTCGTGTGACAGCACCAAAATTTGTGTGAGAACTATGACATACGATGCTATTATCATACTTTGTGTGACAGCACCAAAATTTGTGTACTGAGAACTATGACATACGATGCTATTATCATACTTTGTGTGACAGCACCAAAATTTGTGTACTGAGAACTATGACATACGATGCTATTATCATACTTTGTGTGACAGCACCAAAATTTGTGTACTGAGAACTATGACATACGATGCTATTATCATACTTTGTGTGACAGCACCAAAATTTGTGTACTGAGAATTATGACATACGATGCTATTATCATACTTTGTGTGACAGCACCAAAATTTGTATGCTTTACTTTATTTTCAGATTCATTCATTTCGTACAATTAACCAGTGTTACCTACATGCGGATCAATTTGCTCCGATTTCAGTTGTTTTTTTAGCTCTCGCAGATGCAATTTTTAATCCTCGGATCTTTACTCCTTATTAAGCCTACAAATATTTAGACCGTGTAGGCATGTTTTGCAGAAAAATACTGGCAGG
Source organism: Ypsolopha sequella (assembly GCA_934047225.1). NCBI lineage: Eukaryota > Metazoa > Arthropoda > Insecta > Lepidoptera > Ypsolophidae > Ypsolopha > Ypsolopha sequella. Next base: position 5,790,460 of record OW203985.1, read on the forward strand.
TTTTAATTAATCTAACATTTTATAATATTAGTTTTATTAGGAGGATAGTTATATTATTATATAACCTTTATTTTATAATGTGTATAGGGAAAAAAATAAGCTTACGTTTAGGTATTATTCGGGGCAGAGTAAGAGGACAGCCCTCAGGCACAAAACCTGGGACCGATTGATGGCGGTATATTCATCCACAATTGCCGGGCCTTGTATAAAACAGACTGGTGACGGGCAGTGGCGTCACTGGTTCGAGGGTTTCGGCACCGCGCTCACCAACCCGCCTGCCCAGCGTGTGTCAGTATGGGCATTACTTCCAAGAGAGGACAAACATGAGTGGTGAAAACTTGGAAATGTCCAAGAGTGGACGAAGACAGGCTGATGGATGAATGGACAAGGAAAATTAATTTTAAAATTATGTTACTGGATTTTCTTATGACGACGTGTATATACACTTGAAAAATTATCACGTATTTAGAGGGGATTTTCATTCTCGTTTAAATCGTTTTTCATTTAGTATGGGGAAAATAAAAATACCTGACTCTAATCTTGACTGTGTCATACTATTGTAAAATTGTAAGAATTTTCGTGGAGATCAGACTTATGAGGGCGTCACGTTACAACCAGCTTTTTTGAATGTACCAGGACTAGATTTTATTCTTTAAAACGAGTTTTTGAAACAGATGTGCTATTAAAAAAGAAGTTTACCATGTTTTCTTTTAATTACCTCTAACATTTGGACATGTAGAGAGGATGAATGAAAGAAGAGTGACGAAAGAAATTTATGATTTTTCAATTCGTTTTTCTTAAAATCTAGCGACTTTTGATTAAAGGTTTGGGAACTTTGTTTTTTCGTTTTTTCTTAAGCGGCAACACTCAAAGAGTGTCCGTCCGTCTTTCTGACCGACCCAGAAAAATATCGTTCTTTCTTTACATCGAGCGACTCCAAACCACGCGCGTCGCTATTTTATAATTTCTATTGCTCTATCTGTGCTATTTTCAAAGTGGTTAATTATAGAATAAAATCAGAAAGTGCATACCTACCAAATAATGGATCAAGCAATAACCGATCTGCTTACAAAATGGAACCTGTTGCATTACATTGACAAATTCGCCGGTAAGTTGTTTGTTTTGTCTTGCAATTTTGAAAATGTAGACAGAAGTTTATGTAGCTATGAATGCTTTTGCGCGGCGCCCAAGCGAAAATTTTCTAAGTCTTTTTTCCCATAGTGCCAAGCTTTTGTGTCAAATGAACCTTCTGCAATTTTTTGACACTGACATTATTCAGATAACTATCATTTATTGTATGTAGCGTTCCTAAACGCCTAGGTGACTGTAAAATTTAAGTGTAAGTGAAGTAAGTGAGCTGTTTGTTTTCACTCGGGTGGTTGTGGAACGGGTGACTGTTAATTTTTACGTCTACCCTGGCATTTACAGATGCTACCTTAAAAACTAACACAATACATAATATATATAAGGTCTTTCTTTTAAACCCGAATTCATTTTAAGGGGAGATCAGGTTATTAGTTAACATTAATTTGCGATAGGTTTTTTTTTGTCTTTTGCTAAAATATCGACCGATGTAATTTTTATTGTAATCTAATAATAACATCAAATTAATTGACAGAAGGACAGGCTGGCGTCACGCACGGAGATTTTGTATGGTTTTGTCACCAGCATCGACACCGAGGCGGATGTTCAGATGACAATGGGGTCTACTTTTATAAAGGCCACCAATTGGCGCCACTGGCACGTAAGGTATATGTCAAAGGTTTGTTAGGTTAGATTTACATAGAAGTTCGATTTTTTGTTTTGCTTGTCCATATAATATATATATTTTTTTCTTTCTTAAATGCGAATAAACCATGCCGCAATGATGTGCAGTTCCGTTATGTTCAAAAATGAAAGGAGGACTTATGTTTTGTTTTAGCCCCTCTTTTATTTAGCTTTAATCTTAATTCATTTACTTTCATTGCACCGTACCTTGAATAATAAACCTGAAACTATGAATTTATCTCGACTAATACACAAATAACTAATAAAAAGCCATAGCTTTCGCCGTTTCGCGGGCATTTGACGTTTCTCTATACCTGTTGCCTCAGTGGCGCCACCTGACGTCGATAGTAGCCCTCATTGAGGAGCGTCGTGAAAAGTTGCAAAGACTGAATTGTACCCTACAACCATTTATAATACGGTGTCGCGATTCTGGAGTTTCATTTGTGGTTTGTGACAGCGTGTTGTATAATTTTAGTTTTCTTCTAGATGCTTTCCTTATTAAAGGTTTATCCTGTGTCATCAGCATCAACAAAGTCAGATCGAGTTTTTTTCTCCTTCTTACGTACATGTTGATTCAGCTGATCGAGACAGTTTGTACTGTTAATTAAGTATTAAATGTTTTTTTTTCGAAGTTGAAATGTGATCGCTTAAGAGCCATTTAGCAGCCGGTTTGTGAAAAACACGCATTGTGTATGCCATCACTAAGTTTTCATGGGTTTCTGTAAAATTGAATTTAAACAAATTGAATATAATTTTTTTTTGAAATTGTAGTTTATGGGAACCAAAGGAAGCTTTGCGATGGCAGCATACACAATACATAGGTAATAAGGTTTTGTTGAATAGCTATTGAGTTTATTTTGAATTTAAGTGTCCTGTTTCGATTAATTAGAAAAAGGTGGGTTTTTCACAATTCGTTGCTAAGCGGCTCTTAATAAAATAAATGTTTAAATATATATAGAGATATAATAATGTGCATAGAGATATAATAATGTGTGTAGAGATATATTAGAGATAAAATAAATGCAATTTTTTGTTTATAATATATTTTTCTTTTCTTTGTAATAATTTGTATCCTCAAATCAGCTCTTGGTTTAGGTAAAGTACTCTATATACTACTATTCCAGGTTATTTCTTGTTCTTCTCCATCCATCCATCCATCAGCCCGTATTCGTCCACTGCTGGACACAGGCCTCCTTGTTCTTCTATATATCAGTAATCTTATTTTTAAGCCTCCTGTGTGTTTTTTTCCTTTCAGGTTTTGATTGTTTATGTGCGTTCTTGTTATTTCAGTTATTTCCTACAATTCTTTCTACTATGAATCTATGATTTAATCATCTTTTTGTATGCTTTCCTGATACTGTTTCTGTGCTCTCATATTGTTTCAGTTAAATCCTATTATTTGTTTCTACTATTTATCTATGCTCTCGTATTTTAAGGTATGGTTCTTTAAACATTGATAGGTCAATTCACTTATATAAACTATTAACAATTACAGATTTTTACTATTAACATCATTAAACCGAAAAATTGTTTTTGCACTATATAACTCCTCACAAGCAAACAAACCATCTTTACAGTTATTATATTAATGGTACAAATAGTTTATTGGCCAAAAAATATTTAAGGAGCCACATCGAAGCCTTAAAGTTAAGAGTAAATATAAATGGTAGAAACAAATAATTGAATTTAACTGAAATAATACGAGAGCATATAAAGAGTGCTAGGAAAGCATACAAAAATATGAGGAATTCATAGATTAATAGTAGGAAGAATTGTAGGAAATAAGAGTAAAGCACATAAATAGTATGAGGAAAGCATACAAAAATATGAGGAAATCATAGATTAGTAGTAGGAAGAATCGTAGGATATAAGAGGTAAGCACATAAATAGTATGAGGAAAGCATACAAAACTATGAGGAAATCATAGATTAATAGTAAGAAGAATCGTAGGATATAAGAGGAAAGCACATAAATAGTATGAGGAAAGCATACAAAACTATGAGGAAATCATAGATTAATAGTAGGAATAATCGTAGGAAATGAGAGGAAAGCACATAAAAATATGACGAAAAGATAGAAAAATAGTGGGACAAAATAGTATGAAGCAACTGAAATAAGAGGAAAGTTCTTGAACAGTATCAAGAGAGCATATAAAATATGAGGAAAGCATAGAAAGAATCACATTAACGGTGGTAGGATAGCATAGTATATTACAGTTACAGAGTGCATAATTCTGTCTGCTTCCTACTAAAGCCATAGTGACAGTGCATCGTATTATTTCGTTAGCAGCAGCAATAGTAGTTACATCGTATTTTTTGGTGATATCCGTATGCTCCCTACTTTACGTGAAATCATCATTATTTCTGCTGAATTCACTTTATTTTCTAATGACTAGTTTTCTCAGTGTAACATCTTTGTTGAAATAAGACAGGACTTCCTCCTGTGGACAAGTAGAAGTATCTTTTTTCAACAAGCATGTATAGTTTAATTAGAACTTTAGCAAATCATAGTTTACAACTAAGTTTACTTGTTACTTGTTTCAGTAAAACGATAAAATTATGACACCTAACAAAATTGCTGCAAAGCTGAGTTAAAGCACTCTCGGCTAAGTTAAAACGGCCTTAGTAATTTAGGGAACAAAATATTGTTCAAGGGAAATAATAATGCAATTACATTAACTTCGTACTAAAGCCCATTATGTTTGTAATAATTCTAAGGGCATGTTGTGGATTAATTGAATGTAATTTTATAAACCTGCAAATGTAAAACGTCAAGCTCGACCGCGCCACGTATGCTGACCAAATTGGCGATATACTGAAGAACGGGAAAAGTCAAAAGCACTCGAACTAGAAGAGCTTGAATGACCAGCTTGATGGATGTGACAGAAGCGGAAAAGGTGTGTCGGGATCGCAGCAGATGGAAATCTGCAGTTTCTAACTATCACTCTGGAAGACAGGCGATAGCATATGTTTGTATGTATGTATAACGTGTACTTCCGGGAAAAAATCGGCAATCGCTTATTTTGAATGTGAGCCAGTGAATTTACAATTCACATAGCTTAATTTCTAAAAGATTTTTTTCCAGAGAATATACGCCATCTTGGGATATAATTTTCATTATTTTGGTATATAAATTAACCGTTATTTTTCATGATTTTTAAAGAATTTTCCGATATGACGTCACTTGAGAATTTTAGACATTATACTGATTGTGATGTGTGATTGCTTATAAAAAAGTGGTCTGTCTTTTTCTGTCTACTCATCTGTCATCCATCTGTTAAATCAGTCGAAAGCAAATTATTATAAATTTTATCTTGATAGCAAAGGACATATTTCTAAACAGCCATTTCTCGAGTGACGTCACACGGAGGAAAATGGAAGTTCCAGCTTTTTCGTAAAAATATTCATAATCATGAGGTTTTTTATGACCACAAGTTCTAAAATACGGCTTATTAAACCTAAATCTCGAAATGGTTTTCGAATTAACACACCTTAGCATAATTTAATCTAAGCGAATTGTACTTAAAACAATGTTATAACACTGTATCGTCTATGTTAAAATATGAACAATAATTTTGTATGTACTCGTATATAATTATGTTGTACCTATTATGGGGTTCTATCATAATTAGCGGATGTAGAAATCATGTATAGCTTAAGGCTACCGTTTGGTTGATAGCTTTGGAAATTGAAACTTAAATTACATTTCCTTTTATGCTAAATTAAGGTCCGGTATTTGGGTCATTGGTAGAACCTTTATAGAAACTTTCAATGGCTTAATAAGTCAGCAGATTTGGGTCTAATTAAGATAAAGTTATTACTCCGCATTTCGGCCTTTGGTTTATCTAATATAGAAGGAATACTGACAGAATCATCAACACCAGACTTAAGGAGCAACGTCTGGCAAGGTCCAAGATGATATTTAGTTTGTAGATTTATTTTTATAAACAGCACTTTTGATGTTTCAAAATTCAACAGATACTTCGAAATCCCAATATACGTCATTATACCAAATTATTTGTAAAAACATGACATATCTCCTGCGAAATGCACAACTTAAGATTGTTCTTTTTCTTTTTGAAATAAAGATATTAAATAAATGTGATTTATGGAATTTTGCGAACAATAGCTTAATGTCAGATAGGCTTTTCTGGCAAAATTTTGTCATTTTATGCATTACGTTGTGAATGAATAGGCACACCAACTTAAAAGCATTTACAATGTAATAAAATAACAAAGTTTACAATTACAATGTAAGTACATTGTAATTAATGTAGTTACAATGCAATAATAAAATAACAAAGTTTTGCCGGAAAAGCCTATTAGACATCAAACTATTGTTCGCAAAATGTCATAAATCTCATTTATTTAAGGTTTAGCTTGTAGACTTTTTTCTTTTTTAGATAACTTAGTTTAGACTTTAATTTTTAATGTTATTTACCTTTAGTAAATTCTAATTTCCAAAAATAAATGAAGTCCTTTTAATATCTTTAATTTAAAAATAAGAACAACAATCTCAAGTCGTGCGTTCCGCGCCGGACACGAACAGACCCAAGTTAACCAGATGGTTTTCAAAAATGGTTGTTAGTCTTACAAATTTATAAACTAAAGACCTGAAAAATTATTTCAGGAATGTTCAACATTCAACCCCAAAGGGAGTAAAACGAAGATTAGTAGCTAGTTGTCAATGAAAGTCATATACTTAGCCCAACATCATATTAAAATTATTTATTTATTTTATTTATATTTAATTATTTAGACGTTTATCAATTATAGAATAGTTTTTGACTCTGATTTGCAGAAAAAGAAATTTGATTACTAAAGAATTTAATAGTGTTTTAAAGAATAATTTCAAGCATTAAAAATAGTAAAACATTTACCTTCACGAAAGTGAAGCCGTGGGCAAACGCTAATTTAGGTATAAGCCATAAATGCCTTTTATAGAGCACTAGCGACCCGCCCCGGCTTCGCACGGGCATGAATTATACATATAAACCTTCCTCTTGAATCACTCTATCTATTAAAAAAAAACAGCATCAAAATCCGTTGCGTAGTTTTAAAGATCTAAGCATACATAGGGACCGACAGACAGCGGGAAGCGACTTTGTTTTATACTATGTTGTGATAGTGATGTAGTGATGATTTGTGAAACAAAAACGTTATATTATCATAGTCATTACCCTAGTTATATTCGTTTATAACTAGTCACTTTCGTTCGACTACATTTTCTGGGAAACACGTTTCAGTTTCTCAATTTTCCACTTACTAACGAATCTCATTAATTTTGTCACAATAAGCGGATTTTCTCGTAAATAACGAAGTTCGCCTCAACCTTGCAGGAGCTTTTAACGTAATAAGTTTGTGAAACACGCCGCAACAAAGCTTTTGCAAAGTCTGACTGAGTGGGTAAGTATTTGCATAGAATACAAAAATAACTAGTTACTTTCAGTGTCATATAACAGCCTCGCCCTCAAATAAACTAATTTAATAACAGTTATTCCATTCGTTTTAAAACAATTGAAGCGTGCGGTGCGTGTCTGAAAGAAGGGCCCGAAATGAAAATTTGAAATATTTCATAAGAGCAGAAAAGCATTATTATTTCTATTTCAAATACTTTGAAGGTGACCCCACCTCAGCACAAGGAATCTTAGAATTGTAAAATTTTATATTATTTGAGAAAAATTAACAATTGTCATTTTCATTTTGAACTTAACAATAGAATGGTATATCGAGGACTTTGATTGTTCTTCGCCAAGACCGGCCCACAAGCACCACCAATCCGGCCCGCGGTCGCTGGCCGGACATGTTCGGTTTCTAGACCGCTATTAGTTTATTTAAAATTCATAAAATTGTAATAAATTTATTTAATTTATGATATATGAAAACTCACAACGTTATCATGCGTTTTGCCTAAAAGTGGTGTTATTATAACAATGTTATTTATAACACTATTTCAAGATCTGCGCACAACACGCGCTTCGGCTAACATCTTGCCCGAAATACCAACCAAAATTGTAGAAAAGATATCTCACTGACTGGCTAATCCCAATACGAAAACTTGTGCGTCAAAACTGCAGTATGTTGGTATGACGAGCTATCTAGGTCTTGGCCATCGGGACCAAGTGGAGGAATCGTGTGGCCATGAGGCTAAAAAGTTTGGAGACCCCTGATACAGAGGATAATAACAAAGGTGGTCAATTACCACGCTGTATTGAAGGTACACTTTCGTTCACAGACCACTAACTAATGGCTAAGTGGTCTGTGCTTTCGTTAGTGTCACCATAAAGTTGCGTTGCAAAACCCCATCGGTTTGAGACCGTGTATAATTTGATCAGGAAACTGAATTATTATATGAAAACGTTCTGGTCAACCGTGAAGTGTGTAAAGAATGCGAAGGTCTTTAGTAGCGTATTTCATTGTTGAAAGTTCAGTAAAAGGCGTCTAAAGGGCACATATTTTCAAAGATATTGGTCAAGATAAATACAATCTGAAACAGCGATATTACGCCTTGTTTTACGTTGAGATTTAGCTGCAACATGCAATTTTAAAACAGGCTTTGCTGTAAAAATATCACGGTTATTAACAATTTTGTGATATTGCAGTAAGATAAAAGTTCACAAGTTTATCTCAAGTGATCTGCTGTAAGGTTCACGTGAGATGTGAGATGCTTGTGAGTTGGGAAGCTGAGATCGAGTTGAGCGTATTTCTCAACTCTACACTATTAAGGGGAGTCATTCCAATTCTTCAGTTCGTAAAAACGCTCACAGAAAAAAAAAAGAAGAGACACGATCTTGCTAAGTTTCTTGCCCTTCTTCTAAGCAAGGCTAATCGAAGTGGCAAAATTAGATATATATTTATCTGTTTAACATATTATTGTTTCATTTATATTTTTTGCAATTTAAGAGTATATGTACTGTTTATTCCTATACTTTTGATTAAATTAAATTTAAAAATTTCCCTAATATATTTTTTTATTAAATACATTTATAAATATTATTAGAGTGCATTACAAACTAGAAAATATCAAACAGAAACAAACCCAGAGACAAGAATTTGAAAAAATTCCCTAAAAATTTTTGAAAAAATTAATGAGAACTGTGAATTTCTTAACTGTCTGAAGCAACAATATTGTAGCGACGACAGCGCCATCTGTTTCTCAAGATAAAGGTGTGAAATCACATAACGCCCTCGTGAGCGTTCTATATGTGTAGTACAAGCTAGTATATCAGGCAGATGCAAAAATAACAGTGGACAAGTATGATGGAAGAATTCACCGGTCTAGGTAGGAACCTCAGTGACGCAATTGGTTGCGCGCTTGTCTTGATAACAAGAGGTCGCAGGTTCGAATCCTGGCCCGGGGAATTTTTTCAAATTCTTGTCTTTGGGTTTGTTTCTGTTTGATCTTTTCTATTTTGTAATGCACTCTAATAATATTTAGAGTATTCATAACGATGGATTTCGCAAAATAAACATAATCTACTTTTATAAAATTATGGTTTCCGAATTTTGCGAAGCGAAGTTTTGAGTTAAACCGGCACAACGATCTCCTTAAATATTTATAGCTCGGTAATAAAGTGCAATTACTTACGTGAAAGACTACTGAATCGAGTTGTCTTTTGTCGGATCTCTGACAGGTAGCTGTTGTCAAGGTTACCGAGGTTTCGAGTGCAGGATCGAGCAGTGATTGCGCAAGAGTCGATAAGTAAACGAGTAATACACGTCTCGGCATTACTGGACGCAGAATCGACCCAATTTCGCTGAATAATGATTTTGATTATTACGTTACGAAATTGTTACACTGCTGACTGATCAGAAATGTTTAAAAGTATTTAAAAACATACTTATTTAGCGAATTCGATAAAAATCTTGCTTAATTTTTGCCTTAGCGAAACAGGCAAAACATCAAAGTAGGTAAGTCAAGTAGGTAACATAAAGTTCCTAACTTATATTTAATTTACACCACAAAATGTGCCAACTTTATTTACAATTTGGTTGGAATGCTATTATGAAATACTTGATCAACTATCAACGTTATAATATATATAAGTAATGGTATTAACTATGGTTAGAGGAACAAATGGGTGCTAAATTATATTAGATAACGTAAAGCTGGTTCACCGCTGTAAGAAGAGCAAAGATTTTTTTCACGATAAATATATTATTAGCCAATAAAGCCGATTCTGAAGGCTTTAATTTTAGTTGTAGTGCTGTCAAAACTAAATTTTCTTCATTGCAAAATAGTCCTTTAGTTTTAGGTACAGAAGTTAAATTACTTTGGAAAATTTCAAGTTTTGACAGCACTAAAACTAAAATTAAAGCCTTCAGAATCGGCTTTATTAGCTACATTAAAATTTATAATATTTAAGGGTTTCATAAAAATTGTAAACTCTAATAGTAATATCACAATATCTGTGCCACTAACCTTAAAAAGCCAATATTTCAATAAGCTGTAAGCTTTAGTGAAAGGGAACATTGCACTGGAAACATTGAACTGGAGCTAACATAATAACTAGGAGGAAATTCTACGGGAACTACAGATTTTCTCATTATGAAAATCTATATGACGCCAAAAGAAACGTATGTAAAAAAAAATATACATGTATATTTTATTTATTTATTTCCCAACTTACACCTACCATTACAGGAATGCAACCTAATGCGATAGGATGTGTTCGACTTATTTTATCTTACAAAATAACACTATTAACTACATATTCCATCAAACTTACTAAACCTACTTATCTTTATGACACAGTGTATATAACGCTATTTTAGTGAATTCACTTAGAGCACAATTAAAAAGGTCTATGAGTTCCGCGATAGAATATAATATTATACATCTGACTTGATGAAACCTGTGGAACATTTGTCAGACTTTTTTTTGTTCGGCGAATATTTAGTAGCAGACAATATGACTATTGAACTTATATTCTTCTCTTTCTTATATTTCGTTTAGCTCTTCTATAGCTGAACTTCCACTCGCTTGCAGTGGACAGTAAGTGTCAGCGAATGTCGCAAACTGCACGGAGTAAACCGCAGATCAGCGGGAGCGGAACGTCTTCGATGGCATTCTTATCACCTCCGACTCTAGCTAGACATCAGTCCACGATAAATGTGCCGCGAAATAGAGTATTATCAACCGTATTGCATTGCGTTTTGAGACGTCGGTCGCCGCGCGCCGCCGCGCCGGTATCTTTTATTTGATCGTGCGTACGCGCAATCGTGTAACGTAATAGTGTTGCACTTCAGGCGTTTAGTTTGATGGTTTTATTAGAGCGTTTATCTGTGACGTCATTACGTGTGATGATGATGTTTTATACGTGATCACTTAACGTGAAGCCGCTACGGAACATCGCGACGTTGGTTACACCGTTAAGGCGATATGTAAAAGTTTTAGCGTCCCTGTTACTCCTTATGCGACAAAACTCTCAGTGACGGATTCGAGGAAAAGTAGCAAAAAGTCGGTTTTTTATTAATATAAAATGTACTGAAGTGGCTATCAAAATTTCGTTTAACCAATTCCTCGATACTGTTAAAACCCATCTAATAAAATATAATTGCATCCCATATGTCATTCCAAATTGTCAAACCAGGAGAATTGGTGTCGCAAAAGACTTCATATAAATATTTGTATCAAGCCGAATTGCTCCAATCACGTTTCTGTTTTATCAGGTTCCTAGAAAGATTCCAAAAATAATATACTATTTTATCAAAATAATACATTATTTACTGAAGTAGATATGTAAGTTCTAAAAAGTTAAAAGTAAGTTCTAAAGCCGTTTTTTTTTCATAGCGCCTTAAAAAGGGAAGTAATATGTATTTGATTCGCATCAGTAATTTGGTTTTACGAGAAAAATTCGAAAATTTTGGAATGTGATAGAGTAAAAAAATATTTTATGTATTTTATTTGAAACATTGCATGATAAGCATTTAGCTAATAACTTGGCCAAGTGCCAGTCGGATTAGCGTATAAAGGGTTCCGTATCACCATACAATACGGGTAGCCTAAAAACGTTATGGTAATTTACTACTATATAGATGCCATAGCAACATCAAGGCAACAAAAACAAGGCGCTAAGACATTTTTATTCATAAAGATTACACGTCAAGAAATTGTTAAATTATTTAACATTGTTTGCATGTACAGATAGTAGTTGTACAGCTACAGAATTAGTCTTAAAAATAATACAATACCAATTATAAATTAATTTCTTAAAAATTAACTATATTAGTAATAAAAATATAAAGATTATTATAATTATCCTACGTCAAATACAGAATAATAAATGGCAAAGAATAATCATCGATATAAAATGTAAGTAATTAGAATTTTTAACACATTAATTAATTTAAACAATTCGGCACCCTAATTTTTATTATTTGTTTTATTTTAGAGTATGTACAACAACCTAATCTGAAACTTGTATGTATTACAGTCTTAGAGCTGAAATAAATAATGTCAAAAAAAAGGTTTTTGTATGGGGTCCATATGGTGTTTTATTTGTGAAAATTTCAACTGGCTACCTATAACGGCTGAAGATGTAAACCCTGTGACAGACGGACAGACAGCGGAGAGTAACAGGGTTCCATTTGGCACCCTTCGGGTACGGAACCCTAAAAAGAGACTCGCACTTTGAAGAAAATTACAAGTGTTATCGGTATGCTAGTGCGCAAGATGTACTTACTTACCCACAAGGCTATTAAATACATTAAATCCTTAACAATCATCTCTATTGCCTGTACATAAGAGTGAAACCATGTCGCTAAATGTTTGATGCATGCAAACTCCGCAAATTGTGTTATGAAATTAACGTAATTGTGTTTTAAGGCATTTTATCTCGTCGTAAGTATTGTGTGAACCTTTCATTTTCTTTATCTACGTTTTAAAAGAGATTACGGTGGTAGCCTCAGGGTTTTTAGGTATAAAAAAGAATCAGGTAAATTATTATAAATTATTATACTCTAAGGAAAATTAATAGATAAAATAGAGTGGCAAGAAGGTCGCGTCTGAACACAGAATATTTTTCTGTAATTTTATATGAAATGGGTTATTAACTTGTTACTGATTAGTATTGTACTGAGGTTTTTTTTAACTTTTGGTCTGTCTGTCTACTCTGTTTTAACTTAAGAATCACACATCTTCTATAGAAAAGTGAAAAAAAAGGTCCGCGAAAATAAAATAATTTTATTTGGTATGTGATGCATAACGAATACTGAATCACCCCCTGATATTTTTCTGTTATACTGTTTTTAATCAATAAACGCATAAAAAATTAATACAAAAAATATTAAAGACAAAACATTTTTTTTTTCTTTCGCACGTTTTGGAAAACTTAATATCAAGGCGGAAGATGTATTCCAATTTTTTTTGAACTTTTAATAGATGGCTCCAAAGTAATTTCACTATTACAAAATGAAATTCGAAAAAAGTGGAAAGTCGCTCCACCCTACTATACATATATACAGAAAGGTGTAACCATATTTGAAGAGCTTATTCAGTCAATGGTTTAGAACAACTTTTACTATGGAACAAATCCTGTATAAGAAAAAAAAAATCTCGCTTCATAGGAAAATGCAATGCCGCTCGGCCGAAATGCATGGATGGGCAGATTTTTTTCGAGATTTCAGGGTTGACTCCATAGTAAAAGTTGTTCTATACCATTAACTGAATAAGCTTTTCAAATATGGTTACACCTTTCTGTTACACGTTGTATATGTAAAAAGAGGGCCATAGTGTCACCGTAAACAGGTTATGTTCCCATGTTCTTCTTATTGAGCAACCTCCATGTCTAGATATCTCACGTGTGTATCGACCTTCATTTGGATGACAAACATAATGAGACCGGCAATTATTGACGAGGGCAGCTTCTGTGATGACTTGAATAAGTATTTGTTCTATGACATGATGATTTATGTTATGTTTTTAATAAATTGCAAGGTGATGTGATCAAACTGTGTGCTCTAAAATAGCTGATGATACTCGCGTACATGTAAGCCAAATTCAAACTGGAGGCGTGGTAAGTGATTAGTATCACGGATTGATAATGCTGCATCCAAAGGTTGTCTTGAAGACATCGCTTTTAGTGATAAGATCGCCAATTTTACCCTGCTTCTACTTTTAAAATTGTCGGTTTATTTTGTTTTTTGGTGTGCAATAAAGAAGCATATTGTATTGTGTTTTATTGAATTGTCACCTTGTAAATTTCTGTGCTAGTAACTCTCTTTGATATTAAGGGGGTATGTCGTCAAAATGGACACATTTTGAAGTTATTTATCTGCTGTTCAAAAGAAGTCCCAAGTTGAATAAATTAGTATAACAATTTTGGGACCTTTTTCTAGATTTTGGTCTATCAGAAACACGATTGGAGGAATTTCTCACGATAAAATAATTATAGAAATGAGGTCTAAATTTACACTTTTTTTATAGTCTGACAAATTTGGAGAGCATACAGACTTCAAAAATATTTATTTAGATGGGTTATAACAATACCTAAATTACTGGTTATGGAAATTTTCATAGCTATTTTAGATAATTTTGTATTAATTTAAAACTGACTTTTTGTAAATTTTCCCGGATTCCGACCCTCTCGCACCGGTGGGTCTTTCCACTTGGAGTAACGGGGACCTTTGCACGGACGACATATCACCTTAAATGGAAATGTCGAAGCTCATAAGTTAGTCGAAATAACCTTACTTATTGCGAAAAGTAAGTTGTGAAGATGCGAATATAAAAATTTCGAGACGATGCATACAAAAGACTTCAACGCGCTCTCAAAACTCTTTCCTGCACCTTTTATGCATTCATTTATAAATAAAGGGTGTTAAGATGAAGTTGCGGAAGCCGAAAACTGGCGACAGTACTCGTCCAAACGAAAAACTTGTCGTGAAAAAAATTTGGGAAATCGAGAAAAAGATTTCAGGTCCTATAAAAAGGCCGTTTTGCATGAATCACATTATGATTCTGTTCTAATGCCGTCTCTTTTGCACGCGTGAAAAAACTGTGACTCTATCCTACTTTCAAATCATATTATGATTCATCCGAGTCGGCCTTTTTAGATAGATTTGTTTCATACATTTTGGTCGGGTATATATAACTTTACTATGAAACAGCAGATTTTTTTTCGCGTTTCGAGAGTTGGCTCCATAGTAAAAGTTGTTCGTATTTCTGGCTTCCACAACTTCATCTTAACACTCAGTATACCTATGTAGACTAACATCAATAAAATTTTACAAATTTCAATAATTGTTCGTTTCAATAATACAGAGTACGGCGATAGGGCTCTCCACCCATCACGTTTGGAACGTAATAATCTTCGGTTAAAAAGTGGGAGTCACACTCGGAACACCTCTAACACTCCCTCAGGGATTCATGTCGTAACTATATGTTGTTTGTTTCATATAATTTTAAAATGCCGGTTTTAATTAACCGTCAGCATAAACGCTTGTATTTTTCAAATTATTAAACAGATTTTGATGCGATTTACTCAAATTCAAATTCAAATTCAAATAGTTTATTTTGCAAAGCAGGTATAGATATATACACTTTTTACACGTCAAATTTAATCTAATAAAGAAAATATATGTAATAGAATAATAAATGTACATGAACTAAATTAAAGGTTTATTTAATTTATGTAGCAATATATTTACGATTAAAATGATAGGTAAAATATATATTATACAAGGTAAAATCCAATCAGCCGCCCGAACCCATACCGGAGACCCGGCCAGGGACCAGGAACAAGGTTCAGTGATCACCAACCGAGCCCCCAGCACGAATCCAGGCGGCCGACCAAATCCCATCCTATATACTACATACTAATAGGTTACATATATAAATACATGCCTACCTCCGCCCATTCGATTAGTCTTGCTAAGAAGAAGGGCAAGAAACTTAGCAAGATCATGTCTTTTTTTCAACATAAAACTTATACTATACAATATATGACTTATATCTACTTTAACCAAGGGATAAGAAAATACAAGACAGTAGGAATTCAGGTTAATGAAAAAAAGAAAAACATATATATCTTTGTCTACCTGTCTCATATAGTCCTTTTCCTTTTACAGTCTATAATCAATTAATGTTTACACCTTAGAGGAATCATAAGTTAAGAAATTATACTATTTAATTAAATTATAACTTACTACGAGTATCATTATCACTGTAACACCATGCTTCACCATCATCCAAATATTCATTTATTTTATAATATGCCTTTTTCAATAGGCCCTGCTTAATATACAGTTTAAACTTATTCTCTGACAAAGTAAGGACCTCCTTTGGAAGTTTATTGTAAAATCTTATACCATGTCCTACAAAAGAGGTACTCACCTTAGCGAGTCTGATTTTTGGAAAAGCCAGTTTATGCTTATTTCTGGTCTCCTTACAATGTTGCTTACCAAGCCTTGGGAAAGACTCAACATTTTTTCTGACATATCTAAGGACTTGGTAAATATATTCACAAGGAACCGTTAATATATTAATTTCTTTGAACTTTTGTCTTAATGAATCCCGGTGCTTCATATTATAAATAGCCCGAATTGCTCTCTTCTGCAAAACAAAGACTGCGTCTGTATCCGCGGCTCTACCCCATAACAGCATGCCGTATGACATAATGCTGTGAAAGTAACTAAAATAGACTAGTCTAGCAGTATCTACATCAGTAATTTGTCTTATGCGTCTAACAGCGTATGCGGCCGAACTAAGTCTACCACTTAGGGCTTCTATGTGGGGACCCCACTGAAGACGACAGTCTACCGTAATGCCTAAAAACTTTGTTTCGTTAACTAACTCCAGCTTGGACCCCTGCAAAAGCAAATTACCATCCACTTGAATTACATTTGGTAACGTAAATTTTATACACTTTGTCTTTTTTGCGTTTAAAACTAAATTATTTACAGTAAACCAATCAAGCACCAGTGATAAAGTTGTATTCGCGCCGTCAAGGATATCTTTACGTCTATTAACTTTAAAAATAAGTGACGTGTCGTCTGCGAATAATACTATCTTCGTTAAGTCTTTAACTAAATATGGAAGGTCATTTATGTAAATTAAAAACAGCAAGGGCCCTAATATGGAACCCTGCGGGACACCCATTTTAACTAATGCTCCACTTGATTTTACCCCGTTAATGTCTACCTTTTGAATACGATCACTAAGATATGACTTCAATAACGCCAAAGATTTGCCCCTCACTCCGTAGTGATCCAATTTACATAAGAGTGTTTCATGATTAACGCAATCAAAGGCTTTCGAGAGGTCACAAAATACACCAAATGCATCTTGCTTTTCTTCCCAAGCATCAAAAATGTGCTTAACTAAAGCAACTCCTGCATCTGTGGTTGACATCCCTCTAGTGAATCCATATTGTTCACAGTGAAGTAACTTATTTAAATTAAAATGAAATAACAATTGATTAAAAACTATTTTTTCAAAAACCTTACTCAATACCGGTAAAACTGACACAGGTCTATAGTTTGAAGGGTCCCCGTGGTCGCCTGATTTAAAAAGGGGGATCAATTTACTAAACTTCATTAAGTCGGGAAAGATACCATCATCTACACATTTATTAAAAATTAATGCCAAATAAGGAGCTATTAAATCAATAACAGAACTTATAACTTTCACAGATAGGCCCCATAAGTCCTCGGTTTTTTTCAAGTTAAGCGATTTACTTATTTTCTTTACACGCAATGGGCTAACGATTTTGCGCAACAGCGCCTTATAGAAAGCTAAAGGAAAGGATAAAGAGCGCTCGGCCAAAAAGTGGGAGAGTAAAACTAGGCGTGGGTGTCAGGCAGGTCTGTCGAGGGACTGCTGCAACATCTACGGAAGTCGGTAACGGGTTTTAATATTAAAATCATTGCGCTATTTACAAGAGGGCTGAGCAATGACCTTTATGAACCTTTTAAAGTAAGAGTCAAGGAAATAGGTCCAAGAATAGATTCACATACTCTTAAAAGGCAAGTACAATAACTAATAAACGAGTGTCTGATAATTGTAAAGAGGAAACATTGTTTAAAAAAGCACTTGTACTTTTCCACATATACAATAAACTTTATTATGCCCGACCGGTTTCGCTGTAAAGCATAGTTTGTTGTTTCTCATTTATTGCACGTCATTTTTAGACATGGTATCAGTATAAAATTATTTTG
Organism: Ypsolopha sequella; assembly: GCA_934047225.1. Taxonomy (NCBI): domain Eukaryota; kingdom Metazoa; phylum Arthropoda; class Insecta; order Lepidoptera; family Ypsolophidae; genus Ypsolopha; species Ypsolopha sequella. The sequence continues at coordinate 5,808,384 of OW203985.1, forward strand.
TTTGTTAATTAGGTTTTGAAAAAGGCCCTAAAAAATGCTTTACAGCGAAACCGGTCGGGCATAATAAAGTTTATTGTATAGGTGGATAAGTACAAGTGTTTTTTAAACAATGTTTTATAAACTCCACCAAGTGCCAGCCAACAATCACTAGCATCTACTATGTAAAGAGGAAAGCTTTGTCCAACTCAAATGTTACCAGCAATTTCAATCTCAGGTGCTTAGTAATGCATGTTAATCCGGATTAACACAATAACACGTGTCAGGTTGTCTGTCTGTAGTCCAATACTGTCGCAAGTTCACAACTGTTACTGTTAGCAGACACTGCTTTGAATATTTGATTAACAACAATGTACTTTCTAATTAAAGATAGGGAATTGGGTCGAGTCGCGACAGTGTCGGCTGTGTTTGGTTCATTAGACTCAAGTTTAGGCTCAAATATGAAGAGACTTTGTAGGAGCTTATACAGCTCCTACAACGTCTCTTCAGATTTGAAGTAGGAGCAGTATTCGTAGGAGCAGTATTCGTGACCGCACCACTACAAGCGTTAGAAAAAAGACGAAATTATCGCTGCCTCGTGAACTTCATGAAAGTCATTAAACTAGCAATAATTTGTGTGTATATATTTCTTATATTATATGTATTTCGCGAAAATTTATAAATACATTATTCATCAGCGTTATTGGTGTCTATTCGGTGTTACATATTTGACAGGACTAAACCTAATTTTAGCGTTTTATCCTTGTCATTTCGATACAGAAAGAAAAAGACAAAGACAAAACTCTGAATCAACAACATTGTGTACCTAATATTTATATCAAATGAGTGTCATCCATAAACATGGATTTTTGCTGTTCGACGCACAGGTTGTCTGATGATATTACCACAATCAGAGTGATTTATCAAAGTCCCATAGGTTTTAAATCGAAAACCTGAAAAACTGAATTGAACAAGGGCATATCGATTAAAAAATTACATGGCTTATGGAACTGTGTCGCAGTTTCCTGTCTTTTGACACAAAACTTGCCGATATCCGAACATTATGTCGGCCAAAGATATTCTACTATTTAGTATTCGGCCCACATACATGCTTCTACTAAATTATGCAGTGGCTCAAGGTCCACTAAAGCTGCAATTGTACGATATAATTAGATGCATTTTAGATGTTATTGATCGCGTTTTATTATTCGTAATTCAGAGAAACGCAGCCTTAGGCCGAAGTCGAATCGATTCGGTTTAGTAAATTATGTGGGCAAGAACTTGTTTGTTAGACTTTGGGTTAAATAAACTTTGTAAAACGCTTTAGAATAGGTAGTTCAGTTAAGTTGTTCTTTTACTCAATGTTCGGGTGTAGTTACATACAACATGAATTTTCAAAATGGACGTCATTGAAGATTTTACACTTTTACTCAACAAATTTCAGCATATATAGGCATCACGGCTTCAGAAAGTAAAAAATTGTGAATTTCAACACAACAATTCCTTTATTCAAATGAATAGCCACCGACAATCTGACATGGCGTAATATAACGAGGCGTCAAGCACGTGCTGAGCACCAGATGGCTCACTGAATCATTCTCGGTGTATCATTCATTCACTCAGTGAATCATTCACTCTGCAAGTAGAACGCACTTGCATAACACGCTCGCACGTGCTACTTCCCCATTGTTTGGTCAATGGTAATGTTCTGCATATTATCCTTCGTATAGTATGTGCCAAATGGTATCTTAAGAGTTCAAGTGGCTAAGTAATCCAAATTCCAACTTGTGTAAAGTTATCTTAAGGTTTACTTTTGCATCTTCAAAGATAGGCCTTTCTTGACTGTATTAAAAAACTTATAGGTACAACCATTGCTCTTAGCAAACATTGGCCTGAATAAAGCCATATAAATCCTCGGTCAAACAGGTCAATAAACGGATTACTGTCCTTTTTACTAGTACATGTCTAAAAGATTGGCAGTTCTGTGACAGTTTTGTTCCCTTCAAAAGATTTTTGTTGCCATGACAATCTACTAGTCAATTAGCCCAACCGATCTTTGGTTAGAAAAAAAAAAGTGCTGAATCAGAAAATGATAAAAAGAAACTTATAGATAGTAATCTCACACAGGGATTCAATAAATAAAATCGACAGGTAGATAGAATGGAGCGTTTCCATCTCCTAAATTGTCCTAAAACAAAAGACCAGACGTCTTTTGTTCACGTCTGACGTTTAAAGATGGCCGCCGATTAGGTTGATTCGAAAATATCATGCCTCATACAAATCTAGGTACAACTTCCCAAGACAAATTATTACGATTTTCGTTCGTTGCGACACAAGCTAAATATTTGAATAACCATGCATTTCATCGAAAATGTTATAGTTTAGGCTAGATTAAACATCTTGACAATAAAACGCAAAAATTTTCCCAATTTTGACGCGTGCCAAAAGTTCATGTCAAGATACGACGTCGAGTGATATAATTGACAGCAAGAGTGTCAAATGCATCCTGTATTTTGCTTTTTATATTTTTTCTATTATATTTAGGAAAACTTAAATATTTTCGTTTTAATTTTCTTCGTGTACGACAAATTATAATCTAATAATGTGATTATTTGATTTTATGAATATAAGTAAGCTCCTAACCTTTTCAGCTATTGTAGTTTTCATTTGCTCATCATATAGTGTTCAGTAGAAGCTTTCGAGGCTGATGTAGTCATTTTTATGCTGGTTATAGAGTGTTACAACTGCTGTATCGACAGAACTACATTATAGTTTTATTTTATCTTATTTATGAACAAAAATCCACAGCAAATAGAGTAAACATTAACTAAATATTACATCAGCTAATAGTGCCAATAACGGATATCACTATGCTTACAATAAATATACATAATTTTACACTAGGAACTAACATGATAATAAACAATTTGCAAAAAACCAAACCTAAGAAAAAGACGCAAGACTCTGTGTTGACTTGATAAACTAGATATTGGTGTAGATTCCGTGCCACATGTCTGACAGGACCAATCCCGATTCAAGCGCTCCGTCCCTGTCATTTAAATACTGAAAGAAAAAGAAACCTAAACCAAGCCTAGTCCCACCAAAAATGTCACACCGAATCGAACGACATTGTTCGTGAGAATGCTTAGACCACAATCAGGCCTAAGCCACAGAGCCACAATAATAAAATACAACAATGAAAACGTATGAAGCGAGATCTTTTCGAATCACCTCCAGCCCATTGGAACCTAAAACCTAGGTTATCTGAGCAGATTGACTACCTCAGGCTAAGCACGACTCGGGTCCGTGGTGCACTAACTCAGCTGGGACATCACGACAATGACCTAGGTCTTATCTAGGAACACTAGATGGAAAAGAATCGTTGGGGAAAGAAAGATTTGAGTATACGATAGCGTATCGCGGGATCTTTGAGTTAGCGGGTAGATTTATTGAAATGAAAATGAAAAAGCATTTATTAGCCTAAAAGAAAGGAAAGGTACAATTTTAGTCTTAACAGGCTATGCGAATTTTATTTTTATCACTCCAAGCGAAAAATCGCGCAGTGCGAGAGGGGCGGATTCAGGGCAAAAGGGAAAAAAGTTGGTTTTATATTTTTATTAAAAAAACTACAATAGCTACCAAAATTTCAAATATCAAATCTCTAGATATTGTTGAAACACACCTAATAAAATATGTTTGAGTTCTGTATATGGTTCCTATTCGTCAAACGAGGAGAAAAAGTGTGTTTAAAGACCTCATTTCAGCAATCTTTTCTATCGAGGAAAATTTATCCAAACATGTTTTCCAATTACAAAACCCTAGATTATATAGTCAAAATGCATATACCAGAAATTTATTAAAATTTTCCGTGTATTTCATGAAATACACAGAAAAGAAATACCCGTATTTTTTTCGCATATCGCCTTAATCTAAGGAATACATAAATAGAACAAGTACAACTTTATTGAACATTGATACCTAAGCTAAATGCGTAAAGCATTTGTTCTATAGGCCTCAATACCCCAGACGCTTGTTACAATTATGTATTATTGTTACATTAGTGTTATGTACCTATGTGTTACATTAGGGTAGATACAAATAAAATATAAGAAAAAAATAAAAACAAATAAATAATAAAATTACACTTATTTCGTTATTGCCAATTCTTGGTCTAGTTAATTTAATAGTTTATTAATTACTGAGCAAATAAATAAATAGATTGAGCAAAAGTATGTTGATAATGTGAGAGTGAGAGTGTAAGAGATGTACTCGTATGTGTAAGTGTTGAGAGTAGTATGTACTAGTATGTATTATTATTTATATAATTTGGCTTCTACTTTATATACCTTATTTTACATGTACACCGCCTCTTCAGCAACCTTAATGTATTTTTTTCCACCTAAAGGTTGTCTGGAAGATATCGCTTTAAGCGATAAGACCGCCTATTTGTACTTACCCTTTGTACAGTGGAGACCGCATCAAGTAAGACACATTGGACTTTGTACCTATATTATATTCTTCTCTGTAGGGGCTAATGTCGTACTGCAAGTGTATAGCTTGATGTGGTCTCCACTGTACTCGTATTTTTAAGTTCAATTAATTGTATTCTTTTTTTTTGTGGTGTGACAATAAAGCTATATTGTATTGTATTGTATTGTATTGTATTGTATTGTATTGTATTGTATTGTATTGTATTGTATTGTATTGTATTGTATTGTATTGTATTGTATTGTAGTGATTGTATGTTTGTGTAATGTTTGCGTAGTGAATGTTTAGTGTGAATTCCGAGAAAGCAGACTTTAATCTGCCGATAGTAAGTTCTCCGTTTGGTGATAGTCTAGGCATAGATAATATAATACTAGGTCTAGGGTATATTTATAAGGTGGGGAGAGTACTATATCATATTATTACACATACTTACATATGTAGATTAATATACCTTTATGATTTATAGCAAAATCCATCGCTTGTCTAAACATTAGCTGAGATTTAATAATATATAAGTATATTATTTATTTTTTATATACCTACATATGTAGGATAATATACTTATGATATGATTTATAGCAAATCCATTGATTCTCTAAACATTATCTGAGATTTAATAATATTTAGAGTTTCGCAAGTGATGGTTTTCGCTATAAAATATATATAATCTTAGCGTCGGACTGGGCATAATAAAAGGGGCCCGGGTGATATTATATTTTTTTTCAAAATTACCAGGCCCTCCTGATTATTTGCCTGTGAGCTGTCCTCTTACTCTCCCCCGAATTACTTCGAGGGGGTCTCCAAGTAAGATGGTGGTACCTCCACAATCGAGCCCGGCATCAGCTCTGTTACGTACCCTACACAACTAGTCATAACATACCTCTATTAGCATTAGTCATTAATATTAGACCTTAAACTGACGATAACAACTTCCGTCGAAGATAACATTTACTATCTTCTACTTTCTCAAATTGTAATCTCTTAGTCACTAAGTTAGTTAAGTTAGTCAGAACATTCTGTTAGTCATAAGCGATAAGAGTAAGGGTATAAAACCCAAACTCCCTATTATTATATTCATTCTAATTCCAGTCTCCACAGTGAGAACTCTTGTAATAATCTAAATAAAAATATAATTGTTTTTTAAAAACAAGTTTTCTGCTTCCAATATCTTACATTGGCGCAGTCGGTACTGGATATAGTCAAATCGAAACGATCAGGACCTAGGACAAACATCGCCAAAAGGACCTGGACGGTGCCCGGAGGGCTTTAATAAAGATTTGCCGAAACCATGCAAATTAAAATAATATTATTATGTTGGTAAGTGGCTAAACTTGTTTGCTCGATTCCTCTGTGTATTCCATTTCCATTTCATTGTGTTTTCTATTCCTGTGTTATTGTGTTATTCTATTTTACTGTGTTCCATATTATCTGTGTTTCCATTATATCACTGTGCTTATATTCACATATTATATATAAATCTCAAATCGCATATCTCTACGAAACTCATGCCCTTAGAAATTAAAAACGAAATCTACCCTAACTTAAATTCTGAAATGGCGCTAGAAATAAATACGCTTCTAAAATTAATACCAAATTTTGATACAAATCAACCCGGTCAAGTATACAAATTCGCGAGATCATGTGATTCAGCATTTTCACTAGCATCAGAAAATCAGAAACGAATCCTTTTAATCTATGCCCTAAACAATATCGTGGGTGCAAACGCATCGGATGTGCATAGTAAACAGTATGCTTCTTGGGGAGACCTTCGATCATTCCTTATCGAAAAATTTTCCAATGTCAAGACGATATCTCACCTAAATCTTGAATTACAATCAATGTTCCAATTCGCAACCGAAACTATCACCGAATATCTACATAGAGTAGATCTGTGTCGCGGAAAAATTATTGAAAAATTAAACGCGGAAATTGACGACAACTCGTTGATAGGTAGAATGAAGGCGACTGAAGAAACTGCTCTAAGAGTGTTCGAGATAGGACTAAATTATCCCGACATCGGTACAATGCTCCGTACTAAAGGTTTTACAACGCTATCCGAAGCAGGGCGGTTTGCTATCCAAGAAGATCAAATACGCGCAATGAACAGTGCAAGACAAACACTGTTCAAACAAACCCCACCTAGAACTCCTAAACACGTTGAGCACTATGCAAAAGATCTTGCAAAACCTGTACAAAAATCTTATAATTCAAGTACCTATTCAAACCGTTACACAGTCTCAAACGTCCCAAATCAAATGCAGGGAACATCGAACACAAATCAAGTGCAACAAAAAACGTGCAACTATTGCAAAAAACCTGGGCACTTAATTGCCGATTGTCGTAAGAGAGCGTTCAATAATAATCTTCGAGATAACCAAAATCAACGCGCTCTACCTGCCCCACAAAACCAACGCGCTCTACCTGCTCCACCGAAAAACGTTAATCATTTAAACTCGCCAGCGACCGACGAGATGAGCAACTCCTCGGAAACCGCTTTAGCCTCTTGCTCAATCACCCAGACTCAAGCATATCCCATGACAGAGAATTCCCAATTCGAGTGGTAAATACACCACCAAAACTAAATTCAGTAAATCAAATACATGAGGTACAAAAACGTAATACGTCTTTAGAAATGAATAAACCAGTCTATCGGAGACAACTTAAAGACGCTTCTACGCAAACTGAATTTAGAGACGCTTCCACTCAAACTCCCGATTTCTCGAATACTACCGAATCTCTTAAATCCACTGAATCTCTTAAATCTCGAAATCAAATCTATGGACAGGGTAGCCAGCCCCAAACTCATGATCACTCTAAATCCTCTGAATCTCTTAAATCAAAAAATGAAATCCACGGACAGGGTAATCAGCCCCAAACTCGTGATGTCCTTAAATCTACTGAATCCTCGAAATCAAGTGAAATCCATGAACAGGGTAATCAGTCCCAAAACCGTGATTTCAATAATATCACTAAATCTTCGAAATCCAAGTCAAAATCTAAGTCAAAGCCTAAATCCAAACCCAAAACAAAATCTCAGTCAGAACTCAATTCCCAGAAATCTCGATCCCCAATTCAATCATACAATATATCTTCTTTAAACGATGTACCACCAGTAAACCTACTTCATTGTACTTTCCATATCGAAGGCAAACCCGTTATTTTCCTGGTAGATACTGGAGCCGGAATTTCAATAGTCCGAAAAGATAAAATAGGCTCCTCACAAATAAACCAAAACGACGTAGTATCTATTGTAGGTATCTCCAGCACACAATCATCAACTCGCAGTTTCGGTACAGCCAACTTATCTCTAGACGACCTTCCAAAGTTCAAATTTCACGTAGCTAACTTAAACATTAAAGCTGATGGCATTCTAGGGAATGATTTCCTTTCCAAAAACAATGTCTACATCTATGTCCAGTCAAAAACAATGCGTGTTCATAATAAAACATATAAACTCCATTCCCTTGAAGAAAAACAAGAAAAACTTCAAGGAAAACAAACCTTGAATAAAAGATCCGAAACAGTAATCAAATGTACAACAAAGTCTATTAAATCCGGAGTAGCTATTGTAAATCAACAATTCTTAACCACTGGTGTTATCATTCCTCATGCTTTAGTCCATGTCGAAAACAACTCATTCCTAACTACTTGTGTAAACGCCAACAAAGTAGACAAAATAATAGACATTCCAAACATTGATGTTGACTCATTTAGCGAACAACAAATACATAATCTTAATGAACATCCTTCTGAGTCAGACAAACAACTCACTAGCTTATCAGACAGACAGGAGAAAGTACTCAACCTAATCAGAGATGAACATTTGAACAATGAGGAAAAGAATTCAATACACAAGATAATTTCCGAATACTCAGACATCTTTTATATAGAAGGAGACCATTTATCATTTAGTAATCATTCGAAACATCATATTCGCACGACTACTGACATCCCGATTCATGCAAAAACATATCGATTCCCAAGAGTTCATGAACAAGAAGTAAAAAATCAAGTACAGAAAATGTTAGATGAAGATATCATACAACCCAGTTGTTCACCATGGAGTAGCCCCCTTTGGGTCGTTCCAAAGAAACTAGATGCCTCAGGGAAACAAAAATGGCGTCTTGTAATAGATTATCGTAAACTTAATGACATAACAATAGGTGATAGCTATCCCTTACCAAACATCACAGACATTCTAGACAAACTTGGTCATTCCCAATACTTTACAACATTAGATTTAGCATCAGGATTCCATCAATTAGAAGTTAATCCAGCTGACATTCCTAAAACTGCATTCACAACCCCCTATGGTCATTACGAATATAAAAGAATGCCTTTCGGTCTCAAAAACGCTCCAGCTACATTTCAACGCACCATGGATTCTGTTCTAATGGGGATTCAAGGAGAACGGTGTTTTGTGTATTTAGATGACATAGTAATTTTTGCATCAAGTCTCCAAGAACATGAAGAAAAACTTCATGAAGTATTTTCCAGACTTAGGAAATATGAACTCAAGGTTCAACCAGACAAATGTGAATTTTTACGACGTGAAGTCGCTTATCTCGGGCATATTATCTCAAACGAAGGCGTAAAACCAAATCCTGTAAAAATTGAAGCTGTCAAAAATTTCCCAACTCCAAAGAATTGCAAGGACATCAAAAGCTTCTTAGGTCTAGCTGGATACTACAGAAGATTCATAGAAAACTTCAGTCAAATAACAAAACCCCTTACTAGCCTCTTAAAGAAGGAAGTTCCTTTCATATGGGGTCAAACACAAGAAAACTCTTTCAACAAATGCAAACATCTCCTTACTAACCCCCCAATACTTCAATATCCAGACTTCACAAAAGAGTTCATATTAACAACGGACGCTTCACTACATTCTATTGGCGCGATTCTTTCACAAGGCGAAATAGGTAAAGACTTGCCCATAGCCTATGCATCAAGGACTTTAAACAAAGCTGAAACTAATTATTCTACAACGGAACGAGAAATGTTAGCCATTGTATGGGCAGTTAAACACTTTCGACCTTATTTATTCGGTCAAAACTTCACAATAGTCACAGATCATCAACCACTAAGCTATTATATGAAAATCACAGACCCAGGTAGCCGTCTTGCCAGATGGCAGTTCAAACTCGCTGGTTTTCAATACAAAATAGTCTATAAACCAGGAAAGAACAATACCAACGCTGACGCACTCTCAAGACCCCCTATTTCTACGACAAATATCGATCTTACAAATGACGATAGCACAAATCAAGAAACTCCTGACCATTATTTACAAGCCAATTATGAACATTTTTCTGACAATAGCTCTTATAACTTTGACACACCAAATCTTAAGATTTCACCAGATCGCCTCTTAGATTCTCGTCACAAAAATATCTTTATCCCCACTTCCTGCGAACTCTCTGATAAAAATGATTTATTCAACGAAGCTATTAGCTTGTGCTCTCAAGTCGATCCCTATTTAGAAAAATGTAAATCCCTATATGACAATGATCTTCTAATATCAGATAACAAACAAAACATAGTTTTTGGATACTCAAGACCAAAACACTATGATTCATGGGACTCCGAAAGTTATTTCAAAACTCTATTAAATTATCTTCAAAAAAATGACGTTAAAACTCTTTGTATTCCTGACCTTAAGAATGATCCCACTTGTAAATTGCAAGGAAACGAACAATTACATATAACTGCATATTTAGCTGACACATATGAATGTGAAATAACAATTTGTCAAAATACTGTTAAATATCCATCTCAAGAACAAATACCCGAAATTCTCAAAAGTTTCCACGATGAACCCTTATCTGGTCATCGAGGCATTATCGAAACTACGAGGAAAATACGGTCAGAATACTTCTGGAAAGGCATGACTGATGACATCAAGAAATACATAGACAACTGTTTAGATTGCCAACGTAGTAAAATACAAAGAAAAACTTATAAAGCCCCGATGGTTATAACGACATCATCTAGTGAACCTTTCGAACGCGTGACTATTGATTTAGTTTCTTATTCTGACATAACAGGTGACTTCAATAAATACATTCTAACTTTACAAGATGATTTAACCCGATTTGTTCAAGCTTACCCAATTCCTGACAAACAGCCAGTCACCATAGCTAAAACTCTTTTAATCTTTTGTCAACACTTTGGTGTTCCCAAACGGTTCCATTCTGACCAAGGTGGAGAATTTGTAAATAATATATTAAAACACTTAATGAAACAATTAGGTTGCAATCATACTTTGAGTACTGCCTACCATCCTCAAACAAATGGATCGTTAGAACGTTTTCATGCCGTCCTTAGAGATCATATTCGCATATATCATAAAAGAAGAAAAGTCGGTCAACATTACTCATCCAATAATTACTGTAGATATTGAAGATAATTGTGTTCCAGAAATCCTTGATTTGGAACCACCAGAAATGATACATATGAAGATCAATAACGTTCCACTAGATTCATTGCACACAATTAAAGAAGAAATCAAAACCTATTCTCAACGACTGAAAGAAAATGAAGCATCATTTCTAAGCAAACATAGCTCAAAATTTTCAGTACTTAGCATATTCCTGGGAATTATTATGCTAATATTCTGCATATACAAATGCTGCCCTTCAAGCTTCTTTAACTACTTCAAAGGACATAACCATCAAAATGGATGTATACAAATATTCAACAACTGTTTTGACAGATCCACTCGCAAACAACACATAGCCGTCCCGATGACAACCTTAAACATGATGGACACGTCATGCATTTCTGAAGATGAAGACGAAGTTACAATCAAGAAAAGTCCTCAAAGTTCCGGCAAACACGCCCCAACTTTGTTCTAAGAGGGGAGGTGTTACGTACCCTACACAACTAGTCATAACATACCTCTATTAGCATTAGTCATTAATATTAGACCTTAAACTGACGATAACAACTTCCGTCGAAGATAACATTTACTATCTTCTACTTTCTCAAATTGTAATCTCTTAGTCACTAAGTTAGTTAAGTTAGTCAGAACATTCTGTTAGTCATAAGCGATAAGAGTAAGGGTATAAAACCCAAACTCCCTATTATTATATTCATTCTAATTCCAGTCTCCACAGTGAGAACTCTTGTAATAATCTAAATAAAAATATAATTGTTTTTTAAAAACAAGTTTTCTGCTTCCAATATCTTACAGCTCTACTACCTATGATGAATAATAACGTTATGAAGAAACAAAATAAAGTAAATACCGATAAACGGTATAAGTATGATGCTTATTTGTTATAAAATAACCATATCTATGAATAAATTTTGTCGTTTTTGTATTTTACGTAAAGACATCATCAATTACGTGTTCATTTTATAAAGCTACTAGCGACCCGCCCCGGCTTCACACGGACATGTATTATACATATATACCTTTCTCTTGAATCACGCTATCTATTAGAAAAAAACGCATCAAAATCCGTTGCGTAGTTTTAAATATCTGAGCATACATAGGAACAGACAGACAGCGGGAAGCGACTTTGTTTTATACTATGTAGTGATTTCCAGTTCTAGCCTGGGGGTCTACCGCGTAATTCTCATTTTCATCAACATCAACTTGAGATTGAAATTTGTCGTGCGTGCGACGACACCCGCCTAACAAGCCATCTCTTTTGCACGCGTTGAATTTCTCATGCATTTGCTTGAAGTTGATACAAATGAGAATTACGCGGTAGAGTCCCTGTTCGTTGAACATAATAAAATTAAATCTGTCAGTATGTAAGCGTGTAACCGTAAACTGGCGCCATAGTAAACACGATTAACTTAACTGTTCGTGACAGCCCTAAAGCCCTTCTCCAGCATTTAACCATTTGCTGACAAGCGTGACGAAGTGGTTCCGTAGATAGTTCCTCCTAGTATTGTTCTCGAGATCTGCTACGATTCGATTTGGAACAACAAAGAAAAGCCATTTAATTAGAATAACAAAAAGGTTGTTAAAATCTTGAAACTTTTTTAACGGTATCATTTGTACTGTTCGAAAAAATGAGGAAAAGAAAATATCCATTTAAAAAAAACCGGCCAAGTGCGAGTCAGACTCGCGTACCTAGGGTTCCTTATTGTGGATAATAAATTTAATTTAGTCATTGTTTTTCCGTGAATTTCTCAACAGCTATATTTTTCCTGTAATTGGTCAGTTATAAAATTTTTTCATATTTTTCGGTGTACCAGTTTCGGAGATAAGGGGGAGGACATACATATTTTTGTGGTTTTTAAAGATTTCTAGAAACCAGTGCCAGTAAATATAGTAAAAATGTATATTTTTACAACCAACTTTTTAATATCTACAATTTGATACCCATATTGTACTTTTAGGATAATATTTTTTATTTTTCTCACTTTTGTTTTAGAAAATTTTGAACAATTTAAAATTTTTCATAATTCTTTTTACAACATAATATGTGGGCAAATTAATGCTATGTTTGTGCGAAATTTCAAGTTTTTATCATTAATGGTGCTAAAGTTACGAGGCTGTGATATACGGACGGATGGACGGACAACGGAATCTCACCATAAAGGATCCTTTTGTACCTTTTAGGTACCTACTACGGAACCATAAAAAATAATAAATGGACAGCTATCTTTAATTGAAACCTAATAATTTACTGATCATATTGAACAACATTCCCAAAGAAATATACCTGCGGAAATGAAATTTGCTAAGTTTGAAAACCAAATTTTGTGTACAATACAAATACAATACAAAACAATTTATTTCTAAATGTTTTTACAAGTTGTTGGAGTCTCCTTTTAAGTAAAGAATATACCTGTCTTAGGAGGCTCCACTCTTCCATTATTTGCATTGCTAGTGTATGATTGACACAAAAAATAAGCTTCAAAAAATTCAAATTTTGACAAATTTAAAAATTAGAATGTGGAGGTATGTACTAGTGTGTGAATTAAGGTCTGTGTGAGAGAAGGTATGTGGGTGAGTGTACTGTTTGTGAAAACCCTGTAAAACTCTAATCCTTCGACCGAGGTCTTGGTTTCAGATTTAGTTTATTCACTAGGAGGTATGGGCAGAACCATTTTTTTTTTACATTTTTGTGTTTAATTTTCTTTGGAAAAGCTGTTCAGTGTAATCGGTATATTATGCGGTTTGACCCATTCGTGATATTTATATATTATTTTTCATTCGACTGATGATGACCTCACTGAAGGGGTCGAAATATATTGACTGCAAATTACATTAATGTTTTATATTTATGCTTGGGATAGATATATAAAATCCGAAACGAAGATATCCATCAGAGATCGAAGGTGACTGACATAGCCTGCCGAATCAGTAAGTTGAAGTGGCAGTGGACTGGCCATATTTGTCGCCGTCATGATAACCGTTGGGGCCGTAAGGCATTGGAATGGAGACCACGGACAGCAAAGCGTAGCGTAGGCCGCCCTCGTGCCCGCTGGACTGACGATCTGAAGGTCGTTGCGGGTGGTGGCTGGATGAGGATGACTGAGGACCGCCAAGAGTGGCGTAATATTGGGGAGGCTTATGTCCAGCAGTGGACGAATACGGGATGGATGGATTTACAAAAGAAAATAAAAATAAAAAACCATAAACTTATATTTTATATAAAATAAACGAGCATTTGTTATTAAATATAAAGGAATATACTGTGGGAAAAATTACTTTAATAATGTTATGTTCATGTAATAATGTATATTATATAAATATGTTTTGTTACATGCTATAATAATGTTCATGTTACTTTAAATCATTCATTCTGCATAATAATGTGAACTAATAATATTATATATTAATTCTCATTGAACTGGACAAACAAATGTAATTTTTTACAAAAGCATCAGTAATATTATCAAATATTTATAAAAAAAGAATTAACTTCTGAAATAAAAATATTATAAGACGATAAAATGAGACACAAACAAAAGAAAGTTCTAGTTTTTTTTCGCGGAAGTATAAAGATAATGTAAGAAGAAATGATGTCATGAAGCAATTTAGAAGATGGAAATTTCAACGAAAAGTAGAAGAAGATATTTAAGGCGATTACCGTCGCCAAATTAGCAGCTCGATGTTTGTCTGTACGAACATCAACGGAAGTGACATTGAAATAACGTTCATATCAGTGCACAATGCGTGGTGGCTGTTACGACGCTCGCTGCGTCCTTGATAGGGCAAAATAGGAGAAAATAATACTTTGCACATGGACGTGATTGTTCGATTGAATAATTCTGTTATATTTATAGTTATCAAGTTTATCTATTTATCAAAGCATAAATGAATTAAATCGCCTAAGCCGCTTAGAAGCAGTAGGGAATTCAAGCCAAAAAAACACCATTCAGTTAAAACAATTTTTCATATAGAAGTTTTGGTGGTACGAAAAAGAAAAATGTTGCATATGTTATCTTAGAGTTGATAATCCATAATACATTTTTTCAATATTTTTGGTTTGGCCATAAAAAAGTACCCATTTGGCGGTATTAAGGGCCTTAAGACGAGGGCGAGAGAAAGCAATTTATTTTCTTTTGCTATTCATTCATCTTCGTTGTAATTAAAATTGAGGTTTGTTTTACGATTTTCTTGGTTCAGTAGCTTTCAGTAATATTGCCAGGTGAGAATTAAAAGTGATGGAGTTACTTTACGGCCGACTTTATTTCGACAAACGAATAAAACGTCTTAAGAGGATGGCCTACCCTAGAAACTTTTTTTACTACCCGTACAGCACAATGAGTCTAATGGCAAAGATCTTATTTGCTTTTAATAGAGGCGATTATATATTGGCTCGTTGGCCTCTTTTTCTTGGACGCGTGATACTAATGATCACGTAGCGAAACAACAAATTGGTGTGTTTTTAGCTAATACTGAAATATTTCGTAGGCAAAAAAATATTGGATTTAAGTAGTAGAATCCCTTCATATTTCTATTAACTATTCTATGAAAAAAAAAAAAAACAAGTTGATCTCTTAATGGCTTTATTGATACGAAAATTTGAAAACCAAAAAGAGGGTGGAAAACTTTTTTTTTTTAAACTTAAATCTTAGTACTTTCTTTATAAGTAGAATCCAAATTTCTTCAAACGAATCCTCGAAAGTCTGGCGTTGTTCAAGCTCTAGGCTCATGTACAGTCTTAATAAAATAAAAGGTCTCGTTGCGCCTGATTAACACCTCCGGAAACCCAAGGGCTGGGGCATACTTTGGTCACAAAATATATACTACCAGAAGGCCGACTCCATACAACGAGCGAAAACAGACGCACACATGCATAGACGCGTACGTACGATGATCTCGGTAGAATTTCGTATTGGCATTCGACCGACTTCGACCGAGATCGTCGTACGTACAGTGCTCCCAAAGTGATAATGCGCATACAAATCTTCGCCACTGTTTGGCAAAATTCGTATTTCCTTACCCTTTCTACACAAGCTATAAGGTCACGTGGTACGTCCGATCGCTCGGCTATAGATTTGTATGCGCATTATTACTTTGGGAGCACTATACGTGTCTATGTGTGCGTGCGCCCGTTTTCGCTAGTCATGCGGAGTGAACCTTTTGTGAGTGGTTATTTTGTGCTTTGGTCAAAGGATTATCGTCTCGATCCAGAGAGCAACACAACCAGCCTCTTTGGTACTTTTCCTAATGACGGCAGCGATCTGGCCAGCATATTTTATTTAACTTAAAATTTTAATAGGTGCCGAAAATTTTAGTTTTTATTATTTGTGAATAAAATTTTCATTTTAGTTATATGTATGTATAGCTAATTTTAATTTTGAATTATTTAGTTTAGTTTACATTTGTAATTTAAGTTTTAATTCGCTTAGATTAAATTATGTTATGGTGCGTTAATTCGAAAACCATTTCGAGATTTAGGTTTAATAAGCCGTATTTTCGAACTTGTGGTCTTAAAAACCTCATGATGATTATTGATGATGAATATTTATACGAAAAAGCTGCAACTTCCATTTGCCTTCGTGTGACGTCACAACGTGAGAAATGGCTGTTGAGAAAAATGTTATCCAGATAAAATTATAATAATTTGCTTCCGACTGATTTGACAGATGGATGATAGATGAGTAGACAGACAGAGACAGAACACATTTTTTTATAAGCAATCAAATATCAAAATCAGTATAATGTCTAAAATTCTCAAGTGACATGTGACATCATATCGGACAATTCTTTAAAAAATCAAAAAAATTTAATGGTTCATTAATATACCAAAATAATGAAAACTGTGTCCTAAAATGGCGTAATTTCTATGAAAAAAAAAAAACTTTTAAAAATTAAGCTATGTTAATTGGTAAATAAACGTCTTATTGAAGCGAAGTATTACTTTTATTTATATATATAAATATGTGCTTAGAAATAGAGGCTTCGAAAAAAAACGGAGGAAAGTTAATCGTAAATGCTTTTTCTGAACAAATTTTACATGAAAGGGAGAGAAAAGTGAAAGAATGGGACTTTGTCTAATTTTCACAAAGAAATTTACTTCGCCACAGAAATGACCTTTGAGTAGGGCTCTCTAATGACAATAATAAATGACGAATTGATTACACATAGTCATTGTAGAAAGCAGTGGCGTGCACAGAACTTTTTGCTGGAAAAGCAAACAATTGGTCAAGAACAACAATAAAAAAAATATAAAAAAATTTAAATATCACTTTGAAAAAAAAAAGTTTGTATAGGAAATTTTCACTCTAGGGTAGACATTGTCTACCCTGGCGTCATACAAACATTTTTTTTTCAAAGTGGTATTTAAATTTTTTCATATTTTTTTTATTGTTGTTCTTGACCAATTGTTTGCTTTTCCAGCATAAAGTTCTGTGCACGCCACTGGTAGAAAGTGATATTAATTCTTCGTCAAATAGCTTTCTAAGACAACCTGACATTATGGAGGTTTATAAGTATGGGGATACCAAAAACAAGATATTTGTAAATTATCGGTTAAACACAGTCCACAGTCCAGGAGGGTGATTCTCAGTCTGTTGAACGAATTAGTTTTCTTGACCGTAAAAACCTGTTTTATCTGAATTCCATACATATTTGGCTCGAGTTTTAGAAATCTCGCTCAGACTGTTTTTCGAATAGCCCCCCAGATAATGGCTCAGATTCATCCCACATGAAATTTACTCAACCGCCCGAATTCATACTGGAGACTTGGTTAGTAATCAAGAACAAGGCTCGATTATCCTTTTTTTCGAAATCATAAAAAAAGAAATATTAAGATATAAAATAATAATATAAATATATCATCACGACATGAATCCCCGAAGGGGTGTCAGGGATGTGCCGAGTGTGAACTGTGAAATGCAAGTCACATTCGACACTCGGTACACCCACTTTTCACCGACGATTATTACATCCCAACGTGATGGGTGGTGAGCCCTATCGCCGTACTTCGGGGTACAAATACACGCTTTTTTTACGGCATGCAGGTTTCCTTACGATGTTTTCCTTCACCGTTTAGTAAGAACAAATACTATGCACAAAAATTCCGAAAACTCATTGGTGCATGATCGGGGATCGAACCTAGATCTCAAGATTGAGAGGCCAGTGTTCTACCCCTGAGCTACAGCTGCTTTTTTATTTAAAAAAAATCTCCAAAAATGCTGCAGGTTGCGCCTAGCCAACCCTGACTATTTTGATGTAAACACAACGCCCTCGTGAGCGTTCTATATGTGCAGTACAACAAAGGACAAGTATGATGGAAAGATTCACCGGTCTGGGTAGGAACCTCGGTGGCGCAATTGGTAGCGCGCTTGTCATGATAACAAGAGGTCGCAGGTTCGAATTCTGGCCCGTGGTTTTTTTTTCAAATTCTTGTATTTGGGTTTGTTTTTGATTGATGTTTTCTAGTTTGTAATGCACTCTAATAATATTTTGATGTAGTTTTTTTTTCTATAGATCTTCGAATTGGTTCCATCTTGTTACTCGTCGGGTCACCGACGGTGCGCCCGTAGTCTAACAAACGGTACAATTTCGTGCAATTACCACCACATTTATTAGACCCTGCCAACAAGACAGTTATAATAAGTGCTCATAAAATAGGCGGAAGCAATTTCTCAATACGACACCTACTTTAGTCTCCATTGTTGTTATTTACAACGATTGTTGTGCCCTTTTCAACCACAACCTGCCCCCCTATTCTGTATCTTAAGTTGCCAACTGCACAGGGTGCCTATCGTCAAAAACATAGATAAAAACTAAACTTTTAAAATTGCTTTTAGTGGGTATTGAACTATTTACGAACTGTGTCGTCACTTCAAGTGCTAACATGCCCTTAGACAATCGGAATTCGATAGTATATCTATGTTTTTGATGATAGACACCCAGTCCAGAAGGCAACTAGAGATACATAATAGGCCCGCTGACAAGACATTGCTATGCTGACAGTTGATCACCACTGTTCTTCAGACGTTAGATTGTAAAAATGAAACTATTTCTACGTTTATATTACTTTTAAATTTGTATTATTAAAAAACCTTTTGTAAAGTTTAAACATATGTGAGTGGTCACGCGAAAAGGGACCTGAAGGGATACAATTATCCAGAGAAAAACGAATTTTAAAACTTATTCCTGAAAGCTCTAATTTGCCAAGTACTTCCAGGTCCTTCAGGTCCCTTTTCGCATAACGACTCACATATAACTACTATTAGAGCATATAATAATATGGATTATTATGCGTCAGATAATGTAACACCTCGACTTTTTTGGTTTTTGTATTCGTCCAGTCGAAACAGTAAGGAAGGTCCAAAGACGGTAGTGTTGTACAACAATGGTCGACTCACAAATTGACGGTATCGGTGGATCTAATCAGATAGCGCACCGCAGGCGGGTACGGCACAGGTACGTATCTAGGGTATGATTCAAGGGGGGATTCGACAAAAAAATCGCAATTAACGGGACACCTGACGCTAGAACATCAACAACACCAGGTTTTCAAGGGTTCATTGGAAGAAACTAGGTCTCTCCTCATATTGAAGAAAATATATTTGATTTATCGATCTTTCATCTAGGGATTCCACCTATAAACAATAAGATTTATACTTTTGTCAAAAAAAAATTTTTTTCCACCCTCTTTTTTTTGGTTTTCAAATGTTCGTTTCAAAGACGCAGTTAAGAGATCAACTTGTTTTTTTTTATAAAATAGGCAATAGAAATATGAAGGGATGTTACCTAAATCCAATATTTTTTTCCCTACAAAATATTTCACAATTAGCTAAAAACACACCAATTTGTTGTTTCGCTGCGTAATCACTAGTATTACGCGTCCAAGAAAAAGAGGCCAAAGAGCCAACATATAATCGCCTCTATGAAAAGCAAATAAGGTCTTTGCCATTAGACTTATTGTGCTGGACGGGTAATAAAAAAGTTGCTAGGGTATGCCATCCTTTTAATTATCGGTCAAAGTTAGAAGCCGCGGCGCCGCCGCTTAAAATTGTCATGTGATCTGCAAATTTGAAAAACTGAGAGCAAGAAAAGCCAATTTTTTCCAGACATTTGATTTTCGAATTGTTGTTCCTTTGAGAGCCTTTTTACCTCATCTATGGTTGAAAATATTATAAATCAAACGACTTAACACAATGATTTATTTATTGGGCCGTTTGTTTACATCATGAATTCT
Organism: Ypsolopha sequella; assembly: GCA_934047225.1. Classification (NCBI taxonomy): domain Eukaryota; kingdom Metazoa; phylum Arthropoda; class Insecta; order Lepidoptera; family Ypsolophidae; genus Ypsolopha; species Ypsolopha sequella. Next base: position 5,828,474 of record OW203985.1, read on the forward strand.
TATTATAAATTTTGTCTTAGTGTCGTGTAATGCAGTAATGCTCAAGGGGGAGGTGGGAGGGGTGTCAGGACTTCCTGTTACGTGCCTGTAAGCGAAGTACCACACGTTACCCTTGTTCAACTTATTGCCACTTGTTTGGGAGACATTGTGTTACTGGAGCTATTGTACTTGGCACTGCAATGCACCATTGTTACGTGGAAAGATGCTTCTGTGTACAAATAGATCAAAATAGTCAAATAATAGCCCTTTGCTTGTGGCTCCGCCTGTGAATATAACCTCTACATTTGGCCGTTTATTTCACCAACCACAAAGCTTAACACCAGTTTTGCATTGGATTCAGTTTCTGTCAAGATGGTAAAAATTTGAAAAAAAAACGTGTTTCTGAGTCGAGACAATTATTAATTACACTTTATGAATAAACATAGTTTCAATATTCTTTTAATTATAATACTTTTAAAAAGCATGAATTTCACGAAATTAATAATAATAATATGCATAAGATATTTACAGAAAAATAAAATCAACAAAAGTAACCAAGATAAAAATACATTTTTTGGTCTCAGGCTTATCTAAGGAAAGATCACACCGTGGTCCTGATACCAAGAGTGCGTTGAGTTTTATGGGTATATGTATGATCGAAGATCAGGCACTAATAGAGACTCCGCGCCACGGATCATGAAGATGACGTTGCCAAGAGCCTGTATAATATCTATTTCATTATGATGGACACATGAAAACAGACTTACTCAGGGTCTAAGCGAACCACTCCAAACAAGACGCCTGAAAAGGCAGCACACATGGGACAACTTATAATATAATATAAATCATGAAGGCAACCCGACACTGCGAGAGCATGCCTAACAAGCCTCTAATTACTTACCTTTAAAAAAACTGCTTATGGTTTTAAAACCGATTGCAAGTTAGCAAAGCAAAGGACAAAAAAAAATTATGGACACTCACCCTGATTTATGTGACATAAAACCTTAATTAAACATAAATACAACAATAGGTAAGTGAAGCATAATCCAAGCATGAAAAATCGTAAAGTTACCGTTGAAATTATGTAGCTCGTATTCGTTATCGATAAGAAAATTATATTCGGTAACGCTATCGAATCAATGTCATCCCCGAACAGCGTAGCGAATATAAAAAAGTTAGAAACATTTCATAATGAATTTCCGTAGTGGAAATTTCTACGCGATATTGCGGATGTTTCGTTACATATACCACTTTTCCTTATAACATCTACAATTTTATCAGATCTTAGTATGATTATATTATTAGCGTGCATCTTTAGAAACTACTAAATCATTGGCACACAAAACGAAAATGATGAACATTTTCTGACGTTTCAGTAATTTTTATACCAAATCAAGATTTCGCACAAAATAGTTTATCAGATTTATAGTAATTGGTGAAAAAAATAATCGATTTACAGTGAAAATGAATAATAAAATCCTTGTTCACAAAATATACAGTAATCGACACCGAATCATGTTATTTGATCCCAAAAATAGCAATTGTTGTCAACAAAATACTCCAAAATAAAAGGCTTTTCTATGTATAAATCACCGAACAAACAAGTAGGTGACGTCAATGGATAGCTTTTCTTTATGGAGGCAATAAAATGCCTACTTTATTGCATAGGAAGGTCGATTCAAGGGCATATGAAGGTTATTATAGCAAAAGTACAAGAACTTTTAGGTGAATTTTGCCTTTGAAAGTAAAATATCTGACGTAGGTAAAGAAATTACATTGTTGGTAGTTTGTGAATCAGACGCTTTCGGAGAAATTTGCAAGTGAGGTCACAGTATTTATTTACACTGGGGATATATAAGGTTAAATTAAATTAGTTGGCAAAATTTTAAACATATGTAGAACATGTCTAAATTAACAACTTTTACTATAAGGATTGTGCAAAATTCTTAAAATTTGTTTTCATCTTTCCATACTGGTCCAGTAGCAGAAACAGTCATTCCATACTGGACCAGTCAGCTGATCGGGGCAATTTCTATGCGGGAGGAAGAGAAAAAAAGTTACGAAGTTCGCTTAGCTCCCATACAAACAGTTGTTCATATAAACTAGTACTACCTATGTTTTGAGTTTCGTCAACTTATATTATTTAACCTTATATATCGTTACGACATGAATCCGCGAGGGATTGTCAGAGGTGTTTTCTGAGTGTGGACTGTGAAATGCAAATTAACGACGATTGTAACATAATAAAGAATTTATGATTTAATTATAATTTATTTTATATGACTGATGCAAAAAATCGAGAGTTGCTTTAAAAAAAGAGATGGTTTGTTTTTGCGGGTAGAAGGATAATACTTGTGTCGTCACCTGCATCTCATCACTGCGCCTCGCCATACTTGCCAGTTTCCCGTAGATCACGAGACATGCAACTGCCTCGAAATGTCGGGTGTCATTTTCGTAGAAAAAAGAAAAAAGAAAAAAAAATTTGATCGCGGTAGATCCGTTTCTATATATTATAATATGCTTTAAAAAGGCTTTAACAGTATAAAATAATTCATTTGGGGTAGAGGAAAGGAGTTACAATTTATAATGAATTCCCTCCTGATGTTTTGAGAGGAAACGAAAGAGGGAAAAACAAAAGCAATCCAGAAGTTAAGGTTAAAAGTCAAACATTGTGTGACAACAAAGCTTTGTTACGTTCTTTCACAGGTTGGGGAGGAGGGGTTAACACATTCATTGCCAAATTAATTTATTATCTTTTTGGAATTTGTGTTACGAAAGTCTTCTTTAATGCGAGTATTTGAAAAAAAAATTGATACATTTCAATTCATATAAAACAATATCATTTAATACTTACATGTTATGAAAAAATAAGGTATTGTCGGTAATAACAACTAAACTTATTTATATCAAAAGATTGAAATAGGAGTCGCTTCGCTGCCCCACGGCAAAGTGCCTAGAATGCAAACGGTGCATTATCTACCTTTATTCTTGCTCTTCACTCATTTAATTCTGGAAAACCAGTCCATTCTTCGTTTTATGTCTCTTTAACGCTGTCTAGCAGTTAAAGTGTTAAATAAATTGAATGAAGGTTGTAAAAGGCAAGTATTTAAATTGTATTTTTTTATATTATGTCAGCAAGAAAAATCTGCAAAAAAGTTATTTTGATAGCATAATTTGGTTATGTCGGCCGTAAAAAAAAAACCGCCAGCAATAATACTTGGTCAGCAACTAAATCAAGGATTATCAGAAATGAAGTAGATATTTTGTCAGCTTGATAATGTATATGTTTGCAAAATAAATAGTCCTAATACAAAATTATCATTTTGTCAGCAGGATTATACAGTCTGTTAGCATACAAATAATATTTATAAGCTGTAATGTCCAAGGTAAGAGAGTCGGTAGGTTAGGTTAGAAGGTTAGGTATGGCAAGTCGCGGAACGTAGTGGAGTGCTAAAATTTGATTAAATCCGAATCACGATTTGCTGCTCTTTTAGCTACTAATATTGCTGCAGATATATATTTAATTTCCTATGACATCAATTTTGAAGCTGCCCAATATCACATTACTCGCTGATCAATTTAGTTAATTTTACTGACCACTAGAAGCCGCTCTATTCACTTTGTTTGCTGAAAATATAAATTTTGGAGCTGACCATAATATATTTAATTAGCTGGCCGTTTAAAAGATAGCCATTGTAAAATAAACTCAAACATAATTTTTAGATCGCGTTGCATTTCCATTATATTATAAATTTTATTAGATACTTTATACTTTATTATTTAATTCTGTAAAAGTATTATCGTGCACAATATGAATTTATTATATCACAACTATCAAATATCCCTATCACCCTTAGTTTGCTGGAAGAAATCTCATTATTGAGATAAGCACGCTATTGTACATAACTTTTATCATGTAATTTAGAATCAAGTTTTTTGTGTGTATTACGAATAAATATAAATATAAAAAAATTACCAAAGTTCCTATGCATAAATAAATTATTCTGGGAAAATTCCCCAGACCCACTTTTAGAATGAGAATGAAAATGTTTGCGCAATTTCCCCTGATAGAACAAAGGTTCCAGATAAAATAAATCTATTTCTATTTCAAACCAGCGGGTCTACCGCGTAATTCTGATTTTCATCAACATCAACTTGAGATTGAAATTTGACGTGCGTGCGAAAGAGATGGCATGTTAGACGGGCGTCGTCGCACGCACGTCAATTTTCAATCTCAAGTTGATGTTTATGAAAATCAGAATTACGTGGTAGATCCGCTGCATTGTATATAATCATTTCAACGTAGATAAATGAACTAAGTTGTTGACACACTCAATGCTAAGGATTTTTTCAAAAACTTTGTGTTCAGGCCACAATAGAGAAAGTATTGTTCCATTATTTTATTATTTTATTAGGCATCAAATTTTCAAACCAAAAAAACTAGAGTATTCTGTAAAAAGTAAGAAAACGTGGACGCAAATGATATTCTTTATTCTCTCATTAGTACACAGAAAAATAAACACAACGAGACATTAAAATATACATATACCTATAAGGTAAGTACCTCTGTACAAGTGTAATTTTAATTACAAAATAAAAATAATGAATTAATGGATTAATTCGACTGATGCCGGCCCTAAAGCGGGCCGAAATATATATCGAATATATATTTTTCATCATGTTTTATTAGTTTTCCCAATAAATTTGTGGATATATTAATAATTTGCAATATTCCGCTAAACACTCTTACCATGCTATTCAAAATGCAGACTCAAGCACCGCCCGCCCTCCCGCATAAAACATGCACAAGCAAAGCAAGCAGTACGAGCACAAAATAACGCAATCTTAAATAACAAGCAAGAAAACTTATCAACACCACACGCTCGACAGCAAATGAAAATTCATTTTCAAGTTTTCTTGCTTGTTATTTAGGATTGCTTTATTTTGTGCTTTGCTTGTGCATGTTTTATGCGGGAGGGCGGGCGGTGCTTGAGTCTGCATTTTGAATAGCATGGTAAGAGTGTTTAGCGGAATATTGCAAATTATTAATATATACACAAATTTATGATGTACTTCCGCAAAGTAACGCCTTTTTCAATAAAGTTTTCCCAATAATTAAAAAAATAAAAATATCGATACTTACTATAAATAAAATCTAAAAAATATTATAATTATGCATAGACATATGCATAAACTACATAAGTATATATATAATATTTACCTAGCAAAATACGAAACGGTGTGTACCATATCATGGCGCCGTATGTGAATCCTTTAGGGACCGAAAATGTTCGTGAACCAAACCAGCCACTCTATTATGTATACTTTTCTTTAATGAAAACAGCTTTCCCTTTCAACAAAGAGGCTGGCTTAGTTCATATTAAACTAATATTATTTTGCTTAAAAACCAGTTCACTTTATTGTAAGAAACGAATTTGTGTGGAAATAAATGGTGTAGAATAAAATTTTTCTTTCTTCATAATTTCGTTGATCAAAAAATGTTTCGCGTAAAGAAAGAAAGATATCTATAATTGAGAACTTCATTATTTCGTTTTAAGCCTCATAAATTCGAAACGAAAAAATAATGTTTTCGCGGTGAAAAATAAATTCAAGATATCGGAAACTCTTGACGTAAAGAAACCACAAAATCTATTTTTCCCTGTACTTATTTACGAGTAGAGGTTTATTTACATCAACTAATAGTACCAATAATGTATTTCACTATGCTAAACAATAAATATACATAATTGTACACTAGGAACTAACAAAATAAACAATTTGCAAAAAACCAAACCAAGAAAAAGACGCAAGACTCTGTGTTGACTTGCTAAACTAGATATTATTGGTGTAGATTCGGTGACACATGCTGACCGGACCAAACCCGATTCAAGCGCTCCGTCCCTGTCATTTCAATACTGAAAGAAAAAGACGGAACCCCTAAACCAAGCCTAAGTCCTAAAAGTACATTAATTTTCTGGCTTAGACTGGCTACAGTTTTATAGAAACACGCACTATCTAGACATATGGTCAAATTAAAATTGATCTATCTACTTGCGTATGCTTCAATTTGGATGTCTTGGGCAGATCGTAGAATTGGGCAAATCGTTAAGTATGAAATCGAAAATCTTTCACCAAAAGTGAAAAAGAGGTGCGATGATGCGCGGAGCCAAGCGAAACGAGGGGGAGCGTTTAGGTTTACATGTAAATAAATTTGGGGAGCCGAGCGAAGCGGAGCGAGTTTTTACAGAAATATGATATGCCTCGGCCGATCATTATATGCCCAATTCTATGATCTGCCGACGACATGGACGAAGTCACGGGTACAAGCTAGTACTTAAATATTCGTACAAATGGATCAGATTTTTATTTGAGTTAATTGAACGAGTTTAAGCGCATGGCATTGGTATACGCCAGGGAGTCCGGATAAATACCAACCGCATTAGTAAAGAGATCACGTAGTACAGTGGAGACCACATCAAGCTATACACTTACAGTACGACACTAGCCCCTACAGAGAAGAATATAAGATAGGTACAAAGTCTAATATGTCTTACTTGATGCGGTCTCCACATTGCGCGACTTTGGTACGCAGGGCCGGATTTGTCTGTATAAGGGTAAGATTAGGACTTCGCCCTCATTTTTAGGGTTCCGTACCCAAAGGGTAACCAACAGGACCCTATTACTAAGACTCCGCTGTCCGTCTGTCATGAAGCTGTATCTCATGAACCGTGATAGTTAGACAGTTGAAATTTTCACAGATAATGTATTTCTGTTGCCGCTATATCAAAAAATACTATAAAAAACAGAATAAAATAAATATTTAAGGGGGCTCCCATACAACAGACATGTTTTTTTTTGCCGTTTTTATAGATAATGGTACGGAACCCTTTGTGCGCGAGTCCAACTCGCACTTGGCCGGTTCACGAGGTACGGATTATGTCACTTCTTATGCTAGACAGTCTTATACACGTAACAACTGTGATATATTGCGCAAAAAAAAAAAGGTTTTATGATCATCGCTGTAGTCTTGCTTCATTTTCTTTGTCCATTTTTATTAGATATATTCTTTACACCTTCCCTCAGTAAAGCTTACATTATTAATAGGTATATATTTAGTTTTGTACTAAATGAACTCAATTTGCTCCACGCATCTACTTTAGTGAGACACTCAGTATGCGCCACTTTATCCATTAGATCGGGAGCCGTGGGAGAAAATTTACCTATTAGAGTGGAATCTCTAAATCGTGTTAACACTGAATAAAATACCTATGCAATTTTTCTGCTGACTCTACCAAAACTGTTTTTAGAATTGAGTGGAATTGAAGTATGCAAATATTTCTAAATTTAAATTAAATGCCTTAAACATTTTGGAGTCGAAGTGGACACAATGTATGGAAGGTAACATTTTGAAAACAATGGCTTTGGATCTAAAGTGGAATAAGCCGAATTAATAGGTTATCGAATGAAACATGATTATTGCAAAACGGTTCACCTCAATAAGTATTTTTTGATCAGAATAATAGGTCACCAATTTTACTCTACGATAAGGATAATTTATAGTTTTTAACCGACTTCAAAAAAGGAGAAGGTTCTCAATTCGACTGTATATATATATTTTTTTTTCAATATTTTTCTTCTCATATCACTTTGAACATAAGCCCTTTTAAGAGGTATGGTGGAGCAAAATACCAGTTTCTCTCTTTAGGTATTACAACTTAAATGCACATTTTCTATATCATTGCTTTTTGGGATTAACTTACATACATTTACTAACGTCTGTCCCCGGAGGGGTAGACAAAAACTTCAGATCTCCATCTGTTACGATCCTGACATAATACATTTGCTTGTTTCCAATTCACCAATTAAGTAATACACCCTCCTCTTATTCGGATGCTTTTGCCTTGGGCCTTCTTCAGCATGTACATTTTAGATTTTAAATATAACAATTCCCATAGCTTAATCATAAAAAGACTTTTTTTATTTTTTTTCATAGAATATACGCTATTTTAGGCACAGTTTTCATTATTTTGGTATATAAATTTACCATTGTTATTTACTATTTTTAAAGAATTGTCGGTTGTATCGTCACTTGAGAATTTTAGACATTATACTGATTTTGATGTGTGATTGCTTATAAAAAAGTGGTCCGTCTCTGTCTGTCTACTCATCTGTCATCCATCTGTCAAATCAGTTGGCAGCAAATTATTATAAATTTATCTTCATAGCAAAAGACACATTTTTAAACAGCCATTTCTCAAGTGACGTCACACACATGCAAATAGAAGTTGCAGCTTTTTCGTAAAAATATTCATCATCATGAGGTTTTTTAGACCACAAGTTCTAAAATACGGCTTATTAAACCTAAATCTCGAAATAGTTTTCCATAAAATAACATAATTTAATCTAAGCGAATTGTACAACTTTTAAAGTTGACAACTCCAAAAACGCCATATGAGCAACCGCATCAAGCTGAATTTTTTATTCCACTTCCCGATTAGGTAAAATTCTGATCGTGGGCTCCCAGTCCACAATTCCTATAACAAGGTTGGCTTTCCTGGCCAAAGTTTTATTGATAGTTAGTGAGTTTCTTCCACTATTGTTTGCGAGACCGAAGATTCGTAGAAAGAAGCACTCGGCGATTTATCGAGGTCGCCCACACAAGTGCTTTGCACCAGAAACTATCAGCAAACAGCTATGTGACGAGACTTCACAACCAGGTTAGATAGGTTAGATCAGAGAGCGAGAAAGGTAGAATTTTTTTTTCGTCGTGCTGTTGTATCGGTCGATGATGACTGTGTAACCCGTTCAGTTTTCGATTTTCGATATCAATTAACGACAACAGACATAGAGCGCGATCGTGCCTTGAAAGAAGATGGATTAGAATTACAGTTAATTGGGATTACTAGGAGAGCACCGGAAAAATTTCAGCAAAGTGAACTGAATATGTTATACAGGTGTATCATTTAAGCATTTTTCCTTTGATGACGAAAACTACAGGAAGGTTTTCATGAAAATTCATGTGTCTACCAAAAAGCAGTGCTGCCAGCTATGTTTAAGAGAATGACATAGCCAAAACAAAAACCAGTTCCGGGCGTGGCCTATTCTATTTTACGATAGCGCGCGGGGGGAAATTCGTCCCGGTCTCTAAGCTCGCGTCACCATAGCAAAAATACGAATAGAGTGGACGAGGCAGGGTCAAAAGTAATACGTATTTTATTTTATCTAATTTATTAGTGTATTTCGATCATCGTCACACGGCATTGATCCTACTTGCTATCACGTCGGGACGTAAATTTATTATGGTCGGCTAAAAGTGGTTTTTTGAGTGTTTGATTTTTCAGTTGACCCTCGGAACATTTCAGACACTCCTTTAGAGATACATAATAATATCGTGACGGTTAATTGTCACCATTACCCATTCTTTAAATATTTTTCGCCCGTTGAGCTAGTTTTACACTTGCGGGAAAATAAATTGGACCAAAAATTTCTTTACAAATTTTTTTTACTTAAGTTGTTATTACAAAAAGTGGACACTAACAAATATTCTCAGAAGGAATGCACCACGTCACTATCTATCTCACTGTAGCCTATATCAATTATGCCTCTCTCTTTCAACCACGTTTAACCGCGTTACTATCTCATTCCAACTCATTTTAAATAGCGTCACTATTTATCTCACTCTAACGCGTGTTAAATGGCATTTCTAATGAACGTCAAATATTTTTACTGCCCGCCACTCTTTCATTCTAGATTCTAATTATTTAAAAAAATACGCAGCTCCTTTAGTAGTAAAATAGCAATAACTTTTTTTTCAAAAGTAATACACAGAAATTGCCAGATCATTTGAAAAACAATATTTGATGAGCCGTTATTTAAGACAATTTGCAAAACTAACATAGGACATTTTTTTTCAGGGTGTGGTGTCGAACTAACCTAATTACAAAAAATTGCTCATAAATTGGGTTTTTATTTTTCTTCTTGATGTAACAGCATTTCAAGGTTTATTTTTGACTTTATCAATAGCATGACTATTCAGAGTTGCGCAACAAAAATTTTATTCTTAGAATTTAGAACTGGTTAGCTCTGACTCTCAAAAATCTATTCGAATTTATAAAAGTACCATCAACTCGAAGACTATCTACTTTAAAAACTAATTTCAATGTGTTTTGAAGTAGTTTTGGGAGATATTTATAGCTTGCAAAAAAGGGCACAGGTTCCACGTCTTACGGGCGCCAGCGCTAGGCGTAGACTGACAATATCTTGCTGCCGCTGACTGCATCAGTGGATTTACGTATTTTTGGAAAAAGGGGGTGCTTTTTTTGACCCGAATAACGTGGTATTTGGAAAATGAATAGATATCATTCACACTAATTTTATTTAAAAAAAACCAACAAAATCGCGAAAGCGATACCTGAAACAAAATCGATAAGAAGTGTGCAATAGAGGGTTACAAAAAAATTCATTGACAGTACAAATATGAATCGATTAACGTGGTTTGTGGAAAATGAATACCTTAAAGTTCAACCAAAAACATGTATTTTTTTTATGGCTATACGTAACCTAATTATTGCAACAAAATCATCCGAAAGCTGACATTTTATTTCTGTTTGTATTTTCGTTCCCCTTAATCGCTGTTAAGGCGAGGTGCTACCCCGATTAGCCTAAAAATAGAAATTGTTGACGTCAAGTGTAAGGTCGCTGAACAGACTCAAGGCCTCAAAAAATGCTATGCTTTACTGATAAAAATAATTAAATTATTAATCGAACAGAAACAGTAAAAGTTTTTTTTAGCATCAGTAAAAATTAAATTAAAAACTACCCCTTAATAAATAAGTTTTCGTTGCAGAGATCTCAGAATTTTAAGCGAAAGCTATTGTTTATATTTCGCAAATCATGAGCTACACCATCGTATTAAACAAAATCAATAATTTTCTTTAAATAAGCCTTAGTTTTCCATAGAAGTACGAATTACCTGCAAAATAATGACATTTTTATGGACTTTTTATCACAAACGCCCTAGCTTGTGGCTTGTACCACACGAAATTCGATTCTAATGAGATGTCGATACGTATGGATGCACCTCGTCTTAAATTTTCAAAAAGTCGTTAGTAAAAGAATAATTAATATTTGATGGGTTTGTTTTCACTGCAAATAATTAAAACACGCCTAATAATCTCTATGCTTTAAAATATATGTTATAGGTAAAACCCGTTTTAACTAGTGAAAACTAGTTCTAACTGAAAGCCTTTGCTACAACTAGTTTTGAGTAGTTAAAACTAGAATTTATTTATAGAGAAATTTTGATTCAAGGTAGAACTAGTTTTAACTAGAAAAAACTAGTTCTAGCTAAATGATTCAGTTAAAACATTTAGAAAGACTCATTTAGTTAGAACTAGATTTTCCTAGTTAGAACTAGTTTTTCATAGTTAAAACTAGCTTTAACTTGAATCAAAATTACTCTATAAGTACATTCTAGTTAAAATTAGACAAAACTAGTTGTAACAAAGGCTTTCAGTTAGAAATAGTTTTTACTAGTTAAGACGGGTTTTACCTAAAAACGGGTTTTAGCTGTACAGTGGAAATCACAATAAGCAGTACTAAATTAGCCCCTATAGTGAAGGATATAAGATGGTACAAATTCCAATGTGTACAGGTTGATGTGATCTCCTTGAAGGTGAAGCTAAGCTTGGCCGAGTTTTCAGCAGGTTGAAGAAAATATTCAAATATACCCTCCCGATGGCACAATATCCAATATTAGAACTCCACTCCTAACAGGCCACTGCATACATAAAAGTTATATATTTATATTTATATTTATTCTTGTTGCACACAGAAAACTTAATTCTAAATTATATAATAAAAGTTATGTACAATGGCGTGCTTATCTCAATAATGAGATTTCTTCCAGCAAACCAAGGGTGATAAGGATATTTGAAATAAATAAGATATTCATATTGTGCACGATAATATTTATACAGAAACAAGATTAAATTAATAGTAGATACCTAATTAGTTAAAAATAATAACAAACTACATAAAATTTACATGCCTACATAGTATAAATAAATATAACAATACATATTCAGTAAATAAATACACAATAAATGATATATGTACATAATACACCTACACGATAAGTTGTCGAAGATAGTGCTCTTTTATTTTCCTTTTGAATACACCAATGGAGGGGCTATCCCTGATAGTGTGAGAAAGGGAGTTCCACAGTTTGATGGACTTAACAGTGAAAGAGTTTCCATACGCCCCGGTGTTATGAGAAGGTGTTTTTAAAAGTGAGACTGTATGAGACCTGACTTGCTTGTCTCTAAGGAAAATATACTCATAACGATCGCGGAGGTATGGAGGAGAAGTGGGACTCTTTAAAATGTTGAAAAGGCAACAGAGGATATGAACATACTGAAGCTGTTTAATGGGAAGCCATTTTAATTGTTCACGGTACTGAGATACATGATCATATTTTCTTAGTCCATAGATAAACCTGATTCCCAGATTTTGTAAACGTTCAAGTTTACCAAGCAACTCCTGACTGGCATCTAAAAAACAGACATCAGCGTAGTTGATGATCGGCAAAAGTAGAGATTGTGCGAGAGTAACTTTAGTTTCAAAGGGGAGAAATTTCTGGAGACGCTTAAGAGAATGAAATGTGGCAAAGACTTTCCTGCTGACCTCATTAATATGCGCAGCCCACGTCAGATTACAATCAAATATGACACAGGTGTAGGCAATAGGGATATCGTTATAAACTACTTGTGGAATTACCATTTGATTGAGAAGGCTAGTCATATATCTGCTACCCAAAATAATGGCTTGAGATTTTTTGGGATTAACCAAAAGTCCGAATGCCTCCGCCCACCTGTGAATGTTTGAAAGATCGCTGTTCATTTCTGAGACAGCAATATTTGCCTCAGTTACGTCAAAGTGGCGGTAGAGTTGTAAATCGTCTGCGTAAAGATGGTAGTTCGAAGAAAGAACATTGGAAACAGAATTTATAAAAATTGAAAAAAGGAGAGGAGAGAGGACACCACCTTGAGGTACGCCAGCAGTTAGTTGGCACCACTCCGAGGAAACCTCGTCCGAGCGTATGCACTGCAGGCGACCCCTTAAATAAGTATCAAACCATTCTGTGACAAGAGGAGATACGTTAAGAGAGCTAAGAATGCTAAGGAGTACATCGAAGTCTACACAGTTAAATGCACTACTGAAATCCAATAGTGTGAGTATAGTCAGTTTCTTATTGTCAATAGCTAATCTTATATCATCGGAGACTTTCAGGAGTGCCGTGACGGTGCTATGCCCTGGGCGAAATCCAGATTGAAAGTGATTGAGTAAACTATTTTTAGATAGGAAATACGAAAGTTGGTTGTGGACTAAAGACTCAAGAACTTTAGAAAGGATAGGAAGAATGGAAATTGGACGATACTCAGAAAACGATGAAGGGTTTGTAGTCTTTGGAAGAGGGATGACATGTGCATTTTTCCAGGCTGTGGGGAATGAGCTGGTGACAAGGGAGCAGTTGATAACGTCAGCTAGGACAGGTAAAAGTTCATCTAGTATAAGATGCAGCATTTGAGAGCAAATTTTGTCATCACCCACAGCCTTTGAAGTAATAGAAAGAATTGCTCTCTTAACGTCACACTCAGAAACAGTCTTGAAGGTAAAATGATCGCAGTCGGGTTTGGGCTTATTACGAAGGTTTAGGAGAGTTTTGTTTTTTAATTTGTCTTCTAAGGAGACAGGCGGTTTAGAAAAATGCTGATTAAGTGCATTCAAATCAATAGTCCCTGGATGGGTTTCGGATGTTTTGCCAATTCCGAGCGTTTTTAAGAATTTCCAGACCTGAGCAGGGCTGTAATTATTGACAGATTTGTGAATATGGTGCCTCTTTGCGTTTCTACACATCTTTGTACAGCGATTGCGCAACTGTTTGTAATTTTCAAAATTAATTTCACTAGGACATTTTTTATAATTACGCTTGGCCTTGTCTCGCAACGCCATAGCATCTCGTATGTTCTGTGTGAGCCATGGAGCTGGCAGATGCTTTACTTTAATTCTTTTAATTGGTGCGTGTTTGTCAAATAAAGAAATAAGTATTTGATTAAAGTTCCACTTAGTAACGTAGCTTCAAAGTTAAAATCGATTTCCACTTAGTAGTTACACGTATAAATTGCCCTCCAGCAAGGTTGTCGAGCTTAAAAATAAAATTTATTGATAAAAGACACGTTCGCGCGCGACGCGACTTACTTGAATCACAAGTACGAGGAGCGTGACACGATGTTTTTGCGATTCAACTAACTCGCGTCGCGCGCGATTAGGAGGCTATGCGAGTTTTATTTTTGTCACTGTCACTCCAAGCGAAAAATCGCGCAGTGCGAGAGGGGCGGATTCAGGGCAAAGAGGAAAAAAGTTGGTCTTATATTTTTATTAAAAAAACTAAACTAGCTAGCAAAATTTCCAATATCGAATATCTAGATATTGTTGAAACCCATCAAATAAAATATGTTTGAGTTCTGTACATGGCTGCTACTCATTAAACGAGGAGAAAAAGTGAATTAGAAGACCTCATTTCAACAATTATTTCTATCGAGGCAAGTTTATCCAAACATGTTTTCCAAAATCAAATCCCTACATTATATAGTCAAAATGCATATACCAGAAACTGATTATAATTATGAGGTGATTAGGGACTGGCACCTGGAATACAGATCTTTCGGTTTAGCTCAGGTGCCAAGGTATTATTGTATAGTTTTTCCTTAAAAATAAAAATGTGTATTTATTTATGTATAGCTATAAGTTTTTTTTCCTGTTGTAAATAAACAATATTATTATTATTATTAATTTTCCGTGTATTTCATGAAATACACAGAAAAGAAACACCCGTTTTTTCAAAAATGTTTTCAAATATCGCCTTAAGAGTCGGAGTTCCGAGATTGGGCAAAACAGGGTTCGGGGTTATGGCTTTTTAAGATAGTAAAATATTAATTTCTGAACAAAATAAATACCACTTGTTACCTTACAAGATGAAGTACAGGTTCATTTAAAAAAAATCTTGGCACTAATGTATAGTAACTTCAGAAAAAAAAAACAGGATGTCAAGTTCAGGTTACACCCGTAGCGCTGCAATGCTATTCAAGAGATTTTCTTGAAATTCCTGTTTTTTTTCTGAGGTTACTATATATTATTGCCGTGATTTTTTTAATGAACCTGCACTTCATCTTGTAAGGTAACAAGTGGTATTTATTTTGTTCAGAAATTTGAATTTTCACCGTCTTAAAAAGCCATAACCCCGAACCCCGAATCTCGGAACACCGACCCTTAAACACTATGCTGCGGGGCCAGGAGAATATAAATTTTATAATTTCTCTGACTTTTCTTCAGCCATGAGTTTTAAATTAAATTTTATAATATTAACTTTGTATTAAATTTAATCAAGCATAGGGTTTTTGAAGTGGATACATCTTTGTTCACCTCTCGTTTAAGGGATCATGTTCAGAACATCACTTCTAGACTCCGGTAAGACTGTTTTAACGAATTCAAATTCAAATTTATTTATTCACAGAACAAAAACAAAGAAATATTCAGTAAACATATAGTTGATAGTAGGTACTAACATTGTCGTTCTCTAGTCCCCACAGTAGGATTCCCTGGGTGGTGGGGACTAGCTTCCTTTACTCGTCTCTTACATGTATAAGTTTGGTGTTCCATGCTGCTAGTAGTAATGATTATACAAAAATAGAAACAAATAGATCTTAGCAAAAATAAATTATTCGGTTACAATTAATTGCATTGAATTTAAAATTAAAATAAATTGAAGTATACCTTTAAATCTAATATGTGTTATATTATTCAATTAAAATTAAATTTAAAATATGAATCGAATTAAAATTAATAACAAAATTTGATTTCTGATTACAGATTAATACGTTTTTTAATATTTAATTATTTGCCAAGTTAATGCTTAATTTGATCGGAATAATCAAAATTTTGAAATGACGTGTTATTTATAAAGTGCGTACCTATCTGTTGACAGATTCGCATGTCTGTGGTGCTGGGCACACACAGGAGCGTAAAGAGGCGGCTTAGGAAGTATCCAATTAAATAATTTACTTTTGGATCTCTGACACAACCTGCTGCTTTTTTTTATCTAAAGCTTAATGTCAATGAACTTGTGAAGTAGATGCCACAATTCGTCGCACGTTTACTGCTAGTCGCAAGTTCTTATTTACTATACACTTTAACGGAACTGAATGATTCTACAAAATGAATGAGATAACAAAACGTTTACTTACAGATACATAAGTAGAAGTATAGACAGTTGTATATAATGAATTAGTCAATTCTTTCTTTCTGACAAATTTCGGTAATACATAGATTAACTTAATAAATTCAGGTTTCTTAACGTGACATTAATTTACTCGATCTGTTGATACGCTAATACTTTACTAACTGCTATGTGTCAAATATATTTTTCGTGTTTTTTTCTTTTATTGTTGTATTTTGTAGCTGTAAGTTTGTTTTTATACAAGGTGTAACAGAAAGGTGTAACCATATTTGAAGAGCTTATTCAGTCAATGGTTAAGAACAACTTTTACTATGGAACAAATCCTGTAATCCAAAAAAAAAAAATTGCTCGCTTCATAGGAAAATGTAATGCCGCTCGGCCGAAATGTATGGAAGGGCAGATTTTTTTTTTGAGATTTCTTGTTTGACCCCATAGTAAAAGTTGTTCTATTCCATTGACTGAATAAGCTCTTTAAATATGGTTACACCTTTCTGTTAAACATTGTATAGATTATCTTATTTTTAGGTAATAAAATTATTTGTACGCCTTACAAGGCAGAGCTGAGCTGAAGCATCCACCAATATATTTCAATGCAAGTGCTCGTAAAGGCCCACTTTTTATGCATCAAAACCGAACAGAAAGTCGATTATTTTGCCCTAGGGCTTTATTATTATTTTTTTTTACTTTATTTACAATGGTTGGCTAACCTGCAGCCTTTCCTGTGTACCATAAATGTCATAATTTTTTTTCCACTGTTTAACGGCTCTGGATACAGTCCTTTTGAGCCAATTACAATTTAAAGTTCACAAAATTATATTTGTTTTATTTCCTCACACTATGCATTGAAAAACGTAGTATGATACACGGGCGTAAGAGCAATAAATTACTCGGTTACTTTTAAAACACGAGCGTAGCGATTAAATCGTCCTTGTTATTTATTCCTTTGCGCCCTTGTAGCATAAACTACTATTATGTAACAACTGACTGTACCTTGGTTCAACAAATAAACATTTTGAACTTGAACTTGAACTTGAAGCGGTGCATACAACACACCACCAAGCTACTCTTGCTTATGTTTTATAGCTTTTAATAGACGTTCAAACCTAATATTCTCACATTGCCATGAAATTTTATGATTATGATGGTTTATCTTAATAATTTTTATTCATTCATTATTTAATAATTTTTATTCATTATAAGTTATGTAGTTTACAAATTACAATTACAGTACCCGGCAGAAAATATTGCACATCGGCTATCTTCGGCTTTGTAGAGCGTTGTCTCTGGCACCGGACTGTTAGTGCTTCGTGCGACAGAGATGAGACTAAGATACGATGTGCACTATTTACTGCCACGAACTGTTCTAATTATAAAATCCTCTAGTTCCCATGGTTGGATTCTTTGTGTGGTGGGAACTGGTCTCCTACTACTCAACTTTTTGAATTGCATTGATCAGTCACGTGTTCCTAAATCAAGAAATTTTACAAAATCATCACATAAATAGAAAATACAAATAAAATTGACAGAAAACATAATAAACTAAGATGAAGTTAAAATAATAAAAAGTCAAGTCAATATTAATATTCTAACTGTAATTCAATGGAAAACAAAATTATATTCGATTTTAGGTTAATAATAATATTTTAAAGCAGCTCCAGAACCTTTAAACTTACTAAATTGATGGATGTGGAAGAGGTGAAGGAGATGTGTCAGGATCGTAGTAGATCGTTAGATACGTAAAAAAAATCATGGCAGTATTAATTAATGAAGTTAAAAGGAAAACTATCACAGCTAAGTAACAGTCGACCAACTTAAAATAAAATTTTTGTACAAATTCCATTGAAAATTACTTAGATGTAGTTGTTATAGTTGTGTAAAATGTGTAAAACAGGTAGTAAATTTTCAGTTTATGAACCTTCTAAGTCCGCATATTGTGACGGGCAACTACGAAACCCTACACTGCGCATGAGCCCGGCAGGCACTGGCCGGTCCTTTGTTAATTTGCGCGTTTTTTTTTTTTTGGGAAATTCGTTCAGTATGATCCCTATAATATGTTATTTCACTAAGAGATAGCCGTCTATTTACACCGGTATACAATGTAACTCTTAGTGTTGTATACAAGGTGACTTTTTGACCATCGTCCAAATTCATACTAGAGGCTTGGTAAGTGATCGGCATCATGAACCGATAACGATTTTTGTGAAATTCGAAATTTAGACTTCTCATAGTAATTCACACTCAGTCCTAAGTGAATCACTATGGGAAGTCGAAATTTAATTTTACGAATTTCACAAAAATTGTTACTGGTTCATGATGCTGATCACTTACCAAGGCTCAAGTATGAATTTGGACGATGTTCACAAATTCACCTTGTATATGATACCGTATCTCAGTCAACACCTCAGAAGTGCGTTCATTAAATAGCCCTGGGCTGGGTAGGAACACTGGGGTTGTAACGCTGAGTTTTTGAACGGGTTTCGTCGTGTAGCGACACTCTAAACGTCAGTTGTCATTTTTGCATTATATTTAGTATAATAACGTTGAGAGGACCCCCTCTGTACGAAATTTAACGTAAATATATCAACTATAACGTTGAAAAGACCCCCTCGGTACAAAAATTAACGTCATTTCATTTACGAAAATTTACGTGAATGTCAGGTGACGTTTGGAGCCTATACGAACCTTGCGAACCCTGCTCAGAGTTGATGTTGAAAAATTCGACACCAGTGTAGCGACACTGTCATTTTTGAACGGTCGGTGTTGAGACGCGAGTTAATTTTTGAACGGGTTAGTGTTGCGACCCGGGTAGGAAACCCAACTCGGTGTGAGTTTATGAACGACTATCTGTGGTAATGTATTCAGGGACCGTATATGGCTGGACTGGATCCCCTATCCGTCTAGGTATATCTATCTATCGTTGAAAGGTCGGTACACGTGAAGATATTGCCTACTCTATGTTTTATTCAACACAAGGTTTCCAAGGTTTTTTTAAGATTTCCTTTACAACTGTGACTTGTAAAGGATTATTATTTATGTTAGAAAACCTGTGAATGAAACCTGACGGTCGAGGCACTACCTACCCTTTTATATCGAGTCTAATTTGCTACTCCTGTTACTAGAAAGGATATATAAACTATATTGGAAGTTCATACCTGAAGATTTTTCAAATTATATTTTCTGTTATTATAATAAGTTGGATGGGAAAGAAGAGCAATGAAGAGGTCCTGCAGATTGTAAACGAAAAGCGAGTTATGATGAAGACCGTAGTATTAGAAGGGGAAAGATTCTGGGACATCTAATAAGACACGCAAATTTGATCAAAAACATCATTGAAGGAAAAGTGGAGGGGAAAAGAAAGAGAGGCAGGCCTTTAGAAGAACATTCATGGATCAGGTGAAAGAGAAAGTAAATGTAGTGTCGTATCAAGAAGTTAAAGAAAAGTCGGAGTGCAGAAGCCAATGGAGAGGACTCCACCGATAAGGGTACAACTCTTAAGTTCAATTTGAATTGAATAGAATTGTTAGAATTGATGTCCTGTCCAAGTGCTGGAGACAAAAACAGATTAAACTTCCAGGTAAATAATTTCAAAAATTATAAAAGTTAGCCACTCCAGACGATAAGACCTAGCTAGGTTTATAACTTTATACTTCTCTTATCTATGTCTATATCTAAAGTTAAAGAGAATCTTATATCTATATATTTATTAAATGACAGATTTTGGGATGACAAGATACAAAAAATATTTAAATTATTTTCTGATATTAAGCTGATATTCGATTTAGGGTCATGAACATCTCTTTTTATGATCCTGGTGTTCTTGTTCCAGTCACACTTTTCCTTCTATCAGTATTATACACATTTTTTTTATTGAATAAAAGAATATTCTATTCTTTCCCGTTTGGAAGAATGTGGGAAATTGTTCTTTTATTTTTCATAATGCAAGAAAAAGATGCAATTGAATTGTTGAAGTATTTTTTTCTATTAGTCCCTTACTCGTATTAATATAAGAAAGAGGAAGACCTATACGCACCTACTTTACTTTACTCCAGTGAAGAAGAAAGTTAATGTTATGTCATATCAAGACATCAAAATTAAATGATTAGCAGAAGCGTAGACCAAGTATTACTACGTATAGACCATGGACGATAGACTGACAACTCCCATACATCAAAGCGTAGCAAATGTTTTACGAGCCCTTACAACACTAGGTGTCGCCAAGTGTTGCAAATAAACATAATTTGTTTAATTGGCTGCAAGTAAACTCTCATGGTTACCAAGTAAACATGTAGCTGTAATACTTTTGCTTAGAAAATTTAGGTGGCGCTAAGTTGACAGCACTAACAGTGAATATTTCAGCGCCATCTATTATCGAAGTAGGAATTATTTTTATGTTAAGTGACATCGCTGTGCCACTAGCGTCACCAATCGGTCTTTTTTAGCATCGTGTTCGTTAGAGGATTTAGTAACGCCATCTAGTTTTCGTTAGAATTTTACACCTTTTTTGTGGCTACAAACTGATGTATGGGAACTGCTAGTCTATACGTAGTAATACTTAGAGCGTAGCTTAGATACTCGTAGATACGTATTCTGATAATAGAGCAGCAGGTCGATCAAACTTTCGTTATCTTACTTAACTTGATGATGAGTTTCGGAATTGGCGAACAAGCAAGAGGCAAGTGCGAATTTAGCCGCGCATTGCGAACATCAGTTTATCAGGCACGTAGCAAAGAATATAACATATTACTCCGTAAAGAAGCTCCTTGTAAATTTATTTGCTTATTGCATAAATATTATTTCTTTCTGATTGTTCCTTCTAGATAACTTCGTAACATTAAGATAAGTTTAGTATTTAGACAAATGACCGTAGAAATGACTATTCACAATAAACAAATTGTATAAAAGTAAATCAAAAAAGGAAAGCGTGATACTGAAATACTTTTGAAATACTTTTGAAATACTTTTTTAAAATACTTTTTTAAAATACTTCAAAAGAAGACATGGGATCACCCTGTACTTTTTTGATTTACTTTTATACAATTTTTTTATTGTGAATAATCATTTCAAAAGTAATTTTTGTCTAAATACTAAACTTATCCTAATATTCCGTAAAGAAGCGACACTCACCTCTCCCCGCGAGTTTATCGTCGCCCGCAAATTAGGTGCACGATCGTGTGCATGCAGTATTCCGCTCGTTGCGCGTGTGTTTGTGTGTGTGTGTGTGCACAAGCATGTATGGACAAGCTAGTTACGCGCGTGAGAGTAGTGGGTAATTAAATCAGTGACTGAAGACTGAGCGCCGGGGGTGTGCCTGTAGCCAGGATTAGTACTCGGGAAGGGGGGTGGAATTGTCAGAAATGCTTGGAAAACATAAAATACGTGTCGTGTTCCACATGTCACCGTAGAATTATTTTCTGACGTACTGATTGGTTGTCGAAGCTGTGTTATAATAAATTGGCCCAATCGTAGCACAGTATCGCGGTGTTATAATGTAATATTATAACAACGGACGAACATTATAGGCACTTATAAAACCACTTTTGATGTTGTTATTATCTTATTGAAAACCACTTTTGATTTTGTTATTTATTACCTTATAATAATATTTTTTCAGACGTTACACTGGTTGTAATCTGGTTAAAGTAAGACGTCGTTGACGATTTTTTTAACTTTTTCGTGATTGTATGGGAGTAGTTAAAATGCTTTAAAACACTTTACATCGGTATTTTACAAGTTAACCATTACTCCTAAACTATTAATACGTATGTCCAGCAAAGTTTCAGAAGCACTTTATTCAATAAGATTGTCCATAGATCAGGTTGTCGGGGGGTAAGAAACACTATTGCAGTCCTCTCAGAGAAACAATTAGTATGCGTCGGCGGTTGTTCTGTGCGAAGTATTTCATTATGTCACCGACAATGTAATATCAACTCGTGCGCATTGGACAACATCGACTTATAAGGGAACCGGCATATTGAGCGCCATCAATCTGTCATTACGAAATGTGTTAGAGGTAGAATATTAATAGTTGTATGTACAAGGAATTCTAATTTGCTCGTGGGTTAGTAAAAATACAAAATCTTGCTATTACCACAAAATAACCACTTACAGAAAGTTCACTCCGCATAACTAGCGAAAATAGGCGCACGCACACATAACCGCGTATCTAACGATCTCGGAGATAGTCGGGTGAATGCATAGATTACCCCCAGAAATTTTGTATTGGCATTCACCTATAGATAACCCAGGGGGTTGTCTATGGGTGAATGCCAATACGAAATTCTGCCGAGATCATCATACGTACGCGTCTATGCATGTGTGCGTCTGTTTTCGATCCGTCTTCGTCGAGTCGGCCTTCTGGTAGTATCTATTTTGTGCTATTACTATGTCCTGTTACCATACGTAAATACTAAATTTGCTCTAAATAGACAAAAAAGCAGCAGGATTTATGAATGATTTGGCCTCACCTTCTTCTTCTTGTCGTGTGGTAGTGCTCAACCTGTGTCAGAGCTGTTCAGGCCGCCATTCAGGCCTCTGACATGGCTTAACTACCATTATTTTTCGATATCAGCCAGAGCCATGCTTTTCGAGGTACGGAAGAACTCATATGTAAATTGCCACTAATGGTCGCCCATCCAACGACTGACCATGCCAAGCGTTGCTTTTAGTACGTTCTCTTAATAAAATATTAATAAATATTTTTTATTTTTCAATTTAAGGAGAGTCCTAATTTGTTCTAACGAAGCCTCGAAATTCTGGCGTTATTCATGTTGTAGGCTCAGGATCGTAACTAGGGTTGCCAGATGGGAAAACCAAATATCTAGGCAAAATTTCAAAATATCGGGATTTTGGGATTTTATTCAGGACAAATAAATATTACGAATCAAAAAATCATTTTTTATTATTAAAATTAAAGTAATTACAACAAAATGCTTTTTTGCCAGCCGACCGTTGTTATTTGTTATTTTGTCGGGACTCTGGAAATCATATGAAATGTCAGGACAATCCCGACGAATCCCCACCATCTGGCAACCCTAATCGTAACTGAGCACACGGCACGCATAGCATGCTACAAGACCCTCAACCCTCATTGAAAGTCAGGTCTAGGGCTCTAAGGAAATCAAAGAGCACAAAAAAAATATCTACAAAAAAAATAAGTATTGTTTTAGATAATAAAAAAATATACTGTTATTATATTTTCCATAGGATCATAGAAGATGAAGTAGAAGAAGATGTTTGTACCTTACAAATAAAGAGCTTCTGTGAGTTTTGTACAAGACTACCTAGGTTTACTAGGTTTTACTACTAGGTTTGTTACCTATTTATTCGGAGGTTTTTCTTTGGGAAATTTGCTTAGTTGACCAGACCATGTTCAAGTTATCTGTTTAGATGTTAATTGCACGACGGACTGGACACCTCTCCATAATAGGACTCGAAGATAACTACTTTTACAAGAAATCAGCGCAAGCGTCGATCGGAAAGTGACGTTGCAGTGGCCATTAAACAGTCGTCCGACATGTCGTCCGACAGGTTTGGTCTGTTTGCAGATCGGCTGATATGCAATTGATATGTTAATAAGGAAGGACGCCTACCTCCTTGTTTAATATTCACGAGTCCATTTCATTTTATGATTCCACTTGTCGGTTGTCGCGTACTTTAGGAAATTATAACTTCAAAGATTTCCTGCATATTGTGCTTTGGGCAAGTTCAAAGTGAGTTGAGGTTCGCACAAGGGTTTTTAGGGACATTTTATGTTTTCACTGGTCGTTTCAGTAGACGGTTGCGAGATGCTGAATGTGTAAAGTTTACACAAAGAACAATTTGGTTGATGCTCGGTAAACTAGGTGGAAGAGAAATCTTTTCCTGTTACATTTATTTCCAATTATGTCCTGAGATTTTTATTCAAATATATTTGTCTTTCTTGACATTTGTTTCTAATTAATATTTTCTAGTTTGTAATGCACTCTAAATAATGTTTACAGCATACAAAGCGATGGATTTCGCTATAAATCATATAAATTATTTCATTACTTATACTTCAATAAATATTATTTTGAATACCTCCTATGTAGTATTTTTATACATTTTTTTAAAGTATTTACACTATTATTAGTTTATTTATTTCACATTTACATATTTACTTATTTATCGACTACAATTTATTTATGTTTTTTATCATGTGTATGTATTTTACACTTAACACTTTTTACGAGTACTTTAGGTGTGATAATGATGTCGATTCGATGTAACACGACTTAACTTATTTGTTATATTTAGTTTTGTTATGTTTAGATGGTCATGTTATAGTTAATAGTTTTAATTTTAGTAGGATCCAACAAAATACCAGCGCTGTGGCTTCGGCTGTGGCATTAAGCTGAGCTAGATTCCTTTTTCATAACCACAGAACATGGCTATTTCGTTTGTAATTTGTTTTCTTTTTTTGTTTTGTTTCCTGTGGTGTTTGAAATAAAGCTCTTTTCTTTGTTTCTTTCTTAACTTCTAAAGCATTTTTTTATGGATATAATATAAATAAATAAAACGTATTAATTTTGTCTGATTGTATATTTTGTCCAACTTGTGGACGTCTCGTCAGCAATCGCCAGTTAACTGACGATGACGACCAAGTTAGCCGAAAAGTATCGGAATAAATAAATACTTGTCTTCTTATTTGTGTTCAATAAAGTGTTCATTCATTCATTCATTCATCACTTTTTTATTTATATAAAATATTATATCCATCAGTAATTATAACTTACTAATATTTGTATCAATATTGTACATTTACTAGCCAGTGCGTAATTGAATGTCCTGCCCTGTTTTTGTACATTGTGTTTTTTATCAATGAAATCTAACAGGCTTGCGACGACGCCGGTGGAGGGAACAAATGTATGAAGTTGTATAGAGCCGGCCATGGGTCGCCCTCGCGCGTCTTGTCCGACTTCGAGTGACTTTCGCTCTCACGACGGCGGCGTGCGGGGAGGCGGGCGGTTGAAGCAGTGATCGAGCGCACAGGACGAACCTAGTGTCGAGCGCTTTGAGCGAGCGAGCGCGCTTTACATTAAGGCGCCGACGGGTGTCGTGGTAGGGCAAAGCCCGTCGCAAAAACCGCCTGGAAGCGCAGCAAGAAGCGCCGCCAGAAGCCTGAAGCTATGGCCCTGGCGTAAGAAAGTTTTTACCTACTAAATAAACCTTTAATAATCCTTTGGCATAGTTATAGACAGCTATAATTATAATACTTACACACTAATGAAAGACACAAATATTTTTCAAAGTTATTAAATTAATAAAATATATAAAGTGATGAATAATTAAAACTCATATTGGTTACTACAATTAATTCGCCACAAGAAAGGTTTTCCGGCAATATTTTCCTACAAAACGCTATAAAATTGTGTAAAGAAAAGATCTTAATCCTTACATTGTTTGACGCATAGTGTCGTAAGTTTTCTCCTCAATAAAACTAAGTCCAATGTAATTTGGTCTACCAAGATATTCTTCATATTAGTCATTCTTCACGACCAGAGATATAAATAGACGCTATGACTCTGAGAATAAAGGTAACTATTGAGTGGCAGTAGTGTCTGTCTATGTCTAGACAACTTAAGGTTCAGTATAAAATGGTTGTTGTAAAGACATAAAATTGCATCATAAGACATGACACCTTAAAGATGAGGTCAGTCCTTTGGTTGTAAACTTGCTGGACAGGTTGATCAGTGCACTAAAACGATATTTGTGATCTAGTGGACACCCACATTTTACCGATGAGTATTATGTTACGACCCACCGTGATAGGTGGTGAGCTCTATCGACGTATTTCGAGGACAAAGATTAGAGCGTGCTTCCCGAAGTACAGACTGGTATGAACCCGCAACCTCCAGGTTAAACGTCGAATACTAGCATTAATCAAATCTTACAGGTTTACGGAATAAATATTGTTTAACGACGATTTAATTTCATCTTTGTTTTCTACAAATTTGCGTGAACTTCACTGTGATTTCAATAAGAAAACTTCTTGATTATTTCTGAATTTCGTAATTAAGATCCGGAAATTATTGGCAAACTTTTCTCGTTAAAATTACTCACTTTTCCTCATGGAAGTTTGATTGTTCTGGGAATATTTCTTAATAGACATCGTTTTATAGAAGGTCGTAGTAATAAAAAATAGCCCTTTGGCCGGTCTGGCCATTTTGTAAAAGTGAGATATTTATAGCTGTGCTGTTACATCACTTGGCATTTTCATATAAAGCGCGGGAGCGCGGGCTAGTTCGAGGTTGACAGCTAAATACAAATAAGTTTAAAATTAACAACCCAACTACAGCTCAAAAGAATGACACAAATCTTTGGTAAGGAAGTTTAAACTCAGTTTAACGCTGCAAAAATATTACAAGTGATGATTTAAATCTACGTTTCTTTGAAAATTTCGAAAATCTTTTATTTTTTATTTATTTTTTTTATTTTATTGATTGGGAAACAAACAGTTTTCTTAACACATAATACAAATGAAAATAAAATAATCTTAAAACCAAACAAGTTTCCACAAAAATCTTGCAAGTAAATAAATTTATGTGCACGGCATTATAACAACGCAACATGTACTTACGTTATAAGTTACTCAGTAAATTTATACAAAACAAAGCAAATTGAAAAGGGAAAAAATATATATAAATTACCAAATTAACAAAGCAAATTGAAGAGAGGAAAATGTACATAAATTAAAAATTAACACTAACACAAAGTTAAGTATCACTAAAAAATACATTTAGTACTTTTTTAAAAACGCTTTAAATAATGAAGATTTAAATAGACCCAGCGAAAGATGCAATATATCAAGATCAAGAAAATCTTTATTATAACAATCACAAGCACGAACCAAAAATCTATTTTTTGCATAATTTGTACCCGCATGTGGTATACTAAATAAAGACTTATTCCTAGTAGTAAAAGTTCGACATTTGAATCCAATTTTATTCAAAAGGTAAGGGGAATCCAAAATATTATTGACTATTTTAAAAAGAAATAATAAGTCACGGCAGATACGCCTTTCCTCCAAAGCAGCTATCGTATCTGGTTGAAATCGGAAATCCGAGCTACGACTTTGACGATAATTTAGATATCTCAAAAATTTATTCTGGATTCTTTCTATGGAGTTCACATGTGTTGCGTAAATTGGGTTCCAGACAGTAGAAGCATACTCTAGGTGGGATCTTACTAGCGCATTATAAAGAATTTTAAGGGTACTTGCACTTTTAAACTCCTTGCCCTGTCTCAAGACGAAACCCAACATCCGATAAGATTTCGTGACAATTTTCTCAACATGATTCCGGAATGAAAGCTCGCCATCTAAGAGAACCCCTAGGTCCTTCACCTCAGTCACTCTCTTAAGTGTTTTATCAGATAAGTTATAATTATACGTTAAACTATTCTTTTTCCTTGTAAAGCTAATCACACAACACTTGTCTACATTCAAATGAAGTTTATTTTGATTACAAAACATACTCAAGTCATCCAAATCTTTTTGCAATAGTATGCAGTCTTCTTCAGTTTTGACAACCGTGAATATTTTTTTATCGTCTGCATACAGTAAGACATTCGAATGATGAAGAGATTGGATAACGTCGTTAACAAAAATATTAAAAAGTAGAGGGCCGAGATGTGAGCCCTGGGGCACTCCAGAAGTTATTGGAATAAAAGAGGAAATGTAGCCTTTAATGGTAACTGCCTGTGTACGATGACGTAGATAAGACTCGAGCCACCGAAGAAGGTCACCGTGTATACCAAAATTCTCCAATTTCTGGACCAAAATAGAGTGACAAATTTTGTCAAAGGCCTTGGAGTAGTCAGTATACACGGCGTCCACCTGGAAGCCTTGGTCCATAGCCGAGAACACCCGATCTGTAAGTTCGCAGAGATTAGTCTCCGTCGAGCGTCCATTTACAAAGCCATGCTGATGTTCTGTTAGAGAAGATCTAATGCTAGGAAAGATGTTATCATAAATAATTTTTTCGAACATTTTGGCCATTATAGATAGTTTGGAAATTCCACGATAATCCGCAACATTTCGTTTGTTACCACTTTTAAAAATTGGAACTACAAAGGACCGTTTCCAGCATTTCGGAAATGTACCAGTATGTATTGATCTACTGAATAGTATTGTTAGTGGAGCGGCTAGTTGACTAGCGCACCGACTGAGAAACACGGGATGAATCCCGTCCGGACCTGGCCCTTTAGATAAGTTAA
The DNA here is from genome assembly GCA_934047225.1 of Ypsolopha sequella. NCBI lineage: Eukaryota > Metazoa > Arthropoda > Insecta > Lepidoptera > Ypsolophidae > Ypsolopha > Ypsolopha sequella. Next base: position 5,856,984 of record OW203985.1, read on the forward strand.
GCCCTTTCAAATATTTTTCTACAATATTAACGTTAATGTCCACCGAATTAATACTAATTTGATCATGAACACAGTTCGTGAATGTAGTAGGGCTTGAATATTCAGGCTCAAACACAGACCCGAAAAAGTCGTTGAATAATTCAGCCATTTTACTTCCATCATCGGCCACGCGGTCTAAAAAATAAACTGAATCAGGAAAATCAGATGAATTATTTTTCTTAGACTTAATATATGCCCAAAAATGTTTTGAGTCAGTCCGTATGTTTTGTTCAGCTCGTGAAATAAATAAGTTGTAACACAGTGCCTGGACATCTTTTTGTTGTTTACGTAGCCCAGAAAAGATATCATAGTCACATTGTCGGCCATAGACTTTCCAACGGCGGTGGGCTCTGATTTTCTGTTTTATTAATTTAATTAAGCCTTTAGAGTACCATATAGGGTATTTTTGGCTTGAGGAGGGAACCTTAATAGGTACATAGTCATCAATAATTATATTTAATAGATCATAAAATCTCTGTACAGCCATTTCAACATCATCTATATCAAGCTCAGTATACCAGTCTAACTGCTCTAGTGCGTCATTAATTCTATCGTAATCGGCTGCAAAGAACCTACGAATGACCTGCGCAGCGGGTGGTAAACATCGCTCAACATACGTAACCTGCGCTTCTATCTCAAGTGGTGGGTGGTGAGCATCCTCAGGGAGGGAGAGGGGCGCGCACCGAGTCACCAAACATACACAGTTGGAAATTACAAGATCTAAATACCGATTATTAGTGTTTGGGATATTATTATACTGACAGAAATCTGTTATGCTTAAAAATTCCAATAAGTTCTGCTCTAAGGAACCATTTAAAGGGGTTAATAAGATCGTAGGAACCGATATTCCTTTTTGTGGAATGTGTCCATATAGCGTGAGTAATATTAAAATCGCCTACAATGATGTAATTGTCATTCATGTGAGATAAAAATAGATTAGATAGAAATTCGAAATATTCCATTTCTGACTGAACCTGTAAAGTTCCGTGTGGGAAGTATCCACAGTAGATTCTTAATAGTTTAGGTGATGTCGCATGGCTCGAATTTATAGTGACGTACGCGACCTCGGCATCGTCAAAATGCGGCGGCTCGGCGCTCGAGTCACCTGAGAGCACGGCGAGCTCACGCCGCACGGCGATCAGAGCGCCCCCTCCCGCCTTCATATTGCGCGCGACATAATCGCGGTCGCATCTAAACACCAAGTATCTGTCGTCAAACAACTCACTATCAAAAATTCCAGGCAATAGATAAGTTTCAGTTAAACAAATAACATCATAACAATCCTGCAATAACACATTATTTAGAAATAAGTGGGTTTTTGTTCGCAATCCACGACAATTTTGATAATACATTCTTAGGTTTAGTTTCATTTTAAAAGGTAAACACTTAATACACATAAACAATTTTCATCGTATAAAAATATAAATATTTGAATAACGAAGACTAATGCTAATTGTAAAAATAATTGTTTTAATAACGCGAACACGAAATATATTAATTTATGATAACGATTCACTGACAGAACAATAAACGATGATATTGCTTCGAATCTTGTAAATAATATTATCAACCACAAACCTTTAACAACGTTACGGGAACTATTATGATCGTAAATACAATATTTTTTACATACTGAACGTGTTTGTAAAAATGTTGAATAAACTTGTTCCTCTAAAGAACAATCGCAAATGTGAAAGAGCACTCTCTTATGTACTTGAATATGTTGTCTTGTTGTCGTATATGTCTTATGTACTTGAATATCTTAACAGATTTATACTTATTGTTTTTGTTTCTGGCTCCGTTATTCAAACCCTTCGTTTTAATTATTCTTTAATTGAAACATGGGCTTCGCCTCTCCAATCGTATTATTATAAATTTTCGTTTTTTTTTTGTTTGGTTATATTTGTTTAATACTAACATTTTGCAAGTTTTTGAGCTTGAATTGTCATTTTGATATCTATCACAAAGGTTGTAGGACAAAATCCGTCTTCTTTGGTTAAATTGTTAGCTGTTGCCTTAGCATCAACCATAATTGATTATTTGTGATGTCAATATTTTAATCGAACAATTAAGACGAAACTATGACAATATCGAGATAAGTTCGAAAATCAAATTGGCCACATACACATACAAACATCCTAGCCGCCTTTTGTGAAAATAATAAGTATTATTATTAAATAATTAGTTTAACAAGGCACTTTCTGTTTAGTTAGTTTAGTTACCTTTAGTTTAGTTTAGTTACCTTGAAATAATTCACAACAGTCTATTCATCGAAAAATTTCCTGTACTATACTATAGGTACCTACAGACAAAAATTTCCTAAAGTAATTAAATTTTCTAAACTAAAGTAATATAGTCATTAACGTTTTTTGTTAGATTAGTGGTTGATGGACATTAACGGGTTTTAAACGAACTGTTTTTGAGTCAAACATAGAATTCTAATCTGATTACGTACGATAGTACTTACATATGTACGATAGTACTTACATATGTACGATAGTACTTACATATGTACGATAGTACTTACATATGTACGATAGTACTTACATATGTACGATAGTACTTACATATGTACGATAGTACTTACATATGTACGATAGTACTTACATATGTACGATAGTACTTACATATGTACGATAGTACTTACATATGTACGATAGTACTTACATATGTACGATAGTACTTACATATGTACGATAGTACTTACATATGTACGATAGTACTTACATATGTACGACATACATGTAAGTAAGTAGGGAGCAAATTCCGACTCAAACGGTCAAGTAGTTTTTGAGTTATATCGTTAAAAGACTGACAGCCACCGAGGCTTTTCCAAACGGGAACCGTCAGAAAACTAAGGATAGTCGAGTAGTTTACATTTACATGCCCTTAGGGCCAGTTTCACAATAAACGCTATAAACAGAACTTAAAAAAAATATAATCACATCTTTTTCACCAGCCTTTTTCTAATTAATCGAAACAGAACACTTAAATTTAAAATTCACTTAAAAGTTATTCAACAAAACATTATTACAAAGTAATTTGTGAACATCGTCCAAATTCATACTTGAGCCTTAGTAAGTGATCAGCATCATGAACCAATAACGATTTTTAAAAAATTCATAAAATGAAATTTCGACTCCCCATAATGATTCACTCAGGACTGGCAGTGAATTACTATGGGAAGTCGAAATTTCGTCATCGAATTTCATAAAAATTGTTATCGATTCGTTATGCTGATCACTTACCAAGCCTCTAGTATGAATTTGGACGATGATCAAAAAGTCACATTGTATATTGTGATGCTGCCATCGCAAAATTTCCATTGGTTTATGTAAACCAGAATTAAAATTTTTTTTATTCAACATTTTTGAAATTCTAATGTACAAAAACTAATGGAAACTGCGATAGTAGCATACACAATACGTGGGTAATAATGTTTTGTTGAATAACTATTGACTGAATTTTGAATTTAAGTGTTCTAATTCGATTAATTAGAAAAAGGCTGGTTTTTCACAATCCGGCTGCGAAACCGCTTTTAATAATCATCGAACTTCACATACAGGTACGTTCGTTTGATTTTCTATTTTGCCACATAAAATGTTATGCACTTTGTGGAACAGGCCCTAAATATTTTGTACATATTTATTTTGCACTTTGTGGAACAGGCCCTAAATATTTTGTACATATTTATTTTGCACTTTGTGGAACAGGCCCTAAATATTTTGTACATATTTGCCCACAATTGTTGCCCAAGGAGTCTCATCATCATGATTGAAAGTGAAGTGCGTATTCAATATCTCATGTCTCACTGAAGGGTCCCACTCAGGCAAAGTGTCCCAAATATAGGACATGCGACACAACAATAGTCTCAAATATACGAGAGAAGAAGAAAATATACTAAAAAGAAAAGTATTGTTCTTCAAAGGAAAAACTCCACGCCATTTTCTATAAATAGCCGTAGCAAATATTAGGGATGTGCTACTGAATGAAATCGGATACACACTCGAACGTTTTCCCAATTAAACAGCATTGTTGAAAAATTTAATAATAGATACTGGTATGATTTAGCTTGCAGTATTCGTTGATTCGTTGCTAAACAAGTAGTTAAACTTTCTTTAAACTATTAAAGAATGGTTATAAATTAGTCATTAGATGTATGTATAATTTAGGCCATAATAATTATTGTGAAATTAGCAAAACGGAAGTATATTTCATGTTATACAGATATGTCTTGGTTTGGCATTACCAATAATTTGTTTTAATTTACAGCCATTTTAAATAAGCCTTTTTAAACGTCTGCGACTTGCATTTGTAGTTTAATTAACAATTTTTTGTTTTTTTTTCTGTCTGTAGTCGTATTATAAATATATCATGGCAATTATAATTTTATGAGAGTGTTTGCTTGTGTGATTGCCAGTCACTTTTAATTAAACGGATGATTTAAGTATCTTATTAAAATGCAACTACAATTTTGACACTCATATACAAAAATACTATCTTTTAAATAAGTAAGATATTTTAGAAAGTATGTAAAAATATATTACAATTTAGACAGATTTAGAAAAACAAGTGGGTAAATTTGACCAAACTAAGACCAAAACTCGTACTTATAATTCTCAATTGTTACCATGACCTGTACTCTCCTTTAGCCGTCAGATTTTATTTTAATTTAATATCTGTAATAAAAATATAATTCTTCCTTTCACACCTTCTTACGTAATACTACAAATATTAAGATTAAAGTTATTCAGGAAAACAAGTTTAATATCGAATATTCGCAATATTCACTAAATATCCGGTTTATTTTCGTCGCAGCACTAGAAAATACAAACACAGAAATATGTACAGTAAACTAGGGGGGTTATTCTCATATCTGGGACGATGGATGGATGGATGTAGGCTGCGGCTGCATGCTCGAGATGGTCTCATTTTAATCATGCGTGAAGTAAACCGGACACCAGTTTTTGTGTCACTCGCTCTATCAGCTACGAGAATAACACATTTCCATTTGAAGATTTTTTCTTTACAAACACAATTTAACTGAATAAAATATATTTTCCATGTCTTCGAGTATGTTTGAAAAACGTGAAAGATTTATTTTTTCTAAATTCTAAAATGGTAACCAACCGGCTATATTAAGTGGGATATATTTTCAAGATGTTTATTGAAAAAAATTTACAGGCGTCATGCAAGGCTCAATACTTTAATAATATATTCATGCTATATTTATCTTTCAGACATTCGTATGTGACTTTCAGTCAACTTTGTCGTTTTGATCATGCAGGCCATAAAACGCTGTAAAGAACATTGAAGGCATATCATATACGAGAGGGTTGCTATAGAATATTACATATCACGTACCCTGTACCAAGTGGCCACCTGCATGTCATCAGCGTCACCACCGAAAACAATATACATACATACATGTTAATTACTATATTTCATTGTATACTTATTCAATTTTATTAGGCTAGGCGTCTATCTACAACTAAGCACAAAATAGATACTACCAGAAGGCCGACTCCATCCAACGAGCGAAAACAGACGCACACATGCATAGACGCGTACGTATGATGATCTCGGCAGAATTTCGTATTGGCATTCGACCGACATCATCCGAGATCGTCGTAAGTACGCGTCTATGAGTGCGTGCGCCTGTTTTTGCTAGTTATGCGAAGTAAGCCTTCTGTAAGTGGTTATTTTGTGAACTAAGGTGGTGTGGGAACTTTTGTCTGACAAATAAGCGTGTTATACAATAATAGAATGGTTAAAAAAATCTATATAAAATATTATGTTTTATCTTTATTTGATGACAGCAAACTAACAGGCAAATTATGAGGTACGTCTCGAAAACGTACGGAAATGAAAATGCAACGCGTGATCGAAGACTGGCTAGTTACAAAACGCATCGCCGTCATTCGATTTTCAAACGTAATCTTCATTAATTTCGCGCCAATTTGTTGGTTTACGGGTGAGACTGAGCCAGTGCTCCCACCTTAGGGTATTTTCCCCTAAATTTAGGGATTTTTTTCATGTTTAGGGGATTTTTTGGGGTATACAATTATTTAGGTTATTGTTTAGGGGAAATTTATTTGGACCGAATTTTGGGTTTATTATGCATATATCTGAACGTGGTGTATGGTTCTCTATGGCTGGCGTCAACAATAGATATTTTTTGCAAGACATTTTACGGTTTTGACTTTGATTCTTTAAAAATGGACGCTATTCATGACTGCTTTAAAGTTACTGAAATATTTGTAGTTAAATAAACTGATAAACTTTTTAGTTAAATCAATAATACTTAACCTTAAATTGTGTTTTACTTTTAATCTGAATGCTTAGGGGGAAAAAGTCTGGAAAGTGTCAAATTTAGAGGATTTTTACAAGGAGTTAGGGGAAAACGAAAATCCGAGGGTGACAGCACTGGACTGAGATCTCAGCTCTCAGTATGCAAATAGACGTCCACGAGAACAGATCGGTATGTAAGTAATTGCTATACGTTTAAGAGATTACTTCCACGTAACGGAGTGCAAGGGAACAGGTTCCGTATTGTCGGGCGTGTTGTTCACCAATGATTTTTCCGACTTCTAGGTACAGTTATTTGAGACGTAAGTGCTGTTGACCAGAGGGCCAGCGAGATAATCTTATTTGTCTCGAGACTGTACGGGAGGTTATTTAGGGCCTCCTTTTTGCGCTGATATTTTTCAATGTTGCAAAACTTATGCGTAAAAGACCTCAATAAGAAAAAAAATAATCAGATAGCACTAAAATATGGTGGACGTTTTGCAATAACAATGCTGCCTTTCAATGAAATTTTAAACTGCCGAGCAAACCAAAATGGTAAAGAGATTGTAAGCTATTATTTTGTTTTTATTTATTTTATAAGAAAACCATTACCATAAAAGAAACCCATATTCACCCACTTTCGGATGTGCACTTGTACGAGGGACACACTGTATATAACTTAAATAATAAACAAAAAGACTACATGTCTCATAAATCATTACCTACTTAAAGAAACCAAATAAATTGAACACTTAGCTTTAGGAGCATATAAAAAAAATAAAAAATAAAAAATAAAATTATTTATTAATACAGTGTTACAGTGCAGTTAAAAATAAACAATATATGCATTGACTTAAGGTTTCATTTTAATTATGCTAAGTAATATTTCATTCGGTCTACCGATATTGCAAAATATGTATTAGAAAACAAAAAAAAGGTTACATTTTAAATGATATTATGTATGCATTAGAACAGAATTTCACGAAGCAGTTTTTTATATAGATACAAACTGGATGAAAAAAAAAATGGATTCTAATTTATCATTATGTAAACATGGTAGGCATATATACAAATAATAAATAAATAAGTTATATAGGTATATTCATTTGACGCGTTGAGTTTGGGTCATATCTATATGTCGTCGTCATATCGTAGAATTCGGCATTTTTGCAATATGACTAGGCATATCGTAATTATATTAGAACTCCGCTCCGCTTTGCTCGGCTCCTAAAACATATTTACATGTAAACCCACTCGTAACACTCTCGTCTTTGCTCCGTTCGTCGTCGCACATATTTTTGACTTTTTGCTGAAAGATTTTCGGTTTCAACCTTACATTTTGCCGGGTTCTACAAAATGAAGATGGCATTTACATAAATAATAGACAGTAAAACTGCAAATATAATTGAATGGGTCACCTGGAAAACGTTGTAACCAACATATTGTACCATGTTATTTGATGGAAAAACGTTCTACTTGAGCCCACGGACAGTTTGGTTTAATAAAAACTATTCTCGGATTTTTCATAATGTCACTATCACGAACGAAAGTTTGCCAGTTAGGCGAAAAACGTTGTAAGATGGCGGAGCGAGGTGATCTTTTCGTGAGTCCAGCGGGCCTATTACGTATCTTTAGTTGCCAACTGGACTGGGTGCGTATCATCCAAAACATAGATATAATATCGAATTCCGATTGTCTAAGTATATGTTTGCACTTGAAGTGACGACACAGTTCGTAAATAGTTCAATACCCACTAAAAGCGATTTTGAAAGTTCAGTTTTAATCTATGTTTTTGATGATAAGCACCCAGTCCAGTTGGCAACCAAAGATACAGAATAGAGGGGCTGGTGCTGCAAACCAAGTAAATAATGGGAAAAATTGAAGATTAACATTTAGTAGTGGCGAGATGTGATGAATGTGGTGCTGAGGAATGCCGGAAAGGAATATCCGAGCAGAAAAGGTTACACTACCTACATAGCAGTGAAATTGCCTTCTGTTTTGATTAGTGGTAAAACGTTCTAACAAAGATTGTGTAACAGCAAAAAATATGTCAAACATTATTGCAACAAACGTTAGATGCAACGTTTTTCCATAAATTTAGGAATAGTTTTGTTTATTTTTCAGTGCTAATTTGATTATTACTGTCTTATTTGAGGTTCATTATAATATAAACATAATTATCTAAGTATTTTGTAATATATTTAATAATAAATAACTGAAATAACATTAAAAATGTCGTTTTCCTAAGAATTCCATTTTGTTGCTTACAACCTTTTCCAGGTGACCCATTCAATTGCAAAATAGCAAGGAGCAACATTCACCATATTATTATATGTCTTGCCTATTCTCATTATAAATAATGTATGTAAGTGCAATAAGCCACCTTCCATAATATACTATTAAACATCCTACGTGTATACAAACTGATAGACAGTTTCTTTATATACTTATTTATAAATCATCACCGGTAGCCATTGTATTGCGTCTAATACAAAAAGTGATATATTTTATGACTCTCATATATTTGTGTGCGGTCTGCTGAATCAAGGAATGCTTGATGAAAAATATCATTTGCGGTGATAGCGTTATGGATTGTAAAACGTCGGTAGCTTGGCGCAAAGTGCATAACTTAAAATAATTTATACTGTACTAGCGACCCGCCCCGTCTTTGCACGGGAATGTAAACCATACAAACCATACAAACATACATCACATATAAACCTTCCTCTTGAATCCCTTCCTTCCTTTAACTTTGTTTGGACTAGATTATTGACTAATTGTGCATTAAATTTCAAACTATACACCTCACTAATACTGAACGATTAGTGTTAACTGCTAAATACCAAAATATTTTTCAATTTTTAACTTCTAATGTTCTAATCAAGAAATACAAAGCTAAGTTATGCACTTTGTGCTAAGCGACTGACGTTTAACTTTAAGGTAAACAAACTTATTAACCGAAAGTGAAGAAATGTTATGTATACAACTTAAATTTTTTTCATCTCATTAAACATAATAAATATACAATAAATAATAAATATACATAAATATAATATATATTTCTCGCCCGAAATATATCTCACAAAAAATTTAATTTAACTGTGTTTTTTTAATTATAATCATTTATATTTTTATTGAAAGACCTAACTAAACCGATAGGTCGTGTACCTATAGTCAAAGATTTAAAAAAGGAAAGATATGCCCTTACCGTACTATTACAGCACCAAAATATTTCCACCTTTAAATGGGTGACGCTCACACGTTTGGAATCAGTGCTCATCTGAACACAGTGATAGTTGGACGCCTTAAGTGCACTTAAAGTTAATCATTTTAACAATTTTAGTAGTCTGATCAGTTTGCTGACCGTAGGTAGACAGATTGCGCACTCATAAGTGTGCGCGCATCGGCATTATGTTAACGCACACATTCAAAAACAATGCAATAAATTTTAGGTGCCAGGGCTCATCTAAACTTTTGAAATCTTTGCCTATAGTACACTGCATTGTATGAACCAGAATCGTTTTCAATGGTCTTTATTACTATTTATGATGGTTTGGTATCAGTTTCACTGCTTTTCTTGCGACCTTTGATTTTTGTACTAAGACCGTAATACTAAACATTAGAGTTCATTTTGCTATAACACATACAGACAACAAAATGGCGGTAATCCACTTTGTAAGCGTAGGTCTTCAGATCTGGTGGCCTACTTAAATAAGTTGAATAACTTATTTCTGTTTACTTTATGTTTGAAACCTTGTATAAATAAAAATAGGGAGACATTCAAACTTACTTTAAAATTAATGGAAGTAGTATAACAATAAAAAAAGTATAAGGCACTACAAAAAAATAATACAACTATAAATAGCTATTACGCCCTTCAAAAATAATACTTTCCACTACAAAATTAATGTTTCGCACTAAAACTTTTTCAGGGTTAATTAAGAAAAATATTGTCTTTTTTATTTTTTATTACTATGTTATAGTTGTAATTTTTTTAATACTTGACTGATGACGGCCTACTTAGGACCAAAATATATTTCAAGTTTTAAATTTTCTTTTATTTATTGTATATATTTAAAGTTATATTGTGTAATTCTAAATTAAAAAAAATAACCAATTTCTAACGGCTCTCTTCTGCGCTTTTTATAAAAAGCTTATAGTCGAAATAATTATTTATGAAGTTTATTTGTGAAAGTATTAGTATTATAGTGCAAAGTATTAATTTTAAAGCTAACCATTATTTTTATTGTTCATTTAGATACAAGGTCACAGATTATATAGTAGTTACAAGGTGTTAAGATGAAGTTGCGGAAGCCGAAAACTGGCGGTAGTTACTAATCCATACGAATAACTTTTCGTGAAAAAAATCGAGAGATCGAGAAAAAAAGCTATTGTTTTTGGTCGTGTAGATATGAAACTTTTCTATGGAACAGCTGATTTTTTTTTCGCCAGACGAGGGTTGGCGCTATAGTAAAAGTCGTTCGTATCGTCCGGGTACCCTCGCCAGTTTCCGGCTTCCGCAACTTCATCTTAACACCCGGTATATCCCTATATATATATATAATCATTACAATGTTTAAAATAATTATTATAACGTAAAGTTTCTTAGACTGAATACGAATTAATCAAAAAGTTGAAAGTTAGTTAGTTTTCCTTCAGCGCCGCATTTCCAAGAGTAAGGTAAATTAATTCAAGTAGAGACAAACAATTTGGATAAGGAAACTTTGAAAATCACTGGTATGTACAAATATTCTATCTCACGAAGTCAGTTTGGCTATGTAGTAGTGCGTCCACACGCACTTTTTCTAGTGTGCGTAACCTCGGGAGCGATACAAAACACACACAAAACGCGTTTATATGTACACGTCACTAATACATCCATAGCCAAAAAGACTTGGTGAGATAGAACATCTGTACCAAGTTTTCAAGTTTAGGGTTCCGTATCCAAAGGGTAACCAACGGGACCCTATTACTAAGACTCCACTGTCCGTCTGTCTGTCCATCTGTCCGTCTGTCACTCATGAACCGTGATAGTTAGACAGTTGAAATTTTCACAGATGATGTATTTCTGTTGCCGCTATAAGAACAAATACTAAAAAACAGAATAAAATTAATATTTAAGGGGGCTCCCATACAACAGATTTTTTTTGCCGTTTTTATAGATAATGGTACGGAACCCTTCGTGCGCGAGTCCGACGCGCACTTGGCCGGTTTTTCTAGTGTGCGTAACCGCGGGAGCGACACAAAACACACACAAAACGCGCTTATCTGTACACGTCATGACGTCACTACTACAACCATAGCCAAAAGGACTTGGTGAGATAAAACATTTGTACCAAGTTTTTCAAGGTCCCATATTTTTTATGTACGTTTCTTGTCACGTAAAAAATGATCCGTGATGAATTGATAATATATATAGATAGGTATAAAATCCATAATCTATCGACATAACAACGATATTATCGAAAAATGAACGATTAAAAACGATAACTACAAGGAATTTATTATGGTAATTTTGTTACCTATCAGAACATTTATATTTAAATTAAAGTAGAAACTGGACGTTTTTGCTGCTATGTAATAATCATTTGTCCGCTGCTAACAAAATTTTATAATTTAAATAAGCGAAAGTTGCGCTTGAAACATAAATCTAACGCCTTATTATTTATAGTATTAAATAAACTAATTGGTATTTTGTTACTTAACTCTACTCTCATTATGTAAAGATCTAGTTCAGTTAAACATATAACAACGAAAAGTTTAATAAACGATTCAGATATGTATAAAATAATAATTTCACGAGCAACGGAAATAATAGAGATGCATATTTGCATTTAACTGTAAACAAAGTACATAAATCTAGCCAGTCGGGCACAAAAGACTTGAACGGTCCTTTATAAAGTACATGTACCCCCCAGGGACAAGTTATATTAAAAGTTGAGGTGGGGACCCCCTCCTCTTCTCATTGTACTGCAAGTAGCGGCATAGTTGGACATTTCTAGGTATTTCTCTGTGCTATATGAGAGGTAAAACAGAATTACCACTGTATAAGAAGACAGGTATGCTTGATCTCCTTTTAAACCTTTTGTCAACCTTTTAGGAAGTTGGGAATCGGGAATAATCTTTCGTGGGAAATGTGTTGGTATGTATTTCGTACTATACTTGAGTCGTGATCTTATTGATTATGTGACCATTTAACATTTGGGGTATATACGTAAATATTCTTTATTGTATTGCACACGAAAAAAACAAAAGTAAAGTAACAATTTTGAAATAGGTAGCTGGGTAAAATTGGCGGCCTTATTATTATTACTAAAAAGCTGTTTCTTCCAAACAAACATTGGATGGAAAAACTGTCAAGCTTTTCTATTGCTTGTCATTAAAAGTCTGCGCAAGACGGTCCCAATTCTGGCAGTATTTCATGGGTCATCCAAATCACCCTCTCGTGATCTAAATAAAAAGAGTTACCCAATGAAACGTCAAGGGCGCGATAAGACAATTTCCAACGTTTTCGAAGTTTAAAACTAGATCGCAGCGAGAAGTAGTGAATGATCGAGCATACCTGTCTTTGTAGACCATGGTAATTACTAAGCCTTCTGACATTTCGGTGTACAACCCACACGTGGACCGTATATCGCAAATGGAATTCTGCATAACGTTTGACATCTCCCACACAAGGGATATAAATAGTTTACCTGGAGATGCAGTATTGAGTTCGAGATTGCTGTTAGGTTGCAGTTTATTGATCGACGACTTTGTTCACGAACAAAATACTAGGTGTCTTTTTGCGACGTACGTGCTATAAAACTTTTTTCTATTTATCATCCTGAACAGCTTTTGTTGTACGACTTTAAAAATTACGCAAAAAAGTCCACCTTCCCAGTTTGAGGGTGCATGGAAGGTTGAAAGGACCTGTATGACGTCATGAGAAGTGGTACCGCGGATGTGGTTACAGGCAGTGGATCGTTCGTTGCTGACTTCCGTAGATTTTGCTTTTCTTTAGGCACATTGGGTGTTTAAAAATTAAATATTGGGAAAGGGATATTTTTGTGTAATTTCCAAAGATTTCAGATAAAAAAGTTACTCATTATATTCAGGAAAACGTATTGAAGCAGCACGTCACAAAAACATTCTGGTACCATAATAAAGTAGGGGTGAGGTATGACAAAAATATGGCGATCAAAATTATGTTAACCATAAATTATGGTAACAGACAGGTCCCAAATGGATCGGACTAAATGTTAAAGTGAATGTCTAAAATAAAGTGTCTCTTTAAAATATCTAGATATTTCCGACACTATGTAGATAAACCGGAAATTAAATGGTATCTAAAGTAATTATACACATACATAATTATGTACATATACTCAGGTTTGTCTTCCAAAGGGGTAGGCAGAGATATTTCCATTCGCTACGATCCAGACACACCTCTTTCACCTCTTTCACATCCATCAATCTAGTCATACAAGGTCTTCTATTCCGGGTGCTTTTGTGAAATTGCTCTTCTTCAGATTGTCGCCAATTTGGTCAGCATACGTCCTTCTAGGGCGGCCTGGTCAAGCTGTACCTTCCACTTGCGCATTATAAATTTCTTTCGTCACTCTACTTTCATTCATCCTCTCTACGTGTCCAAACCACACCATTTTTTTTTCTATTCTAGTCACTACATTTTCTTTTACACCGCAACGACCCAGTATGTCAATATTTTTCACTCTGTCATTCAATGTAAAGCCACACATACTTCGTAATTATATAAATTCACATTTGAATTCGAATTTCATCAATTTCTTTCTTCGTATTGGATAATGTGTCCTGGAGATTTGCAGATCTTATATAAAAGTGATTTTGATTGATTCAGCTAAATCGTTACTGAAGACTCTGTAAGTGAATTAAGTAACAAGATTCAGTGATACTGAAAATTTCCTTGGAAATCCCAAGATTGAATTTTCTTCCTCTAATGATCAACTCGTGGTCGGGTATGAAGAACTATAGGATAACAAAAAACAAAAGCTTGAATTGCAAAGAGCATTTGTACGCGTTTCCAGTATTAATTTGACTGTGTCAATCAGTCTCCTAACTTTTTATTTATATTTATATTTCTGATTCTGCCACTGAAATAAAAAAATATTCGCAAAATGCGTAGGTATGTACACATGTTATCGATAATGGCTTTCTAACTTCAGCTTTGTCCATCAGCCGTCAAGCCAAAATGACCCATAATCCCTAGGCACAAAGCACTAACCTTCGGCAAGGCGGCGAGGCACTGCTGCTTGACGTCCCACACGAGCTGGTCCCTGGGGAACTGCAGGCTCTTCTGCACGTTGAGCTCCGGCACGTGCACCCTCACCAGCAGCCAGCCTTCCGTCCCCGCCTCTGAGCCCTGCCCCTCCATCACGCTACGCCATCTGGGGGACAAGGGAAAACAACTGTTAGGTACACCCGGACTTTGAAATAGCGTTATAAATAACGTTACAGTAACGATATTTTTGGATAAATACGCATGACACTACGTCTTATTTGTGCCCGAAGTACGCCAATAAAGCTCGCCACCCATCACGCATAATTGTCTGTGAAACGTGGGTATGGGTGTGAAATGCAAGGCACAGTCCACACTCGGAAATATAGGTACCTCGGATACCCCTCGGAGATAGTCTTGACAATATATTTTATACAAATCAACCATCTTCTTGAAAGATAAAGTATTGTCTTATGGCCACAGGCATTACGCGTACGCAAAAGAAGGCAGCTCACGAGTATGCGACGACTGAGCGTCCGGTTGCAGTTCCATGAAATGGAAGCCATTCGAATTTCAATTCAAAGCGTCATATAATGGCGCCAACCGTTTATCTTGTCTTCGAGGAAAAGTGACGCTGATTTAGCAATGAAATATGTGATGAATACCTGTATGTGTTGTCGGGGATTATATTTTATCGCGCTCGAAGATTCCTTTACAAATACTTTTTTACCTGTTTTTACCAACGACGAACATGGTAATGCAATTTTGTATTTTTAGTTATAGGAAAGCGGGGACTCCTGTTACTGGTATTTTCATACCCAATAGAAGAACTCAAACTCAATGTATTTAATGTTTAAGCAAGCTAAAGAAATAAATTATTTTCATTTTCATTTCATTTTCATTTCTCTGATAATACTCTATTACTAGTATTATATTATCTGTGATACTACCAATAATACCTTATTTTGCTTAGCAAAGCGTTTCTTGGTAATAAGTCCTGAGGGCCTATTATGTATCTTTAGTCACCGACTGGACTGGGTGCGTATCATCAAAAATATAGATATACTATATACTATAGAATTCCGATTGTCTAAGGATATGTTCGCACTTGAAGTGACGACACAGTTCGTAAATATTTCAATACCCACTAAGGGCAGAGAATGTAAAGTATTATGCTATCGAATGGGCGGAGGTAGGCATGTATTTATATACGTAACCTATTACTATGTAGTATATAGGATGGGATTTGGTCGGCCGCCTGGATTCGTGCTGGGGGCTCGGTTGGTGATCATTGAACCTTGTTCCTGGTCCCTGGCCGGGTCTCCGGTATGGGTTCGGGCGGTTGATTGGATTTCACCTTGTATAATAATATTTTACCTATAATTTTAATTGTATATATATTGCTACATAAATTAAATTAACATTTAATCTAAGTAGTTCATGTACATTTATTATTTTATTACATATATTTTTATAAGATTAAAATTTGACTTGTGAAACGTGTATTATATATACCTACTTTGCAAAATAAACTTTTTGAATTTTGAATTTTAAGAGCAATTTCGAAAGTCCAGTTTTTACCTATGTTTTTGATGATAGGCACCCAGTCCAATTGGCAACCAAAGATACATAATAGAGGGGCTGCTTTAACGTTTTTGTTTCAGTAGTTTTTCAAGTGTCAATGTCGCAAAACCTCAGTTACTTTGCCTTTTTTGCAACATTCTTACACAGTGTTGAAAAACTGTTAATCAAATCGGAAAACTGTTTTTTTTATAATGTTATTATGGTTCTGAAATATGTTTTGTTATTGTAATGTCTCTAATCAGATTACAACAATATGAATGCGGCAATGGTATTCCAGAGATTTTCTTGAAATTTTCGATTTTTTCTGAAGTCATTATAAAATTTACAGCAATTGTTCTTAATCATCTTATTCTTCATTGTAAACACTATAAATAAGAATGTGGTTTTCTTTTTCTTTGAAATTTTCCTTTTTTCTATTACCTAAAGTGAGAATGTCGAACTCTGTTTTTGCCCGATTTCCTTTGAGTATTAAAATAGGTCTAAGCCGATTTCCGAACTCAGACTCCGAAATCATTATAGGTTAAGTGAAAACGGGTATTTGCCTAAAAATATATGTCACAACCAAAAAACGATTTAGTGCGAGTTGTTCTCAGGTACCGAGGGCTCTCTAAAATACTTTAAACTATTTGTTCATCATCCATCCATTCATCAGCCCATATTCGTCCACTGCTGGACATAGGCCTCCCCCATATTACGCCACTCTTGGCGGTCCTCAGTCATCCTCATCCAGCCGCCACCCGCAACGTCCTTCAGATCGTCAGTGCAAGTGCTCGTAAAGGCCCACTTTTTATGCATCAAAACCGAACAGAAAGTCGATTATTTAGCCCTAGGGCTTTATTATTATTATTTTTAAAATTTATTTACGAGAAGCTAACCTGCAACCAGGAAAGATAAATGTTATACTTTTTTTTCTACTATTTAACGGCTCTGAATAAAGTCCTTTTGAGCCAATCATTAACTTGCAAAATTGTAACAATGTAACTTTCAACTTTAATAATTAAATTGTTTTCTTTGATTACATTTGTTTCATTTCCTCACACTATGCATTGAAAAGCGTAGCTCGCTACTTAACGAAACTCGCTATGCTCGTGTTTTAAATTGTCCTCGTAATTTATTCCTTTTCGCCCTTGTAGCATAAACTACTATTAAAGTCTGCGCCATAATATACTGGTAATACATGCAAGTATTTTTTTTTTCGGTCTGAAATTTCTGAACCGCATTTTTTTATAATCTTTAGGTAATAATTTAAAAGGTACGAAATTTGGCATGTTTTTTGGTCTTTTACATTTGAAAATAAGATGGGAACATTTTTATGCAGATTAAACAAAACAGTTAGTAGGTAATTAATACCTACTAATAATTTTCTAAAACGTTTTTGTCTCTTCTAATTATTTTTTCCTTCCTCATGATGTAATTTATTTACTATGTAAATAATTTTGTGGTAGATAAAATTATCTGTAACACCTGCGTAAACGCAACGCATGTCAAATATGACGCCATCTTGGAATCTCATTTGTCTAACTAACTAAAGTGAAGGCCAAGAAAGAAGTACTCTGTACAAAGTACTTATTGTCAAGGAAAAATGTCGAAAATACCCTAATCTGCGGGACTTCTTTCATGGCATTTGCTGTACTAATAAGGAGACGTAAAACAGGTGTTGAATTTTCTTAATTTTAAATTTATGATTTGTACTTATGCGTACTACCTATGTAGTAAATAATACAGCAGATACAGAAGGCTTTTATTTCAGTTTTAGTGCTGTCAAAACTTAAATTCTTCAAAGTAATTTAACTTCTGTTCCTAACATTTAACTATTTGCCATGAATAAAATTTGGTTTTGACAGCACTAAAACTAAAATTAAAATTAATCAGCTACAAAAAATAGATAGGAAACTCATTTATTGATGTCAATATTGGTACCGATTCGGTAAAGCACATCTTAACTTATTTGACAGGACTAAACTTAATTTACGCGTTCTGTTCTTGTTTTTTCGCTAAAGAAAGACAAAGACAGGACGCTTAAAATAAGGTTAGTCCTGTCAAATAAGTTGAGATGTGTTATGCCGAATCGATACCATTGTCATTCGTTTTAGTATTAAGTATTCGACTAGAATGTATGTATGTGTACTGATTTCTGTAAATTATATTTCTCCATACAATCTTATTCTCCTAAGCGCTATTCAGAACAGGTGTTTAAACATGAAACGCATTTTGTATGAATTATTCGACACCATAAACGATCAGCCACTCTATCAGCAAGTGGTTACATGCCTTTAATCCTTTAACAGGTGGTAGAGCTGATGCCGGGCTCGACTGTGGAGGTACCACCATCTTACTTGGAGGCCCCCTCGAAGTAATTCGGGGGAGAGTAAGAGGGCAGCTCACAGGCAAAAAACCAGGAGGCCCACCATGCCTGGGACCGATGGATGGTGGTATATCCATCCTTAATAGCCGGGCCTTATATGGAACAGACTGGTGACAGGCAGCGGCGTCACTGGTGCGAGGGTTCCGGCACCGCGCTCACCAATCCGCCTGCCCAGCGTGTGTGAGTATGGGCAATTCTTCCAGGATGAACGCCGGGAGTGGCAAAGTCCTGGAAAGGCTTATGTCCAGCAGTGGACGAACTAGGCTGATGGATGAATCCCAAAAGTATGTTTAAGGGTCGGCGTTCCGAGATTCGGGGTTCGGGGTTATGGCTTTTTAAGACGGTAAAAATTAAAATTTCTGAACAAAATAAATACCACTTGTTACCTTACAAGATGAAGTGCAGGTTCATAAAAAAAAAATCACGGCACTAATGTACTGTATATTATATATGTATTAACTTCAGAAAAAAAAAAACAGGAATTTCAAGAGAATCTCTTGAATAGCATTGCGGCGCTACGGGTGTAACCTGAACTTGAAAATCCTGTTTTTTTCTGAAGTTACTATACATTAGTGCCAAAGTTTTTTTTTAATGAACCTGTACTTCATCTTGTCAGGTAACAAGTGGTATTTATTTTGTTCAGAAATTAATATTTTACTATCTTAAAAACCCATAACCCCGAACCCTGTTTAGCCCAATCTCGGTATAAGAAGATCGGCTACATTAGCCATCTTCGGGCGCACCAGCGCCATACCGAATAGAAGTCGAACACGGTTGGAGCGGATCATCATCATGGTAATCGCCCAGGTTAGGGTGTCCATTTACTTTATGTTATGAAATATTTTAAAACAAATAGGTTTTTAATGGTTACTTTAATGACGCGTTTCGTCTGGGTATGTGATGATATGAATGTTGATTACAGGAGCTAATAGAGTCGTTAACCCATCATTTATCACGCTGATGATTCTGGCGATCACCAGCACCACTGAACTCAATATTAATAGGTCTTTACCTATGAAATTGCTGAAATTTTCTTCCAGATTCGTGAGTTCATAATTCGTGTAGTTCAATAGCTATTTCAATGATTTTTTTTTTGTTTGAAAGTTGATTTCAATGTTTTACATCTACGTATTATATTTTGTCTTTATTTTTAGTTTGATTAGAAAAATTAAATCTTCAAAAACAGTTCGTTCTAAATGCCATCCATTTCCATGATAAGATTCGTAATATTTTTTTACAGCTGACACTTTTCTAAAATTAAATTGATGTTGCTGTTAGCTTAATGTTGTCTCATTCATACACAAAAGAAGTTACATAATTAGGATTTGCGATTCCTAAGAAAAATACATAAATGTTAGTACTGAAAATTCAATTTCCTTCAAATTCTCTATAGAAAACGGCAATTTGGATTGACAAATTTTAAATAAAATATCGTTGGAAATTTGTTTTATGCGTAAATTTATAAGCAGCAACTGAAGTGTCAGCTAAAGGTATTTGAGCAAAAACTACGAAATATTATAATGTTCAAATACAGCGTTTAGTGGAACACCCGGTTGGAACGAAGTTCCTTTCGCTACTGACGCGCAACGCCGCACGCATATACTGCAGTAATAGACCTATACATAGTAAACACACGAACACACAATATACAATAGCAGAAGTGTCGTGACGGTCGAAGTCTTACACTTTTTTCGGCCTAGCTCTCTCATTCGCCAAGTGTCTGGAGTGTAAAACTCGCGATAAGAAACTTTGTTCCCCAAAAATATGTACACTATCATACACGAAATATAGCAGCATCGTGTAAAAGTTATCTGTTTAACGTTAGATTAGCGGCGCGCGCGCACCTCGGTGTAAATATTTGTGTACTCGTACCTGTGAAGAAAGTGCCCGCTGAGCTTGCTCATGGCATGGCGTAATCGTGCGCTTTTTAGGTTGTTTCGCTTGTACTTTGAGATAGCGTCTGTGGTTTTGTTGTTCACTTGAGTAGGTGGAATTTAATACGGCTTTATTATGAACCTACCTATAGCTAAACTATTTCTCGGCTTTTTATTTTGTTCCCACCGTGAGTTATTTTACAATTCCTTTACATGAAAATATTAGTAAAAAAATCATTCAATGGAATTTATGCGAATTTAATTTTGAATTTTCCAGTAGTTCCATTCCTAGAAATCAATTATGCGTAAAGCGTATAGCGAAAAAAAATAATTGGCGGTAGTTTCATCAAGGAACTCGGCAATGTAACTAAAAAGAGTGAAGGCAATTTTACGTTTAACAAAATCTTATGTCTAATAAAATACTGGAGACCAAATTCAAAAAGTCTAACAGAAAGATATTCCGCGTACTTATTACGAAACTTTGTTCAACGTATATTTGGGCTCTGCCATTGCATTAATGGAAAGGAAATGAATATTGCCACTCTAATTGTTTAAATTGTATGTTCCAAGTTTGGAAATGGTCATAAACGAATATATATGAATACATTACGTGTGTCATTGATGATAGTACTAGCCATTACATTGTGAGGTGCGGCACTACAAACAAAACTCGAATACTCAAAGATAACACAAAACACAATGAAGCAAGTAATTACCTTGGTGTTTATTATATATCTAGACTTGATCATAATCATCGCATATCTACCAACCCGGGGACTGGTTGGACCGGGGAATCAGTATTTTCAGTTTTTTGCTTAAAATCCTCGGTTCAATCGTTTTGACTGGTTAATCCGTGCCTTGACGTCACGGCCCAGGTACAATGAAGAGTAGTTCTGAGAAATTCCAAAATTTTAGAAATTCTAAACCTGTAAAATATGGGGGTAGCTTTCATAGATACAAGATATATGCGATGCGATATTACCTAAGACAGAAAAAGACAGGACGCTTAAAATAAGGTTAGTCCTGTCAAAGTCGCCATTCGAGATTTGAACACGCCACCTCCGGATTAATGGTCGAGAACTCAAACCACTAGTCATTTCAATGGTCGAGAACTCGAACCACTAGCCATTTTAATGGTCGAGAACTCGAACCACTAGCCATTTTAATGATCGAGAACTCGAACCACTAGCCATTTTAATGGTCGAGAACTCGAATCACTAGCTAGACATTTGAAAGCACTTATAATACACCACATTAATTCATAAGTAAGTTCTGTGTTCCAGGGTGGTAATAACCCTTATCTTCTCTGGCTAAAATATAAAACTTGAGCAAATATTACCTATATAGAACCTATACCTATATCAGATAATAAATTAAATATTTTTACAGTTTAGTGCGCCTGGTTTTTTTATGATATCTAGCAATGTAACCAATTATTTTTTAATTGTAAATATTTTTTGAAAATTAACATTATATTATTTTATTATGACTGTAATCTAACTATAAGTACTTACTTTAAAATATTTGTATGCCTTTAAGGCGAAACATAGAGAGGCCATTTTAAACTTATGTATATCCAATTATTGTACCTATGTTTGATAAATAAATTATTATGAATTATGAATAAAAGAGCTGGCTAGTTGATAATTATATACTTTTGTTATGTTTGATAAATAAATTATTATGAATTATGAATAAAAGAGCTGGCTAGTTGATAATTATATACTTTTGTTATGTTTGATAAATAAATTATTATGAATTATGAATAAAAGAGCTGGCTAGTTGATAATTATATACTTTTGTTATGTTTGATAAATACATTATTATGAATTATGAATAAAAGAGCTGGCTAGTTGATAATTATATACTTTTGTTATGTTTGATAAATAAATTATTATGAATTATGAATAAAAGAGCTGGCTAGTTGATAATTATATACTTTTGTTATGTTTGATAAATAAATTATTATGAATTATGAATAAAAGAGCTGGCTAGTTGATAATTATATACTTTTGTTATGTTTGATAAATAAATTATTATGAATTATGAATAAAAGAGCTGGCTAGTTGATAATTATATACTTTTGTTATGTTTGATAAATAAATTATTATGAATTATGAATAAAAGAGCTGGCTAGTTGATAATTATATACTTTTGTTATGTTTGATAAATAAATTATTATGAATTATGAATAAAAGAGCTGGCTAGTTGATAATTATATACTTTTGTTATGATTCTTTTCTATTGTATTCGTGTGTCTGTACTGTACTAGCTTATAGAACGTGTTGCAGTGCAAGGTTGACCTTTTCACACGGTGGCCTTCATTTACAAATTAATAATTGCTATCCAAAAGATCCTATATAATCGCAATAAAGACCTATTTCCAAAGCAAACGCTGAACAAAATAAGATTGTAAGATGGCCCGCCCCAAGTGGCCGGCAAATGTAAGACAGGTTATAAAAACAGTGTTATTTTCTTTGTCTATCGTATACTGATAAATCAATCACATAACCTTGGTTGTGCAGAGAGACTTTTACCCGACAATGGCGAAGTCAACATCAAATTTTGTCAATTATTTTGAGTGTTTACATATACCTTAAATATTCAACTACAGGTTTTCGTTTTTTCGAAAAAACTACTTTTTTGTACAGTAATATTAAATTTCCCTACGCTCTCTCGTAAAAGCAGCGAAATCAGGGTTAGTTGCAGTACAAATATCTCAATAACTGGAAGATTTTCATCAAAAACCGGCCAAGTGGGAGTCGGATTCGCGCACGGAGGGTTCCGTACCATTATCTATAAAAACGGCAAAGAAAAAACATGTCTGTTGTATGGGAGCCCCCTTAAATATTTATTTAATTCTGTTTTTTAGTATTTGTTGTTATAGCCGCAACAGAATTATACATCATCTGTGAAAATTTCAACTGTCTAACTATCAAGGTTCACGAGATACAGCCTGGTGACAGACGGACAGACGGAGAGACGGACAGACAGACGGACAGACAGACGGACAGCGGGGTCTTAGTAATAGGTTCCCGTTGGTTACGCTTTGGGTACAGAACCCTAAAAACAAAAATTCAGTACAGGAAAAAATATCAAATTTTATGTGTAGTCTAAAAACAGCTTTACTTGAATTTAGGTCTATATTTGTGCCCGAACTGAGTCGCGAAATGTTGATCGTCGCTTGGTCGTTGCTGAAACGTGGATGTACGAGAGTAGACTGTGACTTGTATTTCACAGTCCACACACGGAAACACCTCTGACACCCCCTCATGTCATAATGATGTATATGTTACGGGTAAAGCCCGAAGTAGGGAAAAGTCCGAAAAAATCTAAAATACGAGCGAAGCGAGGAGGAGCGGGTTAGGTTTACATACATTGGGCGCCGAGCGCAGCGGAGCGGAGCGAGGCGACCTCCGAAGTTTTGTATGACATTACCCGGGTAAACCTAGGTTTAACCGCGCTTCGGGCTTTACCCGTAACATATACATTACGTTACATACTTTTATTCCATTTTTACTTGTTTATTAGAAGGCAATAGGTTAGACTACCTGGACCAGTGATTTACTCTGAATATACTCTTTTAACTAAAATGTACTTTGTAAATCAATATATTAAAGTTAATACGAACGTTGGTGGTTTTGTATGAGATCACCAAGTTTTTTTGGCTGACGAGGTACGAGATGTGTCTTGAAATTTACATAAAATGTTATTGCTAGGTTACAAAATAAATAACCGGAATAGAAGAGCTGTGTATGACTAGATTGATGGATGTGGAAGATGCAAAAGAGGTGTATCAGGATCGTTGTAGAGGGAAATCTGTAGTCTGTGTCTACCTCTCTGGGAGACAGGCATTAGTATGGTATATATGTACATATATCAGGATCCCACGGCTATGCCACATGGAGGGAAAGTACCTTAAATATTGTAGATAGAACATTTTACTGAAAGAAGACATTATTTTAATTTAAAAAACAATTTAAACTGCATTCATAGATTTTTAAATAGTTATATGGTTGAACCGGGAATCGAACCCGCTACACGAGAAAAATTGATTAATTTTGTATTAAGAATGTTAAAATTCTTGGTCTTCCTTTTATTTCTGACACTATGTTATTTAGCAAAAAATAATCCTTATGATGAAGCCTTTCGATCGGTATGATAAAGCTACAGGGTAATTATTTTTCTCATGTAACGGGTTCGATTCCCGGTTCAACCATGTAACTATTTAAAAAATCTATGAATGCAGTTTAAATTGTTTTTTAAACTAAAATAATGTCTTCTTTCACTAAAATGTTCCATCTACAATATTTAAGATACTTTCCCTTCATGTGGCATAGCCGTGGCATAGAAGCGTTAATTTGTTAGAACCGAACGAAGCGATAACGACAAGAAATATAAGAAAACCGTCCAAAACAATTTATCGAGTCACGGAACACGCAAGGTAAAGGTTCTCACGCAGAATAGCAAATAGAGGAAGAAAAGAAAAATACATTTTGTTCTTACTACTTGGCCGGCAAATTATTACGTCAACAATGGCGGCGAGCTCGCCACACCACCGTGTAATGGCGATCAGAAAATTAGCGAAATAAAAATATTATTGCTCACATGGACGGGCAAAATCGAGGAATCATTCGCGTAAACTGTACCGACAGTTTTCGGTTTGGATGTAATTTTTCATAGCCTATGCGTTAATCCGGGCTACTAGGTTGACGGTACGGTGACGGTTGGTGATCATTGAACCTTGTTCCTGTGGGTCTACCGCGTAATTCTCATTTGTATCAACATCAACTTGAGATTAAAATTTGGCGTGCGTGCGACGACGTCCGCCTTACATGCCATCTCTTTTGCACGCGTTGAATTTCGCATGCATTTGCTTGAAGTTGATACAAATGAGAATTACGCGGTAGAGCCCCTGGTCCCTGGCCGGGTCTCCGGTATGGGTTCGGGCGGCTGATTGGATTTTACCTTGTATAATATATATTTTACCAATCATTTTAATCGTAAATATATTGCTACATAAATTAAATAAGCCTTAATTTAGTTCATGTACATTTATTGTTTTATTACATATATTTTCTTTATTAGATTAAATTTGACGTGTAAAAAGTGTATATATCTATACCTGCTTTGCAAAATAAACTTGAATTTGAATTTGAATTTGTACAGAAAACCGTATGAAATTTTCATACCCCTTACAGCCCCCTCTAATACAATCGTGAGTGCGTGTGTAGTTCTCCTCCTCCAGTGAGCTGCTGCTGCTAGAGGAGGAGAGCGACTCAGGGGTGCAAGGGATAATAAACCATATAGACCGGAAATAGACATAAAGTTTTGGTCTCAGAAAAACACCGCCAGTTTTAGTAACTTTCGCGAAAACGCATTATAACCAGGAATATATTACTGCTCTAGTTGTAGCTGTAACAGGTTTTAAACCTCCGTTTTATTATTATTTATTATTTTTGTACACATTAAGGCGATACGTAAAAGTTTAAGCGTCCCTGTTACTCCATATGCGAAAAAACCCTCAGTGCGAGAGGAACGGATTCGTGGAAAAGTTGCAAAATGTCGGTTTTATTACTAATATAAAATGTACTAAGCTATTTTGTCAAAAAGATTTTCAAGGAGACTTTACAAATACATAATATCCACATTTTGAATGCAATTGCATTTCACAATGAAATTAGTTAGGATTTCAGAATTACAGGAAAAATTAAAACAATTTAGAGGTCTTTTTGGAATTAAATTCTATCGAGAAAATTTCATCCAATCGCGTTTTCCTTCAGTGAGAATCTTAATCAAATACTCACTACTCAGTAAACATTTACCCAAAAAATAAAATACGTAGAAGACGTTAGAGTGGATTAAATGAATTAGAAAAAAACCCTTTTTTTGGTATCGCCTTAAAGGCGATTTTGGAGGGCATAATTTTAGTTTTAGTTTAGTTTTGACAGCACTAAAACTAAAGTTAAAGCTTTCAGAATCGGTTTTAATATAATATTTAAACAGGTCTACCGCGATCTAAATGATAACCTTTTTCAGACAAGGAGCACTGGCCGTTTTTAAAGTATAAAAGGGAATATGGGTAGGTTAGACCCGAATAAATACAATAATATTTATAATGTAGCAGATTTTCTGAACAAAGTCTGGTGTGCTGAAAACGTGTTCTTTAATATAAGTATGTACTTGCCGTTTCTAATAGCTGGATAGTAAAAGAAGACAATTACAATGCACGGAAATTATGCAAAGTTTTTATGTAACGCATTTTTTTACTAAGGTAATTAAATCTGTGTTAGTTAATTTTTCAAGTTTTATAGCGTTATTTAATAAAGTGGTCAATTGGGCAATTATACAGCTCAGTAGCGATTAAATATTACTTTTAAATTATTTTTATGTGACATTACGTACTTATAAGAGTTGTTATTCCTTACAAGAACAATGCAGGAAATGTCAGAAAAAAGAAATATTGTTGCTCCTTTGCTCCTACACTTCATGTACGGACGCCGCGCCAGCAGCTACCTACGTAATGGTAGCTCTTATATCGGCGTCATAGCCGTTAAAATCGTTTACAAATAGGGAGCTTGAACTGCAGGTGACTGTACTGTATCACTTCTAAATTTTTCGTAAATTGATATTAAAATTGAGCTTCTTAATAATGATAGTATAAACGCCTCAATAGCGTCTTGGAATTCTTTAGATTGATGGAAGCATGGCGAAGCGAGATTTCGTACACACGCTATTAAGGCGATATGTAAAAGTTTTAGCGTCCCTGTTACTCCATATGCGAAAAAACTCTCAGTGCGAGAGGGACGGATTCGTAGAAAATTAGCAAAAAGTCGGTCTTTTATTAATATAAAATGTACTAAAGTTGCTATCAAAATTTCGTTTAACCAGCTCCTAGATAATGTTAAAACCCATCTAATAAAATATAATTGCAATCCATATGTTATTCTAAATTGTGAAACCAGGAGAATTGGTGTCGAAAAAGACCTCATTTCAATAAATATTTCTATCGAGCCGAATTTCTCCAATCGCGTTTCTGTTTTAACAGATCCCTAGAAAAAGAATCCAAAAATAATATACTATTTTATCAAAATAAGACATTATTTACTGAAGTAGTGCATACGTTACGTGCATATGTTCTAAAAGTGTTGATTTTTTTCCGTAGCGCCTTAAGGTACGGTAAACCTTTTCGAACGATTATCACCATTACGGAGGCGTCGTAAGAACTGCCATAGTATACTGTGACATTTTGCAGACTGTACAAAATACCTATAATATAACTATAAACTGTTGATCGTGACGAGTCAATATTTGAGGTCGTTGCCCTGACCGTGGTAGGTATTAGACAAGTCATAGCAATAATTAATTTTTAAAATAAGAAACCGGATCTCAATAGTGATCAAATAATATGTTAAGCGTTTAAGATTGACAGATCAATATATTTATTATTTATTACATCTATTTTTAGCAGCGCAAAAACAAAATGTCCAGGGATCTGAGAATAAAATACAAAATAAAATCCATTAAAAGTTACAATTTACAATATGTACAGTGGAGACCACATCAAGCTATACACTTGCAGTACGAAATAAGCCCCTACAGATAAGAATATAAGATAGGTACAAAGTCCAATGTGTCTTACTTGATGCAGTCTCCAATGTACAAAAAGAAAACTGTGAAAATGACTTTGTATTTTTTCTATATTACTGCATGTCATTACATTAAATGGAAAATTGGGTAAAGCCCTTACCACAGAATCTACTCACATAATTTGTTTACTAGAACCGTGCTCACGGTGTGTTTGTTTGAATAAAACCCGTAGGCAGGCAGTCCTAAACAAATGTACTCACTCCATATTTCCACAATTTAGCGGCATTTACTAGTGCCTACTTAAAATGACTGTTTAACAATTCCGCTGCCAACGGCGTTAAATAACCGGGGAACTGAGCCTTTTAGAGAAGGTAAAGGATCTAAGGAATAAAAGATTTAGGTTCTGAAATTCCCAAATAAGACATTGTATATACTCTCAAACTAAAACTCAAACGTTTTTTGGTGCTTATAAGTTAGATGCCTATTTATAGGCGAGGCAAATTTGGAACACATATTCATTCATATTCTTTAAGTATATTATTTAGGTTAGTAAATTAAATGTATATACATATAAGTAAGTTAAGATAGCCCTAAGTAATATAATAATGTAACGCACAAAAATACTACATTATGTACTTTCTGAAATAAATTCATTCATTCTGAAATAAATTCATTCATTCATTCATTCATTCATTCATTGTACACAAAAAGAAAACATATTATTTGCACATTGTACTGAGAGATATCATGAAGAGATTTCTTTAAGCAAACCTGGATTGATGAAAAAAGTCATTATATAAAGTAGACGATACGTGTAAACTAAAATATGTTAATATACTTACACACTATGATTATAAATAACTCATAGATAAACAAATAATCCTAAATTAATACAATTTTTACTGCTAAACTACATACAACAATGGTGAAATAGAAATAAAATAAGATAAAAAGAAAAAGAAAAAGGTCAGTAATTATTCTGCTAAGAAATCCTCAACTGATTATTATTAGTAACATTTATTAAAAACAAAATTTTTGATATTTTTGGGGAAAATGTGTTTTTGTAGCTCTGATTTGAAATCGGCGGGTATAAATTTTTATTGCCATGTTGTACTCTAATAATTTGTGTCTATTGTATGACCATAATAAGCAGATATAAAGAACAGCAATTTGTCTTGTAAAGTAAGATGTCTACACACGTGTAGCTATTCTATCAACGAACTCAATAGCTATTTGCTACAAGTTGCATACTTGTTTCAACTTTCACTATCACCTGTTAATTGAACGAACTTCGAAATTGCCTCGGGGTAATTAGATCATTGCGTGTGCGTCATAGAAAAGGTATGATACTACAATGCGGTTTCGGCTTCCATAAAAGCACTCTCACCTAATAATGATCTTGGACCAAAAATAAACTAGACAACGATATTAAAATATACGTTAGAAAAAAAATCTTTTATCACGTGTGAATTAAGGGTCGGTGTTCCGAGATTCGGGGTTCGGGGTTATGGCTTTTTAAGACGGTAAAAATTCAAATTTCTGAACAAAATAAATACCACTTGTTACCTTACAAGATGAAGTGCAGGTTCATAAAAAAAATCACGGAAATAATGTATAGTAACTTCAGAAAAAAAACAGGAATTTCAAGAAAATCTCTTGAATAGCATTGCAGCGCTACGGGTGTAACCAGAACTTGAAAATCCTGTTTTTTTTTCTGAAGTTACTATACATTAGTGCCAAGGTTACTACTTCATCTACTTCATGTACTTCATCTTGTAAGGTAACAAGTGGTATTTATTTTGTTCAGAAATTAATATTTTACTATCTTAAAAAGCCATAACCCCGAACCCTGTTTTGCCCAATCTCGGAACTCCGACTCTTAACAACTGTATTTAATGAAACAGCAATACTAGATCTACGATACGCTTACTTATAGCTGAAAACAAGCAATATTGATATATTTTTTAAATAATTTCCCCAGATTTCATAGCCCTGCAGTTCCGCCAACGCCATGGACCCAGCAGCCGTGTGGGAGGACCGGACCGTTTCCTTGCGATAGCACTTAATGCTTAATACCATGCCAAAGCCCCACGTAAGTACGTAGACGACTTAATTATAGTAACTGAATAAGTAGCACTCCTACTGGCCATATCAAGGATGCCAATAACCGGCGCACTATATTTAATAGAAAATGGCGAAGCAGGAAGTGAAGTTGACCATTTTAAGAAAAAATTGTTTGGCCAATTAGCAATTATAAAACTTATAAATTTACGATATAAGTGGTTGTGATATAATTTGGATCCGCAATAAATTAGAATTGAAGAATCGTTAAGTTGATGATGATGATTTAACTGTAATAAAAATCTAAAATAATTAAGTTTAGAAGACATTTGCATTTTGGTTACACTTTATATCTACTAAAAGTTTTACTTGTAATTAGGATATAAATAAAAATATAGGTACTGAATTAACAGCAGAATATGTTGACAGGTAAATAAATTAACGTCAAATGACTCACTATTTTGTAAATACGAAATTTTTTGTCTTGCAACTTGTTCCAAGACCTTTTTCTTATTCATTTTAACCACTAGGTACTTTATAAAAAAAACTTCTAAGAAAAGTAAAAAATGATTTCATTAAAACACATTGATTATTAAAATAACAAATAGCAATCGATATACACAGTTATGTTATCGCATAACATGAAACAAGCCCCCAGAAGAACAATAGTAAGCAAAAAATAGTAGTTTATGCTACTAGGGCGCAAAGGAATAAATTACGAGGACGATTTAAAACACGAGCGTAGCGAAATTTCAATGCATAGTGTGAGGAAATAAAACAAATATAATTTTGTGAACTTTAAATTGTAATTGGCTCAAAAGGACTAGGTATCCAGAGCCGTTAAACAGTGGAAAAAAAGTATAACATCTATGGTACACAGGAAAGGCTGCAGGTTAGCCAACCATTGTAAGTAAATTAAAAACAATTATAATAATAAAGCCCTAGGGCAAAATAATCGACTTTCTGTTCGGTTTTGATGCATAAAAAGTGGGCCTTTACGAGCACATGCATTGAAAAATAACAAATAGCAATCGATATACAAAGTTATGTTATCACATAACTTGAAACAAGCCCCCAGAAGAACAATAGTAAGCAAAAAAACTCAATTAAAGTTACTGTTCTCGAGATGACTATCTGTAAGACGAATATCTAAAGATAAAACGGGACCCAATACTTTAAGAAGTTAAACTAAACTCCCATTTTCTTGAAGAAAAACAAGTTTGTTAAAGATTTTGGATCTTATTTTGTGTATTTGCTTCAGATGCTTTTGATTATTGAGGCTTAATTGATCAATAAAATCATAAAAACCTAGAACTATGCATTCCTTAAATAAATAGGGTTATTCCCAGGGCTCCAAAAACCATTGTTCTCAAAAAAATAAAATTTCATATAAAGATTCCCAGGACTCCAAAAATTAATTTGTCGAAAATATTCATTTCTCACCGGCTCCAAAAGCTATCATGTACAGTCACATTGTACATAAATAACAAATTCAAGTAGAAGCATATTAATATACTACAGTGCACTACGAAGCGTTTCTTTTCTTGTACTTAATGAGGAAAAACGCAATAATAAAAAAATTATGTGATTTGATATACTCTATATTAAAATATATATAAAATTTTAAACAGAACGCTATAAGGGTTTCACTGACATGGGTCTAGCTTTTAGTAAAACGATGTGTTCGTCCTGTTCTGTATATATGTACAGTTAATATTTTGGAGCCGACGAGAATCAAATTATGATAATAATAAATATTAAATTGAATTTTTGGAGCCGTGGGAAGAAATTTTTGGAGCTCTGGGAATGACCCAATAAATATTACTGATAGTATTCATTTCGTTTAAAGACAACGGTGATTATTGAACCGTTTACTTTACGAAATAAGTAAAGCCTATTATATAATTCACACAATTATACACAATAGTGTTTTGTCCAACTGTGACATATTGTGAGACATTGGGACACGACACGAGTCTCGACGCCTGAGATCAATCAGAAGCAAAAGAGTAAAGAGAGCGTGGGGGACCGTTATAGCTTGTGATTGGTTTTCTAGCGGTGTTGTAATAAATTTGGCCAATCAGAGCGCAGAATTGCGGTGTTATAATGTAATATTATAGCATCAGTCAAACAATTTGGGTACTTACAAAACAACTTTTGATGTTCTAACTACCATATGAGAGTAGATTAAACAATATTTGTTTAATATATAATAATTTCAATAGAATGTGTCTGATTCTCCATATGCAATGATATTTATGGAACTATTGATGAATGAATGAATCAATTAACGAATGATTTATTACTTATAGAGTAAATAATAACATCACATGATATTTTATTGTTTACACTGACATTTCGCATTTTAATTTCTACTTTTCTTGTTAATTGTACTCGTAATTGTAAATAAATATTGTATATTTTTATTTTCCTTCTTATGGTTTGATTATTTATGCATGTTAGTAGTATTGCACTCCTTCACAGGCAGAACATAGAGATACCAACTTTTACTTTGTTTGTACCATCTTGTTTATAAATCTGTGTTCAACAAATAATAAAAGTTTGAAATTTGTTCTCGTGAACCGAAGTCACTATTAAAAAAAAAAGATTCGAATCTTAAAAGCTTTTTATCAAACCGCCATCTTATTTTACAGATAGTTCATTATTTGCTCGATGTACCGTGGGATCGACAAGTTAAACAATCGAACCCTATTCTATAAAATGCCCTACAATGGCTTTAATAACCTTTTTTACAGTGAAGAATAATCTATGTGTAGCGTGTTGAGAAACTCGTATTTTCGAGGTCGTGCCAAGGTTGCGGACTGAGTTTTTTTCGTGGAATTAGAAAAATATTTGATTTCAGTTCAATTGACGATAAATCAAATAGAAAGACAGGTTATTTCGCAAAATGTAACGAGTAATAACGTTTACGCGTCAAATACAAATAAATCGGGAATTTTCGTCACGTAGAAAATTCGGGGTTAAGCTAAAGAGGACTGTCTCAAATTCTCATTTCTTAAACAAACGTGATGAAAATCAGAGTTTCATTTTGTACTGTTAAACTTCTCGTTAGTAAATTCCATTGGAAGTCATTCAACAAGTTCGTTTTTATCATTCAAGATCTATATAATCCGAATAAGGCTAAATTCCGCGGCGTGCCTCAAGGCTCGGTCATCGGTCCACTTACTTACTTCAGTAGTGTACCTACAGTAAAACGAAATACTGGAGTTTCTGAAGTCTTCAGTAAAAGAAGTCTTAAAATCGTCTTTTGTATTCACATATTTTGTGTTCACACTGCAAACACTTTTCTTAAAACGTCCAATCCAATTGTTAGATTTCATAAATGTGTTGGTAAAGCTACCATCAACTAGGGTCACAAAAGCTCGGTAAGCAAAGCTTGCAAAATCGGGTAACGTAATCCGTCCTCCTCAAACACGCGACCTACCGCTAACCGCTGCCTACGTCGCTCGGGTCAGCGCAGTCGAGCGCAGGCGCATTCCCACGTGTGAACCGCGAGGCACTTTTGAGCTCGACTGTCCGCAAGTACCTTCACATTAAAAATAATAGGCAATATTATACCGCGATTAGTTTGCCAGACTTTAAATACATTACAGGTGAAGACATGTGACATTAAATAGAACCATATATTTTACTGAATGTACTAAACTATTATATGTACGCTAAAAAAAAATTGGGCTTGCCCATACGCAGCACACGAAATTATCTACACCTTTAAACTCCATTAGTATTTGTAGATAGCACAATATTTATTTTAACTATTGTTATGTATTTTTATCTTATTTATTGTAAATATTATGTATATGTATAAGTAAATATGTTTATTGTTTAAATAGTTACTTCATTATTATTTATGTAGGTATATTGTTGTTATTTATAATCATAGGGTGTAAGTATATTAACATATTTAGTATACACGTATGTATGTCTACTTTATATTATGCTCGCCTACCTATGTACATGATATTTCTAAGAATTTTGTAAAAATAATATGTTTCTTTTGTGTACAATAAAGAATATGAATATGAAATTATACAAAGAAATAATGAATTTATAAAAAATACAGTAGGCATAAAAATTTGTGAGGGAAATTGTTTTTTTGGAACTTTCCTTATCGAATGCTTTGGCAAATGAGAGCTAGGTCGAAAAAAGTATAAGAATTCTACCGTCACGATTCCTTTACTGTAGTATTTGCTCTTGTTCTTTTTTTTTCATATTCCTCTTTTTGGGAAAATTATCCAGTATAATTGATAAAGAATTAAATTATGATATAGTTAAATATAACCTGCTAATTTATACTCGCTATGTATGAGTTTAAAGTTTGGTGAACCAAAACTCGGTCAAACATTGAAAAACCTTCCTCAAATGCAGTACTTTCAACTTTTCAACTAAAAAACTAGTTGTAGTCACTTTCGGACAGACGTATCCCTTATCGTAACAACAACTCTTTTAATTGGCTGTAAAGAAAGGCCAGTGGTTCAATTTGGGAACCGAAAAAAGTGGTTAAATGGAACTCGAACCCAAAATGGCGACACGTAACTAGGTCACTTTCTTTGTACTGGCTCTTATTATTGATACATTGTATTGGGCGAGGGATCATCGCTTATATCCTTTAAAGGGCATAAGAGTCTTCAGGTCTCATTGGTTTCATTTTTGTGACAGTTTTGAATGTATTCAAATTTTCAAATTCATTTATTTATCGTAAGAGGGTACAAGAGGAAGGATTTAACAATGTGGTACCATAACAAAGGTGTTGCTGTTTCCTAGCTAGGTTTTTAGTCCTGTAAGTAAGTAGTAACAGCGCCCATCTCCTTGTGTTGGGAGCAGTTAGATTATAAAGTTGAAGTAACTTGAAAATTAAAATAAATTTAAACAAAAACGAAAGGAGTGAGTGTCAGGGTGGTAGGGTGTGTGCGTGGGTGATTGTGAATTCCATATTCGCATGAGAGTAGTGATCGTTTTTTCATTAAGAGGCTATGCGAATTTTATTTTTGTCACTGTCACTCCAAGCGAAAAATCGCGCAGTGCGAGAGGGGTGGATTTAGGGCAAAAGGGAAAAAGTTGGTTTTATATTTTTATTAAAAAAAACTACAATAGCTAGCAAAATTTCAAATATCAAATCTCTAGATATTGTTAAAACACACCTAATAAATTATGTGAGTTCTGTATATGGTTCCTATTCGTCAAACGAGGAGAAAAAATGTGTTTGAAGACCTCATTTCAACAATTATTTCTATCGAGGAAAATTTATCCAAACATGTTTTCCAATTTCGAAACCCTAGATTATATAGTCAAAATGCATATATCAGAAACTGATTATAATTTTCCATGTATTTCATGAAATACACAGAAATGAAACACCCGTATTTTTTTTTCGCAATATCGCCTTAAGCTAATTAATCTTCGGAGAATATTATCTGAGCACAATATACGACTACAAATCTACAATTTTGTGCCTATAGACTGGGAGTAGTTAATATCTTTTAAATTAAGGTGAGTGTCCATCTTATAATCTTATTAGCGACCCGCCCCGGCTTTGCACGGGCATGTATTATACATATAAACCTTCCTCTTGAATCATTCTATCTACTAAAAAAACACGCATCACAATCCGTTACGTAGTTTTAAAGATCTAAGCATACATAGGGATAGACAGTGGGAAGCGATTTTGTTTTATACTATGTAGTGATAAAAATATATGTAATAAAATAATAAATGTACATGAACTAAATTAAAGGTTTATTTAATTTACGTAGCAATATACATATATAAGATTAAAATTATGGATAAAAATCTATCATTAATTATACAAGGTAAAATCTCATCAACCGCCCGAACCCATACCGCAGACCCGGCCAGCGACCAGGAACAAGGTTCATTGATCACCAACCGAGCCCCCAGCACGAATCCAGGCGGCCGACCAAATCCCACCCTATATACTACATACTAATAGGTGCTAATAGGTTACATATTTAAATACATGCCTACCTCCGCCCATTCGATTAGTCTTGCTAAGAAGAAGGGCAAGAAACTTGGTCCTTCCTACCCCTCTAGGAGACAAGCGTGAGTATATGTATGTATTTACATACTCAAGCTAGTTAAGTAAGTATGCATGTGGGTGTTGATAAAACATGTCAGTTCACAAGTCACCGACCTGAAGTTAGTATCAATTGTCACGTTTACTGGGTCACTTTCTACCGACTTCGCTTATTATTATACAAGTAAGATATCGACACGTGAGAAATGTGAGTGAACTGTATTTGCTTATTTACTATTGATATACCTACTGGTATCACTGATAATACGACCTTGTTTTGATAGATAACGAACAGGCTAAAATTTTTCTACTAAACTATGCAAAAACCATTGACTTGGGAAGTTTTTAAGAGGATGGCCTATCCTAGCAACTTTTTTTATTACCCGTCCAGCACAATAAGTCTAATGGCAAAGACCTTATTTGCTTTTCATAGAGGCGATTGTATGTTGGATCTTTGGCCTCTTGTTCTTGGACGCGTAATACTAGTGATCACGCAGCGAAACAATAAATTGGTGTGTTTTTTGCTAATACTGAAATATTTTGTAGGGAAAAAAATATTGGATTTAGGTAACTATTGCCTATTTTATAAAAAAAAATCAAGTTGATCTCTTAACCGCGTTTTTGAAACGAACGTTTGGAAAACCAAAAAAAAGAGGGTGGAAAACATTTTTTTTTGACCAAAGTATCTTACAACATTGTTTATAGGTGGAATCCCTAGATAAAAGATCGATAAATCAAATATATTTTCTTCAATATGAGGAGAGACCTAGTTTCTTCCAATGAACCCTTGAAAACCTGGTGTTGTTGATGTTCTAGCGTCAGGTGTCCCGTTAAAGGTTGACTACTCTGTTTTTGTAGTTTGTAGTAACTTCAAAGTTCGATCTAAGGCATATTTTATATTATAGCACACGCTGTAAATAACCTCTACCTAAATAGCTTTATTCTGACTTGATTTAGTAAATTGGTCACCGACTATAGATCAGCACCTTTTGTAGAAATGTATAAGTCGTCCTATGATGGAGAAACCTAAAAAAAGACATGATCTTGCTAAGTTTCTTGTCATTCTTCTTAGCAAGACTAATCGAACGGGCGGAGTTAGGCATGTAAGTATGTATGTAACCTGTTAGTATGTATTCTAAAATTATGGATTTTACCTATCATTTGAATCGTATATTAAATTAAATATATACGTCTCAGAACAATACATCAAAGATGTTCGTTTATTATTTTATTAAATATATTTTTAAAAGATTAAATTTGACTTTTAAAAAGTGTATTATGTGTAAGTACCTACTTTACAAAATAACCTATTTGAATTTGAATTTGAAAGTGTTTTTTTGCGAAAAGGCGTGCATTTTATAAAATAAAATTGGAATAAAACAAATGAAATGGGAAATTATTAATCGGGCGAGTAAAAATATAATTAGCGACTTCAAGTATCCGGAATAAACACCAAAATGTGCGACTAAAAATACTGAGTGGGCGAATTTAAAGTATGAAATCGAAAATATTTTACCAAAAGTCAAAAATAGGTGCGACGACGAGCGAAGCGAGGAGGAGCGAGCGTGTTAGGTTTACATGTAAGATAAAATAAGGAGCTGAGCGAAGCGGAGCGGAGCGAGGCAACGTCCCGAGTTGTATTACAAAAAAACTAAAAATAATTAATTATATATAATATTATATATATAATCTTTAGTGACTAAAGTTGTTCGCCTGAGAATTATTTAATTCAATTCCAATTTGTATTTTCAAGTCGCCGTTTTCAACATTTTTATTCGCCCACAGTCTTTCGCCCACTTAGTATTTTAGTACGCTTTATTTAGTATTTTTGACATCTTAAATTTGAATTTATATTCGCTCGTTTAAATTCTACCCAAATAAAATTAATTCGATTTCAGTTTAAATTACTTAAAATTATGTTTCCACAGAAGGTCAGCTTTTAAAGTATCTATCGGATCTATGGAAGATAGTACATACATACTGTACATCCTGTAAGGGTTCAGCTTATTAAGAAATACCTAAAACTTAGTAAAGTGGAATAAACATAATATCTAACCTATAAAAAACACTTTGCTAAATCGTTAATAATAATAATCCATAACAATACATAATACCGATGTTATCATAAAATTGAATGTAGTTAGCCATTAGGTAACTTTCTCTTTAGTTCTTGTTCGGTCAATTATTTTTATTTCGCAATAAGTAATTGTATAGGTCTTTATCTTTTAAATTAAAAACCGGGCAAGTGTGAACTTGACTCGTGCACCGAGAGCTCTGTGCATTTTTCAAATTATGTTATTACATCACTTGCTATACTTGACTCGTGCACCGAGGGTTCTGTGCGTTCTTCA
Organism: Ypsolopha sequella; assembly: GCA_934047225.1. Taxonomy (NCBI): domain Eukaryota; kingdom Metazoa; phylum Arthropoda; class Insecta; order Lepidoptera; family Ypsolophidae; genus Ypsolopha; species Ypsolopha sequella. Next base: position 5,895,427 of record OW203985.1, read on the forward strand.
AATTATGTTATTACATCACTTGCTATACTTGACTCGTGCACCGAGGGCTCTGTGCGTTCTTAAAATTATGTTATTACATCACTTGCTATACTTGACTCGTGCACCGAGGGCTCTGTGCATTCTTCAAATTATGTTATTACATCACTTGCTGTACTTGACTCGTGCACCGAGGGCTCTGTGCGTTCTTCAAATTATGTTATTACATCACTTGCTATACTTGACTCGTGCACCGAGGGTTCTGTGCGTTCTTCAAATTATGTTATTACATCACTTGCTATACTTGACTCGTGCACCGAGGGCTCTGTGCGTTCTTAAAATTATGTTATTACATCACTTGCTATACCTGACTCGTGCACCGAGGGCTCTGTGCATTCTTCAAATTATGTTATTACATCACTTGCTACACTTGACTCGTGCACCGAGAGCTCCGTGAATTCTTCAAATTATGTTATTCCATCACTTGCTATACTTGACTCGTGCACCGAGGGCTCTGTGCATTCTTCAAATTATGTTATTACATCACTTGCTACACTTTACTCGTGCACCGAGGGCTCTGTGCATTCTTTAAATTATGTTATTACATCACTTGCTATACTTGACTCGTGCACCGAGGGCTCCGTGCATTCTTCAAATTATGTTATTACATCACGTGCTATACTTGACTCGTGCACCGAGGGCTCCGTGCATTCTTCAAATTATGTTATTACATCACTTGCTACACTTGACTCGTGCACCGAGAGCTCCGTGAATTGTTCAAATTATGTTATTACATCACTTGCTAAACTTTACTTGTGCACCGAGGGCTCTGTGTATTCTTCAAATTATGTTATTAATTATGCTATACTTTTTCTGTTTTATTCACACGACCCTGTGTTTGTAGAATAATTTCAGATTTTTACAAGACGTATGTACTTTAAGGTAAAATAAACTAAGTAATAAATATTAACATTTAATTAACTTACGTAAATATTAAAATCGAAAGATCAAAAGATCTTTAAAAAGATCCAAACGTTAAATTAATTAACGTTTCGATATTCTGCAAATAATTTCGTTTCTGGGTAAGAAAAGATTCCTGTTGTTTTTTCAGTAACAGAAATTATTTATGTTAGATGTACCCGGAATAGAAAAGCTTGTATGACTAGATTGATGGATGTGGAAGAGGCGAAAGAGGTGTGTCAGGGTCGTAGCAGATGGAAATCTGTAGTCTCTGCCTATCCCTCTGGCAAACAGGCGTGAGTATATGTAGGTATTTATGTAAATTATTTGTTTATCATACGGAATAGTTATTTAAGAAAATACAGGTGAATTGAGAACCTCCTTCTTTTTGAAGTCAGTTAAAAAACAAATTTACAGCAAAATAAACAATCTGACTTGACAAATACCACAAAAGTGTGGATTAATTTATTTATGGCAGTTGACAAATGTTGCAAACATTTATATGGCGACATATTTACCGGTTTACATCAAGGGTTCTTGATCCTTTTTGCAAAATACGATAAATTTGATTTGTGCCCCTATACTTGTTTCAAGAACAACCCCTAATCAATTAGGGTCATTGAACCTTGGTCCTGATTACTTACCAAGTCTCCAGTATGAATTTGGCTATATCATGCAAAGTCATCATGCATGCTCGTATATCATGCATTGCAAAATAATTTTGACCATAAGAGTACGTTCAACGTTCAATTATATTTCAAACCAATATGCAAATTATATGAAATATGGAACTCCCTAGCTGTAAACCTGACTCCACCGTTGGCTTCCTGTTTTGGCATCCAGCATCACCCAATCCAGCTTCTCTCAAAAGGATGCAGTCGAAACGGTATCGTAAAATCCAGGATTTACACTGTAAATGCCAACTTATACTAACTTTATGGCTGGAATCGAGCAATAAACATCTGTCAAATGGTTGGAGCAAACATTTGACCCACCAGGGAGCCCTTGAGCCCCTAATTAAGCCCCCATCGGAAGCGTGTGGGATCGATATGGACAAACAAGCAAATTTACCGTTTCCGACCGCGCTCTGTTTGCTCGACAGTTGACACGACATAGAGGTGTGCTTTTATGGCGTTTTGTTGCGGTGTGGTAGGAGGTTGAACACATTTTATTCGCCCTCTAGTTTGTATAGAATAGAATATACTAGTAAAATCAAAGATTTCAAAAGTAAAGATAAGCCCTTACCGGACTATGACAGCACCAAAATGTTTCCACCTTTAAATGGGTGACGCTCACACGTTTGGAATCAGTGCTCATCTGAACACAGTGATAGTTGGACGCCTTAAATGTACTTAAAATTAATAATTTTAACAACTTTAGTAGTCTGATCAGTTTGCTGACAGTAGGTAGACAGATTGCGCACTCATAAGTGCACGCACGCACGCATTCAAAAACAATGCAATATATTTTAGGTGCCAGGGCTTATCTAAACTTTTGAAATCTTTGAGTAAAATCTGTTCTTTCTACGCGTGTGTGCCCCTCGCTTCGTCTTATATTTATAATCTTATTACCTAAGTATTGTGTATGCTGCCATCGCAAAATTTTCATTGGTTTCTGTAAATTAAAATGACAAATTTTGTTGTATTCAAAATTTTGAAATTATAATTTGCAGAAACCAATAAAAATTTTGCGATGGCAGCATACACAATACTTAGGAACGTTTTGTTGAATAACTATTGAGTGAATTTTGAATTTAAGTGTTCTGTTTCGATAAATTAGAAAAAGGCGGGTTTTTCACAATCCGTTTGCGAAACAGCCAAGAGCCCCCAGAATACGTAACTATATTTCAAGAGTTATTCAACAAAAACTAGGTTTTTCGTGATTGCGGGTTTCTCGTAACAGAAACGTATTTTAAACGGGAAAGCAACGTCATAGAGTCCAGTTTTGATTGATTCAAAATAGGTAGTCAATGTGTCTTTAACACGGTGCCTATCAAAAACACAGAACAGCTTTGATAGTTGATCAATTTATCATCTACGTAAATGAAATAAGCTACCGCTTTCAAATAATATAACTTTCGAATATTAATTATGGTCCAGGAGGCGCTGAGCAAAAAAATAACTCATTTTGACATGGAAATGGTTTGCGTCTCTGTTATTAAAATCTAGTTTCAGCATGAAAGCAACGAGTAAACGGTCTGTCATTTCAAATGCAGAATACTTGTTGAGTACAGCAACATACGAGGGTGAATCCAAAAGTTCTAAGCCCGACCGTGAAAATGAAAGAAAAGTGGGTTCAAAATTATTTTTATTTTTCGACATAGTCTCCATCTAGATCAACACACTTCTTCCACCTGACCTGCAACCAGTTTATACCCTCGAAAAAAAAATATTCTGGAAGGTCGTCAAAATAGTCATTAACTGCGACTATCACTTCTTCTCTAGTCGAATATTTTGATCCCACCAAGTGTTTTTTTTAATTTGGAAAGAGATGATAGTCAGAGGGGGCTAAATCCGGCCAATAAGGTGGGTGAGGCAGCAACTCGTAACCACATTCATGGATCACAGCCATCGTTTCAACCGAAGTGTGAACTCGTGCATTGTCTTGAAGAAACAAAACTCTCTTACGCAACATCCCCGGCCGTTTTTCTTTTATTTCTTCGCGAAGTTTTCGTAATAGGTTACAATAATAGCGTGAATTTATAGTTTCACCTTTAGGTAAATAATCCAATAAAATAACTCCCTTCGAATCCCAAAAAACAGATGCCATGACTTTGTTGGCTGACAAAACGCACTTGGCCTTTTTCGGCGTGGGTGAGCCAGATCTTTTCCGTTTGAATTGCTGTTTTGTTTCAAGAGTATGGTGATGAACCCAGCTTTCATCCATGGTAACAAAACGAGACATAAAATCCTCAGCATCTGCCTCAAAAAGTTCCAAACAGTCACGCGAAATTGTGAATCGAACTCGTTTTTGGTCAGCTGAAAGCAATCTTGGGACCCAGCGAGCAGAAACCTTACGGAACCCCAATTCTACAGTTATAATGTTTTGCACTCGGCCATAACTGATGCCTGTGATCTCAGGTATCCTACTAATGGTCAATCGTCGGTGTCCTAGGATGAGATCACAAATTTTGTCAGTGTTTTCTTTAGTGGTAAACGTTGAAGGCCTTCCGCTCCTTGGGTCATCTTCAATGGTCTCCCGACCGCGTTTACATTCAGCTACCCACTTTTTGACAGTGGAATACGATGGAGCAGATTCCCCTAATGTTGTTTCCATATCTTCATGAATCTCTTTAGGTGAAAGACCTTTTTTATTGAGGTACTTAATCACAGCACGGTGTTAAATTTTCCCCATTGTGAAAAATCCCGTCAGACTGCGTTAAACAAAATATCACAAAAAAATAATAGCTTGCAGTATCGAACTTCAACTTCACACAATCAATCACGAAAAAACATACTAACAAATGACGGTAGATTTACAAAGATTTGATACCTCTTTGTAGGTCGGGCTTAGAACTTTTGGATTCACCCTCGTATTATAGAAAAATCAGCCTTGTCATTATCACGTGTATAAAGTCCGCCCTCTTGCACCTTCACTCACTTTATGTCACTTTTCACTTCGTCTGGGCCAAATCTATGTGAAGATGCATATTTTTTTATATATTGCTGCATACTTACCAAATACAGCACTTTCTTGCTTTCAATCCGCCAGACGACGTCAAACTTGGACTTGACCCGTTCTACCTATAGGTAAACGCAAGCAGCTGTATATAGCTAGTGAGACGTTGACATAAGTACCTAACTGAAACTAGATTAAAATAACAGAAAACCAAATCACTTCCATGTCAAAATCTGTTGTTTTTTTGGTCAACGCCTCCTAGACTTACTTTTGAATCTAAAATACTCTGGCAATAATTAATTCCCGTCTAATTAGGTACTTCCTGGAAATAAATTTGATTAATAAAGAGGGCTTTTCTGCTAATCAGTGGCGCCCTCTTCTTAAGTAAAATAAACGTTGTAACTTTAACTCTGTTGAAAGTTTCAAGTTATTTGATACTGGGTAAGTTGATCCCGTCATTCTCATTTCTCTCAGGGTATCCAGTAACTTGGTGTGTTTTTTTTGTTATAACGGTTATTTTAACGCGATAATTACCTATATTACATTAGAAACCAAAAGACTTTCTTAAGGGCCTTACTATTGCCAAATGGGTACTTTCTAAAGCCTACTCCTCGTTTATGGCCAAAACAAAAATAATGAAAAAATGTATTATGAATAATCAACTCTTAGACAACATATGCAACAGTTTTCTTTTTCATACCACCAAAACTACTACAGGATTTTTTTTTTACTGAATGGTGTTTTTTGACCTCAAATTCCCTACTGCTCCTGAGTGGCTTGGCCGATTGAATTCATCTATGTTTTGATAAATAGATAAACTTTATAGCTATAAACATAACATAAGATTATTCAATCGAGCCATCACGTCCAAGTGAAAAGTATTATTTTCAATGATTTCGCCCTCTCAAGGACACAGCGAGCGTCGTAACAGCCACTATGCATTGCGCGCTGATATGAACGTTATTTCAATGTCGTTTCCGTTGATATTTGTAGTGACAAATATCGAGCTGCTAATTTGGCGATGGTAATCGCCTTAATGTTATTAATGACGGACGTAATAACAATAACCCAGGAATCGTTGAGGAGGTTCCTGTTCCATTACCATAGAAACGCGGTGCGATAACAAAAGACTAACTACTTGAATCTAACTAAATACTTGGGCACAATATGTTGGCGACTAATTATTTTGACGTGTTTGAATTCAGCAGATGCCATCACTCTCTTTTTTAGGGTTCCGTAGTACCTAAAATGTAGAAAAGGAACCTTTATGGTGAGACTCCGTTGTCCGTCCACCTGTCCGTATGTCAGACCCTCATAACTTCAAAATAGCATTAATTTGCCCACATATCACGGTTTAAATAAAGAAATATGAAAAATTTGAAATTGTTCAAAATATTTTCAAAATAAAAGTAAGAAAAATAAAAAATATTATCCTAAAAATACAATATGGGTATCAAATTATAGATATTAAAAAGCTGATGGTAAAAATATATTCTTATACTATATTTACTGGCACTGGTTTTGAGAAATCTTTGAAAAGCCACAAAAATATGTATGTCTCCCCCCCTTATCTCCAAAACTGGTGGAACGAAAAATATGAAAAAAATCATAGTAATATGTGTTTACGTAAAGATTACAGGAAAAATAAAGCGGTTGAGAAATTCATGAAAAAAAATGACAAAATTAAATTTATCATCCACAATACGGAACACTAGGTACGCGAGTCTGACTCGCACTTGGCCGGATTTTTTATGCATTTAATTCACTCATTCATTCATAGAAAATGTAACGTATGTCTGTATGTGCGTCCGCCTTCAACAAAAACAAAAACAAAAAAAACATAATATTGTCACGACACCAATCTCCGACCAGATTGTCGGGATATACAAGGTGACTTTTTGGTCATCATCCAAATTCTAACTGGTGGCTTGGTAAGTGATCGGTATCATGCATCAATAACAATTTTGGTGAAATTCGTAAAATTAAATTTCGACTCCCCATAGTGAATCACTCGGGACTGGAACTGAATTTATATGGGAAGCCGAAATTTCATTTTACGAATTTCACAAAAATTGTTTGTAATCCAAGATACTGATCACTTATCAAGCCTCCAGTATGAATTTGGACGATGATCAAAAAGTCACCTTGTATACGAAAAAGTTAAATTCAAACAATTATAGAACACATAAAGGCTTTATTCTAATTTGAATTTGTTTTATCCAAATTTTTTATTATTTTTGTTACTTAAAAAATAATGTGATTATGATATTGTAGTTAGTTAAAATGTTGTAATGTTTTATGTTTATTTTAATTATTATCAATGTACTACACTATTATAGCTACCCGCACTCAATGTAATAACTATGGTGAAAATAGGGACAGCTGAAAATCAGTGCACAGCGCTGCGTTGCTCACTGAGTTGCGTTCTTTTTGTCACTTCAGTTTATAGTTATTAGTTATTGTATGATATTAATATTAGTTTGAAAGGCAAATAAATATATTTTCAATTTAAATATTTTCAACTGTTTTTTTTACGGTTCTGTAAGGGTTAAAGAGTAGCCCAAATTTTGTGTTTGGACAAAATAGCAGTAAGCATATTCCTATTTTTTTCACAAGGCATGATCGTGCTCCATACCTATTATTCTTCAATTGTTATCGAAAATGGATAACTGAACCGGTTAAGGCGCTCTTATCCCAGAAGAGTGACTTTCTGTCTTTTTCTTTACGTGTAAGGAGTAAAGAAAATAACCACACTTTTGTAATTTTTCGTTGTTTTTATCGGTTTTTAAATTGTTTAAAACCCACTTACGTGGTCGACCTAGAAAATTTAAAGAGCAATATTACCAGATATGTTTCGTTAATAAAAGAGTGGAATTATGGAAATGGCATGATTTGAAAGGTCTTATTACATGCTGTGTTCGTGAATTATTTCTATCGAGCAAAGTTTATCTGATCGTGTAAGACATGCGTGGAAGACCTAAATAAAGGTTCGAACTATATTGCGTATTTTTTTTTGAAGTTTGAGACGATATTTGAAAGTTCTATGTGACTTTGAAATTACTGATTTTGGGATAAAGCGCCTTAAGCAATAACCTTATTAATATGCTCTGTGGCAATAAAACAACATCCAACTCAAATAATTCGATAATAAGAAACGTTGAAGGGGGTATAAAGGCTGTACAGTGGTATAGAAGTAAGTAAATATAAAACTCCATTGTTTTGTTATCAGGAGGAAGTTATTTCTAAATTTGCGATAAGAAAAGAATTCACAATTCCATCACGCTGAATTTCAGCTGTAAATTTCAGCTGTAAATTTCACGGCAGTAGGTGTTACATTGTCTTTATAATTATATTTGACTCTCGAAATATTTCTGAAAACTCAATAATTCAAACACACTCCATGGTAACAACGAACATGGTAGTTTAATAATTTCAGTAATTAGTTAGATAAAATTGTTCAAAGGGCATCTACGTGTTGGCTTCGGCCCCACGCACGCCTCCCAAAGGTCCGGGACTACATAGTCCCGAAACATAATAAATATATATAATAATAATAATAAGCCTCTCAAAATCAAACCCTAAGTCCGAGCCAAAGATGAGGCCACGCAACGTGTACAAAACTAACACGGCTAACAGGGCAATGGCATAACGCAGGGTAGCTTGAGGCAAGCTGTTGGGCAGTAGCGACCCCACGGACCCTAACGTGCTCCCGGGCTGTTCCTCATCTTCGGCTTGTCTTTGTTGGCCGGCTAGAGTTAACAATGACGAGGGACAGATCCCCACCTCTGGCTTGCCGTGGGATGCTGGTCAAAGTGGAGTAGCAAGAGCTACATGCTCGAAGAGTGGATGTGAAACGTAAGTGGCGAGTGGGCACGTGATGCCGGACCCTCAGGGAGCAAGTGATCGTCGTTTAAAGTCCAGTGACACCTCTCCACCCTTTAGCCGCTTAGCAAATGTTTCCCCCTTGTCTCTGTGTGAGAGACCGTTTGGGGGGCCCGTTTAATTCAGTCGGCGAGTCTCCGCCTGCCCATTTTTCCGTGTTATTAATATAGTTCGGGCAGGTGCTATAGTTCCTTCCATAGTCCCAGATATCCAGTCCACTAGCACCTCAACCCAATAGTCTGGTTTCCTTTGTTTTCATTCCTTACAATAGTCCTACACTGACCAGGGGGTGTCCTTGGGTGCACTCCTACAGTGCGTACAGGGATAATTGTCGGTTGGTGTCATATCACATTTAGACGGCTTCTACGTGTTGGCTTCGGCCCCATGCATGCCGCTCAGGTCCGTGACTACATAGTCTTGAAATATAATAAATATATATATAAAAATAATAATAAATTTAATAAAAGGTAACTATCTACGTCAGTGATAAATAACCATCGTGTGCTAATTAATTGATATGACAGAATTAATAACACAATTAAAAAAATACTATTAATATTTACACTGAGTCTGTGGTCTAGCTAGTGGTTCGTGCGTCTCGAACACTAATCCGAAGGTCGTGAGTTCAATTACCGTAGGGCACATTTGTGTTCTGTCGGCGTGCACTAAAGGGTGGTGCGAAAATATTTTAACTTTTTATTTAGCATTTCCTGTATCACATATATATGCGATCATATCGATCCTAGGTAGTAAATAAACAAAATATCATCAAATTCTAAGTAGCTATATCTTCAGGTAGCGCACTGAGTCCAAAATCTTTACAAAATGCATGGAAGAAAAGTTTTTTTATTTTATATTTTCTTTTTTTTGTATTTTTTTTTTAATTTATCGTCTTAAGAAAGTAATTCACGAAAAATAAGTAATGAAAATTCTGTCATGTTTCCAGGTCCTAAAATCTGGTGAAAATGCGTTAAATAAGCAATTTAAACAGTTTTAGTTTAATTATAGACATGTCAAGGGACGAATCTTTTATTGTATTTTTTTATACACGATTTTAACTAAAGAAATAATAATAACAAAATAATATTTTTTTGTTTCTAACATTTTGTCAAGATTTTGGACTCAATAAGTACTTGGAATTAGATGAAATGTTGTGCACTTTACTATCTAGCACCAAGGCATCGATAAGTGATACAGGGTGTCCAAAATAAAAAAAAAACGCTCCTCCCTGGCGGGCACGTTTAGCGTGGTTCCGTATCTGTGAGGTACAGTGAGGGCTAACAACCACCCACATCACGCTGGGACCAGTAGTAATCATCGGTAAGACGCGGGTGTACGAGTGTGAACTTGCATTTCAGAGTCCATACTCGGAAACACCTGTAACACCCCTTCGGGGATTCATGTCGTGATGTAATATTTTTTTACAATAAAGATTTTTAATCGGGTATTTTATTTTTCTTACAATCAACAACAAGTAAGTGTAATTAAAATAACGGAATAACTTTAATTTTATGGTACCGGTACATACTAGAAAATTATTCTTGTGAATATTCTCCCAGGCAAGCTTTCCTCTAGTAAAGGTTACAATTTTTATTTATAACTACCCTAAATGTTGAGAAAAATGAGAATAAAAAGTTATATTTCTAGAAACCTTTTTGCTTATTAGAATTCAATAAGTCGAAGGCTTTGATCATTCCACCTACCACAAAAACTGCGCGCGAGAAAAAAAATCCAACTCGAGGTGGCACAGAAAAACCAAACTTGTTTCACATAAGTACACAATCACACACGTATCGAATAAAATTAGTTTCACTTCAATCCACACGGTTTTCACAGAATGATTTTTAAATTAAGAATCACGTGTATTATTCGAAAACACGTTTCGAATTTGGATTTTCACAGTGTTATTTACGCGGGAATATTGATTCGGGAGAGCGCGAAACGCACACGTCTACGCGGCACTGTTATCAAGACCGACTGAATGTGAACGATTGTACGAAAGAGAACGAACGAGCGATGGAAGGCTGACCGAATAGTTCGGCACGCGAGGAAAATATAGCCAGGTATGAATTGATAAGGCTTTGACAAATCCGGTTATGTCCAAAAGCGCTTCTGTGAGTGCAATAAAAATGGAAAATAGTGTCAAAACTAACTTACATAGCTTCACCCCATGGTGTTACTACTATCTCAGTAGGAAATATCGGGGGAAATTAGCACAAACCTACTTTCCGCCTTTAATGCAATGGTCATAAGAGTGAAAATGAATCAGCGGACTATTTCACGATAGTACACATAATCACAAGCTATCTTTTTGTACGATTATTACCTCTACGCGGACGTAATAAAAACAGTCATCGTGTGCTGTGGCTTGTTGTGGACTGTACAAGCAACCTTTCTTTTAGGCAAGTCACCTACTTTCAATTCTCAACAGTCGATTCATTCACGCATAGATGGTGTTTGTAGAAATGATTGACACGGCTACGAGAAAGGCAAATATTGCTAGAAAGAAAAAGGCCATGTGTGCGGTCAGTCATGCTTGGCGTCCATTTGCCTCTTTGCTCAAGTCAACTATCATGCGAAGCATTATCTAGGATTCTGTAGTAGAACTTGAGAAGTCATCTTTATTAATTATAGAATTATTTTAGTACGCGGATTTATTACTCTAACTGTTCGTGTTATGAAGTATCCACGTTTCATTCCACTTATTTCACCGACATAAAAACACAAATTATAAGTACGGTACACATACCCATCTTTCTCACGTACAGTGGAGCTATACACTTGCAGTACAACACTAGCCCCTACAGAGAAGAATGTAAGATAGGAACAAAGTCCAATGTGTCTTACTTGATGCGGTCTCCACTGTACAATATTATGTAAAAAGAGGGCGGCGCCGGCGCATCAACCTGCAGCCACGGACAACACAATACGTCACATCTCTATTGACTGACACAGGGTCTCGCATGAGGCCTATTTTTGTCCTCATGGGTTCTAAATCGCCACGCCCCCTTATCATATCTCGGGATGTGTATACAGGCTGATTTATTTGTCGCTGGAAAGCCAGGAACAAGAGTTACCTAGTACCAAAGATTTCAAAAGTTTAGATGAGCCCTGGGATGTGCGTTAACATAATGCCGACGCGCGCACAATATGAGTGCGCAATCTGTCTACCTACGGTCAGCAAACTTATCAGACTACTAAAGTCTTAAAAATTCAAAACATTAAGTGCACTTAAGGCGTCCTATCACTGTGTTCAGATGAGCACTGATTCCAAACGTGTCAGCGTCACCCATTTAAAGGTGGAAACATTTTGGTGCTGTCATACTACGGTAAAGGCTTATCTGTACTTTTGAAATCTTTGCCCAGTACTCGTTTATACGAAAAACGTTTCCAATGAAACCAACAATGGAATCGCAGAAACAAAATCCCATCAAAAATATTTATGTGAAAAAGGGACCGACAAAGGGAGTGCAGGATTGTCGGCTTCACTGAAAAAATAATCGAGATCAAATTGGGTGCCGAGGTTTATGGAGGTTCCTTCAGTGTACAACGTTCTTCACTTGTTTTAAAATAAAGTTTGTTAGAGTCCTTGCTACTGAATATGTAGAAATTGGGAAGTTTTCACAGCTAAAGTTTGGACGGTTGCATCATACATGCAAATAATTTACTATGAAAACTGGCCAAGTTCTATATATAGAAAAAAAAATACAAAATGATGATGTCATAAAACCAAACATGGATCTCTAAGCAATATCAACATTGATTTTCTTATTCTACAACTTTTAAGTTTTATATCGAAGCCATTGACACCTATCCTATGCTTTTATTACTAAGGAGACCATTTTTTTAGGGTTTAAGACTCCGCTGTCCGTCCGTCTGTCCGTCTGTCACCAGGCTGTATCTCATGAGCCATGATAGTTAGACAGTTGAAATTTTCACAGATGATGTATTTCTGTTGCCGCTATGACAAAAAATACAAAAAAACAGAATAAAATAAATATCTAAGGGGGCTCCTATACAACAGACATGTTTTTTTTACCGTTTTTATAGATAATGGTACGAAACCCTTCGTGTGCGAGTACGACTCGCACTTGGCCGTTTTTTTTTCACTTTTAACTTATTTTGTGCACCATTGCAATCTGTAAATTATCAGCTACAATAAGCAACTCTTCTGTCATCTACAAGGATATTTATAGATTGTGTGACTAATGCAGATTGAGATCCACCGACCCCATCCTCTTGGCTTCTCTTCCTAGTGTATATTTGCGCACTGGTCTGTACATGTCTGTAATAACGATACCAAGGAGACAATAAGAGCTTTTTTAACACCAGCCAGACTTTATTTATTTATTTATATAAATCCTTGAATGCAATACCATGCGCATTCACTAGCTAGGATAAAATTCCCTAGACGGATAAAAAAAAAACAGAAACTGGAATTTGAAACAGTAAGACTGCAATCTTCCTAAGAATCTGGTCCTCTAAAAAGGCCGCTTTGGGTGAATCATATCATGCATGATTCCGTTCTAATGCCGTCTCTTTTGCACTTTTCTTTGATTCACCCAAGTCGGCCTTTTTAGGTCCCCAGTTAAAATGTTTTTTATATGTTCTCTATCTCAGCAAAAATAATATAAGTTCGCAAGAGATTTCGTTTTTTTTTTCACGTTTTTGTAAAACCCAAACCTTTACTGGCTGAATTTCTGGCCAACAAAATCACAAAAAAAAAATAGCTGCTCAATAAATTTTGGGCGATTCTTCTATTGAACAGTTAAATTTATTTTTTGCAAGTTCAGGTTTGGTTTCATAATAAAATTTGTTAGTATAGACGAGTTGTAAGAAGTTTTCGGTTTTGCAGCGATTCAAAATTCAGCCAATATTGTTAAGGTGGATGGTCCAAGATAATCTTCATACAAATTTGTGGGAACCAATAACGACGACATTAGTATTATTTATTTCATTTTGTTACCTTTTCCCACACGTTCCAAACTATACACCCGCGAATCATCAGTTTTTTTTTACAAACAAACTGTTTTACAATCTAATTTTGCTATTTAAAACTTTCGTAGTAAGGAAGTTTTAAATTGCAAAATTGGACTAAAACTGATTATTTGCGAGTGTAAAATTATTTCAACGTGTAGAAAAAAGTGACAGAACGAAACTATGTCTATATGTATAAACTATATTATTGTGTATGAACGACTTGTCGTCTTTATTGGTTCCTACAAGTTTTTTATTAAAACTGCCTTGGACCATCCACCTTAAAATAATAAAACGTAAAATAAGGCATACAGAACCCGTTTTCTTCGCAATAGAATCCGATGAAAAAACGATTATTGTGATTTTGCAGTTTTTGTGTTGTTCACACTATGTATAAACGATAAAAGAATAATTGGAAGCATAATGTATCGTGTGTGAAATGAATACAATCACGGATATGATTACCAAGTTAAATAAACAGTATTAGAGAGAAAGAAACACAACAACAGGGCAAGTATTTTGAGGTATATAATAGGAGCAAAGACAGAAAAATTAAATAAATTAAAAAAAAACATGACATCACGACATGTCCCCGAAGGGGAGTCAGAGGTATATCCGAGTGTGGATAGTCACTAGAACAGTCCACACCCTCTTTTCACCGACGATTTTAGCGTCCCAATGTGACAGAGGAAGACCCTTACCGTGGTATTTCGGACACAAAAATATACGCTCTTTAAGCCACGCAGGTTTACCTCACATTGTTTTCCTTCACCGTTTAGCAAGTTGGAAGAGTGAACAAACTATATGCATATAAATTCCAAGCTGGCCTCTCAATCTTGAGATCCAGGTTCGATCCCAAGTGAGGCATGCACCAAAAACTTTTTCGGAATTTATGTGCTTTCTTACCACTTGCAATCGCTGAAGGAAGATATCGTAAGAAAACTTGCATGCTCTAGAAAAGCGTGTATTTGTACCCGAAGTACGGCGATAGGGTTCACCACCCATCACTGTGTGGACTGTGACTTGCATTTCGCAGTTCACACTCGGAATACCTCTGACACCCCCTCGGGGATTCATGTCGTGACGATATATATATATATATATATAAATCAATTCCAAAGACGGCAGGATTCGAATCCGGTTCAGAATTCAAATTTAAAAGTCTAGCGTCTTAGGGACTGAGCTGTTTGCAAAATACTGAAGGAATAGCTGAACAGTTTACCTATGTAGAAAAATTCATGAATGAAAATGAAAAGATGCTACAGATAGATCAAATTAAATTTAATCCAGGTAGACCACCTATAGTAGCAGTCAAAAAACAAATTTAGATTTAAATGAAAGGTCAACAAAAACCTACAAATTGTATATCAACTAACGAAAGTGAAAATCGTTATAACGAAAGCTTCAGAAGCAATTAGAGATGATGAAAAGTTTAACAGCCCCAGTGAAAATTATCCGAGAATTATCAAAACTTTTCGGCACCTACTTTACATAATATTGTGTAAGTAATATTAAGTTGGTGGTAGCGAGTAGGTACGTATTCTGTTTACGCAAAATCGCTTAACTGAAATAAATCCATTATATACATGGCTGTACGCAGTGTCGTATTTTAATATTTGGCGTCCTGGGCCTGTAAAGGTTTGTCGCCCCCTAAATTAACGAGAAAAAAGCAAAAATAAGCCCCTTGCAGGCAGGTGCGTGCACAGCATATTTAACCTAGATAGGCAGAATTAGTTTTGACAAACGAAAATGAAAATCTTTCCATTTCACAACTAAATATTTCCATTTTATCTACAACAAGAAACCATCAAAAACACCGAACCAATACTACCTAATTATCTCTCTGAATTCTGAATAACAATAACGTAAACAAAAACAAACATTCCACGCGCAATAACACAAGACAACTAATAAAAACAAAATGGACAGCTGAATCGAATCCACACGGATAAATTAAAAAGGCGGGACATTACTTTTACTTCTTTCGCGACTGAATACTACGTGATTATGTAGCTTACTCGAAGAGGCACTGCTTTTCTTTACATGCAGAGTTAAGTTGACTTTTACGGCTCGAAGATAAGGGTGATAATAGCTAAATACAGATGAATAATTTAATGTGGTTTTGTATTCGAGCTCATAAAGCGAGCCATGGATGTGTGCATACTGTACTTGTGTAAAAGAAAATTTAAAAGCGTGCGTGACCAGGCTGCCTTTAGCAGCTTCATCGGTCATACAATAATTCAGAGTGCGCGCGGTCGTCTATTAGGAAGTTTGAATTTTCGCGCTCTACCGCACGTTGTTATTGGTAGAGACTGTGTTAACAGTAAAGCGCTGAACTGGTTGCAAGGTAGGCAGTGCCTTTATGCCTTTATTTAGGGCACGCCACTGCTCGCAGTTTGCCGCCCCGGGCCATGGCTCTTTTGGTCCTAAGGTAAATACGCCACTGGCTGTACGGTACGATTTTCCAACCTTAATTATATTATGTAAAACAATTTACAATGAATGTTTAAATGTATAATAGAACAAGTATGTTTAAGTATGTTAATGTTTAATAGAACAATTGCCCTTGCCGTTTTTTTTAGAGAATTTACGTCATTTTAGGACATAGTTTTCATTATTTTGGTATATAAATTAACCAATATTTTTTATGATTTTTTTACAGATTTGTTCGATATGACGTCACTTGAGAGTTTTAGACATTACAGATTACACTGATTGTGACGTATGATTGCTTATAAAAAAAGTGGTCTGTCTCTGTCTGTCTACTTATCTGTCATCCAGCTGTCAAATTAGTTGGAAGCAAATTATTATAAATTTATCTTGATAGCAAAGGACACATTTCTAAACAGCCATTTCTCAAGTGACGTCACATGAAGGCAAATTAAAGTAGCTGCTTTTTCGTAAAAATGTCCATCATCTTGAGGTTTTTTAGATCACAAGTTCTAAAATACGCCTTATTAAACCTTAACACACCTTAACATAATTTAATCTAAGCGAATTCTCATGTTACCAATAAACGTTTGATCAGAAACTAGGGTGAATCAGAATTAGCTAAGTCACGTTACATATACTATACAGGATGTTGGTTTAGTCCGAATCTTCCGTGTTACAGGTGTTAATTAAAATAAAAATACAAAATAAAATAAAGTTTATTAGTAAACACAAAGTAACAAAATCTCTTTAAATAGGGTTACAGAAGTTAAAAGAAGTTACAGAAGTTTAAAACGTTTTTCGGTGTACCTGTAACTAAACGAACTTGAAATGCGGGGTTCAACTAAAATACGCAATATTTAATCCATAAATAGCCGAAAAAATCAGGAAAATAATTGAAGATGTAGGTGCGCCTTGCATTATTTGTCCTAAAGGTATGGCCCCAGTAGTAATGGCGCATCGTCCTTTCATCCAAAATGTTACCCTGCATCCCCGTTTAAGATCGACTGTGCTATGGCCAAAATCGTGAATCGTGAATTTCTTTTTCTCAATAATTCAAGATACTAACTTTTTATTTCTTTGGTGTCAGTAAATATCTTGTACATTAACTCCCCTGCGACGGAAGCTGCGAATTAAAACGATACCTGTATATGACATAATGTATGTAATTAATGTAATTACGTAGGTATGAAGTTTTTGTTCAGTTGGAAATCAAAATATAACCTGTGAAAATATCTTTATGAATATAAACTTAGGTAAATTGGAAAAACATGGTTAGTTCTTAACTTACTTATAAAAAAATCTTGGGGAAATAAAATTACTCGAAATATCCAAATTAATTATAATATCAAGTATTATTATTGTAATTTTATTCATTATAAAGCTGGACGCCTGAGGGACCTCCTCCTCACTCCAAACATCTGACACCAACCTTGACGGAGAAGATCGGAATCCATCTGAATCGAGAGGCTCTTGTCCTTGTATCGATTGTTGTCTCGAATCAAGTTGAGTCCTTGTCGATCGAGACGTCAATTTATTACACAAATTACAGTTATTTATTTAATAACTTTCTAAGGAGTTTTAACCAATTTTTTTTTTGTTTTCCAAACTCTAAATATTGTTGGAAAAAAAATTTACAATTTCTAAATTTCTAAAGGGGGCGGGGGGTATCAGCCGTATCAGTGTTTCCGAGTGTGGAATGTCACTACAATGGTCAGCACTATGTCATCTTTTCACCGACCATTTTATCTCCCTACTTGATAGAGGTATGATGATGTATGATGTATGAACTCGACTGATGACGGCCTCACTGATGAGGCCGAAATATTTCGAAAAAATATAAAGTTTGTCTTTTTTTAACTAGTATAATTGCTTAAAACTACAAATAAAAAGCTTATATAGCTAAGGTTATATTTATTCATACTTGATAGAGGGTGAGTCTTATGGCCGTAGGTACATAAATATAATATATTCAAGGCTTGCAGGTTTATATACCTCAGTGTTTTCTTTCGACGTCAGTGAGGCGATATGTGAAAGTTTTAGCGTCCTTGTTACACCATATGCGAAAAAACTCTCAGTGCGAGAGGGACGGAACCGAGGAAAAGTAGCAAAAGTTCGCTTTTTTATTAATATAAAATATACTCAAGTTGCTATCAAAATTTGGTCCTAGATACCGTTAAAATCCATCTAATAAAATATAATAGCAGTCCATTTGTCATTCCAAATTGTCAAACCAGGCGAAAGAGTGTCGAAAAAGACCTCAATTCAATGAATATTTTTATCGAGCCGAATTTCTCCAATCGCGTTTTTGTTTAACACATCCCTTGAAAAGGTTTCAAAAATAATATACTATCATAAAATATCAAAAACAATACCTTCTTTACTGAAGTAGATATGCAAGTTCGTAAAGTGTCGATTTTTTTCCCGTAGCGCCCAAATAGAACGCACGTAAATTTCGAAAAGCTTATAGGTGCATCCTCGACCGGCATGATTTGAACGCGGGTCTCAAAATCTCGACTATTGATGCTTCCCAAAAATATAGAACTTTATATTCCATTTCTAATTTCTAATAAATACATGAATTTATTCATAATGTGGAAAAAAAACGTGAATTCTGGAATAAATATAATATCAATAATTGTTGTAGAAAAACTCTACAAAATGTCCCAAAACTAAATGTGTTACAAATCAATACTTAACAAGTTATTATTACAATCATGCTAGAATAAGTCAGCCAAACACTTGCTAGAATAAAAAAAATGATTAAAGAAAAGGCTGAAAAACATCTATTATATAAAATCGAAAAGCTAGAAATGGACAAACTTCATGGGAGAGAGCGAGATGGCGTTCTACAGACCTTTGTGTGCGCGTATCCCTCACACTAACGCCAAAATCGCGAAAAAAATGCTATTCGATTCCTTGGGTTGTGACAATGATAAATGGTATAAACAATATGGGTTTGGATACGTGATCGCTTAATGATTAAAGAATGAAATTGTAAAATCAAAATTTTCCGCGTTTAAGAAACGTCAGATCTGTATGGCTAGACATGCCATTCATACTGTGTTTGTTTGCAAAAACGTAACATCATACAACTTTAAACGCAAATTGAACATCATTCCAAAGAATTAGTTTTATATTAATTAATTAATTCCAGTGATTATCTCCTACATCCAACGTCACTCATAAACATCTCTATGATACTCTCTATGATTCAAGTGCTTAATTTTTTTTTCATGATAATTATTATATTTTAAACGCGGGCAGAGCTGCGGGCACGTCTATTGTAAAATAAAAAGTAAAAAAGTCAGTGGCTTCTAGTCACTCACAGTCAACGGTACATTATACATGAAGGCATCAAAATGGAATCCTAATTCAACACCTGCAAAACAGTAACAGAAGACGGCTACATTATTCAGTCCTCAATACTCCGGAGCAGCAATCTCGCGTCATTATCTCGGAAGTGGCCCGACCTTGCACGATGCCACATTCGATAACTCAACTATTCGATAATCGAACTTCGCTATTGCACTGCGGTTTCGGAATCGAAGTCTAACGGTACCCACTGTATCGGTAGAAACGGTACACAGATTTTCACAACTCTAGACATGACGCGACTCACCTCGAATTTGCCTACGTAATGGTTGTCTCCGAGAGACAGGGATTGACGAGGGTGAAAGAAGAAAGTAATTAATCATTGCATTAAAAATGAAAGGGACGAGAAATTATCAGGGTCTTTATTCAATTTAATGGAAACAAGTTACAAAAGGAAGCAGTGGAAAGATAAGTTTAAGATTTAGCTGCGTTCATAAACTTGGTCCCTTTTGCACGCGTAGTAAATTGTATACGCTATCCTGCTGTCGGTACTAGAACCTGACGAAATTGTAAATTTATGAATGCCACTTGGAAGCTTGATCCAGTGAATTAACTGAAGTTTCTGATTTGAGAAAATCTCGTTAAGTTATGCTTAAACTATAAATCAGCCAATCAATTTCATACGTAAGCACTACTTAAGGCGATATGCGAAAAAAATACGGGTGTTTCTTTTCTGTGTATTTCATGAAATACACGGAAAATTTTAATAAATTTCTGGTATTGCATGCATTTTATTATTCTATGCATTTCGACTATATAATCTAGGGTTTTGAAATTGGAAATCATGTTTGTATACATTTTCCTCGATAGAAATAATTGTTGAAATGAGGTCTTCAAACACACTTTTCTCTTCGTTTGACGAATAGGAACCATATACAGAACTGAAACATATTTTATTAGGTGTGTTTTAACAATATCTAGAGAATTGATATTTGAAATTTTGCTAGCTATTTTAGTTTTTTTATAAAAATTGTAAAACTAACATTTTTCGCTTTCGCCCTGAATCCACCCTTCTCGCACTGAGCGTGTTTTCGCTTGGAGTGACAGTGATAAAAATAAAATTCGCATAGCCCCTTAACTTGAAATTCTCAAATGTGAAATCGGGAGTTAATTTGTCTATACTATTTATTTACATTTAATTATGTTTAAAACTACAGCAAACTTAATCCTAAGAAAAAATATATATTGTGAGCAAATGCTTTTATTTATGTTTATTGAACAAATTACACAAATTACATTTACAACAAAGCATAACTATCTGATGTAAACCACAAAGGTTTATCTGCAGATAGTGAGTTCTACATTAACACGTTTTAAATAAGTTACATTAGCTTACTATTTACCTAGGTATATTACAGAATGTAGCTGAAGTCATTATATTTTAGAATAAAATTATTTTTATTAAAATACCATTTTCGCAACTCTCTTAGAAGGCTATTTATGATTTTTGGTATGGGCTGAACACGTTATTATATTTAGGTAAATTAAAGGTTTTGCGTCGTTACGCGCAAGCCTCCATACAAACGCTGTCACCACATTCTGGGGTGCCAATGGAATATTATTATAATATTTTAGGCTGAATCCATTAAAATTATCTAGATCTATGTTTAAGTCGAACTAAAAGCCGTGAAATTTGAGCAATATCTTAACCACGAACTCCTTAAATACGTAAATATAACGGTTTTTTACAAAAAGTGTGGGAGAATGTGCTTTTATTGTTTTAAATAAATTCAAAAAATTAATACGAGTCAAACATCGAAAATGTAATCTAGATTAATAATAACCAAAAATAATGTTTGAAAACATCGACAGTCCTGCCAAAATGTGGTTTCTCCTAAAACAAATTTTCAATTTTTCATGGAGTTTACACCTTATAAGAAAATGCGAAATGAAACAGCATGACATTTGGCCACACCCACAACTTAGTTGGTCGCGTCATGACGACCATCCTGTATTTTTATTTCGGTACAAACCTCGTTCGTATGAAAAGAATAAGAGCCAAGTCTAAAACACTAGTACGAGTACTTTGAGCACACAACAATGAACAAACCGATCTGTTTCCCATTACCGACTCTATGCCCCACTCAGCTGTACCTCGGATGGATAACTGTACTCGTTACTTGCGCAGTGTCATGTCTCCGTGTCAGGGAGATGTGATAAGCCGAAACGGGCACCGATGTAGTCCGCCCGGGATAAGCCCAAACGGGATACATTCTAGCCTGACTGGGATTTATGGGGCTTTCTGATAAGACCCTGGTGGACATGGCGTGGGGCCATGGTGCGAACTATAGCTAGATTTTAAGCACTGTTGTTAAGCTGTTGTTGTCCGTGGGCCAAGCTTTCTGAAATATTGATGTTTTTCTTGGTGGTCTACTCTACAAACTACATAGGCCAATAATATAACGCTTTTCTTGTCCGATTTTTTTTTTTAATATTTCTTGTAGATATTTATTTGTGTGCTGAATTCTGAATCTGAACTCAGCATTTTCTGACAGATTGTATTAAAAAATTGCGATTTTTTATACTTTAATCGGGGCTCCACATATAGATTTATATATATATATATGATTTATAATATAAATATAAATATAGATTTATATATATATATATATTATATATATATATAGAAGTTCGCATATTGTGCAGGGCAACTACGGAACCCTACACTGCGCGTGGCCCGACACGCACTTGGCCGGTTTTTATTTAATAACTCAACAAAGTCACACACGCTTTTTCATAGAAAAATTAAAGAATTGACAGATTTATTTCAAATTTAAAGCAAATTCAACAAAAAATAAAACGTGACAGAAAATTTCTGGACAGTGTGTGTATTAAAAATAATAACAAAACAATCGTTTACGCCCAAAAAAACTAATTTTTACATGTTATAGATGGACTTCGCATATTAAAATGTTTGATAATATTAATTCCGGGAATTTTTTAATACAAAACTAATATTCTATCTACTTATGATAATGTATCTAATATTCACTCTGCTACTTCTGATAAAAAAATCATACAGTCCAGTGTCTACACCGCTACATGTACAAAAAACCGGCCAAGTGCGAGTCAGACTCGCGTACCTAGGGTTCTGTATTGTGGATGGTAAATTTAATTTTGTATTTTTTTTCAACTGCTTTATTTTTCCTGTAATCTTTACGTAAACATTTCATATTTTTCGGTCAACCAGTTTCGGAGATAAGGGGGCGGGACATACATATTTTTGTGGTTTTTTAAAGATTTCTAGAAACCAATGTAGTAAAATTATATAGGTACTCGTATTTTTACAATCAACTATCTAATATCTACAATTTGATACCCATATTGTATTTTTAGGATAGGTATTTTTTATTTTTCTCACTTTTGTTTATGAAATATGTTGAACTATTTCAAAAGTTTTACACTATGATATTTGGGCAAATTAATGCTATTTTGTGCCAAATTTCATGTCTTTATCTTTAACGGTGCTAAAGTTATGAGGTTGTGACATACGGACGGACGGACGGACGGACGGACAACGGAGTCTCACCATAAAGGTTCCTTTTACCTTTTAAGTACTACGGAACCCTAAAAAGGCTTAAAGGATTTATCTATTAGTTAGATAAAAGTCTAATGACATTTTAATCCTCCATAAAGTGTATCTTATATACATTAGAATAACATCGATAATATAATAATTATTAATATACATATAAGTGTACAATAAACACTCAAACTTAAGATATACGACGTAATAAATTCCTGAAGTGATAATGGACATTATATTATTTAACTATGTATGTATGTATGTATTAACAAAATTATTATTATTTAATTATTTATTGGACTATGTCTCTACATTTTTAAAGCCCAGTGTTGATAATCGTACTTTGAAAATAAAAATACCATTGTTGTAACTAATGTTACTCGAGAATAACTGATTCATTGGTGTGCAACTGAATGACTTAACTGAATGATAATAATTATTTATTTTTTATTAAAATCACTTGTACAGTAGTTTCACTTTTTATATAGATATTTGTTCTCATAAATTTTGTTCTTCTAAGTTTTTTTCTGATTGATTTCTAGTTTGTAATGCACTCTAATAATAAAATTAGTATGGTAGTAGTAGTTCGATTGAGTTTAACCTATAAGTTGCGCTAATAAGAAAACTCATGAACCTTCAAACTGTTTACTCCTGCATCCGCGCTTATTCATCAACTCTACAAGAAAGCCGAGTTATGCCTCTATCTATGGGTTGTTATGAGTTATTTCCCAGACTAGACAGGCCGGAGGGCGTCGCTCCCAGCCCTGCGAGGGCGGCACTCAGCACCAAATTGTGCCCCAACTAGCTCTTCCGCCGGCTGATTGCATCTCGCGGCCCGCTTCCGCTGTCGCTCCTGTCTGTTTGGGTTCTCTATGTTTACACGTTTATAGAGGAAGGAAGGGCTTGATTTGGTTTTTTATTTGTGTGAATATAAGATATTCTATGAATATGTATGAGGTGTGCAGTTTATACAAGTTGCGGAAGCCAACTACGAACAACTTTCCGTGAAAAAAATTGAGAAATCGAAAAATATATCTGTAATTTCATATATTTCGTTCGGGTAGCTATATAAATTTTCTATGGAACACTTGATTTATTTTTCGCGATTCGGCTGTTGGCTCCACAGTAAAAGTTGTTTGTATGGACGAGTACAATCGCCAGTTTCCGGCTTCCGCAGCATCTTAACACCCAGTATTGCTAATTTTGAAAAAAGTTTGTATAGGCAGTGTCATTCACCTCTAACATTAACAATATACAAGGTGAATTCGTGAACATCGTCCAAATTCATACTTGAGCCTTGTTAAGTGATCAGTATCATGAACCAATAACGATTTTTGTAAAATTCATAAAATGAAATTTCGACTCCCCATAGTGATTCACTTAGGACTGCGAGTGAATTACTATGGGAAGTCGAAATTTCATTATACGAAATTCACAATTATTGTTATCGATTTATGATGCTGTGGGTCTACCGCGTAATTCTGATTTTCATCAACATCAACTTGAGTTTGAAATTTTAAGTGCGTGCGACGACGCCCGCCTAACATGCCATCTCTTTCGCACGCACGTCAAATTTAAATCTCAAGTTGATGTTGATGAAAATCAGAATTACGCGGTAGACCCGCTGAACTTACCAAGCTTCCAGTATGAATTTGGACGATGATCAAAAAGTCACCTTTTTGCTGAAATAATTGCTGAATAGGGCAGCTTTTTGAAGCAGTCTCGTTTTTTCTGTAATTCTTAATAAACATGATTTCACCAATAATTTTGGTATCTCCTGTCGAAACTTGACACGTGGTATATTCTGCAAATATTTACATTGCATCACCATCGTACACTAATATCAGCTCAGCAATATAATAAACTAATTCAGAGCACACAAAAAGCCCACCCAAGGATGTAGTAGCCGTTCTAAGGGCATTCCAAACCGAGGTGTTATGAAGGTAACTATTTCTGACCTAGGCGACTAATGACTTTACTTTTCGCTTGCAGTCGATGTAAATTTTACACGTAAAAAATTTAATGTGTTATAAACTTATAAATTAAGATGATGATGATTCGATACATATTATATTATCTATACTAATAATAAAATAAAAAAGTCATGTCTGTAAGTACATGGATTATTTTTTCTAAATTTTCAATGAAATGGGTTATTGGTATTGTGTTGAAGCCAAAACTACTTGAATAAAAACAGGCGGAGCCGCGGGCGAAAGACGAATAATCAATAACATTATTTAGCTCTCAACTATAGTTTGAGCTCTTTTAATTTTGCAAATTTAAGAGCCGTTTAGCAGCCGGATTGCGAAAACCCGCCTTTTTCTAATTGAAAAAATCTTTATTGACGCATAAAAAAAAAAAATACAAGTACACAGAATAATTGTAACTCTGGCCATTAGGGTAGGCTGGAACCTGAATTCCAACGGCCAGCGCTCTCCGTATAAGTTACATAAATTCATAATACATAATACATAAATTCAAAATTCACTAGATAGTTCTTCGACAAAACCTTATTAATTACCTATGTATTATGTATGCTGCCATCGCAAAGTTTCCTTTGGTTTCTGTAAATAAGTATTTTAAAGTTATAAATTTTAAAATTCTAATATACAGAAATTTTATACTCATAAACACAAGGAAAATCACAATAGAGTTATTATCGATAGGTATATATTTTGGCCCACTTTGGGGCCGGCATCTGTCAAAAATAACTCAATTGTGATTTTCCTTGTGTTTAATATGAGTATAAAATTAAATGAAAAGCTAAAATAGGCAAATATAAATATTTATTACTAATATACAGACCACCAACGGAAATTTTGCAATTTACGCAATACATAGGTAATAAGGTTTTGTTGAATAACTATTGAACAAGTTTTGAATTTAAGTGTTCTGTTTCGATTAATTAGAAAAAGGCGGTTTTTCACAATCTGGCTGCTAAACGGCTATTAAAAGAAATAGTAACAAATGTATTCATGCAATATTTGAAATCTAAACTTTGAAACGTTTATATTTGGATTAAGTTGATGCGACAAGCAATTACAAAGTTAATCGTTTTAGAAACTGTCATCAAAGTTAAATTGTTTCTGTCTTTTTAAATCGTAAAAAACTTGATATACAGCTAAGACGAAGACAGTCGTCATATAAAATCTTGGACGAATAAACCAGTATAAAACCCATCCCCCTTCTAATTCCAATAGTAGTTTATGCTACAAGGGCGCAAAGGAATAAATTACGAGGACGATTTATTCTTCTTACGCCTGTGTATCATACTACGTTTTTCAATGCATAGTGCGAGGAAATAAAACAAATATAATCTTGTGAACTTTAAATTATAATTGGCTCAAAAGGAAAACCACAACAGTGGAAAAAAAAGTATAACATCTATCGTACACAGGAAAGGCTGCAGGTTAGCCAACCATTGCAAACAAATTAAAAAAATAATAATAATAAAGCCCTAGGGCAAAATAATCGACTTTCTGTTCGGTTTTGATGCATAAAAAGTGGGTCTTTACCAGCACATGCATTGAAAAATAATAAATAAAACCTTTTGAAATCGTGAGTTTTCTGAGCGGCCCACTTCCTCTGAGCAGGATAGACGAACTTTGTTGGTTAGCTTTTCTACTATACTAAAATTTCATTTTACCAACGTTTGATTTCTTCGGCGACAGGGGGGGGAGCGGCGGCGGGGCGGCTGAATATTTTTATCGATATAATTATCAATAATAGAAAAATCGATAAACTTTATCGATAAATTTTAATATCGATATATTTTTTTATCGATATTTTAGTCCCTGCGGCTGATTCGGGCCATGCGCGTGCGGCGGCGGCGGTTCCGTGACCATCGCGGATAAAGCTCGTGTCTCTCTAAATTGGACTCATTGTTGAATTACAAAGAAACCTGCAACCTGCCGGCTTTTAATGGAGGAAGTCATTTCGCTATTTGATTAGGGAATTATCTTTATAGAAGTTGTTTTTTTTGTTTCAAGTATTTGATTGGTAATTTTATTTATAAAGTGACAACTTCGAGTTGTTCAATAAAATAAACACAGCTTGAGACATCTATATTTGCTATAATGAATAGCACAGGGCGGACTATAGTAGCCCATAGGCTTATAATCTGCGAACTATAGTGATGGTTTGATCTTTCAGAACAATCAAATTGGACCTTCTAATTTGGCCAATTAGTTTTATTGTAATATATTAACAAGCGACCTTTGTTTATAAAGTTAAGTAGATATTAGTGTCGATTCAGTGTAACATGACTTAACTTATTTGACATGACTAAATTTATTTTAAGCGCGTTCTGTCCTTGTCTTTTCGATAGAGAAAGAAAAAGGCAGGACGCTTCAAAATAAGGTTAGCCCTGTTAAATAAGTTAAGATAAGTTGTGTTACACCGAATCAACACAATTCACATATTATTTAACATTTATAAAAGCTACCGCTATCCTTATTTTGCTTAGTTTTTTTAGTGAGTTTTGCTAAATTGTTGCCTGGTAGATACATAATTCATTTAATTATCGTGCTACACGTTTCTGGGTTTCTTTATGTACCTCTATGACATCATAATGAAGTAATCGTTGATCATGATTCTAGAACAAGTTAGTAAAGCGTGATGCATTTATACTCAGAATTTATATTTAAATCGAAGGTATCAAGAAAAGGTGTAATTCGGTCGTTTTTTTTAACTTCAATGTGCAATTTATATCTTCTTTTGGAACAAATGGATCAGTTTAGGTATGTAATTTCAATAATACATAGTTTGGTGCTTTTAAACTGAAATTACAAGTATTTTAGTACTTCAGGTTGTGACGTAATCATATTAAGTTGAATGTCGAATCCTTGTCAGACTTAAAGATGCGTTCAAGAAATATATTTTTCATAAATATTATTTAGAGTGCATTACAAACTAGAAAATATCAATCAGAAACAAATCCAAAGACAAGAATTTGAAAAAATTCCCCGGGCCAGGATTCGAACCTGCGACCTCTTGTTATCAAGACAAGCGCGCTACCAATTGCGCCACCGAGGTTCCTATAGACCGGCGAATTCTTCCATCATACTTGAAAATTGATCATATTATATAGGTTCGAATCCGGTCCGGGGAATTTTTTCAAATTCTTGTCTTTGGATTTGTTTCTGATTGATATTTTCTAGTTTGTAATGCACTCTAAATAATATTTAGAGTATTCATAGCGATGGATTTCGCAAAATAAACATTATCTATATTTTTCGTGTTGAAATGTGTGACGATGACGTAAAGAAATTATTAAACATAGTATATAATTATTACTTAGGTACCTCAACTAAAATCAAATTATATTTGATATTAACTAAACAAATTACGTTAAATTTTGTTTTGGTATTTGGTGCATTTTATGCATTTCCGTATGAAAAATTGGTAAATGTTGAAAAGCTCCGTTGCCAGCTCCGTCGTCGGGACACGGGACACAGGGGCCTGATATCGGGATATCCCAATTAAATCGGGACAGTTGGCAACCCTATCTGTCAAGCTCTAGCGTACTATCGGGGAAAATTACACAGACACACTTAATAGTACGGTCGTCAAACTGTGGGTCCAATTTGTGACCAAATTACGGCGATAGGGTTCGCCACCGATCATGCTGGGACGTAATAATCGTCGGTGAAACGTGGGTGGACTGTGACTTGCATTTCAATGAATGATCAGAACCACCTCTGACACCGGGATTCATAACGTGACGATTTGTCGTCAAAGACTAACGCTCATGACCTTAGAGTATACATTTATACTCTAAAGTTATAATAGAGTAAACATACATCGAGTCACACACACAGATGCGTGCTCTACACGCCATCTAAGCGAAGTTCGGAGGAGTCTCCACACAAATAAAATAACTGTTTATATTACTTATAGCACTGGGCGCCCTTTGGCGAAAATAACTTCATAGTGCTTCCGTTTTACGGAGAATTCTAGTATCGGAGCACACATATTCGAATTTATTATTATGTGCTAAGTTGTTAGTTTAACAGTCTAAGAAAGAATCTGTTTATGTGTCGGAAACCTGCTTTGGGTATTATTAGTCCCAAATTTTTTTTTTCTCTATTTTTGTATTTTACTAACTCTAGGATAGGCCTAATTAAGTTTTTTCTGTAATAATAACCATTTAGTAGATAAATAAATAAATAAAAATAAATAAATCTCGGCGCGGGGGGCGCGTGTAGAGCACGCGTCTGCATGTGTGGGTTCGAATCTGGGCGCTTGCATTACATTTAAAATTTGTTAGCTACTTGAGAATAATGAATGTAATTTTTATTAGGCAAGCCTGTACCACAAAATAAAATAGATACTACCAGAAGGCCGACTCCATACAACGAGTGAAAACAGACGCACACATGCATAGACGCGTACGTATGATGATCTCGGCAGATTTCGTATTGGCATTCGACTAGGGCTGCCATCCGTCCGGGTTTTCCCGGATTTGTCCTAGTTTGGAGGGCGTCCGGGGGCCGTCCGGGGAGGATTTGCAAAAAGATCCGGGTAAAACCCGGACACTATATGTATACCACAATTAATTGAAGGATAATCAATAAATAAAAACAAATCTAAGCAAATAATTCATTCGTTCGTAAACCGCATCGAAGCCAACTCCAGCGCGGCAATATAACATATTTATTGTTTAATGAATAATTATTAATGTTGAATGAAAAATATTTAATGAATAAAATGTTAAATAAAAATTTCTTTTTTTTTTTGTTTTAAGCGTGTCCGGGGAAAAACCGCAATTTTACCTAAATGTCCGGGGCTTTTGAAGTTTTTGTCCTCTGTCGGCAATTTAGATGATGGCAGCCCTACATTCGACTGACTTCATCCGAGATCGTCGTACGTACGCGTCTATACGACCTATGCGTGCGTGCGCCTGTTTTCGCTAGTTATGCGGAGTGAACCTTCTGTAAGTGGTTATTTTGTGCCTGTCCTAAGATTCACTACTCGATATATTTTTACTCTGCTCATGATGACCGCACCCTGGACTGACAACACGGTAACATGATAATCAGGGTTCAGTCCTGGGCTAAGCTCTTGTTATCAAGGTGACAAGTGTAGCGTCGCGGATTAGTCCGACGTGACTCGCTTCTCTTTCTTTGCTAACGATGCTGTCATTTACTGGGCGTTCATTGATGATTGCCGTCCCGTTTACTGGTACAGTGTTAATGCGAACAAGTTTAAACTAGATATATATAAGAATAATGCCTATTGCATGGCCTCAGACCCGTCTTCTTAGATGACGTGAATTGTAAATGTTTTGCTATAAGCTTAACTTAAGTTTGGCACCAGATTTCTATGTAAGGGTTTTGGCCCAAGCGCGTAATATTAACGGTGCAAAGTGGCTCTTTTGTGCATCTTCAATCCGCAGCACAACACCATTGGTGAGCTTCCATGTTTCATGATGTCTTAGATCACATTCTTTGATGATTTCATGAAAAGTTAAAA
Organism: Ypsolopha sequella; assembly: GCA_934047225.1. Lineage (NCBI taxonomy): Eukaryota > Metazoa > Arthropoda > Insecta > Lepidoptera > Ypsolophidae > Ypsolopha > Ypsolopha sequella. The sequence goes on from OW203985.1 coordinate 5,925,644, forward strand.
TGATCTGCTATAGACTTTGAACTGATCGCAAAGATAGAGTGAAAGTGTTAAAAAAACCGGCCAAGTACGAGTCGGACTCGCGCACGAAGTGTTCCGTACCATTATCTATAAAAACGGCAAAAAAATCACGTTTGTGATTGGCAGCCCCATTAAATATTTAATTCATTATATTTCTTAGTATTTGTCGTTATAGCGACAACAGATATACCATCATCTGTAAAAATTTCAACTGTCTAACTATCACGGTTTATGAAATACAGCCTGGTCACAGACGGACAGACAGACGGACAGCGGAGTCTTAGTAATAGGTTTCCGTTGGTTACCCTTTGGGTACGGAACCCTAAAAACATTGTTTGACGGAAAACCGGTTATCGAATGAACACCCAGTTAAGCCGTGTGACATAGAGAATAATCGTCAGAACTGGGGCTAATGGCGATCGCGTGGAAGCTAATGGACGAATTTGTGGTGATATTGAAATAGTTTTTGGCAATTATTTTGAATGAATTTGTCGTTTAGGTCATAATGATCATGATAAAAATGTTGCAAAACAAACAGGAAGACTGATTCAGTTGTGTATTTTTAATAACTTGGGAACAGTGTACCATTCTATTAGAAATAGCTGACGCAAACAGAAAGTCATTTAAGACCCGTTTAGCAGCCGGATTGTGAAAAACTAGCCTTTTTCTAATTAATCAAAACTGGATACTTATATTCAAAATTTATAGTTATGCAACAAAACCTTATTACCTGTGTATTGTGTATTCTGCCATAGGAAAGTTTCCATTGGCTTCTGTAAATTTGAATTTTAAAATTTGAATTTACACAAAACAAATGGTACATTTGCGATGACAGTTTATACAAAACATAGGTGATAAGGTTTTGTTGAGGAGCTATTGAGTAAATTTTGAATGTAAGTTTTCTGTTTCGATTAATTAGAAAAAGGCGGGTTTTTCGCAATCTGGCTGCTAAACCGCTCCTAAACATGTTTATCAACGAAAAAAAAAAGCTTTTTTTACCGTTTTATTATATATATATACTAGCTTTTGCCCGCGGCTTCGCACGCGTTGATTAAGTTTTTGTATAGTCGTATCGAAACTGTAAATATTTTTAGTTTTAGTACTTGACTGACTTTGATTTGGAGTATTTAAAGTAATCCTTTTTTGAATTAATCCTCTGCTAAAAGGTCTTTGGCGAGACCGAAAGCCATGCCGCGTTTCCAAACGAAAATTTTTTTTTGGTTACTGTTTCATATAAAGTAGCGTGTGTCTTATTTCAGGTCTAGAACTACATTTAAAGCAGTTTCAGCCCTATCAGTTCGGGAGGTGCGGTGTGAAGATGTGTATCACTTTTCTATAGGAACTTGACACCCAATTGCCTCTGAACTGATTAATGGGATAAAAAGTGGTCTACTATGTCCTATTCCAGGTCTAGAACTACATTTGTGCAAAGCTGAGCCTAATCGGTTTAGTAGGTATGGCGTGAAGGAGTAACAGTACATCACTTTTCTATAGGAACTTGACAACCCATTGCCATCCTATGGGAACTATTTTATCGGATATAAAATAGCTTTTGTCTTATTCCAGGTTTAGAACAACATTTGTGCAAAGTTTCAACTCAATCGGTTCATCAGTTACGGCGTGAAAGAGTAACAAACATATCAACTTTATACAACTTTAACAACTTTATATCCATCCCAACTTTCACATTTATAATATTAGTTGGATGTACCTTACATGAGAAGAGTGCATCCGCAAGACGAAAGAACATGAACTCATCCCTTAAATTTTTATGGACATCAAAACACTCATTTTCTATTCCTTTTATTGGATTTAGAAAGTACTTGCGAAACACACTCCTAATACTTGCAATATTTGTGAGATACATACATTATGTCACTTCTAATTATATAGCCAAAAATACATACTGAAGACTTAGTAAGTGGTCAGTGACCCTTTTTGAGAAAAAAACACAACAAAAACAATAGGTTTCCTATACTAATTGACTGGGAGTTATTCTTAAATTAGTATAGGGCACAAATTTTATTTTTTGTTTTTCGCTAAAAGGGTCATTATACGGACGGACAGTTTAAATAACAAATTTAGTCATTTTACTTTGAAAATGAAGGAATTTCCAAAAACAACTTTATCCCCCTTTTCACCCCTTCGGGGTTGGAATTATCACAAACGCTGAGACACATATAAAGTAATTTTCAATTGTCAGTCTAAAGACAAAATTTAAAGATCCTAACTTCGAAACAGACGAACTTTATAATAAAGAACTTTCATACAAACTTTCATTTTTTTTTACCGTCATCTAGACCTCGCCGAGCCCTTTTCTTAGAGTACCATGAACATGGGTCTAGCATCAGCCGTTCGGGAGATATGGGCATGTAAAGTTTTGACACTTTCGGCCGACAGATCGCGTCGAGACCTTTTCCTAGACACCCATCAACATGGGTCTAACTCCAGCCGATTGGGAGATACAGCCCGTCAAAATTTTGACATAAAAAATAAAAGGTTTGGGCTGTGCGTTGATATGTCAGTCAGTCAGTCAGTCAGTCAGTCAGGTTCTTCTTTTATATATGTATTTAGAAGAAGATATATATACAAGGTGAATTTGTAAACATCGTCCAAATTCATACTTGAGCCTTGGTAAGTGATCAGCATCATGAACCAATAACGATTTTTGTAAAATTCATAAAATGAAATTTCGACTCCCCATAGTGATTCACTCAGGACGGGGAGTGAATTACTATGGAAAGTCGAAATTTCATTATACGAATTTCACAAAAATTGTTATCGATCCCTGATGCTGATCACTTACCAAGCCGCCAGTATGAATTTGGACGATGATCAAAAAGTCACCAATATTGTAGTAGAAATTAAATAAAAAAGAAAATTTTCGATATATATTTCGATCCACCACCCACCCCCTCAGTCGAAAAAAAAAAGATATATAAACATTTTTGAACATTTTCTGCATGTTTCTGTCAGTTAATCCTTCGTTAAAAAGACGTACCAGAAGTGACGTACAAGTTCTGAACAGGCCCCTCTATACGAGATACGAACAAAGACGCAGGCAAAACATACATAGACGTTTGGAACATTCAGCTTGGAATTTAATTTTAAAGATAAAAGAAAGAATAAATAATGCTGAATGCCTTTGCAACAGTTTCAAACTTATTGTAAACTTATTTAATTCTGTAATTTCAAAGCAAAACTCTGTTAAAATCCGAAACTTCATCAAAGAGCAAGACCTACGTCAGTCAGTACAAACAAAAAAAGACCGGACTGCTATTCTCGCACGTGCGGAAAAAACAATTTCAGGTGATTTTAAAAGGAATTTTCTGCGACTAAGTATTAATTTTTCTAATGAAAAACCTGTTATGAGCATTCCTTATGTTCCATAGCTTTTATTCGATGGAGCTTAGTCACTCGACTTTACATTGCATGGCATTTCTCATACTGTACACCCAGACCAAATAATTCAAGATGGAGCGCTGTAAACATTGAAGTGAGGCCGGTTTTGTAAACATGTTTGCACTTAGTGAGTGTTGCCGTGCAGTAAGAATTGAGACAGATTGCGCATGTATGAGTTTCAAGACGTATACCAACACGAAACTGTCTCACTTTTGGCCTGCTTCACCCGTTACAAGGACTGCGGTCTGCCTTGATTTTTTTTTCGTCTGACACTGTAAACAAAATTCGAACGACTGATATTGCGATTGAAAAATAATGCCAGAATAGCCATCCTGTACCTATAGCAGATATTCTCATTCGTGCAGCCATCGATCAGCCGAATTTATACCTTGTCGAAAAGTGGTAAGATTCAAATTGGCACGCAGTATATTCGCAGGCTCTATGAAAACCTATTACGTCATAGTTCGAGACAATGTCAAGGTGAAACATAATATAAATAACGCTGTTTTGTTTAGTTCACGTGTTAGTTTAGTCATGCATGTGATGTTGACAAGTGTTCTAATGAGGATGACACTTTTAAGATTATTTATGAAAACACTTGTACGTACATAGTACACACAAACGGAAATATTCGTTCCATGGGTGGAATTATCCATGCAAAATATACTGGTGGACATAAAAATCGACTCAAACATTGTTGTCCTACATTCAAGGGAATAACCCAATCATACAAACGTAAACATATGAAATATATATAATTTTAAAGGTATAGGCCTCCACCTTTGAATAAATGCATTTTGGTTTAAAAGTATTCGCTATACAGGACGTGAAATTCATTTAATTAATTAAAAACTTATTAAGTCAATGAAGAACCGGCTGCAAGCAGTTATAAGGGCTAGAGGGGGGAACACGAAGTACTAATGTTAAACTTAATTAATGAATAAATGAATGATTTTGTAAAAGAAGGTTTTTTTTTTAAATTTTTCGCTATTTGATTATTTCAATATTTATTAATTCATCACTTTAAAAAAAAATTACAGCCTGTTTCGCAGATACTTTAAGACAAAAATGCATTAAATCAAAGGTGGACGCCTATACCTTTAAAATGATATGTTATATATTTCATATGTTTATGTTTGTATGATTGGGTTATTTCCTTAAATATAGAACAACAATGCTTGAGTCGATTTTTATGTCCACCAGTGTAGAATACGGGTAATTTACGCTCCTTATTCTAAGCTTGCGTCTTGTTCTTAGTTTTGTTTTTTGCAAATTGTTTATCATGTTAGTTCCTAGTGTAAAATTATATATATTTATTATTTAGCATAGTGAAATACGTTATTGGCACTATTAGTTGATGTAATATTTAGTTAATGTTTACTGTATTTGCTAAGGATTTTTGTTCATAAATAAAATAAAATACAAATGACACTACCCAGAGACAGACCACTTTTTTATAAGCAATCACAAATCACAATCAGTATAATGCCTTAAATGACGTCAAATCTGCAAATTTTTAAAAATATAGAATAATAATGATCGAATTGTACACCATTATAATGAAAACTACGAAATAAAATGGCGCATTTTCTGTGAAAACCTTAGGGCTATGGGAATTCACAATAGAGTTTTTAGTTACCTTGTTTCTGATCGCTTACGGAGTCTCAGGTATGAATTTGATTACAATCCACTCCGACCGTTTTCGGTCATGGCGACCACTTCGACTCCTATAATCGGTTGGTACGACGCTGATGAGCCCGAAGATGGCTAACATTGGCTACATGTTCCTAGTAAACCTCCGTGCGCACTGAGCGCACGTGAGTGTACCGTCCACATAATTAAAGTGAATAGCCGCAGGGTGGTCGGGCTTTTAAGTTTGGTGTCAAGGCCAGTTTTGCGCTGTTCCTCCATCCATCCATCCATCAGCCCGTATTCGTCTACTGCTGGACATAGGCCTCCCCCATATTACACCACTCTTAGTGGTCCTCAGTCATCTTCATCCAGCCGCCACCCGCAACGTCCTACCCGCTGTTCCTCAAAATCGTGTTATTGCCTCTCTCTGTACAGTACTCCCAAAGATATATTACGTATAGAAATCTATAGCCGAGCGACCGGACGTATCACGTGGCCTTATTGATTGTATAGAAAGTGTAAGGAAATACGAACTTTGCCGTACAGTGGCGAAGATTTGTATGCGCATTATTACTTTGGGAGTACTGTACAAGCCCGCGCCCTTCAGGGCGCTGTGTTGCCCATCCTTCTCATTCAGAATTTGTGATTATAATCGAGGGCATCAAGCTGAAAGGGCGTATCTACAAAAATATAAAAGTATCGTCTAGTTCAGGGCTTTCCAAAGTGTGCGTCGCGACGCCCAGGGGCGTCGCGGTATTATCCCAGGGGCGTCGAGAAGTTTCGGGCGTTTCGACAGAAGAAGAAGAACAATTAATAGAATTGTCCTGTGACTTCAGCCTTACGACAAAGACAACTGCTTAAATTTTGGAGCTCAGTTTATCACGAATATCATGCCATCAGATCAGTACTGCAGCATTGGTGGATCTATTACCATTTGCGACATCGTACTTTTGCGAAACAGGCTTTTCTGCAGTTGCAGCAATAAAGAACAAGTACAGGTCGCAAACAAATGTAGGGAAAGATAATTGAGAGTGGCAATTTCCAAATTTCAGCCCCGTTTTGAGAAGCCATTCTCAGAAAAGCAAGCACATTCTTTTCATTAGTAGCCAGCCCAGAAAGAAAAATAAATATCTCTTTTCATTTTTAGTCTTATGTTTTTTTTGCCCTCAGTTACTATTAAAAATTATAAATGTTATTTGGAGCTTTTTTATAACTTGTTCATAGGCTAGAACTACACGCAGTAGGTACTTTTTGGCCCGAGATGGGAGGCGAAAGAAGGGAGGGGGGGGCGTCGCAAAAAAATGGCAAACTCCCAACCAAGGGCGGCACAGTAAAAATAAATTTGGGAAGTCGTGGTCTAGTTATTTATAAATATTTTCTTTAATTATAAATACGCCTTTTTTGTATCGTAGACTTAGGCATAATAGTACCAATAACCAGTGGAACAACCGTTACTTTTTCAGTACACCATAGAGCTAATAAATTTGGAGATTCACCCAAAAACGTCGGAATTTTCGGAATTCAGAAAATCGGTAGATACGCCTTTTCAGTTTGATGCTCTCAAATTATAAAATCAATGTCACCTTTGTTAGTCCTTGAGATAGTGTTTTACGACACATTATTAGCATCATCATAATATGGCTACAAAAACATCACTTAACCAACAATCCGCAGTATAATTCCCTCATTTGTCGTGGATTTCCTGGCAATTGTGCAAATTGGCCGCCGCTCACCGTTTCAGCAGCCAGTTCGCGAAACGACCAGGCAATTAGCGGATATCACCGGGATGGCTAACCTGCCTCTCATACTGCGATGATGCTGGCTTACGTGGTTAAAAGAAGTCATATTCTAAAGAATTCATTGATTCTGGCTCCCAGTTTTTTTTTAGCAAAGGAATTAATTAACTTCGCATAACATTTATTTGTTTATTTATTTGATAAAAGACAAAACAGAATTAGATACAATATTTTGGCATTGTTGGCACTTGGTGGAATTTATAAAACATTGAATACATTAGTTTAGGTATATCTATTCCCTTAATATTGTCACAGATTACATAAAAAGATAAAAATTAAGCAGATGAAGAAAGTAATATGACAATGTTTGATGACAATATTGGATTTAAACTAATTAAAAAAAAAAAAATCTAATTTACAGAAACCAATGGAATCTTTGCTATGGCAGCATACACAATACATGGGTAAAAAGATTTTGTCGTATAACTATCGAGCAGTAGCGTGCACAGAACTTTTTGCTGGAAAAGCAAGCAATTGGTCAAGAATAACAATAAAAAAAATATGAAAAAATTTAAATATCACTCTGAAAAAAAAAAGTTTGTATAGGAAATATTCACTCTAGGGTAGACATTGTCTAGCACGCTGGCGTCATACAATTTTTTTTTTTTCAATGTGATATTTAAATTTTTTCATATTTTTTTTATTGTTGTTTTTGACCAGTTGTTTGCTTTTCCAGCGAAAAGTTCTGTGCACGCCACTGCTATCGAGTTAATTTAATTTTGAATTCAAGTGTTCTATTTTGATCAATATTATAGCCGATTCTGAAGGATTTAATTTTAGTTTTAGTGCTGTCCAAACTAAATTTTCTTCATCGCAAAAAAATCCTTAAGTGTTAGACTTAGAAGCTAAATTACTTTGGAAAAATTCATGTTTTGACAGCACTAAAACTAAAGTTAAAGCCTTTAGAATCGGCTTTACTGAGGTACGAGTTTACAATTTACTGTTTAAAAATTGAAGAATATTAAATAACAGGTTTATTGTGTAATTTTAGTTTGTACCTAAGTGAAAATTGTTCTGATTTGGTTTAAATATACTTAATTTTAGTAATCTATTGTAAGGAATCAACATCGTGGTCGCCCGCGAGTTGAAGTGGCGTGATGTCTCTGCCCCGCGCGCCTCCCCTCAGCTACCCGCGGAAGCCTTCCACGAGGGGCCGGTTTGACGGGCAGTCGACGGAGAACGTGGATTCATGAGACAGACAGACTGACGGGTGCGCGCCGATATCGTTCGGTGGTATTATTTATTAAATATAATAAACTGCCGGTAGTTAAAGATTTAGCGTTTCTCTTTATCTCAGAAGTGGGATGAATCAATTTAGTGAAGTGTATTAAGTGAAATGGGTTCAAATAAAAAGAAAAACGATAAAAGTGAACGAAAATTGCGTCGTAGACTCCTGGCGGAAGTAGAAACACGCCGGTTAAAAAATCGCATTGCTTCACTCGAAAATCTCGTTCTAAAAAGTGCGACTGCGCCGAGGCATGCGCGAGCACGCTCGCACTCTGATGATGGTGCTGGAACACCACCGTTACCACATTCAAACCCCGGGTTGAATGTAGCAAGGGATTCGACAACCACACCTCAAGAGGACCTGCCGCGGGAGCTAGTTGCGGGCGGGCTGAACTGTGAGCACCGTGACGTGCCACCCGCGCAACCGCCACCGGTTACCGATGTGGGTTTTCCGCCGTTTGGATTTCCGCAGCTGCCACTGACCAGTACGGTTGCTATGCAGCCGCCATGGAGTGCCTACTCGTGTGGCAACTGTGCCTCGACTGGGCAATCAGTGCCTGCCGCAGCGGGTACGTCACAGATTCAACCGACCACGGTGCTGACTGCCGTGCCGGCCATGGTAGAGGCGCCGCTGGCGACGCATACACCGTCACTATTGTATGGGGCTGCCAGCGCTGCGCCGCCGCCGCCGCTGGCGCCGTATGCATCTGCACAGGTCGCAACGCGCGCGCACGCCGCGCCGGCGTTTTGCCATAGTTCTGGTACGTCATTGCCGAGTGCCACCGCGTCCGCGCCGCTCCATGCACCGTTGGACTTTACGTATGTAGATCATACTCATAATAACTCGAATTTGCGATATGTCGGCCGTAGTGATCCTATTCCGGAATTCGACCCTAAATCTTCATTGATTACAATGGAAATTTGGTTGCGCAAGGTCGAAGGAATATCGAATATGTATGGTTGGGACGAGAAAACGCTGGTATTTAACTGTTCATCTAAGTTAAGGGGATACGCCCGTCGTTGGTACGATCAATTACAAGAAATTAATTTCTCGTGGGTTGATTTTAAGGCGAAGTTACTTACAGCTTTTCCATCCCATAAAAGTAAATTGAATATGATGCGTGATTTAGTGAATGTAATCCGAACACCTAATGTTGATTATTTACAATTTTATTACGATAAATTAGCATTGGGTAACGCGTGCGGCATTTCCCCGGCTTTAATTACCGAGTCTATAATCGGCACGATCGGTAGTGAGCTTGTTGAAATCGGCGCGATTTCCGCGGGTTGCCGCGATCCGAACTCCTTATTAAATTACCTATCGTCTCTACACAGCACCGCGCTGAATTCTGTGAGTTCACGACACGGTGGTACCCCTACTAACCATTTTCAAGCCAAAATAAAGTATCATACGTGTAAAATGCGTGGACATGCCGCCGCGCGTTGTACGTATAAAATTCGTGACAAAAATGAAAAGTCTCCTGTGACGGTTTGTGCATTTTGTAACAAAAAGGGACATAATGAAAATAACTGTTTTTCAAAATTGCGCAAATGTTCCTATTGTAACAAAATGGGTCATGTTAAAGAAGACTGCCTAAGGTTGAAAAGTCGTGGTATAACCAGTTCGAACACAAATACGCAAACGGTCCGCTAGAAATACACGAATCCGAACATCTCAAACCTCGCTCAGAATTTATTATACCTAAACATAACACAGAAGTAATCGATGGCCGAGTGGTTGTTAGGGTTTTTAATTTGGGTTCTGAACCGATCAATATACTGAGCACCAAGTGTGTGGCACGTGCTACTGTCGTTGATGATTTGAGACGTAACTGTCAGATTGAACAGGAATTAGAACCATCTGTTGAGGCAGAACTTAAACGAATACTACAAGAGTTCTCCGATTGTTTCTCTGAATCTGATGAAATGATTGGTAAGTGTGCGGTGAAAATGAAAATAGAGCTCACCGAAGACAAGCCGATTTATTATCGACCTTATAGAATGTCGATAGAGGATCGTAACTATGTGCGTGCTATAGTCAAAGATCTATTAGAAAAGATAAGGGAGGCCAATATGAAACTAAGGATTGATAAATGTTCATTCCTAGTTCCCCGTGTAGAATATCTAGGTCACAAAGTCTGTGAGGGTCAAGTAAAACCTGCGCAGCACAAAATAAATGCAATCCGCGATTTCCCAGTACCAAAAAAAATGAGCACCAATGCCGTCAGTTTTTGGGACTGGCAAATTTTAGGAAATATGTTCGTGGCTTTGCTAATATCGCGCGCCCTATCACTGTTTTGACTAAAAAAGACCAGCTGTGGGTCTGGAGTGATGATCAACAATTCGCTTTTGATCAATTGAAGGCTATTCTTATTACTCGCCCCGTATTGGTCTTGTTTAATCCGGAATACGAGACACAAATTCACACGGATGCCTCGAAGGCTGGTCTAGGCGGAATTTTACTTCAGAAGCAACCGGACAGCGCGTGGAAACCTGTTGCATACGCTAGTAGGCAAACTACGCCTGCCGAGCAGAAATATCATAGTTTCGAACTGGAGACTATGGCGGTAGTGATGAGTTTACAAAAATTTAAAGTGTACGTAAGTGGTATTAAATTTGTTATTGTCACTGACTGCAACGCCCTCCGATGGACTTGGACAAAACGTGACTTAAATCCACGTATCGCAAGGTGGTGGTTGGAAGTTCAAGGTTTTGATTTTGACGTTGAATATCGTGCTGGATCATCAATGAGTTACGTTGACGCACTGAGCCGTAACCCTGTTGGTACTGTCATGTGTTGCGTTGAGAAAGATCTTATCGAAAGCTTGCAGCAGGACGATGACTTAATACGCTCAATCATTAGTGAACTGAAGGAAGAGCTGATTAGCGGTAACTCAAAAGGGTTAGCTGCGGATTACGTTGTGGAAAATGCGGTCCTTTTTAGAAAGGTTAACGGCGACAACAAGGTCGTTGTGCCTAAACAATCACGTTGTTCAATTGGTCAGGCTTTTCATGACAAGAACGGTCATGTTAATTTTAATAAAACTTATGATGCTGTGAAGGTTAAGTACTGGTTTGGTAACATGCGTCGTTTCATCCAAAAATACGTTCGAGGCTGTATTTCATGACAATATGCCAAAAAGCCTACTGGTCGTTTAGTCGGGCTTTTACACCCGATAGAGAAGGTAGCTGTGCCATTTCATACGGTCCATGTTGACCATCTCGGTCCATTCTGCAAAAGCCCTACTGGCAAAATGTATATTTTTGCTATTATAGACTCTTTTACAAAGTTTATATGGATCGAGGCGGTGCGTGACACAAGCTGTGCAAACGCGTTGAAGGCGTTGGATCAATTTATAGAGACATTTGGTCTGCCCAGTAGGATTATTAGCGATCGGGGTAAGGCTTTTGACTGTCACGAATTCAAAAAGTATTGTGCTGAGCGGCAGATTAAACATGTCATGAATGCTGTGGCCAGCCCTAGGGCGAACGGCCAGATTGAAAGATATAATCGCACAATACTTGATGCGCTCGTGACTTATGTTGGTGATGACCAGAACAATTGGGAAATGCATTTGCCAAAAGTTCAGTTGGGATTAAACTCAAATGTAAATAACACTACAGGGAAGTGTCCGTTGGAATTATTGTACGGATTCCGGCCCCGTCTGGCGGGCGATTTGCTCATGCCTGTGAGGTCTGGTGTCCTTGACGATTTGCGTGAGTCTGTCGCCTTGAGAACTAGGGCTGCTGCTGAACGGTCGAAGGTTGCGTTTGATCGTAAAAGGCGCACTGAAGCACCCTTTGAGGTCGGGCAGTTAGTGCTAGCCCAGCGTAAGCTTTTTAAAAAAGGGTTGAGGAGTGGCAAGTTAATGCCACGTTATGATGGGCCTTATGTGGTGGTCAAAGTTCTTCCACATGACCGTTATGTAATAAGAGGGTCAAACACTACTGGTCGCAAATATGAGAATGCCCTAGCTAGAGACAAGCTCAAGCTTTTTCTGCACAGTAAAGCCACTGATTCGGACACAGATTGAGAACTGTGTTGTGAAGTTTGTAAGAAATGTTGTTATTACTTAGTATATGATATGATTTGATTTATTTGTGATTAAGCAAGTCTTAAGAGACGGCTGTAAACTGTTAAAAACATTTTCAACTTGATCTCATGTCTTAATATATATATATACATATATATATATATTTTTGTTGTTAGGTCTATGTTGACAATATTTAGTTACCATGGTGATGTTAAATTCAGTACTGATTTGTAAGAGCTCTAAATCTAAAAGATTTTGTATTAAATACATATTTGGTTCAATGTTGGACGTCTTGTTTTTAAAATTAATAGGTACATAGCGCTATAATGGGGTGCCTCTTGAACGAGCTTTTGATGAATATTTCATAGCAGGCCTTAAGAGGTGAACCAGTTAGACCTTCAGAGGTCAGGTATACGATAGCAGGCCTTAAGAGGTGGACCAGTTAGACCTTCAGAGGTCAGGTATACGATAGCAGGCCTTAAGAGGTGGACCAGTTAGACCTTCAGAGGTCAGGTATACGATAGCAGGCCTTAAGAGGTGGACCAGTTAGACCTTCAGAGGTCAAGTATACGATAGCAGGCCTTAAGAGGTGGACCAGTTAGACCTTCAGAGGTCAGGTATACGATAGCAGGCCTTAAGAGGCGGACCAGTTAGACCTTCAGAGGTCAGGTATACGATAGCAGGCCTTAAGAGGTGGACCAGTTAGACCTTCAGAGGTCAGGTATACGAAAGCAGAGAGGTGGACCAGTTAGACCTTCAGAGGTCAGGTATACGATAGCAGGCCTTAAGAGGTGGACCAGTTAGACCTTCAGAGGTCAGGTATACGATAGCAGGCCTTAAGAGGTGGACCAGTTAGACCTTCAGAGGTCAAGTATACGATAGCAGGCCTTAAGAGGTGGACCAGTTAGACCTTCAGAGGTCAGGTATACGATAGCAGGCCTTAAGAGGCGGACCAGTTAGACCTTCAGAGGTCAGGTATCCAATAGCAGGCCTTAAGAGGCGGACCAATGAAGACCTTAAGAGGTGAGACCAAGTGCTGCTATTATTTAGAGACGAGTAGTAGAGTTTGAGTTGTAGGCCTTAAGAGGCGGACCAACTGTGTAACTGTAAGAGGTTGAGGACTGGCTGGATGAGTCAGGAGAAGAACTGTTCGGGACGCCCAGGGTCGTCAGGACGGCCGACTGTAAGGAATCAACATCGTGGTCGCCCGCGAGTTGAAGTGGCGTGATGTCTCTGCCCCGCGCGCCTCCCCTCAGCTACCCGCGGAAGCCTTCCACGAGGGGCCGGTTTGACGGGCAGTCGACGGAGAACGTGGATTCATGAGACAGACAGACTGACGGGTGCGCGCCGATATCGTTCGGTGGTATTATTTATTAAATATAATAAACTGCCGGTAGTTAAAGATTTAGCGTTTCTCTTTACTATCTAGTAGTTGTAAAGCAAAATGTGTAATTATGTTATGTGTTATTTGGGAGCCCGCAGTTCAGACTTATCTCTAGTAGTCTAGGGTAAAAGTTTTAGCGTCCCTTTTACTCCATATGCGAAAAAATCCTCAGTGCGAGAGGGACGGATTCGAGGAAAAGTAGCAAAAGGTCGGTTTTTTATTAATATAAAACATACTAAAGTTCCTATCAAAATTTCGTTTAACCAGGTCTTAGATACTGTTACAATCCATCTAATAAAATATAATTGCAGTCCATATGTCATTCCAAATTGTCAAACCAGGAGAATTGGTGTCGAAAAAGACCTCATTTCAATAAATATTTCTATCGAGCCGAATTGCTCCAATCGCGTTTCTGTTCTAACAGATCCCTAGACAAAGAACCCAAAAATAATATACTATTTTATCAAAATAATACATTATTTTACTGAAGTAGATATGAACGTTCTAAAAGTGTCGATTTTTTTCCGTAGCGCCTTAAAGTCTTGTATTGTGAATTTTCGTTACTGTCAATAAATTATTTTTATGTTTATGTTATGTTTCATGAGTAATAAGAAAAAGGCGGGTTTTTCACATTCCGGCTGCGAAACCACTTACATTCGTAACCAAAAACTGCAGAGAAGCGGAAACTAGATCCAGTAGTAAATAATAAAGATCTATGCAAAGTCCAGCAACATATCAAAGAACATCCAGAATCTAGATAGGTATTTAAATAGTAATTATCCCAGTACCGGGTCAAACAAGCTCAGCTATTTATTCCAGGCGGGTACAGACGGCGGTGAACGTGGCTGCAGTAACTGTACACCCGGCGGAGCTCCTGGGGTTAACACGTTTGTGCGTAACAGCGGTTGCATACTGCACAGAATTAATGCCCTAACGATCAGGGAATCTACGAAGCGATGCGAAGTGTGCAAGCTTGTGGAAATCGGATTAGCTAGCCGGGATTCAGAGATACTTTGGAGTAAATTCTACTTTCAGATTATTTTAACCTTATTGGAACATACGTGACAAGCAAATTGTATAATTCGTCAGTTTACAAACGGTGTCTTCTGTTTTTAAAAGCTCGCTGTTTTGCATTTGACGAAGGCAAATTGTAAAATGCTTCTTCATTTTCTAATAAGCCGAAATAGAAAGTTTTTCCCCAAAATGTCAAAAGTTAAGTTTACATTTCGTCCATGTTTACATGTAATACATATTGAGAGCCGAGCGAAGCGGAGCGGAGCCTCAATAGTTCTAACAGAATTACTATATGCCTAGGCCAATTTTAAAATGCCGAATTCTAAGATACAACGACGACGACGCAAATTGCAAAACAGCGAGCGTTTAGAAACTGACGAATTTTACTATTTGCCTGCGACATAATATCGTCTTGACATGGACTGTGAAATACCACAGTCACATTCACATTCCCAGCGTGATGGATGGTGAAGTGAGCCCTGTTGGGACAAATATAACGATATTTTTTTGGAAAAGGAATACTTTTGTTTGCTTTTCGGAAGTTTTTAAATGATTACTATCCACTTGCTTGAAAAATCAGAGATTAGTGCAATAGGCGGTTAGAGATGCAGAAGTTTCTTATAACCAGTATCTTATGCCTTATCTCCAGGTTTAATTAGCTCCTTACTAATGCTTGAGGACCAGCGGGTCTACCGCGTAATTCTGATTTTCATCAACATCAACTTGAGATTGAAATTTGACGTGCGTGCGACGACGTCCGCCTAACATGCCATCTCTTTTGCACGCGTTGAATTTCGCATGCATTTGCTTGAAGTTGACACAAATCAAAATTACGCGGTAGACCCGCAGCATTTTCATAATGACTCCACATACGTTTGAGGTTGTGTGAGGGTGTGTGTGTGTGTGTGTGTGTGTGTGTGTGTGTGTGTGTGCACAAAAAGAACGGCCAGCAGCCTAGTAATGCGTACCCTAGTCGTACTTTACAGTACGTACAGGCCGAAAACCAGCGCTGTGTTGCTGCTCGATAGCTCACATTTTGTAGTATATTATATAATTGTTTTCTTGTAAGTTTAGTTTTTTATGTTATTTTTATGTATTTCCGTATTTCATTGGTGACGAATAAATTTCATTTTCTTTCTTTCTTTCTTACTTCTAATAGTCGTTTTATCCAAACACGTTTTCCAAAAACAAAACTCTAGTCTCCTAAATATTATTTATCTATGCCTTCTCCAGTATCTTGTAGCTCCGTGCTATAGTACTCACCTCGGAAGCGCCTCCCTGCAACAAACAACAAGTATGAATTAAACAGAATCATGCGCCAGCGCAGCTTCCGTGTAACAAATAGTAAGGCTGAGTATGGCATGTTGGGGGGGGGGGGGGGGGCTATTATCGTTATCTGTAATTGTTTCGCTACTTGGTAGGATAATTTGCTCCTAAAATGCTTTTGAGTATTTTTGATATTGGTGTAAGACCGAAACCGGTTGAGAAAAAGAATAATAGTATTTTGCATGAAGAAACTCTGACTCTATCCTACTTTCAAATCATTTCATGATTTACCCAAATAGGCCTTTTTAGATGGATTTTTGGGGATCTAAAAAGGCCAACTTGGGTGAATCATACAATGATTTGAAAGTAGGATAGAGTCAGAGTTGCTTCATGCGTGCAAAAGAGACGGCATTACAACAGAATCATAATTATGATTCATCCAAAGCGGCCTTTTTAGAGGACCTGATCGGACAATTCTTAAAAAATCATAAAAAAATATCCGTTAATTTATATATCAAATTAATGAAAACTCTGTCCTAAAATGACGTAAATTTTCTGAAGAAAAATTTAAAAAGAATCTTTTAAAAATTAAGCCATGGAAATTATGGCCGAACAAATACGTTATTTGTTCGTCCATGATTATATTTTTGTATTTGCTCGTCCATGGTATAATGTTGTGTTTTTCTTCCATAGTGATCAATTTAGGATTAAGGTTAAACGTCAGTTGCTTAGCGCAAAGTGCATAACTTAACTTTGTATTTCTTGTTTAGAAGTTAAAAATTTAAAAACATTTTGGTATGTGGCAGTTGACGCCAATAGTTCAGTATAAGTGAGGTTTATAAAGTATGAGTTTGAAATTTAATGCACAATCAGTCATGATCTTGTCCAAACTAAGTTGAAAATGACTAATTGTGTACTATAAAATTTCAAACTCTTGCTTTATAAGCCTCGCTAATACTGAACTATTGGCGTCAAATGGCACAGATCAAAATGCTTTTCAATTTTAAATTTCCAAACATGAAAAAAAAGTTAATTTATGCACTTTGCTCTAAGCTAGTGACGTTTAACCTTAAGTAAGTTAAAGGTACTGAAATACATTCATATATATCTATACGTTTATACGTGTATACTGTTTATGTAGTTTATGTATTTTATTATATACTATAACTTTGCTTTAAATGTTTATTAGGATGTAGTCTAGTTATTTATTATTTAATTATGTACCATGAACGTAAGTGGTATGTACTATTTTCATGATTACGACTTTTTAATTGTATGGCACTACCCTCAACAATTTCCTCATTGCCAAAGGTTAGTTGGTAGAAAATACCAATTAGTATTAAGCTCGCCTTTGTATGATGATTTTATCCTGTGCAATAAAGAATTTTATTATTATTATTACATTCGACCATAATCATCTCGCTTGAACTCATAGGTATCGATTCGGCGCCGGCGCAACACAACTTAACTTATTTGACAGGACTAACCTTATTTTGAGCGCCCTGTCTTTGTCTTTTCGATACAGAAAGATAAAGACAGAACGGTTAAATTAAGTTTAGTCCTGTCAAATAAGTTAAAACGTGTTTACCCGAATCGGTGTTATTATCCTTTAAACAATAGATAACAGGTAAGATCGTGGGGTTTTCTACTGCAATTACTACATATAAACATATTGTCACGACATGAATCCCCGAGGGGGTGTTGGAGGTGTTCCCAAATGTGAACTGTGAAATACAAGTCACAGTTGATACTTGGTACGTACGTTACGTCCCCAACGTGATATGCCCTATAATTCTACTTCAATTAATGTGAACCAGCTGGTATTGAACCCACAACCTCTGGGTTAGTAGGCAAGCGCTCTACATGGAGGAGTCAATAAAAATCCTTAAGAAGCTTCTGCGCGTGAGAACATTAAATTACATAATGTTTTAGAAGATATACTCAATTATTAAGGCGTTACGGAAAAAAAAATCGACACTTTTAGAACTTCTATATCTACTTCGGTAAACAATGTTTAATTTTGATAAAATAGTATATTATTTTTGGAATCTTATTCTAGGGATCTGTTAAAACAGAAACGCGATTGGAGAATTTCGGCTGGATAGAAATATTTATTGAAATGAGGTCTTTATCGACACCAATTCTCCTGGTTTGACAATTTAGAGTGACATATGGACTGCAATTATATTTTATTAGATGGTTTTTAACCGTTTCTAGGACCTGGTTAAACGAAATTTTGATAGCATTTTTAGTATATTTTATATTAATAAAAAACCGACCTTTTGCTACTTTTCCACGAATCCGTCCCTCTCGCACTGAGGGTTTTTTCGCATATGGAGTAACAGGGACGCTAAAACTTTTACATATCGCCTTACCATTGCCAAATGGGTACTTTCTAAAGCCTACTCCTCGTTTATGGCCAAACCAAAAATAATGAAAAAATCTATTATGAATAATCAGCTCTTAGAAAACATATGCAACAGTTTTCTTTTTCATACCACCAAAACTTCTACATGAATTTTTTTTTTTACTGAATGGTGTTTTTTGACCTCAAATTCCCTACTGCTCCTGAGTTGCTTGGCCGATTGAATTCATCTATGCTTTGATAAATAGATAAACTTTATAGCTATAAACATAACATAAGATTATTCAATCGAGTAATCACGTCCAGGTGAAAAGTATAATTTTCTCCTATTTCGCCCTCTCAAGGACGCAGCGAGCGTCGTAACAGCCGCTTTGATTTGCGCGCTGATATGAACGTTATTTCAATGTCGTTTCCGTTGATATTCGTAGTGACAAATATCGAGCTGCTAATTTGGCGAAGGTAATCGCCTTAAAGAAGAATGCATGGAAATTATTTGCAATAGTTGAGTTTTCACAAAAGGAGCCCCTGTCAAAGCACTTATTGTCTATGAATAAATCCGAAAATGTCTTAATCCGCGGGACTGCTTTGTTGGAAAGAACTCACTCTTGCGCATCCCGCCGAGTGCGGCTGCGCGAATGATCTCCGCGGGCTATGACGCCAGGAATGTGGACATTTATGGAGTCCTAAGAGAAGTGAGGATGTACTTTTAAGTTGTTTCCTCTTAACAGGAAACTGAAATTGTTATACTGTTTTGTCAAGCAATTACAGTTTTTAAATATATAAAACGATGTACGAAATTGGCTTGTCCGTATGCGATTTGCGAATCCTTAGTAAATAAAATATACAGGTACCTATATGAAGTCATAATCGGAGTATATGAAAAGTATACAGGGCAGGGAAAAGTATTGTACGAACATACAAACTTTTTTTTTCAAAGTGTTATTTAAATTTTTTCATATTTTTTTATTGTCAAACTTGACCTTCTGATTGCTTTTCCGGAAAAAAGTTCTATGCACGCCACTGATACATACAGGTTGTATCAGTGGTGTGCTCAGAAAATTAAGTGATGTGCTCGGAATATTAAGTGATGTGCTTGGAAAATTGAGTGATGTGCTCGGAAAATTAAGTGATGTGCTCGGAAAATTAAGTGATGTGCTCGGAATATTAAGTGATGTGCTTGGAAAATTGAGTGATGTGCTCGGAAAATTAAGTGATGTGCTCGGAAAATTAAGTGATGTGCTCGGAAAATTAAGTGATGTGCTCGGAAAATTAAGTGATGTGCTCGGAAAATTAAGTGATGTGCTCGGAAAATTAAGTGATGTGCTCGGAAAATTGAGTGATGTGCTCGGAAAATTGGGTGATGTACTCGGAAAATTAAGTGATGTGCTCGGAAAATTAAATGATTTGCTCGGAAAATTAAGTGATGTGCTCGGAAAATTGAGTGATGTGCTCGGAAAATTAAGTGATGTGCTCGGAAAATTAAGTGATGCGCTCGGAAAATTAAGTGATGTGCTCGGAAAATTAAGTGATGCGCTCGGAAAATTAAGTGATGTGCTCGGAAAATTAAACCACATGCTCTACGTTTCTCCGGATTTGTAAGAAAATATTAAGAAATGATAATTTAGGCCAAAATACAACCTTTAGCTCGGACAACTTTTGACAATAGGTTGTGCTGTATGCATAAACATATTTTTAATAATATTAGAATAGCTGTATAACAATTAGATTTCCCATAGTCGTGATACCAGCCGTAAATTCTTAAAATAATCTATTATCACGCTTATGGAAAATCCAATTATTTTGAAATTTTTATGCATATAGCAAACTATTGTGAAAAGTTGTCTTAGCTAAAAGTTGTATTTTGGCCGTTATAATTATTTCCTAATATTTTGTTACAAATCCGGAGAACCGACTTTTAAAGTGAACCACTCCCGTAGAATGAAAAAATTTTTATTTTTGTTTTATTTTAAAAATAAATTTTTATTTTATTTTTGGGAAAGCGAATATAATTTTATATAATATGCAATAGTCGTACAACAAAAGTTCATCTGTAAGAATAATTAGTAGAACATGTCGTGGTTTAATTTTCTGACGTAATTAATACACTCTGTATAAGTAAAGTCACATACTTATATATATTGTATTTTTTTGTGTTAGGATCGTAGCAGATGTAAATCTCTAGTCTCTGCCTACCCCTCTGGGAGATAGGCGTGAGTATATGTATGTATGTTATATATTTATCTAAATGAGCTGTTGATTATTTATTACTATTAAAACAATTAAAAAAAGATTATAACTCGATATATTTCGGCCCTCGGTGTGGGGCCGTCATTAGTCAAATGATGGCTGATGACGGCCCCATACCGAGGGCCGAAATATATCGAGTTATAATATTTTTTAAATTGTTTTAATAGTAATAAATAATCAACAGCTCATAAAAGTAAAATATAATATATTTATATGTATATTTATCTAAGTATTTACAATTCTTAAAAAGCCACCAAGAGTATCTTCAAAACAGCATAATTTGTACCAGAAAAGGTTCCCTGACTTCAACAACAAAGTTATTACATACAAAGTCCAATAACTAAAGAAACAAACCGCATGAAAAAGGGATTAGTCACGGAGAAAATCAGAACCGAGTCGCTGACGCAGTCGCTACTTCGTTCTAACTTTGTTGACGTAGTTTATCTACACTATAAAGAAGTATTTGTTTGTACATTTATGGTACTACCGAACCGGTTTTGAAAATTCTTTCACTGATGCAATAGTTAGAGAAAGACTCTTCTATTGGACAAACCTGGGGACGGGCAGTTTCCTAGGGGCATACCATAGTCATTAATTTTACATTCGCGCGGGTAATCTCTGGAAATACAGAACCGATTTAAAAATACTTTTATACTACACCTGCTCGGAAAGTACCTTTTTACTTTTTTGAAAACGATGCAGAAAATACGTCATTACTGTCATACAAATATGCGGGCGGAAAAAGTGTATGGAAATTCATTGTTAACGTGCTTGAGCGGGCAGAAAAAGTATACGCAAATCCATTGTTAACGTGCTGTTTTTTTTTTAAATAACATAAGGAATGAGCAAGTGGCCAAGTGGCCAGTATTATTTTGCGAACTTGTACATAAAACTCGAAAAATGATACTGGCCACTTGCTTTTCCTGTACATAATAAAAAATAAGAAGGAAATGAGAAGTGACAATCGCACGCGAGTCAGTCGGTTTCTTTTATTGTATGTATCTTGATTAAAAATAAAATTATACTATTTCCTCGCAGGTGTAGTATAAAGCATGGGCGGAGGTAGGCATGTATTTATAAATGTAACCTATTACTATGTAGTATATAGGATGGGATTTGGTCGGCCGCCTGGATTCGTGCTGGGGGCTCAGTTGGTGATCATTGAACCTTGTTCCTGGTCCCTGGCCGGGTCTCCGGTATGGGTTCGGGCGGTTGATTGGATTTCACCTTGTATAATAATATTTTACCTATAATTTTAATCGTATATATATTGCTACATAAATTAAATAAACATTTAATCTAAGTAGTTCATGTACATTTATTATTTTATTACATACATTTTTATAAGATTAAAATTTGACTTGTGAAACGTGTATTATATATACCTACTTTGCAAAATAAACTTTTTGAATTTTGAATTTTGAATTTGCACTATGTATCACTCGGGAGAAAGTGCGATTCCCAACCCGTGTGTATTGAGGCCCTTGGCTTCGCCTCGGGCCTCAAACTACACCCTCGTTGGTAAACTTCCTCTTTCTTCCCTCGGTGAACAATGTACTATTACTGTTGCAACGGTTTAGACTCTTCTCACTTGGACATTGGCTAAAGTTTATTCCCTGAGAATGGGCAGTACCCTAGGAACTTATATTCACGCAGGTGAAACCGCGGCGGGCAAAAAAGGTGTTATTTTGTTTGAGAAAATGCCGCATGGATTATATTCATTACCTGGCTTTTGTAGAAAATGAATAATATCAAAGACATATTCAATACGTAGTATTTTTTGCAGCGGTAGCTCAGTAGAAACTCAATTTTGAGACCCGGGCTCGAATCATGTCGGCCGAACATGCACCAATGAGTTTTTCGGAATTTATTTGTATATTTATCATTTTCTGCCGGTGAAGGAAAACACTGTAGATAGATAGAAATATAGATATAACATTTATTTCTCAAAAACACGACACATACCTACATACAAAAACAAAGTAAAGCTTAAATAAGAACTTAAATAAAAGAAAAAAAAAAGTTAAAACACAAAAAGAAAGTTAAATTTTTCCTAGTGGTATGTGTGTCGCGGCAAAGAGAAAAAGGCTCCGACTGAGCATAATCCGCAAACCGAAATATGCGACGCTGTTATTCTGCCGTCACCTGCAGAGAGCCGCACGAATTCCATCGAGAGTGGACAATTATTGTTTATTTAATGTGTAAATGTGTATGTGAGTATAATGGTTGTATAATTTGTATATGAGTATAACAATTTTGGTTATAGTATATTTCATTACGAGTGCGGAAAGCCTGTCATTGCAAAGAGTACCGACAAATGTCTACCCGAGCCGAGACGCAGCCGAAGGTGAGGGTTGACAGTCGGAACAAGTTGCAATGACGGTTCCGCACGTGTACTGAACAACTATTTTTAATACAGTTGCGAAAAAATGAAGCAATTTAATAAATTAATAAAAACACAATAAACTCAACTAACTAATACTCCACGCAATAAATTCGTCGTACGTAGATATGTAGCGACTTTTTGACTTTTCCGGTAAAATGTTCTCCGAAGCATTTTGTGCAATTATACTGAGTTCCGGTGGTGTTAATTCAAATAAAATGTCGTCGAAATTACTCATTTTGTGCAACAAACAACTAAAGCCGCAAAGAAAATTTTTGGAAAATGGCGCCAACCGTAAAAGAATATAAGCAGAGATTTTTTTTTTGTTTTCTTCACCCATTCTGGGTTGGCAAAGGGAACTATGCCCATACAGCCAAGTCTTCAGTAGATTTTTTTTTTATTGATATGAAATGAAAATGAAATTTAGTGAGATGAAATGAAATGAAACCTAATCAAACTCATTGAATCAAATCATTAAATCTGATATTGAAACAAATTAGTAGCTTCTTTTTAGAAATATTTGCATGAATCATAAAAACTTCTATAATTTTTTTTTAGTAAAAACTTCGTGGTTGGTTTTTTCTTTTTAATAGACATTATTTTGACAGTTGGGAAAGAGAACGCACGAGTTCGGAAAAGGTAAAGAAAAAACTCGAGTATGTAATAGCCCACATCCCGAACGCTATACGTCCCTGCAATACGCCACTTTTGAGCAACTGTATTAAAAAATATATTAAATAAGAGAATGTCCTGACTGACTGGTCTATCAATGCCCGGGCCAGCCTTAGGGGCCAGCTGATTGAACCTAGAAACATAAATGTCGACTGTGATGTGGGTTTCATCTACGACACGCGTCTCCCAAAGAGATAAAAATATAATAATAATAAAAAGTGTTTAAAGTAAATAATACGTAATGTAGTGCCTGAAGTACAGCGATTCAAAACGCATTTTTTTTTATAAATATTGTAACATTGTTTATGGATCTGTTGACTGACCACTTCTTAAAATCATCAATTATTCACCGAAACTACCAACATTTTGAAGAACGAACTTACTGTTTCAATAACTGAAATGTTTTGCAAACCGCTAGTTCACAAATGTGTCGTTAACCACCGTTTAACTTTAACCAGCTTTTAACTCAACTGTACTCAGCTGTCAATCAATCTGTCCACTCGTCCGTCACCGAGGGCTGGCAAAAAGTGGTGACACCGCTCTTTAGGTGTATGGTCTAAGTTAAAGCGTTTAAAGAGAAATTATTAACTTACTAGCTTCTGCCCACGTGGCCTACAGGAAACAAATGGCATATTTTATTTTCAAGAACAAACTTTGTAAAGAAGAGACGTAAGACCTTTTCATTTGTATACACATATATTTAGATATACAAGGTGACTTTTTGATCATCGTCCAAATTCTTACTGGAGGCTTGATAAGTGATCAGTATCTTGGATCAGTAACAATTTTTGTGAAATTCGTATAATGAAATTTCGGCTTCCCATAGAAAGTCAGTTCCAGTCCCGAGTGAATCACTATGGGGAGTCGAAATTTAATTTCACGTATTTCACCAAAATTGTTATTTATGCATGATACTGATCACTTACCAAGCCACCAGTATGAATTTGGACGATGATCAAAAAGTCACCTTGTATATATTTCTTTTTTTCCATTTTTTTGTCTTATTAGTTCACTTTATTACCCAAGAAAAAGATCAAAATCCCTACCCTCCCTTGATAATACTTATTTAAAAAAGGATAAATCGTGTACATATACGCATACATATGTTATAAATATACGTACATATCACCACACATTTCTCCTCCCACACAAACATGCATCCGCTCCTTAAAATAAAAATATATGCACAAGATACATAAATAAATAAAAATAATAAAATTAAAACTAAATAATATTTAAAATTAAACTAAATAAAAAAATTCTATCAAGGTCGCTGCCGTCGTGCGGGAGAGTACCTAGCAGGCTGGCAGCGTTACCTCGTTGATTTAATTTTTTATTTAGTTTAATTTTAAATATTATTTAGTTTTAATTTTATTATTTTTTATTGTTATGTATTTGATTTGTTGTGTAATAAATAAAGTAAAAATAATAAAAATTACAACATGCCATAATTATAACTATAACTCCAGAATAACATGCGCTTCTCTAATTAAAATCTGCTAAATATATGTAAACTGCCATGGTATATGCTGAAAACCAGCGCTGTTTGTAATTTTTACATTTTACAGTCGGCATTGGCTGCGCATGTATCCATTTGCTAAACCTGTATATAGTATGTATATTAAATTATGTTATTACAAATTGGACATATCTGTTTTCTTATAAGTTTATTTTAATTTTTTTTGTGTACCTTTTAATATGTTTTGGCAATAAATTTCCATTTTATTTCTTTCGTTCTTTATAAGCGCTCTCACTCTCTCTTAATCAAATATACAAATTGACAATATCCCAAACAAAGCCTCCTCGTGTGACGTAACTGAGGTGCAACCTCCTGATTACTCCAAATACGCTTGCCGCATCCTGCTCATTGCTTACGAGAGTATGATAAGTAATAAAAATATAAAAAATACAAAGCAAATTTTTTTGCAGTAATAACTAAGTATTCATCTTTGTTTCTCTTTTTGTTTTGCCTATTACGATAGCTCTTTGTTTATGCCATCTTCCTTGATAAATACCATCACCGGGGACGATGGCACTGCGATGGCAATTGATCTGTACCAACGTCCCCGTTAGAACTAACTCAGGGGACGATGGCACTTTATTTGTGCCAACATCCCCGTTGCGGCTCTCACCGGGGACGATGACACTTTTTTTCCCATCCTCCCCAGTACCGAGGATGACCCACCGGGGAAGATGGTACCAAGCTGTTAGATCAACGAACTCACAAATCTCCGTACGCATTCACTTCTCTGGTGGTAGGCTTCGGCCGTGGCTTCTCGCCAACCCCATGGCGAAACCAGCCGCCAAATGACTAATTGTATTTCGGTATGACATCATGAGAAGCTGCACCAAGAGTGTGGTTACATGCAGTTGCGTATTTAAAGCCATTTTACCGTGCTATTTTGCTATATGATTACAGATTATGATTGTTGTTTTGGCACGTGGGAAAAGACGATACAAACATCCAGCTATACTTTGCTAAAGAACGTCAGCAAATTTTCGTGTGACGTCAGGGAAAGAGCGCATATTTGTTCGCTGTACGTCACGACACTATAATGCGGGACGAAAACGCGAGCTCTACATATAAAACTTACAATCTTGTACCATAATCAGAATCGCTCGGTAATCGTGGACAGAACACCGTTGTGTCAGAGTGTCGGTCAAGAGGGCGGCTGTCAGTGCCAGCTTCGGTGCTGGATGACGTCAGCGATGGAGCTACGACAAGTCTGCTGTACTGGGTGGAAATATGGTCAGCCATCTTTAAATGAAACCATATAATCTATTACCATATACTAATTGTCCATATTTATGGGTAGAATATCCTGTTAAAGAGAAAATGTTATCAAATAAACACCCAGTATAACCTCGCAAATTACATAGAAATCGGACTTGGCTATACAAAATTCTAAGTAGGATTTCCAACTTGGAAGCGCGACTTTTTTTCCGCGGATATACTTTCCTAGATGAGTTGTTAATGATCAGGAGATATGTGTTTTAATTTAAGGTGGTTGCGTCAGTTTATTTTAGGGTGGTTGCGTCAGTTTAATTTAAGGTGGTTGCGTCAGTTTTCGATTTATCTAGCGTCTAGATTTTTTAGATTTAGATTTTTATTTATTAGGAACACCAACATCTAGTACATAAGTAAATACATTGTAAAATTAAATATACATTTTTAGTTATATGCCTAGACAATTAAAGGTGAACACAGCATGCAATACAATCAGGATACATAGTAAAAAATTGTTATAATATGTGTATACCGCAAATTACTTAAAATTTGCGTTACAAATTATTGGTTGAATTTAATATACACTGGCCTGCAAAACTAAGTAGTTACTACACTTTTTAAATTTGATTTTTTTCTAAACTATACAAGTTAGAGATTTAAAATAAAAAACGTTTTATAGAAAATTTTATCAGCTTTCTTTGAAACTATAGGGAACTATAAGGACAACTTCACTATGTGATTATTTTAAATCTCTAACTTCTATAGTTTAGAAAAAAATCAAATTTAAAAAGTGTAGTACTTAGTTTTGCAGGCCAGTGTATTTACATACAGTTGTACACTCCAACTCTGAATCGATCAGCCCCCCTATTCTGTATCTTTAGTTGCCAACTGCACGAGGTGCCTATCATCAAAAACATAGCTAAAAACTGAAATTTCAAAATTGCCTTTAGTGGGTATTGAACTATTAACAATCTGTGTCGTCACTTCAAGTGCCAAAATATCCTTAGGACATCGGAATTCGATAGTATATCTATGTTTTTGATGATAGACACCCAGTCCAGAAGGCAACTAGAGATACATAATAGGCCCGCAGTTTGCGATGCTAAATTGCGAATTACGTTTATAATTATGTAAATAGAAATTTTTGAAGTTCAGCGTATCACAACAAAAATATACTCGATCACATTTTCCGATGAGAATATTATTAAAATTCGAAGACTTTGTTTTGAAGATGTTTTCCAAGAAACGGTGGGTTATTTAATTTAAACCAATATTCGTCATTTTACAGAAAACAAAGTTTCTGGTACATTCGTGCGCTGCGCAGATTACACCGCGCCACAAAGTTACCTGACCCTGTAGGCCAAACTAAAATGATTTCTATATTTATGACGTGACAATCCTCGTGTCTGAGTCAGATAAGTTTGCGAGGCCGTTGAGCTATTACTCTTGACCTTCATCCCTTTCCTAGATTTCCCTCGACTCCTGACTGTATTATTTGGACTTTGTCAAACGTATTTCAAGTTTGCGTCGACAGATAATGGCGTTATGTATGTAACCTAGATTAAGTTTTTGGTAAGTAATAAATACATTTTTATCTTATCTATTTTAACTAATCAAGGGCGGATGCAGGATTTGATTTTGGGGGGGCCCATTTTTTTAATTTAAATTATTAAACAGGAAACAAACCTTATATTTGAAAACAATGCCCTGCAAAACTGTATAAACAGTTTGACTGCAGGAATGAGTCTCGGGAGTAACAAAAAATAAATCGTTTTCTATTTTTTTAATTAAAATATAAAAGAGAAAAAAAATACTTTGTTTACATTACTGATAAAATTCATTATTGAGTGTCTCTAAAAGATACTTTTAAAGAGGCCTCCTAAACTTATGTTTATTCTGACAAGGTTTATCAGAAAGTAAAAAAAAAAAAAGTTTTTAGGTGCCTTAAGTCTAAAAGTGCTTTTGGCAAACCTATATATATATTATATACATATATATATTACATATTATATACATATGTTGTGTAAAAGTGCACCCGAATATCATTCTAACCAGGGTTTTTCTAAGTGGGGTACGCGTACCTCTACCTAGAGGTACGTCAGTTGGTCGGTACATGAAACGCGGTAAGATGCATACACAATTTATACAATTTTACACCTGAAAATGGAAGCACAGAAATCGACTTGATGCTGAGTCAGAATTACGACTTGAATTTACCAAAATTGCTCCTCACATTTTGCAACAAACTACAAGCCAACCAATAAAAACGCAATTTGTTTTTTGTGTGGACTGCAGGTATTATTATGAAAATAAAGAACTTATAACTGTACTGTTGTGAAAACTTAATTGTACAGTGCACTGGATCCCGTCTTTCTTTAATGTTGTATAAATAATAAAAAATAAATAAATAGCTAGGTTTTCCTATTTTCGGGTTATAAACTATAAAGGGGTACACAGTCTTCTGGAAAATTTAATAAGATACGTGGGAATATACCTATACCTAAGTTCAAGGGTCCGTTGCGCCAAACATGCTCTCGCGTTTGGACAATTTAGCATATTAAAACAAAATAAAATTTGTGTAGGTAGTTAAGGGGTTGAATCATTGAGAAAAAAAATCGGAAAGATCAGTAAAATCACGGAAAACGTAATTTGGCTTTGGAACTAGTATGATCAGTCTACTGATCTAACTACAAACTAAAATATTTTTTTATAGAGCAAAGAAATGAAAGTGGCCTTCGCAGATTTTCATTATTTTTTATTTCCTTTCGTTATTTTAAAAGAAATACTCGAACATTCTACATTTTTCCTGTACAGAAAAATTACGCAAAAAGAATTTGGAAGTTTGTGTATTTCTTTTTAAATAACGAAAGGAAAAAGATATTATTATTTTATATGGATAAGGTACTTTGAACTCTTTACGTAAAAAAAATATATTTCAATTTGGAACAAAAAAAAAATTTTTTTTTCTGTTTGCAACGCCAAATTACATTTTTCGTGATTTTAGTGATCTTTCCAATTTTTTTTCCCGATGCTTGTGATACTTGTGTGAAATCTGAAAAATTATAATGTAGTTCAACTCCTTAACTACCTACACAAATTTTATTTGTTAAAAATATTTTGTTTTAATATGCTAAATTGTCCAAACGCGAGAGCATGTTTGGCGAAATGGACCCTTAAGTTGTACTACGAGGTATTCCTCGAAGCGCAATCATTTTTAAGCGCAACTAAAATGTTCCTCGAAGCGCACCTTTCAATTGCGCTAACGAAATAAATTAAAATTAATTAATAAAAAATATCTCCTAATTTTTACAGAAATGTGATAGGCAGATCATGATATGCCTATTCTACGATGTGCTTACGACATACACAACAGATAAGTAAATACAAAGTTATCTAACGCTCATACATATGTATTGTTTGTATTTTGTTACAGATATACTCGTATCAGCAGGGCATGCCTCATCACTAGCTAACTTGAATCGTGCTCCAACAATTTCTCGCTGCGCAGAGACGTATTAAGGCGCCTCTTTCGGAGCGTCATTCAAAAATTACTCTTACTAGGAACGGTATTTCTCTTAAATGAGATGTTTAAAAATTATAAAAAAAAATGTATAGTGTTATTTAAAGTTATTTGATAATTATTCTTGCGTCAAAAGAACAGTATGAAGATATTTTTCAAAGTTAAGTTTTCAAGTTTAATAAGAGATTTTAACAGTAACTTTTAATTTAAATTAATATAAATTACATTTATTTCATAATATAAAGGCATAAAAATTGAATAAATTGGGAGTTTGAACGCCGAACTAGTATATTTTACGTCTATTTTGGAATCTCGCATAATTAAGTTACTTAAAGACAAATTATCAAACAAAAAGGATATTAACAAATCCAAACTATACAATAATTGGGAGGCCGAAGGCCGAGCAACGAAAATATCCCTGTTGTAGCAATTTGCGACTTTCACCTTTTAACTTCAAAATCACAATTAACGTAAGTAACGTAAGTAGGTTATGGAATATTTAGTACTTTAATAATATAAAATTTTATTCGGAAAAGGCCTCTTTTGAAAAGGCCTAGGGCTCCAGGCCCTCATGCCCACCCTAGATCCGGCCCTATCACTGCAGTACCAACAGGCTGGTCGACAGTAACTGTACCCCATCTTCAGTAACGGACTGCGGTCGGACGTGGCCTTCTCTAGGTCAGGGCCGGGCTTGCGGGACAGGTATTACGGCTCGTTGGTTTTTTTACATTCGATCTTTCAACTCAGTCACGGAAACTTAGGAAAAAGTGGGGATGTTGGTCAAAAAACGGAGTCCCTTACAGTCGTTACGGTCTAAGTCTGTCTGTTCGCAGCATAACTCAAAAACTATTTAGCTAATTGTTTTTTTTTAACATACTTTACTTTAACTTTTTTTACTTTAACATGGCTTACCGTTCGCCCTTACCGCGCCTCATAGAAAACGTCAAGAAGACAATATGAAAATCCTAGAAGCTGGTAGAGAAACAGCAGTCAAGGTGTTAATCAGTCTCTCCAGAGACTTCCACAAAAATCTACGGAAGTCGGTAACGGAAGAATGACTGATACTACGATACTACGCAACTGTCTGTAACCACTTCCCCGGTACTGCTACTAATGACGTCATTTTGCATGGTCATAATGACGTCACTGAGCTGAAATTTACTATTACGATTTGCACTTGACCGGCTGTTTAACTATAAAGTACATTGTGACGTCATGAATCCCCGAAGAGATGTCAAAGGTGTTTCCAAGTGTGGACTGTGAAATGCAATACAGTCGTTCACATTTTACCGACGACTTTTACGTCCCAGCTTGATGGGTAGTGAACCCTATCGTCTTATTTGGTGCAAAAAAGTGCAAGCACTGTTTAAAATTCCTTTAGAAACTTGCACACCGAACACAAATGCGCCCTCACGAGATTTGAACCCGCCACCTCCAGATTACTGGTCCAGTACTCGAACCATACTATAAGAACATGAATAATTTATTTGTTTTCAAAGCACATACAAAATATACATTTTTTAAGGAGAAAAATATGAGGCAAACAAATATAAATAAAATTACAGACTTTGAATGACTTTGTTGCAATAATGAGGAAACCCACCGTTAATGAAGTAAGTTTGAACAAAACACCCCAATTGATTCATAAAATAGTACATATTCACAATCTTACTAATTTAATTTTAGACTTTATATTGATTTTCTCTCGAGTATCGATATCAGGATTTAATTGGTTGGTTCTTTATAAAATTTGTTTGAATGATGTCTACATAGCTAGTTTGAACAAATTGTGTTTTTATTTCAATCAGAAGCCAAGTTATTGAATAAAACGCAGTTGACGTAATAGCCACGGCTCAGAACGCGCTATTTTAAACAATAATGAAACGACATACAGTACTTGATGCAAAATGAGGTGCTCAATCTTGGGTCACCCATATCCTTAATCAAAACTACAGATGGAAAACAAAATTTATGGTCAAAATGTTCTGTGGTCAGGCTCTGTGGGGTCATGTGAATTGTCCTTGTGAATACACAAGTATGAGTATATTTTCAGTCCTGGCCAAAAGGAACATTGTAAATAATTTTATTAAAATAATATCGGATTATTATAAATAATTTTGTCTTTTCTAAAGTTAAAGATTACCAAACACCATCCACATCAGCCTAGTTCGTCCACTGCTGGACATAAGCCTTTCCAGGACTGCCACTCCCGGCGGTCATCCTGGAAGAATTGCCCATACTCACACACGCTGAGCAGGCGGGTTGGTGAGCGCAGTGCCAGAGCCCTCGCACCAGTGACGCCGCTGCCCGTCACAAGTTTCCAAACCAAACACAACCAAACACAAAACAAATAATTTTATTAAATCAATAAGCAATGCAACAAAAATCAAACTTGAATTATAAATGATGCAATAATAAAAAATAAAAATTAAACATAATGTCAACTAGAGACCAGACGACAGAGTTTGTCAACATATCCGTACCCCTAGAAGTAAATGCAAAAGTGTGTTTGTTGGTTTGTCCTTTTTTCACGCGGATCGACGTGATTTTTTGCATAGAGATAGTTTATGGGCCGGAGAGTGATATAGGCTACTTTTTATCCCGAGAAAATGCAAGCGAAATCAGCGCGGGCGAAGCCGAGGGCAAAAGCTAGATTGTATATATTTTTTAATCTACTGTAACTGCATCAATTTACCAAATAACTTGAGTTTCTTGAAGGAATCACTATAATTAGCAGCAGTACAGCAAAAAATACTTCAATAGCAGTACCAGGAATTTCTGAAATTGTTTGCGCCACATGCATCACAGCATCAATCGATCGATCCACTTCCATTCATGAAACACCTAATCGCAGATTTATAGTCCTAATTGATTTCAACGAAAAGCTTAAGTAATGCCAATCCAATTAGTTAAATGGATAGGTATATGTTGATAAATCAGGTATCAGCACAGTTGACATAAGCCGGAGACTGATATGGGCTTAGTGACCTTTCATGGAAATGAAATGGCATGTGCCAAACGGCTTTAGCCCCGTTTCACATAAGAGATAAAGCCAGAGCAGAAAGTGTAGATAAACACAATAACATCCAGAACGTTAATTATAAGTACAAGGTGAATTTGTGAACATCGTCCAAATTCATACTTGAGCCTTGGTAAGTGATCAGCATCATGAACCAATAATGATTTTTGTAAAATTCATAAAATTAAATTTCGACTCCCCATAGTGATTTACTCAGGACTGGGGTGAATTACTATGGGAAGTCGAAATTTCATTATACGAATTTCACAAAAATTGTTATCGATTAATGATGCTGATCACTTACCGAGCCTCTAGTATGAATTTGGACGATAGTCAAAAAGACACCTTGTATACAGATATTAGATAGGTTCACTTTTAAGAGCGGTTTCGCAGCCGGATTGTGAAACCCCCGCCTTTTTCTAATTATTCGAAACAGAACACTTAAGGTGATATATCGTCCGTGCAAAGGTCCCCGTTACTCCAGGCGGAAAGACCCGCCGTGCGAGAGGGACGGATTCTGAGAAAATTAACAAAAAGTCGGTTTTAAATTAATACATAATTAACTAAAATAGCAATTATTACCTATTACCTACATTACCTATGTATTGTGTATGCCATCGCACAATTTCCATTGGTTTCTGTAAATTAGAAATTCAACATTTTCTAAATACAAAATTTATGAATTTAAAAAAAAATTAGTAAATAAACTTGTGACTTGGCTGTCAAAAAAAATTGTAAGAGTAGTAAGTCTGGGTAGATATGTTGATGCTTTTATTTTCTTATGCTTATTATTGCAACAATATAATATAATATATACCTATATATACTTGCTATTGGCTGTCTGGCCTTTACAGCTTTAACCGGACAAAAGGAGGGAACGCGGAATACGTTCACCTCCTGTGGAATATTAACCAATAATCGCTGAGGGTCCCCAGCTGGGGGACCTCGGTTCAGGGCGTTGATGGTGTGTGCTCTATTGGAGAGAAGCGACTAGGAACATACCTGTATCGCGTATCGAGTTGTCTGAGGTAGAGGCGTGGTTGACGCATAGCATTTGCTGAGAGCCTAGCTAGGCCTAGTGGCAATGAAGACCGAGGCGGAGCAACAATATATATGAGTCAAGGAGGCCCTTATAAACATTGGATCTTCTGTTTTCTCTTGTGGGCAAGCCTTTGTGGCATTACCAAGCCTGGTAATGGAACTCGAATGGATCCATCTCATCAATCTTCTCTCAAAGCTCAAGAATATACCTACTTTAGTTTCTTTTATTAACTTAGTCTTGGCTCTTTGTCTGACATTATATTTACGTAGATTTACTACTCTTACAAAATGTTTAACGGCGGTCACTCGTTTTCTTTTATTCACATTTACTTGGCTCTTTATTTGATCTCAATACTTTTTTTTTTAATCCAGTATCCCCCGATTTTAACTTTTCAGGGACCTTGTTTTTTTATTTATTTATTATTATATTTATTTGCATCATTATACTTTTACATTGTTTATTCAGTTAATTAAATTTTATTGAATATTATATTACATGTATTTGTTTATCTTTAATACAATTTTTACTGTTATTATAATTAATCAATGAAATGTTTTTTTTTATTTTATTTATTAACGTATATAGAAATATGTATTTATTTTCTTTCCTGGGGCACTGCCCGCTGCTTTACGTCTTGTTAGTTTGTGCCACTGCTTTCATGACGTCGATGCAGTATACTTTTATAGACAAATAATCTTAGTCGAGACTTGATTTCTATATGGGAAGTACTAGTTCTATTTTGATGATCTAATAGGTGAGTGGGTCAATGAGTGAGTGTGAATTTAGCTCAATTTAACATCAGATATATTTGAAAATATCTAAGTAAATAATATCTAATTAAATAAGTAATATCTAAGTGAAATTCTAGGGTATTCATAAGTACACGTAGCTATTTATATATTTACGATATTTTCATCTTTTAATCGTTTCTAGTGCCAAGATCGGCTCGAAAATCGGCTGAAATGGTTCCAGAAAACAGCAGTGTTTGCTTTTCGCTCGACTTGGCGGAGGTACTGCCGTCTCTTAGATACTCTGTGCAGTTTTCCAGTATCTATTGATCATCTTTACATAACCGCCTGCGGTGGTCGTGACCCTCAGTCTGATGGGTTGGCTTTATTTCTGTTGTGTCGAAAATAGCTCAATTTAGATCAGCGGTTGTGGCGAGGCCGGGCCTTAATAATGTAGTTATAGGGCCTGCGGTCGAAGCTTTATTTTTATGCGTAATGGGAGCGTCCGTTCCTTAAATAAAGGGAATTTATTTTATATTCTCTGGTTCTAATGGTATCGTGTTGTGCGGTCCTTATTAGTTTTTGTGTAAAAATAAAAAAATATTTATTAAAAGAAATATTCCGGATTATCCAGTTCCGGAAACAATCTTAGTATTAAAAAATACATTAACATATTATCAGACATTTACACATGTATGACATATGATCATTTGATCATACATTTTGTATGATCAGATTTTAGGTCTCCGTACTCAAAAATGAGAAAAAGCAACCCTTATGATATAACTAGAGAAGCTCGTGATAGTATGACCTAGGAAAGTTAATTATTGTTGGTCAGCAGAATGGATAGCGACCAATTGGAAGAGCCCCGGTGCGAAGGTCAAACTTCATAAAAGCAACCCTTATGGTATAACTAGAGAAGCTCGTGATAGTCAATTGGATAGTAGATGGATAGCGACCAATTGGAAGAGCCCCGGCGGGAAGGTCAAACTTCATAAAAGCAACCCTTATGATATAACTAGAGAAGCTCGTGATAGTAGATGGATAACGACCAATTGGAAGAGCCCCGGCGGGAAGGTCAAACTTTATAAAAGCAACCCTTATGGTATAACTAGAGAAGCTCGTGATAGTAGATGGATAACGACCAATTGGAAGAGCCCCGGTGCGAAGCTCAAACTTTATAAAAGCAACCCTTATGATATAACTAGAGAAGCTCGCGATAGTAGATGGATAACGACCAATTGGAAGAGCCCCGGCGTGAAGGTCAAACTTTATAAAAGCAACCCTTATGGTATAACTAGAGAAGCTCGTGATAGTATGACCTAGGAAAGTTAATTATTGTTGGTCAGCAGAATGGATAACGACCAATTGGAAGAGCCCCGGCGGGAAGGTCAAACTTTATAAAAGCAACCCTTATGGTATAACTAGAAAAGCTCGTGATAGTATGACCTAGGAAAGTTAATTATTGTTGGTCAGCAGAATGGATAACGACCAATTGGAAGAGGCCCGACGCAAAGGTCAAACTTTATAAAAGCAACCCTTATGGTATAACTAGAGAAGCTCGTGATAGTATGACCTAAGAAACTTAATTATTGTTGGTTATCAAAATGGATAACGACCAATTGGAAGAGGCCCGGCGCAAAGGTCAAACTTTATAAAAAGTAACCCTTATGGTATAACTAGAGAAGCTCGTGATAGTATAACCTAAGAAACTTAATTATTGTTGGTTATCAAAATGGATTACGACCAATTGGAAGAGACCCGGCGCGAAGGTCAAACTTTATAAAAGCAACCCTTATGGTATAACTAGAGAAGCCTGTGATAGTCTGACCTAAAAAAGTTCATTATTGTTGGTTAGCAGAATGGATAACGACCAATTGGAGGAGACCCGGCGTGAAGGTCAAACTTTATAAAAGCAACCCTTATGGTATAACTAGAGAAGCCCGTGATAGTATGACCTAGGAAAGTTAATTATTGTTGGTCAGCAGAATGGATAACGACCAATTGGAAGAGGCCCGACGCAAAGGTCAAACTTTATAAAAGCAACCCTTATGGTATAACTAGAGAAGCTCGTGATAGTATGACCTAAGAAACTTAATTATTGTTGGTTATCAAAATGGATAACGACCAATTGGAAGAGGCCCGGCGCAAAGGTCAAACTTTATAAAAAGTAACCCTTATGGTATAACTAGAGAAGCTCGTGATAGTATGACCTAAGAAACTTAATTATTTTGGTTATCAAAATGGATTACGACCAATTGGAAGAGACCCGGCGCGAAGGTCAAACTTTATAAAAGCAACCCTTATGGTATAACTAGAGAAGCCTGTGATAGTCTGACCTAAGAAAGTTCATTATTGTTGGTTAGCAGAATGGATAACGACCAATTGAAAGAGCCCCGGCGCGAAGGTCAAACTTTATAAAAGCAACCCTTATGGTATAACTAGAGAAGCTCGTGATAGTATGACCTAAGAAACTTAATTATTGTTGGTTATCAAAATGGATAACGACCAATTGGAAGAGGCCCGGCGCAAAGGTCAAACTTTATAAAAAGTAACCCTTATGGTATAACTAGAGAAGCTCGTGATAGTATGACCTAAGAAACTTAATTATTTTGGTTATCAAAATGGATTACGACCAATTGGAAGAGACCCGGCGCGAAGGTCAAACTTTATAAAAGCAACCCTTATGGTATAACTAGAGAAGCCTGTGATAGTCTGACCTAAGAAAGTTCATTATTGTTGGTTAGCAGAATGGATAACGACCAATTGAAAGAGCCCCGGCGCGAAGGTCAAACTTTATAAAAGAAGCGACTGAGGGTCACTATAAGTGGTCTATTCCAAGGACAACTGGAAAAACAGTACGCGTCAAAAGAAAACGTTACGTCAATGTCGCCATACAACCTCTATCGCGTGACGCAAATCACTGGATTTCGTGGTGCGGGGTCCAGTACAAAATGCGCTAAATTTAAACGTCGGCCCACTGATACTAATAGGGAAAGGTACTTACGCATTCGGAATCACTGCAACAAGGTGTGTAGGGACGCTCAACGACGCCATATTCATGAATCCGTTGAAAATGGCGATTCAGCCAAAGTATGGAAATTTCTCAAGTCATTGGGTGTTGGTAAATCACGCAAAGAATCAATTCCAACAGATTTAAATTTAAATTCACTCAACCAACATTTTTCTTCTTCGACCACTTTTGATAGTGCTACGAAAACAAACACATTGAATACTCTTTCTTCAATCTCATCACCCGACTACCCTCCATTTATGTTTAGCCAACTCACCGATTGTGATGTTAGGAAACACATCATTGCCATTACATCCAACGCAGTAGGATGTGATTGTGTCAGTCGCAAAATGATTATACCCATCATTGATATTATTTTACCCATTATCACTTGTATTCTAAATCACTCCATTTCCTCCGAATCATTTCCAACTTTGTGGAAAGATGCCCAAGTCACCCCATTGCCAAAAAAAGCGAATCCCACATCCTTTTCTGAATACCGTCCAATCTCTATCCTTCCGTTCCTCTCTAAGGTCCTTGAGCGGGCAGTTCACCATCAGTTGAGTTTCTTTCTCAATAAAAACAACCTCCTTAATTCTCATCAGTCGGGTTTTCGCCCTGGCCATAGTACCGTTACGGCTTTGGTGGAAATTACTGACGACATACGAAGGGGTATGGATGATGGACAGCTCACCGTTCTGACTCTACTTGATTTTTCAAACGCGTTTAATGCAGCTGAATTTGACATCCTTCTAGGCCTGCTTAGTTCTCTTAACATATCTCCGGCGGTGATTGGCTGGTTTCGTAGTTATCTACAAGGACGCCGGCAACGTGTCCGCATTGATGATACTTTTTCAGAATGGTGTGACACTACTGCCGGTGTTCCTCAAGGTGGCGTCTTATCTCCTCTACTTTTCGCTATATTTATTAATAATATTTCTCAGTTTATATCTTCTTCCTACCACCTTTACGCAGATGATCTCCAAATCTACACACAAGCTAAATTAGAAGATCTTTCACAAGCCATAATCACAACCAATGCTAATTTATCTAGAATATCTGTGTGGAGTAATGAATATGGTTTGAAAATCAATCCCACCAAGACTCAAGTCATTATTATGGGTAGTCCCTGGTTTACAGCTAGGATTGACTGGCAACTGCTACCTAATATTGTATTTGAGGGACATTAATTCCATATAGCAACAAAGCAAAAAATCTTGGTCTCCTGTTAGATAGTTGCTTGTCTTGGGATCCACAAATAAATGAAGTTTGTAGGAAATTGTTTGCGGCAGCAGGAGCTCTAAGAAGGCTTCGAAATTTCCTTCCAACTGCCACTAAAATTGCGCTTGCACATTCTCTTTTACTACCTATTCTCGACTACGCCGATGTCTGTTACCTTGACGTTACCGAGGCACAACTTGATAGACTCGAACGTCTTCAAAATTTCTGTATCAGGTTTATTTTTGGTCTTCGCAAATTTGATCATATTTCTGAATTTCGTTTCCAACTTAAATGGCTTCCCATTCGTCATCGCCGTAATGCTCATATCCTGTCCCTCTTGTTTTCTGTGTTGAATAATCCTTCAACTCCTTCTTACCTTAAAACTCGCTTTCGTTTTCTTCATGATACCCATGACCGCATTTTACGGTCTTCTCAGAATCTGCTTCTTGCCACGCCGGAGCACTCATCGTCTTTCTTCAATAAATCGTTCTCGGTACAAGCTGTTCGTTTGTGGAATGATCTTCCTTTACATATAAGAAGAGCCCCTTCCCTGCCTATCTTCAAGAGGCTAGTTAAAGGACACTATCTTTCACTCTGATTACCGAGATTATTCATTATCATTATTTTTTATTTTTTCCAATTTATTTATATTTTTGACAATTTATTTCATGACATATACATATATATATATTATTTTTATTGTTTGTTATATATTTTATTAGTATGTATTTATCATTATATATTAATACGTTTATCTATTAATATTGAAATATATCTATTATTAAAAATAGTACACCACCATTTCAGCAATCATTCTAAACAGTTTCATCCACCCTAAGGTTGTCTGGAAGAGATCGCTTTAAGCGATAAGGCCGCCTGTTTGTGCTACATAATACGTTAGTTAAAATTAAGTATTTATATTTCTGTTTCTTTTTATATGGTGTACAAATAAAGTTGTATTGTTGTTGTTGTTGTTGTTGTTGTTGTTGTTGTCGCTAAGGTCATTGGCCGATTTTCCAGCTAAAGATTTTCATCTGGCCCAGGATCGACATGGCATTAGATGCATCACACGGGGTCACGATCATCAGTATTGAGGAAACGAGAAAGATGAGACGATGTTATGACTCATCATATTTCTCCACACTTTGTTCAGGAGTCAGTAAATTATTCTGAATTTATATTTTGTGACTGTGCAAGTGTGCAATATTAAATGAATTGCTTATGGACTTTAAAAGTATGTTAAAAAAATATATATTATTATGTTTTAGTATAATTTTTCTAGTTGAGTATTCTTGGAATTATTTTGCGTAAAAATATAGTCCTCGTTTATTAAGAAAAGATTCCAACCGAAAAACGTGGCATGGCTTGTAACATAACAAAGAATGACATGGCATGTAACATAACAAAGAGTGGCATGGCATGTAACATAACAAAGAGTGGCATTGCATGTAACATAACAAAGAGTGGCATGGTACGTAACATAACAAATAATGGCATGGCATGTAACATAACAAAGAGTGGCACGGCATGTAACATAACAAAGAGTGTCATGGTATGTAACATAACAAAGAGTGTAATGGCATGTAACATAACAAAGAGTGGCATGGCATGTACCATAAAAAGAAACAATTTAACTAAGGAACCCTCAATGCTCGAATCGAATTCTATTCAGTTTTCGAAACATATCCGCTTACAAAAAGATTTCCCACGTGCAGGTTGTATAGGTATATTAACAGTTACTCTCGCATATTGCAAAATACCATTTCGTACTGAATGGCGATAATTGCTAACTGTTATTTAATTGTCGGCAAGTCCAAGGTTACATCCAGTTCCTCTTACAGTTTGTATAGAAAGATTGATGTGATGTTGCAAACGAGTTCTCATACGACTTTGAATCGTCCTTTGAATGTACCGAATGGGAAAAGTTTCTGTGTATAAAGTTGCTATTTAGTTTATAGTATAGACGGTATACTCATGTACGCTCAGTGCGCTCATGGTGTACTAGGAAGATTGGCTACATTTGTCATCTTCAGGCACACCGGCGGCGTCGCGTCGTACCGACTATGTGGTCGCCAATAGTCGCCATGACACCGGAAATGGTCCGAATGGATCATCGTCATCATCATAAAGTTTTTTATTTATTTATTTATTTATTTACAAACATCTATCCTTACAGGCTAGCCTAATTCGATAGTATGTATATTTACAACCACAAATCTTACTTTCTACAACCTTTATAAGTATACAATTTCAATAATAATTTTACAAAAACACCTTCTTGTAGCACAGCACAAACAACGCTGTTCTCGCGATATTTAGTAGCTGATTATGTTCTTTCTTTCTACACTATGCTCTTAAGGGGCTGCCATTTCTAAACTTCAGTCCTGCTTTAACGCTTTTTTTTTTTAACTGTCTATCCTGCTCTAATCAAATGCCGCGCGGGCAAAACTTCAGTTATTTTGGAATCGTGACTATTAGGACATTAATTATAGTTTCTTAATATAATAAATATGTTATTTTCTAGTTAGTATCTGCGTGTGTTGGTTTCGTTTTAAGGTGATTACCCACGCCAACGGCCTTGAGCAATTGGCCTCACCTCCGGGGAGTTACAGGCGCTGCTCCCCGCATGCCTCTGCGCAGACGCCCCGCGCCCCTCTACAAAGATCGCTAGCGTCGCAATGATTCACACCTCGTAGCGAGGTAGAAATAAATTTATGTAGCATTGTTTTATGCGTAAACCTATAACTATAACTTTTGAAGCTCTAGAGGCTGTGCTGTAACAGAAAGATGTGACCATTCTGTACCTATTACTACACGGTGATATTTTGGTAGTTTTGAAAACAAACTAGTGATTATAGTAATTGCGAATTAGTGGTGATATTACTGAAATCGCGAAAATATATAAAACATATAAAAATCGGTTATGTGAGGATACCCGAAAGTGACCAAGTTGATATTGGGGTCAGACCTTTATAAATCTTGGGCTTGAGCGGTAACAGACGAGCGTCACTTTGCAGTTGGTAACCGTCAACAGTAGGCCCACCATGAGTTTGGCACTCGATATACGTTAGCGACTGCGTAAAATATAATGTATTGGAAATTCTGGTGCCTCTCGTATACCGCTAGAACCGCTAAACTCATACAAATGTTTCGCTAACGTGTATCGAGTGCCAAACTCATGGTAGGCCAGAGGCACAGTATTATACTGTGCCAGAGGATTGAGGTAACTTTAGACGTCGAACCTTGTCGGAGGTAACCGTCTAATGATGGTAGCGTCAGCCGTCGTCGGTTGCGGTCAAACAATTTTTCATAAAAAGTTTCTGTTTTTATATTTGAATGATTTTTAAACGATAATGACGAAAAAAAATATATATTGATAAAATATAATTTTGTTACAATTTTTGTTAATTTCGGTGCTTTTAGAGACTTGAGTGGTATGTATCGGTTATTTGCGGGTCTCATAATAAAACCGATAGTATTTAATATATTTGGGTACTCAAAAACGGTTTCAATGATGTTGATGCAACTTTTAGATTTTATTTTTATGAAGATTGTATTCGCACGTAAAATAAACAAAACATATATTTTTTTAATCTGTAAATTTTAATTATGTTACGTAATCTGTACCACAGTTTCACCTCGCTATCACTTGTAAGCTCTAATCTGCAGGTAAATCCTCAATTTGGTAAATATATGTATATATTTTCTTGATCATGAGTCTTCTGCTTTTTATTTGTTCTTCACTTGAGATAAGTTAAATTTTTTGTTGTGCTCTTTGTTCTTCATTTTCTTGTTCTGTACTTTGTTTATTTCATTGTTCTGTACTGCGGTCTTGATTTTCTTGTTCTATTATATTGTTATATATTATCTGTGTGTTTTCGTTTTTGTAATTTTCTTTTTTCCTTTTGTTACTTTTTTTGTTGT
The DNA here is from genome assembly GCA_934047225.1 of Ypsolopha sequella. NCBI lineage: Eukaryota > Metazoa > Arthropoda > Insecta > Lepidoptera > Ypsolophidae > Ypsolopha > Ypsolopha sequella. The sequence continues at coordinate 5,968,279 of OW203985.1, forward strand.
GCACTTTGTTTTTTATTTTATTGTTCTGTACTGTGGTTTTCATTTTCTTGTTTTATATTTTGTAATACATTTGCTGTAAATTAAAACGAATCTACCAGAATCGAGTCTTTAATCGTCTTTTGTTCAGAGGCTGTCGGATCATTGTCTTTGCCGTTCATTTCTAATGCAATGAATGAGCCTGGAGATGGTGGTGGTCCAAAAGATATTTTTCTCTGAAAAACATAATAAATAAGTTTGAATTTACCTAAGTACATAGTATAATTTTTAACCTACTATAAATTATAAAATAATGCAAACCCATTAAAGAAAAATACTCAAGTTTCACAAACAAATATAAAACATAATATTAATTCCTAAATATTTACCTAAATTCAAGGATATTACCACGTTATAAAAAAAGATTGGTAAATTCTCAAACCTACCGGAATCGACTCTTCGATAGTCTTTTGTGCAGACATTGTTGGATCATTGTCTTTGCCTTCCATTTCTGAAGCAATGAATGAGCTTAGAGATTGTGGTGATCTAGACGATGCTTTTCTCTAAGAAACGTAACAAATAACGCTGAATATGTTTTAATACGGAATATAATTTTTAACATACTAGGCTGTCGGGTGACAGTTGGTAACCCTATGTCATTAAATAACAAGATGTGACCAATTCGTAGTGGTGTAGAAAAAAAACTACATCAAAATAAACAGGGTTGGCTCGACGCAACCTGAAAAATTTTGTAAAGTCAGCAAAAGCAGCACAATTTTATTGATTTAAAAAAATCACATCATCAAGTATATATCATCAACAGAGCGTATAAAAGGTGCTAAAGAAAGCTTTTTTTCATATAAAAAGATATTCGATAAAATCAGGCTGATATTAGTACCAACATAGGACATGCAAACTTTATTTTTAAGCACCTTGTGATACGCTATACCGAACATAGTACTTGCTACTTATTGACGTGATTTTTTGTCAGAAAATTGCGTTGTTTTTGCTGACTGTATAAAACGCTCTAGGTTGCGCCTAGCCAACCCGGTTTATTTTGATGTAGTTTTTTTTCTACATCACTACGAGTTGGTCACATCTTGTTACTCGATGAGATAGTGTTCCCGACTGTATTCTGACAGTCTACTATTCTATACCATAAATTGCCACCGAATGACGTTAGCGTCAGCCGTCGGTTGCAGTCGACCATACAACGCTGACAATACCATCAATCGAGTACAGTCGGCGCTGTTTGGCAGCGTCAGCGCGTCGAATGCAACCAATAGCTGACGCTCACTTCCATTGTTCGATGGTAGTCGATGGCTATCGCCAACATGGTTCGACATGTGCAGTCACCTACCGTTGTCTACGGCTACCGTTTTGAAAGTGATGTTCGTTTGTTGGCACCCTAAATATTTACAAAATTTCAATGACATTACATAATTTCAATGACAATGATATTTGATAGGTGGTAGAGCTGATGCCGGGCTCGACTGTGGAGGTACCACCATCTTATTTGGAGACCCCCTCGAAGTAATTCTGAGGAGAGTAAGAGGACAGCTCACAGGCAAAAAACCAGGAGACCCACCATGCCTAGGACCGATGGATGGCGGTATATCCATCCCTTATAGCCGGGCCTTATATGGAACAGACTGGTAACGGGCAGCGGCGTCACTGGTGCGAGGGTTCCGGCACCGCGCTCATCAACCCGCCTGCCCAGCGTGTGTGAGTATGGACAATTCTTCCAGGATGACCACCGGGAATGACAAAGTCCTGAAACGGCTTATGTCCAGCAGTGGACGAACGAGGCTGATGGATGGATGGAATGACATTACAGGTTACATGCACAGATTATTTTGAATTAATATATTGTCAGGTCTTGGTCTTTTTTGCAGATTTTGTCGGATTATTTTCTTTGCCTTCTGTTTCTGGTGGTCTCTTTTTAGATGCCCCTGAAATAATATATCAACTATATGTATTATACCTACAATTCTAGTTATTCAACTATCTCTACATAATATTACAGGTATAAATACCACGGCTTTGATATGCCTGCCTGGGACATATTTTTCTGAAATGAACTAAAACAAGTATTTCAAATAGTGCTCCGGTCCAAAAAAACAGGCCGGAAGCGGAGCTAAACCATATACATAGTCCGAGCCTTGATACTTGGGTAGTTTATTTAGCTGGATAGAAGTAAAAACAAAATTTTGAGCAAAGTTTTTTGCGTGAATTGTTGCTTTAGCTGTTTATAATAATAATTACACCTATATATTGTCACGATAGGAATCCCCGAGAGGGCTTTGGAGGTGTTTCGAGTGTCTCCGCATTCGTTACACCCGCGTTTCACCGACGATAAGTATGTCCCAACGTGGTTGGTGGTGACTTCGGGCACAAAACATTCAGCAAGTAGTAAGTATTAGTAAATACTATGCACAAAAATTCCGAAAAACTCCTTGGTGCATGCCCAACCGAGGCTTGAACCTGGATCTCAAAATTGAGAGGCCTGCGTTCTACCCATGAGCTACTATAATTGTTACCAGTAATTATTCATATCTAGTCTACTATGGATAATGATTGTGTAGGTAGATTATGTTAGGTACTTACTTACTTTACTGCATGTATTTTCAAAGCTTTTGTAGCCGCTTCTTTATTGTTGTAGGTTTTCGTGGCATTTTTCTCAATCACATTATATATTTATAATTTTTCTAAAAAAAGTTCCTTGCTAACTCGTCAAACTTCTAGTATATTATAGCGTCCACGCGCGAACTTCACAGCACAATTTATCCTCTAAATAACTAAGTCTATTGCCGAAAGTACTCTCTGAACGCACACAAATAAAAATTCTTATAAATATTTTCGCAAACATGTCATCAGACGCCAGGGTGCGGTACGTGGCAACGAGTGACACAGCCTCCCCGTCTGAACGCCACTGCATGACTGATGCCTGCGCCCGCGCAGAGCACCTCTTAGCCTTTGACCTTGAAATCTTACATATTTTGATATTTTTAATAGGAAAAGTTACTGGATATACTTGAGATATGTTGCATTTAAAGTTCAACACATTCTTAATTTTTTGGCGTGTAAATATTTTGAAACGTCATATCAGATTAGGAGGAGTAGGGAATTTAAGCCAAAAAAACATCATACAGTTGTTATTTTTTTTTATATAGAAGTTTTGATCGTACGAAACCAAAATTTGTTGCAAATATTTTTAAAGAGTTATTGATTCATATATATTTTTTTCAAGCCATTTGGTCCAGCCGTAAACGAGGAGTAGGCTTTAGAAAGTACCCATCTGGCTGTATTTCAAGGATCAAGCGCCTTAATCGGTTTTGAAATATGGAAACTGAATCCATTTTTTCGTGAAATTCATGCATTTTTAAAGTAATATAATTAAAAGAAGATTAAAAATATGTTTATTTATAAAGTGTAATTAATAATTGTATTGAGTCAATAAAACACGCCATATTTTTTTCGAATTTTTACCATCTACATTGACGGAACTGAATCCAATGCAAAACTGATGTTTAATATTGTGGAGCCCCTTAAGGTTAGTATCTACTACTTACTTACAAAATTTAATACGTAGATGAAAAACAATGAAATGAACTTTCAAACAAAAAACAAATAATTGAAATAGCTATTGAATTACAGGAATTATGAACTCGTGAATATTAAATAAGAAAATTTCGGCAATTTCATAGGTAAAGCCTATTATAAAGTAATTTTTCTCTAAAATTATCACTGTTTATGCATACATATTGCATATCCTTAGGAAGCTCGGGAGCCCTATTGATGTACTTTGGGCACAAATTCGACCCAAGACGAAGCAAGAAGACTGAACTGAAATGTGCTGCTGCGGGATTTGAACCCGTGAGGAACACAGAGGCTATTTAAGCAGAGCCTAAATAGGTAAAGGTTACGCCCAGAAGCAACTGCAAGTTCCATCGTGTATTTATCCAATCGCAAAAACTCTGTAAATTAATTCTAAATGCTAAGGAAATAAAATGTGCCATTTTCTTAAAAGGCTTTCATTTTCAAAGGCCCTGTAAAGATAACACTTCGGCTTTTCATCGTCGTTAACAAGGATTTAACTTGTCCAAAAATAAATTAGACTTAACAATAGTCGCCATTAAGGCGATTAGTGTCGCCAAATTAGCAGCTCGATGTGTGTCGGTACGAATATCGACAGAAACGACATTGAAACAACGTTCATATCAGCGCGCATTGCATAGTGGCTGTTACGACGCTCGCTGCGTCCTTGATAGGGCGAAATAGGAGAAAATTATACTTTTCACATGGACGTGATTGAATAATCATATGATTTGTTTCTAGCTATCAAGTTTACCTAAATAAATGAAATCGACCAAGCTGCTCAAGAGCAGTGGGGAATTCACCATTCCAATTGAAAAACACCATTCGGTTGAAATTTTTTTTTGTTTTGGTGGTATGAAAAAGAAAAATGTTGCATATGTTGTTTCAGAATTGATAATTCAATATTTTTGGTTCGGCCATAAACGAGGAGAGGAGTTAAGGAGAGGCTTTAGAAAGTACTCATTTGGCAATACTAAGCCCCTTAAATCGCTTTGTAAATGCAAAATTAATGAAATTTTTCTTTTTTTTTCAATTAATATGCTAATTTATCAAATTTGAAACGGGAGATAAATATTCTACCTATACCTATACAATATGGCCCTGCAGGTCTTATATACAAACCTGAATAAAATGTATGTATATATACGTTATACGATAGTTATGTCGAATATTTTATTATAGAACAACTCTACGAAAAAAAAGAATCGAGAAATCGTGAAAAAAAAAAACAGTTGTTACATAATCGCGGTTGAGTAGGTAACTTTTCTATAGAACAAACAGCAGATTTTTTTTTCGCAATTTGATGGTCGGATGCAAAGTAAAAGTTGTTCGTATGGAAGAGTACTATTCCCAGTTTCCGGCTTCCGTAACATCATATTTGCACCTATTAATATAAGCGCGGTGACACACACACCGGAATATCCGTCCGGAAATTTCGGACTGCGTTAATTTGTATGCGCGCGGGCCGGGCGGGAATCGGTTTGCATGTGACAGACAACGCGCATATAGTTTTATAGAATTTAGCGCCGCGCCGCGTCGGCGTCGCCGCCGTCCGGAGATATTCCGTCCAGAAATTCCAGTGCGTGTATCGTCGCCCAATCTTGGTCTTTTTATAACTGACATTGTAGGTTAAAGCGATATGTAAAAGTTTTAGCGTCCCTATTACTCCATATGCGAAAAAACCCTCAGTGCGAGAGGGACGGATTCGTGGAAAAGTAGCAAAAAGTCGGTTTTTTATTAATATAAAATGTACTAAAGTAGCTATCAAAATTTCGTTTAACCAGGTCCTAGATACTGTTAAAACCCATCTAATAAAATATAATTGCAGTCCATATGTCATTCTAAATTGTCAAACCAGGAGAATTGGTGTCGATGAAGACCTCATTTCAATAAATATTTCTATCGAGCCGAAATTCTCCAATCGCGTTTCTGTTTTAACAGATCCCTAGAGAAAGAATCCAAAAATAATATACTATTTTATCAAAATTATACATTATTTACCGAAGTAAATATAGAAGTTCTAAAAGTGTCGATTTTTTTCCGTAGCACCCTAAATTATGCTGGAAAACACTCCCACGCTACTAATTCTGCCTAGATCGGCACACACTATACACGCCTAAAAAATGCTACGATCCTCACACATCTCTTTCGAATCTTCCGAACAAATCAATGGGGCATGCAAGCTCATTTCTAGTGCTTTCGACTTTGCTAGTATAGTGTTAAGTAGTTGAAAAGTTGGTCAGCAGGTTTTGCCCCAATAGTACCAACTACGATCGACATAAAACCGACACATCCTGAATGCGACAGCTCCTCGTTGTTGTTTCAGTGGTTACACAAACACACACACACACACACACACATACATAATCGTGACAAGAACTTGACGAAGCAATAACATTCTGCAGTCAAAGGATACAACCCTTTCTCCCCGAGGGGGTGTCCTCCCTCGCGCTAGCATATACTTAGTATATTTCAATGCAAGTGCTCGTAAAGGCCCACTTTTTATGCATCAAAACCGAACAGAAAGTTGATTATTTTGCCCTAGGGCTTTTTTTTAATTTATTTACAATGGTTGGCTAACCTGCAGCCTTTCCTGTGTACCATAAATGTTATACTTTTTTTTTCTACTGTTTAACGGCTCTGGATACAGTCCTTTTGAGCCAATCATAATTTAAAGTTCACAAGATTATATTTGTTTTATTTCCTCACACTATGCATTGAAAAACCTAGTATGATACACGAGCGTAAGAGCAATAAATTACTCGGTTACGTTTAAAACACTCGCTACGCTCGTGTTTTAAATCGTCCTAATAATTTATTCCTTTTCGCCCTTGTAGCATAAATTACTATTATATGGTGCTAGTTACTCTCACTGACCCCCCCTACACCTTTACTTGTGGGTGTGACAAGGACGACTAGGTTTTCAAAAGACAAATGGAAAGAAAAGATTTCCATTTTGTTATTGGTACGGTGGCCCAGATTGTTTTTTAACACTTTATTGTCATATTTCATGCATGTCACTTTGATGGACGTAGAGAGAAATTATGTAAGTATGTATATCTTGGCATTACTAGGTTTGAGCCGTTTTCCATTTTGGGACTCCATGCAAAACTACTTAATGGGACTTTCCGACATTTTAAAATAAAGACTTTTAATTTTTAAAGCGTATATTTAAAAATCAAGATGTTTGGCTTTCACTGTTAAGAAGTTATCAGAGCTCATGTAGAGACAAGCCCCTAACTCTACAAACCCTACATTTTGGTTTGTTGAGTTAGGCTTCGTAGAGTTAGAGGCTTACATGAGATCATGAGACATGAAAACTTTTTCATAGTGAAAATGTTATGATCCGCTCTTGTGAGTCTTGGCAACCTATTTCATATGAAATGTTTCTACCTTGCCCCAGATAGGAATAACATGTAATTAAAATGTATTACGTACATAACTTACGGGTTCTGTCATCAGTATTTTATTCGGAATTCTTACTAATATAATATTTAAACTCAATTATCGGACTAATTCTTAATGAGTTATACATAGTTATAATACTTACAGACGAACAAACAAAAAACCGTGCTAAAGAAATGGACTTACAATTATTTTTAGGAGAACGTGAAAATGTAACTTTCATGCACGAACGCGTACTTTGTTATCACTTTCCTCGAGCAAGGGGTGGTGATCACACACACACTGGGATGGCAACTAACCAACACACCCATTATAGTTTGTAAAATATAGCTTGAGCCCTGTGACGGCTGTCAGCGCTATACGTATTTGAGTATGAGAAAGAGAGTTAGAAATACAAATTGTATAGCGCTGTCCTGCTGTCATAGGGCTCAAGCTATATTTTTCAAACTATAGCAATCGCACGTCATGATTGTTGAGCTAGCTAGACGTGTTAAGTGCGTGCACTGGTGACACCCCTGAGTGCTTCCTCGTAACAATATGAAAGGGAATAGCCCTGGAAGCCGTGCTTGAAAAATATTGCAATGGCATCCCTTTTCTGCTTAGAAAGGGCCTAGGTTGGGTTTTAATTAGACTTTAATTAACATTGACTACAGAAAAGTGAACACATGTGGACAAAAATAATGTTGTACAGTAAGATTTGGGTTGGACAGACACAGTGGCGTGCACAGAACTTTTTTCCGGAAAAGCAATCAAAAGGTCAAGATTGACAATAAAAAAAATATGAAAAAGTTTAAATAACACTTTGAAAAAAAAGTTTGTATGACGCCAGGGTAGGCACTGCCTACCCTAGAGTGAACATTTTCATACAAACTTTTTTTAAATTGTTATTTAAGTAAATTTTTTCATATTTTTTTTTGTGTCGTACTTGACCTTCTGATTGCTTTTCCGGAAAAAAATTCTGTGCACGCCACTGGACAGACACTATTAAATTAATCATATTAAGAAAGTTAATAATATTAAAACCACGAGAACCTTCATCTTAAATAGCCTTAAAAACTTTCATTTTCACGCATAATGTACTTTATCCTAAATCGTATTATTTAAATTGCTCAATTTGGTCAAATGTCTAGTGAGAACGAGTACGAAAGCGAAAAGAAATGTACCCATAAAGCCGCCCTGGGTTGCGCTGACCTGAATAGCTGATCCAAAACGGCCATTTTGGGATAAATTGACCGCAATTGAGAATTTTTAGCGAGAAAGTATTGCTACTTCAACTTTATAAACTCTGAATGGTTAAACAAAAAGCAGTACCCAGCAAGATGAATGATGCACTGACTCAAGAGCTTTCGGAAACTGGAGCAGAGTGGAATACAAAAAGCATATTAAAACTCACAACAGCATAATTTTAATCTCGCAATGTTGTTTGGAGCTTTCAGCGGCTCAGTAGGAATATTCAGCACATGATTATGAGCGAACTAATCTTATTCTGCTGGAAACAGAATTTATGAACTACACCCGTCTCTTTATGCGACTCTTACACTAAAATTTCATCTCACTTCATAACCTAAAAATATCAATAAATTATATATTCAGTATCATAAGTATCTATAATTTATAATTATTAATTTTTAACTTTTATTTATAATTGTGTAACTGATGCCGACCACAATTAGTGGTCGAAATATATTTTACTACTTACCTATAATTATATTTTTTGTGTTTTCGTATATATATATATATATATATATATAATTAAATTATATAGGGTGCTAGAAAACTTAAACCAAATTTTCTCCTGGTCATATTGAACAACCTTTTTTTCTAAGAATTTTGAATTTACATACGCAAAAGAAAATCACCTATCCATAAGAATTCCTGTATTTAAATATCCTGTATTTAAAAATCCTGTATTTAAATTTTTTGTTTGATCGGCACTCGTTGCACAGTGTTTAATCGCGCGACGCAACTTAGTTGAATCACAAGTGCGAGGAGCGTGACACGATGTTTTTGCGAATTAACAGTATGTCATGCTCCTCTCACCTGTTATCTAACTAAGTCGCGTCGCGCCCGATTAAACACTGTGCTACGGGGCCTGTAAGGAGGGCGATTATGGCGCGTGCGAAAAAATTCGCTACGGCAGATTTGGAGTGATTTTACAAGGGATTTTCTACGGATGTGATAGATTTTTCGCACACGCCAGAATCACCATCCTGAGCGAAAAAGATTGCTAAGGCAGAATTCGGGTGATCTGAAAATGGTTTTTCTGTGAATGTGTATCGATTTTTTCGATTGAAAACCTGCGTACGTATTCCTTACATTTTGTAATCACCATCTGATGGATTAGTCATTCAAATTTGCATCGCATGGATTATAGTCATTCAAATTTACATGACGCTGTAAACAAAAGTCGAATGGTTGATATTTCGAGGGAAAAATAGTGCCAGAATTGCCGTCCAGGTATTCAAAATAAAGTGCGTTAAAATGAGAAATATAGACCACAGTATTCTTAGTATTTATGTAAGGAGTGCGTGTCTCCCAGCCATCCGTGCAGGCGCCAGAAGGCAAACTTGGATGATGACAGTTGCTTACAGCTGTGATATCTAGCCATAACTTCACTTGTCTCGTCTTATTTATTGTTTGTTATACAGGAAGACATTTGAAGGCTCTGGAATTACTGTTGTCTTTCTAAAACAAGTTGTTATGAATTTGCTTGTGCAATTTTCCGTTATTGAAACAATGGCAGTAAACATGTTAGCACCTATTGAAATAACAACATAGTTGACGGCCAAGTGAAATTTTCAAAGAGAAATGCCTCGACACACAACAGCAGGGGTCTTCAACCTTTTTTAGCTGGAGGGCCAATAATCTATTCCAGGTATGTCAAAGGGCCGCACGTAAAATACCACCTCAACAACAATTCAAAACCAAACAAGTGAATTAAAAATGTCTTTATTTGTTCAAAAATAATAAGATACAGATTAATGTGAGGATTGACATTCTTTACTTTTCACCAGATTTTCGATATTTGCTTCTATGTTTGTGCTCGCAATCCGCAGACTACCTTCCAGATGTCCATCCGTAATCCTTTTCCTGGTTTTGGATTTTACATTTTTCATTCTTGAAAATAGCTGCTCGCATACATTTGATTTTAGAAGTGTTGCCCGTGAATTCATATAGAATAGATAAAAAATTCCTTAGCCTCTGAAGGCCGGAAAAAATATCTCGCCGGGCCGCATGCAGCCCGAGGGCCGCGGGTTGAAGACCCTTGCACTACAGTTTCCATTTATTTTAAAGAGAAATGTACTGAATGAACCATGTATCTTTGATATTTAAAGATTATCGAATGGATCCACGCCCTTCTCAATATCTTTTAATCGAACCAATGGACATAAAAACCTTAACATTGAATTTTATTGCGGTTCCATTGCTCGTTGTGAACTCGTTCCAGATTAACGAGCTAAAATACAGTTTCGATGCAAAACCGGTTCACTGATGTTATCAACGTTACGTTATTTTAACGAACGCTTTCGTCACTAATAACGGTGCTTGAGATAGCCGGTTATGTAAGCAGAATACCAGCTTTTTAGATGGCGTTTAATAACTGTTATTTACGCATTTAAGCCTTTGTAAATATTATCTACGATAGTTTACGGCTTATTACTCGGTTGTTATTGGACAAATAAACACCGTCAGTAAATTATTACTTTTATTATAAATTGTATGGGCATTAATTAAAGAGAATAGTATCACAAAGGAGTTTATCTAGTCCCATCAACGATATTTTAAATATCGTTGACTGCAATAAAGTAATTACAACATCAAAAGTGGTTTTATAATTACTAACATTGTTTGACTGATGTTATAAATTCTGCGCTGTATTAAATTTCTTAAGCCACGCTCTCTACTCGTTCTCGCTCCTGATTGGTCTAAGGTATATACAAAAAATTACACGCTTACACAAAAAACGTATTTATTTCTGCGCTGTGATTGGCCAAATTTATTATAGCACCGCTAGAGAACCAATCACAAGCGATAACGGTCTGTATTAAATTTCTTAAGCCACGCTCTCTACTCGTTCTCGCTTCTGATTGGTCTCAGGTATATACAAAAACTTACACGCTTACACAAAAAACGTATTTATTTTTTAAAAAGGCGCAATTTAAAAAAATAAAATTTCTCCTGTCAAATGTATCCAATTAGGTAACTGTCTTGACAACGGAAAGTTAAAGGTCTGAAAAAAACATGTCTGCTAGTTTTACATTGATAGCGTCAGTAGTTGTCTCAGCATATTTAAGCAAAATCCCTTGAAATATCAAAGGAAAGGCCGAAGTGATTCCTATCCGTAATTTAAACATTTATGATGTCAACTCACTCGTTTAATGAGAGTTTAATCAGTATCTTCAATAAAATAACTTTAATTACAATTAAAAAGATGTGACAGATTAACTTACATTAAATTTATCTAGCGATAGGTTATGCCGTCAAATCTTTTTAATTATTTATTTATTTATTTTTAACATTATTTACATTTATTTACAAATCTAAAACATTACTCTGTTTGTTTACTTCTTTTATCGGAATGCAAATAAAATGAGGACGATTCATCTTCTCAATTGAAACTACATTTCAAAAACTTTTATTTTGATTGAGTAATATAAAACAATATGTAGGTTATTTGTAAATACAATTTGCAACGCAATAGTAACTGGTAACATTATTAGTAAGAAATGATTTATTCTAAACAATAACACCAAAGTTATCAGATACAATTCGCTTATAGTGCAGTAGATGATGGATGCGTGTAGACAAACAGACAGACCGACTATAAATCAAAAGTAATAAATAAACAATTTACTTCGTTATTTATTGAGCAGATTTCACACTTCAGTTCAGACTTCAAAGATTATTGTATATTTTATTTATGGTCAATAAACATTTGCACCAACTGCGGAGTGTTTCTTCAGTGCTACTCACAGGCACCGGTAATTAATAATTTGCATCAGGAAATTGCTTGAAGACTGACAATACGTCTACAACGGTAGAAAGCACATAAAATGGGCCCGTTATAGGCTTTTTCAGTATCTAGAGAATTGTACGTAGAATAATTAAAGTTTTTATGTGATATATCTAAAATGGCGTACGTCAAGGAGGACTTACCTCTCCGGACTTCTATTCTTTGGCCATGAACATTAGGTGTAATCAGCTGGGTTGAGCTGCCTTCAACAAGCTACAAGACGCCTTCAAATCTAAAATTCCGCTATGTCTAAAGACATGCAACCTGTCCATACTTATTTACAATGCTGAAAGCTAACACGGAAGTTCAGGTTGCACAAAGAGCTATGAGCGACCCATGTAAGGCATACATTCCTTGACCCAAAGTTAACGAAATAAAGCAAGTGTGAACAGCAGTTAACAGCACCTATCTCAACAATCAACTAATAATATGATTTTATATCCCCCGAAGCGTGTTATGCAATAACGTGGTATGTGTTAATCTTATTTGAAGTAGTTCCACCTCACTAAGGTACGTTATTTGAAGAGAACTTCTAATATTGACGAAAATCACCCCTAAATTAACCAATTTTTTTTTAGGTATATTATTTAATAATGTAACAACAAACGTTAAATTATAAAATTAAATAGTTTATTTTTCAAATATAGGTGCATAATTTATTTATTTATTTATTATTTATACAGCATTACAGATATCCATTGCACTGTATAATAAAATTTTTACAAATACAAATAAAAACATTCATGTACACTTATTATTATTATTATTACTTGTCAATTAAATTGTTAAATATACGGGGAAATGCAATAATACAAAATGAAAGTTAGGTTTATTTAAGTTTAATAAAATACTACATTTGCATGAATAAAAAATATAGGAATAAATAATATATATAATTATTATAATTAAATAAATTTATTTTGCCTTTATCGGCTTATTTCTTTAATTTTTTGATATATAATTATATAGGTAAATATATATACATCAGGCACAATTATATTTAATCCAAGATATATTTCGGGCCTCACTGGGCCCGGCATCAGTTGGAGTTATAAGGATTTATGATAATGACATATATCAATGTCCTGCTAAATTAAATACAGGAATAGCAAAGTAAAAAACACATCTAACACGATTGAACCTCGAACAAATATTTTTCTTGCTTGTATTTTTAGTTCGTTCACTTGAAACACAACCCAACATCTCTCACAGGCTCAAACATAGTAAAGTCCTTTGCCAACAAATTGTCAAACGAGACAAGAAACAGCCTCGTGGGAAAGGAAGTAATCGCATGTTGGCCTAGTCTTGTGTGCTAGCAACTGACCCGTCTTCGTTAGTTGAAATAACTGTACAATGTTGCTAATCGACCTGTCTACAAGACGGCCAATTTTATGATTATCTCTATTACTAGTGTTACTTAAATTGTAATTAGATTTATTGGTAATGCCACGTTTTCGACACATCGCTAGAATTAGCCCAAGTAACATCGGGGAAAGTTCTACAGGGCCACTTTTTATCCTTATTTTAATAGTGTTAAGGACGACAAGTGGGTTTTTGCCTTTGTATAATTCGTATACATACACTCTATATTAGAATAAACTATTTCTGATTCCCAGACCTCAGTCATAGCGCAGGGACCGGAATCACAAACATCCTTAGGTATGATGGGATATAAATTAGGGAATGATACACCATCATACTATATATGCTCAGTACAATAATAATAATAATAATAATATTAAAATTCCTTATTGCACTTGAAAATATTGTACACTAGCTTTTGACCACGGCTCCACCCGCGTGATATTCGGTTTTACGTTATCCTTTTTCCTTTGGCAACAGGGGCATAATTCAGGGCATAAGCTATCTCCACTCCAAATTTCATCCAAATCCGTCCAGCTGTTTCAACGTGAAGAAGTAACAAACATACTAACTCACACACACACACAAACTTTCGCATAAATTATAATATTATGGGACAGCAGTGGCGTGCACAGAACTTTTTGCTGGAAAAGCAAACAATTGGTCAAGAACAACAATAAAAAAAATATGAAAAAATTTAAATATAACTTTGAAAAAAAAAAATTGTATGACGCCAGGGTAGACAATGTCTACCCTAGAGTGAAAATTTCCTATACAAACTTTTTTTGTTTCAAAGTGACATTTAATTTTTTTTATTTTTTTTTTATTGTTGTTCATATGACCAATTGTTTGCTTTTCCAGCAAAAAGTTCTGTGCACGCCACTGTGGGACAGTGGGATAAGGCGAAGTTAATGCTATTTAACATAGCTAGGATCATTAAGGTGAGGCATCGAGTTTTTAAAGGGGTATATCGTCAAAATCGACACTTTTTGAAGTTATTTATTTGCTATTCAAAAGAAGTCCCTAGTTATATAAATTAGTATAACAATTTTAGGACCTTTTTCTAGATTTTATACTATCAGAAACGCGATTGGAGGAATTTCACTCGATAGAAATAATTATTGAAATAAGGTTTAAATTTACACTTTTTTTGATATTCTGACAAATTGTGATAGCATACAGACTTCAAAAATATTTATTTAGATGGGTTTTAAAAATACCTAAATTAATAGTTATGAAAATTTTCATAGCTATTTTAGTTAATTTTGTATTAATTTAAAACCGACTTATTATCAATTTTCCCCGATTCGGTCCCTCTCGCACTGCAGTACTTTCCGCCTGGGGTAACGGGGACCTTTGCACGGACGATGTCACTCCAAGCGGAAAAACGCGCAGTGCGAGAGGGACCAATTAAGGGAGAAAGATAAAAAAAATTGCTTTTTTATGTTTGGGGTCCAAAAATATGTTTGGGGTCTTTACATGATAATTATTTGCCAAACTATGAGAAAGCGTATATTTGAAGACCTTATTTTAATAATTATTTCTATCGAGTGAAAGATTTTTAATCGTGTTTCTGTATTCCAGAATTCTAGAAAAAGGTTCCGAAAATGTTATCTTAATTTATCAACGTAGTAAAACCAACGAACTAAACGATTCCAAAAAGTGCCAATTCTTCGCGGTGTCGTCTTAATAGGTAGTGCCGGAAAAAGTATCGTAGACACAACGATGACGGAGGCAGAGTATATCTTCAGTAAGAAGTCAATTATCAGAAAATCATCTTCTCTTTTATTTATCGTCGAAGTTGCCCACACACGGTGCTTAGCAACGTAACCTCGTCAGATGATGTCCAAAACTGCTAGCGGTTAAAATGCAATATATTAACTTATGCAAGCATTAGCAGGTAGGTCCACTTGTTCTCAATCTTTTATGATTAACTACCTTCTTTATGAGAAAATAACAAGCTGTGATTAGTCAATATTCATTTTGAGGCAACAGAGCTCACGCGATCGCAATACTTTAGCAAAAGAACGAAATAAACTAAACGCCATTTTGTATGCCAAAAAGATTCATCATCATTAACATAGCATTGTCAGTCAGCAGGTAATTATGTATTGTATTAATGTATTTATATAAATCGAGTATATTCATAGTGTACATTGTGGTGAGATGAATTCTCCGCAAGGTTCATTTCATTATACAACATGTAACCATATTTGAAGAGCTTAAATTCAGTCAATGGTACAGAAAAACTTTTACTATGGAACAAAACCTATACCGCGATTTTTTTTTTTACATTTTCATAGAAAAATGCAATGCCGCTCGGCCGAAATGTATGGAAGAGCAGTCTTTTTTTTTTTGAGATATTAGGGTTGGCTCCATATCAAAAGTTGTTCTATACCATTGACTGAATAAGCTCTTTAAATATGGTTACACCTTTCTGTTACACGTTGTATAATTGCATAACAATATAACAGCGGTTGCTCAAGGAGTAGTACGCTGGCCTATCAATCTTGAGTCCCAGGTTCGATCCCCGTTCGGGCATGCACCAATGAGTTTTTCGGTATTTATGTGCATAGTATGTGTATACCACGGACGTTTAAAAATCCAATACTTACCACTTGTTGAAAGGGGAAGGAAAACATCGTGAGGAAACCTGCACGCTCTAAAAAGCGTGCATTTGTGCTCTAAGAACACCGTAGGGCTCATCACCCATCATATTAGGACGTAATAATCGTCGGTGAAACGCAGGTGTACCGAATGTGGAAACTTGTTCGCTTGAAAATGATTTCGGAAAGAAATTGAAACTTGATGTGTAGCGCGGGACAAAATTTAATAGACTGGTTCACTTTCCAACAGATTTTTGAAGTGGATACTTCTTTGTTTGCATCTCGGATAGGGGGATCAGTTAATGCATATAAAAATTTTGCAAATTTACCATTACAGATTTAATTACTTATTTGTATAAGACTTTATTTACATCGAATATAACAAAATACATCAAAAGTAATATAAAAGGCTCGATATCTAGAACCTTTATCGATATGGATGTTTATCAGAACCGACTGCCTCCTCACTAAAATACATTGTTAGTTTGTTTGAATTTTTAGTAAAAATACCAAAAAGTTTTTAAAATAATCATGCCAAGTTTACTTAAGTGGAGAAATGACATTTTTTTTTTAAATAAATTACCTCATGAAATAAAGTATTTATATTTATTTATTTTTCGACTTGCAATGCTAGTGTCAGGGCCCGGAGTAAATGCAGGAGCATAAAGAGGCGGCATCCGTAGTATCCACGTACTTAATTTACGGTTGTATCTCTGACAAAACCGCTACTTTTAAAATCTAGCGGCATTTTGGTCTCTAGAATTCGTAAAATGACCATTATAGAGAAAAATGAACTAGTCTTTAAATATACAAGGTGACTTTTTGATCATCGTCCAAATTCATACTAGAGGCTTGGTAAGTTATCAGCATCATGAATCGATAACAATTATTGTGAAATTCGTATAATGAAATTTTGACTTCCAATAGTAATTCACTTCCGGTCCTGAATGAATCACTATGGTGGGTCGAAATTTAATTTTATGAATTTTACGAAAATCGTTATTGGTTCTTGATGCTGATCACTTACCAAGGCTCTAGTATGAATTTGGACGATGTTTACAAATTCACTTTGTATATTGTGGTCCGTCTAATTTTTTTATTAGGATTCTATTATTTAAACAATTTTTTTAGAACCTATTTTCCCCCCGTTTTGCATCTAATACAAAATGCATTTGCTTAATATGATACAATTTCCTGCTACATTACCTTAACCGCATAATTTAAATCTGATGGAAAAATGTTCCTCGAAGGCGTTTCCAACCCTCTCGGTCACACACCGCACATGGAAATTGCTAACTACTTTGACTTCATAATGATTCCTAACCACGCGGGTGCGGATTCTCAAATAGTAGAAATTGTATGCTTTCAGCAGCCTTTGACCATCCTGACCACCCCAACGCAAGAATTTTTAAAACACCTTACAGATTGTAAATGAAACAAATTCTTGGTACCTGTTCCACTTTTTATATATTCTACACTAGCGAACGGTTTCGTTATAATAACATCGTCAGGCTTTTAGATATCTCTACGAATCATGAGATGGAATATTTCGTCTTTCAAATATAAATACAATTCAAATACAAATAAGAATAAGAATAAGAATAAGAAACATTTATTGCCAAATACACACAAAAAAGAAAAAAATGAGTACAATAAAATATTAAAACATAAAAAGTTAAAAACACAAACAGTTCGTACACAGAATATAAACATTTAACCAAAACATTTATTTGGACAAATGGGAATAACTCAGCATTTGCTGACGCTGTCATACAGTGTGCAGCGCTGGTTTTCAGTTATCCCCAGCTCTTAGGGTAGTGTTCAGAGCAGAAAGTAATGTTCCATCAAGAACCAACAACGACAAGTATCAATTTCAATACCTTACAGATTATTGGACTCGATAAAAAGTGTTCAGGACCAAGGTTCAATGACCCTTTTTGCAAAATACGAAAACTAATATTTGTGCCTCCTATAAGTGCTTGTTTATGAACAACCTCGTATAAATTGGTTTATGAAGCATACATTATATTTTGTATTTTCACAGAAGGTGTCATTAGGCTTTGTTACTGATTTGATTAGTTACTTATAGGGCCAAATTCATTCTGGAGATTAAATCAAAAGAAAGGAGACCAAAAAATATAATAGTATGGGATGGGAAGTCGAAATTGCATACTAATGTATCGCAGAGTTATTGAGCATCGTTGCTGAGAGCGAAGCGAACGAAGTTTCTCCGAGTCTACTTGAATAATCCGGCGTTTGTATATATGTATGTATGAATGTTTGTCTGACGATAACTCGAGTGTCGTTAATCGGAACGTCATGAAATTTGGTAGACGAGTAAATGAGACAAAAAAGTTCGAACATGAGCCAAATTGGTCATGATCGAATCGCCAGTTTACAGTCCGGGACAAACTACTACTTACCTATCGACCGAGTCACCCTATTTGAAACTTTTTGCAAATATATTGTTGTATTACGTGTTTAATTCATTTAAACCAAGGTCCAAGCCTGGACTCAATGGGTCTCAAACCAAGTGCCGCCGTAATTTGAGCGGCTAAATCTTCCGCGTACATCTCTACAACGCATGATTACGCTAAGAATACCTCATTATCTAACATTAGAACCTTAGAGCTGCCGCAGCTGACTCCAGGGCTCAAATGAGGGGTCCAGTCGGTAGCAGCACGCTGTTTAGAGGGAGATTTACGATGCAAATAAGGTACGGAACCCTGAGCTTGGATAGCGCACTTTCTCACCAGACGAATATAAATTTAGACAATCTGTCCTGCTCCAACAACGCTTTGATTTTACACTTGTCTTATTTAGAAAATTTGCGTTATCGATGTGTTTTTATTTATTATTTTGGAACTAGGGATGGGTTTTGAATATGATGGCCGTTTTATATTACATTTTTTACGAAGTTTATTTTGGTTATAAGTTTTATTTTACATAACCTAATATAACTCAAATGAATACAAGTGATATTTAGATCATAGTTTAATCTTTGCGATTTTATTGGATGCAGGAAATTGCAAGTAATCGCTTATCGAATGGCCAAAATACATTTTTTATATCACACACAAATAATACAACGTACCTACTACTAATTAGTAATTTTTTGAATTAAAGATAATTTAAATACTAAACCGAATAACTATTGTAATTATAATAAAACAAAAAAATAAATAAGAGTGCATTTCAAACTAGAAATCAATCAGAAACAAATTAAAAAGCAAAAATATTTTGAAAAAATTCCTCGTGCCAGGATTTAAACCTGCGACCTCCTGCTTACATGACAGGCGAGCTACCTATAAGTTAACGTTACACGTTAGTTTCACAATATACTCGTAAGATTTAATTAAATTAGTTGTCAAAATTTAAAACATGTAGAACATGTCCAAATGAACAGCTTTTACTATTAGAATTGTGCAAAATTTGTTTTCATCTTTCCATACTGCACCAGTCAGCTGATTGGGGCAATTTGTATGGGAGGAAGTGAAAAAAAGTTACCAATTTCCCTTAGCTCCCATACAAAAAAATTGTTCATATAGACTAATTCAAATTCAAATTCAAATTTTTATTTTGGGACCACAACAGCTTATGATTAAGTTTACATAATAAGAATAAATAAGAAATACATTAAATAAAGCCAATAATAGTTGTCCACCAGTTATACAATTAATAAATTCCTAGTACAGAACAGCTAAAGTAAAGTAACAATTAAAATTATTATTATTATTTAATTTACAATTTTATTATTATTATTTAATTAACAATATTATTATTATTGTTATTAAGATTTAAGATATGTTATATAATTAATTAAAGCAATTTTAGGTACATAATAAGTGTATATTGAGCATGCAAGTGTACGAGGGTAAATGTAAGTGTGTGTGTTTGAATGTGTGTGTGAGTGGGAGGGGGAAGGATTTAGAAGGAGCTAAGGGTTGAGCATAGTATATTTACAGCGGGTTTATGATTGCATTTTCGACTTTATGCTTATAAATGATAATTTAGATTCAATGAAGATGTCAATATTGTTAAATTTAGTATTGTAAATGTCAGGCAGACGAGCAAGGACAGAGTTCTTACCGTAGTTAGTAGAGTGAGAGGTAACATGAAAAGTCTTGGATGTCGCGTGTCTTGTACGTCTTTTGGGTGTATAAAATCCTATTCCCGAAAGTAGTTCTGAGCAGTCTAGTCGACCACTCACTATAGCATAGAAGAGGCTCATGTCAGATACTGTACGTCTCTCCTCTAATGTCAGTAAACCGTGTGCATGGCAGCCATCAGTGTAAGAATCGTACTCTTTTCTTTCTTTAAAGTTCAGGTGCCGCAATAATTTTTTTTGAATGCGTTCAATTCTGACATTATAAGTGTTATAAATAGGGTACCATATACTTGAAGCATACTCAAGTATGCTGCGGACGTATGCAAAGTAAACAATTTTGAGACTTAATGAATTTTTAAATACTTTGCAGACACGCGCAACAAAACCCAAGCTTCTATAAGCTTTTTGAACCATGGCTTCCACATGCTGGGACATATCCATTTTATAATCTAATACTACTCCCAAGTCTCGGACGACCTTGACCCTCTCAATTGCCGTGCTATTAAATTTATATTGAAATTCAATAGGGTTAAATTTTCGAGTGAAACTGATACATTGGCATTTTGAGATACTAAGAGTTATTTTGTTATTTTGACTAGTACTACGTATGTTTTGAGTTTCGGCAACTAATATTATTTAACCTTATAGAGGCAGCCATGAGGACGCTAAGATCAGAAGGTGGGAGGGCAAACGCCAATAATATGTTAATGCAGAATATCGAGCTGTGTCTTACCGAGAGCAGAGAATATAAAGTATTACTACGTAAAGAAGCGACACTCACCTCCCCGCGCGAATTTAACATCCCCCGCGGTCCCCCGCAAGTTAGTGGAAATCTGTTGGCACGTAGAGCTCGAGTAGCACTCGTTCACTGCGCGCGTATTTTATTTTTTGTTTTATTACGATACTGATTTTTAATGAATATGGTTCGTTTTTGTGGTGTTTATGGATGCATTGAAAACGGAGCAAAAAATAAAGAACGCAGATTTTTTCTATTTCCTGCTGATGAACTAAACCAAGGCATTTTCTTTTATGTATTGGTTGGTAAGAATTTCAACATTAAGTTGAAATTTTAAAAATCGAATGTTTTTGTGTCACCGTTCAAGCTGAGCAAATTTCAACATGTCCTAAAAATTGTCTATTTGTGCCCGAAGTACGGCGATAGAGCTCACCACCCATCACGTTGGGACGTAATATTTGTAGGTGAAACGCGGGTGTACCGAGTGCGGACTGTGACATGCATTTCAAAGTTCACACTTGGAACACCTCTAACACCCCCTCGAGCATTTGATTCAAGTCGAGACGATGTATATATTTTTAATACAAAAATAATCCACGGGGAACCAAATTAGGACCTAGGGATTAACCACGCTAAAATTTAGGAAGAGAATCATATAAGTTGCTGACTATAAATGTTGTCCCTCTCGATCGACGACGCTCACACGCTTGCTGCCAGCCCTAGACTAGCTCATGCACACACACAAGCGTGTGCGGACGAGCCTAATGCGCGCGTGAGAGTGTAGGTAAATAACTTGAGCGAGGACAAAGAAGTGTCGGGGGTGCCGAGAGCCTCATATGCTGGAAATTAAATTCGGTGGGGACGTTGCGAAATTCAGGGAAATTATTTTCTTGGCACGGGTGATGTCATGGACGTATTTTACCAGGTCTTGGGATGCTAAAATACTCCTCAGATTTCAAGTAGGAAATTGAGTTATATTACAAGTCGGCTACACGCTATGGTATAACAATGTAAGATTTACTATAGACTAATAGTAATATTTAGTCTGTAGTAAATACTACTATAGTAAATAGTATTTACTAAATACTATGTAATATTTAGTATATGGATTTACTATGAAATTGCCGTTTTCTATGGAGAATTTAGCATTTTTTTTAGGAATGATATATTCAAATTGTATTTATAGAATTGTGTATGAATGAGACAACAGTGACTGTGCTAACAATGACTTAAATTGTAATTTTTAAAAGTGTCAGCTGTAAAAAAAATATTTCGAATCTTATATCATGGAAATGGATGACATTTAGGACGAACTGTCTTCGAATATTGAATTTTTGTAATCAAACTGAAAACAAAAACAAAATTTAATACATAGATATAAAACCTGGAAAGCAACTTGCGATATGCGAAAAAAATACGGGTGTTTCTTTTCTGTGTATTTCATGACATACACAGAAAATTTCAAAAAATTTCTGGTATATGCATTTTGACTATATAATCTAGGGTTTTAAATTGGAAAACATATTTGGATAAATTTTCCTCGATAGAAATAATTGTTGAAATGAGGTCTTCAAACACACTTTTTCTCCTCGTTTGACAAATAGGAACCATATACAGAACTCAAAAATATTTTATTAGGTGTGTTTCAACAATATCTAGAGATTTGATATGTGAAATTTTGCTAGTTATTTTAGTTTTTTTAATAAAAATATAAACCAACTTTTTTCCCTTTTGCCCTGAAACCGCCCCTCTCGCACTGCGCAATTTTTCGCTTGGAGTGACAGTGACAAAAATAAAATTCGCATAGCCTCTTGAACAAAAAACAAATAATGGAAATAGCTATTGAATTACAGAAGTTATTGACTCATGACTCTGTAAGAAAATTTCGGCAATTTCATAGTAAATGACCTATGATATCATCACGATTTAGAGCCAGTACTATCGGAAAAATCTGCAGGCTACTTTTCGTCCGTATTACATGATAATAAAAGCAAATATTGATTTTACTCGTATGGAGAGCGAATCTACCAGAAAAATACAGTTTTAGACACAAACACACATAAAAAAAAAGAAAAAAATACAGACAAATTGAGAACCTCCTCCTTTTTTGAAGTCGGTTAAAAAGGGCACTACTTAGCCGAACCCACGCGCCAATTGTTCCGTATATAGTTAGAAAATATTAGTTTCGATTCGGTGTAATACGACTTAACTTACTTGACAGGACTAAACTTAATTTAAGCCTTCCGTCTTTTTTTCTGTATCGATAAGATAAAGACAGGATCCTTAAAATAAGGCTAGTCCGAATCGACACCAATATATAGATTTATTTATTATACCTAAAGCAAGACAGGTTTGGTTTCAGATCAAAACGCCATTTACCTTTGAGTTTGTACTTTAC
The DNA here is from genome assembly GCA_934047225.1 of Ypsolopha sequella. Taxonomy (NCBI): domain Eukaryota; kingdom Metazoa; phylum Arthropoda; class Insecta; order Lepidoptera; family Ypsolophidae; genus Ypsolopha; species Ypsolopha sequella. Next base: position 5,991,481 of record OW203985.1, read on the forward strand.
ATCTCAAATAAATGTTATTTTCTCAACCGCTAGTTTACATTTATTATGTATTAAGTTTATGTAATATGTTGTGATAAATAATACGATTTTCATCGTAATTTTGGTATATTAGTTTTGGAGACAAGGGGAGAGAGACATAATTTTTCGACGATATATCTAAATAAGTAAACGTAGAATAATTATATAAAAATTATCTTTTTCATTTTTTTTCGATCTAATTTATATTTTCAATTTAATTTTTTACACATATTATATTACAAGAAAAATAATAAAATATAATGTTACCATTCGGCTTTTCTTCATAAATATTGATATATATGTATAGTGGTTTTTGTTAAATTATACACATTAATTAATGATAGCAGGATATATGCCGAGTCAAAGAGGACTCGAAATATATCTTGTTATCATTAATTAATGTGTATAATTTAACAAAAACCACTATATATGTCAACATTAATAAATAAAAGTTTTGTTTTAGTAATGGTTACGATTCCAAAAGCGTAGTTACCTTTTGGATGCGGAACTCTAAAAACCTATGGAGCTCTTTTAAAATATAATTTAAGAAACAAATTAAAAAAAAAACTTAAGTCCCTCACAAATTTTCCTGAAAAGCAAATAAAACATGTACAGGCGTATTGTTTCCTGTAAACATTTCACCTATGAATAAGAAAGTTCAGCCTCCTTCTGTCCCTAATGATAAAAGGACGAAGGTGCTCTGGGTTACTTTCAAAAGCCCCTAGGTAGGGTTGCCACCTCCTAATTTTGAAAACCAGGATTTGAAGGTGAAAATACCGGAGCATTTCGGTTTAAATTGAAAACAGGGCCAATGAAACTCACCTATACCAATTACAATTTTTATAAATTTATTTTCAATTAAATTGTACTAGAAATGACCTGATATACAACTATAAATTTGAACGTTTCCTTGTTACTAACAAGTAAGTTTTTCCAAGATTTTTTGAAGAGTCCTGTAACAACGAGGGTCTATTTTAAAATTCGCGCGCTGCTTCAGCCGCTAGCCTTATGTTTCAATAACAAAATGTTGAAAAGGACTAAAGTTACCTAGTAGTTTTTGTTACTAGTATAATTGATAGTTATTGTTACTAGGTAACTTTAGTCCTTACATTTTGTTGATGATAACAACGCACCATGTAGTTGAGCGCGAATTTTAAACTACTCGTTGTTGTTAACAAAACAAGACGGTTGGCAACCCTACCCCAAGGTGACTTGATTATGTTTTTTATTCAGGCAGCCATCTTTGTCCTCTAAATAAGCACGGGTCGCTGCTTATGAAAGGGACTGAGGACTTTCATGAAATTAAAGAGGGTTGTCATAAAGAGATTTTTTTCAAGATTCTCAAGGGCCATCGTTACGAATAATACTTGGCAAAACGAGGTTAACATAAATCTACCACGTCATTATAAAATAAATTCAAAATTATCGATATTGTATACATTTTTAATAATTTTATTTATTCTGAGATTTTTCCCGAGGCCCCAGTGAAACTCAACATGGGAGTTTTATGGCCCAATCGGCGCAGCTGTTTCGAGATGTGGTGGATCAATAGACAAACGTCGAGTAACAATTTATGAAGGTTACTATTTTTTATGAAACCTTGGAAAAGATTGGCACAAATCGCAGTTTTCGCGATTCTCTTTGGACATGTGCGCGAAGGTTTCGTTTAAAACTTAAAACTAGGGATGCAACGTTACCGATGCTGATAATCGTAAACCGCATTTTTGACGATAATCCATATCGTAAAAGTATTACGATTTTTAACGAATCTTGAAACTTTCAAGAACTGAAGGAACAAAACACGGGACCTGAACAATCGAATTCAACGTTTACAGGGGCAAGCGATGGACCCTCTTCTGCTAAAAAAATGCACTTTTAATTTTAACGTTATGTCCGAAAAACAATTTTGGAATTACTTTGATTCAGACGATCCAAGAGCTATTGAAATGACTCTGTTAGTTGCTGAAGAAATCTGCTTTGGACCAAATTAATAATCAAAATTCAATAAATATTGATGTTACTCAATTATCCTGTTTTATTCCGTGAAAATAAATGAATCATAATGCATTCGTTATCGTAATCGCTAATATGATGCATTCGTCTTTCGTATTGTTATCGTGATATAATTATCGTTGCATCCCTACTTAAAACCACAACAAAAATATTTACGGCATATATAAGATCTTTCAATTTAAATGGAAAGTAATTTAGGAGGTGATTCAGTATCGTTAATACATCACATTCCACTGCAAAGTACATTTTTTTGCGCGAACTTTTTCTTCACTTGTCCGTACAAACTGAGTCAGCTGATCGGAAAACTTTGTACTGAGAAGTAAAAAAAAAGTTCGCGCAAAAAAGTGCTTTGCAGTGGAATGTGATGTACATTACTGAATCACCTCCTAAATTACTTTCCATTTAAATTGAAAGACCTTATAAAATGGTTTTATAAATAACCATGCGAAGCCAGGCTTTTTCCGCATGCCTTCTTTCTCCAATCAACAATTTTTCTCCTCCATCAATAGACGAGTTGCCCATTATGGTCACAAGTGTAATGGGTGGTACAATAACTTACGCACGTACAAAGTCGTAACTTGTGGCCCGCGAGTGACATGCGCGCCCCGGGCGCAGGCGCAGTAAATTGTGCGCGTTACGATATTTACTGTGGCCTTTTTACCGTCTTACTTTGTTGTAACTCAGGAGCCATCCTTTATGTTTGTAAGGGAGTGAAACTAAACTACCGACAAATTGTATTATTACAAACCATGGGTTTGGAGAAAAAAACTCTTATATTTTTGTAGGTCTGTCTGTTTGGCTCAAGCCATTTCCTTTAAAATTGATAAAGCCATCAAGTTGAAGATTGGAATTTTGTTTATCCAAATGGGACAGTAGTAACAAGTTAAAAAATACATTATTAAGGTTACGGAAATCACTATATTTAGTATTTATAATTTCCCGAATTTTCGGCAGAGTTACATCTGCTATGGTTGCGAGATGTCATAATAATATTTATAGTGACCGTGTAAATTTAAAAATCTTACCTTACAAACAAAGCAGAACTTTCAACCCGCAACTATGGCATATGTAACTCTGCAGAAAATTCAGGGAAATATAAAAACTAAAGATGGTGAGCCCCGCACTCCTAATATTTTTTATTAAAGTGACCGAGTTACTTTTAAATCTTTTCTTACAAAGCATTCACATAACCGAATAGTCAAAAAGTTTTCTAGTCCTTTTTAGGATTCCAACGGGACCCTATTACTAAGACTCCGCTGTCCGTCTGTCTGTCTGTCTGTCTGTCACCAGGCTATATCTCATGAACCGTGATAGTTAGACAATTGAAATTTTCAAATATTTAAGGGGGCTTCCCATACAACAGACATGTTTTTTTGCTGTTTTTATAGATAATGGTACGGAACCCTTCGAACTTGACCGGTTTTTATTAAATTTTGTTCCAGATCTTATTCGTCGTTGTGGATTGCAAGAACTGTAACTCCAGTACACTGAGCCTGGAGCGATTGGCGTCATGTGGCGACAGATATGTGGCGGACGGCCGCGATTTCTTAATCGAGATAATACGGGGATAAAACTATCCCGCAGATATATTTATTGTGTCTATGAACGTACGTCGGATAGCAGAGTTGCCAGATTTTTCAGAAAAAGAAACCGAGCGGATGATGATGGTCATCTCCACAAACCCAGAGAGAAGAGGAAAGGCTTTTGCGGGATTTAAAAAAGAAATAATGAACTTTATTTTCAGAAGAAAGAATACCACGTAAACATTTTTTGCCGTCGTCGTAAAGTATGCCGGTCACTCGGTCTTCGTATTAAAACTCAAATAAATACTGGAAAGGAATGCAATTTAGTTTGAGGGAGCCAGAAAATATATAATTTAATCGCTCGTCTCTTTAGTCACGGATCGAAAGAATTGATTTCATTGTTATATTTTTTATGAACGCAGACCATGGGGTAAGATCAAATTTGCATGCAGAATCGGATTAAATTGTTTTAACTCCTACTAGTATGGACATGGCACATTTTTAATAGAGAATTTGTTCATTCATTCATGTACAAGAAATTACTAAAACTAGCTACTTGTATATAAAGAAATTGCGAGGTCAAAGGCCGACAGTTTTTGATAGTGGGAAATGCGCTTTAAAGGGGCTTAGTATCGCCAAATGGGTACTTTCTAAAGCCTACTCCTCATTTATGGACAAACCAAAAACATTGCAAAAAATGTATTACGAATTTATCAATTCTAAGACAACAAATGCAATATTTTTCTTTTTCATACCACCAAAACTTCTATATGAGAAAAAAAATTCAACCGAATGGTGTTTTTTTGGCTTGAATTGCCTACCGCTCCTAGCGGCTTGGTCAATTTAATTAATTTATGCATTTGATAAACTTGATAGCTATAAACCCTTGAGGTCCCTTTCGCCAAACTTGCTTTTGCGTTGCAACATTTTAACAAAATTAAATAATTCGTATTGTGTACGAAGTTAAAGTATATAGTGCCTCTTTCAGATTTGGTACAAGTATCACAATCATCAAGCAAAAAAAATCTGTAAGAGCAATATAATAGTTTTTTTTCTAAGTAAAGAAGCTTATCTTGAATTAAAAACACTTGTACTTATAGTTTCACTTTATTTATGTTAACTCCCAACCGGTTTCGGATTTTACTTCATTTCCATTTTCCCTTGAAACCGGTTGGGAGTTAACATAAATAAAGTGAAACTATAAGTACAAGTGTTTTTAATTCAAGATGAGTTTCAAGTTTCACCAAGTGCCGACAATCGCAAGTATAAATTTTGTTAAGAAGCTTGTCCACGTTTCATTTTAATTTATTTCCTTTCGTTACTTTATTCAATGAAATGCATTCAATCAAACATTGTTTTCGTGATTTCTCTATTACGAGCATTTTTGGCGAAAGTGATCCTATCACATCGAGGACGAAACGAGAAGGTGGTATTACTTTCTTAGTTTCTTCCTTCTATACATATTAGGTCTTTACATATGAAATTGCTGTTTTCTATATTTTTGCATTTTTTTTTAGGAATGAAAAATCCAAATTATTTAATTTCTTATGTGTATGAATGAGACAACATTTAGCTAACAACAACATTAATTTAATTTTTGAAAAGTGTCAGCTGTAAAACATTATTACTAATCTTATTATGGAAATGGATGGCATTTAGGACGAACTGTTTTTGAAGATTTAATTTTTTAATCAAACTGAAAATAAAAACAAAATTGAATACGTAGATGTAAAAACTCGAAATCAACTTCCAAACAAAAGACAAATAATTGAACTAGCTATTGAATTACAGAAACCTGAAAGAAAATTTCGGCAATTTCATAGGTAAAGAGCTACTATAAAATACGAGGGTACAATGTTACCATTTTGATGAAACAAGGCAGAGAATAGCGGCTGACGGTTACTTTTGAATCTGGCACCATATCAATCAGTTTGCTAGTTAGGAAGTACATAAGGGGCCATCCATAAATTACGTCACACAAATTTCATGATTTTTGTAGTGCCCCCCGTCCTTTTCACAGGTGGTCACACCCTTGGTGTGACGTCACGTATTTTTATTTTAAATTAAGACATTTTTACATTGAAACAGCACTTCCGAAATTATGTATGATATTCTTTTTTTTTTTCGTTAAATCAACAATAAATCAAGAGAATTTTTAGAAAATCATGAGGGGTTAAAGTTTACAGTTTTAATCCTTTAGTATTTAGATTTATACATGTGACGTCACGAAGGTTGTGACTCATCTTCCCCCCTTCACACACGATATCATACTACGAGTATGTTGACCCCCTCCGTCCCCCTCAACGTGTGACGTTATTTATGGATGACCCTAAGCAGAAACAAAAAGCAAGGCCGTGGGCAAAACAACGGTATTTTGTAAAACCATATTTACGTGGGTATGGGCAAAACTTGGGATTTAAGTGCGCAAATAAATTTTCTGTTTATATTCAAGAGGTACTTAAATTGAATTTAGCAGAAATATTTTAAAACACATGTGGTAGAGCTGATGCCGGGCTCGACTGTGGAGGTACCACCATCTTACTTGGAGACCCCCTCGGAGTAATTCGAGGGAGAGTACGAGGACAGCTCTCAGGCAAAAATCCAGGAGGCCCACCATGCCTGGGACCGATGGATGGCGGTATATCCAACCCTAATAGCCGGGCCTTATATGGAACAGACGGTGATGGGCAACGGCGTCACTGGTGCGAGGGTTCCGGCACCGCGCTCACCAACCCGCCTGCCCAGCGTGTGTGAGTATGGGCAATTCTTCCAGGATGGCCGCCGGGAGTGGCAAAGTCCTGGAAAGGCTTATGTCCAGCAGTGGACGAACTAGGCTGATGGATGATTTTAAAAGTTAAAAACTTTTCAAAATTTGTTTTTAGCTTTACACGTACAAAATGTGTAATATTTGATTGTAACCTACCTTTTACAGATTGACTTTCATATATTTTTAACGCGTCCATATCATACTGTGAGTACATGTACCTACTTATTCATGCAAATCCATCAACCTTACGACTAATTATCGAACCGAACGACAACCATTACCTACACAACCGAGTGGACAAGCCGCCTGCGATTGTCGAGTCGAGCCACCGACATCGACAGTCGTTGCGTTGATTTGCATCGAGAAATGCGCGCACGCACCGTACTTGCCCTTTTAAGACGCCGCTTAGGACCTGGCTACTGTGCAAGATAGCCATCTAGTATTGCCGTTTAAGATTTAATAAAATGTTTCGATACATTAAAAATCACATATTATTGGATATGTCAAAATTTTAATAAAAAAGAACGAGAGTTGTCGTCGTTGAACATCAGGTTGGAACGAAGTTCCTTTCGCTACTAACGCGCACGGTACACGTCTATAATGCAGTAATATACTTAGACATACCCTTGAAAGCACACAAACACACGTCATACTAAGTGTCGTGACGGTCGAAGTCTTACACTTTTTTCGGCCTAGCTCTTTCAATCCCAAACTTCACGTAACTGGTAGTGCTTCAGGTTGACTCAGGTTGATGAAAAACCCGACAAAGGCATATTCTAAATAAGCTGTACGCTAAAACCTTCTTGCAAAAAGCTATTTTTCAAAAGATCGAAGATAGAATTAAAATAAATATACGTATAAAACTCAAAAGGCAATTTCATTGTCCAAATTGTTAAATTTACACAACTTAGTTTTGTTTGCAAACATGCATTTTTAGGAGGCTATGCGAATTTTATTTTTGTCACTGTCACTCCAAGCGAAAAATCGCGCAGTGCAAGAGGGGCGGATTCAGGGCAAAAGGGAAAAATGTTGGTTTTATATTTTTATTAACAAAACTAAAATAGCTAGCAAAATTTCAAATATCAAATCTCTAGATATTGAGATATTGTTGAAACACACCTAATAAAATATGTTTAAGTTCTGTATATGGTGCCTATTCGTCAAACGAGAAGAAAAGTGTGTTTGAAGACCTCATTTCAACATTTATTTCTATCGAGGAAAACTTATCCAAACATGTTTTCCAATTTCAAATCCCTAGATTATATAGTCAAAATGCATATACCACAAATATATTGAAATTTTCCGTGTATTTCATGAAATACACAGAAAAGAAACACCCGTATTTTTTTCGCATATCGCCTTAAAATTCATTCTGTTGGAAAATGTGTAGGCACAACTGCGCTACAGTCCAAGATTGTCATCAACATACTTCCTCGTACAGTCGACCAAGAAAGTGCGTGATCGCATCCAAGTTGAATATTACCGATGACTTCAAGCCGACTTGGGCGGGCGCGATAAGGACTTACCAAGATTGAAGTACTCGCAAGTACGCGACTTGCATTTCGCTAAAGCTAAGACTATGATAAAGATACGTCGTGGACTTGGCTTAGTACAGACTTAACTAAGTTTGATATCTGATATCTTGCAATAGTTTGATATCAATAATATAGTTTGATTGCAATAAGTTTGATATCTTAAAATAGTTGCAATCTCTTAAAACGAAACTGAATTCGAAAGCTCCAGTGAAAGTAATATTGTTTCGACTAACCTTTGCCCTTGCCTTAGTTAGTTACAGTACTAGACCAAGAATTATTTTGAGACCAAGAATTATTCTGAGACCAAGAATTGTTCTGAGACCAAGAATTATAATATCAAAGCCTTTAAGAGCGGATTAGTAGCCGGCTTGTGAAAAACCCGTCTTTTTCTAATTAATCGAAACAGAACACTTATATTCAAAATTTACTCAATAGTTCCTCAACAAAACCTTATTACCTATGTTTTGTTGTGTATAAGGCGGGTTGTGTATTAGGTGGTTAGATTTTTTTACATTTTCGTATTTTCTTTTCTGGCCAGTGCAGAAAATATGCTTGAAGAGAAGGCGATAGCAAAATTGTATGTTGGTTTTTTCCATATTTTTTGAGTAAATACTGCCCCAAGGTGGTTGAAGTTAGAAAAATTATCTGAGTAAAACTGCATTTTTATAAATTTTCAAAGCAAAAATAAAACTTTTATTTTCTTTTCTTTTTCATTCAAACTGACTAACTGAACAAAAAAGTGGATATGGACACTAAATATTGCTTCCCTTTTAGTAAACTTAACTTTTTCCGTATTCGGTTTTTTTTCCGTGGAGACGAAGTATTACGTAAAATTTGAAATCAGTAAAAGACAAGAAGTCAACAGTGGACTTTGGATGATAGAATACATAGAATTACATTCGGCAGAAATCGTTGCAACAAATTTGCTTTGTCATTGTTGACTGATGTACTTAAATAAAATAAAGATTTACCTTTACGCAGATTTTCTTCTTCAGCTCGACGTTAGATTTTCTGGAACAATAATAATTCAATTTAAGAGTCGATTCTCCGTATTTGTTAAAAAATAAACTTTTAACAAAAAAATAGCAACCGACTTCAATAGTAACAGCAGTCATTCACTAAAAAGTTAATAATAATTCTATAAAGACCGATGGTACCGAAGCAACACTTTTGCCGACTTCTTTCTTCCTGAAACGTTATGTTATCTAGAAGTCGGCGTTCTTATATTGGTTTTTATGTTGCTATATCGTAGGAAATACGCCGACTTCTAGATAACATAATGTTTCAGGAAGAAAGAAGTCGGCAAAAGTGTTGCTTCGGTACCATCGGTCTTTATAGAATTATTATTAACTTTTTAGTGAATGACTGCTGTTACTATTGAAGTCGGTTGCTATTTTTTTTTGTTAAAAGTTTATTTTATTTCACATTTTTTAGTGTTGTTGGGTTAAATTGTGAAATATGGGTAGTTCTTGCAAACGTGGTTTTAATATGAAACGAAGTTCAAGTGAGTATAAGTAGCTATGTTTGAGGAGCTTCCTGCTATCAATCTCGAGTTATGTGCTGTCATTCGTTAAAGAGTTCTACGGTAATGAAGCCAAGATCGAAGGTCAGGTGGGTACACTGGCAATTTTCAAGCAATGCCCTGCAATGAGCACCATAACACAAACTGATTGCCGCAATCCAAAGTTATGTGCTGTCATCCGTTGAGGAGTTCTATGGTGATGAAGCCAGGATCGAAGGTCAGGTGGGTATTCTGGTAATCTCCAAGTAATACCCTTGAATTAGCACCCTAACGCAGTGATTGCCGCAATCTCGAGTTATGTGCTCTGATCCGTTGAGGAGTTCTATGGTGAATATGGTGATGAAGCCAGGATCGAAGGCCAGGTGAAAGAATGATGATTTTCAAGTAATACCTTGTAATTAGCACCCAGGTACAAAGCGATTACTTCAATTTCGAGAGGTATGCTGTCATTTTCTGAGGAGTTCCACTGCCTATCTCTGAAGACCTTCATCAGATCATGACCAAACCTAAAATGGGACCTACCTGGAAGTACACTTTTTCAAACAAAAAAAGAATTGTTCAAATCGGTTCAGAAATGACGGAGTTATGGAGTAACAACGCCAAAAAAAAAAAAAAAAAAACATACAGTCGAATTGAGAACCGCCTCCTTTTTGAAGTCGGTTAAAAAATATTAAGAGGCTATGCGAATTTTATTTTTGTCACTGTCACTCGAAGCGAAAAATCGCGCAGTGCGAGAGGGGCGGATTCTGAGCAAAAGGAAAAAAAGTTGGTTTTATATTTTTATTAAGAAAACTAAAATAGCTAGCAAAATTTCAAATGTCAAATCTCTAGATATTGTTGAAACACACCTAATAAAATATGTTTGAGTTCTGTACATCGTTCCTATGCGTCAAACGAGGAGAAAAAGTGTGTTTGAAGACCTCATTTCAACAATTATTTCTATCGAGGAAAATTTATCCAAACATGTTTTCCAATTTCAAAACCCTAGATTATATAGTCAAAATGCATATACCACAAATTTAGTAAAATTTTCCGTGCATTTCATGAAATACACAGAAAAGAAACACCCATATTTTTTTCGCATATCGCCTTAAGAAATAGTTATAATTTAGACAAGAGCAATGTATAACAATAATTCACTATATGATTAATTTAAAAAAATATTTCGCGTGTTTATAAATTTCCTAGAGAGGAATTTATTCCAAGCATGGATTTTCTTATTAAATAACGAATAACCAGTAGGTATGATGCACATCTGCAAAATAACTCCCAAATTACCGTAAAACAAACACGTGAAATACCTTGCGCAGCGTGAGGACTGTAAACATAGTGTAACAATGACGCTTCTGAGTAACAACGTGGTAACTGACACTTTGTTGACGATAAAACTGATGCCACTTCCTCGGGAATGTCAGGTGCAGTGTCCACATATCGGAATATCGCATTTTAGTGACGATCTTTATACATCGCCACGACATGAATCCCTGAAGGAGTGTCAGAGGTGTTTAAACTGCCACTTGAGGAGTATGTACTGTCACTAGCTACGTATTTATTTTATAATTTTGATAGCCACTACGGTTGAGATCAGAGGGTATCTGTTAAAAGACACATAGTATGTCTCTCACTATGTCTCTCACATGCGTGCTATGTATGGTGTAGTAGAAAAGCCGCGTGTCGGTGTGTTATGTATGAGTTTTGGTTATTGGAAGAGAAAACATCCCGTTTTGGTTCCTATAAGTTATGGCAACCCTACCTATCGTCGTATTTCGAGCACGAATATATGGACCCACTCACTGAAGCACGCAGACTGAACACAAAATGTTCCTACGGGATTTGAACCCGCGACCTGCGGATTAGTGGTCGAGTACTCGAACCACTAGACCATAGACCATCATTACGCTTGTGTCGAACTTGTAAACAACTTGTGTAGTAAATTACAATCTTTCATTAACTTACCCATTACGGTGGTGTTATTGCGGTGCCATTACTTAGAGCAAGTGTGTCGGTTTGATCGATAATGCAGCTATTATAAGAGCATTAGCTGTTTATAAGTGGAGAAAGATTTTAGGTCACTGGATCGGGACCATCTTCTTGCAATAGGTTATACAGGATGATAGAACCTATAGGTAAAGACCTACTAAGTAATAGTAGGTCTTTACCTATGAAATTCATCTTACAGATTAATGAGTTCATAATTCCTGTAATTCAATAGCTATTTCAATTGTTTGTTTTTGTTTGAAATTGATTTCAAGGTTTTACATCTACGTGTTAAATTTCGTTTTTATTTTCATTTTGATTGTAAAAATTATGCCCTCCATTTCCATGATAAGATTCGTAATAACTTTTCAAAAATTAAATTTATGTTGTTGTTACCTTAATGTTGTGTCATTCATACACAAAGGAAATTACATAATTTGGATTTTTCATTCCTAAAAGAATGCAAAAATGTTAGTACTGAAAATAGAGTTTCCTTCAAATTCTCTATAGAAAACGGCAATTTCATATGTAAAGACCTAATATGAAACACAACATAAACAAAACACTGTCCATGGTTAAACCCGCCAAAGTTGGTGAACTCCTGACCACAAAATCCTGTATGAGGATACCGTTGTCAATTCGGTGTAGCACGATTTAACTTAAGAGGATGGCATACCCTGGCAACTTTTTTTATTACCCGTCCAGCACAATAAGTCTAATGGCAAAGGCCTTATTTGCTTTTCATAGAGGCGATTATATTTTGGCTCTTTGGCCTCTTGTTCTTGGACGCGTAATACTAGTGATCACGCAGCGAAACAACAAATTGGTGTGTTTTTAGCTAATACTGAAATATGTTGTAGGCTTAGAATAATAACGCCTAGAATGATAGTTTCCTTCAACCGATCTCTCCAAAGTGAGGCAAAAAGATGATTCATGTGGGCGTAAGCATCATGTAGCTACGTTTGCTGACACGCACACAAGCGCATAAACAATGTTGCTAGTAGTACGCATTTTCCCTAAAGTAGGGAAATTGGAACTGTTACTTAACGACTCGGAATTATTATTTCTTGGTATATACATTACACAGCGCAGTTTATTATAGTGTTGGAATCAGTATACATTATATGCCCATATAAGCACGAATTAATATATAACGGTATTTACATTATTTAACATATATTATATAGAACTACAAAACAGTGACTCACTGACATGGTTGTTTGGGTAGAAGGAGTAGTCTGATACGGTAGTGATGTATGTATGGAATTTCAAGTGTCTAATACTGAGCGGGAATCTTCGGAACTATGGAGCAATTCTATAAACTTGAAATGTGGCAGGTGGGGTGAATAAAAAAAACATGTTGAGTAACTACGTTTCTCTTATATTTGAAAAAATGAAACGAGCTTTGCCGCGTAGTGGTCGCCACAACAACCTAATGGCCTTGGAACTCTGTTTTCTAAACAATTGTCGCTTAGATGACAGCATTTGCGAAATGTTGTCTTTTTTAGATTCATAAAAGAATCGAATTTTTAAATACCGTTCAACAACAAGCCGCGCCACTTAGAAATTAAAACAACGTAAAATAGATAACATAAGCAAACATTTAACAAAAATATTTAGTATAGAAAACCCCAAAAATTTTTATTTATTGAAATAATGAACCTTGGTCCTGACCACTTACCGAAAGTCACCTTGTATATTAGTACTAATTTGGGGAATATTTTTTTTTCTTTTACTGGCAACATTTTAATACAATAGCGTCTACCAAGATTACGTACGATTATTTCTGTTTAATTTTATGTTTTTCGTTAAGTTATAATGTGAATTGTAGTACTTAGAGGTGGAATGTGATGTTATAGTGTTTATTATGTTTTTCCGTTGTATTGTGACACCCATTGACCGCACAAACCATCATTTTCAATTTAATTTCCGAGAGTTGTTAGTACCAAAGGCTGACCTTGAGAACTGACCAGGCCGGCCGGCGAACCAGGCCTATATGGCCTGGTTTTACTCGCTTCACTTATTGTGCGCGGACTTGGTTTCTAGGCGTTATTATTCTAAGGTTGTAGGGAAAAAAATATTGGATTTAAGTAACATCCCTTCATATTTCTATTGCCTAATCTATAAAAAAAAATCAAGTTGATCTCTTAACCTCGTCTTTGAAACGAACGTTTGAAAACCAAAAAAAAGAGGGTGGAAAACATTTTTTTTTTTGACAAATGTATAAATCTTAAAACGTTGTTTATAGGTGGAATCGCTAGATAAAAGATCGATAAACCAAATATATTTTCTTCAATATGAGGAGAGACCTAGTTTCTTCCAATGAACCTTTGAAAACCTGGTGTTGTTGATGTTCTAGCGTCAGGTGTCCCGTTACCCGACGTAAACACAACAATGGTTTTGCCAAGTTAAAAGCACCCAGAGGATGAGAGCTTGTTTGACTAGATTGGTGGATGTTGAAGAGTTGATGTTGTTGAAATCTGTGTTCTCTGCCTACCCTTCTGAAGGCCGTGCGTACGTATGTATTTGTAAGAACTTGTAAGACCCAGTCGTAAATAATAGATTATTGAATTTAATTAATTTTATTTTTTTATCCTTCATTAAACCCAAAACAGTTATGACAATTCTATAAATACTTTCTGTAACCCTCCTGCCAAGGCAAAGTTGTGAAGGCTAACAATACAAAGTAAATAAAAAAAATTAAAAAAGCTCTTAGGGCTTCTTTTACCACTTTTATAAAAAACTTGTTTGTTCTTATTCATTTGACAGCTTAAAACGTCGGTTTCAATGAGCGTTTTTCTCGTTGTTTTTTTTTTCTTAGTTTTTAGCTTTCCTTAAGATGTCGCTGTCCATGTCACCATAGATAAAATATGTTTCGTAGCAATTAATGTCAATGTGGTTTTAAGTTTATTTCGAATCTGTACAAATTTTATCCTTGATTCTGTTGCTAAAGTTACGACAGTGCCATCTAGGAATCTTATTTAACACTAAATGTGATACAAGGAAAAACGCTCATTGTCAAACTCCCATTAGTTGGACAATTAAAATCGTACGTTTTATGTCGTACGTTTCTTAGACAATTCCACAATAGAGGAATTTTTACTATTATATTACCGACTCGCCTTTCGCCCGTGGCACCGCCTGCGTTTTCGGCTTGGATGTTATTTTATCAACACTGATCAACACCCCTTAAAACCTATATGTTGACCAGAGTCACTATGATGATAATAAAGAAAACCGCATCCAAATACCCTGAGTGGTTCTCGAATTTAAAACAGAATATACAGACAGACAAACAAAAATTAAAAATGGTTGTTTTGGCTTCAGTACAATACTAGGCTAGCGTTCCTAAGCGCCAGGGTAAAGGTTAAAATTAACTGTCACCCGTTCCACAACCACCCGAGTGAAAACGAACAGTTCATAAACCTTGTCAGAAACGTAAAACTCACTTTGACAGTTTAAATTTTACATTTACCCAGGCGTTTAGGAACGCTACCTTGTAAGATTAATAACCTATTTAAATTTAAAACGTTTAAAAAATATTCTATGTACCTACAACATACACAACTTTTTACTACCTTATTTATTAGTATAGATAAGATGTTTCAAGTGCCTGATAGTTTATTTGTCAAATAACTCATACGAAGTATGCATCCGCTGAAAATCAGCTTCGTGGCTACAGCTGCGCCATTATCTGAGCGGATACCCTTTTTGTATCATTTAGTTTTTAAGTAGTTAAAATGTTCCTAAAAATTCCTCATTATTATGTGTAACTAGTTATTAAGTTTTACATGTTGATACCGAATAATCATTTTTCTTTCTTTCTTTATTTCTTTCAAGTACATTGGCTACAACCGCCGCGCCGCTTAGACAGATCATATTCAACTGCCGCCGCCGACGCCTCCGCTTTTTCTTATATTTACTGTTATAATTGCCCCCCCCCCCCCCCTCCCGGACCACTTGCTGTGCTTGACCTGTGCTTTGGGAGTGCTTTTCACCACCAGATTACCAAGAATCAAGAGGACATCATCCAGGCAATTATCGGTGAGTGCTTTCTTCCTTGTGGCATCTCCCATCTTTATGTGAACACTGTACTTCTTGTAAAACATAATTATAATCTCATTTACATAGCCGATATAAGGTTTATACCTTACCTTTATATTCCCCGCATTCCGCATCGCCATAATTTTGGTATTAACCATATTTTGTACCCACAATACTACATACATATATTCTGGGTAGCGCTTATCAGGAAGTAAACTAGATTCGGAGCTGAAGTGTCAGCTTGAATAAACCTTCTGATATATGGTTCGTGTGTCTTGTCTAGATAGTCTGGTCTTCTGGTACAGGGTCTCTCAAAGTTCTTATTACGGCGTCGTAATCATTTACAAATAGGAGTTTGACATATAGGCGACTGTACCCTGTTAAATTTCCCAGAAAACTTAAAAAAGGAATAACTGGCTGGGTTTTTAACTTTACCAATACAGTTCTAATGAAAAAATATTATTTTAAAATAATACAGGATGTAATCGTTAAGTGTGACCGGGCGATTATTCCATAACTATGACAGATACCAAAAAAATTTAAACTGATATCGAAAGTACGTTACCTAATCAATAAAATGACATCAATAACTTTATGAAAATCAAACGAGAAGTATCTAAAATTTTGACATTAAACATTCCCATACATTGTATCGCACAACAAGGACGTCACTTCGAACATCTGCTTTGAATACAACATTTTGTACTTACTAAGAAATACATATTATTCAATTATTAGATAGTTTTATTACTTTGTTAGGTTAATAAACAGTTTCCTTTAATATCAGTACTAAGCTAAAATAACCTTTTAAAATAAGGAAACTAAAACCTTTCTACTAATCTCATACTAAATGTATGGGAATGTTTAATGTCAAAATTTTAGATATTTCTCGTTTGATTTTCAAAATGTTATTGAAGTCATTTTACTGATTAGGTAACGTACTTTCGATATCAGTTTAAAATTTTTTGATATCTGTAAGTTACGGAATAATCGCCTGGTCACACTTAACGATTACATCCTGTATATGTGATGGACACGCTTGTTTTTTCAATTTGTAATAAAAACTGAGTAATTTTGTTCGGCAGCAAGGTGTGAAAATGTGTACGATCGACCTTACGACTAACTGATTTCCCCCTGGAGCTACGCGTTGACCACACTTTGGGAAACCCTTGTCTAGGATCTAGACTAAACTAGACTATAGCTAGATAGCCCGACTTGTGAGCTTTACGTGTTACGAGACTTATGCCCTAAAGTCTCCTCGAGTTATTTATGTCTATACATTTATTCCAGTGGGATCGTCATTTGCATGAAAAATCTCCGGAGCCCTAACCCTTGTTATCCGAATATTCGGGACCCGCCTATTTCTCAACCCGTTTTTATAAATTGCTACTTAATATTCGACAAAAGTCAGTCAAGTTAACATCGAACGTATCCTTAAGGTTCTGTCAAAGATGTTATTTATAATAAACTAGGCTTTTGCTCTATTTGACTATTTTGGGATTACAGGTGGTAGAGCTGATGCCGGGCTCGACTGTGGAGGTACCACCATCTTACTTGGAGACCCCCTCGAAATAATTCGGGGGAGAGTAAGAGGACAGCTTACAGGCAAAAAACCAGGAGGCCCACCATGCATGGGACCGATGGATGGCGGTATATCCATCCCTAATAGCCGGGCCTTATATGGAACAGACTAATGACGGGCAGCGGCGTCACTGGTGCGAGGGATCCGGCACCGCGCTCACCAACCCGCCTGCCCAGCGTGTGTGAGTATGGGCAATTCTTCCAGGATGGCCGCCGGGAGTAGCAAAGTCCTGGAAAGGCTTATGTCCAGCAGTGGACGAACTAGGCTGATGGATGGATGGATGGGATTATTGTCCCTAAGGGAGTAAAAACTCATGGTAGGCCTACAGGCCTTTTAATGAAACTACAGGAGTCCATTTAAATAATGCGCGAATGAATCTTCGCCATTCTTCGACAAAGGTCGTATTTCTAACAATTTATGATTCGGCTCGTCTTCGTGAATACGAACAGAAGCGAAGATTTGAACGCGTATTTGTATATCTTTAGCAGATCTGTGTGGCTAGCACACGCCAGAAATACTGCGTCTATATCTATACTACTAGCGTTATCACATATACCGCATTTATCAATGTGCGAGAGAGCAAGTATGATGGAAAGACACTACTGTATAGATGGCGCGTGCTAGACTCCCTGAAAGATAAAAGATATGAAAGAAATTTGCCAAAGAAACGTTCATGCGGAAAAGAAAAACCAATTTCATGTTTCCTTACTTATATTAAATTTTTTTGTTAAATTTGTATGGGCAGATGTGTGAGATTTCACCGACGATTTACGTCCCAACGTGTAGGGTGGTGACTGGTGAGCCTATCGCCAAAATACACCGGGCATTAACACATGCTTTTTACGGCATGCAGGTTTCTTTACGATGTTTTCCTTCACCGTTTCAGCAAATGGTGAGTAAGAACAAATATTAAGCATCTAAATTCCGAAAAACTCATTGGTGCATGCCCTACCGGGGATTGAACCTGGAACTCAAGATTGAAAGGCCAGCGTTCTACCCCTGAGCTACCGCCACTTCAGCATAGATATCATAATTATTATTATTCGTGGTCTACTAAAGGTGTTCAGTGTGATCAGTTTAATTTACATACAGTTCAGTTTAATTTACACCCGTTATATTACCGAAAAAATAATAATGCTTCATACAATATTGACCTAGAATCTCCAGAGCAATTTTACATAAGACAAGAAGAGCACAAAAGATAAAATATTACGTACATAAAGTCCCAAAGCAATCAAACACTAAGATTACATAACCCTAGACACGACAAACCATCGATCTCGGATACAAGTGCGACACCTCCAGTACTTGCCTCAGGGAGCAGTTCTCGACTGTTTATTTTATTGTTGCTGATCAGCGGGACTGCCCCCGAGAGAATGTGTCTCTTTTACACCTCTGTGCCTATTATTTTTATGTGGCCTTTCTGCGAATGTTTGATCTCTTTGTCATTGGTTAAATTTTAGTAAACCCTAATTATCGGGAGGGAAATGAACTTTGTGAAATTAAATCTAATGCTTTGGGTTTTTCGAGTTCTTTTACCTGATGATTATTGAAAACATGAGAAACATTTACTTAAACTTAAGGGCCTTACTATTGCCAAATGGGTACTTTCTAAAGCCTACTCCTCGTTTATGGCCACACCAAAAATAATGAAAAAATGTATTATGAATAATCAACTCTTAGACAACATATGCAACATTTTCCTTTTTCATACCACCAAAACTTCTACATGATTTTTTTTTTTTACTGAATGATGTTTTTTGACCTCCAATTCCCTACTGTTCCTGAGTGGCTTGGCCGATTGAATTCATCTATGCTTTGATAAATAGATAAACTTTATAGCTATAAATATAACATAAGATTATTCAATCGAGTAATCACGTCCAAGTGAAAAGTATAATTTTCTCCTATTTCGCCCTATCAAGGACGCAGCGAGCGTCGTAACAGCCACTATACATTGCGCGCTGATATGAACGTTATTTCAATGTCGTTTCCGTTGATATTTGTAGTGACAAATATCGAGCTGCTAATTTGGCGATGGTAATCGCCTTAAGAGCTTCTGAAGTGTCTTGCTACTGTATCACTTAAACACTTTACAAAACCCTATTAAAAATCGCTGGTGATTTTTGTTCGTAGGAGGGAAAAAAATTGCTAGCTAATTTAGCTAATTGCATAATTTGACTGGTTAAACACTAAACTTTTGACCTTTATCCAATAAGGGTTTTTATACTTTCTATGATACTCTTGTCCAAGCAATAACTTGGGTTCTTGATAGTGAAACGTAATAGGTAATTAGAAGACTTTGTTATTATTATTATTATTAAAAATTCTTTATTGCACAAATAAAAACATGTACATAGGCGAGCTTAATGCTAATTAGCATTTTCTTCCAGCTAACCTTTGGCGATGTAGAACTTGTCAAGGGTAGTGCTTCGGTGAGGAAACAGTATTATGACTAGGCATATTAATATGATACAATTAATTTTAACTAAAATAATTATATAGGTAAAATACATAAATAGGTAACTTATAATTTATAATCAAATACATATACTACCTCTATATAATACATACACTGATACATATAAATATATAAACACAAATAGTATTTACGAGAGGTTAAACAAAGATTATAACCTTAAACACTTTGTTATTGACTTTGTTAAAAGACTTTGTTATTGACAATGCAAAGTTCGAGAACATTTGCATTCTCAATAAATCGTTATTAACAATGCAAAAGACGGAACAACTTTCACAAAGAAACAAACATACCTGTAGGAATTAAAAAATAATTTCACCTTCACATACAAATTTTGAAAATGTGATGTAAATTTTGTATGGCAAGTAGCCATATTTTTAGGGTTCGCGTAGGTATAGGATCACTTTGTTGTCCGTCTGTCTTACAAGACCTTTTTACATGGGCCCCGTATGAAATATCAAGTTGAAGCCAATACCTCCTGCAGAACTCTACAGCTCACCATTAAACCTATATGGCATTTCTAGTTGACTTAGAAACTTGAAATTTTGTTTATAGGTAGGTTTTGTAGCACACATATGGAAAAAAAATCAGAGAATTACAAATATTTAAATATTTAGGAAGTTATCAATAACCAACTTAATTAGACCCTTTAGATACAAAGAGTTTAATAGATCGTAAGTGTCAAGTTAGGTTGGTACATAATAACTGCAAGTGGAATTATATTTACCATAATGTTTTTAGGGTTCCGTACCCGTACTGTGTGATACAGAACCCTTTGTGCGCGAGTCCGACTCGCACTTAGGCGGTCTTTTTTGGTTGTCGGGGTTTAGTTTTGGGAAAGTTGTCCAGTATGATAAGTAGATTATGCGGTTTCATTTAAAGATACCTGTCCTTTTAAGAAGGCATTTCGTATTATAGGTATATCTACGAATAGTCCAATAACATCACATACCTAATCGAGTGTCTCACAATACTAATAATTACTTAAGATTCGTATAATTATTAATAATTATAAAAAAAAAAAAATGGATTGCGGTCTTACTAGTTAATTACTTAATAAGTAAGCAGTAGTAGGTAGTAGCTCAGTCGAAATAACGCAGACTCACAATTCGAGATCCGGATTCGAATCCAGTTGGTCACAATTGAGTTTTTCTGACAACATTGTCGAGACTTTAAAATCGTCAGTAAAAACAGGGTGTTACGAATGTGTAAGGTGGTAGAGTTGATGCCGGGCTCAACTGTGGAGATACCACCATCTTACTTGGAGACCCTCTCGAAGTAATTCGGGGGAGAGTAAGAGGACAGCTCACAGACAAAAAACCAGGAGGCCCACCATGCCTGGGACCGATGGATGGCGGTATTTCCATCCCTAATAGCCGGGCCTTATATGGAAGAGACTGATGACGGGCAGTGGCGTCACTGGTGCGAGGGTTCCGGCACCGCGCTCACCAACCCGCCTGCCCAGCGTGTGTGAGTATGGGCCATAGATATCCGTGGCATGGGCAATTCTTCCAGGATGACCGCCTTGAGTGGCAAAGTCCTGGAAAGGCTTATGTCCTGCAGTGGACGAACTAGGTGATGCATGGATGGACGAATGTTGACTGTAGTAATGACAGTTCACATTCGAAAACACCTCTAAACTCCCTTGGATGAAGACATGTCTTGACGACAATGTTTTATGATATTGTTACTTCATGAGTACGCTTTTCTACGAAAGAATTTCAACATGTATCGTAGGAGGTAGAAAAGAAGTTATGGACCTTCGCGCAAAGATACATACGTAGAAACAGTTTCCACTCTTATTTCCACGCACTAAGAGAGATATTTCCGAATCAGCTCGCAGCGTGGGAGTCGCGCACGTGTATCAGAGGGCTTATCCTGAGAACACCGTGAAAATAACCTTCTAATTACAAAGTAATTACTTCCAACACTTTTCTAGACGTAATAAAAATTCTTCTGGTATGTTTTAACGGGGAAAGCATGTGATAAATTCTTTTAAATTATAAGTAGAAGTAATTTATATTAAAGTGCTTGTTCCCTATTTATTTGACGAAATGGTAATAAACCGTATCTTGGTTAAGTCTGGAGATATTAAGATAAAGTTTGTAATATGAAGTCATGTTGAGTAAATTAAAACTCAAAATTACCTTTTCACTTCTCATGCTCTAAAAAGTACCGGTTTATGCTTACTACAAGCGGACTAAAACTACGTTTTATGCTCTAGTGCATAAAATTGTTTACTTCTTCTAAGTCTAAGGCAATAGGCCATACCTCAGAATAAGGAATATTATTTACTTTATTTAGACATGGCTGTATGGGGTAAGTTCCCTTTGCCTTCCCACTTGGTGGAAGAATTAAAATAAAAACAGTGGCGGGAAAGAACTGTTGTTTTTCTCAGTCAGCAGTACATATTTAGTTGTTTAATTATTTAAATCGACATTAAGTATTACTGAAAGTTAAATATGTCACCCAGTGATGATGAAATAATACTGTTTCATTTTCTCGCAATCGAAAAGAAAAGTAGAGTGTTGAACTCTGCTACGAGTACAAACGAGCCATTACGTCGAACTATAGCTGCCTGAGCCTTGGCGAAATATCTCGGGTAATAAAGCTCGTTTTATGCACTCGTATAACAATCTATCTACTATTCTTGTAGACTTTTAATATGTTTATTTTTACATTAAGACGACCATTACACTAAAAATAAAGAATCATAAATAATTCGAAATACATACACGAGGTTTCTAGAAGAAATTATTTTAAAATACTTTAAATAATTAATATGTAAAAAATATAATTCTCTGTGATTTCATTTATATAAATTAAATATTTATTCAGAAAGCCCAACGCCATAATTCGATTATAAATGACATTTTACATTTAATTAAGATTTTGAGCACACAACCGAGTCTAATATCCTCTTAAAATTTAATAGGTTAAAGGTTTTAAGTATAATGATAAAAGCATTTAAAGGTGGTCAAAACAGTTTCAGAAATGTATTTTTTGTCAGATTAAAAATTAATAAATCAAAAATAAATACAAAATGAAATAAAAATCATGCATATGCTATATATTATTCAAAATAAAATGCGAAGCTACAACTAAACACCGTGTATTGTAAACTATAGGATTCAATTTATTTAAGAGCGCAGCCGGATTGTAAAAAACTCGCCTTTTGTAATTAATCGAAACAGAACCTTTAAATTCAAAATTCACTTAATAGTTATTCAACAAAACCTAATTGTATTGTGTATGCTTCAAAACGTTTTAATTCAACATTTTTGAAATTCTAATTTGCAGAAACTACTGGAAACTTTGCGATGGCAGCATATAGGTAATAAGGTTTTGTTAAATAACTATTGAGTGAATTTTGAATTTAACTGCTCTGTTTCGTTTAATTAGAAAAAGGCGGGTTTTTCACAATCCGGCTGCAAAAGCGGTCTTAACTAGCTACAGAAATGTTTTCGCAGTTGGTTAATCTTAAAAAATCCTGTCCTGGACAGACAGATTAAGCACAAAGATTTTGGGAGCTTTCCATTCTGCAGAACTGCCCAAAATGACGTAAGCACAATTTTCACTTCTTCATCAATACAATACAATACAATTTTCTTTATTGCACACCAAAAACAAAGTAAATGACAATTTAAAAAGCAAAAGTAGGGTACAATTGCCGGTCTTATTACTAAAAAGCGATCTCTTCCATACAACCTTTGGATCGAGGAACTCTTAAAAGAAAGAAAACAATATACCTATACAATTATACATATACAAGGTGACTTTTCGATCATCGTCCAAATTCATACTGGCGGCTTGATAAGTGATCAGTATCATGGATCAATAACAATTTTTGTAAAATTCGTTAAATGAAATGTCGACTCCTCATAGTGATTCACTCGGGACTGGAAGCGAATTACTATGGGAAGTCGAAGTTTCATTTTACGAATTTCACAAAAATTGTTATTGATCCAAGATACTGACCACTTATCAAGCCTCCAGTATGAATTTGGACGATGATCAAAAAGTCACCTTGTATATGTATGTATTTAAACATACCGATACATAAATAATATGTAAACAAAAATAAATCAGTGTAAATATAAAAGGAACAGGTAGAAATTAAAATTATATAAGAAGAATAATAAAGAAACAATTTGATCAAAGTAAAAGATAGTGTTGTTTAACCAGAGTTTTCAAAACTTGTAAGGATGGGTCTTGCCTTATTGGGAGAGGAAGGGCATTCCATAGACGTATAGCTTCTACAATAAATTGAGTTACCATAAAAACAAGTATTATAAAGATTTTCAGATCTTCATCATCAATCATTAACTCTTTTCTCCATTTTAAATTATGCTGACGATTGCTTCCTTGATCTCACAATAGCTTATCAAAAGCTTAAGGGCCTTACTATTGCCAAATGGGTACTTTCTAAAGCCTACTCCTCGTTTATGGCCAAACCAAAAATAATGAAAAAATGTATTATGAATAATCAACTCTTAGACAACTTATGCAACATTTTTCTTTTTCATACCACAAAAACTTCTACATGAATTTTATTTTTTACTGAATGGTGTTTTTTGACCTCAAATTCCCTACTGCTCCTTAGTGGCTTGGCCGATTGAATTCATTTATGCTTTGATAAATAGATAAACTTTATAGGTATAAACATAACATAAGATTATTCAATCGAGTAATCACGTCTAAGTGAAAAGTATAATTTTCTCCTATTTCGCCCTATCAAGGACGCAGCGAGCGTCGTAACAGCCACTATGCATTGCGCGCTGATATGAACGTTATTTCAGTGTCGTTTCCGTTGATATTTGTAGTGACAAATATCGAGCTGCTAATTTGGCGATGGTAATCGCCTTAAGCACCTTCAAAACCTATGCAAGCCCAAGCCTTTAATTTTCGAATGTATCAGCTTAAATGGATCCCCATTAGATTTCATAGAAATATGTAGGTACTCATATCATTTCTCTTATCTTATCTTTGTTATGATAAACAATTCTTCTGCGCAATTAGGTACCGTATTTCTATGACGCAACAAGATATTATGATTACATATTATCTGTGGTTTAAATAACGGTTAAGGCGCAGGTGAAACTTGGTTTACCATTTAGTAATTGTTTAATGCTTCCTTGATCTTCCTTGATCTCACATTCTTTAGGTGGCAGCGGCGTCACTGGTGCGAGGGTTCTGGCATCGCGCTCACCAACCCGCCTGCCCAGCGTGTGTGAGTATGGGCAATTCTTACAGGATGACCGCCGGGAGTGGAAAAGTCCTGGAAAGGCTTATGTCCAGCAGTGGACGAAATAGGCTGATGGATAAATTTTTTTAATTAATTACTATAATATACGCACTCCCTACATGCCTTTCATAGTGCTACAACAAGTAGGAATATAAGTTACCTCAATTGCTTGATAATTTGGCCTGATAATTTTGGTACTCCCTGTACTTCATAATATGGTATCAAAAAATTAAAAATTGAATTATACCAAGTTCCGCCTGCTTGGTGCCTGTCACTTTTACGCACTTCATGTCAACATTTAATTATCTAAAACGATGACTTGCGCCATTAAAGTGTGAAGAAATTACAAAGGACATAAAAAACAACGAGTAAAGTTACCTACCATCGATAAGTAATTTCCAATTAGTACGATACGTACACGATACACCCCATTTAGAGTGTAAATAAGCAAAGCGTAACGTAACTAGTATCAGTCATTCGTCCGTACGGACTTCCGTAGATTTTGCGGAAGTCCCTTTACAGACGTAACACTTCAACTGCTTTTACCATGGGCGTAGCCGCCCCCCCCCCGAAAAGTTTGAATTTTTTTTTTTTATACAAACATAATTAATATTAATTGTAAGTATTTCATGCACATTTTCGGCGTTTTATTAGGGTTCCGTACCCAAAGGGTAACTAACGGGACCCTATTACTAAAACTCCGCTGTCCGTCTGTCCGTCTGTCACATGAAGCAACAAGCCAGGTCTGTCACCACTCACCAGGCTGTATCTCATGAACCGTGATAGTTAGACATTTGAAATTTTCACAGATGATATATTTCTGTTGCTGTTATAACAACAAATACTAAAAAACATAATAAATAACTATTTAAGGGGGCTCCCATACAACAAACGTGATTTTTTTGCCGTTTTTATAGATACTGGTACGGAACCCTTCGTGCGCGAGTCCGACTCGCACTTGACCAGTTTTTATTTTCTTGAACCCCCTCCCCCGATACTAAAACCTGGCTATGACTGTGGCTTTTACATTCTTATTTTCCAGGCGAATGCTCTTCAACCTAGGTCACTCGACGGTGTCCATTAGGTGCAGAATTGAACATAGAGTAAAATAAATAAATGTACAAATTGATAAATAACAAGCTCTGTTCTAAAACCCTTATACGGCTAATATACTGACTCATAGTCAACAAGGCAATTGTGAGTAAACATTAAAATTACATGTCCTCTTAAATTACAATTTGCGTTATAAATCGATCAGAGGTTTGTAATCAAACCGCTAAAATACAAGCTTGTTGCTATAACTTTAGAACCCTGTCACATTATGCATTCTTTCAAGTCATTATTAGCCAATCATTAATGTCGTTATAATATTTATTGGATAGTTCGGAACAACTATTGACTGAGTAGCGGTTTGGTCCGAGAGGAGAGAAAATAGCAAAAGGGAACAAAATATGCACACAACTTGATTTATTTTTTGATTTGATAATCTATAAACGTGTAAATAAACGAATACCCTGACTCTTCGATCAAAATAAAATTAATTCATTTTATTTTGGTCTTAGCCCTGACTAACGAAATAGATAAAAACAGCTAAGACCCACTTTGATTTATGCGAGAAAAACTCGACGTTTCGTGATCAGGCTTCGCGAGATGCTCCGGATAGTCGTTCATAAACTCACACCGAGTTGGGTTTCCTACCCGGGTCGCAACACTAACCCGTTCAAAAATGAACTCGCGTCTCAACACCGACCGTTCAAAAATGACAGTGTCGCTACACTGGTGTCGACTTTTTCAATATCAACTCTGAGCAGGGTTCGCAAGGTTCGTATAGGCTCCAAACGTCACTTGACATCCACGTTAATTTCGTAAATGAAATGACGTTAATTTTCGTACCGAGGGAGTCTTCTCAACGTTATAGTTGATATATTTACGTTAAATTTCGTGTAGAGGGGGTCCTCTCAACGTTATTATACTAAATGTAATGCAAAAATGAAAACTGACGTTTGGAGTGTCGTCACACGACGAAACCTGTTCAAAAACTCAGCGTTACAACCCCAGTGTTCCTACCCAGCCCAGGGTTATTTAATGAACGCACTTCTGCGGCGCGCGGCGGCGCGTGCGACACGCGTGCGAATTTTATTTTTGTCACTGTCACTCCAAGCGAAAACACGCTCAGTGCGAGAGGGGCGGATTCGGGGCGAAAGCAAAAAATATTAGTTTTATAATTTTTATAAAAAAACTAAAATACGAGTAGCTAGCAAAATTTCAAATATCAAATCTCTAGATATTGTTGAAACACACCTAATAAAATATGTTTGATTTCTGTGTATGGTTCCTATACGTCAAACGAGGAGAAAAAGTGTGTTTGAAGACCTCATTTCAACAATTATTTCTATCGAGGAAAATTTATCCAAACATGTTTTCCAATTTCAAAACCCTAGATTATATAGTCAAAATGCATATACCAGAAATTTATTAAAATTTTCCGTCTATTTCATGAAATACACACAAAAGAAACACCCGTATTTTATTCGCATATCGCCTTAAGGTGGATCCGTCGGAAAAATTAGCAACTCGATTCGTGGTGGTTGAAATTTCAAACAAAACCATATTAAAATAAAGTTCTTATCAGCTCGCACTGCAACATGGCTGTTACGTCGGTCGCTGCGGCTGACAAGTGCGAAAATAGTGTGTTTTTAATTTATTTTATCTAAAATAAAATTAATTTCCAAGAACTGAGAAAACCATATCATTTAATATTATTTTGTCTAGAAGTTTATAAAATTGTATACTGTTTCAATAAAAACTGTAGCAGTTATATTGTTACAAGTGGACAAAAAAATCTAGAAATAAGGATAAACTTAGAATTTTCTTGTTTCACTTCTCTGTACATTAAAATAAAATTCAGAAAAAACACATCACTATTTGTATCATGTAGATTACTATGTATTTTTCTTCTGTAAAAAAATGCTATAGTTACCGTATAAAATGGTTATGAAGTTACTCAGTTCAAGGTCATTGTCGTTGGGAGAAACCTTAAGGGCCTTACTATTGCCAAATGGGTACTTTCTAAAGCCTACTCCTCGTTTATGGCCAAACCAAAAATAATGAAAAAATGTATTATGAATAATCAACTCTTAGACAACATATGCAAAATTTTTCTTTTTCATACCACCAAAACTTCTACATGAAATTTTTTTTTACTGAATGGTGTTTTTTGACCTCAAATTCCCTACTGCTCCTGAGTGGCTTGGCCGATTGAATTCATCTATGCTTTGATAAATAGATAAACTTTATAGCTATAAACATAACATAAGTTTATTCAATCGAGTAATCACGTCCAAGTGAAAAGTATAATTTTCTCCTATTTCGCCCTATCAAGGACGAGGCGAGCGTCGTAACAGCCACTATGCATTGCGCGCTGATATGAACGTTATTTCAATGTCGTTTCCGTTGATATTTGTAGTGACAAATATCGAGCTGCTAATTTGGCGATGGCAATCGCCTTAACGTCCAGACCAAACGGCTGGAGGTAGGAACGTGAAATTTTGACTGTATGTTCCTTGTATGACGGAGACATCCGCTAAGAAGGGATTTTAGGAAATTCCCACGGGATCGGGAGAAACAGGATCTACGCGAGCATCGTCACGAGGCGTTCACATTACTTACTAAGCGAACTTGAAATAGCGATATTATTATTATTAAGGCGATTACCATCGCCAAATTAGCAGCTCGATATTTGTAACTACGAATATCAACGGAAACGACATTGAAATAACGTTCATATCAGCGCGCAATGCATAGTGGCTGTTACGACGCTCGCTGCGACCTTGATAGGGCGAAATAGGATAAAATTATACTTTTCACTTGGACGCGATTACTCGATTGAATAATGTTATGTTATGTTCATAGCTATCAAGTTTATCTATTTATCAAAGCATAGATGAATTCAATCGGCCAAGCCACTCAGGAGCAGTAGGGAATTTGAGGTCAAAAAACACCATTAAGTAAAAAATAAAATTCATGTAGAAGTTTTTGTGGTATGAAAAAGAAAAATGTTGCACAAGTTGTCTAAGAGTTGATTATTCATAATACATTTTTTCATTATTTTTGGTTTGGCCATAAACGAGGAGTAGGCTTTAGAAAGTACCCATTTGGCAATAGTAAGGCCCTTAAAGCGATATGAAAAAAAAATGCGGGTATTTCTTTTCTGTGTATTTCATGAAATGGTTATGCATTTTGACTATATAGTCCAGGGTTTTGTTTTTGGAAAACATGTTTGGATAAACTTTAATCGATAGAAATAATTGTTGTTGAATTGTTGAAATAAGGTCTTCTAACACACTTTTTCTCCTCGTTTAACGAGTAGCAGCCATGTACAGAATTCAAACATATTTTATTAGATAGGTTTCAACAATATCTAGATTAAATATTATTAGAGGGCATTACAAACTAGAAAATATCAATCAGAAACAAATCCAAAGACAAGAATTTGAAAAAATTCCCCGTGCCAGGATTCGAACCTGCGACCTCTTGTTATCAAGACAAGCACGCTACCAATTGCGCCACCGAGGTTCCTACCTAGACCGGCGAATTCTTCCATCATACTTGTCCACTGTTATTTTTGCATCTGCTTGATATACTAGCTTGTACTGCACATACAGAACGCTCACGAGGGAGTTATGTGATTTCACGACTTGTTCTTAAGAAACAGATGGCGCTGTCGTCGCTACAATATTGTTGCTTCAGACAGTTAAGAAATTCACAGTTCTCATTAACTAAGATTATGTTTATTTTGCGAAATCCATCGCTATGAATACTATATTTAGAGTATTCATAGCGATGGATTTCGCAAAATAAACATAATCTTAATATCTAGATTTTTGATTTTGGAAATGTTGCTAGCCAGTTTAGTTTTTTTAATAAAAATATAAAACCAACTTTTTTCTATTTTGCCCTGAATCCGCACTGCGCGTTTTTTCGCTTGGAGTGATTCGGAGGGGGTGAGTCCTATTGCCGTAATTCGGGAAAGTATAAGGTTTTTAGGACTTGCAGGTTTAGCTCGCACCGTACAGCAAGTGGTAAGTACGTGTATTTACGATGGATATAAATTTCGAAGAAATTATTAGTTATTAGTATGTTTGACCGGCAGGATTCGAATCCGAGTCTCTAGATTCAGAGTCTGGCGTCTTTCGATTGAGCTACACCGTTTTCAGTAGTACCTTTGTTTTATTTATAAGATTTCGTGGATGGCAGGGGCCTGTTTGTCACATAAAACCAAAGAGGTAAGGTAAAAAAGTTAGTTAACCTGGGTTGTGTAGCTTTGCAAAAGTCGAGTTGAATTCTGGTATGAAGGGGCAGATACATAAGTAGAAACTAAAAATTGGTTCTTTATTTACCAAATCCATTCCGTAAAAGATGAGTTGCCTCAGAATTTGTCGAATAACAAGTTTTCAACAACAAAAGATTCGACTGACGACGGCCACAAGTTGGCCGAAATATATTTCGAAATCAATTAATACTTTTTTATTTATATATTATAATCTATTTTTTACTTCGGCATTTATATATTTTAAACCTAAATAACCAAAAAGTAAGCTTATTTAAAACTAAACAATCCTAAAATAAAATAAAAGAAAAAGCACTAAAACCTTGCACTAAATAAAACTGGATCGCCAGACTGATTTTCTAGCCGAGGTATGCCCCAGCCCTTGGGTCACCAGAGGCGTCGATCAAACGTGTCGAATGTTCTTTCTTAATCTATTTAAAACAACAACAAATTCATACTAGAGGCTCGGTAAGTCTCGCGGATTAATAATACTTATTGTGAATTTCGTAAAATAAAATGTTGAGCTTTCATAATAAATGATCTGTGTCATTTATTATGAAAGCTGGGCTTATTGCGTCCGTAAGAAACACGAAAAAAATAATTTCGAATTATTTCACAAAAAAGGTCATCGAACCTCATAGCAACCTCATAGAAAGCCAAATTCATACCAAAGACGATGTCAAGCTGTGACATGCACGTCATTACGTGTCTTTGGTATGAATTTGGCTTTATAACTTTTGTTCTCTTTTAGAGTAAAAGCTTGCGAAACGCTTATATTTTAAGCGCAAGGTTACCCTCTGTGTGCTTTTATGCTATTGGCCTATTACGGAGTCCGGTGTGGGTTCGATAATAACAGGGAGGGACTCAGACGGTTAAGAGTTTCCCTTTGAAATCTGAGCTGATAAAATTACTCGTAGTAATCTTAAATGTATCTCTTATTTTTTTCTGTAAACATGTGCAATATATGTATATTCAGATTTTTGTAACTAACCCGTCTGCTTATATAAGGTAGAATCGTACCGCGAGTCTATTGTATTCAATTGTCATCTCAATTCAATAATTCTACGGGTTAAGATATTAGGTGTTACTTATGTTGCATGCTAAATAACGTTACCCTGCGAGGTGTCCACGGGAGACCAGTGTCGTGGTACAGAATAGTGCCATGACACATGCTGAGTGAAGGCCTTTTGGGTGTCACTTCTGTTTTGTTTGTTATTGATTATATTGTATTTTAATTGTGTGACACCATCGAAATAATAAGGAATGGAAGTATAAACGCGCTTGAAAATTGACGCCACTAAATAATTGCCACGGTGGGCATGTGCTTAGTTATAAGTGCCGCACGTCAAGCAGTCTCTTGACAGCTGTGCTAGAACTAAGTCGTCGAGTTTATACATGAAACGTTTGAAAAAAGCCACAATATGCCTAGTTGCATTGTGAAATGGTGTTTAAGCAACTCCACGAAACATTCCAAGCGTGATGGTATAAGTTTCTATGCGTAAGTATGAAATTTTACATAATTTTTCAAACATTACTCGAAAATAAATAACCTAAGAATAATTTAATATTAACCACATAAGTTTATAGTCAGTTGTAGCATTTTAGTCCCTATCACGTTACAATAAAGATAACAAAAGAGTCTAAATTGCGTGGAGCTGCCGCCCTAGACGTGGTACACGAGAATTGGATGGTGTTATGCATGAAAGAGCATTCTTCATAGAGCATCTTATCTTCTAGACAAAAGCTAAACAAACTAACCATTTTTCGAGGTACATAACGGATTATAGCTTATATTACTTTTAATTCCCTTATTCGCAACTCACAGATAGATAGACCGATACCAAAAATTTAATTCATTACTTATTATGGTATATAATTCCACTTGCAGACTGCAGTTATGAAGGACCAACTTAACTTGACACATACAATCTATTAAACTCTATGTACCTAAAGTATCTATTTAAGTTGGCCTTTATTTCTTCCAAAATAATTAAACATATGTAATTATAATTTATTTTTTCTATGTGTATGTTATAAGACCTAAACGTAAAAGAAATTTCAAGTTTCTAAGCCAACTGGAAGTGCCCTATGTGTCAAATCGAGCCTGCTTTTCTAACAACATGGGGCCGTAGAATTCTGTATAAGGTATCAGTTTCAATTTGACATCTCGTACAGGGCCCGAGAAAAAGGGTCTTGACAGATAGACAGACAGACGAAAGGACGGACGGACAGACGGATAGACGGACAGATGGACGGACAGACAGACGGACGAATAACAAAGTGATCCTATAAGGATTCGGTTTTTCATTTTGAGGTACGGAACCCTAAAAATGAAGAAACTAAGAGTCTGAATAGGTTATAGCAATCTTAAAGTGATTTAAGACAATATGCAAGTGAGAAATATGTATAAAATCACGTGAAATTGGTATTTTCCCAAATTATGATAATAAAATATAATACATGAATATTAGTTCAAATAGAAATACGATTTTTTTTAAATACATCACACACTCAACCCTTTTTATAGCCGCGTATCTAACGTTTTAAAAAAAATATTTTTTGTTGTTTAACATTTCTGTATTTTGATTCCAGCATCTAATGAAAAAATATTTTTAGTTAAGTGTAGTACATAAGTAAAGGATAAATTTGTAGTTATTGTATTATATATTTTTTATTACTTTAATACTGGTATTTTATTTATTATCCTTATTGCTACGTAAAAGTTTTTCGATAAGATTCAGCACACAGATTTCTACAAGAATATCTAAAATATTTCGAGTATTAACAAAAAACAAGTAAAGTTATTTGTTAATAATCTTGATCACTGCCCAATGTTGCATAAACATATCCATTTTCATGACGGATAATCCGGCCTATTCGAGATGCTTTGGTTAGAGCGTCATTCGACTTTGTTGTCTTGTTTCGTTCACACACAGCGTGTTGATAGAGGACCACGATACTGTCGCTTACTTGATGATTGTCAATTGGTTTGGAATCACTGTTGAAGGTGTACAACCATGAAAAAAAGTTTAAATTTGCGAAGTAGTAACATGTACGTTTACTTTAAAAAACTTTTTTGCTAGGCATACAGAGGTGGGGAGATAACATCACGTGATTTTTGTTGACCAATGAGCTAAGCGTCTGTCGTACACCACAAAGCACACAACGTTCAAAATGTGGCGTCACGTTTTAATGGCGTTTCCTACCGAGATTATACTTCCTTTCCTTATTATTTCGATGTGTGACACCTATAAAGTTTTTTTCTATTCTATTCTATTCTTATTAGAATAAGGACGGGAATTTTCGGGATTGAAAGCAGGCGGGGCTGTGAGTAGAATAGGTCTTTTCTTTACCTATGAAATTGCTGAAATTTTCTTACAGATTCATGAGATTATTAAACCTGTAATTCAATAGCTATTTCCATTATATGATAAGTTTCGTAATTATTTTTTACAGCTGACACTTTTCAAAAATTAAATTAATGTTGTTGTTAGCTTAATGTTGTCTCATTCATACACAAAATAAATTACTTGTTGCTGCAAGGCATTCTATTTACCATTTCTGTGGGATACATAATTAAAAGTAGGTGGTTGGTGCTCTAGGCCAGCGGTTCCCAATTTGTTTCGGCTGTGGAACCCCAAATTATCGGCCTTGTTTTAGCGGAACCCCAAAAATAAAAGTAAAGACACTGTAAAGAAAATTCAACAGCAAATTTGAAGAAACTAAAGAAATATTCCCTGGAAACCAAAATTTCATTAACCATTTTGTTAACACCACATTATCACCCAAATTTCAAACAATTTTTGGTAACGTTGAATATGATAAGGCTTGCGCTCGATTATGCACTCTCGCAGCAGAATCAGCTTTTTCCCAATGCCCACTTCACTTTAAGATTCCAACTGGTGTTTTAGTGAGTTTAACTCATAATATCGATCATATTCTCATGCTCCGACACAGTTAGCATTGATGGTTTGGTCAGGTCCTCTAAAAAGGCCGCTTTGGATGAATCATATTATGATTCCGTTCTAATGCCGTCTCTTTTGCACGCGTGAAGAAACTCTGACTCCATCCTACTTTCAAATCATTTTATGATTCACCCAAGTCGGCCTTTTTAGATCCCCAGGTCGGCGAATGAAAGTCACGTCAGTCGCGTCGGCTGCCTGCTATCTGCGACAGCGTGTATTTTAGTTTTAGCAGTTTTATTTTCGCTTATTACGGGGAACCCCTGTAAACACTATACGGAACCCCAGGGTTCTGCGGGCCACCTTTTAGGAACCGCTGCTCCAGGCTAGAGTAACTAAACTACTGTACTTATAGAATTAAGTAGGGTTACCATTTGTCCGATTTTTCAATTTGTCAGGATTTCTGGTTTAGATGGAATAAATGTATATTTTCTCATTAAATTACTTTAAAATCAAACATGCTCAATTAAAGTGTTAAAAATCGGCCTTAAATCTTTATTACACTAGATACTCTAACTGGTTAATCAGGTTCATGCATGATATACCTGTAAAAATTGCGCTGCGCGTGTGATTTATTATTTTATTTTGTAACTACAACGTCCGGACTTTTTTTGAGATGTCCAGTTTTTTGTCAGGGTTTTTCAAAAATTCGAATTGGTAACCCTAGAAGTGAGTGTGTGGATCTTGCCCTTGTCGGCACGACTGTTTACCTAGATACGTGCCTGTCTCCACTTTAGCTCATGTTCGGAATATAAATCACTACAGCTACCACTGTACGACTAAAATACGACTTGTTTGAAGTGCAACAATCGGTGTTCTGCAACTACGGGGGTAGCCAGAGAGCATTGTTGGCTGCATATCATGATCTGAGGTGCGTATAGAACTATTTATTTTAGATACAATCATTCATTCCGTTTGCATCCGATAAGACGAAGGACTGCATTGTTTGCTATTTTGCGTAAACATGTCCTGGCCACATATTTTTGTAGATCGTCTTGATTGTAAGTTTCTACGTATAATTGGAAAAAAAATTAGAGATGTGCCAACAATGACTTTGGCTTACTAGCCGATTGGCCGATCTTTTCAACCGACTAGTCGGCCAATCGATTAGTCAGCTTTCGGTGGTATATAAATATACAAAATTATTATTCTGGTATATAAAAATAATTCGGATATATAAGAACTTATGTGACGTAATAAATTCTTAATTAAGTGTTGTAGAAAGTCGCGTTTAAATTATTTTTTAAATTAAATGTATTGTCTTCTTGATTTAAGTCCAACTATTTACCAAAGAAAGTGTTCCTATTCCTTGATTATTCTACAAACTCTAAGACTGATTCTTACTAAAATAAAAACTAATAACAATAAAGATTACGATTTCATTTCAATCACCATATTTTAAGCTTATAAATATGTAAAGTAATAGACCGACTAGTAGCTGACTACAAATATGGCCGGATAATCGGCTTTCCTGACAAGTCGGCGCCTAGTCGGTACATCTCTAAAAAAAGTACATTTGCAGACATGTCTATATTGTCCATATCATTACTAATTTTAACATTTAATATTTCATGTTCAAGAAAGCCATTACTAATTATTTTCATCTTTGGCCATGTTTTAGTATACGTAGATAGGACAGAACCCGTCACAAAGCATTATTATAACAAAGATTTTTCAACAGTAGAAGTGACACGTTGTCAGCGAAAGTATGACAAATTAAATAATCTTTGGACCATTTACTCACTTAAATTAAACACTGAAATGAATCAATATTGACATTTTGTAGTACATACATTGTTAAACTGTTTACAAGACAAACTTTGAAGTTTCCCGTTTCAGGTTTTGAAATAAATGATAAACAGTCATGGGCATTTTGTATGTTATTATGTCAATATAAACAGCCCTTGAAATCAGTAAGACTAGGGTAGTACTCTAGTAGGTAAAGGGCATGAACTGAAATGGAAAACTTGACAAAAGCGGCGACATCAACCTTTTTGTTTTCATATTGATTCATTTTAGGATCGCTTCATATCTACCGAACCAACCCATCTATCCCTATATCCCTACAGTGCTACAAGCACAAAATAACCACTTACAGAATGTTTACTCCACATAACTAGCGAAAACAGGCGCACGCACACATAGACGCGTACGTACGACGATCTCGGATGAACTCGGGTAAATGCCAATACGAAATTCTGCCGAGATCATCATAGTACGCGTGTATGCATGTGTGCGTCTGTTTTCGCTCCGTCGTCGAGTCGGCCTTCTGGTTGTATCTATTTTGTGCTACAAGGATCTTTTGGCGTGTAGATGACAATGACAGAGGGAAGCAGCTGTGAAGCATAGGGTATGGTTAGGGTTGCCAACTCTCGGAGGAACCAACCCGGGAGATTTGAACAAATCGGTGGGCAATTGAACGAAAGTCGGTAATATTTGTTATTTTTAATTTGCTTTGTTTTGTAGAAGCATCATTCATATTTGATATAAAAAATCAAAATTTATTTTGTCATTAAATTATTTATTTCGCATTATTTATCTATTTCATTAATGACAATTATTTTATTTTAGAAATTCTGGAGAATTTATTGCATTCCGGGAGCTCGAGAGGTTGAACAATATTCCCGGAGTCTCCCGGGCATTCCGGGAGGATTGGGAACCCTAGGCATGGTAGCGGCGTTAGTTACGATTTTGAACACAACCAATAAAGCATCTTATTGCACGTAAATGTCAGCATTGTTATTTATTCTAAGGCCATCCTTATTGCTTCGGGCACAGAATAGATACTACCAGAAGGCAGACTCGACGACGGAGCGAAAACAGACGCACACATGCATAGACGCGTACGTAAGATGATCTCGGCAGAATTTCGTATTGGCATTTACCCGAGTATCTCCGAAATCTTCGTACGTACGCGTCTACGAGTGCGTGCGCCTGTTTTCACTAGTTATGCGGAAGGAGTAAACATTCTGTAAGTGGTTATTTTGTGCTTC
Source organism: Ypsolopha sequella (assembly GCA_934047225.1). NCBI lineage: Eukaryota > Metazoa > Arthropoda > Insecta > Lepidoptera > Ypsolophidae > Ypsolopha > Ypsolopha sequella. The sequence goes on from OW203985.1 coordinate 6,028,470, forward strand.
GGGGTTATGATTTACTTGATTGCACTTCCTATTTGGTGACATCGTCGAACGCAGTATGGGTTAGAGGTCATTTCTATGTGGTTACACAAATTAACCTTTTGAGGTCAGGGATCGTCGTTGCGGCCTCTTAAGAAATCGAACTTAAAATATACTTTACATATTCGTTGTGATGGGTTTTACAGTAGATACCTGTCTATACCAACAACTTTTGCCATAGACAACTACACGGCCGACCAAATCCCATCCCATCCCAGAGGTCACAAAACCTGGTGCAAATTCAATTAAAAAGATCGCTTTACAATTTTGCGGCACTATAATAAAACAAAGAGATTAAACATAAACAGCGCGATGCCTCTTTATTGAATTGGCGAGCGGAGTTATTTTAAAATTTAGGGTCCCGTAGCATCTGAGAATAAGGTGACACAAATGTAATGTTTTTAAAATGTGAAAGGTTTTTACCCTTTGCATTTAACCCACACGATGTACCCCCACTGGTTTTTCTTTCTTTTATAGTATAAATTACGATTATTTTTTTCTTCAAGAGAATAACTAAATTACAAAATCAGTAACTTTTTTAATTGGTCCGTGGTGCTGTAATTTTGCTTCTACTAACAGCAATTATTTTTCTATGATTTTCTATTTAAAGAAAAATGAATCTAAGATAAAAGTGAAGAGCTTGATGAATAAGAAAAGACAAAAGAGGTGTTTTAGGATGAAAGCAGATGGAGATCTTTAATCTCTACCTACCCCTCTATGAGACAAGTATGAGTAAATCATGAAGCAACAAGATGCATAGTACGAGTATGCATGTCTTTTGAAAAGCTTCGAAAAACTGCGTACGAGCATGGACGAACAATACAAGTCCATGGTACGAGCAAAGAAAACGTGAAGTTCGAATGATTAAGGTGCTACGGAAAAAAAATTACACTTTTAGAACTTGCATATCTACTTCAGTAAAGAAGGTATTATTTTGATAATATAGTATATAATTTTTGAAATCTTTTCTAGGGATCTGTTAAACAGAAACGCGATTGGAGAAATTCGACTCGATACATATACTTATCGAAATGAGGTCTTTTTCGACACCAATTCTCCTGTCTTGCCAATTTGGAATGACATATGGACTGCAATTATATTTTATTAGATGAGTTTTAACATTATCTAGGACTTACTTAAACGAAATTTGATAGCAACTTTAGTACATTTTATATTAATAAAAAACCGACTTTTTGCTACTTCCGAATCCGTCCCTCTCACACTGTGAGTTTTTTCGCATATGGAGTAACAGGGACGCTAAAACTTTTACTTCATTTTTATTGTTGGTGCATTCCTCACGAAACTCCTTGTAGAAGCCTACTAGTCTGTATTACATACAATATTTGTCTCATAAATACATACATTTATGCCCTGTACTGTATTGCGCGGTCCTATTTGCCATTCAATTTTGCTCTCGAATTGAAAAACTCGTTAGATAATTGTACGGTGCTGTTTTTAACCGAATTCAAAAACAGAGTTCTCAATTCGACAGTATATATATATATATGTATATATAAGGTCTTTCAATTTAAATGGAAAGTAATTTAGGAGGTGATTCAGTATCGTTAATACATCACATTCCACTGCAAAGTACTTTTTTTTGCGCGAACTTTTCTTCACTTGTCCGTACAAACTGAGTCAGCTGATCGGACCATTTTGTACTGAGAAGCAAAAAAAAAGTTCGCGCAAAAACAAGTGCTTTGCAGTGGAATGTGATTTATTAACGATACTGAATCACCTTCTGAATTACTTTCAGTTTAAATTGAAAGACCTTGTATATCACCGGAAAATAATAAGAATCGTAAGTTGATCAATTCACTAGGTTAGGTTAGGTTAGTTTATAAATTACCGTGAAAAAACCTGCCGTGAAATTATAAACTACCTAGTGAATTGATCAACTTACGATTCTTATTATTTTCCGGTGATATACAAGGTCTTTCAATTTAAACTGAAAGTAATTCAGGAGGTGATTCAGTATCGTTAATACATCACATTCCACTGCAAAGCACTTGTTTTTGCGCGAACTTTTTTTTCACATTTTTGAAATTTTTCATTTCCATTCTCGTACGGTCCAGTTAAGATATTTCTTTGCAAATAATAATCGCTTCTCTCGATGTTGCTTGGTAAGAAGCGGTACCTTTCGACAAACCCTCCCGAACAATTTAGCTTCAACTAATCTACGGCGTACCAGTTTCGAGGAAATGTTCCTTGGGTCATCAGGTGAAAAAAACTTCATTTCTAATCTCGTTGGAGCCTTTAAACGGGTCTTGTTTAGCTACACGTATTATTTGCAAATCTTCCCGGGGAGACGTTTTCCTTGGACGAGCCTTTCTGACAACACTTTTAGTAGTTCCGTTTCTTTTATAATGAGCAATAGCGTTGAAAACTTTCTTCACAGAACATTCTAGATGATTAGCAATTCTTCTATAAGTCCACTTTCGATCTAAATGTAATTTAACAATTAATTGCCCAGTTGACCCGTCAAAACTCTTATTTTTACCCATTTTTAACAAAACTTATTTTTCACGTAATTCCAAATTTACGTTTAATTGCCAACGAAACTACAGAAAAAGCGAAGAAAGAGGTTTCTTTTTTAAATTTCAAAAATGGGACGAACCATGGATCCTGTTTCTAATTAGTTGTCCAAGCGGCCAGTAATAGAAATTCAACTATTGTGATATTTAAACTCTTTTAATAATTAAAGATAGAACGAATTTCTTTATTTTTATATTTTATGAATTTTTTAACTCATTGGCTATGTTCTGACATAGTTAATAGTGATTTAATCTATATATTTTTCACTCATAACGATAGTTCATTCTGTATTTACCTAAGTGTTATGTACTGTTTCTAATTATATGTCCACCACTGTACATATTTTGTTAATTAAACAAAAGCTGCCAGAACAAATTAACTTCTTAGGTAATGTAGTCTGTAATTTTGTCGTGTCTATCTGTCACACTTTTACATCTTAGAATCAAATTCGCCCACTTAAAACGGTAAAAATCAAAGCAAGGTTTTCAGATACGTAACTGAAAACAAGAACCGAACCAATATATTGTAGGTTTAAGTTGAGTACAATAAACTGTTGTGGAAAAGGTCTCTGAAATTACGGTTATTTTCAGATTAATTAATTAATCTGAAAATAACCACAAAAAAGCGTTTATTCGCCCTTTTTATTTCTAGACACCTGATTTAAATGAAAAAAAAAATCGTTCTTAAATGATATAAATAAATAGTATATTTGATATTTATTCAATCATTATATTATACTGTAGGCGACGACACGTACTGACGGACTGACCATCAGTTATTAAATTAAGGCCCCACTTGAGAAATAAATGTTATATCTATCTATCTACTCGTATCTATCTGATTCTCACTCTCGCTTCAACTAGGTTTAACTTCGTATTGCACAATTTTGGAAGTCACATGGCCATGCGTGAAAATATATTTATTTTGTAGGTTTTCTTTTTATTATTTAAAAACTAATCCACAAATAAAAAAGGTAATTAATTATTTTTATTTGTAATTTCTTTAGGTATTTAGTTTTAAAATAAAAAATGATAGTTGTTGATCTAATTTTTAATTAACGAAAAAAATTATTTGAAGGTATAACTTGCAATTTTTTGCGCATATTTTAAACCTATTTTTTTAAATTTTTCCGGTAAGCTTTTAGTTACTATTCTTAACTAGGTACTGTATTTTTTAAAGGATCAGGATTTTATTCTGGCATATCAAACGAAATGCCCAAAAAATTGCATTTTTAGAGCGAGACGGAGAGATTCAAGGCTGACAAGTTCTCAAACCGACTGAATTGACACAAAAACGCCGAAAAAAAGGCAAATCTTCGAATTTGTGTAGTGTCGTAATTTTTTGTATAGATTATTACATCGATATCGAAAGAACCTCTACAATGTGTACACTGTAAGCTTGGCAGACCTACTTTAAACCCCGGTGATTGGATCACAGTCGTAAAGATAATCTTAAGTTAAGTCTTCTTTAAAAAGTAATTGCAATTTCATACACTTTTCGTACCAAAGATAAAATTATTTCTTTTTTATCTTTGGTACGAAAAGTGTAGAATTTGCATGACCAGAAGTCATTATCATAAGAACATAATCTTCTTTCTTTAATATCTTCGTAAAAATATATTCTTACAATGAGTACCTAAGTCTTTTGTGTCTGAATCAAACCGCAGTTTGATGATAACTTTGTTAATAATTACAGAAGTTTTGCCTTGTTCTAATAGATAGCCCAAAACGAAACAATGAGCTTCAATCATGTTTTTTTTATCACTAAGACAATATTTATCTTTACCATTCCTTCCGACATCATAAGAAGTAAAAGTTAGTGACGTAGTATCAGTCATTCGTCCAATACCATTTTCCGTAGATTTTGCGAAAGTCCCTGATTAACGCCTCAGAACAAGTGACCTTCATCCAAAGTCATCCAACGCTTTCCGTCTGCTGCGGTAGTGTCCAAGCTAAGTAAATGGCGAATAAAAACAACAAGAAAATAAACATCCAAGTAAGTAAACATAAAGTATAAAAGTCCATAATAGGACCATTTCAATCCCTTTTACTATTCACATAAAGGACTTGCAAAGACTATAAAAGGCATTAAGAGTCTTCAACGTGTACGTACTCGTATCTAAAACATTTTTATAGCTAAAGTATTGAGAATGTCTAGGAATTTATGCATTTCCACAGTACTGTTGAAACACGTTATTTATTTAACGGAGTATTAAGGGGCAGGTTGTCGTCAACGACTTTGAATCATCTTGTGTTGGTACAAATATCAACAGAAACTATATCGAAATAACGTTCATGCCAGCGCGTACTGCATATTGCGACGTCGGTGGGTCTCCGGATAGAGCAAAATAAGGGAAAATAATAGGTATTTATACATAAAATTGCCGAAATTTCATAATTCCTGTAATTCAATAGCTATTTCTATTATTTGTTTTTTGTTCAAAAGTCGATTTCAAGGTTTTACATCTACATATTAAATTTTGTTTTTACTATTAGTTTGATAACCAAAATTAAATGTTCAAAAACAGTTTGTCCTAAATGCCATATATTTTGAAAGGAAACTGATTTAAAGACGACATAATAAGTAATTTAAAATTTCCATAGAAAGCTTATTTTTCTCATATTTCATGTTTAAATCAGTGTTCTTATTTGATATATATTTGGGGACCTAGATATTCTGTAATGCAATCGGAATAAATACACACTACCTTATGAATATCTATGATTTACAAATGGTTTTAGTATTTCGTTTGTATGAACTAGGATTGCTCCGCCGGCCTCTTAAGTGAATAATATGTAAACGTAAAGAAAAACAAATAGATGTTCTTTTGGACATCGTCATGCATAATACATTAACATTTGAAATGTTACGTTACTAACATATTTCAGGTATTTTTCACCTGGAGTGCAGTATGTATCTGCCCCTTCATACCAGAATTTAACTCATTAGACTTGTGCAAAGCTGCACAACCCAGGTTAACTTACTTTTTTACCTTACCTATTTGGTTTTATGTGACAAACAGGACACTGCCCTCCACGAAATCTTATAAATAAAATAAAGGTACTACTGAAAACGGTAGTACCTCTCAATCTTGAGAGTCGGATTCGAATCCTGCCGGTCAAACCATTTATGAATAGATTTCAAAACTCTACTTCAAACTTGGAAGACCTCAAACAACACTACTTTAAGTTATCTCTTAATCTTTGTAAGCGTGAAAGAAATGTATCATTCTGCTTCTTTAAGGCGATATGCGAAAAAAATACGGTTGTTTCTTTTCTGTGTATTTCATGGAATATACGGAAAATTTTAATAAATTTCTGGTATATGCATTTTGATTATATAATCTAAGGTTTTGAAATTGGAAAACATGTTTGGATAAATTTTCCTCGATAGAAATAATTGTTGAAAGGAGTTCTTCAAACACTTTTTCTCCTCGTTTGACGAATAAGAACCATATACAGAACTCAAACATATTTTATTAGGTGTGTTTTAACAATATCTAGAGATTTGATATTTGTAATTTTGCTAGCTATATTAGTTTTTTTACTAATAATAAAAATATAAAACCAACTTTTTTCCCTTTTGCCCTGAATCCGCCCCTCTCGCACTGCGCGATTTTTCGCTTGGAGTGACAGTGACAAAAATAAAATTCGCATAGCCTCTTAAACCAGCCCCTAGAGGATTATCAGCAAAGCTTAGCATGAGCACAGAAACAACATCATCGACAAATAAACCAGCAATCGTGTCAATGCAAAACCACCCCTCTTGCCAATCAGTACCATTCATTCGGTTTAAACACTACAGATTAGGGTTTAGGTTTCACCTCGCCTAGGTTTATATTATATGGCTTCCCAAGGTCGTGTCTTAGCTCATTAGCTGTCACTAACCCGGCATCAGATCCAGATACATACATACATGTTGTCACGAGATAATATTTTCCCAAAGGGGTATCAGAGATCTCTCTGAGTGTTGGTTGCTGCTGGAACTGTCAACACTCCTACTTTTTTTCTTTTCACCGACGATTTTAACGTCCCAAAGTGATTAGGAGGGGGTGAGCCTTATTGCTGTAATTCGGGAAAGCCCGTGTGCTCTCCCGAATTTTTAGGACTTGCAGGTTTACCTCACACCGTTCAGCAAATGGTAAGTAAGTACTATGGATATCCAACGAAGTAAGAAATCTTCGTCAAGTCTTAGAAACTCCAAATGTATAGAATTCTTGGTGTGATTGTAATATGTTGTTTTTTTTTAGTTATTAATATATAAAAAATTTGCATGTAATAGTATAATTAATATTTATGCTACACCCTTAAGGCTCATAATTATTATTGTTACTACCTGTTATATAATGTAATGAAATGTAATTAATTGCAGCAAATAAATTTAATTGAATTGAAAATTGAAGTTAGTTAGTAAAGCCGATTCTGAAGGCTTTCATTTAAATTAAGTGTTGTCAAAATTTGAAATTTTCCAAAGTAGCTTCTGTTCCTAACTAAACACTTAAAAGTCTATTTTGCAATAAAAGAAATTTAATTTTGACAGCACTAAAACTAAAATTAAAGCCTTCAGAATCTGGTTTATTGTAACCGCTTGCTAAAAAGCTTTACTCGTAAAAACAAGTAAATCCAGTTACTAAGAAAGACAAACTCGGGTTAAACTACTTAAAAGTTAAGTTAAGAACTAATGTAATTTAACTAACTAGATAAAACAATTTCAAACAAACAAAGGTTTTACGAAATAGCGAGCTCTTTCAGGCGCGTGAACGAAGACATATTTGATTCTAATTAAGGCGATATGCGAAAAAAATACGGGTGTTTCTTTTCTGTGTATTATATGAAATACGCGGAAAATTTTAATAAATTTCTGGTATATGCATTTTAACTATATAATCTAGGGTTTTGAAATTGGAAAACATGTTTGGATAAATTTTCCTCGATAGAAATAATTGCTGAAATGAGGTCTTCAAACACACTTTTTCTCCTCGTTTGATGAATAGGAACCATAGACAGAACTCAAACATATTTTATTAGGTGTGTTTCAACAATATCTAGAGATTTGATATTTGAAATTTTGCTAGCTATTTTAGTTTTTTTAATAAAAATATAAAACCAACTTTTTTCCCTTTTGCCCTGAATCCACCCCTCTCGCACTGCGCGATTTTTCACTTGGAGTGACAGTGACAAAAAAAAATTCGCATAGCCTCTTAATTTTGTATGAAAATAACTATTTACCACTATAAGGTACAGGAAATGTGCTTGTCTATGTAAAAATTACAGTTGTGTATGCGGAACAAGGAATTTAAAAATAATATATTTATTACATTTTTTTCAGTTAGTATTAACGACTTTATTTTAATTATAATAATAATAATAATATTTATTTGAGTAAAAGGAACTTAAGAGTGGTACATTTAAAATAACATCTTACGGCTAATGAAAGGTTATTGCCTAAACTTATATTTATAAATTACATTTTTAGGATAATACGTACCCAAAGGGCAAATCGGAGCCTTATTAATGTCACTCCGCTGACCGTCTGTCTGTCTGTCTGTATGTCACGGGTCTCTAGCTTTTAGACGGAATGAGATAGAAACCTGAAATGTTTTTGTTATGTAAAATGTTGACTCACAACCGAATATTGAATTTAAAATTTAATTAAATTATTCTTCAGGGGGACCTCACCTCATAAATGGAAATGAAGCAAAAAAAAAATTCACTTCTCATGCTCTAAAAAGCACTGGTTTATGCTTGCTAAAAGCGGACTAAAACTACGTTTTATGCTCTAGTGCACAAAAGTGTTTACTTCTTCTAAGACTTTGGCAATAGGCCATACAGTCAGATACACAGTACAACTTCATAGACAAACTTTTCGAAACTTAATAATATTCGCGCTAAGATTCTATCATATTAGCGTGAACTGACAGGACAGACGCTTCAGATGATGCTCAAGAATATAAACAGACTTTAAAGACAGATAATATAAAAATAAAAATAAATAAAAAGTCATGATTTAGGTTATTTAGACATGGCTGTATGTGGTAAGTTATCTTTGCCTTCCAAAAGATGGAAGAATTAAAAAAAAAACAGTGGCGTGAAAGAGCTGTTGTTTTTTCTCAGTCAGTAGTACATATTTAGTTGTTTGATTATTTTAATTTGCATTAAGTATTACCAGAGAATATAAAGTATTAGTATTACTGAAAGTTAATATGTCATCCAGTGATAATGAAATAATTCTGTTTCATTTCCTCGCAATCGAATTGAAAAGCAGAGTGTATATCTCTGGCATAAAACCCATATTATCCTCGACTCAATATATGCCCTCGCCGTTCGGCTCGGGCATATAAACGTCTCGAATAAAATGGATTGTTTTATGCCCTTGTTGTACAATCTACTACTTTTTTCCTAGCATGTCTAGAGCTCTATAAGAAGAGTATAAAATATTTTTAATTTTTAGTGAATCTTTATACTTAAATAAAGAAATAGTTGGCTATCAAAGTTGCCATTTTTAGACCATTTTTGACCAAAAGCCAGAGCAGTTAGGAATTTGAAATTTCTGTATATTATGTACCATATACTGTATTTAAACAACAATTATTAAAACGCCGATTCAAAATGTAAATTTAGGGTTACGTCTCCGTATATTCAACCAACTTAATTTTGCAGTTTCTATGTCTGACAGAATTAGAGCATTACCTAAAATTAAATAAATATCTAGTTTGAAATAATTGCTCATTTGTACGGAACCCTAAAAGAGCGAAGCCCAACGCACTTGGCGAGTTTTTTTTAATTCGTTCATTGTTTATTCCGTTTCAATGTAAACTAGTAAATTATTACCATCTATCTTCAGCAGAATTCAAAAGCTATTGAAAGAGGCTTCGTTTGTCACCACTCTTTATTTAGGCTATACTCGATGAATAATAATTAATGATCTAGCTACAGTCTAGACTGAACTAACATAGTTATCTGACCTCTGTCTTAAAATAATCTGCTTTTCCTCAATAGAGCTTTTATTTATTTTGTGGATTTGGTATCCCACTTCCACATTAGATAAAATAATACTTTCTTCACCACCCAAAGATTGGCTGGAAGAAATCGCTTTAAGTGTGTTCAAAACTCTGTACTCAATTTTTTATTTAACCGTGTACAGTAAAGTGTGTATTCATTCAGGGCTCTAAGCTAAACTGAAATTTAGAAAAGGTAATTAATTTTTCACAATAACAAACTACCCTTTTTTTGTCACTTTTCGTACTGGACCCTTTTTTAAATAGAGTCAGGTTAAAATATCTTTAAAAGTATTTTCGTAAAAGCTTTAAAAATTTGGGACCCTATAATAAATAATTAAGGACAATGGACGTTGCATGATATTTTGAAAATTCATTAGGGATGTAGGTAATATCGATTCGGTATAACACGATTTAACTTATTTGACAGGACTAAACTTAATTTAAACGTTCTATCTTTTTCTTTCTGTCTCAAAAAGACAAAGACAGGACGCTAAAAATAAGGTAACTCCGGTCAAATAAGTTAAGTCGTGTTACACCGAATCGACACCTATATGATTTCAATTTATTGATTTTAATAAAATGGCAGATTTTTTCTAGGAAAATAAAGCCTTAATAAAGGCTTGCTTTTTATAAGAGATGACAGATGGAAAGCCCATTCTTGTATGAAATCATAACCATAACTCTGAACCAAAGCAGTTAAGTTAAAAGTACTACAATCCTGTTTATTACCGCTTTTATGATTTGTTATTATGTCTTTATAGACTTAAGTGTAGTGGATTTAATTTTATTTCGTTTTTACGGGAACTCAGATGGATGCCATTATTCAAACAAAAGATTTTTGTATTTGTTTTGAGTTCTGGTGAAAAGATGCTCACTCTGCGTTAAAAGCAGAAACGCTCAAATCAAATTTACATAGCTAATTTTCGACATTTAACCGAGTATGGACCATATATATTATATTAACATTTATGTGGACTGTCACTATCACTAAAATGCTAACACTTGTAACACCCTCTTTTCACTGTCGATTTTAATGTCCAAAGTGATAGCTCTATCGTTAGTTAATACACCCGTTTTAGAGCATGCATCGCTCAATCAAAGCAACAATATTTTAAGGGCATGCAGGTTTCCTTACGATGTTTTCCTTCACCGTTCAGCAAGTGGTAAGTTAGAACAAATACCATGCACATAAATTCCGAAAAACTCATTGGTGCTTGCCCGACCGGAGATTGAACCTAGATCTCAAGATTGAGAGGCCAGTGTTCTACCCTGCGCTACCACCGCTTTATATGGAAAAGTTACCCAAATTAAGAAAAAACTCGGCATTTCGCAATAACAAAATACCAAAACCCAACCGCTTCTGAAAGTAATGAATATTACAGAATACAGATACCGAATATGAATCGTTATTGCGGTAAATTGAAGTGAACCACATAGTAGAGCACAAAGTTCTTTATGACTAAATCATTAATTTATTTAATGGTTCATATCGATAAAAACTACGTTAATTTAACATGTTACGATAAAAACTATTATCGATATTACCATTAATGGTATAGGGTTACATTAGAGCTCACTTGGAGACTCTTGCTCTTAAATAGGCTTGTCCCACATAATGAGCATGTATTGTAATAAAATTATTTCATACTGCGCAACCTACAAGGGAAAATGAACTTTAATGCTACAAATCTTAGGTTTATTGTCAGACGGTCCGATTTATGTCTTTCGATAGGCATTATGCATGGGCACATCGTCATAAAATGGGCTACGTGCAAGGTTTTCTTTTGGTCTTTTTCGCGGTTTGTTCAGGAATTTAATGGAGGATGGAATGTCCAGTGTCTGATAGTTGCTATGCCAGGCAAAGAGACCTGATACATAAAGTTTTAGGGGTCTATGTGAAGAAAACCATTTTTACAAATTGGTAGGTCGGTCGTTAGGATTTTAGACTCACACAGTCTTCACAGTCAGAAAAACACATGTATATTAAAAAGGCTTTTTTGGAACATTACTGTTCTGGAAATCATTGGTGCAAGCCCTGTTTTTAGGGTTAATATTAATATTGCCCTAAAAATTACCTAAATTGAGAACTATCATAGAACTGCTGGTGCCTTTCCAGGACTTTGCCACTCCCGGCGGTCATCCTGGAAGAATTGCCCATACTCACACACGCTGGGCAGGCGGGTTGGTGAGCGCGGTGCCGGAATCCTCGCACCAGTGACGCCGCTATCCGTCACCAGTCTGTTCCATATAAGGCCCGGCTATTAGGGACGGATATACCGCCATCCATCGGTCCCAGGCATGGTGGGCCTCCTGGTTTTTTGCCTGTGAGCTGTCCTCTTACTCTCCCCCGAATTACTTCGAGGGGGTCTACAAGTAAGATGGTGGTACCTCCACAGTCGAGCCCGGCATCAGCTCTACCACCTACAATATAATATATATATTAAATAATATATATATTATATGTATTAATTGTTCTGTTTAATATTAAATACAAATGAGCATAACTTAGTTAGCACATAACTGTAATGTTACATTATTGATAATTGAATTTTAATATAATTGATTTATGATTAAATGTTATCCCCATTTGAATTTTTTTCCGGGATGAAGTTAAACTGATCAGAAAGATTCCGAGGGTCAAATTAATAGGCAAATATTCATAGCAAGTAAATATTCACAAAACCGTACCTACGGTAAATTTCCGCCATTAAAATCGGGCGGTTGTAGACCACACGTAAATATGTTGTATAAAAAAGACCACAATCGAAAAAACAAATTAAGTGTTTTTTCATGATTGCCTTTTAATTTCACCGTAGTTGGAGGCAAACCGTAATCACCAAGTTTTATACTTAAGAAGATATCTGTATATTACAAGGTGTACCAGTAATCAGTATAAGGAAAAGAAAGCAGTATTACGACTGGCGAGTGTCCTTAAAATAAATACCTACGGCCGCTCGATACGCAAACACGCACTAGGGCTGCCACGTGGACAGTGACTGTTTGTTGCGTTACGTTTTTGTCAGGATTTAACCATTTTAACACAATTTGTCAAGGTTGATTTCAGTGCATAAATCGTTAAAAGGGAACAAAAATACGAAAGAGGTGTGTCAGGATCGTAATTGATGGTAGTCTACAATTTCTTCAAGACTTTTAGGAATTTTCCAGATATTTATTCAGTAGTTGAGCCAATTAATATTTTAAATGCAACATAAATAAAATTAAAGAGGTGTGGTTGGATCGAGATGGTAGCTTACAATCCTTTTAAGGCTTTCTAGAATAGTATTACCTTGCCGGCTGAGTTGGGAATTTAAAAAACGTTAATCCTGGTTCCGATAGAGGTGTATTGAAACATCCGTACACTGAACAATTAGCATGATAGCAAGGAGCCATAATTTACGTAAAAAACTCGTAAATGCGCGGGAGCGTCTCCAAGTTTTAGCGTGCGTACGTGACTAAGGCACAACTGCGACTGCCGCCCCCCGAAGCCCCCGAGATTTCGAAGCGTGTCGTTTCGGGCCGTTTCTATGAAGACATAATACTGCTTCCTTTTCCTTATACTGTGACAATATTTATACAGAAACTGTGTTTATTTAAATATACATAGGCAGACTAACTCGTAGCTAGCGTGGATACCGTTGTTCCCGATCCCGTGGCAATCTCCTAAAATCCCTTCTTAGAGGATGTCCACGCCATGCAAATTTCGTTATGTAATTTTAGATCTGTAACTACTCTTATATATACAGGGTGAAAAAAATGTAAGGGCCCTGAAGGGGAACTACGTTAAATCCTTTATTTAGCTCGTTTTACTGAAAGGAAACATTCCTTTATTTTTTAAAAGAAAAAAAACTGTATTCAAAGATCTTCTAAAATTCGCTTGTTTCACCCGGGAATCGAACCAACAAAAAATAAAAAATAAACCCTCGCTATTTTATTATACGAATCGGTAAGATTATTGTTCAGGATAAAATTTGTCTGATAAACATTTGGTCTTAAATCACAGTAGTTAAAAATTTTAAAAATAAATATCACTTTTAAATAATATACGGCTTAAACATAGTTTTTGTAAATCTTAGTCAATCTTAGTTTAATGCAAGGATTAAATAACCCATATTTTACGATACTTTCAATCACCGAAAAATAATGTCCATGCAAAATTAACCGCTTATAACCGGTTGGAAATTTGGATTTTCGTATACCGTAAATAAACAGCTAAAACCACTTAAAACAACTAAAACCGATTGACAATTTTTATTTTCTTTCAAATGCCGCCCGCGTGACGCGCAACATACTCTCGTCTCACCCCTTCGCTTATAAGCGAGGTATACTAAGTGGTACTACCCGCCACGCACTAAATCGTTTTTATATCGGTACCAGAATGGTACAGAACACAAAAAGGTTTCAAAAGCGCTACCGCTATTAGTGTCGGTAAATTATGGTAATTTACCGCTTTCAAGTGGTACAGCGATAGCGGTATTGGTATTGGTTTAATGTTATAAGTAATAACGTCAGAGCTTTTACTAACATACATAAAGAGGACTTTATTAGCCCGAGTCAAGATAACAAAACTTTATAACTTGTCCGAAATTAGGACATAATGCATTATTCTACATTTACTTAGCCCTGTGTCTCAAATCAGTAGGCAGGCAGACACTACAGACAGACTCTTGGCACTAAATACAAGCAAACAGATTTCATCACCCACTACTACTACATGAACACCAGTTTTTCCGTACTTGTTTGTGTGTGTATGTGTGTGTGCGTGCACACAGCAAACGGTCGGCGGCAGCCGAGTAATACCTACTAGCCGTACTTCTTTTGCGAGAAACACCCGTATATTTTTCTGTGTATTTCATGAAATACACGGAAAATTATAATCAGTTCCTGGTATATGCATTTTGACTATATAATCCAGGGATTTGATTTTGGAAAACATGTTTGTATAAACTTTCCTCGATAGAAATAATTGTTGAAATGAGGTCTTCCAACACACTTTATCTCCTCGTTTAACGAGTAGCAGCCATGAACAGAACTCAAACATATTTTATTAGGTGTGCTTTAACAATATCTAGAGATTTGATATTTGAAATTTTGCTTGCTATTTTAGTTTTTTTATAAAAATTATAAAACTAAAATTTTTCGCTTTCGCCCTGAATCCGCCTCTCTCGCACTGAGCGTGTTTTCGCTTGGAGTGACAGTGACAAAAATAAAATTCGCATCCAGGTGAGTGTCCCTTCCTTACGTTTGCTACAGATCTCTATTCTGACACAACTCCTTCACTTCCTCACATTTACTATCAAGTCATTTGACTAGACCCACAATTGATCTACAGGTATATTGATATTGTTTGCTCTAAAATAGTAAATACAGATTATATACTATCGTAATATGTTGCCACATTGCTGCGCAGAAAATAAAAGTGGATGGATGTAAAAGTCCGTGGTAGTACCCACAAACAAGGTAGATATTAAGTTAATTGCCCTGTACAAGGCATGTAACGTGTAGCGAGTGAGGAATGAGAAAGATTGCCGTCATTAGGGGCTGATGACGGATGCGCGTAACTCGGTTACCGGGCTGCGCAGGCGCGGGGCTGGACGAAGTGCGTGCTTGTGCAAACCGATAATAGTTAGGGCGCTGGCGAGCATGTCAGTGTATGATTTGTTCATTTTTCATATTAGTAGGGATTAAAGGATTAAAGTTAATATCAAAACAAATCTATTTGGTACAGTCACTTAAGGTCCTACGTGACTGCGTCTTTGCGCTTCAAGCTTGTACAAAAAAAGGTTCTAAATCATCTGAAATCGTCTGCCTCTGGGACTGATGTACAAAATCATCCTGAAAATGTAGAAAATCCATGAAGCCTTTTTTACATAGTTGAAGCGCGCTGTTGCGCAAAAATGCCGACGTAGGACTTTAAAAGACTGGATCAAATCGATTTGTACTGGTCTGCATTTGAGATTATTTTTTGATATGAAATATGAGCAAATGATTTACAATTTTTGCTCGCAAAATGCCTAGTCCACTTTCATTGCTTCTTTTTGAAGAATGAATTGATCAAATAGAGCCCCTGGCTCTCAAGGAAGCTAACCAGCATCTGCATGGTACTCGCACCAAAATACAAGGAAATTTTTACTTAGAAAAATCATTTATGGAATTTTTTTCCGTCCATCGCGTATAATTTTCTCCTATTTTGCGCTATCCGAAGACCCAGCGACATAGTAATTCTTTTTTTTTTCTGATAATAATGATCCATTTTGTTAGTAAACTTAAGGCCGAAGGTTAGTACTTAAATTCTACAAGTGATAAGCAAATATTATTTAGGTGGGCGACCAGCTAACAATCCTCGCTGGTGGCCACTTCCTTTAGGACGCTGTTGTCACTGTCTCGCAGCCTCGCAGGGAGGCGGCTTTTGTGCGCAAAACTGCACTGAAGGCGCTCTTATCCCAAAATCAGTAATTTCAAAGTCAAATAGAACTTTTAAATATCGTCTAAAACTTCTAAAAAAAACACACAATATAGTTCAAACCTTTATCTAGGTCTTCCACGCATGTGTTACACGATCAGATAAACTTTGCTCCATAGAAATAATTCACGAACACAGCATGTAATAAGACCTTTCAAATCATTCCATTTCCATAAATCCACTCTTTTATTAACGAAACATATCTGATAATATTGCTCTTTAAATTTTCTAGGTCGACCACGTAAGTGGGTTTTAATAAACATATCCCTTATTTTTAAACAATTTAAAAACCGATAAAAACAACGAAAAAGTACAAAAGTGTGGTTATTTTCTTTACTCCTTACACGTAAATAAAATGACAGAGAGTCACTCTTCTGGGATAAGAGCGCCTGAAGCTGTTAACTTCTGCGAGCGCAAACATGGAAGCCCTAAAAGCATTACTATATTGTATGCGCAGAGCAGTGCACGCTGATATGAACGTTATTTCAATATAGTTTCTGTCGATATTTGTACCGAAACAAGTCGACTCAAGGTCGTTGGTGGCTACTTGCCCCTTAACGTGCCTTCGTTAACACAAATGCCGCTACGAGATTTGAACCCATGACCTCCGGCTTGGTAGTTAAGTACTCGAACCACTACATCACATAGGCGGTCAATTGTTTGATTGATTTGTGCAATGCGTAATTCTTCTTTTTACGACCATAAATTTGTCCTCAACTTGTGATTTAAAATTATATTTGAATTATTTTTATGTAATGAAAAATTACAACAATCGCGAAAATCTTTCTGAAATGTAAATTTTATTATTTCCATGTATACTTTCCACAAACCGTGACGCAGGAGCACTTTATCAGAATTTTGTATTGTTCTTAGTCTTAGTTTATGCAATTAAATCAATATATGCAAATAACAGTGTTTTTCAAATGTTCTAGTTCCTGGCTTAAATGACACTAACTAAGTAATATTCGATGTTGCACCATATAAATTAAGAATCGCGACACAGGTGCATAATTTATTTTATGCCGATTGTTGCAGATTATTGCTGATTATAGTTAAGCTCATAAGCTAAAAACACCTCAAAACCTTTTTTTAAAGTATAAAATACTTCAAATTGGTCATTAAAAAAAAGAACTACCCCAATATGGCTAGATTAACCGCGTAGTTCAAAATGTAGTTTTGTTTTTAACCAAGTGTTCAAGGTATACTCTCTGAACACAATACTCTCCTATACCATATTTTCCTGGCATCTATTTTATCCTTCTCAGCGACTTTATGGAGGTATGTACGTTTACATACAATTATGTGCCAAACTGAAAGTATTACAAAAGTCTAGACAGTTGGTAACCACTGAGCTAATGACGTTAAAGCTTCCCTCAGGGACGAGGTCGAGGTCACGGTGCCGTTACCAATATTAACATTTTATTACCGCAATGTCACCTTGCAAACTTACATTAGGGTAAATAGGGTAGTCCTTGGCTAATTCTTTTAATCGTAGCTGTGCCTCTCTTAAAATTCAAAATTCAAAATTCAAAAAGTTTATTTTGCAAAGTAGGTATATATAATACACGTTTCACAAGTCAAATTTTAATCTTATAAAAATATATGTAATAAAATATTAAATGTACATGAACTACTTAGATTAAATGTTTATTTAATTTATGTAGCAATATATATTATATACAATTAAAATTATAGGTAAAATATTATTATACAAGGTGAAATCCAATCAACCGCCCGAACCCATACCGGAGACCCGGCCAGGGACCAGGAACAAGGTTCAATGATCACCAACCGAGCCCCCAGCACGAATCCAGGCGGCTGACCAAATCCCATCCTATATACTACATAGTAATAGGTTACGTATATAAATACATGCCTACCTCCGCCCATTCGATTAGTCTTGCTAAGAAGAACGGGCAAGAAACTTGGCAAGATCATGTCTTTTATCTCACATTCGTTTACAAAGTAACAAAAAAAAAATGTTTTTACTTGCGGTTGTCGGGCATTTGGTGAAATATCATCACGATAAAAATCTGGTCAAGTACATAAGATTCCATAAGATTTTTTGCCTTTTTTTAAGACGTCTCATGATGTATTTCTGTTTTAAATGGCCATTATTTTCTTAAAATCTTCGCGTAATATCCTACACTAATAATCGAGAGTTTTTTTTTCATATTTTTTGGTCCACCCATTTGACAGTGATAGTAGGTGTTGGAAAGGGCCACACAATTTTTGCGGTTTTTCATAGATTTTTCCCAATTTGTGCAAATGTTGAAGCATAGGCCAAAATATTTTACATTTGCTCACTTTTGTTGGGACAAATTTGAGCTATTTCGAATTATATTTTTTTTATTACAGCGGTTTATGTGAGTAAATAATGCTATTTTATATGCAAATATCAAGTTTCTACCATGACACTTTAAAAGCTATAATGGTTCCGAATCAGTGCGAATCAGACTCGCGTACCTAGGGTTCCGTATTGTGAATAATAAATTTAATTTTGTATTTTTTTTTGTGAATTTCTCAACAGCTTTATTTTTCCTGTAATTTTAACGTAAAGTTACCATGATTTTTTTTTTATATTTTTCGGTCCACCAGTTTTGGAGATAAGGGGGACATACATTTTTTCATGGTTTTTCAACGATTTCTCTAAATAGATGCAATCAAATATAGCCAAACTATATATTTTTACAATCAGCTTTTTAATACCTACAATTTTATACCCATATTGTATTTTCATAAACATTTTTTTTTAATTTATTTTACTTATTTTTTTATATTTCTCATTTGTGCTCAACTTTTTTAAATCACTATAGTTTTTCTGTATTGGTCAGTTATGATCTATTATAAACATTTTTTTCATATTTTTCGGTCTACTAGTTTTGGATATAAGGGGGGGTTTTTGTGGTTTTTTGTGTTTTTTTTTAATTTCTCGAAACCAGTGCCAGCAAATATAGTCAAAGTATACATTTTTACAATAAGCTTTTTAATATCTACAATTTGATACCCATATTGTATTTTAAGGATAATATTTTTTATTTTTCTAATTTTTTTTTTTAATATTTTGAGCAATTTCAAATTTTTCATATTTTTAATTACAGCGTGATATGTGGGCAAATTAATGCTATTTTTGTGCCGAATTTCATGTCTTTATCTTTAATGGACGGATGGACAACGGAGTCTCACCATAAAGGTTCCTTTTGTACCTTTTAGTTTATTCTATATTCTATAAATGCATGTACCTAGAATATGTTACATTTATTTATTTCTTTATTGTACACACATATACAGAAACAGGGATACATTACATTTAAACAATATGCACATTGGCGTGCTTATCTCTAAGAAGAGATTTCTTCCAGCAAAACCAACATGAAATAACAAACAAAAAAAATAATAATTTAAACGAGTAATCATACAAGTGCACAAGGAGATTGATGCAAATTAAAAATATAAATATATATAACATAAAAATAGCAATAACATAGTATTCAAATACTTACTATAAATACACACTATAAAAAACAAATACAAAAAAAAATAAAAAATAATATATACAAGGTGACTTTTTGATCATCGTCCAAATTCATACTGGAGGCTTGATAAGTGATCAGTATCTTGGATCGGTAACAATTTTTGTGAAATTCGTAAAATGAAATTTCGGCTTCCCATATAAATTCAGTTCCAGTCTCGAGTGAATCACTATGGGGAGTCGAAATTTCATTTTACGAATTTCACCAAAATTGTTATTGATGCATGATACTGATCACTTACCAAGCCACCAGTATGAATTTGGACGATGATTAAAAAGTCACCTTGTATATATATATATATACATATATATTATTATAGAATACATAAATATTGATATATATTATATTTAATAGTTTAAATAGTTTATTTTGCGATTTTTTCCATCGAGCGAAGTTTATTGAACAACTTTTTCTGTTATAATGTTACGGTTACGTTCACTATATTGTTATGCGCCAGTTTCATAAACTTTTATTTTATTTATTTTTCCCCGTATAAAAATGTTTCTGAATACACCTTGTGTTTAGGTAAAAATAAAATCACTTGTATAGTTGCAAAATGGGATTCAAATCGTCGGTTTGAATTTATTAGGGAATTACCTTTTTTATAGCCTCAGGTGATTCCAAGAACGCATTAAGCACTAAAGAGCTAAACGCACCAGTCGTTTACATAGATGGTGTACTCACAACCAACCAGTATCGGTCTCCTAGAAGGCACGTGTCCCATAAACCACATATCCGCTTGGCACAGGATTTCCACGAATACACCGGTCTACTAACCATGAGGTATTACAAGTATAAAGAAGATATATTTCAAGCCATTCGGGCCCGGCATCAGCCACAATGAAGTCAAAAAGAAAGTCCAACAGATAGGTAAAAAATAAATAAAAATAAAAACTATTTACATGGCCCGAAATATATCTCACTAAAATTTTATTTTGCTGTGTTTTATCTAAATCTAAACATTTAAAAATACAAAAAGTAAAATTTTAATATTTATCTAAGTATAAAGAAGGAAACAGGTGGTTGAGTTGATGCCGGGCTCGACTGTGGAGGTACCACCATCTTACTTGGAGACCCCCTCGAAGTAATTCGGGGGAGAGTAAGAGAACAGCTCACAGGCAAAAAAACCATGAGGCCCACCATGCCTGGGACCGATGGATAGCGGTATATCCATCCCTAACAGCCGGGCCTTATATGGAACAGACTGGTGATTGGCAGCGGCGTCACTGGTGCGAGGGTTCCGGCACCGCGCTCACCAACCCGCCTGCCCAGCGTGTGTGAGTATGGGTAATTCTTCCAGGATGACCGCCGGGAGTGGCAAAGTCCTGGAAAGGCTTATATCCAGCAGTGGACGAACTAGGCTGATGGATGGAAAGAAGGAAATTCCCCAAGGTTCTATTATATCTTTACACAAAATCTTTCCCGAGATTATATACGATAACATGACGTTTCGATGACAAAACATTAGTGGAACATGTACAAAGCAAATATTGACAGACAACCGCAAATCGATGTACAGGATATCCATTTGGTACACGGGTACTTTGGGCTAAACAATCATTTTGAGCTGCAGTTCTTAAAAATATTCCCCTTAGGTGGGGAGTAATGACGTCATAAATTTTTTGTATGGGAATAGATCTTTTTTTCCAAATCCTATCGAGTGTGGTATCAAATGAAAGGGCTTTATGAGCCGGTTCCAAAAATATTTTACAGCATTACATTTCGGCCACCTGTTTTCTAAAAATCAAGAGACGGTTTAGTAAATTTTTATAAAACGTACGCCAAATGTCTCCAAATATACTCATATCAACCATCAAAAGGCGATTTTAAAAATAATAACAGTTTAACCTAATGTACCCGTGTATTAAATAGCTGTCCTGTACATCGATTTGCGGTTTTTTTTATTGTAGCTACACCACTACATCGGTTAGCGCTCAGTATAAATTATTTCTATAACCACTGGAATTCAGAGTTCACACTGACTTAGCGTCTTATTGAAATTACAAATTCATCTCGCATATTGAGTAAAGCAATATATATGTATATATATACGTCTATACATACAGTACACACGTCGCGTCGTCTAATGAACAATGGCCCTTCCCGTGGGATATACTTCTAGCTACAATACATGAAGTTCAGGAGCACTATGCCTGAAGCTTCATGGGTACTTCAACGATAAGACAAAATAGGATTAAACCAAAAATTTTACATATACTGATAGATAGGATAATACAAATATAAATACTGCAAAGTAATCTCAAGAAATATTTCGGGTCTGATCTGGACCCGGCGTCAGTTGAGTATGTATCAAGTTAGACATTGACATCATCCATCATCCATCCAACAGCCTAGTTCGTCCACTGCTGTACATAAGCCTTTCCAGGACTTTGCTACTCCCGGCGGTCATCCTGGAAGAATTGCCCATACTCACACACGCTGGGCAGGCGGGTTGGTGAGCGCGGTGCCGGAACCCTCGCACCAGTGACGCCGCTGCCCGTCACTAGTCTGTTCCATATAAGGCCCGGCTATTAGGAATGGATATACCGTCATCCATCGTCACCAGGCATGGTGGGCCTCCTGGTTTTTTGCCTGTGAGCTGTCCTCTTACTCTCCCCCGAATTACTTCGAGGGGGTCTCCAAGTAATATGGTGGGACCTCCACAGTCGAGCCCGGCATCAGGTCTACCACCTGCAATTGACCTGCACCTGACATTGACATATTATATATTTAAAAAAAACAAAGAGCATTAAAAGCTGTTGTAGTGTATTTAATTTTAAAAATACATATTAATGGTACTCTTAAAAAAAAACAGAGGCATATAAAACTTTTTTTTCTATCGCCATAACTATCGACCTAACTTTACTGAAATAAAACGTTCATATCAAATATATATGTATTATTTGATATGAACGTTTTATTTGAATATTGTTATGGTCGATATTTGTACCTACACAAGCCGACTCAAGGTCGTTGGTGGATGCATGCCCTTTAAGACTGACTTTTGAAATAAGAGGGTCTAAGATTAGGGGCTTAGGGTTTTGTCTCAAAGTTTTCATAGTGTATAGGCCACAGAGACGATCAAACCGCTTCTGTGAAAGCGTTATCTAAAGACGAACCAGATAGGTTGTCTTGACGAACTGCATCAGCTGCAACTATTGATTGCAATATGCAGCGTGTTGACGCGACTTTACCATGCAGCCTGAGGATGCAGTTGGGAATATTCATTAGTTTACTGCTAAATACACTGTCAATCTCTCACGACTTTACACATATTGTCGAGTCTCTTCGGAAGAAATCTTTGACTTGTCACTAGAGAAGTTGAGCTACTTTTTTCATACATTTTGTGTCATAGTCATAGCTGATTAAGAGGCTATTTAAATACAATAAAGGTTTTTTTTTGTGTATTTCCTGATATATGCACTTTGACTATATAGTCTAGATTTTGTCCTCGACAGAAATAGTTATTGAAATGAGGACTTCAAACACACTTTTTCTCCTCGTTTGTTGAACAGGAATATTGAACAGGACTCGAACACATTTTATTTGATGTTTTTTAGGATTTTGGAAATGTTCAAATCAACTCAAATCATTATACTTTTTTTTCGGACTAGGCCATTGGTACTACAAACAAATTATTATGCCAGCTGTTTTAGTTTTTGAAGTGAAAACTTCTTTAGGTGTGTTGAGCAATTTTTGGTTGGAGAAAATCTTATGAGTTTTCACTTCTATCGGTAGTCTCCATGCCATGACTGCCTTTGTTTTTTTTTATAAAAATAAAATAAATACTTTTTTCTCTTTCGCCCTGAATCCGGCCCTCTCGCACTGTGCGTTTTTAAAAATATATAGCTTGGCTATATTTTCTTGCACCTTTTTCGAGAAATCCTCGATAAACCACAAAAAATGTATGTCCCTTTACTTATCTCCAAAACTGGTGAACTGAGAAATATGAAAAAAATCATGGTAATATATGCTAACGTAAAGATTACAGGAAAAATGTAGCGGTTGAGAAAATCACGAGAACAAAATGACAAAATGAAATTTTTCATCCCTTAGGTACCGTATAATTCACGTAGCCTCTTCAGAGCTATTTCACGTTTTCATTCGAGTAATCTAACATTTCCAGCGCTTAATTTACCAACTTAGGAAACACTTTTACACGGCTGAGAACATGTTTAAATATATGAAATGTTTCATATTGACAGTAAATGCATCACATTTACAATACAAGGTACTTTTTATATATGGACGAGTATCGCCAGTTTATGAGTTCCGCAACTTCATCTTAAGAGGCTATACGAATTTTATTTTTGTCACTGTCACTCCAAGCGAAAACACGCTCAGTGCGAGAGGGGCGGATTCAGGGCGAAAGCGAAAAATTTTAGTTTTATAATTTTTATAAAAAAAAACTAAAATAGCTAGCAATATTTCAAATATCAAATCTCTAGATGTTATAGAAACACACCTAATAACATATTTTTGAGTTCTGTAATGTAAACGAAGAGAAAAAGTGTGTTTGAAGACCTCATTTCAACAATTATTTCTGTCAAGGAAAATTTATCCAAACATGTTTTCCAACTTCAAAACCCTAGATAATATAGTCAAAATGCATATACCAGAAATTTATTAAAATTTTCCGTGTATTTCATGAAATACACAAAAAAGAAGTACCTCTATTTTTTTACATAAATTTGCTGTTTTGTAACAGGTTTTTTTTTTGTAAATAACAGTTGGTTGGTAGTCCCTTTACTTATAGTAAAAACAGACACCTAATATGAATTTGATTAATAAAATGAGTAATAAAATAACTTATTACTAATAGGTAAAAGAGCTAGAACTGCTTCAAGTTTCTTAGTATATCCTAAACATAATCGATTCACACGTCCTGTTTGGACAGACGGAGGGACTTACAATAAAGAGTTGTTATAACAACATGACAGATTGATGACACTTTCCCCAGCGCCTACTGGTATTGTGATACACAGAGGTAGCACCCACTTGTAGACTGTATGTTATCCAAACATACTGATATCAACATAAACAACATTAGTGGTACTGTTTACAGTATTTCTTAGCACTTTATTAACTTTATTTGCACACAATGCGATATAAACAAAAGGTCAGCGGTAACTGTTGTGCAAAAAGCAATATTCATAGTTTTATGTGTCGCTAAATTATTTGGGCCTGAAATGGGCTATACAATCTACAACGTTTCAAACTACCCCCTAGTTTTGATAGCTAAAATGAAAGAAGGTAAAAGGCTAAGGGAATTGTTTTTTAACCTTTCCCAAAATTGGGATTTTTACATAATTAAATTATATTTTAGTCTTGGATTTTTTAACAAAGGCTTTGTGGGCATATGGCTCTCGTACATATGCCAATAAACATGCAAAAAACATTTGTATAAAAAGAATAGCTTACCATAGAGCATGATATATCAAATGTCATTAATAGTTGATACTTGACAGTGACAGCCAGTATTTTTATTTATTGCTAGGCAAAGGTATTAAGCTCTTCAGCCCATATCCTTACAATTTGAATTTTTGTCAAAATATCTCTAAAAATATGAAATAAAAAGATATATTGAAACGTGATTAGTAATAAGCATAATTATACAGGTATCTCAATGGATTTTTTATTACATATGTTATCTAACACGAAATAAAAACTTGTGGATTTGGAAGCGATTGAAACAAATAACTATTAAAACTCGAAGTCTCGTATTTTTAAAGAAACTAAAACTGTCTAACTCGGTTCAGAAAAGCCAGACTTGATGGTAGGTACATTCGGGGAAAATCGCCCTTATCATGTACGAATGATAGGACCAAAATTTGGGATTTTAAAACTTTTCCAGATGGTAATTGTTTAACCCTAAGTTTTTCAATTGGCGTCTATAATATTGTCCCATAGCTTTTCTAAAAGCTATTATAAAAAAATAAACAACGCATTTTTATTTAGTTTTTTATATTATGTACTCATAAAAATACAAAGAACTTTCCACAAATTGGGTCAGAGGTTAAAAACAGTTTCTTTTTTGTAGAAATTGGGCATAAAATATTTTCATGATTCGGTAAAGGCATTTTTTACTGTTTTTCGCCTCGGGGTGTTTTGTTTCTGTATAAATAAATATTTTACTCGTATAAACACACAAGCATACAGTCTGCAGCCTACGTGACGCAAATAGCCATTAAATAGTATACACACCTACCTTTTAAACATTAAATTTCGTGTTTTTATAAAAATAAAACAGAACGAGAGGCGGCGTGGGACACCCGGTTGGAACGAAGTTCCTTTCGCTACAGACGCGCACGCCATACGTCTATACTGCAGTAATATACTTATTATAGACATACGCTTGTAAACTCTTTTGCCTCTTCCACATCCATCAATCTAGCCATACAGGCTCTTCTATTCTGGGTACTTTTAACATGGTCCTTCTTCAGGCGAACGAGGTGTGTCAGGATCGTAGTAGATGGAAATCTGTAGTCTCTGCCTACCCCTCTGGAAGACAGGCGTGAGTATATGTATGTATGTTGTGTGCTTGTAAATACACAAACACACATACCATGGCGAAAGTGTCGTGACGGTCGTAATCTTACATTTTTGTCGGCCTAGCTCTCATTCGCCAAGTGTCTGGAGTGTCACGTGCGACAAGGAACTCTGTTCCAAAGGTCTACATATAAGAATACCCTGACTGAGTAATTTATATCAACGAGCAACACTGTGAGGCGTCCTCCAGCTCGAAATATTAGGTCTTTACCTATGAAATTGCCGTTTTCTATAGAGAATTTGTAGGAAACTCAATTTTCAGTAATAACATTTTTGCATTTTTTTTATGTTTGACAAATCCAAACTATGTGATTTCTTATGTGTGTGAATGAGACAACATTGAGCTAACAGCAAAATTAATTTAATTTTTGAAAAGTGTCAGCTGCAAAAAAGTACTACGAATCTTATCATGGAAATTGATGGCATTTAGGACGAACTGTTTTTGAAGATTTAACTTTTATAATCAAATTGAAAATAAAACGAAATTTAATACGTCGATGTAAAACCTTGAAATCAATTTTCGAACAAAAAACAAATAATTGAAATAGCTATTGAATTACAGGAATTATGAACTCATGAATCTATAAGAAACTTTCGGCAATTTCATATTTAAAGACCTATTATAAATTCACAATAAAAAGAGAACGAAATTGTAAGGAGCGCAAGTGGATATTGGAGCTCAACTTTGGCCACTCTTAAAGAACGTTCGCGTCATACTGGAAAAGGACAATGTAAAAAATTTCAATATTAAAAATTTCAAAGACGCGAAAGGTCTGTAGTCTCTGCCTACCTCTTTAACCCTCTGGCAGGCGGGAGTATTGTTTCTGCCTACCTCTCTAACCTTCTGGGAGACAGGCGGGACTATGTCTCTGCCTACCTCTCTAACCCTCTTGGAGACAGGCGAGAGTATGTCTCTGCCTACATCTCTAACCCTCTGGGAGACAGGCGGGACTATGTCTCTGCCTACCTCTCTAACCCTCTGGGAGACAGGCGGGAGTATGTCTCTGCCTACCTCTCTAACCCTCTGGGAGACAGGCGGGAGTATGTCTCTGCCTACCTCTCTAACCCTCATGGAGACAGTCGAGAGTATGTCTCTGCCTACCTCTCTAACCCTCTGGGAGGCAGGCGGGAGTATGTCTCTGCCTACATCTCTAACCCTCTGGGAGACAGGCGGGAGTATGTCTCTGCCTACCTCTCTAACCCTCATGGAGACAGTCGAGAGTATGTCTCTGCCTACCTCTCTAACCCTCTGGGAGGCAGGCGGGAGTATGTCTCTGCCTACATCTCTAACCCTCTGGGAGACAGGCGGGAGTATGTCTCTGCCTAGCTCTCTAACCCTCTGGGAGACAGGCGGGAGTATGTACTTATTGACCGTTTTTCGATGCATTAAAAACTCAAGTCATTCTGTTCAAGTCACCGGCAAAACGCGATTTTAGGCCAAAGTCTTGATTGTCATAAAAAAAACACGCAGGTTATGTATGGAGTTTGCGCCAACATACCAAATCTTCTAACCTAACCTATACATACTGGCTCTCTTCAGCACTCAAGAATTTACGAAAAACTAGTTTGGCCTAAAATCAGATTTGGCCTTTAACATTAACAATTCGAGTATAGTACAAAAAGTTACTGCAAATGATCACTTGGCCCTCCTTCATTTTTTCAGGACTTTCTGCGTCGTCGTTCGCCAAGAAGCTATTACGGGTTCCCATTTCTGTACAGAACCTCAAATCCTCATAAAGACAGAGGATCGACAAAAAGCCACCAATCACCATCAACCGCTTATTGCCCTTACAAAGTGTGCTTCCCACAAACTAGGAAGAGCAGACAATTGGCCGGAGTACCATTACTGATCTCCAACTCTTATTGGGTTACAATAAAGAAGATAATCGATTAACTAATGCGTCTAAATGTCTAGGTTAGTTCAAGTTTAAAGCCCTATACTCAGATCGACGACGTTTGACATTTAGCCCCCCGTTACAATGTTACGTCATCCGATGCTCTGAAGTTGTTATGACAAGACATAATGACATGTAATATGACATATCTCACCTGTAGAGCTGTCGCAGCTATATCGACCTCAATATCGACCGAATAACCACTGTAATAAACCAGGCATGGGTAGATGCATATGTAAGTATATATGTGACTGTGAAACTGGAAAGGTACAACTTTCAAGATATGGAGTTATTGGTAGTTCCCAAAACTAGATAAAATTATCTATGTAAAGAAAAAAGAATCAGATCTCTAGGTGCAACAATTATTTATTTATAATGTTTTGAATCTGAAACTGTCAAATGTACAAATGGAGAAAATTGCATTTAAAGTTTATGGTCGTGAAAAATATACTTCTACTGCGCAGTTACGGAGTGATTGATACCAAGCTAATCTGCAAACATCCAAGATTAATAATAAATGTCATATGTCTCTGCAGCATTTATTCCTTATTCTAAGGCAGCATTGATGGTTTAAAATATTTTGAGGGAAGAACACGCAAAAGAGAAAAACAAGTAGGTATCAAAGTTATTTATAAATTATAAGAAAATACGATGTGAACAACTAATTAATCAAAATGGTTATTTGTGTTTAGGCAAGGTACTTTGGTTTAGGTATTCGAAGAGGAATACAATAACATAAAACTTCACATTTTTAATGTTTTTAATTTTAATTTGAAAAGTCATCAATTAGGTTATATTAATCCAATAAATCAACTTTAATTAGATTTTTTAAAGTAATATCACACAATCAGTCTATATGGAACCTATTTAGATAGGAATCCGCACAATAGAACAATCCTAAGGTCTATTTTATGATAAAAAAGATAAGTGCTTTAATGATTATTGTCTCAAGTAATAAATTTAACATGGATTTTATAAACAAAATTGTATTTTTTTCACACTGAATCTTACTATTATTATTAAATTATATGTTATATGTATGCAGAGTGTAATCGTTAAGTGTGACCAGGCGATTATTCCGTAACTATTACAGATATCAAAAAATTTTAAACTGATATCGAAAGTACTTTACCTAATCGGTAAAATGACATCAATAACTATTTGAAAATCAAACGTTCACTATCCAAAATTTTGTTATTAAACATTCCCATACATTTTGTATGAGATTAGTAGAAAGGTTTTAGTTTACTTCTTTTAAGTGGTCTAGTACTCATTTTACCTTAAGGCTCCAGTCCCCTAAAAATCAGTATTCTTGCAGAATTATCAGAAAAGAAAGATTTTATTTTAGTTAGTAAGAAAGCAATAAATAAAATACATTTTACGTTAATTTATAGTGTGGAATTTGAAGATTTCAAAACTTATTTTTTCCTTTACTTTAATGCTACTTTTAATAGGTTTTTTAGGCTTTTAACATACCTTTATTTATGTTATACGCGTTGAGAGTCTCATTCATGCACACGTCACGTAAAAATTATGACAAAAACAAGAAATTTATTCAGGTAACATTTATTCCCATATCTTCAACAATAATCTTACCTGGTTACTTTTTTGGATAATACTTTAGTTTTCTTATTTCGAGTGCTTTAACTAGTTGTGATTTTATGAATTCAACCACTGATAAAATATTTTTTTTCTAGTAGAAAACTATCGTTTAGCGTAGTCAAATTTAAAACACGTAGAATAGAACTATTAATTAGTGAAATAACAAAAAACGGTATTTAAAAAATTATTTTAAGAACATTTTATCAAATCGAAACTTATCGAGAGTTTAAAACACAAAACGCGTCGATATTTCCCTCAGTTTCGCTGGGACATCGCAGCGTTCAGACGTGTGTTGTGTAGCTCGACGTCATTTTACCTCTCGCTCGCACGGTTGCTCCCTTTCCCTCGTGTAGATTCTTATGGAGAAGCGAACTGTATCATTAAAGTTGCTCTACTTGAATATTGCACTTATCATTTAATAGGTAAACAACTATGGATAAAATATTTTTTGAATATTTTAAGAAATCCCTGTTTCGATAAAATAAAGTCTAATCTACGTCCGTCCATATTTCACAGCATCATAACTTTAGCACTATCAAGATAAAGAAATGTAGTTTGGCACAAAAATAGCATTAATTTGCCTACATATTACATTGTAAAAAAAATATGAAAAATTTGAAATTGTTTAAAATATTTTCAAAACAAAAGTGAGAAAAATAAAAAATATCCTAAAATTACAATATGGGTATCAAACTGTAGACACTAAAAAGGTGATTGTAAAAATATATACTTTTACTATATTTACTGGCACTGGTTTTGTCAAATCTTCAAAAAAACTACAATAACGTGTATGTCCGAAACTGGTAGACCGAAAAATATGAAAAAAATGTCCATTATAGATCATAACTGACCAATAACCGGGAAAACTATAGTGATTTAAAAATATAAAAAAAGTAAAATAAATTAAAAAAAAACATTTATAAAAATACAATATGGGTATCACATTGTAGGTATTAAAAAGCTTATTGTAATAATATATAGTTTGGCTATATTTAATTCCATCTATTTCGAGAAATCCTTGAAAATCTATAAAAAAATGTATGTCCCCCCTCTTATCTCCAAAACTGGTGCACCGAAAAATATGAAAAAAATCATGGTAATATGCGTTTACGTAAAAATTACAGAAAAAATAAAGCGGTTGAGAAATTCACGAAAAAAAATTATAAATTTTATCATCCACAATACGGAACCCTAGGTTCTGACTAGAGTCTGACTCGCACTTGGCCAGTTTTTTTTCAAGATATTTGCGGTAGGCCGTTTTTTTGGGCGGTTTTAATTTAGTTTTCGGAGCTTTTATTAAATTAATTTTAGCTTAATTTTTACCATAAGTATCCGGTTATCTGGATAATACATTGTCCGTTATCCGGATAGTAAAAATCTGTGAATAATTGCATGCCCTAATTTGCTTAGATTAAGTTATGTTAATGTGTGTTAATTCGAAAACCCGTAAAGCCGTATTTTAGAAGTTGTGGTCTATAAAACCCACGGGGATGGCGTGACACAAATTTTATACCAGCACCGCTGTCGCCACTTTTTGGAATAACTAAAGCCGAAGCTACATCCTTTTTATTACTTTACTTACTTTTATTTAAAATATATTAAAAAGCTATCGAAGTCACTAAAACCGACAGTCGAGATAACAACGTGCTAGACAATAATGCATCAAAACAAAAGAACGTACGCAGCTGCGGTTCTTATCATTAAAACATCACATTTCTAAAACTAAATTTTTTACCTTTTTTATTGCACCTTAGTCATAATCATGGACACACAAACCGACAGACACTTAATTACCGTAAGGGTTTCTATTTTTGATATTATATTACTTAAAGAACTGATTGTAATATGTGTGTGAGTATTAGGAATACATAATTTTGAATGTTTTCATTGTTACGATTTGATTATTAATTTTCTACATTTCCAAATTTTATAAAGGTATTTTTTATGTCAGGCATTAGTTAAATGAAAATCTTGATGAATAAAGAAATTTTCGGGCACAACTACACGCTTTTTAGGGCATGCAGGTTTCCTTAGAGCGATAGGGCTCATCACGTTGAGACGTAATAATCGTCAGAGAAACGCGGGTGTACTTATAGGTACACGTATGGATGGACTTATGACTTGCATCTCACAGTTCACACTCGGAACACCTCTTGACACCCCTTCGGTAAAAATTTGCAAATAATTGCATGACCTATAAAATGTATTGTGTCTAAATACTAATCACTTTTACTGCTACCAATAAGCCATCTATTCCAGATAGATTTACTTTTGTTTATTTTGCTTTTGCAAATTCATTTTGTTTGTTCCGATAAACAAACCAAACTTTGTAAATTACCGTTACTTGAATAATTAAAAATCTTCACATGTCAAATTTTAAGTAATCGTACACTCATTTAACGAAGTAGAGCAACATTCAGGTGCGGTCTCTAACATCTTAATGCAGCGGGGGGAGCGCCACTTCTAGAGCCTCAGGTAAGATGAAAGCGAAATGTTGCAAAGAGAGTCTGGGGCCTTAATCTCATTTTATGATTACGTATGTTAAGATAATAATGATTTTCAAGTAGATACACGTGTAGAATAATTATGTTACCACTTCAAATTAGTAATAAACCTTGTTTCAATATCCCATTAATACTAAAAGTATGGGAATGTTTAATGTCAAAATTTTGGATACTTCTCGTTTTGTTTTCAAAAAGTTATTGATGTCATTGTACTGATTAGGTAACGTACTTTCGATATCAGTTTAAAATGTTAAGATATCTGTAATAGTTACGGAATAATCGCCTGGTCACACTTAACGATTACACCCTGTATATTGTATCTGTGTTCTATTTTACTACGACTACACTTGTTCATTCTAAGGCAGCTACAACTTTGGTACTAAACTTTCAGATTAAGTAAAACGCGACAAAAATTATGAAAATTAGATCCAATAAAGTAATAAATTTAACAGAATGTTATATTAGACTCGAAGTCTAAGAAATAAAATTTACTTTAAGAAACTATCTAGAGCAATCACTTATTTCGATGTTTATTGATAGAACTAAAAATCAACTATAAAATCAAAAACTGACAATGAATATCTTCGATCCATCCGTATGGGTGGCGCCGCCAACGAAAAAAAAAATAGACATATAAATTCTTAGATTCTAAAAGAGGCTGTAGGGAACTAGATTTAGGGAGGTATGTCTTATTTTAGATTTTTGCTGTTTTCATTGAGTTTTCAATGTTGGCGCCTATTTGAGCAGCAAAAGGTCATCAATTAATTAAAGCACTTTGAATTTTACCGCCCTATAAAGTTGTAACCTATGTACTAAATTTAATTTAATTTATATAATATTTGCGAGCCACTAAAGATACTAAATACATATTTTTGACGGGTATATGTTGTATGTGTATATGTTGTTGATATGATATCTAGTATATGTTGCTGAGTCGTACAAAAAGGTATATTATATATTGTGTATGTCCAACATCGGCCAATAACTCTACCATCACCATGGTCATGTTTACACACATTCCATCAGCGGGTAGTTGAACTTTGTACAACTGTTGACTCCATCTCCAGACACCAGACACCAGACACGGCTAGCGTATTGATCTGTTCAAGGCTTTATACACAAACAAACTGGAGATATTTATCGTAACAAGTACCAAGATTATTTTGTTACGGTATAAGACATGGTAATGCATCAACTAGCTGTTACCATGAATTATAATTTTTGTAATCCAACATTTGAAGAACAAAAGCGTCTCTTTTTATAATTTGTAAGATTTTGTGGATTTTATGGTACCTAGAGAGGGTAAAAGAGTATCGTTAGTACATTAGTTTTCTAGCTGTGCAAAATTAAATTAAATATTGCAGACGACGTCGAAATATACGAATTAAATGTTGCTATATTGCTAACGAAATATAATACAAAAAGGCAAACAAATAACCGTTATTTACACGCTATTTAAGTCAGACGTGTTAAATAACGTTATATATCGCTATTTATTTCTTTTGTGTTTCGTTTTGATACTTCCGCAGCCGGTTAGTGAAAAACCCGCATTTTTCTAATTAATCGAAACAGAACACTCAAATTCAAAATTCACTTGATAGTTATTCAACAAAACCTTATTACCTATGTCTTGTGTATGCTGCCATCGAAAAATTTCCATCGGCTTCTCTAAAATAGATTTTCATAAATTTTTCAATTTTGGTTTACTTAGGATTTTATTTACAGTAAATATATGAATCAATTGACTTTGCTCAACCTTACTTCATTACGTTGCAAAATCATAGGTATACTTTTTTATATGAATATCCTGATTATTGCAACACAATCATCCAAAATGTATTATTTTCTTCCTATAGTTGCGTTATCTTCCCCCGTCGTCGTTTCGCGCAAACCTCCATACAAACGATGCCAACACATTGTGGGGTGTCTATGGGATGGTAATATAATATTTTTCAATGCAAGTGCTCGTAAAGGCCCACTTTTTATGCATCAAGACCGAACAGAAAGTCGATTATTTTGCCCTAGGGCTTTATTATTATTTTTTTTTATTTATTTATAAAGGTTGCCTAACCTGCAGCCTTTCCTGTGTACCATAAATGTTATACATTTTTTTTATCACTGTTTAACGGCTCTGGATACAGTCCTTTTGAGCCAATCATAATATAAAGTTCACAAAATTATATTTGTTTTATATTCTCACACTATGCATTGAAAAACGTAGTATGATACACGGGTGTAAGAGCAATAAATTACTCGGTTACGTCTAAAACACTCGCTACGCTCGTGTTTTAAATCGTCCTCGTAATTTATTCCTTTGCGCCCTTGTAGCATAAACTAATATTAGGCTGAGTCCATTAACATTATCTAGATCTATGTTTAATAAAACTAAAAATCGTGAAATTTGATTCCCTAAAATACTTGAATTTAACGGTTATTTACCAAAAGTGTAGACGAATGTGCTTTTATTGTTTTAGATAAAATTAATACGAGTCAAACATCGAAAATGTTATCTATATTAAAAATAACCAAAAAATGGTTTAAAACAAGTTTTCAATTTTCGGTTGGTGATCATTGAACCTTGTTCCTGGTCTCTGGCCGGGTCTCCGGTATGGGTTCGGGCGGTTGATTGGATTTCACCTTGTATAATAATATTTTACCTATAATTTTAATCTTATATATATTGCTACATAAATTAAATAAACATTTAATCTAAGTAGTTCATGTACATTTATTATTTTATTACATATATTTTTATAAGACTAAAATTTGACTTGTGAAACGTGTATTATATATACCGTGTATTATATATATCTTTGCAAAATAAACTTTTTGAATTTTGAATTTTGAATTTTTGTAGTTCGTAGTTTATCCGTACATGCTAAAGTGGTTTGTCCTTCTTTCAACGGAGCGACGGATCCACGTGATTTTTGGGCCGGAGCACTGACATAGGCTACTTTTTATCCCGGAAAAATGCAAACAAAATCAGCGCGTTCAAATCGAAGCCACGGGCAAACGCTAGTGCATTTTAAAACCTAATAAGGCCCAGGGTATAGATATAAAATATATAAATGCACACTAGGAAAATAAAAACGGAAGTACGAAAGCTGGATATTTTACTCCTTGTAATAATCATACTAATTGGTTAATTGGCTTGCCATACGCTAGATGGCCCTCAAAGGATCTCAGAAACAGAAAGGTGTACCCATATTTGAAGAGCTTATTCAGTCAATGGTATAGAACAACTTTTACTATGGAACAAACCCTGTATCTCGAAAAAAAAATTAACTTTTTCATAGAAAAATGCAATGCCGCTCGGCTGAAATGTATGGAAGGGCAGTTTTTTTTTTTTTTTTTTCAGTTTTGGCTCCATAGTAAAAGTTGTTCTGTACCATTGACTGAATAAACTCTTCAAATATGGTTACACCTTTCTGTTAAACCTTGTATATACGCGCCAGGCCCCAGGAGTCTGTTAGCAAGTAATAGCTATTTTCACGCCCCTATACGATGATAATACGAGTAGACAGTGGCTAGTCAGCAAATAGGGGGCTCAAAAACTTCATGTGGTGAGTACCCGCATAGCACCATGTTCCATATATGTAGTACGAATATAACCACTGATACTTGGTAAAGTCGTCAGTCTAGAAAAGTATTGGATAATTCAAATAATTTAAAACCAGTATATGTAAGCGTAATTGGGAGTTTCTAATAATAATTATTGTAAGATAAGTGTTTTTTTATAGGAAGTCTTTCATTGACGTTAAACTAATCTATCTACGAGTATATTAAGAGGCTATGCGAATTTTATTTTTGTCACAGTCAATCCAAGCAAAAAATCGCGCAGTGCGAGAGGAGCGGAATCAGGGCAAAAGGGAAAAAAGTTGGTTTTATATTTAATTAAAAAAACTATCAAATCTCTAGATATTGTTGAAACACACCTAATAAAATACGTTTGAGTTCTGTATATGGTTCCTATTCGTCAAACGAGGAGAAAAAGTGTGTTTGAAGACCTCATTTCAACAATTATTTCTATCGAACAAAATTTATCCAAACATGTTTTCCAATTTCAAAACCCTAGATTATATAGTCAAAATGCATATACCAGAAACTGATTATAATTCTCCGTGTATTTCATGAAATACACAGAAAAGAAACACCCTTTTTTTTTCGCATATCTCCTTAATAATAAAGAAAACGCTCTGCTCAATGGTTAATTTATAAGAAGCCTTATTTTGGGTACGAATCTCATATTAAATACGGTCAAAACATGATTCTTTGCTTTACAGAAAAGTTTATTAAATGGTAGCTAGATTAAACAGTGTTTTTTGTTAGACAAAATAGATTTAAAAGCTCCTTGTTACTTCTAAAAAGGGATTGCAAATTTAATTATTTATGATATTCCTCACAAGCAAATGTATAACCAAAGGCAGGATAGCCTTCATTAAAAGTTATTGCTCCATTAAATTAAAACGTCGATACGTCATTAATCTACTCAAAGATTAATTCGTTTGCAGACAACTTAATACGAATACGGAAATTCAATAACAGAATAAATAGTTCAAGTTTTTTGCTTTGTTAACTCATAATTGGTATTAACATTCAATTTGACAAAATTAATAACACTTAATTTGATCAATTGGTAGGAGTGGCACAGCTTTGTGACGACATAAATAAAAACTGAAGGTCTCACAACGAAGAACCATTTAATATTTAATTACTTAGACAAACGATTATATTATTCATCGTAAAATTTAAATTTAGTAAATTATTTTGACTTGGTTCTATAGAGACATCAGATCTAAAAGAAATAGATTTGCATAATCCAAGATTAGTGTGACCGTTCAGAATAAAGAAAGAAAGAAAGAAATAAATAAAGGTGTAAAGCCGACTTTTTAATAAGCTTGTCTCAGGAATTGTTTTAATTTTAATTAGGAAAGTTTATTCTAAAAGTGAAATATAATTTGAGTTATTGGGGGTCGAAAATAGCTTTGTAACGTAACACATGGCTATAATGCCTTTTCTTTTGCGAATTCCTATAGCTTAATTTCTAAAAATATATATATATTTTTTTTTAGGGAATATACGTCATTTTAGGACGTAGTTTTCATTATTTTGGTATATAAATAAATAACTTTTATTTTTTCATGATTTTTTAAAGAATTGTCCATTATTTTAAAGAATTGGTCTGTCTCTGTCTGTCTACTTATCTGTCATTCATCTGTCAAATCAGTCGGAAGCAAATTATTGTAATTTTATCTTGACTGATAGCAAAGGACACATTACTAAACAGCCATTTCTCAAGTGACGTCACACGAAGGCAAATGGAAGTTGAAGCCTTTTCCTAAAAATATTCATCATCATGAGGTTTCTAGACCACAAAATCTAAAATACGACTTATTAAACCTAAATCTCGAAATGGTTTTAATTTAATCTAAGTGAATTCGGCCCAGGACAGGGACGGACACACTGCCGTTTGTTTTGACTTTCTACTTCTCTATGCAATGGGCAATATATTATGCGGTCATCTATAGGCGTACCCAAGATTTGATTTCAGGGTGGGGGGAGGGTTTAAAAAAAAAATAATACCCATTTTTTTATCATTTAATTTTTATCCGTGTTTATTGTTATCTTCCTAATGACATCGGTGCAAAACGTCAGACAACAGCGTCCACCATGTTCTTGTCAGAATTTCGGGAGGGGTCTGAACTCCTAGAACCCCCCCACCCCCCATGGGTATGCCTATGTATACAGTACATTTACGCATACCGAGGTTGCTATTTTTAAATGAAATCACATATTTTACTGATTATTAACTTTCTCAAAAAATCTTATCAGCGTAGGCAAAAAATTGTTCCCCTCTCCATACTAACTTTAAATAATTTTGTATATAGGAAAATTAACTTTTTTTTTTATTACTTTTTAAGTTTGTTCAGTATGATCAGTGGAGTATATGGTTTCATTTAAGATGACAGTATATTTACACCCATACGTACTATCTTTTATATTTTGACCTTTATTGGACTATTATAACCCGCCTTAATTTTATGTTCCTTATTTCAGTAATGTCGGCCCAACACCAGGAAATATTGACTAAATTTGCTTATTTTTACCACTTCAATTCAGGCGGAGCTTGGAAAAGTGACTTAACCACTCCTCTGGTTAGTGAAGGATTTTTATATATTTTATAATTATGAACGCAGGCGAGGGGTTAACTGATCCTATGTTTTGGAAGCCGAACCATGTTTGCTGAGATAAAAGCGAGGGCATTATACCTGTTAGTGTACACTACTAAGTAAATTTAGCAGGAGTTCTGTGTATTTTGGGGCTGATATATATGTTTGTCCATTGGTTTGTTTGTCTCAATAACACTTGTACCTATATGGATAGCGTTTACTTAGACCTCGTTCTATCTGATAAACTATAAGTTTCAAATTCGTGGAAAGATGAATAATTTCCCTAATGTCCCTTTATAAATGTAGTTGAAATGAATTCCCAAATAACTAGGTGCAAATAAACAGCCATATTATTAAAACTAGCTGTTGCCCGCGACTTCGTCCGCATGGAAGAAGATGCGGCCACAGTGTAATCCCTTGGGAATCCCGCAACAAAAAGTATCCCAGTTTTTACGTTGGATAATATATTATCGAACAGTGATCTCCCTTCTTCCTTTGTAATCCATGTTTCACTGCTGAGGACCGTACAGTGGTAACCACATCAAAACCCGTTCAGTAGTTTTTGCGTGATGTATGAAAAAAATACAGTATTTTTTTGTAACAGTATCTTACACCGCTTTTTTTTTGGAATATCATCAATGTACAAATAGACACAGCACTTTTCATTTACAGTTTTTTTATAGTTTTTAGGCTGCGTTCCTAAACGCCCGGGTAAATGTGAAATTTAAGATATATAGATTTATTTACTCTAACAATAAAAGACACGAAACAAGTTAATGAAGCAGGATTATGGACATATTACAATAGTAAAAGGGCTCCGACTCAGTATTTGCTGCAAAGATTCACAATGCAGCACTGAACATTCTGTCAAAGTGAATTTTACATTTCTGACAAGGTTTATTCAAAGATTTCGAGCTGTTCGACATTTAAAAAAAATACCCGCAAATGTAAAAAGTATGAAAATGTTACATAAAAACACAAACCTACGACCTCGATCGGGCTGACCAATGGCAAAGGTGGTTTGTAAATTTGTTGACATGCGCTGGAGTTGTAGTAACCAACTATCAGGCAGTAAAATTAATGAAACAAATGACAAAATTTATTAAAATTATTAATTAATACGTGAGAAATTTGTGACGTTTATTGCATTTTGGAAGATTGGGTTCAAAATATTGTTGACTTATCGGTAAAAATTTAAAATTTTGCATATCTTAAATTTTAATAATTTAATTTAATATTTTATACTAAATGAAACAACCTGTTAATGAAAACGACTTTTCTATTTATATATTTTTTTGCTTCATTACAGTTAAGTCATGTAAGATCCCCACAAAGCACCTGCCCTACTCTTAACTCGCAGAATAAACCGCACATAGTTGCCTTATTCCATAAAATAAGAGTACCAAAGTTACCTCATTCTATAACATACGATCACGAAAAATTACCTTTAAAATAGACGCACCAAAGTACTTAACCACATTCCATAAAATAAGAACACAAAAACTACCACATTTCATAAAATATGCACACCAAAATACAACAATCCATAAAATAAGAACACAAAAATTACCACATTCCATAAAATAAGCACACCAAAGTTACCACATTCCATAACATACGATCACGAAAAATTACCTATAAAATAGACGCACCAAAGTAACCACATTCCATAAAATAAGAACACAAAAACTACCACATTCCATAAAATAAGAACACAAAAATTACCACATTCCATAAAATAAGCACACCAAAGTTACCACATTCCACAAAAATAAGTCAATCGATCGAAAAACCCGGACCATCGAAACAACGCAGACAGCGAATCTCTTCCAGATAAATTGCAGGATAAGTGGTCGCAACTGGCCCTGGAGCCCATGGCGAGCTAGCCGAGTCATGCTAAATGCTAATGTGACCATAACCATTTAGCTGCGGGGTGCCCTGGGCACTCTGATAAATTGCCCGAGGCTACGACGCATTATTATTTGCATGAACAAAAAGTTTATCCGCAGATTTCAGTGCAAAAATGTCCAGTCGTCGGGCGACCGGGGCGGGCGTTCATTTGATGCGTTTGATGGTAAAAAGATTGTTGCGAAATTATAGGATGGAGATGAAGACAAAAAGATGTTGATACTTGTATTGATCGGAATTTATTGAGCGGCACTTTTAAAAATTGCGAGATTAAACTGCGATTAGCTCTTTTGTCGTTGAAGCATAGCTTAGGCATTTTTCCTTTGTTTTGCGAATTTGTGCTATCTATACTAATAATAATGTAGTAAAAAAGGGGTATCTGTGAATGTTCCTGCGAAATTTTAAATGAAATGGGTTATTATAGAATTAAATGAAACTTGAGAATAATTCATGATTTATATAAAAAAAAAAACGGCTCACCTCAATACGTGTTATGATCGGGAAAGCCGACCAGTTTCAGCAGATTTAGACTGCCTTCATCTGGATGAGTGAAGACGTTATTATTATTATTAAATAGTATTGTATTGATTGAGGACAAAACTAGAGATTGTAGAATTTTTGTCCGTCTGTCTATTCCGTTTTAACTCGGGAACCACTCAATAGATTTAAATGCGTTTTTTTATATCATCGTAAGACTCTGCTCAATATATAAGTATAGAATATAAAAGGTGTTGATAAAATAAATACCAAGCCGAAAACTGTCGATACTACTTAAAGTATGAAAGATACTTTCACGCGAGCCAAGCTCCGGGCGAAAACAAGTTTCATAATTAACAAAATTACTTTGGACTCAACCTTAACCCATTTATTACAAATTAAAAGCTTACATTTTGTAAATTCGTGAAATTTCCGAGAAATATATAATTAAATCAAACTTGAGGAGAACTTTATGATGTAAACAAACGGCTCATAGTATACAAATCTAAAACGTAGCCATTTCAAGCCTATACACTACCTATAGTGTAATTAACCCGTAAGCTATGGATGATTTTTTTTCTCAACAATTTTTCCCGCCATTTTTGTTTTTGGCTATATCTCTTAAAGTAGTTATCAGAATCGAATGCAGTTTTTTTTTTCTTAAACAAGATTAAGTTATTAAACAGATTAAGATTAAGATTATTAAACAAGATAAGTAAAAAAAAGAGAAAGTTTTTTTTATGTACGGGAGAAAGTATATAGAAAGAAAGTTTTGGTTATATATGAAAATATATATCTATATAGTATACTCGTATATATATATATTTCTATTCAAATATTATAATATTATAAAAAATAAAAAGAAAAATTTTAAAAATTGATAAAATATATATAATTTTAATTAAGGGGCGTAAAATTAAGGTCAAAAACAAATATCAACAATTTATTTTTTATTGTTGTTTATCTTTCAAGCTTTCCAACGAGACCCATATTGTATATAATATAATATAAATAGTGCTCATACTGAACGTTTGCCATGACCTTGACTGACCTGTGCCGATCGGCACAGTTATGAGCTTACGGGTTAAGTCAAATATGAAGGTTTCAAGAAACCCTTTCCCACAAAACATTATTTTTAAGGACGTACCTTTATATTTTGTTATTAACTTTCCTCGTCGATCGATGCGATGGATCAATAACGGACCCCTTAATTTGAACCAATATGAGCTCAACAATTTATAGCTTTTATAACAAAATCACTATCGTGGAAAGGTCCTTTCGCCTACCTTTCGCTCTTATTACCATATTAAACAGCTCAGAATGGAAGAGTTCCATTTCTGCGACGATCACGGCAAGATGAACAGATTTTGTTGAAATAAAAGCGTATCTCTGTCAACGATTTCTGTACATGAAAATATACATATAATAAAGTACGCTTATGTTGACTAAAATGTCTTGGTACTTAGTACAGCTTCTACTAAACAGATTTTTTAAATTTATTTACACCTTTATTTATTCTCTGTGGTCTAGTGGTTTGAGTACTCGACCCAAAGGTCGTGGGTTCAAATCCCGTAGAGGCACATTTGTGTTCGGTCTGCTTGCTTTGAAAGGCACGTTAAGCTGTAGGTCCATTTTGTGCTGGAAGTACGGCGATAGCCTTATGTTGCTGGGACGTAATAATCGTCGGTAAATAGTGGGTGTATAACTGTCGATTGTGACTTTCATTTCACAGTCTACACTCGGAAACATCTCTAACCACCCCTCAAGGAGTAACGACGAGTTTGTATCTCACCAAAAGGTTGTAAAATCAGATAGTTTATAATTTCACAGTAGGTTTTTGTTAGGTTGTTTATAAAGTAACCTAACTTAGTGACATTATAAACCATCGGAATATACATTTTTATATATATATATATATATATATATTCACTCAGTTAATTACCCTATTAATTATCCGAAACGCCAATCACAGATAACCTCATTGACGGCTATGTGGACACCGACAGCACTGGTTCTCTTATTTATGTGCTTGATTACAATTTTCAATTAAATTCTGATTAATATTTAATTTTATAGGACTGAGTGGAAAACCATATTTTATTTATTACGGTAATTATCATTTAAAGCAGGGGTTTTCAAAGTGTGGGGTGGGCCACTCAGGGGGAGCGCAGAGACCTACAAAGGGGACATGGGCCACTTGTGTAGTTAGGACTTTATTTTATAGATTAACAAGAAATTAACAACGTCTGCAGGTAAGCATAGTACCTAATATGTACCAAGAGCCTACTCAAAGAGATAAACATGACATTGGTAGTTATTTACGCTTGAATTTCTGTGGTTAAGTCGAAAATCATCCATCACATTCCAATAAGAATGTATTACCAAATTAAGTAGCTTTTGTATGATTTTTGTGTAACTTTAATAAGCAATAAAAAAAACTTCATGTTATTGAACAGTTGTTTTAACCTGATTTTGGTAGAGGGGGGGCGCGTCATAAATAAGTTAGGGAACCCCTGATTTAAAGTGATGTCATAAATATGTAAAATGAAAAAAATGTCGGGTTATAAACTTTGCGATTTTATACTGATTAATTATACGACGTCATACTTGGCCCGTGAGCTAATTAATAACATAATATTTAAGTTCTAAGAAACCCTTTCCAACCCAATAAGAACCCAAGGAGGTTTTTTAAAATAAATAAATAAAAAGGAATTGGGAATTGCTTTCACACACAATCACGTCTTTCTACGGAGAATAATATTATTTAGAAAAATATTCTAAACTTCTATTCTAAACTCGTATCTGAAAAAGTGTGAATTGGAACAGCTAACCGAGGGATCCAAATTAAATTCGTAATTCTGTATTTTTTATGAATGTTTGCAATCGCTAGAGTTTTCCTGTTTTATTAACATTTCCTTTTATATAATATTTTTATATTGTTATCTTTTTATATTTATATAAATTCTGATTTTTTTGCACCCTTACACTTTTGCGCTCATTAACTGTTTTTTATTTTGTTTTTAAGCAATATACCCTTTGCTTTATAACCATTCCAAATATCAAGTTAATCCTTTTCCCTTCTCGAAGAATCAAAGGTGTGTGTGACACACAAACACGAGACGCGACGAATGGACACGCAGCCATACCATAAGGGTTCCTTTTTCAAAAATTTGAACACGGAACCCTAAAAGATACTTTGCAATTGGGAAGTCCATTTATTTTGCCTCGTTGTTCGGGATACCATCTCGTATAGCTTACTATCAGTAACTGACCTTGGAATTATTGGCTTGATTCCGTATGTTCAAATTGTTCAACCGTAGATGTATACTTCTTAATAGAAATAGAAATAGAAAAAACTTTATTGGTGTCACACAACTAAAATAAAATATAATCAATAACAAACAAAACGAAAGTGACACCCAAAAGGCCTCCACTCAGCCTGTGTCATGGCATCATTCTGTACCACGACGCTGGTCTTCCGTGGACACCTCGCAGGGTAACGTTATTTAGCATGCAACATAAGTAGTACCTAATATCTTAACCCGTAGAATTATTGAATTGAGATGCCAATTAAATACAATAGACTCGCGGTACGATCGTAACTTATACAACGTGTAACAGAAAGGTGTAAGGTGTAAACCATATTTGAAGAGCTTAATATTTTTAATTAATAATTGTCAAACAATTTACCTGCGACTTGTACAGGGTGTTAATATGAAGTTGCGGAAGCCGGAAACTGGCAATAGTACTAGCCCATACAAACAACTTTTCATAGAAAACAACTGATAAATTGAGAAAAGATTACAGTTATTCCATACACTTTGATTGTGTAGCTATGCCAATTTTCTA
This sequence comes from Ypsolopha sequella, assembly GCA_934047225.1. Classification (NCBI taxonomy): domain Eukaryota; kingdom Metazoa; phylum Arthropoda; class Insecta; order Lepidoptera; family Ypsolophidae; genus Ypsolopha; species Ypsolopha sequella. The sequence goes on from OW203985.1 coordinate 6,072,988, forward strand.
TGGAACAGTAAACATTTTTTCACAATTCGTGAGTTGGCTCCATGGTAAAAGTTGTTCGTATGGACGACCAACACCCAGTATAAAAGTTTTACCCGTGGTAAATTCAAAACTAACAACCAACCCGACCCTAATCCCGGCTCTTATCTAAGTACTTCACAACGTTACTGGTAGAGAGTGTAACCCTGAACATGATGATCGTTCAAGATTAAACCGATATGCGAAGCGAAGGGCGCGACCGATACGGGGTTATACGGGCCGATGGAATTATGAACCTTCTACAGAGATTTACAACAAAAAGTAAAGACGCTCGATTTTTTTTTCTTTTTTACAATTGGCTTAAGGGCTGTTCATTTATTACATCAGACACTTTTACCCCTTTTTTGACCCCTTCCCTCCCCTATGTAAGAAATAATAAGATTTGTTTGAACCCCAAATAATCTTACGTAAGATCAAAATTTAAAGGAAATACAGAGTGTCCCATTTAAGATTGCAATCTTCAAAAACTAATAGTAAAACTTAATTTTCTTGATTACAAAATCGTCTTTAAATGTTAGGAACAGAAGCTAAATTACTTTGGAAAAATTTTAGTTTTGACAGCACTAAAACTAAAATTAAAGCCTTCAGAATTGGCTACAGTGTATTAATTAAACCAACCTAAATTTATTGTTTAATTTATGGGTAGGCATACAAAACAAGACTAAAATTTAGGAGAAACAAAAACCATCCATGAATATGGGCCCAGAGCCCAAAATAAATACAGGAAGGCGATTATTCCGTAACTATTACAGATATCAAAAAAATTTAAACTGATATTGAAAGTACGTTACCTAATCAGTAAAATGACATTACCTTTTTAAAAATCAAACGAGAAGTATCCAACATTTTGACATTTTTATGTCAGACTAGACCCTAGTAGCAAAACCCCTACGCCAATGAAAGCCTGATTGAAAGCGAAGCGTAAGAAGGGCAAATGAAGATCGCTCGTCCAGAGAGTGAGAGAGTCAAAGCACGCGAGGCACTAATCAGTCTGTCCGCAGGGAATTATGTAAAAATCTACGGAAGTCTATTTGTATAATTAGTCCGTTATTGCGGATATTTCGCAACTACTTGTAACCGCACTCTCCCGGTACGGCTTTTCATGACGTCATGTCATGCCAAGCGACACGCGTCGGATGTATAGCGCGCTCGATCGCTCAAAGCGCTCGACACGAGGTTCGTCCTATGCGCTCGATCACTGGCGTGTCTCACCGCCTCCCCGCACACCGCCGTCAAGAGAGCGCAAGTCACTCGAAGCAGGACAAGACGCGCGAGCGGCGACCAATGGCCGGCTCTGTACAACTTCATAAATCTGTTCTCTCCACCGCCAGCGCCGGCGCAAGAAGAACCGCTTGGCACGCCTCCCGAAGCCTGAAGCTGTGGCCGACCAGGTTTTAGCTTGAGAATTATTTGGGGGTCAGATAAGATTATTGTTGTGTTCCAGATAAGTTTTTGTTTTATCATCTTCAATGCAAACAATATTCAGTTATTAATCGATATTCAATAGTTTTCTTGTAATTCACTGATAAGCCGTAAGGCGTAAGGCGAAATCGGTTGGAGTTATTATAGTGACATTGTAAAACAGCACAAGTGTTTTAACCAGATATTGATGATGTTTCACCAAGTGCCGACAATCGTAAATTTAGGGGTGCTTTTAAATTGTAATATTCTTACTTGTTTTAGTGTCCATTCAATGAAATAGTAATGGTTTCCTAAAATCCCTATTTAGCGGATGTCAACGTCATAAAATAAACCTTCAGTCCAAATTTCATGTTCCTAGATCCAGCCGGTTAGTCTAGGCGTCGATAGATCTACTGATCTATCATGGTATTATTTTATTATATCGCCCGCGGCTCCGCCCGTGTTTCTTTAATCTTTGCCCCGTTTTCGGCTTTGCATTTCAACACCACATATAGCCTGGGTACATGTTGACCATGGTCACAACGATGATTGGATCCAAATCCATTGAGTGGTTCTCCAGTTAAAACGGAACAGAAAGACAGACAGAACTTTTTTTTAACCTCAGTAAAATAAAATAACACATTTAATTTCAAATTTCGCAAAAATATTAAATGTACAGACACGACTTTTTTACTACTTAATTATTAGTATAGATATAGATAGATATGTGTATTTAAACATGATTCCATGGTTATTCCGCTACCACAACCACAAAGCGGCACCACAAAGGAGGCTCTAATACCACATAATGACTTTTTTCAAACTGTTCAAGGAACCACCGATCGGTAGTTTAAATCACAAGGCGGTACTGCTTTTTTTTGTTCAACCTTGTTCCGATGAGAAAAAACCCACACACGGATTCACTTCTGGATAATACAGAAATAATTTTGGGGTTAAGATTGAGCCTTGGGGTACCCCTAACATTTGATATGGAAATTATAAGAAAGTTGTTTTTGGGAATTATGGGCATAAATTATGGGCATGTAGATATACGATGCACAAATGTGTTTTAAAATTGACAGTATTTTTACAAGACAAACAGTTTTCTTTTTTGGAAAAAATTTCTGGTATGTAGTAATATACCCAGGTAGTTTATCTACTCCCATACTGCAATAAGGCAACTGCAACATCAAAAGCACTTTTATAAGTACCTAGATTGTTTATCCGATGTTATAATATAACATTATAATACCGCGATTCTGCGCTCCGATTGGCCCAATTTATTGTAAAACCGCTAAAGACCCAATCAACAACAAAGACGAAAAATATTTCCCGACCTTATTTCTTAAGCCACGCCCCCTTTACCCTGATTGGCCTTCAAGGCAGCTTTACCGGAACAACACACCCGAGTTTCATGAGCGAATGTCTTCTACTCGTTTTTCGTGAGATTGTTAGTTGAAAATATTATAAATAAAGATGATATTTTTGATGGTTGTAGATAAAGTATTGTGTACAACTGAACATAATTAGACATTGGGACACTCGTACAAAATTATTACGAAACTCACTTCGTTCGTTTCGTAAGCAAGTACTCGCGTCCCAATGCCTCAAATAAAAATGCCTCAAGTTATGTTTTGCAAAATACTGTTGCAAAACAGCGTAATTGACGGTATGAATTATGTTAATATAAATAACTTTATCTGCGACTACTACTTCTATGTATGTGAATTGTAAGTGTTTTTTATCGTATAATTTTGCAGCTTTATTTTATTATAATTGTAGAGTAAGGTAGCTAATGAGTTCTAGAATTTATTTTAATCTTTTATCTACTCCCTTACTATAAAAGCTAATTACAACATATGTAACAGAATGCGAGACATTGGGACACGAATGCTTGTTTATGAAACGAACGAAGTGAATTTCGTAATAATTTTGCTCGAGTGTCCCAATGTCTAATTATGTTTAGTTGCACACAATACTTTTTCTATGACCATCAAAAAAATCGTCTATATACCACTATCTCACTAATCTCACTAATATTATAAATGCGAAAGTTTGGATGGATGGATGGATTGATGGATGTTTGTTATCATTCACGCCGAAACTACTGAAACGATTAGGCTGAAACTTTGCACAAATGTAGTTCTAAGCCTTGAATAGTTTCCAGTTCCTATTGGAAGGCAATGGGGTGTCAAGTCCCTATAGAAAAGTGATGTACTGTTACTCCTTCACGCCGCGCCGTTGAATATTAGTAGGATGGGATAGTGATGATGGGATGGGATATAGTGGCATTAGTGGGATGGGATGGGATTCGATACGACTATACAAAAACTTAATCAACGCCGGCAAAGCCACGGGCAAAAGCTAGTTTATAATATTTTCAACGAATAATTTAACGAAATATGGGAAGACATTCGATCATGAACCTCGGTTGTCCAACTAAACGTAATCGTCTGTTTTATAGAAACACGCATTCGTGTTCCAATGGCTCTCATTATGTCATACTGTGCAACCATGACATACATGACATGACATAATTAATAAATAAAAAAGTTTTATTATATTAAGGAAACATGAATGTTTACTTCTCAAGGAAAACATAGTACTTCTTGAAGTATTATTGTTACAAATACTTACGTAATTATAAATTATATATACAAAAAAAACTATGATATGATTCGTCGCACTGCCAAGTAATAAAAACAAGTGTGTAACAATAAAAATGCAGCATCCAAAAGTCACCCCTTGGAAAGGTACCAAAAACCGGGAGTCAGGATTCTGGAACCATTGCCAGCAGCACAGGGCGCAGGCGCGGCTCTCCCCTCGGCTGCTGTGCGTTAACCTTTGTGCCGGTAGGCATAGGTGTAGGTATGTGGTGTTAGGGAATACCGCAACTTTTGTGTTTTTGAGAGTGCAGGCTGGGTGTACTGTCAAGGAAAATTGCGCAGAACTACTATTCGTCCTTATTCAAATTAGACCGCCCTCAAACCCATCTCCGATTGTATAAACGGACCCGCCGAAAACACGAAAAAATTTGGAACTCAGCTTTGGCGACCGCTTATTCTGTAATCCAAGGATCTTGCTTACATGTAAATATTACTAAGTCCGTGATGGATGTTTCTCTGATGTGATGTTAGGCTCGGGACGCGCCCGCACCTATTGTTGTGGTAACAAGAGCGAAAAGTGTTTAAGCAGAACTTTCCGCGATAATACCTACATCATAACGTGCTATTTGTAGAGGCACTCAGGACCTAGTAGTGGGCTGTAGAAATGGATGCAGTAAGGGATGAGGGTGACATGTGACATGACTTGGTACCTATACTGAGTCTATTGCTCAGAATAAATTGACTGAAATCGTAAAAAGTCTGTCAGTTATTAGCAAACCTCAAATAGCGTTATTTTAAAACGGTATTACGGATAACGTCGCTAAAGTTTTTGAATACAACAACTTTATTGCAGACGTAACATTATTCGTAATATAATTCGTCCAAGATTATTTCATTAAAATTTTGTCATAGTTATTTTTATGTTCTAGCCAAAATGTGACTGCAAAGGCACGATTTGCAGTTCATAGTGGAGTTTTGACTTCTACTTTTATGTACGGTCATGAATGTTGGGTATAGCAAAATATCAAAGCAGAGTGAATGGCAGAGGAAATGTGGTTTATAAAGAGAAAAATATGGATATACGGAAACGTTACGGCCTGAAAAAAATGTAATGTCTAGAATAGAAAAGGGATCGGTGGTTTGGACATGTAGAGAGGATGAATGAGGTAGAGTGACAAAATAAATTTATGTTGCACAAGTGGAAGGTACCTTCGACCAGGTCAGGCTCGACCAGGCCACCCGAAGGGCAGTGGCATGCACAGAACTTTTTGCTGGAAAAACAAGCAATTGGTCAAGAATAACAATTTAAAAAAATATGAAAAAATTTAAATATCACTTTGAAAAAAAATATTTGTATGACGCCAGGGTAGAAAATGTCTACCCTATACTGAAAATTTCCAATACAAATTTTTTTTTTCAAGGTGATATTGAAATTTTTTCATATTTTTTCATTGTTATTCTTGACCAATTGCTTACTTTTCCAGCAAAAAGTTCTGTGCACGCCACTGCCGAAGGGCAATATCAAAAATACCCAGACTAGAAGAGCTTGTATATGACTAGATTGATGGACGTGGAAGTGGTGAAAGAGGTGTGTCAAGATCATAACAGATGGAAATCTGTAGTCTCTGCCTACCTCGTTATTTACTTATTACGTTATTTACAGCTTTTTTGTATTCCGTTTTGATACTTCATAAAGATATTATTAATGAAACCAACCAATCGAAGCGCTATAAAACATTTTATGCTGACATGTTTCAAACGTCTTATACGACGAATAAACTCAATATTAATGTTACAATTATATATAATATTAATAATAATATTACAAGGGTGCAAACTGTGTCTGTAATTTTTCCTGTTAGTACATAAAATAATTCCTTTCAACATAACAGAATGATAAGCAGTTATCCCAATCATTTAGCTCCTACAGTACTATTTTGAAGTACAAAAGTTAAATTATTAACAAGTGTCACTTTTACTTTTTTATTTCATATACATACCCATTGTTTTGCATTATTTGCATGTACCTAACTTGTCTGTCAATATTTTGTTGCATTCGACTGATGACGGCCTTATATCGTGGGCCGAAATATATCGAGTACCTATTTTTATTGTTTTACTATTAATAAATAAAGCTTTAAAAAGCTCAATATTAACTATTTATTAATATTTTGAAGTACAACGAATCCTAGTTTCTGTAATGACCCGTTTTGTTCCAAGTTTGATCTCCTATTCCAATAAGAAGAATTTGAAGTAACTATCTCGTCTAGAAACCCTGCAATAATCCTGTTCACTCAGATAACCAGCTAGCCCGGTCTGTACTGTAACCGTGCAAAGTGACATAACAATAATTATGACCATTTTCGGCTACCAAGTGGAATTAGGGTTACAAATAGGGTTGCCAGATGTCCGGTTTTGGACCGGACAGTACGGTTTTTTGAACGGCTGTCAGGTCTAGAAAATTTTGGAAAACCGGAATGTAGCATCTAGTGCCAAATATGTTAGAAAGTGATCTTTTGCTTACCATTTACATGGACGAATTCGTCCATGCCATTTAGCAATAATAAATAAGTTTTAATGTTTACTAAGCGTTTTATTGTGTTCACCCTCAGTAATTTCCGGGAATGTCGGTTTAATCTGGCCAAAATCAAAGGGATTTTTAATCAAATGTTTAAAAATGTTCGGTTTTTTTATCTGGACCATCTGGCAACTCTAGTTATAAAACGTCTGAATTTGTTCTGACATGTCGGGATTTTTGAATTATCTATTAAATCTTAGATAAATCTTGTCAGAAATCCGGCGAGATTCTGAAATTGACAGGATTTTTCGATTATTTTATGAAACGCTAATACAGATGTCACTGTGTATTACAGTTTATAGAGTTTTATTAATACTTTCCAAGCGGAAATTTACGCGCACGGGGCGTCACACGGGGCAGCACGCGGGGCATTTTTAGCATATTTCGTAACATCATAAAATACGTATATAATCTGTAAGAGATATCGATTTCATATGTATTTTTTAAATTATGATATAACGATATAATTTTTTTATTTCAGCAATAAGGCTTTATAAATTTTGTTTATTCTAAATTTAAAAAAGGCACTTTTCTGTTGATGAAAGAAAGAGTGAAAGAAAAACTGTTCGATTTTGAAATAATATGTGATCCAAACTGTTTACTTTGTCAATAATTTTTGTTTTATCTAATATATATTTTATATAATATAGCCTTTTACCCACGGCTCCGCCTGCGCTGAACGTTCAATGACCATCTCTAGGAAAAATACAAAATGAAATTTAGGCTTCCTATTAGACCTGGGGGTTATAGGGGCAAAAATAGTTTGTTTCTGATTTTAAGGACCTTATTTCTGACTACTTACCAAGTCTCCAGTGTGAAATTTGCTTTATCAATCAAACTCACCTTATTGATTAACACTTGGGATGAAAATAGCAGTTTTTTTTGTGCTAGCCCTAGTCTGTATAAACTGTGCTGTGGTGCAATTTTCTTTCACTACGTGCAGCACCGTAGACTCTTAAATATGTCATTACAGCATACTATTAAGTAATGGTCCGTTATATTTGGGTTTTTATGGAATTCTGCGAATTCTTGCTGCTGACAGCTTCAGTCTGCATAGTTCGAAGGTAATTTCGGAGCTATATTGTACTGTATTGTATAGTACAGGGGTCGGCAACCGGCGGCCCGCGGGCCGCATGCGGCCCGTGAACCACTTCGGTGTGGCCCTCAAGGTTCCCAATCGCTGCATGATAACTGTGTTTGGTTGTACATATTTGTGTGAGTAGACATTTTACATTCTGAACTAACGAAAAAGAAAGCATTGTTTTCAGGTAACGAATGCACATTTAGACCTAATACTGCGCATTTTACGAGTCTAAAATGCAAGTCAAATGCAGCCGCAAAAATCACATTCGATGTAAATAATAAATTGTGTTTTAAACTACAATAAATATGATACGAAATTGGCATAGATGAAATTATGTTAAGGTGTGTTAATTCGAAAACCATTTCGAGATTTAGGTTTAATAAGCCATATTTTCGAAGTTTTGGTCTAAAAAACCTCATGATGATGAATATTTTTACGAAAAGGCTACAACTTCCATTTGCCCTCGTGTGACGTCACTTGACTAATAGCTGTTTAGAAATGTGTGCTTTGCTATCAAGATAAATTTATAATAATTTGCTTCAGACTAATTTGACAGCTAGATGACAGATGAGTAGAAAGACAGAGACAGACCACTTTTTTATAAGCAATCACACATCACAATCAGTATAATGTCTAAAACTCTCAAGTGACAAGGTCATCGGACAATTCTTTAAAAAATCATAAAAAATAATGGTTAATTTATTTACCAAAATAATGAAAACTATGTCCTAAAATGGCGTATATTCTATGAAAAAAAAAAACATTTTAAAAATTAAGCTATGGGAATTGACTAATGTGTTATTAATATGCGGCCCTCGCTGATCCTCTGGTAACATTTGTGGCCCTCCTATGTCATAAGGTTGCCGACCCCTGGTATAGTACATTGTTGACATTGAAGACCTCTGCAGAAAGATCTGCTTTGTAACAGGATTATATTTTGAGGAATATGAAATAAAAAAACACGTTTCTGTAATCTTTTTTTATGCCAATTGAGTACATAAATGCGGACGGTAAGTTTTAGGCTGGAATACAAGTCCATACAGTTATGAATTTATGTTCAAAGTTTATAAACAAGGCTGCTATTAATTTTTAATAATATTTTAACTGCTGTTTAAACATTATATTAAACATGAAATAGCAGGCATATTATTTGACGTCTAAATGTTGCATTGCATGTCAATATTGGTTGAGGAGCATAACATTATATGACTAGCTTTTTATATAGTATACAACAGGGTTTCTCATACTTATAGCCCCACGTACCCCTATTACATTTCTAAGTCGACAGCGAACCCCTTTAAAAACAAACTCGCAGTAGAAGGATTTTTATTTAAATATAAAAGATAATACAGTCACAAAGTTATGTTGTTAATTAGTTAATGTGATAGATGGGCTTGTTTTTTGTCGCAAATTGAGTCGATTTTAGGAGCAGTTTTGGTCTTCTTCTTCTTCTTCTTCTTGGTGGGCTCGGTTTCCGCACCTAGTCTCTTTTTTGGACCTTTGTGCGTGGAAAAGTGTGCGGCCGTCTATTCTAGCCAGCCCAGCTTACGCCAAAATCCCAAGAGGCTAGAGCAGTTTTGGTCAATAACCGCCATAACGTAAACCTTGTCACGAACCCCCTACGATCAACTGGCGAACCCCTAGGAGTTCGCGTACCCCACTTTGAGAAATCCTGAATACACTAATGTTAAAATCTAAATGGTTTTTCAGATAAAATGAAAAATAGCAAAGAACTAGTCTTAGAGGGGGACACTTATTTGTCATGTCATGTAGGTTGCGATAACTGGTGAGGCGTAGTGATGACGGCGAATGACATAAAAATCGAAGACATAAAATTAAACGGCGCGACCACATAAAAGTGCTATAAAACGAAAGTGTCCGAGATGACGCCAACGTGTGTCAAGACTATATTATTTCACATAAACCACAAACACCGTGCAGAATGCCATTATGGTGTCTTTGACACTGCAAAACCGAGACAGCCTTCAAAATAACTTGCTGAACGTATTTGGACCTTATCTGCATAGAATTAATGAGTACTAACGTTTAGAGCTGACTGTATAATCTCCAACACGTCACGGTTTACTATGGTAATTCGTATTACCGACTCGTAAAGGTGAAAATCGTACAAAAAAGTAAACGTTGTACCTACACTCTAGTCTGGTCATTCCTCACATTCCTTCAGGTTAGGAAAAGGTACAGTCACCCTGTCATTCTAATAACAAGGGTAATAGTCTGTGATCTACCACGCTCTTTGACTTTGCTTGCTATTAGTACCGACCTACGATGGTACCATCAAGGAAAGATCTGCTGTCACTCTTTTCACTCGTATTCTGATTAGGAGCGAAAAGTTATTCAGGGTAATTGTTCTCGTTTGAACACATCATCCGATGATAGAATGTTATAATAATCAATTATAACACTTGATATACTCATAACGTAAATGTGTTCAATAATGTCAATTTTGTTGCTCTTGTTGAATGTTACATGAAAATTTCTATAGCCTTGCGAAATTTGCGTCTTTTTGTGTTTTACATCATGTACACGCTACATTCCTATATATTCGGTAAATTATGTAAATGGCAACCTGTGAAATATTCAATTCAGCAAATAATGGTTTCATGGTCATAATTTAAATTTACACGACTAGAATCGTCAGATTTAAGAATACTAAATTCTTTGTCATTAAGATCTTATTTCATATTTTAATTTAATTTATTTTTTAATATTTCAGAATAGAAACGTCGAATTTCATACAATTTTCCGGCTGATGGGTGACAAATTACGTATTTGGCAGGATCCTACCATAACGTAAGCTCCTGAGATAGAATCGACCGTATAACGACGTAGAGCTTTCAAAAGCTCCGAAATCCAATCTAAAGACGGGAAATCAACTTACCTATCCTCAATCAATTAAAGTTACACCTTGAGTAACTCCACTGCAACAATCAATTAAAGTTACACCTTGAGTAACTCCACTGCAACAATCCAGAGCCTACAATAACACTAAACACAAGAAAAGAGATAACCTTACTACACGTAAACAACACAACACCACAACGGCGCGCGCCACTTTTCCGAAACCCAATTTTGTCAGCTTTAGCGTAATTTTTGGACGTTTTACTGATTTCGATGACACTTTTAGGATAGCACGAGGTTTGGACAGGGCGGTATTTGCAGCGCTCCGAGCGCTGGATGTGCAGCCTTCCGACGTGGGACCAACTCGCGACTGCCCGGTATCGAGCGATCAGACCGGCGACTCCCCCGCGCCGCTCTAAACCAATTTATAATACATACGAAGACGCAGCATCCCTGCTCCACCACCCCACTGGAAAAACTTCCCTTAACAGCAAACTTTAGGGCTCAAATTCCCTTGCAGGAACAGTTGCCGCAGAGGCAAAAGCGTTGGTAGTTTTTACAAAGGCGCGAAGGGTGCGTATTGTGTACGCTTTTTCGGCTACCGGCATTTAATAATTGAAATCAGCGACAAACAGAAAGTTTTCTGTCTTGTTGTCATTGAATTTTTTATTTGAGGTGAGTGAGAAAAGCTTTCGGGCTTTTGTATAATGTAGGGAGTCCCGGAGTGTCGAATCTTGGATATTCTTGGACGGTCTCGGTGAAGAGTCTAAACTTGTAGCATTTCCATAATCTTGTATTATCTCTGATCGAATTTTGGTCCTGGAACTGGATAAGCTCGATTTGTTCAGTGATTTCGTTTTACTCATAGAGTTCTATTGAATCAATAGCCCTTTTTCGCACTATTCATGATGCCACATTTAGATACCGTTGTTCTTGAAACTTCGAGATAGGATCGTGGACATTGTCTGTTTCACGGAACCCTGGTGCCGGTATGGAAACCAAACATTCACTTTTCTAATTAAGAGCAATGGCTACAAATTGTGTAATGGCGGATAATATGAAGTACGAAAGGGCACTTTCGTACACAAGAAAAACACGAGTTTAAAACCTTTAAAATTTCTCTTATCAATACAAATCACTCAATGGAGCGAGATTAAAAAAACGTTGGGATAACGTGCACTCTCAAATTCCCGTTGCTGTCGCAGTTGTTAAAAAACCGGCCAAGTGCGTGTCGGGCCACGCGCAGTACACTCCGTAGTTGCCCAGGTTGCCCTGCACACTTCTTCTCCAAGTACATTTTATAAGTTTGTCAACTAATGCAGATCGCCCCAAACTTCTAGTACGCTCGGAAGTTGCTCTTCCCAAGAACGGCCCATACATTTTGTTCCTACTGATGCGAATCGCCCCGTGTTTAGAAGAGACTAAAAGTTTCGCGCGATCTGTACTCGTTAACTTGTAAAGCCTAATTAGCTGTGATAGTTTTCCTTTTAATTTCGTTATATATGCCGTGATTTTTTTCACGTCTACAAATACAACCGTTTCGCTGGAAAGGGGGGGGGGGGGAGGGACACTTGACTGTAACAAAAATTAACACTTTTAAGCTTAATATTTCGTAAACGAAACCCTGGATCGAAAAATGGTCTTCTCACACCCCCAATATTTTTTTATTATCTATCCAACGACACCCTACACTAGGAAATAGACAAGAAATAAAAAATCATCCTCTCTTTACGTGTAGGGGAGGTACCCTAAAAAAAAATCTTTTTCAGAATTTTACCGTACCACTTTATCGGCGTGATAAATATGTATGCCAAATTACAGCTTTTTAGTACTAATAGTCTGTTAGCTAAGCCGCGGACAGACAGACAGACAGAGACGGACATGGCGAAACTATAAGGGTTCCTTGTTGTTGACTACGAAACCCTAAAAAAGTTTACTTAAAAAGTTTACTTTATCATCATATATCATATGATGTATTCATCACAAACATGGGTCTATTTTGTTAGTAACAATATACTTATTCTATATTAGTACTTAATAACTAGGAGCGGTCTTGTCCGATCAACCAGTTATTATTATAGACTTACATTGAGAAATAACTAAGGGAATATTGTTTTTACGTTCATTTTCATAAACCATTCAAAAACAAGCAACAAAAAAACCTAAAAATTTAATTTCTGAATTCATACGCAGTGCTCTTTTAAGAGATACCTGAAAGGTTCGTTTTTCTAATTTTTAAGTACGCCACCTCTTGTAGGATCGTCTAGTTGCCCATCTATCTGTCAATAACTTTCATAGGAATAACGGGAGGTATAAGGTAAGTAATAAATTTGTAATATACCTAATATATTTGTAATTAAAATCAAGCTATAAACTAAGCAAAAAGGATACGGCTTTTCACATCAAAACGAGCTGTGTAAACGTCGACATAATAATATTAATGAAGTATAGAACGGAACCCTTGTGCGTGAATTCCACTCGGACTTGATTGGGTTTTGGCAAATGTAAATATTAGCACAATAAAGAGAGCCGCGCAATCGTGCATTCATGTGTTGGCGTGTGTGCAGCGCCGCAGACACTCGATGCCGATGCGCCTGCGCCGATAGTCGACCGACAAACAAAGAATAGGGAATAACCCCATCCATGAGACATCTAACAGGGATAATATAGCCGCGACACATACAGAAGTTATGGATACTTTCCAGAAACTCGCAGAAGTTATCTTGAGACTTCGCCCGAATGACGTCGCAATCCTAATTAATTCAAAATTTTTGAAATTCTAATTTACAGACACCAATAGATGCTTTGCGATGGCAACATACACAATAAAGCCGATTTTGAAGGCTTTAATTTTAGTTTTAGTTATGTCAAAACTAAATTTTCTTTATTGCAAAATAGCCCTTAATTGTAAGGAACATGAGTGAAATTACATTGGAATAATTTTAGTTTTGACAGCACTAAAACTAAAATTAAAGCCTTCAAAATCGGCTACATTATAATAGGTAATAAGGTTTTGGTTTTGGTATTAAGGTGTCGTTGAATAACTATTGAGTGAATTTTGAATTTAAGTGTTCTGTTTCGATTAATTAGAAAAAGGCGGGTTTTTCACAATCCGGCTGCGAAACCGCTCTTAAGCTTTCCGTCTTTTTCTCTGTATCGAAAATACAAAGACAGGATGCTTAAAATAAGGTTAGTCCTGTCAAATAAGTAAAGTTGTGTTACACCGAATCGACACCAATATCTATCTCACGAACTCCGTTTGCCTTTGGGTGTAGTAATGTGTGTTTTTCTAGTATGCGTGACCTCGGAAGCGACAAAACTCGCAACACACACAAAACGCGCTTATCTGTACACGTCACTAATACAACCATAGCCCGACTAACTTCATGGGGTAGAATATACAGGATGGAAAAAATTTAAAGGCCCTGGAGGGGAGCGACCTTAAATCCTTTAGTTAGCTTATTTTACTGAAAGGAAACAAAACAAAACTGCATTCAAAGGTCTTCTAAAATTCACTTGTCTCACCCGGGAATCGAACCAACAAAAAAAACCCCCGCTACTTTATTATAAGAATCGGTAGGATTATTGTCCAGGACAAAATTTGTCTAGAAGTGAATTTTAGAAGATCATTGAAATGCAGTTTTGTTTCTTTTAAAAAATTAAGGAATGTTTCCTTTCAGTAAAATGAGCTAACTAAAGGATTTAAGGTAGTTTCCATCCAGGGCCCTTAAATTTTTTCCATCCTGTATAATGACCCTGCAATTGGTAATGCTCATAAAAACTGATCCGAGTACAAGGTCTCATCGTGAAAATCCCTAAAGTTACCAATTTTTGCATGGATTTTTTGTCCAGCTTTGTTCAGCCAGTTATTGTGTTACCGTTCAAACCCGATTTTGGGATAAACCAGTCCGGACTTGGCCTAGATCTATCCTACCTAACCTACCGGCTGGGCATATGAAAGGATTACGATGAGAATGGAATTACTAAGCGGAGAACCCAAATACCTTACATCTTTGGGAGAACCCAAAGACTTTGGACTGCGCGCATGGTTACCAATGGTCGATACCATCCCTGAAGATCTTTTGAATGAGTTAAGTAATACATAACATTAGTTTATCTATAGTTCATGGGCGTTGTAACTTGTGGGTAAGTTAATTTAATTTTAAAATACGTTTATTAGAATGTAAGTTGTAAGTCTTCATCCAATATTCAATTCACTGACAATTCTTCTTCTCTACAGTCTTTGTCAACAAAAGCATAAAAAGCGATCGCCTATTTAACTTCTTGTGTCGAATAAAAACGCACGAGGCAACAAATCGATTCGAATTTTTAATTAGGAAAAAAGAGCAGTTCTCTACCACTCACACAAACTAGCCACGTAGGTATCGATGAAGGTTTTTTTATTCGATTTCTTGTTTAATTTTAGCTCTCCTAACGATTTCGTTCAAGTACCTACAAAGAAGGTCTGAATCACGTATGGCTTTTTGCTATCAGATTTAAATTGTACCGGTAGCACAGTTGCTAGGACGCCGACTATGGTTCGTATCTATAGGTCGAGCAAACACTAATGAAAATGAAAAACTTTTGTTGCAATATAATTAATGGTAACATAATGGTTACTGATTTCTGGCTCCTAGACTAGAATTCTTCGTCCAATGAATAGTCAAGCTTTTTCGTACAAATAGAGTTCGAATGATATTGGTTTTTACAAAAACAGCTCTGGTCCATGTTTATCCGAATGAATGACTGCCCTCTGCATGACATTCACTACATCTATTGTAGAACTTAGTTTATTTCTTCTATCAAGCTGTTATTTTGTAACTTTGGTTATTTTTGATTATCGAACTTGGATATTGTTCTGGACCTGAGCCAGAATGTTAGAGAACGTCTTGTTGATGCACTTGTTTTATCCAACCTTGATTACGCTGATATAGTTTACGGTCCTTGCTTACTAAAAAAAAAAAACGAAAAAGCCATACAAAGTGCAAAATGCTTGTGTTCGTTTTTGCCAAAATGTACCTCGTCGCTCACATATTAGTCAATACTTGGCAAAACATACATATATAAGTACATAGATGATTATGCATATAATACTATTCATTTTATTAAATAGTACGTTAATTTAGCTGCAAAACAATAGAAGTTCCAAATTCCTAAAAAATATTTTTTATGTGTTTTAATCATAGTTGTGTTAATTTTAGTCAAATTTTTGTTTATTGTTTTAAGTACTCTTCTGGATGAACAGGCAGTGACAGAATAACAGCGTCCCTTTGCTTCTGGCTTAAGGGACAAAAGCTGAGTCACCGACCTTTTCAACAGAACTTTGTGTTTAGTGTTGTGTTCTGTTGCATAACAATCTTTTTATTTTATTTTATATTCTGATTATTTCTGAATTTCCAAAAAGATTAAAATTTTATATATTGTACCTATTATATTTCCCAGTTCTTACAGATTATATCTTAATCTTTTTATTTGATTGAAACATATTCAAAATAACTTATTTAGGGCCATTTAATAAAATCTAGATCTTATCTAAGGAAGAAGACGCGCTGGATCCTAGTACAGATATTCTATCTCACGAAGTCCGCTTGGCTATGATTGTAGTAGTGACGTGCACAGATAAGTGCGTTTTGTGTGTGTGTGGCGTGTTTTGTATCGCTCCCGAGGTTACGCACACTAGAAAGAAGTGCGTGTGCACGCACTACTATAACCATACAGCCAAACGGATTGCGTGAGATAGAAAATATGTAGTAGAGTTGCTTATGAATCATAATATAACTAACAGTATGAACACTTAAAAAAAGATTATTTATGTATTAAGGCGATATGTAAAAGTTTTAGCGTCCCTGTTACTCCATATGCGAAAAAACTCTCGGTGCGAGAGGGACGGATTCGTGGAAAAGTAGCAAAATGTCGGTTTTTTATTAATATAAAATGTACTAAAGTGGCTATCAAAATTTCGTTTAACCAGGTCCTGGATACCGTTGAAACCCATCTTATAAAAAATAATTGGAGTCTATATGTGATTCTAAACTGTCAAACCAGGAGAATTGGTGTCGAAAAAGACCTAATTTCAATAAATATTTCTATCGAGCCGAATTTCTCCAACTGCGTTTCTGTTTTAACACATCCCTAGAAAAAGATTCCAAAAATAATATACTATTTTATCAAAATAATATATTATTTACCGAAGTAGATATGTAAGTTCTTAAAGTGTCGATTTTTTTTCCGTAGCGCCTTAAAGTACAATTTATTGAAATTACTGGGAATAAATGTTTGTTATTTTAATTTTTTTTGTCCTTAATTTTGGTTATATTTAAGAGAAGTGACCAAACATTTAACCTCCTGAACTATAGCAATAAAACAAAGTCAGAAAATAAGAAACAACTTATCACCCCATCTCATCGCAGAGAGAAAAATGAGACATTTCTCATTTCATCGCTTTCAATTAGATTGTTATCGTTTTTATTATTTCTATGTTTTAATTAGTTTAACCCTTACAGAGCTGGAAAAATACTCAAACAATAGAAGATGGGACAATATATCCCATCTGTCTCGTAAAGATTAACAGCCAGTAGGAAAAAACATTGAACTCAATATAATCACTTAGATGAATATTGATGGCGTATTAGAATTTAGAACCATTTCGGCCACCAGTCAGCGTATTTGCATTTACGTGTTCAATAGGACTCACTACTGCCACGAAATCCGCACGAGTTGGATGAGCTAGTTCACTATTCAAACCCTCATTCAATACAAGGCGCGTCATTCAATCGTGCACGGGTTTTTAGTAAACATACGCCGCAAATCACGTAACAATTTATGCCTCTGTAAATAATTTGTGCAAGATAGGTAAATAATATATGAAAAAAAAAGCGTTGCAAAACTATCGGATTAAAGGAAAATTTAAGGAAAATGGATGATTGAAACTGTTATTTTTTACAATTCAAAACAAACGTGACTGACGAGAACGCAAGTAGCGCAGAATTTGTGCAAACTATGGATTTCATCATTTCATTCATTTCATTACGCGTGCCTTGTATTGAATACGACTTCGTAAAGTGAGTTAGCCCATCAAATCAGTGTGCGTCTTGAGGTAGTACTGCCTCCTATTGAACAAGCAAATCGAAGGACGTCATTTGCAGTGTATGTTTATTACAAACCCGAGCGCGATTGGGGGACGCGTGCCTTGTATTGAATACGACTTTGTAAAGTGAGTTAGCCCATCAAATCAGTGTGCGTCTCGAGGTAGTACTGCCTCCTATTGAACAAGCAAATGGAAGGAAGTCATTTGCAGTGTATGTTTATTACAAACCCGAGCGCGATTGGAGGACGCGTGCCTTGTATTGAATACGACTTTGTAAAGTGAGTTAGCCCATCAAATCAGTGTGCGTCTCGAGGCAGTACTGCCTCCTATTGAACAAGCAACTGGAAGGACGTCATTTGCAGTGTATGTTTATTACAAACCCGAGTGCGATGCACGAAGACACGTGCCTTTATTGAACACGGGTTTGAAAAGTGACTTATCTCATCAAACGCTCAAGGGTTTTGAGGCAATAGTGCCTGCCTCCTATTGAACACGTAAATAGAAATACGCCACCAGTCATAAGACCAGAGGTCAAAGATTTAGTAAACCGTCTAAGTATCCCTAAACCAAATTAATTGCTAATAAAGCTTTTGTGAGGTTTTAGACCAATTGTCCACTATAATAACAATCTAATTAACAGTTCGTGTTTTCACAACAGTTGCGATGCAACAACAAAACGAAAGTAAATAAAAATTCCACTCCATTCTAGTCAACAAGGTCTCCTCTAGAACCTGCAACTAACATTCCGAGGCACGAACTAAACAAATCCATTTACTTTGTTTTTAATTTTATTATTCACGGCTGCGTTCCCACTTATCTATCCAAGTTATACTGCTTTTAATTTTTAGGGTTCCGTACTGCCAAATGGGAGCCTATTTCTGAGTCTCTGCTCTCTGTCTGTCCGTTCGTCCGCTCGTTTGTACAGGTTCAGCCAGTTGAAATTTTCACAGAATACATATTACTATGGCCTCTATCAAGCCAAGTTATAAAAAAATAAACCATAGATAAAAATAGACCATGGGTTCCCATACAAAAAACCTCGAAAAAGTTGCATTGTCCTCCCCTTATCGCCGAAACAAGAGGACAGAAAATATGATGATAAATTAAATTATGGTAATATGTGAAGACGTTAAGATTTCAGAAAAAATATAGCGGTTAAGATACATATAGGGTACCGTATTCAGCGGGAGCTGCGAATTGTTGCCCAAGCACTACCATTTTAGCGGCTTGTTTGTGTCCCCTTAAATGTTGCTATGACATCGATATTGTTGTAAATTACCATGTTTTAGGGTTCCGTAACCGTATTGTGTAGTGGTACGGATCCCTTAGTGCGCGAGTCCGACTCGCACTTGACCAAATTATTTTCGTAATTCGATCTCTTTTCAGAAATCAATATTCTTGTAGTTGTTTAACAGAAAAGGTTACAATTAAAAGTAAGCTTTTGGAAGGGTAAAGTTTCAGAAAAGGCGCCAAATTTCCCCGGTTTTTTCCGAGATTTACCCGTTTCATCTTACGCGCTCAGTTCTGTAGATTTTACGGTTTTACTGCGGACTGATGGACAGACGAACAAAGAATTGAAACCAAGGTTGCCAGGTGTTCGGTTTTTTACCAAACTGTTCCGTATTTCGGCCACGTGTTCGGTATGAAGAAAATATCGAAGTATGGGTGGTTTGGTACTTGCGATAGTCCATTCATATCATCATATCACACATTTATTTACTGTTTTGCAGAATCAAATCCATACAGATTTAGCGCGGATTTAATATAAGTTTTAATGTTTACTAAGTGTCTCATTATGTTCACCCTCAGCAATTTCCTTCTTCAGGTAATTTTCGTAATTTTTCTCAGTTTGATCTGACCAAATCAAAAAAAAATTTTTTCGAAAAAATTGTACCAAAAATATCATAGAGCGGGCCCTTTGATAGAAAATGTTCGGTTTTTTATCTGGAGCACCTGGCAACCCTGATTGAAACTCTAAGACGTTCGTTACAAACATTTTTTTTACAAAATCCTTAGGTACACGCCCTGATAGGTATCATGAAGTGTGTACCTATAAGTACAACATAGATTATTAAAACTGCGCAAAACATGATACTGACCACTCGGTGTGAATCCACGTTTATTTTGCAATAAGCGCAACACTCCTCCGTACACTGAACACCGAACCTTATGACCTTCGGGTTAGGGTTTAATTTTGCTTATATTTTATCAAGTTTTTAAGATGTTACGTTCCAAACGGAGTTTTCAATTACAGGTGGTGTCAAAGTTCGCAGGTAAAAACACTAGTTCGTTGTTTCCGATGCCTCATTTCGCATCGCGCGGGGCCTTAAATAGCGGTATTGTATGGCGCATGTTTATTTCATCTATTTTGCTATTATGTGTGACGTTGAACGTGGAAGGAATTATCGTAATAACAGAACCTGTGTGAAAACAAATGCGAATTTAATTTGAAATACATTTATCTGTACGATCACAAAATAGATCAGTAATCCTCAGATCAACAGACGAGTTGAGACGAGTCGAAGATGAGTTGAGGAATACTTGGTCAATAGTGCTTGCACAAGGGCAGTTCCAGGATTTGATTTTAGGGGCGGGCCTTTTTGACAAAGTTTAAAAAAATAAGATCTTAGGCCCCTTAAAAGCGGTTTAGCAGCCGGATTGTGAAAAACCCGCCTTTTTCTAATTAATTGAAACAGAACACAAATTCAAAATTCACTTAATAGTTATTCAAGAAAACCTTATTTCCTATGTATTATGTATGTTGCCATCGCAAAGTTTCCATTGGTTTCTGTAAATTAGAATTTCAATTTAAGGTCGTGCCAAATGTGTGGAATCCCTGGGCGTTTTGGGAGGAGCCACGGCCTGTTTCTGCCAATGTGCTTGCATTTAGCCTACCTATTAACATTTTGTCTATGCTATTAATTCTTCGTGTCTGTCTCACTTCTCTGTGGATCTTAGGATCAATGTGTTTGCCCTGGGCCTGGTAACTTATCTCTTTTGGTGACGGTACAGCATTACTATCTTCTACATTATTAAAACCTTCGGAGCTGCAAAGATCTTCGCGATCTCATAGTGAAACTTTGAATGGTGTTAGAAACTCGTCCAAAGTTGTCAAATTGGCAACTTGCAGCAAGGTGGTCAGGTCGGAGCTGGGACAAGCTGGCGTGACACAGGCATTGCTGTCTTATTAGAAGAACTAATGTACACTACTTATTAGGAGAACTACTGTACACTACTTATTAGGAGAACTACTGTACACTACTTATTAGGAGAACTAATGTACACTACTTATTAGGAGAACTACAGTACACTACTTATTAGGAGAACTACTGTACACTACTTATTAGGAGAACTACTGTACACTACTTATTAGGAGAACTACTGTACACTACTTATTAGGAGAACTAATGTACACTACTTATTAGGAGAACTACAGTACACTACTTATTAGGAGAACTACTGTACACTAATTATTAGGAGAACTACTGTAAACTACTTATTAGGAGAACTACTGTACACTACTTATTAGGAGAACTACTGTACACTACTTATTAGGAGAACTACTGTACACTACTTATTAGGAGAACTACTGTACACTACTTATAAGGAGAACTACTGTACACTACTTATAAGGAGAACTACTGTACACTACTTATTAGGAGAACTACTGTACACTACTTATTATGAGAACTACTGTACACTACTTATTAGGAGAACTACTGGACACTACTTATTATGAGAACTACTGTACACTACTTATAAGGAGAACTACTGTACACTACTTATTAGGAGAACTACTTTACACTACTTATAAGGGGAACTACTGTACACTACTTATAAGGAGAACTACTGTACACTACTTATAAGGAGAACTACTGTACACTACTTATTAGGAGAACTACTGTACACTACTTATTAGGAGAACTAATGTACACTACTTATTAGGAGAACTAATGTACACTACTTATTAGGAGAACTACTGTACACTACTTATTAGGAGAACTACTGTACACTACTTATTAGGAGAACTACCGTACACTACTTATTAGGAGAACTACTGTACACTACTTATTAGGAGAACTACTGTACACTACTTATTAGGAGAACTACTGTACACTCCTTTTTCTGCACGGAATAACATCGAATTAGTCTTTGAGACTGTACATGAGCCTAGAGCATTTACAACGCCAGTGCTCCGGAGGGGATTTTTCGAGGATTCGTTTGAAGAAATTCGGACTGCCCTTGTATTGAAAAAAATATATTTCATTTTATGATCTTTTATATAGGGATTCTACTTATAAACAATGTGTTAAAATTTATAAATTTGTCAAAAAAAATGTTTCCAACTTGATTTTTATTTCATAAAATAGGTAATAGAAATATAAAGGGATTCTACATAAAGCCAATATTTTTTTCCCTACAAAATATTTCAGTATTAGCTAAAAACACACCAATTTGTTGTTTCGCTGCGTGATCATTAGTATTACGCGTCCAAGAAAAAGAGGCCAATGAGCCAACGCATAATCGCCTATATCAAAAGCAAATAAGGTCTTAGCCATTGGACTTATTGTGTTGGACGGGTAATAAAACAAGTTGCTAGGGTAGGCCAAATCCTCTTAAGGCCCCAGACTCTCTTTGCAACATTTCGCTTTCATCTTGCCTGAGTCTTTAGAAGTGGCGCTCCCCCCGCTGCATTAAGATGTTAGAGACCGCACCTGAATGTTGCTCTACTTCGTTAAATGAGTGTACGATTACTTAAAATTTGACATGTGAAGATTTTTAATTATTCAAGTAACGGTAATTTACAAAGTTTGGTTTGTTTATCGGAACAAACAAAATGAATTTGCAAAAGCAAAATAAACAAAAGTAAATCTACCTGGAATAGATGGCTTATTGGTAGCAGTAAGAGTGATTAGTATTTAGACACAATACATTTAGGTCATGCAATTATTTGCAGATTTTTACCGAAGGGGTGTCACGAGGTGTTCCGAGTGTGAACTGTGAGATGCAAGTCATAAGTCCACCCATACGTGTACCTATAAGTACACCCGCGTTTTTCTGACGATTATTACGTCTCAACGTGATCAGCCCTATCGCTCTAAGGAAACCTGCATGCCCTAAAAAGCGTGTAGTTGTGCCCGAAAATTTCTTTATTCATCAAGATTTTCATTTAACTAATGCCGTACATAAAAAATACCTTTATAAAATTTGGAAATGTAGAAAATTAATAATCAAATCGTAACAATGAAAACCTTTAAAATTATGTATTCCTAATACTCACACACATATTACAATCAGTTCTTAAAGTAATATAATAGCAAAAATAGAAACTCTTACGGTAATTAAGTGTCTGTCGGTTTGTGTGTCCATGATTATGACTAAGGTGCAATAAAAAAGGTAAAAAATGTAGTTTTAGAAATGTGATGTTTTAATGATAAGAACCGCAGCTGCGTACGTTCTTTTGTTTTGATGCATTATTGTCTAGCACGTTGTTATCTCGACTGTCGGTTTTAGTGACTTCGATAGCTTTTTAAGATATTTTAAATAAAAGTAAGTAAAGTAATAAAAAGGATGTAGCTTCGGCTTTAGTTATTCCAAAAAGTGGCAACAGCGGTGCTGGTATAAAATTTGTGTCACGCCATCCCCGTGGGTTTTTTAGACCTTCTAAAATACGGCTTTACGGGTTTTCGAATTAACACACATTAACATAACTTAATCTAAGCGAATTAGGGCATGCAATTATTTGCAGATTTTTACTATCCGGATAATGGATAATGTATTATCCGGATAACCGGATACTTATGGTAAAAATTAAGGGTAGCAATAAAAGCTCCGAAAACTAAATTAAAACCACCCAAAAAAACGGCCTACCGCAAACATCTTGAAAAAAAACCGGCCAAGTGCGAGTCAGACTCCAGTCAGAACCTAGGGTTCCGTATTGTGGATGATAAATTTAGTTTTATCATTTTTTTTTTCTGTAATTCTTACGTAAACGCGTATTACCATGATTTTTTTCATATTTTTCGGTCCACCAGTTTTGGAGATAAGAGGGGGGACAAATGAATATTTTTTTATAGATTTTCAAGGATTTATCGAAATAGATGCAATTAAATATAGCCAAACTATATATTATTACAATAAGCTTTTTAATACCTACAATGTGATACCCATATTGTTTTTTTTAAATATTTTTTTTCATTTATTTTCCTTTTTTTTTTTGTTGTTTTTAAATCACTATAGTTTTCCCGGTTATTGGTCAGTTATGATCTAAAATGGATTTTTTTTTTCATATTTTTCGGTCTACCAGTTTCGGACATACACATTATTGTGGTTTTTTTTAAGTTTTCACAAAACCAGTGCCAGTAAATATAGTAAAAGTATATATTTTTACAATCACCTTTTTAGTGTCTACAGTTTGATACCCATATTGTATTTTTAGGATATTTTTCATTTTTCTCACTTTTGTTTTGAAAATATTTTAAACAATTTCAAATTTTTCATATTTTTTTTTACAATGTAATATGTAGGCAAATTAATGCTATTTTTGTGCCAAATTTCATGTCTTTATCTTTACGGTGCTAAAGTTATGATGCTGTGAAATACGGACGGACGGACGGACGGACTTTATTTTATCGAAACAGGGATTTCTTAAAATATTCAAAAAATATTTTATCCATAGTTTACTTATTAAACGATAAGTGCAATATTCAAGTAGAGCAACTTTAATGATACAGTTCGCCTCTCCATAAGAATCTACGCGAGGGAAAGGGAGCAACCGTGCGAGCGGGAGGTAAAATGACGTCGAGCTACACAACACACGTCTGAACGCTGCGATGTCCCAGCGAAACTGAGGGAAATATCGACGCGTTTTGTGTTTTAAACTCTCGATAAGTTTCGATTTGATAAATGTTCTTAAAATAATTTTTTAAATACAGTTTTTTGTTATTTCACTTATTAATAGTTCTATTTTACGTGTTTTAAATTTGACTACGCTAAACGATAGTTTTCTAGTAGAAAAAAAAATGTTTATCAGTGGTTGAATTCATAAAATTACAACTACTTAAAGCACTCGAAATAAGAAAACTAAAGTATTATCCAAAAAATTAACCAGGTAAGATTATTGTTGAAGATATGGGAATAAATGTTACCTGAATAAATTTCTTGTTTTTGTCATAATTTTTACGTGACGTGTGCATGAATGAGACTCTCAACGCGTAGAACATAAATAAAGGTATGTTTGAAGCCTAAAAAACCTATTAAAAGTAGCATTAAAGTAAATGAAAAAATGTGTTTTGAAATCTTCAAATTCCACACTATAAATTAACGTAAAATGTATTTTATTTATTGCTTTCTTACTAACTAAAATAAAATCTTTCTTTTCTGATAATTCTGCAAGAATACTGATTTTTAGGGGACTGGAGCTATATACTGTAAAACGAATACAAGTTTTGTGGTTATTCATCATGTCACACATTGTCACTATTATTTATTATTCTGTGCTTATTTTCCTTATTAGAAAGAGAATCGAAAAAGATGAAAGAAAAACAAATATAAAAATATCAGTTTATCTCGACGACTGAACACTTTTTCAAAATCTGTGAATGCAGAAGTAAAATATTTCAAGTTCAAGTTAGTCTATTAGTGCATTTTCTTGTTTCAGCTATAATTATAACGTTTCTGGAGCTACCTTATATGCCCCACCTTAACTTTCCACCCTGTATATGTCTGGGTTACATAATTGTAGATTTCAATCTACCTGATAAACCTGTTTATCAAAGGCAACATTCTGTATTAAATTGAAAAAGTACCTTTTAGACCTACAAAAATGATATTAGCGTTGTAATGAAAATTTTTGTTATTTTATATATTTTTATTTTGGTATATATGTATATAATTTATGTTTTATATAAATATAATTATTTATTTATATATATCTCCTGCACATTCTTCTTGTCTTTATGAGTATTTAAATATAAGCCACCTAGCATAGGTATAGGTTAAGTTTTAATATTAATTTTAAGTCAGGGTTCAGCAGAATACCAGCGCTGTAGCCCCTACTACAGCATTAAGCTGAGCTGAAATCCTTTTTTATTTACCACTGTTTTCCTAATGTTATATTTACTCGTTCTGTTTGTTAATTTGTATTGTTTGTTATTTTGTATGTTTTTATGTTCTTTCTCGTGTCTGTGGTATTTTAAAATAAATTACTTTTCTTTCTTTCTTTATTTAACACCCTAAAAAGAAAATTACCTACTGGGCGTTATATTTTCCGGTATGAATGAACATGCTCTTTTTGTGGCATAGGGACAACAAGGTGTCGATACGGCGCAACACACACAACTTACAGTACCCGGCAGAAAATAATGCACATCGGCTATCTTCGGCTTTGTAGAGCGTCGTCTCTGTCAACGGACTGTTAGTGCTTCGTGCTACAGAGATGACACTACGATACGATGTGCATTATTTACTGCCACGACCTGTAACTTATTTGACAGGACTAACCTTATTTTGAATGTCCTGTCTTTGTCTTTACGATACAGAATGAAAAAGACAGAACACTTAAATTAAGTTTAGTACTGTCAAATAAGTTAAAACGTGTTACACTGAATCGACACAATTATATATTATGCGAACAACATTTTTATGTTTGTTTCACTTTAAGGCGATATGCAAAAAAATACGGGTGTTTCTTTTCTGTGTATTTCATGAAATACACGGAAAATTTTAATAAATTTCTGGTATATGCATTTTGACTATATAATCTAGGGTTTTGAAATTGGAAAACACGTTTGGATAAATTTTCCTCGATAGAAATAATCTTTGAAATGAGGTCTTCAAACACACTTTTTCTCCTCGTTTGACGAATAGGAACCATATACAGAACTCAAACATATTTTATTAGGTGTGTTTCAACAATATTTAGAGATTTGGTATTTGAAATTTTGCTAGCTATTTTAGTTTTTTTAATAAAAATATAAAACCAACTTTTTTTCCCTTGTGTCCTGAATCCGCCCCTCTCGCACTGCGCGATTTATCGCTTGGAGTGACAGTGACAAAAATAAAATTCGCATAGCCTCTTAAGTGGCCCCTTCCCGCTCAGCTAGCATATGGATCTCAATGAAACCTTGCACACATCTTAAGATATGTTCAACAGGTGCGAGATGGTGAGAATTTCAAACGACACCGAATTTGTGAAACGATTTCAGGTAAAAACTGTTTCCCCATGAAACGGTAACTGTTTACTTATAGAAAAGTGTATAAACTTAGTCTTCTCTACATGAACGACGACGTATTTATTACTGCCTTTTTTATTTACAGTATAGATGAAAATTATAAAAATTGCTAAACTTTGCGTAAAATCAAGTAAAAAGAAACATTTCATCAAATTTTGCTTTTTGGGCTGTATAGAGACGTAGTTAGATGTCGCTAGACAATACTTATAAAAAAAAATATAAAGAAAAAACCTGTTGACTTCACAATCAGTCCTTACCTTTTGTGTGAATCTTAAGATAAATCCAGGTGTGAAGGGCCCCATTTATGATGAAAATTTAACAGCATTCCCTCGCTGTATTTATTTGAGTATGAATAGGAAGACTGAGTTACATAAACTTGGCAAAATTTCCAAACTCGACTTACTTTGTTTCCGCAAATAAACTTGATATAATTTTAAGGTTATAATGCGGGCTTGGGCATAACATAATCAACCATCAGACGTCCGTTGAAATCGATAATATTTTGTCTTAATGCCCAGTATTTCTTTTTTTAAGAGGCAGGTAGCCGCGATGACCTTGAGTCTACCTGGGTCGTTACAAATATCAACAGAGACTACTTATACACCGTGTAATGATGACCTGCTCAGAAAATGAAACCACGTATAGGGGATGTTATGAGGGTTCTTTGTACTAAATTTCATTTCGACATTCCTATTAATACATCTACAATTTAATAATTAATTTAGTTTCGCTCACAAGTGCAACGTACTAACCACGTTTTTTTAACAGGCTTAAAAAATGCGATGTTGCCGCTTCGTGCAGGTTACTGACATGTAGTAATACTGGAAGGGAAGGTGCACACTTGGAACACGATTTATTTTGTTCGAGAAAACAAATTTCTGTAAACAGAAATATTTTCTCAAAATTGTTTTTTTTATGGCTTTGTAGAGGTATTCCCTACATGTGGTTTCATTTTCTGAGCAGGTTATCATTACACCCAGTATATTGAAATAACATTCATATCAGAGCGCACTGCATTATTACGACATCGTCGCTGGGTCTCCGGATAGCGCAAAATAGGAGAAAATAATACTTTTCACACGGACGCGATGAACGGAACAAAATGCCATAAATCATTTTTCTAAGCGATATTTTCTTTGTATTTTAGTGCAAGAACCATACAACAACCATTAGTGGTTTAAAAAAAATTGTTTAGTAAATATATACAAGGTGACTTTTTGATCATCGTCATACTGGAGATCGGCAATATCAAAATTTTACAAAATATTGAAATTATATAGTTAAAACGGCACATTATAGCATTCCATCGAATCATCTTGTTCTATTCCGAAATGTCCGAACAATCACCTAAAAAATGATGGGAGACATCTATTTATCAGGTAAATACGTTCAGGTAAATAAAGTTTGATGTATTTATATAGTTTTAGTTAATTAAAAGTTAATAATATAAAGGTAAAAATGAAAATTTTACTCAAGATATATTTCGGGCCCCACTGGGCCCGGCATCAGTTGAGAAAGCAATTTCTTTCAAAAACATTGCATTTTAAAGATTTTCTTACGTACGAAAATATTTGTTGGGTTTACACTAGGGGCGTAGCCTTACTTCATTATTACACACACATAAGCATTTGTCACACACATTGACACTCGATTTTGGTAACATCGTATTTCTTAGCTTTATAAATTACTATATTTATAGTATAAAGACCACAGGTATCAGGAGGTTTTGAAAAAACCGGCCAAGTGCAAGTCGAGCTCGCACACGAAGGGATCCTTACCATTATCTATAAAAACGGCAAAAAAAACATGTCTGTTGTATGGGAGCCCCCTTAAATATTTATTTTATTCTGTTTTTTAGTATTTGTTGTTATAGCGGCAACAGAAATACATCATCTGTGAAAATTTCAACTGTCTAACTATCACGGTTCATGAGATACAGCCTGGTGACAGACGGACAGACAGACAGACAGCGGACAGCGGAGTCTTAGTAATAGGGTCCCGTTGGTTACCCTTTGGGTACGGAACCTTAAAAAGGCGCGAAGATGTGATGGCGTCTTTTTTTGTTTTATTGAAAAAATATTGCATTTTGGGTGTTTTGATCAAAAACAGTGATAGAATATTGTGAATTAAAATTTCCGTAACCAGTGTAGTGTGTTGTTCAATGGAACAAAGTGCAGGCTGTGACTTTTCGTGTATTTTTTCTAACCCTACATTATGTGTGCTATGGGTCTATCACTTTAGCACGAACTGACTGACATGACACAGCGACTACCACAGGACTGACCCTTCAGATGATCCTCAAGAAAGGATATAACATAAAGACACACAATAAATGAAGACATGGCTGAAAGGTCTTTGCAGCAAGGCCATAAAAAATACAAAAAAAAGATATCAGGAGATTTGCCTTATTACTCGTTATACGTTACCAGCTCCTACTTATTTCACCGACATAAATTCAAAAACTATAAGTACGGCACACGTACAAGTATTTTCTCAGGGCGCACTAATAGTATACATGCAAAAAGAGGGCGGCTCGTCAACCTGTAGCCACGTACAACACAACACATCACATCTCTACTGACATGACATTGACATTGGGTCTCACATCAGGTCTATTTTTGTCCTCATGCGTTCGCACGCGTTACGCCCCCTTACAATATCTCCTGCTATCTGTGGTGCCTACCTATGTATCGATTGGATAATATTGTCCGGAAATATTTTTTATTTACTCCCATACTGTTATAAAGAAAGTACAACCTCAAAAGTGGTTTTATAAGTACCTACATTGTTGGACCAATGTTATAATATTATAATATTAAAGACAGACTGTTATTGCTTGTGATTGGTTCTCTAGTGGTGTTATAATAAATTTGGGCAATCACAGCGCAGAATTTCGGTGTTATAATATATTTTAATATATTAATTATATAATATAATTATATAATATATAAATATAATATATTTTAATAATATAATATACAGTCTGTCTTTATTTCTAATTCCATCATGACGGAGTATCACGACAGTATCATGACGAGTGTTCTTATTCAAATTTTTCGTGAAAATAATTTTTGATAGTCGTAGATAAAGTATTGTGTGCAACTGAACATAATCAGACATTGGGACACTCGTGCAAATCTATTACGAAATTCACTTCGTTCGTTTCTTACACTACTCATGTCCCAACATTATTCTTTCTCAGTAAATAAAATATCCTCAACTTCATTTCACAAGGCAGGAATAACATTATTGCGATAAAGTGCTCTATTGACATTTTCCGCTACAACCTTTCAGGTCAAATACATTAGATTGTGGTCAATAAAGCAACTGCCTTGATTTGATAGATGATCATTACATGTCTGGAGATGATGAATAGAGACAATAGAGCCAACAATGGATATATAGAGAGGTAGAGAATATCCAAACATCATTCAAAAGACTGGCCTCCAGGCAACAAGGACATTCTACTTCTCTTTCTACCTTACCAGTTAAAGAGAGAGCCTTCTATTCTTGCTAATCTGCTATTAGGTTTTAGTTTTTAATGAAACAAGGCATTTTTCCAGTATTCGAATTACTATAGACAAAGAGGCGATTAAAATCTAATTATTTATCATGGCATAGTAATAAACTTTTATACGTTTGTGTAGGTACTTCAAAAATGTTATCTGATAACATGACGCCCGAACTTCGCAGACGTCTGCACATTTATCATTAAATTATCGCAAAAAGAAGAGTTGTTTCAGGAAATTGGTCGTTCACCACCTAATGGAGCATCAAAATCAATTCTGATCCAGATAACAGTTGTATTAATGGCAAAGCTTTCTGCCTTGGCGCCGGTTTGCTTTCAACCCTCCCGTTGTGGGCCGTAATGCCTCATATACTCCCTTGAGACCTCTAAAAATAGGTTCTTAAGGGGGAATGACTCGTATCCTTTACGAAACGCACAACTTAAGATGGTTCTTCTTATTTTTTAATTAGATATATTAAATAATTGTGATTTATGGCATTTCGCGAACATAGTATAATGTCAATTGTGCTTTTCCGGCAAAATTTTGCTATTTTATTTATTACGTTGTAAATTTATGGGCACACAAACTTAAAACACGCATTTAAGTTTGTGTGCCCATTCGTGTACAATGTAATGCAAAAAATAACGAAATGTTGCCGGAAAACCGTAAGTGACATTAAACAATGTTCACGAAATACCATAAATCACATTTATATAAAAACTTAGAAAAACCATCTTAAGTTGTGCGTTTCGTAGAGGATACAAATCGTTTACGGACATACATCCATACAAACGCTGTCAACACATTGTGTGGTGTCTATGGAATGTTATTATTATATTTTAGGCTGAGTCTATTAATCTATGTTTAAGTTGAACTAAAAATCGTGAAATTTGAGTAATATCTTAAAAACAAACCCCTAAAATGCGTAAATTTAACGGGTTTTTACCAAAAGTAAAGCAGAATGTGCTTTTATTGTTTTAGATAAAATCAAAAAACTAATACGAGTCAATAATCGAAAATGTAATCTATATTAATAATAACCAAAAATAATGTTTGAAAACATCCACAGTCTTGTCAAAAGGTGGTCAATCCTGAAACAAGTTTTCAATTCTGCGCTCGCGCCTAAATCCGCACGATTGTATTGTCCTCGCAAGTTTCATGGAGCGTGCACATTATAGCGAAATAAAATAGCATTACATTTCGGTCACACCCACAACTGAGTCGCTATACTCATGAAGACCGTCCTTAAGGGCCCTTTTACGC
Source organism: Ypsolopha sequella (assembly GCA_934047225.1). Taxonomy (NCBI): domain Eukaryota; kingdom Metazoa; phylum Arthropoda; class Insecta; order Lepidoptera; family Ypsolophidae; genus Ypsolopha; species Ypsolopha sequella. The sequence continues at coordinate 6,104,644 of OW203985.1, forward strand.
CTGGATTTTTCTTCAGATTCATACAAAAGGTACTTGCAAATACCAATACAATCGCACCGAAAATTGAAAACGTGGTTTAAGAGCATAGAAATGGTCAGGAGAAACAAAATTTTGCCTATACTGTGAAAAAGTCTTCAAACATATTATTGGTAACAATTAATCTAGGTTACCTATACATTTTTATAAAATATTACAAAAACATTCATAGACAACGTAACAATTTTGTGTTTCCGTAACAGGTTTGCACTTGATGACTGTCCTTAAGAGGTGCTTAATGCCTTTATACACACCTTAGAGACCTATAAAAATAGATTCTTGAGGTTTAAAAAAGGCAATATTATCTGTTTTAAGATGTTTTATATAACTAATTGTTTTGAAAATTTAACCCAATTCGGAAGTTTTTAAACTTCAATGTGCTATTTTTGGCTGCTTTCTGATTCCAATAACCTATTTTTTAGTTGGCAAAATTCCTGATTTATGAGTTTATCAGATTATGAGTCACATAACTCATACAAAATACGTTTTATTTTTCAATTTATGTTCTGGATAGCGCTTATCTGTGAGTGCTGAACAAGCCTATGGAAAAAAACTTCATTTTAAACCATATATATGAATTGTGAAAATTTAATATCTTCCCTTGTTTTTCCGTAAGCGGAAATAGGATAACGACTCACAGACAGACATATACCGCTTCACTATATAGGCTTTCAGTTTTGCTGTAACCCTAAAAGGCAACTCGAATTTTTTAGCTACATTTATTTTTATTTTTTCGCTGCGACGTGTAATTCTGCAATCGGCAACAATTTCCGCCAACCCTCGAGGAGCGCGATTCGAGCCCAGCATCCGGGAAATTATTACCATTACTTCACTCGTGCCCTGAGCGGTTGAGGTGGAGGAGGCACTGAGACCTCAGCCAAACCCTCGGCACTCAATACAAGTGAACCCATTTAATTATCTACTACTACTACATGAGCATCAGCCTGTCGACACACGTTTGTGTGTGTGCGTGCACGCACCGAAGGGCCGGCAGACAGACAATTAAGTCCTGCGTACCCCAGTCGTAAGTAATTTGCGGGTGACAATAGACTGGCAGGGAAAGGTCAGTGGCGCTTCTTTACGTAGTAATAGTTAAGGTGATATATCGTGCGTGCAAAGGTCCCCGTTACTTTAGGCAAAAAGACTCGCAGTGCGAGAGGGACGGAATCGGAGAAAATGTACAAAGTGTCGGTTTTAAATTAATACAAAATTAACTAAAATAGCTACTTATAAAAATTTCCATTTCCAGTAATTTAGGTATTATAAAAACCAATCTAAATACATATTTTTGAAGTCTGTATGCTATCCCAATTTGTCAGAATATCAAAAAAAGTGTAAATTTAGACCTCATTTCAATTATTATTTCTATCGAGTGAAATTCTTCCAATAGCGTTTCTGATACACCAAAATCTAGAAAAAGGTCCCAAAATTGTTATACTAATTTATTTAACTTGGGACTACTTTCTAACATCAGATAAATAACTACAAAAAGTGTCGATATTGACGATATACCCCCTTAAGAGGTGTCATCACCGCAAACGTCCATACAAACGCTATCAAAATATTGTTAGTTGTCTATGGAATGTTCTTATAATATTTTGGGCTGAGTTCACTGTTATTGTCTAGATCTATGTTTAAGTGGGACTAAAAATCCTGAAATTTGAGTAATATCTTAACAACAAACCAAAAAAACAGATAGATGCACAAAAAAAAATTGTTTTGGCCTCAGTACCCCCATTTCATAACAATATTCATTCTACAGACACGACGTTTTTACTTCTTTATTGCTAGTACGGATTGACAAACATTATACTTTCGGATGGCATAAAATTCAACAAAGCATATTTCTATTATTAATAAACCAAGGTAGGTAGTGATCAATAACTTGTTGATGTGTTATTAAGGGCCTTACTATTGCCAAATGGGTACTTTCTAAAGCCTACTCCTCGTTTATGGCCAAACCAAAAATAATAAAAAAATGTATTATGAATAATCAACTCTTAGACAACATATGCAACATTTTTCTTTTTCATACCACCAAAACTTCGGGATGAATTTTTTTTTTTTACTGAATAGTGTTTTTTTACCTCAAATTCCCTACTGCTCCTGAGTAGCTTGGCCGATTGAATTCATCTATGCTTTGATAAATAGATAAACTTTATAGCTATAAACATAACATAAGATTATTCAATCGAGTAATCACGTCCAAGTGAAAAGTATAATTTTCTCCTATTTCGCCCTATCAAGGACGCAGCGAGCGTCGTAATAGCCACTATGCTTTGCGCGCTGATATGAACGTTATTTTTAATGTCGTTTCCGTTGATATTTGTAGTGACAAATATCGAGCTGCTAATTTGGCGATGGTAATCGCCTTAAGTAGTTGTAAAGAGGTGATATGCTTCAAGACTTATGCCTTTTTAACCTACCTATTTCGTAATTCGCTTAGATTAAAATTCGAAAACCATTTCGAGATTTAGGTTTAATAAGCCGTATTTTAGAACTTAATTTTGGTCTAAAAAACCTCATGATGATGAATATTTTTACTAAAAAGCTGCAATTTCACTTGAGAAATGGCTGTTTAGAAATGTGTCCTTTGCTATCAAGATAAATTTATAATAATTTGTTTCCGACTGATTCGACAGAGAGATGACAGATGAGTAGACAGACAGAGACAGACCACTTTTTTATAAGCCATCACAAACCACAATCAGTATAATGTCTAAAATTCTCAAGTGACGTCATATCGGACAATTCTTTAAAAAATAATGGTTGATTTACATACCAAAATACTGAAAACTATGTCCAAAAAAGGCGAATATTCCCTGTTTTTTTTTTCGAAATTAGCCTATGGGTATTACTAGCTCCGCAGATGAATTGTTTAAGGGTTCCGTACCCAAAGGGTAACCAACGGGACCCTATTACTAAGACTACGCTGTCCGTTTGTCTGTCCGTCTGTCGGTCTGTCACCAGGCTGTATCTCGTGAACCGTGATACTTAGACAGTTGAAATTTTCACAGATGATGTATTTCTGTTGTCGCTATAACAACAAATACTAAAAAACAGAATAAAATAAATATTTAAGGGGGCTCCCATACAACAGACATTTTTTTTTGCCGTTTTTATAGATAACGGTACGGAACCCTTCGTGCGCGAGTCCGACTCGCACTTGACCGTTTTTTTTTTAATAAAGCATTATATTTTATATGCCTTACTGCACATAAATGTAATCTAAATTGAACTTGATGTCTCTACAACTTTTTTGCACCGGGCTGCACCAAAGTGCATACTTACAAATTTTGTTGGAAGCAACGACCAACGTGTGCCAGTATAAAGTACTTATATCAAAGGCTGCTAGCCAATTATTTTTGCTAGCATGTGCGTAAAATGCAAGGGAGCAACGTGAAGAGTTTGTTCAATAACGATATGCCGCGTGTGAACATCGTTATAGGTAACAAAATGTTATGTGCTCGTATTCATAATTATCCGTGAAGCGAAAGCAACATACGATTGACCAGTTCGAGAGATAAACATCATACTAAAAATAAAAAATTATTACCCGTATCAACAGACCTTGGGAATAAAAATTCGTGCTGGGGGCTCGGTTGGTGATCATTGAACCTTGTTCCTGTTCCCTGGCCGGGTCTCCGGTGTGGGTTCGGGCGGTTGATTGGATTTCACCTTGTATAATATATATAATCAAAATTAAGTTATAATCAAAATTTATTTTTTCTACTACCTGTATGAAAAAGTTCCATTTAATACGCGAAATTACTTTTGAAAATCGAAATTTCCGGGCCCCGTTGCGGAATGACTATCAGCGGGTCTACCGCGTAATTCTCATTTTCATCAACATCAACTTGAGATAGAAATTTGACGTGCGTGCGACGACGCCCGCCTAACATGCCATCTCTTTTGCACGCGTTGAATTTCGCATGCATTTGCTTGAAGTTGATACAAATGAGAATTACGCGGTAGAGCCCCAGGTCCTTTAAAAAGGCCGTTTTGCATGAATCATATTATGATTCTGTTCAAATGCCGTCTCTTTTGCACGCGTGAAAAACCTCTGACTCTATCCTACTTTCAAATCATTTTATAATTTTAGATCCCCAGGTCAGTTTGAAATATCGTATTGAAATTTCATTTATTGCAAAATTAGGTTCTTTTTGACGTTTGTCTTCATTTCATGCTAAATTAGGTTCTTTTTGACGTCCTTAGTTTGTCTTTACAATCGAAATTCCCTGCGTTCCGATTCACGACATAATCGATTATATAGCGTCTGACACTCTTTTTTCGCAAAATTATATTGGCCACAAATAAAAGCCGCCGGCCGAAGCCTGAAAAAAAAGGTAAAAACCACGCCGCGCTTTGCAAAGTCATAAATTACATTAAATTTGAAAGGAAAAATTAAATATTTAAATACATCAGGTAGTAGAAAAAGTATCGTTAGCAACGAGTAAAAATGGGTTTTCTTACCCTCGGAATGTAACCTTTCGACGTTCGCCGAAAATCCGCCATTTAAAATAAATAAAAAATGCCTATGATGTAGAGTTTGAAAGAATTTATCAACAATGCTGTAGTCGGCAGAAGCCTTCAATGATTTGAATACATATGTATCAAATGACTATCTGTACAAACCAACGAGTATATACGGTCGAACTTTTTGTGAGGTACCCCAACATTCCCATATGTCTTTACTTAATAAATCATTAATATGAAATATTATTATTTGACTTATTCATGTATTTGTATCTGAGTCAACCAGATAATCCTAGCTGAATAAAAAGTATGCGATCATTGTTATTAATTAAATAATCAACGACATAGATCGAAGGGTGGATACCTCACTTGGTTAACATACGTACCTGATGATGGTCTCCAAGCCGACACGGCTACGGCGACTGCTATTGGTGAGGGTGTGATGGGCTTCGCTGGTGTGCCCGAATGTGGCTGACGTAACCAATCTTGCCTTTAAATGTTCGTCCGCATATACCACATTTGAGTGTTCCATTCTCGTAGTTGTAGTCATAACAACTATACAACGTGTAACAGAAAGGTGTAACCATATTTGAAGAGCTTATTCAGTCAATGGTATAACAACTTTTACTATGAAGCCAACACTGAAATAAAAAAAAAAAAAATCTGCCCTTCCAAATATTTAAGCCGAGCGGCATTGCACTTTTCTATGAAACAGTTAATTTTTTTTTCGAGATACAGGGTTTGTTCCATAGTAAAAGTTGTTTTATGGTCATTGACTTAATAAGCTCTTCAAATATGGTTACACCTTTCTGTTACACGTTGTATATCAGGGTTAGAAAAAATCAATTCCCATAGCTTAATTTTTAAAAGATTACAATTTTTTTTTTTTTTTTCAGAAAATGTACGCCATTTCAGGACATAGTTGTCATTATTTTGGTATATAAATTAACCATTATTTTTTTATGATTTTTAAAAGAATTGTCCGATGACCTTGTCACTTGAGAATTTTAGACATTATACTGATTGTGATGTGTGATTGCTTATAAAAAAAGTGGTCTGTCTCTGTCTGTCTACTCATCTGTCATCTAGCTGTCAAATTAGTCTGAAGCAAATTATTATAAATTTATCTTGGTATTCTACCAATATTCTATTCGACTCTGTAGTCTAATATACAGGATGTATGCTTTATCCACAACTTGCGTCACAGGAATATTAGTATGCATGAAGCTTATTCCATAAATCAGAATTAAAATTATTAATTATTTAGTACAACTATTCCTAAAATTATCATGATAAACGGTAACAGCGGCGTGGAGCGCTAGTACTTATCTACTCGGGTGCCTCCCCCCGTCCCGCTGCCGCTCCGCCAGTGCTGAGTCAATTTCGTCATGTCTATCGTACAATAAATCAGTTTACTTGAAAAAGCTTTTTTTATATTTTTTTCATCATCAGTATCCCAATAATATCATAAATGCGAAAGTTTGAATGGATGGATGGATGGATGTTTGTTACTCCTTCACGCCGAAACTACTGTAACGATTAGGCTGAAACTTTGCAAAAATGTAGTTCTAGACCTGGAATAGGACATAGGCTACTTTTTACCCCATAAATCAGTTCCCATTGTAAGGCAATGGGGTGTAAATTCCCTATAGAAAAGTGATGTACTCCTACTCCTTCACGCCGTTGAATATTAGTGGGATGGAATGGGATAGTGGCATTAGTGGGATAGGATGGGATGGGATGGGATGGGATGGGATAGGATAGGATGGGATTCGATACGACTATACAAAAACTTAATCAACGCGGGCGAAGCCGCGGGCAAAACCTAGTCATGAATATAACCTACCCTGTGACGGAAGTTGCTGACCAAAACAACATCCTGTATAGTCAAATATAGTCTGCAGTGAATAGTCTCATTGAAGACAGCTGAAGGACAAAGAAAGGAAAACAAGGATACAGGCCACTGGTCGGCGAACTGAATCGGTCATTACCATTGAATGGTTCGCCGACAGGCCTGATGTTGTCCCTTCTTCACCAACACTTCGCCGACTACCGGCGACACAATGAGATAAGTGTCGTGAAGGTGTCACCCGTTTGTCTATTAGCATCTAGTTCGAATTTCAAGCTAGGGAAGTTTAACAAAGGAAAAAGTGCAGCTACTGTTCATAGAAAATACTGTAAAATATGTGTTTGTAGCACTTAGGTAAATAGGTTAATGTAAAAGTACATATATACGTATATGTAGATGTAATATGTTTAAAAATACACTGACACCTCTCACGAATTTTCCAAAATTTCAAACATTTCGCGCCGAACTTTTAGTCTGGTCTGAACACGAGGCGATTCGCATCGGCAGGAACATAATTTATGGAACGTTCTTCGGATGAGCAACTTCAGAGTGGACTAGAAGTTTGGCGCGACTTGTACGGCCATTGAAAATTTATCGTATTTTTTTCGGGGTTTCATTATACCAAATTTCAGCAAAACCGGCTTAGTCTTAAGAGTAGACATCGTGAAGCAACCAACCTAGTTGTGGGTGCGGCCAAATGTCATGCGGTTTCATTTCGCTATAAGGTGCACACTCCATGAAACTTGCAAAGACAATACAATCGTGCCGATTTCGTCGCGGGCGCCAAATTGAAAACTTGTTTCAGGAGTCACATGATTTTGGCAAGATTTTGCACGTTATCAAACATTTTTTTGGTTTATATCAGTCTAGATAACATTTTCCATGTTTTTAATCGTATTATTTTTTTTATTTATCTTAAAAATAAAAGCACATTCGGCTACACTTTTGGTAAAAAACCGATACATTTTGTTTAGATATTACTCAAATTTCTCGATTTTAAATTCCACTTAAACATAGATCTAGATAATGTAAATGAATAAGGTGTGTAGAGCGCCATATCACTCTTTCCCGTGAATTGTGTCCCTTTCTAGCTTTTCGATTTTATATAATAGATTACAGTTTTAATCCGGAAAGATGTGACCATATCATTCAGGCTAAAACAGCGCGGATGATGCTAAAACAAAAAGAATTACAGTCAATGTAATTTACCTCACTGTCGAGTTATTGATAAAAACAGGAACCTACCCAATTCACTTCTCCAGACAAGCCTAACGAACTCGAAGGACTGCACAAATAAAAGGCTGTCAAGTGTACGATTCAATAAAAATCGGAGGCTAACTTTTCGCCCGTATTGTAATGGCAAAAAGATCGAGAAATAAGTCTGCAATAGTTATTTGTTATGCAAGGCTGCAAAGTTGTTATTTGGGGCGAGTACTTGTAATGAAACCTGAGGAAGCGAAGGATTCTTGGATTGAACCACGAACGAAGCAGGTTTCAATACAAGTACTCGCGCCAAATAACAAATAACTAACCTTGCATAATAAAATAACTATGGCTATGCAAGGCTGCAAAGTTGTTATTTGGCGCGAATACTTCTATTGAAACCTGAGGACGCGAAGGATTCTAGGATCAAAAATAGAATCCTGAGCGTAGCGAAAATTTCATAGTAACGAGACGCAAAATAACTTTGCTACCGAGCGAAACACGCAATTTTTCACCTCACTAGAGCGAGGAAAATGCTAGGTACAAGACACTGACATGTAGTAATATAAGTATGATGGACATGTTGGGCCATAAAAAATACCGAGCGTACCAGAAACTTATATAAACACTTTTTATAATAGATTATGTTATTGTCTCATCTTTATCATAAGTTCCGAGAAAGTTCACGTCACTCACTGCAGCGATCAGCACCAAAATGGCGATTATCAAATTGCTTCATTATCAGGTCGTCAATAGCACAGTACTTGTATTATTAGAGGTCAAGGATGTAAAAAAATAAACAAAAGAAAAACAAACAAACCGTGCAATTGTGAAATGTGGCTGGCTCACTCACATGAAATAAAAATGTTATAAATTGGAAAGTTTCGAATTTTAAAAACCTTTTCCACGCTAGCGGATAAAAAGCACTTTTGCACGCAGATTTCGAATGATAAGTAGAACCTTTCCGAGCTTGTGAGGTGAAAAAAGATATTTTTTTTTGTAATTGATCGTCATATAAGGTTTTGTCAGAATCGTTCAGTTATACTCCACAGTAGACAACAGCAAGACACAGATCTGTACTTTCCAATATAAGTTTTAATCAATAAGGGTTTACTTCCTACGAACGCTCTTTTTATTGTAAAACACATTACATTTTACGGAAAATTAAAAAAAAACGCAGTATTTGCAATCCAGTAAAATTTGTTAAAAACATAAGTATTTATAGAAAACTCAAATAGAATTAAATTTTAAATCTACAATCCCACCATGGCTCAAAAGCACAAAACAATTCTTTGTTAGAAAAATGTTTTGTCGCTCTATATGTGTCGTCGGCACATCGTGGAATTGGGCATATCATGATCTGCCTTTCTGTTAAAACTAGGAAATTAATTTACATGTAAACCTTCCGTCCGCTCGTAGTCGCACTATTTTGACTTTTATTGAAAGATTTTCATATGTTACGATCTGTCTACGACATATGCATTACATATGCAATGCATTTGTAAAGTGAAGACCATATCAAGCTATAACACTTGCAGTACGACATTAGCCCTTAGGATATTAGATAGGTACAAAGTCCAATGTGTATAGCTTGATGTGATCTCCACTGTACATTGAGTACACACAACAACAACACGTCCTGTCCGAACGAGTTGAAAGACGCGACAACGGCATTTCCTCCTGCAAAGTCAAGTTTTGTGTTGTAGTTTTACTAGGTACCTACAAAAAATACAGTGATTTGTTCTTCGGAAAATATATAAACATTGAATAAATGGTGTTTATTTGTTTGTAAGATATTTTAGTTATTTCATTCATTATCATCACAGCCCACATCATCACACTACTAGATTTTACCACCCAGGGCGCAAAATCTTAAAATACGACACTGCTTATAAATGCTTTAGATGTTTGTGACGTCCTGATGGCATTGATCTCAATGAAACTCACATCTTTATATATGTTTCCTTCCCCCCCCCCCCCCCCACACCGCACTCCGACCCGTCTCTCATCAAGAGGTGAGATTTTCAAAAAGCGCCGAATTTGTGAAATGGTTTCAGGTAAAAACTTTTTTCCATAGAAAAGTGTATAAACTAAGTCTTCTTTACATGAACGATTTAGCTTTTTGGGCTGTATAGAGACATAGTTAGACGTCGCTAGATAATGCTTATGAAAATAAATATGAAGAAAATAAGCTGTTGACTTCACATTCAGTTTTTACCTTTTGTTTATTCATACAAAAAAAAAACCAGGCGTAAAAGGGCCTCTTAAGATGTCTTAACGATGCAGGTAAGGGTTTACATTTATTGATGGAACCCTAAAATCCTAAAGCGGACAATGAAATGACGTCAGTAACTAAGTAACGTCGAGCGCTGGGGCCTTAAATGGATGTTGCACTAATGCAATTATTATGGGAGTACCTCTATTACTGCAGGCGTTAAATTGGGTAGTTCGGTAAACGAGTAAGTATTACCTTCCCAAGTAGTAATCCGGCTCTACTAGTGTCAATTTTGTCGCTAATAATAAAAAAATAAACTAGTGATATTATCACAGAACTATTAATAAGGAACAGAAATGCCATGAAAGCCGTGACTACGACGTACCGATTTGATCAATACGTCAACACATAACCCGCGGGCCTCTCATTTCTAGACCGAACACGTTAGATCAAACATATTGTAAAAATTGTGTATTGCAATTGTTACTCCTTCACGCAATTTTTGTTCTAACTCTTCAAATAACGCAAATAAGACAACCAAAGGAATTTCATTTCACTCGTAAGTAATTTAAACATGTATTTACTGTGATATTTACAGAATAAACCTTGCGGTAAATAAAATTTCAACTTTACCATGAAATATTTATTATAGTACCTATACGAAAAACTTTTATACGAAATACTAATTAGAAACAAATTTAAAATTTTTAGAACATTTCCTGCGTCATGATTTGAACTGTGAACTCTTGCTTACAAGGCAAGTGCTCTGCCAACTGAGCTACCGAAATTTCCATACTCAACCGTTGAATTTTTCCACCATACCTGTTCACCCAATTTTTGTAACTACTTGATACACCAGCTAGTCAAGCGCATATTGAACGCTCACGAGGGCGTTATGTGAATTTCACGCCTTATTCATAGGGAGAGAGATGGCAACATTTTCCTGTTCTCTTAAAATTTCGATCTAATGTTAATGGGGCACCTGACGCTAGAACATCAACAACACCAGGTTTTCAAGGGTTCATTGGAAGAAACTAAGTCTCTCCTCATATTGAAGAAAATATATTTGATTTATCGATTTTTCCACCTATAAACAATGTATTAAGATTTATACTTTTGTTAATAATAAATGTTTTCCACACTCCTTTTTTTGGTTTTCAAACGTTCGTTTAAAAACGTGGTTAAGAGATCAACTTGATTTTATAAATCCAATATTTTTTTCCCTACGAAACATTTCAGTATTAGCTAAAAACACACGAATTTGTTGTGATCACTAGTATTACGTGTCCAAAAAAAAGAAGCCAAAGAGCCAACATATAATCGCCTCTATGAAAAGCAAATAAGGTCTTTGCCATTAGACTTTTTGTGCTGGACGGGTAATAAAAAAAGTTGCTAGGGTATGCCATCCTCTTAAAGTGGTTTATTTCTGTTTGTTCAGCAACTCTGCCTTTGGCCAAAGGCCCTTTACCTGGGTATCAAATTAGAGATCAAGAGAACCAAAAACTCCAAACCAGAATCAGGTCAAATACGTACCTACTATAAAACTGATGGTCCTACACAAAAACTAAATCAACGGGGGCGAAGCCGCGGGCAAAAGGTAGTTAAATCGTGTACAATAGATATTTTTTGTCGAATTAACTAAGTAAATTCAAATTCAAATTCAAAAAGTTTATTTTGCAAAGTAGGTATATATAATACACGTTTCACAAGTCAAATTTTAATCTTATAAAAATATATGTAATAAAATAATAAATGTACATGAACTACTAAGATTAAATGTTTATTTAATTTATGTAGCAATATATATACAATTAAAATTATAGGTAAAATATTATTATACAAGGTGAAATCCAATCAACCGCCCGAACCCATACCGGAGACCCGGCCAGGGACCAGGAACAAGGTTCAATGATTACCAACCGAGCCACCAGCACGAATCCAGGCGGCCGACCAAATCCCATCCTATATACTACATAGTAATAGGTTACATATATAAATACATGCCTACCTCCGCCCATTCGATTAGTCTTGCTAAGAAGAACGGGCAAGAAACTTGGCAAGATCATGTCTTTTTTTTTTCAAATCAAATTACTTATATCTACTTTAACCAAGGGATAAGAATTATTTAATATTATTTAATAGGTATTTTGGGTTCATACTTTAATTAACTCATTTACACACTCACCAAATACGCTACATCCATAACCATAATACTCGTATGCTACGACACCGTAGCAATTTTACAAAGCAATTGCTACGCTGCGTAGCATCAAAACTTGGCTGTCATTTTGCCAAATTGTCATACAATCAGGAACGTAAACTATGAATGAATAAGAATAATTTCTCGAGGGGGGTGTGTTGAGGGGTATCGATTGGCTGCAGCGTTGCCTAGCAACCAGCCGGCGTTGGATCGAGTCGCCGTCCTCGTCTCATTATTTGGATACTTGACGAAGCTTGTTATGAGGTGAAGTTTTTACCAGACTTCACGTTTTTCTTTCATAATCATTACCTAAATGGTTTCAAACTTTAATGGATCGATTATACATACATAAAGACGGCCATAAAAATAAGTTATTTGCAAAAATAATACTTTTTATTCTCTGTTTTTTTTGTTCTGTTTTTTTCTGAACTCAGATTTTCCCTATCACCCCGCAATTTATTCCGGGAGAGAAAGGATTTTTAGAAATCACCTTTTGTGCTAATTTTAGTGGGGCTTCATATTTGGAAGAATTAGTTTTCAATAGTACGTCGGCACAGTCCAGAAGATCAACTTCCATCCATCTATCCAACAGCCTTTTTTTTTTTCCATCCACTGTTGGACATAGGCCTTTCCAAGATTTTGCCACTCTTGGTGGTCCTCTTGGAAGTAATGCCCATACTCACAAACGCTGGGCAGGCGGGTTGGTGAGCGCGGTGCCGCAACTAGTGACGCTGCTGCCCGTCACCAGTCTGTTTTATATAAGGTCCGACTGTTGTGAATGGATATACCGCCATCAATCGGTCCCAGGCATGGTGGGCCATCTGGTTTTATGCCTGTTCGAGGGCTGTCCTCTTACTCTCCCCCGAATAACTTCGAGGGGGTTTCCAAGTAAGATGATGATACCTTCACAGTCGAGCCCGGCATCAGCTCATTAGTCACCTATTACGACATCCCTTAGAGTATTGGGTTGGTGCTATTCTACTCTACCAGTCACCACACGGCCACGATCAACTTGTTTTTTTTTTTCATAAAATAGGTAATAGAAATATGAAGGGATTCTACTTAATCCAATATTTTTTCCCCAAAAATTCAGTATTAGCTAAAAACGCACCAATTTGTTGTTTCGCTGCGTAATTAGTATTATGCATCCAAGAAAAAGAGGACAATGAGCCAACATATAATCGCCTCTATCAAAAGCAAATAAGGTCTTCGCCATTGAACTTATTATGCTGGATGGGTAACCAAAAAATTTGCTAGGGTATGCCATCTTCTTAAAGTGATATTGTAAATTAGTCACCGCGCTTTAATGAAAAGTTCAATGAATTTGTGCGAGTAATGGCGCAGTTCTTTTAACATGCCCCTGACAGAGTTACCCCCGGTTTCTGAAAGGCCAATCAATGTTAACAGTAGATTAAAAAATAATTATCTGCGGATTATGCCAGAAAAAGTGGGAATTTTACATTGAAATCAAAAATTTACTATGTTAATTATTGATTCATCACTATTCAGACTTCATATATGCTTTATTTTCACCGTTATTTGCGGTTAAAGTTTTTTTAATCTACTGTTAACTTTGATTGGCCTTTCAGAAACTGGGGGTTAGTAAGTAAATAGCAGATTACAACCCCAAGCAGGAGAAAAAACCATTAGTCAGATCCTTATCCGAAAAGCCCCGCGAATAATTCATTACATCACAATCGATAACGCAACCTTTCCGGCACAAAGAACAAATACCGAGAATTTCCTACCTACAATATAACATGTAAACAATATCCATCCCTTACCAAAGTCAACCAACGCTTAAAGACAAACGATATCTCTACAAAATGTCTTTTGACACCAGCTGACATGAAAACAAGGCTCCATTTCCAAAACTTCTTACAACCTTGACTTGCAACCTAAAGCAATCAAAAATACACCTTACTACAAGTAGTTAAGGTATACAATCTATAAGTGCATCTCATCTCAATAGTTTCTTATATCTGATGATAGCATACATCACACAAAGAGGGGAAGAAAACCATTTGCCACTGCAGTTGACACCAGCGTTTAGTTTACGCTCAGAGAGAAAAATGATAGTCTTTATCCAGCCGTCCCCCAATCTCGCCCTGTGTAAGATATGTCGCTATAAATGCAGCAACATCGGAAAAAGGAATCCGTGTGAAGAATTTATTTTGAAATCTTTGTTTGTATCTGATAATAAAAAGAAGAACAAAACTACACAGATTTAAAAAATTACTAGAAAAGATACTTTTTGATTCACTTCTCAAATTTGAACCATTTATCAAATTGATATATTCCTTATTGATTTTGAAAAACTCCTTGATTTTCAAAAAATAAGTTTAATGTCATCATCCTCTTTTTTAAACCGGTCGAAAACGTAGTAGAAACTTATAACCACGGTTTAATAAGTTGTATAAATATACACTGAATACACCGGCTAACGCTTGCAAACTTAAAAAAACTTTGAAATAGTATATTTCGTGACGAGTATAAAATAGCGGATTTTCTTACCCGAGGAATGAAGCTAGTTTCGACGTGAGCCGAAGGCGAACGTCGAAAGCTTACATTCCGAGGGTAAGAAAACCCATTTTTACTCGTTGCGAATGATACTTTTTCTACTACCTGATTTATGTATATAAATATTTAATTTTTCCTTTCAAATTTAATGTATTTTATGACTTTGCAAAGCGCGGCGCGGTTTTTACCTTTTTTTTCAGGCTTCGGCCGGCGGCTTTTATTTGTGGCAAGTATCATTTTGCGATAAAAGAGTGTCAGACGCGATAAAATCAATTATTTCGTGAATCGGAACGCAGGGAATTTCGATTGTAACGACAAACTAAGGATGTCAAAAAAAAACCAATTTAGCATGAAATTGACAAACGTCGAAAAGAACCTAATTTTGCAATAAATGAAATTTCAATACGATATCTCAAACTGACCTGATAGTCATTCCGCAACGGGGCCCGGAAAGTTCGATTTTCAAAACTAATTTCGAGTATTAAATGGAACTTTTTCATAAAGGTAGTAGAAAAATATATTTTATTCACTAAGGACAATGCTGTGCTCAAAAAAATTAAATACGATAAAAAGTTAATCAAGCCTCAAAATAAATAAACGAACAATTTGAAACAAACACAACTTTATTAAATGCACGTAAAGTTGGAAAATCTGGAAAACCAGCCCTTCCTATTCTCAGTGTTTCCTCAAGTGAAAAGTCGCATCAGCATCAAGCATTCATAAAGTAAATAGAATAAAGTAGAGGAGCATCTCCGCCTTCCTTCTCTTTCATAAATATGGAAATATTACGATCCGGAGCGAAAAACCTTCATTTGCTGGATTTAATCTTAAAATAACACTGTAGAAAGAAATGAAGAAAATCGTGTGCGACAGTGATTTATTTTCCGGTTTCAATTGAAAAACACTTGAATTGCACTCTCTCGGCTTTTTGTACAGTGTTTGCAGCTCACGATGCGTTCAGAAATGTCCATACTGTAGCAGGCTTTATTTGAGCAGAAAATATACGAAGTTTCTTGCTTTTTCGTGCCATATACGTCATAAAAAAACTATTTTATTTTTTTAAATCGTGCATCGTATTAAGGACCTACATCGAGGTATTTCGACCTTGATTTATTGTGATAGGGACAACATTAACTTCTTATAACCCTCTTAGCTCTCATAATCGCTAAAACAAAAGATAGCAGTTCAAATCTTAGCTCGGATCCATCTGAATTAAGGCGAAGTGAGCGTTGGGAAATCCAACTTTATAAAAGTTTTTTTGGAAAACCAGACGTAAATACAGAAACATATTGTTTCGAAGATATGAAAAATATATTATTATGATTATCTTAAAAACATGATTTGAAGCTTTCACAAAATGCAGAAGAAATCTGTTGACTACAAGTTTGTTAACCCGATTAAAAATAGTTATTGAGGTAAGCCGTTTTGCAATAATTATAATTATGTGCATAATTTCAGTAAAATTTTCGGATAGTACCCAAGACCTAAGTCGTAGGGCTAGGGAATCTCAATCTAAACACTCCATTTTTCACGCAAACTCACACATCCACCCTTGTTTGCTGAATCCTAGATGTGAGGCGTTTGATTTACACCCGGTGTAGTACCCAAAAGCGAGACCTCAGTGATCTATGCATATTTTTTACTACTTATATATTGTTTAAGCTTGCCTAGTGTTTTCTCACTCTAACTGTCTATTCCATGTATGTCTATCACGTTTACAACGAAAGATATAAGTGAAAAGGTAAAAGTGCTAACACACCCAAACCCGAGGCGTGCACAATTGTGAGACTCCGCCTCACATTTATGTGTTTAAACATACGGTGTTTGTAAACCGCCTCGGTTTTGAGTGTGTGAATACGACTCGGTTTTGGTATTGCCAAAATCACAAAATCGAGACCGCTTCATTTTAAGCTATTTTTATGTGTAAGGAGACTCGGTTTTGATCATGTCAAAAGCATAAATATGAGGCCGTCTCTTAATTATGATACGATTGTATGTTAAGTGTATACTATTTTTCAACACGCCAAAAGAAATATTTTTTGTTCTTGGAGTTTGTTGCTATTCAGGATTCAACAATAATTTATTTTTATCACATAAATAGGTATTTAAAAAAAGGGCTTTATCAAGTTAATCATTTCAATTAATAATGTCTTAATTAAAAATGAAATTTATTTTATGCAAATGTCAGAAATTTATTCAGGAAAAACTGTGCCCGATATAGCATTCAACATTTAGCACCCGGACAACGTACAAAGAAATAAAAAAATATATATGAAAATTTAAAAACATATTTAAAAATATAATTATTTTTAAATATTAGGCAATTTATACAAAAAGTATTTTTTATAATAACTTATGAAACTTTTCTATAGATCAAATTTTTTTTTCGCAGTTTGTGGTATAGTTCCATTGTAAAAGTTATTAGCATAGACGAGTAATATTACCAGTTTCCGGCTTTCACAACATCATATTTAATACCAAAAACACTCCAAACCAGATTTAAATACGTTCTATAAAAAGTAGTTTAGAAAAACTAAATCTGCGGGCGAAGCCGCCGGCAAAAGCTGGTATTTAATAAATTTAAAAAGTGAAACTAGTGCTATTTGCACTAAGCTGTTGAAACATATTCCGAAAAAGAACATAAAATGAGAAACATACGTAATTGAAACACTTATCAATGTTATACAATATACAGATCGTGTGTAACTTTTAGGTTGCTCTAGATACGAGGCGATTCAACTAAAAGTTTGGTGCAATCTTTAAAATAATTGCATATCCTGAGAGCAAAAAACGTAGTTAAAATGTAATTATAATTCAAACTGTAACACCGAATTATATAACACGATGTTATACAATATACAGATCGTGACTAACTTCTAGGTTGCTCTAGATACGAGGTGACTCAACAAAAAGTTTGGTTCAATCTATACAATTATTGCACCAAACTTTTAGTTGAATCGCCTCGTATCTAGAGCAACCTAGAAGTTAGGCACGATCAGTTTGAATAATATTGTGTTGTATAATTTGGTGTTACAGTTTGAATTATAATTTAATTTAATTTACGTTTTTTGCTCTCAGGATATGCAATTATTTTAAAGATTGCACCAAACTTTTAGTTGAATCGCCTCGTATCTAGAGCAATCTAAAAGTTACACACGATCTGTATATTGTATAACATTGTGTTATATAACTTGGTGTTATTGTTTGAATTATAATTAAATTTTAACTAGGTTTTTTGCTCTCAGGATATGTTTAAGTGTTTCAATTACGTATGTTTCTCATTTTATGTTCTTTTTCGGAACATGTTTCAACAGCTTGGTGGAAATAGCACTAATTTCACTTTTTAAATTTATTAAATACCAGCTTTTGCCGGCGGCTTCGCCCGCAGATTTAGTTTTTCTAAACTACTTTTTATAGAACGTATTTAAATCTGGTTTGGAGTGTTTTTGGTACAATTATTTGATCTCCAGGTAAATTCTCTTTGGCGGGGCCTATTACCAATAAGTTTTTTTTTAATTCATACTTAATGTACCTCTTTATATACTACATTAGAAGTTTTGCCCTCAGCTGTTAACACGACCAGGCTGCTAGGTGAGCTCACTCTCGAGCAGGCAACGTAAAACTGGCCGTGCGAAAAGCAGTCCCCCCTAAGATCAATTCCTGCTGTTTTCAGTGACTGACACTAAAACTTATTAATCGTCATTGCGAAAAGGAAAAAATGGAACCCTAATAGGATCACTTGTGTCGCTGTCTGTCTGTCCGTCTGTTACAGCCGATTTGCTCTGGCACACACACTTTCAAGAATTTTCATGTCCACTATATTTAATGTCAAATCGATGCCATTTTCGTAATTAACGTCCAAAAAAACCCTTAAGACACTCATATTGATATTTACACATTTCAACCCCATCGCACCCCAACAGGGAATGATAGTATTTCCCGTCCATTACGTTGGATTTAGAAATCATTGTTGTTTTCGTAATCAGCGACCCAATAAACCATACAAACGATATCCATATTGGTTTTCAGACTTGGTGACCCCATTTCTCCCTTTTAAGGGTTGAATTTCGAAAAATTCTTTCTTATTCCTTGTCTACATTACAAAATAAAGCTCTGTGCAAAATTTCAGTTTTCTAGGTCCAAGGGTTTGGGCTGTGCGTTGATGAATCAGTGAATGAGTGAGTCAGTCAGGACTTCTCTTTTTATTATATTCTAGCTTTTGCCCGCGGCTTCGCCCGCGTTGATTAAGTTTTTGTATAGTCGTATCGAATCTGTAAATATTTTTGTTTTAGTAGTTGACCTGACTTTGATTTGGAGTATTTAAAGTGTTTTTGGTTCTCATCATCTCTAATTTGATCGCTATGTAAAGTTTTTTTGGCTAGGCCAAAGACCAATACACGTTTCCGTCTTTGCCGAGGCCGAAGCCTGAGCCGTTTTGCAGATCGACACTATTATTTGTTCTCCGAATTAATCCTCTGCTAATGTGTCTTTGGCTGTCTTTGATAACTGATTCAATCCCCTAGTATAGCATGTTTGGATTGTTTGGCGAGGTTGAAGGCCGAGCCGCATTTCCAGTCGACACTATCTTTTGTTTTCTAATTAATTTTAATCATCTGCTTAAGTATCTTTAGCGGTCTTTGACGAAGCCGAAGGCCGGGCTGCGTTTCCGAAAGACACCATATTTTGTTCTCTGAATTAATCCTCTGCTAAAGGGTCTTTGGCGAGACCGAAAGCCATGCTGCGTTTCCAAACGAAATTTTTTTTTGGTTACTGATTTGATATAAAGTAGCGTATGTCCTATTTCAAGTCTAGAACTACATTTAAAGCAGTTTCAGCCCTATCAGTTCGAGAGGTATGGCGTGAAGATTTGCATCACTTTTCTATAAGAACTTGATACTCAATTGCCTCTGAACTGACAAAAAGTGGTCTACTATGTCCTATTCCAGGTCTGAAACTACATTTGTGCAAAGTTTAGCCTAATCGGTTCAGTAGGCGCGGCGTGGAAGAGTAACAGTACATCACTTTTCTATAGAAACTTGACACCCCATAGCCATTATATGGGAACTGATTTATCGGATATAAAATAGCCTTTGTCCTAATCCAGGTTTAGAACAACATTTGTGCAAAGTTTCAACCCAATCGGTTCATCAGTTACGGCGTGAAAGAGTAATAAACATCCATCCATCCCAATTTTCGCATTTATAGTATTAGTTGGATGTACCTAACATGAGAGGAGTGCATCCGCAAGACGAAAGAACATTAACTCATCCCTTAAATTTTTATGGACATCAAAACACTAATTTTCTATTATTTTATTGGATCAATATTTGTGAGGTACCTACATTGGGTCACTTCTAATTATATAGCCAAAAATACATACTGAAGACTCGGTAAGTAGCCAGTGACCCTTTTTGAGAAAAAACACAACAAAAACAATAGGTTTGCTATACTGATTGACTGGGAGTTATTCTTAAATTAGTATAGGGCACAAATTTTATTTTGTGTTTTTCGCTAAAAGGGTCATTGAACCTTAGTCTTGACCACTTACTGAGTCTCCCGTTTATACGGACGGACAGACGGACAGCCTAAATAACAAATTTAGTAATTTTACTTTGTAAAAGAAGGACTTTCCAAAGACAACTTCATCCCCTTTTCACCCCTTCGAGGTTGGTATTATCACAAACGCTGAGACACGTATAAAGTAATTTTCAATTGTCAGTCTAAAAACAAAATTTAAAGATCCTAACTCCGAAACAGACGAACTTTATAATAAAGAACTTTCATACAAACTTTTTTTTTTACCGTCATCTAGACCTCGCCAAGCTCTTTTCTTAGAGTACCATGAACATGTGTCTAGCATCAGCCATTTGGGAGATATGAGCCTGTAAAGTTTTGACACTTTCGGCAGACAGATCTCGTCTAGACCTTTTCCTAGACACCCATCAACACGGGTCTATATCCAGCCGTTTGGGAGATACAGGCCGTCAAAGTTTTGACAAAAAAAAATTGTTTTTTGGCATCCCGTGGTCCAACCCCTAGGGATGTAGTGATGTACTACCTTCCGTTCCAAAGATATTTTGCTTGGATATAGATATATATAGATAGATAGATAGATAGACAGATAGATAGATAGATAGATTGTGGATATATAGATCGATAGATATCTCAAAAGAAAAAAAACAGAACCCTAATAGGATCACTTGTGTGGCTGTCTGTCTGTCCGTCTGTTACAGCCGATTTGCTCTGGCACACATACTTTCAAGAATTTTCATGTCCACTATATTAAATTGCAAAATCGATGCCATTGTTGTAAAAGTCCCAAAAAAACCATAAAAACGACACCCATATCGATATTTACACATTTTAACACTTCAACCTCATCGCATCCCAACAGGGGATGATGGTATTGCACGTCCACTACGTTGGATTTAAAAATCGTTGTTTTTTTCGTAATCAGTGACCCGATAAACTATACAAACGATACCCATGTTGGTTTTCAGACTTTGTCACCCCATTTCCCCCTTTTAGGGGTTGAATTCTGGAAAAACTTTTTTCACGTCCACTACGTTTTATTTTAAAATCGTTGTCG
The DNA here is from genome assembly GCA_934047225.1 of Ypsolopha sequella. Lineage (NCBI taxonomy): Eukaryota > Metazoa > Arthropoda > Insecta > Lepidoptera > Ypsolophidae > Ypsolopha > Ypsolopha sequella. Next base: position 6,125,732 of record OW203985.1, read on the forward strand.
TTTTCGTGATCAGCGACCCGATAAACAACACAAACGATACCCATGTTGATTTTCAGACTTTGTTACCCCATTTCCCCCTTTTAGGGGTTGAATTCTGAAAAAACCTGTAATACGTATTTACTCATTTATTGATAAGAGTACTCCTGTGAAGTTTCAAATAAAATAGTCTAACTATTCTCGTTTCTCCATACAAATTTTGGACACCCGTTTCACCCTCTCAGGGGGTGAATTTTGAAAAATTATTTCTTAGTGCACCTTTAGACCTCTAAAGGAACCTACTTGTCAAATTTGAAATCTCTAGACCCAACGGTTTGGGCTGTGCGTTGATATGTCAGTCAGTCAGCTTCTTCTTTTATATATTTAGATAGATATGATGATGATGATGATGTTGTGAAAGCCGGAAACTGGCAATATTACTCGTCTTTGGTTATAACTTTTACAATGGAACTAAATCACAAACCGCGAAAAAAAATTTTTGCTTTATAGAAACGTTTCATACCTACTCGACCAAAATCTATGAAACAATAATTTCTTTTTAGATTTTTAGATTAATTTTAATTATTATTAAAGGAAATTATTCAGCCATAAGCAACTTAAAAAGTGGAACATTTTTTGAGATCAAAATACTAAGTTAAAATAATATAATTAAATAATAATCATTCAAACGGTAACACCAAGTAATATAACGCAATGTCATGCAATATACAGACCGAGCTTAACTTCTAGTCCACTCTGAATACGAGGCGATTCAACTAGAAGCTTAGCGCGATCTGTATACTTATTTAACGGCATCTTCAAATGAGTGTAAATATTCGATACACAGACATAGACGTGTTTTAAATTCCGAGGCGCTTTCATTTTTACACCGATTTCACACAACAGCCTCAGAATTAGGATCAGAATTTACACTCTTGTGACTCTTATGCCACCTAGCGGGCACACCCTGGTACTACCTATTTCGGGATTTTTTTATAAACACACACACGATCTGTCATAGTTACCAAAAGCGAGGCGAAAATTTCAATGTCTCTGATTGGGTCGTCAAAAGTATGTTTTTGACCAAACAAAGGCCGTAGATTTTGAAAATAAAGTCAGATTATCCATGAAAAAATGTGAGACCGCCTCGCTTTGACAGGCGCCTCACTTTTGGGTCTGTAGACGGACAAAACGTCTCACATTTAGGACCACACAAACACATGCACCCTCTCACACACACATATGCACCCCCTCATATTTAGCTACTTCCATAATATGGACGCATGCAGGATGTTATCTTTCTTTTATTATATACATATCTCTTTTGTGTTCTTATTATTGCTTTAATTGTGTTCTTATTATTACTTTAATTAATTTTTGTAAATTTTAAATTTTAAGCAAATTTTTGAAACTGTTTTGTAAAACCAAAGCTGCGGACTGAAGGAGCGGAGTCTTCTGATACAGGTATTTTTACTTAAAAGAAGGCTCCAGCTGTAATTGTAATTATGTAAATATTTGGTTAACACAATAAACGTTTTTGATTTTTATTGATTTTGATGCTGTCGTGCTGGCGTCTGTACGAACATGCTAATGATTAGCCCAATCAATACAGCCCTATTTCGCTTACGCCACGGACATATAGCACACGAAACGCCATTTCACCGTATCCGATTTCCATTTCTCTGACGTTGAAAAACAAAGACTTGCACCTATTATGAAATACTAAAAGATTATTTATAAATAAACACATTTATATTAAAAGATTGTATCAGCTCCTCCTGATAATCTGGTTGTAATCTAAAAGGATCATTACAATTAATAGAAGGTTCGCGGCGCACTAAACTGTAGAAGAAGTAATTCATTACGACCAGCACCCGAGGGGCTGCGCAGAGATGAATGCTCACAATCTGCACTAATGAAGGCGATCAGCTTGCTTTCTGGCGCCATTTATTGTATTTATTGCAACTTGAGAGGTATTGATGGACGGTACTTGTTGAAGCGATCCTGATGAAGGATGGATCTAGAGGCTCTACGTGATTGGAAATTATTATACTTTTCTAAGTCTATGGGCCAGTTTATGCTTTAAGAGGATATGAGAATTTTATTTTTGTCACTGTCACTCCAAGCAAAAACACAATCAGTGCGAGAGGGGCGGATTCAGGGCGAAAGCGAAAAATGTTAGTTTCATAATTTTTATAAAAAAACTAAAATATCTGGCAAAATTTCAAATATCAAATCTCTAGATATTGTTGAAACACACCTAATAAAATATATTTGAGTTCTTTATATGGTTCCTATTCGTCAAACGAGGAGAAAAAGTGTGTTTGAAGACCTCATTTCAACAACTATTTTTATCGAGGAAAATTTATCCAAACATGTTTTCCAATTTCAAAACCTTAGATTATATACTGAAAATGCATATACTAGATATTTATTAAATCTTTCCGTGTAATTGATGAAATACACAGAAAAGAAACACCGGTATTATTTTCGCATATCGCCTTAATAATAAAATTTAATTAAAAATAAATACGGCTTATTAAACCTAAATCTCGAAATGGTTTTCGAATTAACACACCTTAACATAATTTAATCTATGCCAATTATTTAGGCAATATATATACCTATATATATATTTTTTTTTCTGAAAAACTAAGTTCGATTACAGAAGACCTTGAGTTAATAATTTTCAAAATAAGACATAAAATCTTAGAAAACTTTTCGAGTATTTGAAAAAAATATATAAGTATTATTACCACCCGCTTTTGAAACGGCACAAACTCGAGCTTTAAGTCTAATATATACGTCTTGCACTTCAGGTGAAGTGGGCATTGGAAAAACGTGATGTGAGAGTGCAGGACGAACTTATTTATGTATAGTCGGGCGAGAGTGAGCACGGTAGATAGGTATAGCTTATGAGGCTTATTAAATTCAAAATATATAAAATAAATATATATCGTCACGACATGAATCCCCGAGGGATTGTCAGAGATGTTTCAAGTGTGAACTGTAAAATGCAAGTCAGAGTGCATACTCGGTACACCCGCGTTTCACCGACGATTATTACGTCCCATCGTAATGAGTGGTGAGCTCTTTCGCCGAACTTCGGGCATATATACACGATTTTTAGGTTATGTAGGTTTCCTTACGATGTTTTTCTTCACCGTTCAGCAAGTGGTAAGTAGAACAAATATTATTGTCTATGGGAAATAAAAATATACTACTTGGCTAAAATTATACTACGTTTCGTTTTTTGTCGATTTTTGTTTTGAATTAAAATAAAAATTTTTAGGGAAAATTTCAAAAAATTTACTAAAAATATTCATAATTTAATAAAATTAAGGCAACTGGATCTCTATCTCAGACAATTCGTCGATCGGAACTTCGTCCTCAGCATTAACTCTACGTAACATGTCGTCAGACGGCATAAATTCGATGCAAATTCCCTATATTGTAGGGTAAATGTTAAAAAACAAAACGTCTCAACCAATAAAACAAGTCAGTCGGCCTGAAGATGAAATTATGGTATTTTTACGTAGTATAGTTCCATTACGATACTACATACTACATGACATGAAAATATTGTACAAATAGTATGATTATACTACAAAATCCAACCCTGGCGCTAGCCCGTAGGGCGAGGCGCAACGTCGTCGCGTAAGCGTCTACACTCGCCCAGAAGAAGGCAGTCTGAATCTGCTGAAACTGGTCGGCTATCGCGATCAGAAATAGTTCTTGTGGTGAGCCGTTTTGCAATAATTATGGTTTAATCCTCAAGTTTCATAGAATTCGATAACTATGTACATACGTTCCGAAAAACTCATTGGTGCATGCCCGACCTGGATCTCAAGATTGAGAGGCCAGCATCTATCGCCGCTTTTTTAAAATTCAAATTTTAAACTTCATACTAATAATAATAATAATAAAATTGTATTTACAAAAGGAAAAACTTATAGCTATACATAAATAAGTACACATTTTTATTTTTTAAGGAAAAACTACACAAAATAATACCTTGGCACGTGAGCTAAACCGAAAGATCTGTATTCCAGGTGCCAGTCCCTAATCACCTCGGTAAAAAATAAAAAATAAAGTAAATATAAACCACAATATACAAAATTATGCACTTGAATACAAATGTGAATGTGAGAGGGTGTGTGAGAGTGTGTATGTGTAGAGAGAGAGGGTGTGTGTGTGTGTGTGTGTGTGTGAGAGGGTGTGTGTGAGTGTGTGTGTGTGAAGGTGAGGGAGGGAGGGAGGGAGCATAGCAGTTCTTATTGAGGGAACTTGAATTTGAATCGCAGGCGACTGTACGTAAATACATTTTCAATGCATGTGCTCGTAAAGGCCCAATTTTTATGCATCAAAACCGAACAGAAAGTCGATTATTTTGCCCTAGGGCTTTAAAATTTATTTTTTTTATTTATTTACAATGGTTGGCTAACCTGCAGCCTTTCCTGTGTACCATAGACGTTATACTTTTTTTACACCGTTTAACGGCTATGGATACAGTCCTTTTGAGCCAATTATAATTTAAAGTTCACAAGATTATATTTGTTTTCATTTCCTCACACTATGCATTGAAAAATGTAGTATGATACACGGGCGTAAAAGCAATAAATTACTCGGTTACGTTTAAAACACTCGCTACGCTCGTGTTTTAAATCGTCCTCGTAATTTATTCCTTTGCGCCCTTGTAGCATAAACTACTATTAACCCTTCTTTGCATGTGTGTTTGTAATGTGTAAAATTTCTTTCTTTCTTTCTTTGATAGAAAAGTGATCAAAATATATAGGAAAAATAATATAACAAAATCTTTTCCGTTGCTAAGGGGGTAAAATAAAAAAAGCGTTATTCGGAAATACATAATATCTTGCCTTTGATTAATTTAGTATCTTGCTTGCTAAATGTTATGATGGAAATTTCTAATATTTCCATCACTATGCAAAGAAGGGTTAAATCTCAGGAAAATAAGAAAGCTTTTCGATTATGTGTAAAATTGACATGTTACAGTGTTGACAAATGAAGAGTATTTTGAAGTATTTTGAGTAGGCTCCTTACAGAGAGTATTTTGCTTTTATAACTAGTTTCCACTTCAGTTTCAGTTAAAAATCAACTGATAAATGATTTAAAGCGGGGAAAATGGTAGGTTCTAGAAGTAGATTACTTACATCGAAGAATATAAAACCAAAGGCCATAAGAGCTGCAAAAGTGCTACCACTCTAAAAAACATTTCTTATTACCAGAGTAGTAATAGTAAATAGTTAATTGCTATTTCAAGGAATTTAATTGCACAAATTTTCAATAGATAATTCTGGAAAGTAAGATTTTCCTCTAAACTTGCAGCACTTTTGCAGTTCTTAACACCATGGTGTTATTCGTACTAAAGTTCTCTGGTTATTCGGTATAGGCCAATTAAAATAAATTTTTAACAAAAAAATAGCAACCGACTTCAATAGTAACAGCAGTCATTCACTAAAAAGTTAATAATAATTCTATAAAGACCGATGGTACCGAAGCAACCCTTTTGCCGACTTCTTTCTTCCTGAAACGTTATGTTATCTAGAAGTCGGCGTTCTTATATTGGTTTCTATGTTGCTATATCGTAGGAAATACGCCGACTTCTAAATAACATAATGTTTCAAGAAGAAAGAAGTCGGCAAAAGTGTTGCTTCGGTACCATCGGTCTTTATAGAATTATTATTAACTTTTTAGTGAATGACTGCTGTTACTATTGAAGTCGGTTGCTATTTTTTTGTTAAAAGTTTATTTTATTTCACATTTTTTAGTGTTGCTGGGTTAAATTGTGAGGTATAGGTAGTTCTTGCAAACGTGGTGTTAATATGAAACGAAGTTCAAGTGAGTATAAGTAGCCATGTTTGAGTAGCTTCCTGCTATCAGCACCCTAACACAACATGATTACCGCAATCTCGAGTTATGTGCTGTCATCCGTTGAAGAGTTCTACGGTGATGAAGCCAAGATCGAAATTCAGGTACCCACCTGGCAATTTTCAGCAATGCCCTGCAATGAGCACCCTAACACAAACTGGTTGCCGCAATCTAAAGTTATGTGCTGTCATCCGTTGAGGAGTTCTATGGTGATGAAGCCAGGATCGAAGGTCAGGTGGGAATTCTGATAATCTCCAAGTAATACCCTTGAATCAGCACCCTAACGCAGTGATTGCCGCAATCTCGAGTTATGTGCTCTGATCCGTTGAAGAGTTCTATGGTGAATATGTTGATGAAGCCAGGATCGAAGGTCAGGTGGAAGAATGTCGATTTTCAAGCAATACCTTGTAATCAGCACCCAAGTACATAGCGATTGCCTTAATTTCGAGAGATATGCTGTCATTTTCTGAGGAGTTCCACTGCCTATCTCTGAAGACCTTCATCAGATCATGACCAAACCCAAAATGGGACCTACCTGGAAGTATAGTCTTTCAAACAAAAAAAGAATTGTTCAAATCGGTTGGGAAATGACGGAGTTATGGAGTAACAACGCCAAAAAAAAAAAAAAAAAAAAAACATACAGTCGAATTGAGAACCGCCTCCTTTTTGAAGTCGGTTAAAAATGGTCTGCGGCGCTAAACAAAACAATTGCGTAATATTTTTCTCCGTAATCGAAATCTAGTTTCAGTTAGGTACTTATATCGAGGTCTGGCTTGCTACAGTTGTTGCGTTTAGCTAGAGAGGGTCAAGGTAATATCCAAAAAGCAAATCTGTAATGACAAAGAAATTTTCATAGCTAGCCAGGCGTTGACCTAAGTTAATGAAACTAGATTTAAATAACGGACAAGCATAATTATTATTACATGTGGCTTTAACACTAACGTGTGATTGTTGTTGACTATATGCCAACGTGCCCGTTTGGCAACGACGCGACGGTGAACGCCACGTCGTCGTCCTAAAAACGACACTCGCCTTGATAATGCCGAAATTTTATCGGTGAAACGGTTTGCATATAGTCAACAACAATCACACGTGAGTGTTAAAGTCGTATGTAATAATAATTTAGTATGTGAGCTCACGCGAGTTTTAATAATATTAACGGACAAGCACACCATTTTTATAACAAAACGACGTGTTTTTTTTTTGCTAGGCACTTCCTACACCGAAAGTTTTGATGTGAATTTTACGTTGAAGCAAAGATTCAAGCATCAACAGCAACTTGCAATACAAATACCCCTCAGCATCTTCACCTCGTCAATCAACTACTCCATCATAAACACAGACACAACATAGACAGTAAATGTTATTGTACTATATAGACCCACATACCGCCAGTCTGTACTGGTCTCAAGGATCGGGCGTGCTGCTAGTAGAGCCAGATTGTCAGACGATATCGCCAAAACAACTGGCGTATAAAAGAAGAGGCACCCTGCAGTGGAGTAGACAGAAATAAGCATGGTACGTGAAGAAAATAAACTCTTAGATGGTGAATCCAATGATCAAGGTTTTCAATTGGTTCTAAAGGAATAATTATTTGCATAAAACGTCGAAGAAATATGGAATTTTGGATTAAAATATGGTCAAACTTGATAGTTTCAAAAACTCTAGGTACACATACATAATGCTATCTCTATGGACTTAAACCAACTATTCCACATATAAACATAGGCTCGAACTAACTAGATAGAGTAGGTTCCTGTTCCTAATTTGCATACTGATCACACATCGGTAGCCGATCGTATATTAGGGGTCCGCAGGCAGCTCAGCAAATCCTTGCAATTTGAAGGGACCTGCCCTTGTAGCGCCTCGAGGTAAATATTTTCTTTGTATGGTTTCTCGACTCGAACACGAATCAATTTTAACTGCTGGCGAATATCTAATGAATAATTTTATGTAGAATCAAATAATTTCTTTTTTATTTAGGTTGGTACAAATACAAAAACGTTTTCTTTTTAAATGAAAGAATTAAAGAAAAGTGATCAAATATATGGGAAAATAAATATAATAAAAATAGCCTTAGGGTAAAATCGAATAAAATAAAAAGATAAATATATTTTTTTCTTTGTGTATTTTTATGGTTGTTGGCACTAGTTTACTGAAAAGTATATTCAAAAAAATAAACGCATAAAATTTTTATGCTTTTTCTGCGCAAGCTCTCATTTTCTTTGCAAATACTGCAAAAGTATATAAGTGTATTAAAAAAGCAAGTAATCATTTATTATATTTATTTTGGTTACGTTCTGTTTCAAAAAAAGTACTGCAGGAAGTTGGCAGTAACAAAAAAAATATATGAATCAATAATACGATGGAAATATCCATCACCGTGCAAATGAAGGGTTAAGTCACCGAAGGGATGTCGGAGGTGTTTTCGAGTGTGGACTATCACTAGAACAACCTGTCACCAGAACTTCTTCATCCTCTTTTCACCGACGATGTTTACGTCTCCAAACAATAAAGGGTGAGACTTATAACCGTAATTCCGTAATAAAACCGTAATAAATGCTTTTTATAGAATACTGGTTTACCTCACAGTATTTTATAGCATGCAGGTTTACCTCACAGTATTTTATAGCATGCAGGTTTACCTCACAGTATTTTATAGCATGCAGGTTTACCTCACAGTATTTTATAGCATGCAGGTTTACCTCACAGTATTTTATAGCATGCAGGTTTACCTCACAGTATTTTATAGCATGCAGGTTTACCTCACAGTCTTTTATAGCATGCAGGTTTACCTCACAGTATTTTATAGCATGCAGGTTTACCTCACAGTATTTTATAGCATGCAGGTTTACCTCACAGTATTTTATAGCATGCAGGTTTACCTCACAGTATTTTATAGCATGCAGGTTTACCTCACAGTATTTTATAGCATGCAGGTTTACCTCACAGTATTTTATAGCATGCAGGTTTACCTCACAGTATTTTATAGCATGCAGGTTTACCTCACAGTATTTTATAGCATGCAGGTTTACCTCACAGTCTTTTATAGCATGCAGGTTTACCTCACAGTCTTTTATAGCATGCAGGTTTACCTCACAGTCTTTTATAGCATGCAGGTTCACCTCACAGTATTTTATAGCATGCAGGTTTACCTCACAGTCTTTTATAGCATGCAGGTTTACCTCACAGTCTTTTATAGCATGCAGGTTTACCTCACAGTATTTTATAGCATGCAGGTTCACCTCACAGTATTTTATAGCATGCAGGTTTACCTCACAGTCTTTTATAGCATGCAGGTTTACCTCACAGTATTTTATAGCATGCAGGTTCACCTCACAGTATTTTATAGCATGCAGGTTTACCTCACAGTCTTTTATAGCATGCAGGTTTACCTCACAGTCTTTTATAGCATGCAGGTTTACCTCACAGTCTTTTATAGCATGCAGGTTTACCTCACAGTATTTTATAGCATGCAGGTTCACCTCTCAGTATTTTATAGCATGCAGGTTTACCTCACAGTCTTTTATAGCATGCAGGTTTACCTCACAGTATTTTATAGCATGCAGGTTTACCTCACAGTATTTTATAGCATGCAGGTTTACCTCACACTATTTTATAGCATGCAGGTTTACCTCACACTATTTTATAGCATGCAGGTTTACCTCACAGTATTTTATAGCACGCAGGTTTACCTCACAGTATTTTATAGCATGCAGATTTACCTCACAGTATTTTATAGCACGCAGGTTTACCTCACAGTATTTTATAGCATGCAGGTTTACCTCACAGTATTTTATAGCATGCAGGTTTACCTCACAGTATTTTATAGCACGCAGGTTTACCTCACAGTATTTTATAGCATGCAGGTTTACCTCACATTATTCTATAGCATGCAGGTTTACCTCACAGTATTTTATAGCATGCAAGTTTACCTCACAGTATTTTCACATACTTTTAGCAAGTGGGAAGTATGCATATACAAATAGTATTAACATAAATTCCGAAAATCTTCTTGGTGCATCCTTGACCAGGAGGACGCAGGAATTCTTATTTGTAATGTTCATGTATTGGGCTTTTTACTTAATGTTAATAGGCAGGTACGACCTTAAATCGATCTGTGTCGGTACAAATATCGATATAAACGATATTGACATAAAGTCCATATCAGCGCGCACTTTATTACGACGTCCGGGGTCTGCGGATAGCGCAAAATAAAGCCATTTTCGGATGACGCTGGGAAGAGGCGATAATTTTACTGAGAACACTATACAAACACCTCAGACCTTGGTCTGAAACAAACACATACAAAAAAAAATTTAAATGCTACGAATTTTGTCGCTCGCTATGGTATAATCATTTTTTTTTATGTTTCCGTCAAAGTACTAAGCACAGCAAAATACATTGTTTTGAGTCAACGTCCTTCGGTTATTGATATCTTTGTATCGACGCTCATCCTGTTTTCACAGGACGAAGGTAAGGAAAATTCATTTGACTGTATAAAAAAACCGGTAAGGGTTTTAACAGGTGGTAGAGCTGATGCCGGGCTTGACTGTGGAGGTACCACCATCTTACTTGGAGACCCCCTCGAAGTAAGAGGACAGATCACAGGCAAAAAACCAGGAGGCCCACCATACCTGGGAGCGATGGATGGCAGTATATCCATCCCTAATAGCCGGGCCTTATATGGAACAGACTGGTGACGGGCAGCGGCATCACTGGTGCGAGGGTTCCGGCACCGCGCTCACCAACCCGCCTGCCCAGCGTGTGTGAGTATGGGCAATTCTTCCAGGATGACAGCCGGGAGTGGCAAAGTCCTGGAAAGGCTTATGTTCAGCAGTGGACGAACTAGGCTGATGGATGATGATGATGGATGTATAAAAAAGAGCAGTTTTCTAAAATATTTTTTACCAGTTTTGTCCGCAGACAATTTGTTTAATTTGTACGCATGTCCAAAACATACATAATTTGATGTATTCTTCGGAAAATGTGTCGAAAAACAGCAAATTATTCAACACTACGACCCTTGACGAAAATGCGTCCTTAAATATTAAGTACTAAAACAAAACACTGGTACCAAACCAAGCTGATAGGCAAGTAAAATATTATTATACACCGTGTGCTCAGAGTATCTTAGAGTAGAGGGGGTAGACAGGGGGTTTAAATGAGTCGAGATGAATGTTTGCTCCAAATTGATCTTTCCATGCGCGTTAATTAATATAGAGATTGAGGACTTTTGACTCACAGGCGGGGTTTTTAGGATTTGACTGGGATGTCCATGGGATATAAGCTTTAAGACTGTACATGAACCTAGAGCATGAACAACGCCAAGCTTTCGAGGATTCGTTTGATTCGGACTTTCCTATAATAATTTATTGCAAAATTTTATTTATTTATGTATTTACAATAAATTAAATTAAAGAAATTGATAGAAGTTGATACTTGTCGTTGTTGGTTCTTGATGGAACATTTGAAACATCTTGTCAATAAAACACATGTAATATAGATATAAAGTGGAACAGTTACCAAGTATGTGTTTTATTGACAAGATTATTGACAAGAATTAAATTAAAAACTAAACTTAATCTAAATCAAAATTATTAACAAATATAATGCCTATATTAAATAAAAAATGTTTTTTAAATCGTCGGCGTTGGGGAGGGTACCCAAGACGCTGGCAGCGTTACCTCGTTGGATCGCTAAGCTGATCGATCCTCTGACCGAGGTAAGCTCCGGCCCTTGGGTCACCAGAGGCGTCGACCAGGCGTGCCGACAATTCTTTAAAAAGTTGCCATGCGGCCGGGCCCCATGGTCCAAGGGTTTCAACACCGAACGGCGCAAACATGTAGCCCTCTCCGAGAGCCACATATCTGCGCCGCTTCAGGTTTTCAGCTGACTCCACAGCCGCGCCAGCCTTGGCTGAGGTCGCTCGTAGGTGGGACGGGGCGAGAGTGTCCACGCTATTCGCATCCCATACAAGCGACCTACCATTTTTCCATGCCAGGAGCGTCATCCCATCGGGCCGCTTGCCATCGGTGCGAATTATGCCCTTTGGTTCTAATGTGGCTGGTACGTAAGCGCTGGCAAGGGCCCGGCGGATGACGTCATTGAGGCTGGCGTGGCGTGAGAGTCGTCCAGCGCTGAATTTACAAGATCGTTAGATTTTACGTGCCCGTGTTGGCCGACGCCTTCTCCACAACGGCAACGGTGGGGCTCGTTAAGTTTTGAGCCAAGCCGCAGGCCGCAGGCAAGGCTCAGGGTGTGTCTATCCAAAAGGGTACCGATGTTACTGGATGGGATCGCCATCAGCCAGTATCCCGACTCACGCTCTCTGGAGGCCAGGAGACGAGCCCTGTCTGCTGGGGTAGATGATGTTTCCAAGAGGTTTTCCTGTACCCGTTTACAGAGGGGCTCGTCCCATAGCCTCTGTGAGGATGGGGTAATGGGGTAATTTTTATTAGGGCACGCTGATTTCCAGGCGTTTCTGGCCTCATCCAAGCCCGAGACCTCAACGTCACCAAGTGACGGGTTTATTATACTACCGAAGAGGCCTCGTGTGCTGTGGATTGAAGACAGAAACGCGGGAAGGGCCACACTTGAACTTTTTCTAATTCCCAAACCACCCAACCGTACTGGTAAGGTGGCTTGGTTCCAACTCCGTTCATCGAGAGGACAATTTAGAATTTGGATCATTGTTTTTTCAATTATCTTGTCAAGAGACTTACTTTCCTTGTATTGAAAAAAATTAATAAAATTTATTGATCTTTAATAGGGATTCTATTTATAAACAATTATTTAACGTTATTTAATAACACAATTTTTGAACGAGCGAGCGAAGCGAACATACTTCTTCAATCTACTTGAACAATCAGGTGGCGTTTGTATGTATGTATGTATGTTTGTCCGACGATAACTCTAGTATTGTTAATCGGAACATCATGAAATTCGGTAGGTGAGTAAATGAGACAAAAACAATTTTGTAAATTTAAGCATGAGCCAAATTAGTCAAGGGGTTGCCGAGATATGGAGTTGGGGTTCGCGAGTTTACAGTTCGGGGTGAACTACTGGTTTGTTTGTCTGTACTCAATACCCCATGAAATAAGAAGTCATATTAGTCTGCCTCTATGGAAATCCCTCAACCGACTTCGAACGCAGGTGGGCCGATGCAAGGAGACCCGTCGACCCTAAGCAGATGAGGTATTATAAACAAATACCACACAGTGCAATGTGGCGTTGCCGCTCAGGCTAGGCTCCCTCTGCTCTCATGCCCTGCTTGCCCAAACTCCTGCACGTAGGACGACCTTTGGAAGGCTACGGCAAATGTAGTCGACCTGGCCACCTACTGCAATGGATTTCTATAGTGTTTAACCAGCGACACGAGAAGAAGAAGAAGTCTGCCTCTGTAGTATAGTGGTTCGGGTAATCGACAACTAATCCGGAGGTCTCGAGTTCAAATTCCGTAGGGGCACATGTTAACCCGTGGATCCAATTTGTGTCCGAAGTACGGTGATAATAATCGTCGTTGGAATGTGGGTGTATTAGTGTAGATTGTGACTTGCATTCCACAGTCCACACCCGGAAACTCCTCTGACACTCCCTCGGGTATTCATGTCGGGAGGATGTATAAAATATTACTGTCAAAACGAACTAAAATATATAGAAATATATAAAATAATACAGTACTTAGTATTGACTGAATGGTAAAAACATGATCTTTTTGCCGTTATCTTAAACAGAGTATAATCCTGCTAAGTTTGTTGCCCTTCTTCTTAGCTAGACTAATCGATTGGATGGAGTTAGGCACAATAGTTATTTATTTAACGTTTTTGTATTTATTTATTTTTATTTCAACTCTGTTATATTTATCGCCTCACAATTATTAGTTATTCCTATATTTTTATTCTGATAAGTAAGTATATAATATTATTAAATCTATATAAACCAAACTTATTTTTAGAATAGGGTATTGTATAGGGAACAAGTTAATTGACAAATGAACAAACACCGAGACAGGTGATCCTTGACACGGGTTTCTTTCTATCAACCTATTTACAGTGTAAAATTAAAGGCGATTCTGAAGGCTTTAATTTTAGTTTTAGTACTGTCAAAACCTACATTTTTCCAAAGTAATTTTGCTTCTAGCTGTGCCTAACTATTAAGGACTCTGGTGATGCCTTTTGACGATATCATGAAATCAGTTAAAACTAAAGCGGTCACCTTGCTCCGCTCCACTCCGCTCGGCTCCTAAATTTATGATCACCAGCAAATTCACCACGTTCCTACTCGCTTCGCTTGTCGTTGCACTTATTTTTGACTTTTTCTTGAAAGAGGTGTGTCAGGATCGTAGCAGATAGAAATCTGTAGTCTCTGCCTAAACGTCTGGGAGACAGGTGTGAGTGTATGTATGTTTGTTGAAAGACTATCGTATTTTGTTTCAATATACTTCAAGATACAACTAATTTTACGATGTATCCACGTCGTTACGTTATTTTTTGTCAATGTGTTCCAAATATGTAGGATCGATATTGATTTCCACTCAAATAGTAACGCTTAATTTAATCAAATATTTTTTAATCCACTCTTATCAGCCTCATCCACTAATTCCGTTCAAAATTAACCGCAAACCTCACATTACCCCTCGCCCCTTTCGTCCCCCGATGACGTCCACTTTTATGGAGTTATCATGTTTGGAGATTATTTATTCAAAGCCGTAGGGGTCCGTAGCTGGCATTAATTACCGCCTTAACGACCTTCTCCCCGCACTTAGTACCCCGGACACGTGTCCAGTGGACAAACAAATATGAATGTGACTGAAGACTGAAAGGAAAGGGAAATATTGTGTCAGGTAATAGTAGTTTATGCTACAAGGGCGAAAAGGAATAAATTACGAGGACGAACGAGCGTAGCGAGTGTTTTAAACGTAACCGAGTATGTATTGCTCTTACGCCCGTGTATCATACTACGTTTTTCAATGCATAGTGTCACACTATTAGTGTGAGAAAATAAAACAAATATAATCAAAGAAAACAATTTAATTATTAAAGTTGAAATTGGCTCAAAAATACTGTATCCAGAGCCGTTAAACAGTGGAAAAAAAAGTATAACATGTATGGTTCACAGGAAAGGTTGCAGGTTAGCTAACTTCTCGTAAATAAATTTAAAAAAATAATAATAAAGCCCAAGGGCAAAATAAACGACTTTCTGTTCGGTTTTGATGCATAAAAAGTGAGGCTTTACGAGCACTTCCATTGAAAAGTAGTTTACTAACGTACATCCACATTAGGACTTAAGTCCTCAACTACGAAACCTACCTCTATCAATTACACATCAAGAGCTGCTATCCAACCGTTTAATATCTGACCACACTTCGAACAAACACTAAACAAATGAATATATCTCTTAGATAGAAGGCCAAAGGGTTTATTTTGAACCGCTAAAGTAGAACATTGAATCTGACTTAGATTGATACGGTAATACATACACGATCAAGTGCAGAGAAGAGCTGTTAAAACTATTAAGTTGATGACTTGATGTATCGTTTTGAAAGTGCTAAATAAGAGGTCCACCTCTTGATAAACGTAGTCCGATATTTGCAATAACTTTTAACTCACGAGCCGCTTTTTTTCATTTTAGTCGATACAGGTAACCATGTTGATGAGGACTTGAGGATTCTTAATATTTTCTAACCGATCTTGGTCGAGCGTTAGGATCTGTAAGCGATGTGAATAACGCAAAGGGGAAAAAGACGAATCACTTTTGCAAGTGTTTGTACCTATGTTTAAAGAGGTTAAAAAAGAGGTTTATACTTATTTTTACTAAAAATTACTTACATTCTTGAAATTGTTATAAAATCTTAGAGAATGCTGTATGTTATGGTTTTCAAAGTATAAAAATCGTTTATTTCAAAACTAGGTTCCATAAAATTACATTAGGTATACAAAACATTAATTAACATTAGGTTTGTTTAGTCGAAATTAATTAATTTTTTTGTATAAACGTTTCCAAAAGCGATTAGTTTTTTCTTACATTTAATGGTCGGTTGCGCCAAACATGCTCTTGCGTTTGGACAATTTAGTATATTAAAACAAAATATTTTTAACAATAAAATTTGTGTAAGTAGTTAAGAAGTTGAACTATATTATAATTTTTCAGATTTGACACAAGTATCACAAGTATCGAGAAAAAAATCGGAAGGATCACTAAAATCACGAAAAACGCAATTTGGCGTTGCAAACAGAAAAAAAAAATATTTTTGTTCCAGATTAAAATATTTTTTAGCGTAAAGAGATCAAAGTTATTCCTATAATATTTGAATATTTTTTTCCTTTCATTATTTAAAAAGAAATACACAAACATTCAAATTCTTTTTGATTTTCTCTTATATCAGCACAAACTTTACCCTCAATTGCACTTTGATAGCTTTGTAATGAAGGCATCGCTTCTTATTACCGCCATTTATTACATAACTAATGTTGCAGGCAATGCGGTGAACTGGGCACTCGTGTAATGGCCGGGTAATGACTAATTGAGAGATATATGCGGTTATAGAACCTTGGCAAGGAAAGATCTCAGATAAAATTGTTCGCGCTCTTTCGTTGAGAAAGTTACATGAATATACACTAAGTCAATGTGGGTGGGTATAGATGTTTTCCTGTTAGCCTAGTATTGGCAATATATATTTTATACAAAAGAAGTTCTAGAATAAAATTATTCAACAATCAATTTAGTAAAAAAAATAAAAAAAAATACACATATCGAATTTTTCAGCTCTCACGGAGCAGAGCCTAGAGATTTGTTTTTTTTTAAGTGTTCACATTTGTTACGCTTACTTTATAGTATATTCCAGCATCTTATTTGTGTACAAGACAAGACAAGACAAGACAAATACTTTATTGTACACCGAAATAAATAAAACAAGTATAAGAACAAACTTATAAAAGCTGGTAACAATTGGCGGCTTTATCACTTAAAGCGATTTCTTCCAGACAAAATGGGTGAAAATTAATTGTTAGAAAAAAGTTTGTTGTTTCATACATTTTGGCCGGGTAGCTATATAACTTTCCTATAAGTTATATTCTCCATAGTAAAAGTTGTTCGGATAGACGAAATATATCATCTTTCCTTGAGGTACATCTCAGGATAAGTAATTTTGAAACAGTACGCTCATACAGGCACATTTTTGTTGGACCTAAAAATTAATTTAATCAATTTAAATTTTAACCAGAAATCTTACAAATAAATATATCAATATAAAAAAAAGACCTTTAATTGCTACTGAAACAATTACAATTGAAACTTCGTACACAAAATGCGCGCACCAAAAACAATTTTGCATTAAAATGCACGTCAAATAGCAAACCGCTTCCTCAAGCCCATGTTTAAGTTTTGACAACTAATTAGCTATAAAGACAAGGCTTGGTTGCAAAACCATACTGGGATACTTGTTATAATTAGCCGATTGGATCTACAGACTAGATATTTCCTGAGCAGGCCAAGAATCTTATTGAAAATTATTCCAATGCTATCCCTTTCATCCATCGGAAATCTAAAAGAGACAGTAATTACATCTTCTATGCAGTCGGTAGTCGTATAAGAACGGAGTTAGGGAGTTATTCAAGTTGCAGTCACAATGGCAGTAGAATGTTTTCCAGTAAATTTATGATCCCACTTTAAGCGGCTGTGAATAGTACTCGCGCAGCTGCAGATACAAGGATTTGACTGAAAAGGATTCAGGGAAATTTAAAAAAGAAATAAGGAAATGAAAACTAATATTGAAAACATCCGCAGCAGGTTGGGAAGATCAAAACAATACACCGCGTGCTTTTGTTGGTTATATTGAGTTGTCAATGTCAAGTTGTTTTGGATAATTAATTAAAAATTACTAATCTGACCAAATCGTTGCGTGTGGAACTTCTTTAGTTTTTCGTTTGTTCAAAAAATTACATCAAAATGTGATGTCATCAAAAATTCGAGTTGAGTTGAAATTTGAAACATCAATTACTCGAGTCCTGTCGTCATAGAGGAAGTTATTTTATCTATGCCTGCCGTGCACACATGGTTAAAATGGAGATCTTACCAAACTTCGCCATAAATAAGGGTTACGAAGGTAATTCTTCTACAAAGTTAGAGTTAAAAAAACGTAAAAATATAAATAAAATAAAATAAAAATCTTTTATTACAGAGACAAGCTCCATATTGCGTAAGTAACAGATTAGACACTTATTTACTGTTAGTAACAGGTAATTTAAAACAAAACAAATAATTAAAAAAGGAGACAATAAAGAGACCCTACGGAAAGGGCTTCAGAAACCCTGCCCTTTTCGTCTCTTTAAAAAGATGGACACTAGTCCAGTGCTTCATAAAAGGCATCCAGTCTTATCCGGTTATCACCTGTAGAAGACTATTGGAGCTACTCCGCACTAGATGCATCAGGGACGCGGTTCGCAGCCTAATGATAGTAGAGAAGCTATCGACTCCAGTCTCTGCCAGCATCCCTGCACTGCAGTAGTCAGTACCGTCGCAGCCCCAACAGCGCTCTAAAAGCATTTTGCCTTTTTGGTATAGTACACCAATAGGATGTGGACAAAGAATGGCAGTATGCCTTGAATAGGGTGATTTTAACTGTTTTTGTACAACGTGCAAATCTAGTTAAATAGACCAAATTTTTTACGTCAAAACTTTTATGAAACGACGAAGTACCGACCGACGTCACAGTCGTTTTACAACACCGCCATCGGATTAAAACTTTGGATAAACAATAAACATTTATCACGGCTTCTTCCAAAACTTTTCCCTCGAGATGTCTTTCATTTAACAATCTTAACCAACAACCAACATCACGGACCCCAATAACATTTGGTAGTCTTGGACATTGAAGGTCTAAGAATGCTGGGTGTTATGTATTTCTCGGAGAAAAGCGATCAATCACGCGCAATATTCATGGAGCAAAGTTGTAAGCATCACTTTCACGAAGTCTGGTGGTGGTCGAATGTTCTTGTCGCAGGGAATACAAGTTTTAAGTATCTTTAGTTGGTACTTTAATGGGAATGTACTGAAAGATGCTTGCTTGCAATTGCAATCAATTAGAGAGAGTTAATAACTAACTATAAATATACATTTTAGACCATTTTGGTTGGAGCAAATACTGAGACCGTGGCTAACGAAGTTAATTATACGACAAAAAAATTACGATAGGGTTACGAATCAAAATCGGGCCTCTTGATTTTTCTGACCCAACCATAGATATTTAGATAATGTACCTGCTGGATCCAACGTGTGCAAGAAAACAATCTTTAAATTTTAGAAACCAATTTTATCTTGACATTCAAAACAAAATGTACTATTTAATGGTGAGTAAAGTATTGTTCGTCTATGGTAAAGCTGATTTTTTTACAATAAAATTGCAAGCTATCACAGGTCTAATATATTTTGAATAAATAATTATTTAATTTGATACTTGTAAATGCAAGAAAAATCACAATTATTTTCAAGATATATTTCGGCCCACTTTGGGGCCGGCATCAGTCGAATGTGGGCCGAAATATATCTCGAAAATACTTTAATTGTGATTTTTCTTGTACAAGTACCAAATTAAATAAAAAGCTTGTTATAGCCAAATACATATATTTATTTCAAGAATTATATTTATTAGGAGCTAACACAAACTGAATATTACTATTTATTAAAACTACTTTAATAGAAGATAAGTTGGTTGCCATCTGACGGCAGCCATTAGAACCGCCTGTGTATTAGTGTGTTATTACAATTTATGAAATTTTTCAAGAAACTGTCATGTCGAATCAAGTGTACTATTACCTCCCTCTTCAGTTTTCAAGGAAAAGGTGACTTAAAGTAGAGCCACTGAGTGATGGCGCCTATGACGTTTAAATACCTACCTACAAAGTATCATAATTATTTATAAGCAAGTGTGAATAAAAAAATGCAATACTTCATTGTTGATAGTGATGGAATACTTGTTTCGGTTATTATTTTTCGATTTGAATGTTGCTTTATTGTGCAATAGAATTCGTATAGAAACAAAGATTTTTTTTTTCTTGGAAAAGAAGTTTCTCATTTTTTATAGGTCGTGTTTGGGGTCGCCAAGTAACGCAATAATATTTAATTAAAAACAAAACAATGACGAAGTTAAACTAAACGAAAATAAATGATAGTAAAATACTTTTTTCGATTTAGATATTTAAACAACTCTTTCCAACTTCGCTCAGGGTGTTGAGGGGCCCCCTGAGCTTGGGGGCCCCGGGGCACTACACCGCCCTAGCCCTCCGATAGCTACGCCATCCACTGGGTTTGGTACATTTTCCTTTTGTATTATTATGTTGAATGTTAAATGACGTGTCTAATGTTTACTCAACTCACACTTGAATTAAATTTTTAGCCGAAATTTGAAATGTACCTCATCATCATCACTAAATGCAGCTGTCATAAGTGCCATCACTCAGTGGCCCTACTTTAGACGCACCGCACTTACTTTAATCAAGTAAAGAATAAAGTTAATGTTATATCAAGAGGTTAAATCATTAGCAGAAGAAAGAGAACAGTGGCGGTTACTCCATACATCGCACAGTTGGAGGCTTAGCTACGGAAAGTCTAGAACCCAACGCGAATGGCTTAAAATGAGAACCATGAACACACACACAGGCAGACTTCCTGTTGAACAAGAACACGCTCCGAGCGACGCTATGCCGGCGACGGAATGACGCTCCAGCCACCACACCAGTGCCGGATCTAGTCTACTTGATGTCCTATGTCAGTGTTTCCCAGTCCATCGGTCCGCAGACATTTCCTGCTGGTCCGCGAAAAATATTCTGTTCAGTCGCCACGTCGCGTCGGACAGAAGACGCACGACCACGACATATTTATGTGAAAAAGCCTTTTCAGCCATGACAATGAGCGTTTTTTCGTTGTTTTTTCTTTTCTTAGTTCTTAGTTTTTCTCCAGATGGCGCTGTCCATGTCACCATAGACAAAATGTGTTTCGTAGCAATCAATGTCAAAGTGGTTTTTCGTTTGTTTGGAATTGGTGCATATTTTGTCTTTGATTCTATTGCTAAAGAATACGACAGTGCCATCTAGCATCTAGGAATCTTATTTAATACTAAATATGACGTAAAGAAAAACGCTCATTATAAAAACAAAACAAAGAAACAGAATGGATGTAAATGCAATTCTTCGTGTTTCCGAAACCAAACTACAGCGGTGGCTATCAATTATTTTGGCAACGAAACTGCAACATATTTCAAATTAATTTTTCCTTTTCTATTTTTCAAGTATTTTCAGCTAATAGTTCAAGTAATAAAGCACTTCATAAGAAACAAATAATGGTTTTATTTCGTACCGGTCCGTGAAACGTTTTTCATTTTTTACCGGTCCGCAGGTAGAAAATACTGGGAAACACTTTCCTATGTAATCTCAGCTCATGGCGCCCATTTTGCCATTCGAAGTGCCAAGCTTTTGCAGACATTACTAGTTTCGTATAAAGAACACCTGCATATTTTGTAGTTAGATTTTAAATACTTTTGGCAAGTGCGAGGCGCACAAAGGGTTTCACACCACACAATACGGGTACTGAACCCTAAAAACATTACGGTAAATAACAACAAAACAGATGCCAAACAACACCAAGCCGACAAAAAACAGGGCTCTAAAATGGCTCTACCTGACAATTAATTCGGCACCTTACCAAAATTACCAATTTTACCAAAATTAAAATTAAAATTAAAATTATTTATTGTTTTTACTTTAGAGTATGTACAAAAACTGACCAAATTTAAAACTTGTATATTACGGACGTAAAAAAAAGGCGGAAGGAGTAGCAGCTAAGTAACTAATGAAGCATAGCAATGGCGGCGGTTTGTAGGTGTGTGAGTGGACTTACTATGGAAATTGGCTTACTATGATGTGAATGGGCTCTTGCGTAAAAGCGGGTCGGCTTACTAGGGGTGCTTTAGTTGTTTGTTAGCGAAACTCTCTCCGAGATATTTTAACGTCCGTGTTGTACAGATAGAGCTTAAACAAATACCTAAGGTTAAAAATTCTATGTTTTAGAGATTTTTTGTATGGGGATTCCCTTTGGGATTAAATTTTTTGTTATTATTATTTGTAGTAATACGTATTCTGTGAAAATTTCAACTGGCTACCTATTACAGCTGGAGCTGTAGCTATCTCTGTGACAGACGAACGGACCGTGGAGACTTAGTAATAGGGTCTGTTTGGCACCCTTCGGCTGCGGAACCCTAAAAGCAACAAAAAATACAAAAAGCCTAGTAGTTAAGTGGCTTAGGGCCTGTTTCACCACGTCCAGATAAGTGATATCCAGAAGATAAGTTTAAAAATGGAACACATTTTGTATGCGTTATTATGTCGCAAGACTAATCGAATGGGCGGAGGTAGGCATGTATTTATATATGTAACCTATTAGTATGTAGTATATAGGATGGGATTTGGTCGGCCGCCTGGATTCGTGCTGGGGGCTCGGTTGGTGATCATTGAACCTTGTTCCTGGTCCCTGGCCGGGTCTCCGGTATAACTATCAGGCACTTATCTGGAAGTGGTGAAACAGGCCCTTAGAGCCATATTGGACAATAGTACCAAATTTGGCATGAACCGTAGGGTGTAATTATCATAGTTAGCTTAAACCTAAAAAAAAACGTTTTTTTTTAATAGTACAAAAATAGAACTGGCTATTTTTTATTTATAATTTTTTGGGCTCCCAGGCTAATAGTATAAGGTACCAAATTTGGTGCTATTGTCCGCCCGGGTAACGGTAATATCAATAAGCCACCACCGTACCACAAAATAACCACTTACAGAATGTTTACTCCGAATAACTAGCGAAAACAGGCGCACGCACACATAGACGCGTACGTACGACGATCTCGAAGACACTCGGGTGAATGTCAATACGACATTCTGCCGAGATCATCATACGTACGCGTCTATGCATGTGTGCGTCTGTTTTCGCTCCGTCGTCGTCGAGTCGGCCTTCTGGTAGTATCTATTTTGTGACCGTACCATAGCAAAACCGGAACAGTAGTTTATCTTCAAGCAAAGGTACACCGCGCGGCTAACATGTGTGCGTGCTAGTACGCACGAACTACAGTACGCACACAACAGCAATATCTTAAGGCGCTTGATCCTTGAAATACAGCCAGATGGGTACTTTCTAAAGCCTACTCCTCGTTTACGGCTGGACCAAATGGCTTGAAAAAAATATATATGAATCAATAACTCTTTAAAAATATTTGCAACAAATTTTGGTTTCGTACGATCAAAACTTCTATATTAAAAAAAATAACAACTGTATGATGTTTTTTTGGCTTAAATTCCCTACTCCTCCTAATCTGCTATGACGTTTGGAAATATTTACACGCCAAAAAATTAAGAATCTATTGAACTTTAAATGCAACATATCTCAAGTATATCCAGTAACTTTTCCTATTAAAAATATCGAAATATGTAAGATTTCAAGGTCAAAGGCTAAGAGGTGCTCTGCGCGGGCGCAGGCATCAGTCATGCAGTGGCGTTCAGACGGGGAGGCTGTGTCACTCGTTGCCACGTACCCTGGCGTCTGATGACATGTTTGCGAAAATATTTATAAGAATTTTTATTTGTGTGCGTTCAGATAGTATGTACTTTCGGCAATAGACTTAGTTATTTAGAGGATAAATTGTGCTGTGAAGTTCGCGCGTGGACGCTATAATATACTAGAAGTTTGACGAGTTAGCAAGGAACTTTTTTTACAAAAATTATAAATATATAATGTGATTGAGAAAAATGCCACGAAAATCTAAAACAATAAACAAGCGGCTACAAAAGCTTTGAAAATACATGCAGTAAAGTAAGTAAGTACCTAACATAATCTACCTACACAATTATTATCCATAGTAGAGTAGATATAAATAATTACTGGTTACAATTATAGTAGCTCATGGGTAGAACGCAGGCCTCTCAATTTTGAGATCCAGGTTCAAGCCTCGGTTGGGCATGCACCAAGGAGTTTTTCGGAATTTTCGTGCATAGTATTTACTAATACTTACTACTTGCTGAATGTTTTGTGCCCGAAGTCACCACCAACCACGTTGGGACATACTTATCGTCGGTGAAACGCGGGTGTACCGAATGCGGAGACACTCGAAACACCTCCAAAGCCCCCTCGGGGATTCCTATCGTGACAATATATAGGTATAATTATTATTATAAACAGCTAAAGCAACAATTCTCGCAAAAAACGTTGCTCAAAATTTTGTTTTTACTTCTATCCAGCTAAATAAACTACCCAAGTATCAAGGCTCGGACTATGTATATGGTTTAGCTCCGCTTCCGACCTGTTTTTTTGGACCGGAGCACTATTTGAAATACTTGTTTTAGTTCATTTCAGAAAAATATGTCCCAGGCAGGCACATCAAAGCCGTGGTATTTATACCTGTAATATTATGTAGAGATAGTTGAATAACTAGAATTGTAGGTATAATACATATAGTTGATATATTATTTCAGGGGCATCTAAAAAGAGACCACCAGAAACAGAAGGCAAAGAAAATAATCCGACAAAATCTGCAAAAAAGACCAAGACCTGACAATATATTAATTCAAAATAATCTGTGCATGTAACCTGTAATGTCATTCCATCCATCCATCAGCCTCGTTCGTCCACTGCTGGACATAAGCCGTTTCAGGACTTTGTCATTCCCGGTGGTCATCCTGGAAGAATTGTCCATACTCACACACGCTGGGCAGGCGGGTTGATAAGCGCGGTGCCGGAACCCTCGCACCCGTGACGCCGCTGCCCGTTACCAGTCTGTTCCATATAAGGCCCGGCTATAAGGGATGGATATACCGCCATCCATCGGTCCTAGGCATGGTGGGTCTCCTGGTTTTTTGCCTGTGAGCTGTCCTCTTACTCTCCTCAGAATTACTTCGAGGGGGTCTCCAAATAAGATGGTGGTACCTCCACAGTCGAGCCCGGCATCAGCTCTACCACCTATCAAATATCATTGTCATTGAAATTTTGTAAATATTTAGGGTGCCAACAAACGAACATCACTTTCAAAACGGTAGCCGTAGACAACGGTAGGTAACTGCACATGTCGAACCATGTTGGCGATAGCCATCGACTACCATCGAACAATGGAAGTGAGCGTCAGCTATTGGTTGCATTCGACACGCTGACGCTGCCAAACAGCGCCGACTGTACTCGATTGATGGTATTGTCAGCGTTGTATGGTCGACTGCAACCGACGGCTGACGCTAACGTCATTCGGTGGCAATTTATGGTATAGAATAGTAGACTGTCAGAATACAGTCGGGAACACTATCTCATCGAGTAACAATATGTGACCAACTCGTAGTGATGTAGAAAAAAAACTACATCAAAATAAACCGGGTTGGCTAGGCGCAACCTAGAGCGTTTTATACAGTCAGCAAAAACAACGCAAATTTTCTGGCAAAAAATTACGTCAATAAGTAGCAAGTACTATGTTCGGTATAGCGTATCACAAGGTGCTTAAAAATAAGGTTTGCATGTCCTATGTTGGTACTAATATCAGCCTGATTTTATCGAATATCTTTTTATATGAAAAAAAGCTTTCTTTTGCACCTTTTATACGCTCTGTCGATGATATATACTTGATGATGTGATTTTTTTAATCAATAAAATTGTGCTGGTTTTGCTGACTTTACAAAATTTTTCAGGTTGCGTCGAGCCAACCCTGTTTATTTTGATGTAGTTTTTTTTCTACACCACTACGAATTGGTCACATCTTGTTATTTAATGACATAGGGTTACCAACTGTCACCCGACAGCCTAGTAAGTTAAAAATTATATTCCGTATTAAAACATATTCAGCGTTATTTGTTATGTTTCTTAGAGAAAAGCATCGTCTGGATCACCACAATCTCTAAGCTCATTCATTGCTTCAGAAATGGAAGGCAAAGACAATGATCCAACAATGTCTGCACAAAAGACTATCGAAGAGTCGATTCCGGTAGTTTTGAGAATTTACCAATCTTTTTTTATAACGTGGTAATATCCTTGAATTTAGGTAAATATTTAGGAATTAATATTATGTTTTATATTTGTTTGTGAAACTTGAGTATTTTTCTTTAATGGGTTTGCATTATTTTATAATTTATAGTAGGTTAAAAATTATACTATGTACTTAGGTAAATTCAAACTTATTTATTATGTTTTTCAGAGAAAAATATCTTTTGGACCACCACCATCTCCAGGCTCATTCATTGCATTAGAAATGAACGGCAAAGACAATGATCCGATAGCCTCTGAACAAAAGACGATTAAAGACTCGATTCTGGTAGATTCGTTTTAATTTACAGCAAATGTATTACAAAATATAAAACAAGAAAATGAAAACCACAGTACAGAACAATAAAATGAAAAACAAAGTGCACAACAAAAAAAGTAACAAAAGGAAAAAAGAAAATTACAAAAACGAAAACACAGAAAATATATAACAATATAATAGAACAAGAAAATGAAGACCGCAGTACAGAACAATTAAATAAACAAAGTACAGAACAAGAAAATGAAGAACAAAGAGCACAACAAAAAATTTAACTTATCTCAAGTGAAGAACAAATAAAAAGCAGAAGACTCATGATCAAGAAAATATATACATATATTTACCAAATTG
The DNA here is from genome assembly GCA_934047225.1 of Ypsolopha sequella. NCBI lineage: Eukaryota > Metazoa > Arthropoda > Insecta > Lepidoptera > Ypsolophidae > Ypsolopha > Ypsolopha sequella. The sequence goes on from OW203985.1 coordinate 6,152,265, forward strand.
AGGATTTACCTGCAGATTAGAGCTTACAAGTGTTAGCGAGGTGAAACTGTGGTACAGATTACGTAACATAATTAAAATTTACAGATTAAAAAATATATGTTTTGTTTATTTTACGTGCGAATACAATCTTCATAAAAATAAAATCTAAAAGTTGCATCAACATCATTGAAACCGTTTTTGAGTACCCAAATATATTACATACTATCGGTTTTATTATGAGACCCACAAATAACCGATACATACCACTCAAGTCTCTAAAAGCACTGAAATTAACGAAAATTGTAACAAAATTATATTTTATCAATATATATATTTTTTCGTCATTATCGTTTAAAAATCATTCAAATATAAAAACAGAAACTTTTTAAGAAAAATTGTTTGACTGCAACCGACGACGGCTGACGCTACCATCATTAGACGGTTACCTCCGACAAGGTTCGACGTCTAAAGTTACCTCAATCTTCTTGGCCTACCATGGGTTTGGCACTCGATACACGTTAGCGACAGCGTAAAACATTTGTATGAGTTTAGCGGTTCTAGCGGTATACGAGAGGAACCAGAATTTCCAATACATTATATTTTACGCAGTCGCTAACGTATATCGAGTGCCAAACTCATGGTGGGCCTACTGTTGACGGTTACCAACTGCAAAGTGACGCTCGTCTGTTACCGCTCAAGCCCAAGATTTATAAAGGTCTGACCCCAATATCAACTTGGTCACTTTCGGGTATCCTCACATAACCGATTTTGTTGTATATGTTTTATATATTTTCGCGATTTCAGTACTACCACCACTAGTTCGCGATTACTATAATCACTAGTTTGTTTTCAAAACTACCAAAATATCACCGTGTAGTAGTAGGTACAGAATGGTCACATCTCTCTGTTACATCACCACAGCCTATTGAGCTTCAAAAGTTATAGTTATAGGTTTACGCATAAAACAATGCTACATAAATTTATTTATAGCACACCGTGCGTAAAATGACCACTTTACGCAGCGTGCGTAAAGTCGGCATTTTCCGCACTTGTGCTATAAAAAATTATACGAAACTCGTGCGAGAAACTTTTTCTCGACTCGTGTGATTGCGGCACGAGCCTCGTCAGAAAACGTTTCATCGCTCTCGTATCGTAATGTACTATTCTACCTCGCTACGAGGTGTGAATCATTGCGACGCTAGCGATCTTTGTAGAGGGGCGCGGGGCGTCTGCGCAGAGGCATGCGGGGAGCAGCGCCTGTAACTCCCCGGAGGTGAGGCCGATTGCTCAAGGCCGTTGGCGTGGGTAATCACCTTAATATACAAGGTAGGCGCTAGGCGGGGAGCCGCCACGCCGCGCGCCGCGCGTCATCGACCAATTCAAATATGTCGACAGCACGTAGTCATAACGCTATCGAACATATTGTACTGTCTTCGGATGCCTCAATAATATTTCCTCAAATCCAGAATTATCGTTCTTCTCAATACCTACGAAACTAAAAGAAGGGACAACCCTGCAACAGTAGGTATTTAAGTCTCGTACGGGGCGTGAGTTAAACTACTGTTCTGGTTTTACTATGACCGTACTGTTGATTCGCCCGCAATGCAACACAAACTATAATGTCTAATTACTTATACTAAATGTAGCGTTGTAATTAGGGTTGCCAACTCTCGGAGGAACCAACCCGGGAGATTTGAACAAATTGGTGGGCAATTGAATGAAAGTCGGTAATATTTGTTATTTTAAATTTGCTTTGTTTTGTAGAAGCATCATTCATATATGATATGAAAAATCAAATGATTTATCTACTTCGTTAATGACAATTATTTTATTTTAGAAAATTCGGAAAATTTATTGTATCCCGGGAGCTCGGGAGGTTGAACAATATTCCCGGAGTCTCCCGGGCATTCCGGGAGGGTTGGGAGCTCTAATTGTAACGGATGTATAAGTTCTGCGTTCTGTTCCAAGGATAATTTTGACATTAGAAGATTATCAGCATTTATTACGCAAATAAACTAATTTTGTTCTTGATAGACGTTGCTGTCGCGTATTGAATTCTGTTCATTACAATATAAGGTGACATTATTTATGCGGCCAAATTCGTACTAAAGACTCGGTAAGTTAAATAGTCGGTATCAAGGTTCGAATAAAAGAAAAACCAACAGCCAATAATAAGGAAAGACAAAATTGTATTTTTCAAATTTCGCAAAAAATTTGATTGATCGTTACTCTACTGATTACTTACCAAGCCTCCAGCATGAGTTTGGCTGCATAAACATAAATTAATGTCACTTTGTTTAGATCAGAAAAAATAAGTAAATGAGATTCAAAAGATTTCTGTAATGAAAAACGGTTTTTTGATCGAAAAATCGTTGTTGGTGTAAAAATAATCAGCCTTGTAATTGTCATGTGAACGAGGTCCTCTCTCTTGCAACTTCACATGGGTCTGACATTTTGATTATTTTTATTTATTTTACATCTGTGTTCTAGATTTTTTTAACACTTTATTTTTTCTATTATTTTCACGTAGTTTTCTATAATCGAGAATTGTTTAAATTTTTTATTGTCCACTGGTTTCGGTGATACAGGGAAAGGAATTCTTTGAAAAACCACAAAATATTGTATATTCCCCCTTATCTCTAAAACCGGTGAATAGAAAAATCTGAGAAAATTACAGCATCACAATAACTACGAAAAAAATCGAACACAAATGATTTTGTATCAAAAAAAGATAACTTAAAGAAAAAAACAAAAATAGTATTGTTGTATATATTTATGTAAATTAAATTGGTAGCCAATTATTGGTAATAAAGAGCTGATTGTACGTGTAAACGGTCTATCATTTCAAATGTGGTATATAACCACATATAAAATAATCAGCCTTGTATTATCAGGTGAATGAGGTCCCTCCTCTTGCAACTTTACATATTTCTGGCATAGCTTAAGCAACTATACCTATATACTGATCTGGCAATATTACCTTATATTTACTCATATAAAAGCTATTGGCTAAACTAAAATTGGCTATTTACTTGACCCAGTGGCGTGCACAGAACTTTTTGCTGGAAAAGCAAACAATTGGTCAAGAACAACAAAAAAAACCTCCCCCCAAGTAAACACAACCGGATAGCCAGACGTTGACCATTGTAACTGAAATTAGTTTTACATAATGGAGAAGCACAATATTTTCATAATAAAATGAGATAATTTTTTATTCGTCCCCTCCTAGACTATTACTGTTTCCCACGGTCATTATATAGCTTTTGATTGAAATGGAACTAATTTGTTTAATCATAATCAGCCTGACAATCCGGCCCTGTAGCCACCTAATGATTTATCACAATTTCCAATCAAGTGCACAGATATCTGCTGTGTTCATCCTTACACTGCTTTTGCCCCACAACGACTCCATCCGCATTGGTTCTAGCGTACACTGTACCGATGGAAACAATCAAATTTAATCGATAAGACAGTAAATGCCCTGTAACATTGTCTAGAGGTCATTTTAAAACGAAATAATTTGGGCAAATGCGCATCGGACTCCCACACAAAGGGTTTCGAAACACCACAACAATACGGGTATTGAACCCTGAAACTTATCAAGGCGACAAAAAAAAGCCGTTTAAATGATAACGCCGGACAAACAATTCGGTTCCCTCTGAGAATATAACCCAATATTATTTGTTGTTTTACTTTAATCTGACCAAACTTGAAACTTGCATGTATTACAGTTGTAATAAGATACATCTGAAACAAATAACATTGAAAAAATTATATTTTTCGAGGTTTTTTGTATGAGGACTACCCTAAGGTTTCAATATTAGATGAATCAAATCGAAAAGTTGAGTCAAATAATGTATGGAATTTCTGGGTGTTTTGGGGGGCCATAGATAGTTTCTACATACGAGTAAATATAAAAGCTTGCTGAAGTCAGCGCAGTAACACTTTTAACGTTGCCAATTCTGTAAAATTGTTTAAGAGGCTATGTGAATTTTATTTTTGTCACTGTCACTCCAAGCGAAAACACGCTCAGTGCGAGAGGAGCGGATTCAGGGCGAAAGCGAAAACTGTTAGTTTTATAATTTTTATAAAAAAACTAAAATAGCTAGCAAAATTTCAAATATGAAATCTCTAGATATTGTTTAAACACACCTAATAAAATATGTTTGAGTTCTGCATATGGTTCCTATTCGTCAAACGAGGAGAAAAAGTGTGTTTGAAGACCTCATTTCAACAATTATTTCTATCGAGGAAAATGTATCCAAACATGTTTTCCAATTTCAAAACCCTAGATTATATAGTCAAAATGCATATACCAGAAACTGATTATAATTTTCCGTGTATTTCATGAAATACACAGAAAAGAAACACCCGTATTTTTTTCGCATATCGCCTTAACCGTGTACATGGGCTATGGAATGTTCCTTTAAGGGGCTCCACAATGCTAAACATCAGTTTTGTATTGGATTCAGTTCAGTCAATGTAGATCGTAAAAATTTGAAAAAAATATGACGTGTTTTTTGACTCAAGACAATTATTAATTACACTTTAATTACAATCATGCTGTTCCAAAATTGAGGCTGGCGCACTGACATGAAATAAGTATTGCATTTTAGTGGGCTGACGGTATGGAAACTTTTTTGAATAGAAAGGTTCGAATTTTAATAACTTTTTCCACGCTAGTACACTTTTGCACACAGTTTTCGAATGATAAACAGAACCTTTCCGAGCTTGGTGAGGTGAAAATAACATTTCACATAGAAACGGAACTCCTCTAAGGATACTGACGAAAGTACCAGGGCGGCTATTCTAGCAATATTTTTCAGACGCTTTAATTTTCATGTTTGTTTATCATGTGAATGGTGTGTGATGATGATTCTATTAACTGTTACTCTATGAAAGACATGTAAAACACGTTATGAACCCAGGAAACAGGTTTTTATTTTAAAATCTTTACATGATTCTGAACAAAAAGTTTCTAAAAGTCACCCGCCTTCGACCTTCACAAATTCACGGTCAGAATTGCCGTCCGAGCTGTATTTTTGAATCATTCGAATTTCAATTCGCATATGAATCCGCATAATTCGCATGCGAAAACTTGAAATCAGTATTTTTGAAAATTCTCTCCGTGAATTCTGCAACGAGTGGTCTGACCCACTCGTTTTCCGATTTCTACTAGTAAAAACTATGCAAGAATGACAATAAAACAATGTCGATGTCGATGCATCGATGAGACTGACATGACATTATAACTTTTTAATTTACGTTCCGTTCACCTCCATTCATTACCGGTTTTTAAAATCAACGAAATATTGCTTCCCGGTTTTAAATTTTTCTGCGTGAAACGAAAATCGTTTACATTGATTTCTACTGATTCAAAAATACATAAACTCGTGACCAATCGAATTGAATTTCGCACGTGATTTTTTTTCGTGCGTGAATATATGATTCACAGCGAGTGATTCAAAAATACAGCTCCTGGACCTTTTTCCGGATCTATAACATGTTTTTCATGTCTTTTAAGGAATTTTACTTAGTAGAATTGTCATCACATGGCATTTCTCACGCGATTAACCAAGTCCTATGAAGAGAAAAGCGAGTTGAAAAATGTTGAGAGAATAGCCGTCCAGCACGATATCTGTAGATGGCGCCACAGGGCACGACTATGCGCGCGCGCACGCAAGATAACATCTCTGCCACGTACGCTATGGCTAATTCAATTTTTCACGCTTTATTATATCTTCAGATACTAAACTTGACAGCACCTACGGATAGAGAAACCATTTCACCCATGCAGTTATTGACGACTTTATATGTATGTGACTTACAGACCAGTTTCAGTCGCGCGACTCCAAAAAATCCTGTATCCTCCTGTCCATTCAAAGAAGATCTCTCAAAAGACAGCTCTAAGTAGGTACATTACAGAAACATAAAAGTATGGAAGGTCGATTTAAAATGGTGATGGAAGTATTTATGAAGCTGTCTGGAGTCCAACACGCCCTTCCATTTGAAACGGTCGTAATGTAGAGAGTGCAGATGGTAGATAGTGCCTCCGTATAGAGAGCATGGGTCTGATATTTTATTGTTATAGTCGTAAGAACAGAGGCAGAAGTTGATAAAATACATATCGTTACGACATATCCCGGTTCAGAGCTCCTCAAATCACATCCAGGTTTACTTTTCTGTGTCGTGTTTTTGGGAAATAAATATTATATCTATCTATATTGCAATAGTATATAATGTTAATTTGTATCTTTGGCGATGCATAAATCAGCAAGTGTTTGAAATATACAAATTTATTTTTATCATCGTGCCAGCGGTGTTCAAGTCTAAATTGCTACTGAAACAGTCAGCCCTCGTACATACTCTTTTCATCCACGATTTGTATGTTTCAACGACATATTGGGTGATAGTGGATGAGCCTTATCGCCGTAATCGGGCACAAATACACGTTTTAAGGCATGCAGGTTGCACTACACTTGGTGTTTTCCTTCACCTTTCAGCAAGCGAATTTTTACTTTCAACGAGGGTTGCCAACTTTTGTTCTGGAATGTAGGGGACGTATGATCAAAGAAGGAAATAAACGGGATTATCCATTTTTACTCGGGACAAATATTATGAAATAAATTATTTTAAATGTTTATCGATTTGTTTTTAAAACTGTATTTTACAACAGACCTTGCAGATCCAAAGATATTTTTCAATGCATGTGCTCGTAAAGGCCCACTTTTTATGCATCAAAACCGAACAGAAAGTCGATTATTTTGCCCTAGGGCTTTATTATTATTATTTTTTTAATTTATTTACAATGGTTGCCTAACCTGCACCTTTTCCTGTGTACGATAGACGTTATACTTTTTCTTCCACTGTTTAACGGCTCTGGATACAGTCCCTTTGAGCCAGTTATAATTTAAAGTTCACAAGATTATATTTGTTTTCATTTCCTCACACTATGCATTGAAAAATGTAGTATGATACACGGGCGTAAAAGCAATAAATTACTCGGTTACGTTTAAAACACTCGCTACGCTCGTGTTTTAAATCGTCCTCGTAGTTTATTCCTTTGCGCCCTTGTAGCATAAACTACTATTATGTGTATGTACGAATTTTGTAAAAACGAACGTAATCATAATTTCAAGAGTCAGAAATTGTCATTATTTATAGTAATCAGTCATTTCATAACAATAACATTGTCAGAAGTTCCCCTTTTAATCTTTACTGAACAGTTAGGTGGCGTTCCTAAACGGCAGGGTAAAGCCATTACCCTCCAACTTTACCGTAAAGGTAAAAATTAACTGTCACCCATCCCACAACCACCCGAGTGAAAACGAACAGTTCATAAACCTTGTCAGAAATGTAAAACCTGTGTAAAACTCACTTTGACAGTCTAAATTTTACATTTACCCTGGCGTTTAGGAACGTTACCTTAGTATGTAATTTCACTAAGGATACTAAAAATGAAAGAAATGGTATGAGGGGTATAGAAAGAAAGGTGAGTATCTCCTCTTTTTTCATGAACTTCTCTAACAATGCCATCTAGTTGTATTTGATGATATCTCTTGATAAGTCAAAATGGCAAAACCAAACAAGTCTTTATCTAATAGCGAAAACGAGCAATCAAAACAAATACAGCAATCTCCACTGGAGTTTGTCACTTTTGTTTTGACAACTAGGTTTTGAAATAAATTTAAATTATAAAGCTTCGAGCAAAATTTTCTTGCAAAAACTATAAAATTCCAGGATGAATGCGTCATACCAACATATGACAAAAAACCTAGTAAAAAGTACACTTTAAAAAAATATTTTGCTATGTAAGATTATTTCAAATATAACATGATACAAACTTAGCAATCTTCAAAAAGTGAATTTGGCTCAAACTTGGTTTATATCTTCATTCAATTGTATTCTACTAAATAGCAAAAAATACAAGATAGTAAATAGTTTAAATTTAGAGATTAAAGTTTTTATAATTTCTTGTAAAAATGACTAAACTGGAGAATGCAATCTTTGTTTCTATACTCCTCATATTAAAAATATTTGAACTATCGTTATTAACAAATTACCTTATTGTTTTCATCAACAAAGAATCGACAACTATCGAACAAAGATCTTGATTAAACTGAAACTTTATATTTTTGACGTCAACTGTAAGGTTGCTGAACATCTAAAATCCTCAAAAAATGCTGTGCATTACTGAGAAGTGAGAATTCTTATTAAATAATTATTTGAACAGAATTATTAAAAGATATTTAGTATCAGCAAACTACCTCTTGAAAATAAGCTTTCGTCGCAGAGATCTCAGAATTTTGGCGACCACTATCGTTTTTTTTTCGTAAACCATTTAGTTTTCTTTCGAACAAGCCGCCTAAAGCATCTGTTTTGAGTAAGGCAGGACAAAATATTTTACAGTAAAAATACGAGACATCCTTGGAAATACGGGACGGTTGGCAACGCTACTTTCAGCAAATAAACTCCGAAAAACTGATTGGTGCACGCTTGACCAGCAGGAATTGAATCTAGGTCTCAAGTTTAGAAAGTCGGCATCCTACCGACTAATTAACCGCTCTGCGAAAATATAGACATTTGATTTTTCGCAAGTAACAGGACACTTTTTTCGGGAGTTATTCCCGAAAAAAGTTCTTCGATAAGTAGGTATCGAATATTCATTCATTTATATAATCCATTAATAATAAATATTGCATTTGAATGTTAATAGACCGTTAGGATGTTTTGAAATAATAAAACTTATGTTGAGTCTATTGACTATTGGAGCAAGTTAAGTTTTTGAAAAAGATTTTCGTGGAAGGAACATTACAGTTTATGGTTTTTTCTATTATTTAAGTATTTTCAAGTTTATATCATTTGGGTATTCACATAAAAATGGTCATCCAAGTCTAACTATCAATCATGCAAACAAATTAAGGACTCCGTTTTACAATTCTGAGCTACGGAACCTTAAAAAAGTGGCCCAAGGAAGAAACTTTTTAAAAATCAAGGTCTTATCCCACATTCTGAAAATACATAGAATTTCTTTATTTACCGATTAGCTCATTATACGTAAATATCATGTTACTTCTATCAGCGAATCGAAGTTGGTACCTGGTCAAATTGGTATTACTGGCAAATTGCTTTACTTGGAACCCTATTCCTTTGTAATTAGAAGCTTTTTCCAATAACAAAGAGTCTTACACGTGTTCTCACAGTAAGCGTAATACAATATGCACTACATTGTACTGTCACAATTAACTACATGGGAGCTTACTGTAATGATTATTATGAAATTGCATGGTTTGCATTTCAAGTTGAAACCATTATAGTAATAGTAGATTATAATTTTAATAACAAAATCAATTTTGGATTTTGAATCATAATGAGCAGCTGAAAGGTATTTGTTATTTCCTTTGAAGTTTTCTTTCAACCACACTAAATAAAGTAAATAAATAAATCTTGTTGCTTGTATTAATTTACAAATAATGTATAATGATTTGACTGTCAACTTACTGTGTTTTATTTTTTATTATTTGGTAAAATGTGTGAAACTTTTTCAAACTCTCTAGTTAGACAACTGTTACAAAATAAAGTTTTTAAGAGTCGGAGTTCCGAGATTGGGCAAAACAGGGTTCGGGGTTATGGCTTTTTAAGATAGTAAAATATTAATTTCTGAACAAAATAAATACCACTTGTTACCTTACAAGATGAAGTACAGGTTCATTAAAAAAAATCTTGGCACCAATGTATAGTAACTTCAGAAAAAAAAACAGGATGTCAAGTTCAGGTTACACCCGTAGCGCTGCAATGCTATTCAAGAGATTTTCTTGAAATTCCTGTTTTTTTTCTGAAGTTACTATACATTATTGCCGTGATTTTTTTTAATTAACCTGCACTTCATCTTGTAAGGTAACAAGTGGTATTTATTTTGTTCAGAAATTTAAATTTTTACCGTCTTAAAAAGCCATAACCCCGAACCCCGAATCTCGGAACACCGACTCTTAATGCAATTTTGTTTTCCGTGGCAAAGAAAGTGATATTTTGTATATAATGGTTATTATGGTTTTGTATACGGTTATATATGGTTTATACAAGGTGTAACAGAAAGGTGTAACCATATTTGAACAGCTTATTCAGTCAATGGTTTAGGACAACTTTTATAATGGAACAAATACTTCTTCATAGGAAAATGCAATGCCGCTCGGCCGAAATGTATCGAAGGACAGATTTTTTTTTTTTGAGATTTCAGGGTTGATTCCATAGTAAAAGTTGTTCTATACCATTGACCGAATGAGCTCTTCAAATATAATTGCACCTTTCTGTTACACGTTGTATATGGTTCTATATGGTTAATATGGTTTATACATGGTTATATATGGTTATAAGTAATAATATGGTAGTTAGAATTTTATTTTATTTAGAAACAGTATTAGTAATAATACTTTATATTCTCTGATTAGGCACTCAAATATGAATGAATATCATACCCTAAAATACAATAGAAAAGTGTTAAAAACGAAATATTGAGGAGTTCTTTGGTCTGAAATCTGAAAGTAGATGCAAGGTATATCAGGATCGTAGTAGTCTAGTCTCACAAAGCACAAGTATTGAAAATAAAATGTACCTAAAAACAAAACAAACATAAAAACCGACTCTGAATACAAAAAACAGCACGAATCAAAACATAAAGAGCGCAATTTTCAGTCCTTCACCCATAAATCATGGGAAATAAATTTAACTCCATGTAATAAAATTAACAGATGAAATTGTTTAGTAGTCCACCCTCGTGCCCGCTGGACTGTTGATAGGAGGCTGGGTGAGGATGACTGAGGACCGCCAAGAGTGGTGTAATATGGGGGAGGCCTATGTCCAGCAGTGGACGAATACGGGCTGATGGATGGAGTATTGAGAGCCATCTCGCTCGACAAACTGGAGTCTAGAAGTAGAGCATGTCGACAGAGTCCAGGTCGAGACTTCCACTACGTCACATCACACGTTGTACCACATAGACCACGTGACTGTGAGGTAATGGCCATTTCAACCCTGAACCGCTTCTTTCTTCTATCCGAGGAGCTTCTTTCTTCCGTTTCTGGAGCTTCTTTCTTCCGTCTGCGGAGCTTCTTTGTTCTTCTTCAGAGCAGGAATCAAAGATTCGCAATTCGTGGGAGAAAATTCCTTTGGAATAATTGTGGTACGTATCTACATATGTACGGATAATAATGATATGGATATATAAGAGCTGGTGAAATCAAAATGGAGTAGCAGTACGCAATAAATTGATAAAAACTTAAGAGGCTACGCGAATTTTATTTTTGTCACTGTCACTAAAAAATCGCGCAGTGCGAGAGGGGCGGATTCAGGGCAAAAGGAAAAAAAGTTGGTTTTATATTTTATTAAAAAAACTAAAATATCTAGCAAAATTTCAAATATCAAATGTCTAGATATTGTTGAAACACACCTAATAAAATATGTTTGAGTTCTGTATATGGTTCCTATTCGTCAAACGAGGAGAAAAAGTGTGTTTGAAGACCTCATTTCAACAATTATTTCTATCGAGGAAAATTTATCCAAACATGTTTTTTTCCAATTACAAAACCCTAGAATATATAGTCAAAATGCATATACCAGAAATTTATTAAAATTTTCCGTGTATTTCATGAAATACACAGAAAAGAAACACCCGTATATTTTTCGCATATCGCCTTAACAAGAAAACACAAGACAGTAGAGGGAGATGTGTTTTTTGTTGCTATGTGGTTGAAGCTTAATTTTGTACAGAAAAAAAGTTACTTCCAGGCAACTTGAAAATATCAAAGATAGAAATAGACTTGAATTTTGCAACGAGTTCCAGTTTTTATTAGAGCCATCCCGATTGGTCTATTAGAAGACTCTAAAATTATTTTTAATAGTTTAGAAACAAAATACGAGAGAAACGTCTGATAACTTGAAGAAGAACAATAAAAAAGAACACGAACTGTTCAGTACATTCAGTAAAAGTTGGACTTACCGCTCTCTGCTAAGAAGCTCAGGAAGCCTATCAGACAGCTCCTGTCTCCAGCTGGAACGTCGAACGATGGCAGATGAAACGTAGTTTTTCACCCTGAAAATTGGGAGAAAACATGGTCTGAGACGAGAGGAGAATAAAGTATGTTAGTACCACGGAATAATTACACTATGTCACTCAAAATGATCTGCTTATATTCTTCGGACTGATCGCAAATAGTGGATCGAAACAGAAGAAAAGGAGTTTGTACCAATTAGCACAGTACCTTTGAAAAAAAATGGCAGCGTATTATACAAGTGTCTCTTTATATTTATAGGTACAATAACCCGTCTGTTAAGGCGATATGTAAAAGTTTTAGCGTCCCTGTTACTCCATATGCGAAAAAACCCTCAGTGCGAGAGGGACGGATTCGTGGAAAAGTAGCAAAAAGTCGGTTTTTTATTAATATAAAATGTACTAAAGTTGCTATCAAAATTTCGTTTAACCAGGTCCTAGATACTGTTAAAACCCATCTTATAAAATATAATTGCAGTCCATATGTCATTCTAAATTGTCAAACCAGGAGAATTGGTGTTGAAAAAGACCTTATTTCAATAAATATTTCTATCGAGCCGAATTTCTCCAATCGCGTTTCTGTTTTAACAGATCACTTGAAAAAGAATCCAAAAATAATGTACTTTTTTATCAGAATAATACATTATTTACTGAAGTAGATACGCAAGTTCTTAAAGTGTCGATTTTTTTTCCGTAGCGCCTTAATTTTGTCGCATGTTTGCATAAAAAATATAACAATTACATCAATGATATTGCTGATTGCTGCAGACCACAGTAGCGATTCGACAGTCATTTTTGAAATTGCAAATAATTTATTAATAACACAAAGAAACTTAAGGCCCTGTCAACCCCTGATTCTTGCTCACGCTTCAACTAGGTTGAAATTCGTATTTTATACAATTTCTGAGGTCACGGGGCCACGCGTGGAAATGTATTTATTTTGCAAGTTTTAGTATAATTATTTTAAAACTAATCCACAAATAAAAAAAGTAATCAAGTAAGTCTTTATTGCCATATTATAGGTATTTAATTTTTTAAATAAAAAGTGATAGTTGTCGATCCAAATTTTGAGTTCTTGCGTACGAAAAAAATATTTTTTACGCATATTTGAAACACCTTTTTTAATTTTTTCCCTGGTAAGCCTTTAACTAGCATTCTTATCTAGCTACAGAATTTATTAAACAGTATTTTATTCAAACAAGATGCCCAAAAAATTTATTTTTTAGAGCGAGACGGGGACAGTTAGGGGCTGACAAGGTCTTAAGATTTTTAAGGAGCGTAATTTATGAAATAAGAATACATTTTAAAGCAGCTGTGGTTACAAAAAGAAATATCAATCTAACACTCACTTGTGAAATGTATTTTACCAATTTTATTCACCGTGATTTTAAAAGTAAATTTGCACAAACTTTTTAATTTCCTTCTACTGAAAAATGTCAAAAGTTTGTTAATAGCATCTCATGCAAAATTTGCACGTTCCGACACTGGAGTCTTCAATAATCAAAATGTAGGAACATCGATATATTTTCGTGATTTTTTTGCGATACCAGATCACCGGTTAGCAAGTTTCAAACCTTATTTTTTTTCATACCGCGGACAAGCACAGTTCGTGATTAGCTCATACAATTCTTGTGTTCATCGTAGCTAGGGGTGTAATCTCATAAATAGAAACGGGTTTCGTTTCATCCGGAATTTTAAAAACTACAACTTTCATCTGTTTTTACATACAGTTGAAAAACATAAAGATTGTACACTTTTTGTTAGGGGAAACTAGTTAATTTGTTAGGAAAATTTAGGTAAGCCATAGAATCTGTTAACTTTCTACATCTCTACATAAATAGGTTGGTACCTATAAATATAAAGAACCGCAGGTTGCTTTTTGACGAGGTGTCACTAATCAAGAAAAACTTATAGGATATTTCGTTTCTCTTCTACCATTCATCCTCTCTATATGCCAAAATCACCGAAGCATTCCTTTTTCTATTCACAACATCTTCTTTCAGGCTGCAACGAAGTAAGTATCGTCAGAACAAAAATCCCCTGGGGGTTGTCAGAAGTGTTTCCGAGTTTAGACTGCGACATGTAAGTCACAGTTCACACTCGTGCACCCACTTTTCACCAACGATTATTACGTCTCAGCGTGATGTGTGGTGCGGCCTTTCGCCTTATTTCGGCCAGAAATACAGCCAGCATGCAGACCACACACAAATGTGCCTCAAAGGAATATGACGTAGACGATAGGGGCGGTGATATCTAAACAAAATAAATGGAGCCTACCTAGAAGTAATTTAAAACATTTAGCAACTACTGCACAAGTGATTCCATAGACTAAACATGCTTCTTTTGTTTTGCTACTGGGATGCTGACTAAATGACTGAGTTTAAAAAGTTCCTATAAGTACCTAACTGTATACCTACTTTGTATCTATAGGTAAAAAAAACAAATATAAATATACAATTTACATATAGAACGACTTCTGGAAGAAACAAAGCAATAAAAATAAAAATAAATTACCTGTTCATATATAATTCAACGTCATGATTTAAAATTTGCATGGATTCTCGAAGCAATTTGGGAAATTTTTCCACGCGAGTAGAAGGCACAAGTACAACACAACTTCTTCACGAGATTAATTCATCTACTGAGATAGTACAGCCAATGCTCACAATGCTTTTTGATTATCTACATTTCGGTGAAATGGGGATTTGTTGAAAATTATAATTACCAGTATTAGAAAAATCTAATAAGATCTAAAATAGATCTTGAATTAGATCTAAAATAGATAAATGAGATTTTATGATGTAAGTATAGCAAAATCCATCGCTTTGCTAATTTTAAACATTTTAAAGTGAATTAAGAATAAAACAGACACAAATTCTAAATATTCTCAGACAAGGCACGAACCCGTGTAGGCATATTGCGGGCCAGCGACTTATCCTCATGTATAAAATAAATAATAATATAAAACAACTTACATGTCCGGTGGTGTGCGCAGGAGTGTTATGTGGGTGACGCCAGCCAACGGCCACCTCGGGCGTTGCTGACTGCGCATCCTGCACTTACCGCCAGGGGTACGCAACTATGTCTACTTGTAATTATTGGATTTTAATACTGTCACATTTTTTTTTTTTTAACTAATATACCTATATAAACGGTGTCATAAAAGCCTTCGTGAAATTTTACGAATGTATCGGCTAGAGTGCTTTAATCAGAATTTTAAAACAATACAAAAAAATAGAATACAATTTATTATATGTATATAAAAAGTTGTTGGAGTCACCTTTAAGCTGCTGTTCCAGCGTCATCCGAAAATTACTCTTACTGAAAACGATATTTCTATTTAAAATAGATGTTTAAAAATTATGAAAAAAAAATACTGTTATTTAAAGTATTACGACAAAAATTGGTTTTTAAAAATTATTCTTGACACATTCTTGAACAGTATGAAAATATTGTTCAAAATCAAGCTATTTTTAGACTAAAATTTAATAAAATTGGTTATTTCTTTGAAACCATTAATGGTATTTGTATGGTTCTTGCACTAAAATACAAGGAAAATATTGATTAGAAAAATCACTATAGGTTTTATATCGCGTCCATGTGAAAACTATTATTTTCCCCTATTTTGCGCTATCCGGAGACGCAGCGACGTCGTAATGCAGTGCGCGCTGACATGAACGTTATTTCAATATATAGTTTCTGTCGATATTTGTACCGACACAAGTCGACAGTTGTCGTTGGCGGCTACCTGCCCCTTAAAGTAAAAAAATAACTGTCTTAGAAGCCTCCGCGCTTCCATAATTATATTGATTAATTTATAAAAAAAAATGTTAAATAACCTTAAAAATATGTAATAGTTATAAAAAATACCGCTTTTTTAAAACCTTTAGGTTTATAGGCTTTCATTGTTTCGATTTGTCAATGAATATATATGATATATTGATATAAAACGTTATGAAGTATCAGAACGAAACAAACAAAATAAATAGCGATATGTACAATAATCGTAGGTATACAAATATGTACAACAAGAAACAAACTTTAATCCTTTATTGCAGCGTTTCTTAATATTTTAAAGCTACGGACCCCTAGGAAATCCAGCACAATTATCAAGGACCCCCTTAATAATGAAAACAGCAATAAAACTCGGATCATTTATTTTAGTACTAAAAACGCATATAAAAATACTTTTTAACAAAAAAAAGAGCCCAGAGATGAGCCTGTAGACCCCATATACAGGGTGGAAAAAATTTAAGGGCCCTGCAGGGGAACTACCTTAAATCCTTTAGTTAGCTCATTTTGCTGAAAAGAAACATTCCTTTATTTTTTAAAAGAAACAAAACTGCATTCAAAGATCTTCTAAATTTCGCTTGTCTCACCCGGGAATGGAACCAACTAAAAACTAAAAAATAAACCCTCGCTATTTTATTATACGAATTGGTAGGAATATCGTTCAGGATAAAATTTGTCTAATAAATATTTGGTCTTTGAAATAAAAAAAAGTGAAAACAAGCTTCTAATAAATAAAATTGTTCTTGATACGCCATTATTACACAATGACAGCACGGAATGAAAGCAAAACAAAACTAAATTTGAAATTCGAACGAATAGTTTTATCGATTTTAAAAATGTTGAAAGTTATCATTCGAATTTTAAATTTGTTGCACCGCGTTTCAAAAAAAAATAGTTTCCCTTTTTAAACTTTTCGTCAGTACGCCTAGTGCAAGAAGGAATTGTGCTGTGCATAGATTTGTAACGATTTTCTTATCGAAGTCTTCAACAAGGTACTTAAGGTAAATAACATTAGGAAGCTTGTACTTCATACGATGTCTTTGGATGTTAGAGAGATAAGAAAATTAAAACGTGTCATTTACTTGTTTCAAGTGAACAGTATTTTATTAGGTATTGTTAACAAAGAACTTGTAATAAATATTCAATTTCGTGGGTATCTCGTACAACAGATGAGTGTAAGACCAAATGTTTATTAGACACATTTTATCCTGAACAGTAATACTACCGATTCGTATAATAAAATAGCGAGGGTTTATTTTTTTTATTTTTAGTTGGTTCGATTCTCGGGTGAGACAAGCGAATTTCAGAAGATCTTTGAATGCAGTTTTGTTTCTTTTAAAAAATAAAGGAATGTTTCCTTTCAGTAAAATGAGCTAACTAAAGGATTTAAGGTAGTTCTCCTCCAGGGCCCATTCATTTTTTCCACCCTGTATATACACGGACCCGCGGACCACAGGTTAAGAAATGCTGCTCTATAGGAACCCCTGGGGGACAATTTTACAAAAACGCTGAAACACTTTATTCTTAATTTAAAACCTAACTTTCTTACGAAATTAAGAAATTTCTAACACAAACTTTCATCCCATATTTTACCCCTAAAGGGTTTGGTTTTGAAAAGGAACTTGCTATTCTAACTTTACGTTCCTAGGACCATCCATTTGGTCTACGCGTAGTCCAATCAGAGTATTCTCTTGTTTATACTGATTAAACACTATTTAAATATTTGATTAGATAACGTTTGTTTGCAATAACGTTTTTGTATCTTGTAATATTAGCGACTTCATCTTTTATAACGTTGCAAAATTTAGAACGCCTCAAGGTCTGGCTTTTTTGCTAAATTACGTATACTACGTAAAATAATTTTTGTGTTTCTTAAAATTGGGATTATTCGGTAAACGAAAAAAACACTAGTCTCTGGATTATTCTGTTGTAAAATTGTTTCTACAAGAGGTGCATATTTTCTTGTTTATGTTATAAAAATAAGAGTTGATTTTTATGGCCACGAGTAGGCTGATAGGTGCTGGTTACCCCAGCAATCACCACCAACAACACGACAGCTTCCAGAAAAAAAAAAACCTTGTTCTGTGAATCAAGTTTAAAAAAATTAATTATAGTATTTAGATGTTGTTCGTGCTTGTTTTAAACCAACTTCAAAAAAAAGGAGGAGGTTTTCAATTCGAAGTTTCTTTTTTTTTCGGGGTTGTTACTCCATAACTTCGTAATTTCTGAACCAATTTGAATTATTATTTTCTGTTTAGAAGAGTATGGTTCTAGGTAGGTCCCGTTTTAGTATCATGATCTGATGAAGTTCTTCAGAGATATACATTGGAGCTGCTCAGAAAATGACAGCAGACCACTCGAGATTGAGCCCATCGCTTTTTACTACGATGCTGATAGCACGGTATTACTTGTAAAATATCATTCCTCCACCTGACCTTCGATCCTGGCCTTATTAAGGCGATTACGGTCGCCAAATTAGCAGCTCGATGTTTGTCTGTATGAACATCGACGGAAACGACGTTGAAATAACGTTCAAATCAGTGCACAATGCGTGGTGGCTGTTACGACGCTCGCTGCGTCCTTGAAAGGGCAAAATAGGAGAAAATAATACTTTTCACATGGGCGTCATTGTTCGATTGAATAATTCTATGTTATATTTATAGCTATCAAGTTTATCTATTTATCAAAGCATAAATGAATTAAATCACCTAAGCCGCATAGGAGCAGTAGGAAATTCAAGCCAAAAAACACCATTCAGTTGAAACAATTTTTCATATAGAAGTTTTGGTGGTACGAAAAAGAAAAATGTTGCATATGTTGTCCTAGAGTTGATAATCCATAATACATTTTTTCAATATTTTTGGTTTGGCCATAAAAGAGGAGTAGGCTTTAGAAAGTACCCATTTGGCGGTATTAAGGGCCTTAACATAAAACTCCTCAACGGATGAGAACACATAACTCGAGATTGCGGCAATCTCTGCGTTAGAGTGCTGATTGCAGGGTATTACTTGGAAATTATTAGAATGCCCACCTGACCTTCGATCCTGGCTTCATCATCATAGAACTCATCACGAATGACAGCACATCACTTGCGATCGCGGCAAACAGTAATAATAATAAGTAAATATGTAACTTTTTTCCCTTTCACCCTGAATACGCTCTCTCGCATTGCGCGTTTTTTCGCTTGGAGTGACAGTGACCAAAATAAAATTCGCATCTCGTAGCATTCCAATAATACGCCTATTATAATCAAATTTTTATTATAAATAAAGTTTGTTTCGTAAAAGTGAAAGAGATAAGACTGAGACAGAATCTATTTACTAAACGTTTTGGAACGGCCACTTTGTAAAGGCATTTACGTGGCAAAGGATATTTTTTTGTTTATGTATCATTATTACCGTAACAAAATGGCTTTACAAGTCATTCCAAAGAATTCTATAACCCAGAAACCAAAAAATAGCGCGTGATGTGATGACAGATATCAAAGTGGAAATTTACCCCTGAATTTACGAGGCCTAAAATTTAACTGTCAAAAGTGAATTTTACATTTTCTGACAAGGTTTATGAACGAGTTCGGAGCTGTTCGTTTTTACTGGGGTGGTTGTGGGACGGGTGACAGTTAATTTTTAACTTTCGGGGCGTTTAGGAATGCTACCACCTAAGCGATACCTAATATTTTTATCTAATAAAGGCAACGAATTAAAATAAAATTTTAGTTCATTGAATAAAAGTAATTTGTTTTGGTAAGAATCTGGGTGTGTTAGTTTCATTGAAATATGGGAGCTAAATAAATCATTTTTTTTGTGAAATTCATACTTTTTTAAATTAATTTAATTGTAAGAAGATCAAAACTATGAATGTGGTGTAATTAACAATGGTGTTGAGTTCAAAAACACTTTTTTTTTACATAATTTTATACCTATATATAGACTATAATATGTACAGACGGAAGTTAACCGAATGCCAAAATGAAGTTTAGCATTGTGTGGGGCCTCCATTTTATTAGAGAATTTCACTTGTGTCAGGCTATACGTACCTACGGTAGATAGCTTGGCATACATGAAAGAAAATGGGTTTTTCTCTATCATGTCGGAAGAATAGAGCTATCAGAAGACCATCCCCACCTGCACGAAGCTCTAAACACCGCTGAAGACAGAAAACATGGTGAGCTTTCTTCGCCCCATCGGTCATGGAAGCCACAATCTTCAGTGTCCAGGTATTAAGGGAACTCAGGGAACGACTGATAAGAGGCGTATCTAGGGGGAAACGAAATCAAAATTTGCCCCCTAAAATTTTTCTGTATTTTTTTTGGTGAGCCTGTGTTGTGAACAAGCTGAAAAAAGTAAAATTTCAGTAACAGTTAAGTCAAAATTCTTCAGTAAATTTCTGCAATAAAGTCAGGAACACAAATATATAGGTATATTGAACCCAAGTCTTAGCAAAGTACACACAAAAGTTGTCTATCCCTGATTGGTGTCAAATTCGCTTGTGAAACATTTATCGAAAGGTTCCCGTGCAAAACAAAACCTTTCAATACTTGTAGGTACCTACTACGTATTATCGTCTACCTGCTAGGCAAAGGCGTACTGAGGAAGGGGGAGTCAGGGTTCAACCCCCCCTCCAGTAGAAAGACAGAACATCGTAGATCATTATTTTAACAAAAATTCATTTAACTATCTGGACCAACCCCTCCCGAAAACACCTGTGCTATAACTTCTAGAAGATAAATAATCCCATTCCCAGCACAGGCTTGGTTAATTTGGGGGGGCAGCGATGGGACAGCAAATTTTTATTTTATGCATGTTTCCAGTATAACAGACTGCGTTCTATTCTAATTTATTCTGTTAAAGGGGGGGGGGGGGGAGTACTAGCCCTCTCTCGGTACGCGCTTTTTTCTGCATTAGCTATTGTTGCAAGAACTTCATGCAACGAACTCATTTTACATCGAACCTATGTAAGCTTTTAATATTTTCTGAGTCCATTGTAAAATATAAAAATCGATTACAAACAAATTCTCTCCATGGGAAAAATAAACCTCAGATGGGGCTCGAGCAGCGCCGGATTATCCAATAGGCCTATGGACGCATCTCTGCCTTGGGTGCTTTCGTTTTACAAATATTTTGGGTATTTTTTTAAAAGTACAATTGTAGATCAAGTACGCAACGCAACAAGTGATAAAAAACGGAATTTCTTTTTAGGCACAAATCCCGAGAGCAGTGAAGGATTGTCATAGCAACGCGAGGGATACAAGGGTCGAGATGGTTTTCTTTTACGAGTTATGTACTCTATAGCTATCTACTCTTACCACTGGTGACTTTTGTTTAGGTAGCCGAATTCATACTGGGGACTCGATAAGTGGTCAGGACAAAAGGCTCAAAATAAAAAAAAAAGTGAAAAAACGTAAAATGTAATTTAGGGTTCTTGTACTAATTAACTCCGAGCTGTTCTTTAACATCCGTGTTAGAAAATTAGTTAGTATAGGGGCACAACTATTTTTTTTCGAATTCTGTAGAAAAGGCCATTAAAGCTTGGTCCTGACCACTTACAGAGTTTGGTACAGTCTAGAATTTGACTGTAAAACACACCAGATAATGAGTTTTCTGATGACGATGCTGAATGAAGCCCACCACAATTTTTCTGGACAAGATTGCTACAATTGAGTGATTATTTTTAATATTATTATGTCAAACAAACCGAATAAATTAAGTCTTATTTCAATATGTGGTTGAGGGTGAAATATCCTGTTTACAGATTCCGAAAGTAAAAATATGTTTTGTCAAATTTATCTTTAATTAGGTATCTCGTAAACGGTACAAACGTAATTATACGTTTTTTGTAAATTTAGGAAAAACCAAAAAATGGGAACGGTGCCGGAACATTTTAGTATGTTGACGTTCCCAGAAATAAGATTTTTCTTTCTTTTTTGATAATAACTGAACTATTTATAACAAGAAATTTCATTTCATAATCGGTTCTGTTGCTCTAGAGAACCCTTACATACAAACAAATTTTACCCATATAATATTAAAACCCATGTATTTTATCTGAGTAGATATATTTTTCACATTGTTACAGACTGTCCTACCCTACTGAACTGTCCTCGGTATGTTGGTTCCTAAAATATCATAAGCTCTAAAGCAGCGTTTTTAACCTGTGATCCGCGTGTATACAAGGTGACTTTTTGATCATCGTCCAAATTCATACTGGTGGCTTGGTAAGTGATCAGTATCATGGATCAAAAACAATTTTTGTAAAATTCGTAAAATTAAATTTCGGCTCCCCATAGTGATTCACTCGGAACTGGAAGTGAAATTTCTATGGGAAGCCGAAATTTCATTTTACAAATTTCACAAAAATTGTTATTGATCCAAAATACTCATCACTTATCAAGCCTCCAGTATGAATTTGGACGATGATCAAAAAGTCACTTTGTATGTATGGGGGTCCGCAGGATCATCTATGGATTCTTTTTTTTTCTTGTTAAAATGTATTTTTTACATGTGTTTATGTTACTAAAATAAATTATCCGAGTTTTATTGCTGTTTTCATTATTAAGGGGGTCCTTGATAATTTTGCTTGATTTCTGAGGGGTCCGTAGCTGTAAAAGGTTAAGAAACGCTGCTCTAAAGGATTGTTTTAATCTAAATATACAACGTGAAATTTAAGTCATTTTCTTAACGAAAACTGGTGATAATACTTGTCCATATAAACAACTTTTACTATGGAGCCAACCCTGAAATCGTAAAAAAAAATATCAGCTGTTCCATAGAAAAGAATACCTACTCGACCCAAATGTATGAAACAGCAGATTTTTTTTCAC
The DNA here is from genome assembly GCA_934047225.1 of Ypsolopha sequella. Classification (NCBI taxonomy): domain Eukaryota; kingdom Metazoa; phylum Arthropoda; class Insecta; order Lepidoptera; family Ypsolophidae; genus Ypsolopha; species Ypsolopha sequella. Next base: position 6,174,902 of record OW203985.1, read on the forward strand.
GATTTCAGGGTTGCCTTCATAGTAAAAGTTGTTCATATGGACCAGTACTATCACCAGTTTTCGTTTACAAAATGACTTAAATTTCACGTTGTAGTTTCATAATTTCTTGGTGTAGCATAATTTGGAATTATTTGAAGACATACCTATATAGGTAGGCAGTCAAAAAATATAGTTGCAACTTTGGAATCAATTTACAGGAGTACTTACTTGTACATTCCGCACTGTTATTTGACACCAACTATGTCTCAATCGACGCCGTGTGCAATGTACAGACGCCTGCAGTTCAAGCTCCTTATTTATAAACGATTTTACCGGCTATGACGCCGTAGTAAGAACTGCAATTAGGTAGCATGTCATGCTGGCGTCCGTACATCCAGACTAAATCAAGATAATGTTAATAAAACACCAGAGTTCAATCATACAATATGTATTTAATATAAGATACATTACTTGTGACAGGTGGACAAACCATTTTATTTAAGAAATCTTAAAAATTACTACACTGAACAAACTCCAAGGTCCGGGATTAACATAACATCGTTATGCCCGAATGTGTGATAATGATAAATAAATTGAGGTAGATTACCCGACTTCGGGACCAAATAATAATTACTTCCGGATCTCATCTTCAAGGGATTACGCAAAATAATAAGACAACGCATTAAAATATTATACTATATAATTAAATATCTACAAATTGAATATAATAAGTGCACACTATTGGGGAAACAGGCTCCACAAGGTCACTATTGTATTCTCATTAAAACATTTACAATAAAGGAGAACATTTATATAATAAACGCATATAGGAAACATGTCAAAGACAACGCATTTTGCGTCACTACTCTAGCCTAACCCCGCTTCGTCGAATCCCGGGACAACAGACTTCTGCACCGGACTTACATTATCATTCAACGCTATTGTCCCGGGATTTCCGAGCAGTTCCGGGACGTCCCAGAAAAGCTCAGAGAATTCCGTCGCTCCCTTTTCCTAAGGCCCAATCTACAACTACAGGCGCGAAGCAAATTACAGAGTATTCAAGAATATAATCATATTTACAACTTTTAGAGTGCCTGTGGTTTTCTGATAGCTGTGTAAATCTGTGCTGTAATGTGTTTCACGCCTTCACAATCTCATTGCCGACGCTTATAACAATGGAAACTAACATCGTCACACAAACTAACAAAATGCAAGATCAAATTCTGAAATGTTAGCGATAAATATTAGTTCCCCATAAAGTACATTGATAAATGATCATTTCGCAATTGAGGGAGATATAGGAAAAATTAACTAAAAATTTCACGTAATTTTTTAATGAGCAAATTCAATATAATTTTGAGTGTCATGCATAATCAAATTAGGTAATTTAACTTGATCCTTTATATTAAGACTATTGCGGCAGTGAAAAATATATCGCATTTCTTACCTTACAAATAAGTATGTCATTGCTTTTATACATACAATTTAGTGCCTAAATGACATTCCCAAAATTACCAAAATAAATTTGTACTTTACCGAGTAAGCAATCGGCTAGGCCAAATCTATTCGACTCTATAAAATTATGTTTAATTTTGTTCGAAAATTATTTAATATAATAAATAAAATAAATCATTAGTATTTGCAATAATTGCGCTAGAAAAACTAAAATTTATTGAGCTTATGTTTGCTATTACGATCTATAGGCGTGTATGATTACAAGTATTGCAAAGTCAACCATTCCAATTAATCGCCGATTTAACTGAGATCAAAATCAAGTCCATCTATTTCTCTGTCAAAGAACAAAAATACTTGTCTTTCTGATTTTGGTGTCGAATTTCACTAGAAAAATAAAATTAAATCAAAACCGAGCCAATTAAATATGGCACTTAAATCAGTGCTGAATCGAAAATAAACGTCTAAACGCTAATTTTAAATTTATAAAAATAATCAGTACTTTGGAAATGTTCCAAATAAACAGTCCTAATTTTACATCATAGTACAAATCCATTGATATACCGTCGCTCAGGCACCAACTTGACTAATAGAGAAAATTTACCTATTGCGCTGCGTGGACACTGCCTCATAAACTCAATGTGCACGCAGCTTTACATATCCGGACTCTACCAAAACTTCGTTCGGTCATTTGAACGAACGAAATCCTGTCAGAATTCCATCTCCAATTCTTGTACATACCCCTATCTCCATCATCTCAAACACATCTACCAGTCAATAAATTGATATTCGCAAACTTCATTGACTGCTAAATGTACGTAAACAGCTAGATTAGAATGAACGCACCCTAAGGCTCCAGTTATGTATAGACAATTAGAACACTGCTTCTTAAATTACAACTAAGGTCACCTAGAATCGAACTAGTACTTACAATCTCCATTATAATCCTTTACCTATATTTCTGACATCGGAAACTCGAATTCGAAACCGGTTATTTAAAGTTACACCTCGTACACAAAATCCATACTAACTTAACGCTATAGGCACTAACTAAAAATACTAGCGAGATCGTCTGAGCACAGAACACAATTTTTTTTCTTCACTTGTATGGTCCTTACCGACTAAAAAGGCATTAAATGACAACTTCTGTAAAAGTGACATCAAAAAATTTAACATCAAAAACTTCGGTCAACATCTAAACCTGCTATGGACATCAAAATAATTTACTGTATTTATTAATAATGTAATAATTCATAACATAACACAACAGACACATTGTGCGTTGAAAAAAAAATCGGGCTATTGTTCCTATCACAAAATTTTATTGCTAACCGTACTTAGTATTTGTCGTTATGCATCTGGAGATCATACAATATTCACGTCGACTTTTCAGCCACGGATTATGAAGACTTTATGGCGATGTCTACAAAACTAGTTACACAAAACACAACTTCAAATGGCAGTGACAGATCCAATACTAATATTTAAAAAATCGTTCCTGACAGTTGTTGATTCGTAATGCTCCTTTAAAACAGCTCTCAAAATCGGGGACCTAAGATTTGTGTATCAAAAATTGGTTATTCTCTAATACTAAACTGCGAGTTTCCATTTGATATGACTACTGACACTGATATAAAGTGAACACTATTTCGGTATAATCGGCTCAATACTAGTGAATCGCAGGCACTTGGTGAATCATGAACATTCCACACTATAATAACCTGGAAGAATCCAGATTCCATTCATGACCACTTGCCCTCCCTCGAATCGACTCGATATCGAAATTGGCACCTCAAAAGCGAAAGCAAGTCCGAGACACGGGGTAATAATCCTAAAAAACCACATCAATAAAGCGAAGAAAGTAAATTATCCATTATCCTAATTTAGGAACGAATCTTTAAACGATCCGTTCGTCTTTACAACTACTATGTACATTTATTGGCAGTGCTTCATATCGCGCTGGTCGCTTCAAATACACAAACGTTATTGACATACGTACTAACTTAAAACATTTCAAACTACCTTCCTTCCAAGCTAAATCACCTATCATAATAACTCGTCTACTACACGCTTTATACACTTCAATTTAACTATTTACAACTTTGTTCTTCTCATTTACACCTTTCTCATTCGCGTCAGTTGCGTTAAGGCTTAAAATTCCGCCGTTAAGATCAATATAATAGGTAAGTATCAGTCTTGTAATAATTTACTCCCAATTCGATATCGAAACTAGCAGTCTATGCAAACCTTTCAATCTTTGGCGCTTGACCTTTAGTTAGAATCAACATCTGTCTTACATCTATCGGCCGCACGGCCAAAACGCGTTGCCGCCATGTCGTCTCCCCATCTTCCTCTTCTTAGCTCCGCTTACTTCTATCTTCTCTTTGTCCTCTTCTTTGTAGATAACGGGTTTATTGTCAGCGGGACAGGTGTTGGTCTCTTGCTTCCTCTGTTTGTTGATGAGGTTGTTGAGTAACCTGGAACTGGAGCAGCGCTTGGGGGCCGGCGGCGGCGCGGGTGGCGACTGCGGCGGGGGGGAAGGCGATTTGCGGTACGAGGCGCAGAATTGTTCGTAAAGAACGACCTTAGCGTGCGCGGGGAGTGACGCAATCTCGACGCGTTTGATGCGTTTGAACTCCTTCTCTGGCACCCATTCGTCTTCCAACCTGTTGAAAATTAACGTTTTATTTCGTGAATGAGTTCGTGCCACACAGAGGCATGATTTGCTGCAAACACAGAATGAGTTGGTGCTTGTAGGTTCCAGCATGTGAAAGTAATTGGTATTACGGGACGAGAGACTGTCCGCACAATGGAACCTATATTCAGATCCATCTTAGGATATGTTTTTTGTGTTTGCAGCGTTGGGGGTTGCAATCCTATTTATGAAATGTACATGCATCACAGAAAAACATCGAAAGAAACATTTAAAATGTGAACCAACCAGGGACAAGGACCGGACTGGGTGTTTCAACGGGTTTTCGGATGTCTGAATATTTCAAGTTAATTAATTTATCCGAGTTAATTCTGTTGGCTAGCCCTATCAAAGAGAAACACTTTCAAAGGTAAACCCTTATTTATTGATCAACTTATTTGCTATACAATAAGAAAATCCTTATGAAATGGGTTTCCTATTCTCAAAAGGAAAAGCCTTCCAAAGCGCTTACCATATGAATTTATGTAATAACTGTGGTTTTTATGCCTCAGAAATAAGAGAAATAATTGTTTGTGGAATGTGAGTGAACCCTCCTGGCCTTGAATATGGTCTTATAAAAGTTTGTGCCCAACAATGTACACCCAATCGAAAGGGACACCCCTTCAAGGAGTTTTAAAAATGAATCCCCTCATCCGGTCCCTGGAATCAGATACCCATTCACAAAATAGTGTGGATTTTAAATTTTCCAGCTTAAAATGGTTAACTTAATGCCATGAAAATCAATGTTAGTACAGGTCGCTGCAAGATTTTTGACCGCTCGGCAAATGTGGCGGGGCACTAGCGCATGTGTTCATTCGCGCACAAAATTAGTAAGTGCGATAGAGAAAAAATTACTAGCGCTGTCAAGGTCAGACGTCAAAAACCATGCCGCTACCTGTAATAGCGTTATAATTTGCAAAGATCAGACAAAATTAAGAGTAAGCAGGTTAACTTATCTATGTCGAGGGCAGATCGTAGCATTGGTCAGATAGTGAAGTATGAAATTGAAAATCTTTCACCATAAAGTCAAGAATAAGTGCTACGACGACCGGAGCGATGTAAAATTTGGGGCGCCGAGCGAAACAGAGCGGAGCGAGGTGACCGTTCAAAATTTAGGACCCGCTTAGCAGCCGGTTTGTAAAAAACCCGCCTTTTTCTAATTAATCTAAACAAAACACTTATGTTTAAAATTTACTCAATAGTTCCTCAACAAACCTTATGTATTGTGTATGTTGCCATAGCAAAGTTTCCGTTGGTTTCTGTAAATTATAATTTTCAAATTTTTAACTTTAAAGTTTTAAATATAAATAAAAAGTATTAATTTTCTTTATTCGAATTCGACGATGACCACAAGTTTGTCGAAATATACGTTTAAAATTAAATTAAAAAAGAAACTTTAAAGTTCTAATTTACAGAAACTAACGGAAACTTTGCGATGACAGTTTACACAAAACATAGGTAATAAGGTTTTGTTGAGGAACTATTGAGTAAATTTTGAATATAAGTGTTCTGTTTCGATTTATTAGAAAAAGGCCGGTTTTTCACAATCCGGCTGCTAAACCGCTCTGAACAGAAATATGATATGCCAATGTGCCGACGACATCTACATAGCTAACCAGGTTTCTAAGGTCTACCTAAAATATCTAACATAACAGGACTGCTAACCCATTAGTTGCTAGCAAAACTAATTAAAATTTATATATAACATGAACATTTTGAACATCGGCTTTTATTTTGTTGCCACCACTGAGCAACTGTAACTTCTTGTTTTATGTTAATATTCCGAGTCAAACAAAATTATTCAAGATAAAGTTATTTAATTGTCATAAAACAATAATTTATATTCTGCTGAATGCTAGCAACCATTTTATAATAACTTCTGAAGATATTTTCTGTTTCTGTGTGGCTTAAAAATTGCAACATTCGACATGCCGCTTGCTTAAGCATGACAGAAGCACAAAAATCAAGACAATCACAATTAAAACCAGATTGAAAGTAGCGTAGCAAAAACTATGACAAGATAGTGTGCGATTGTCCTGCGGGGTCACAGCGCACGTGCACGCACCTCTCTTTCCCGCTACACCATCCGTCCACGCTGACATCTGAGTACCTCGTCCCCACCAACGTCTGTTACCCCGCGGGACAGTCGCGTGCGATTTTGTTTCTCTATAATATTGATGCGTTAAAACAACGATAGTAACTATGTGATGAAAGACCTAAAAAGAAAGAATAACCATGCATCTAAGTAGCAAATAAACAGTGCATGGTTAAAAGTTGATGTTGTTTTTCTGAAAGCACTACCCTTTACCGACACCTTATTTTAGAAGGTAAATTCTTGATGCATAACAGAATACCTATAGAAGACGACAGAGATATCTGCATGTGATTAAGAGTCCTTTAACGAGACCCACCTGCATGGTCACCTCAACCGAACTAGATTTACTTTGCTGTAAGGTAGATAACAATATTAATAACCTTTTAATATTATTATGCTAAACGGTACACAAATCTTCTGACTTAATAAATCTAAAGACACGCGCATTAGAAACTTTATATAAAAGTATCTAGTTGTTTTCCTTAATTTTTCACTCATTCAGTCCACAGTTTAAAAGAGCGGAGTTCGTGCAATGATAAATTATAAATTTCCTAAATGCCTTACCTGTGTACACACAGCCGGTTTCTATAATTGGAAAGTCATAAAAATATGAAACCTGGTTTACGATCACTCTAAACAACATTGTATCAGTTACACACCGCCACCCAATCAAAATTTAGTCCCATATTTTACCTATCAGCTCAGTCAGAACTTCCAAGGCTCTTCCAATATTTTCACCTAACAAATCCGAGTGACTGCGAGCATAAACCACGTCAAATACTTCCTCGTTCACAAAGCACGTATACTCACACATATGGAGGGTAGTAAGTGACAAGTCCTTCCCGCGTGTCGTCCGCAGCATTGTAACGCGTAGCAGTGAGCGTGGCGTGTAACGTGAGCGTGTGACGCAGCGACGGCTCGCGTAGCGGACACCCGCCTCCGAGCCGCCAGCGAGTGCAACGTCCGAGGCGCCACGCAAGGCCTTCCATCGTGCCCGCGTCGAAGAAGTCGAACATGCGCGCTAGAAATGGAAATAATTATGGTAAGAAAAACGCGATTCCTTAATTTAGTATTGAATTTGTTTTTGCACTAAGAATGGAAAGCTTACTGAAAAAACAAAACAGCAGGTTGTGTACGAGATACAATTGTAAATTATTTAAGTGAATACTTCTTAAGTGAGCTCTTTACTCAACCAAATTATGATAAAATGCCGGCGATGGCAGCGCAATCGCTCAGGTAATTTCAAAATTGTTATTATTCCAATCAAATATGCATTAAGTTATCTTGAATCATAAGCCTAACTAATAACCAATAATTAACGATTAAAAACGAGTGCGAGTAGAACTCGCGCCCTGAGGATTCCGTGCCATTTAAATAGGTTAATATCAGGGACCGGACAAGCGGATTAATTTAAAAAGCCCTTGAAGGAGTCTCCCTTTCGATAGGCTGTCCCAATAAATTCTGGTTACACATACTATTGGTTACCTAATTATAATGGTTACAGTTCCGAAGTTCCGATAAGCGCTTGGGTAGGCCCTTGAAGAAGTCTTTCAAGGGCTTACCCAATCTTTTATTGATTTTTCCTGGCGCCATTCAACTTCAAGCAATCGGCAGTTCGGCACAAAGTACGGTGTCAAAGCTTTGACATTTGCCGCCACAAGCTATCGATCAAATTTTGCATACAATTATGACACTTATTCGTAATGTTTATAGACCTAAATCACTATAACGATAGATTGTTTCGGTAAGTGCTAGAAAGGGTTACCTCTTTAGAAAAGGTAACCCGTTTTATAAGATTTTTGTTATTGGGTAGTTAACAATTGAATTATTGATTGGGAAACCCTTTGAAAGGGCTATCCGATTAAAAGGGTAAGCCAAACGAATTGCTAACCCAATTATTGGGATATTCAAAATTCAGCCATTCAAAAAACCCACTGAAAACTCCACAAAAGGTAAGTGGTTCCGGTCCCTGGTTAATATACTCCCTACAAATTGTATGAAACAAAACTGCAAAATTAAATTGTTTAGAGTATTAGGGCACATAACCCTAGAACTACATCATAAATCGGCGTTTTCAGTATTTGTTGTGCTACGAGTACAACATATGGTACATAATCTACAGAAATTACAAAAATGGTCCAAAATTTACAACTTTGATAACCTCCCATTTCTTTATTTTCGAAGATAAAAAAAAATAAAAAATACATTTACACTCTACTTAATGAGCTCTAGACAATGACACCCGTAATTTTTTTTAAAGAAATTCTTTTTTCGGCTCCATTTTCGTGTATGAGTGAAATACCCCCCTGAAAAATATTTTAATTTTATTTTTAATATAATATTCGGGTTTGGGTCAAAATTTTATACAACATAATCCATATGTCTTTACATATGAAATTGCTGAAATTTTCTTACAGCTTCAGGAATTCCTTTATTTGTTTTTTGTGTGAAAGTTGGTTTCAAGGTTTTACATCTACGTATTAAATTTAGTTTTTATTGTCAGTTTGATAACCAAAATAAAATGTTCAGAAACGTTTCGTCCTAAATGCCATTCATTTCCATGATAAGACTCGTAATATTTTTTTACAATTAATAAATTTCAGGTCTCTATCCCATTCTGTCTAAGAGCTAGAAACCCGTGACATACTGAACAGACAGACAGACGGACAGCGGAGTGACATTAATAGAGCTTTGTGTACGGAACCCTAAAAACGAAATATCTATAATAAGAAATAAAATGTTATAAATTAATTTTAGGAATTAGTGCAACAGGTCGAAATTGTGGACATCTAAACGAATAGAATAAAATGAAAAGATATTAAAATTTCATTTCCAATTTTATATTCTTCCCCTCAATATTTTGTATTACCCCCCTGGCTCTAATGACTGCTCGCAATCGGTTTTTCATCGACCGGATGAGTTTCCTGATGGAATCTTATGGGATTTCCTGCCACTCTTCGACTAAAGCAGTTTTTAGGTCTTCCATCGACGCTGGAGCTGGCAATCTTCCTCGTACCCGCCTTTTCAACTCATCCCACAAATGTTCAATTGGATTCAAGTCAGGGCTGAGGGCTGGCCAGTCTAGTGTGGGAATCCCGACTTCTTCCAGGTACTGTCTTGTCTCTGCAGCGGTGTGGCAGCGGGCATTATCGTGCATTAACAGGAAATCTTGGCCAATAAAACCGGCGTAGGGAAGCACTATGCCCTAGCAGAATGTTGTTGATGTATCTTTCTGCGGTTAGCCCCCCTCCCCGACCTCCACCGGGTACGAATATCAGCTCCGTTTTTGCTTCGATAGAAATCCCCGTCCACATCATACAGGACCCACCCCCGTATGCCATTTCCGCAAAACAGCATTGTGCAAATCGCTCCCCCGGTCTCCTGTAAACTCTTCGTCGACGGTCGCTACCATGCAGACACATTTTGGTTTCGTCCGAGAACAAGACTCGGTTCCATTGCTCTATACCCCAATCTAAGTGATCGTGGGCAAATTGAAGCCGGGCTTGTCGGTGGGCTGCAGTCAATTTGGGTCCCGTGGCTAGCCTTTTTGGGGTCAAGTTTGTTTCTTTAAGTCTTCGTCTCACTGTCCACTCGCTGAGTCCTCCCTCGGACTTCTCTGAGCCGCTGCTGGACGTCAACACCGGTCAGGTGTCAATTTCGGAGCGAAGTGGAGACAATAAAACGATCATCTCTCACAGTAGTCAATCGCTGTCGGCCAGAACCTGGTCTTCGCACTAATTTTCCAGTCTCCCTGAACCTCTTGTATACTTTTGAGACATAAGACTGACTCAGATGAAGCTGACGAGCGATAGTACGCTAAGACAACCCTTGCCGGATTAGGATGACGGTTTGAGCGGCTTCTGCAGGTGTGGTTTCCATTTTCTTTACGTTCTGTGTTCCCAATGGCGTGAATTATTGGACTAAAGACAATTTTTTCACACACGATCCTTTTTTTACAGGGTTTCTGGACTTCCAAACCATATTTTGTTTTATTTTAAAAATCAATGACTTTTGTTTTTACGTTCCATGACATATACCACATTCTATAATTTTATTGCATGAAAATTGCTAAAATTGTTTTAAAAAACCCCCGTTGAGGTGATTCCAGTTTAAAGCTCACAAGTGTATATATTATACTTAAATACTCAGTAAATTTTATTATACTACATGCTAATAAACAAAATAAATTAATAATAGATAAGTTCAAGTACTTATACTGCTTAAAAGTTTACATATACCGTACATAAATATCTATAATGATGAGAATTTACCTAGTAACTCATAAATAACAGTCATAAGAGGAAATTAAGAAACGTTCTGTAAATTAAGAAAGTGTTGTCAAAGTCATATATATTTATTAGCAAAGAAAGACATCGCAAAAAAAAAATTTTTTGTTGCTACTTTTTCCTTTGTATCTTGTTTTTAAATAGAAGCATAAATTAAATACTTAGAATATGTAAATATGGATCCGCAGAAAGAGCAGGTCTCCCTTAATACAGGTTTTTTGAAAACTTAAAAGTGGAGTCCCACCCCAGAAAACGACCATTTTGTAAAGTAAATAAAGAATTTTCATGTATTTTTTTTGTATTTGTTGTTTTATCGTTGAAGACTGACATGGACGAAGCTTCACAGATGTGTAGCGGCAAACCGTTCCACAAGAGTATTGCACTTTCTGGGCAACCGATATTCACCTTGGGTCTCTTGACGCTTTCCGTGTCTGGCCAAGCAGAAGACCATTACGAATAACATCGAACAACTAGCCCCGGGAAGGGAAATGACGTACCGTCAGATTTCAACAACTAATCAGTGTTTTTGCATAGACTTGACTATATGCACCTTACCGGGGATTCCCTCGCGTCAAAGCGCATTGAAAGTTTGCGATATTTATTTCGAACAAATCAAGTGCCATTGCAACTCTTTTTTTTCTCTATGACGAATAAAAACTAATTTATGTACAGATCTGCTAAAGATGTGTATTGAAATCTTCGCCACTGTTCGTAATCTCGAAACAAGCCGAATCATAAATTGTAAGAGCCCTAGCCAAGCACGTATCCAAGGGTGGGATAGTTGGGATGTATCCCCGCGAAATCTAGGGAACATACACGGGACCGGATAAACTTAAATTTGGCGGCATAATTGGGACAAAAACATTAGCGGAACATTAATAAGCGGAAGTACAGTCTGTGGTGAGTAGAAGAATATAGAAATAAAACCAGCATACAGCATTATTGACGCCAGAGCTTGATACTATACTTGATGGATGGGCTGCGAGCGGGAACAGAAAAACTTATAAAGTATCACAAAATATTTTTCCAGCTATTTATTTCACTTTGTTTTTTTATAAATTTGGATACGTGCTCGGCCCTAGCATTTAACTTATTAGAGAAAACAGGAATAAGCAAAAAATCAGAACCGAAATACACTATCTGTCATGGATTATGCAAAATTTGAAGAGCTTATTCAGTCAATGGTATAGAACAACTTTTACTATGGAGCCAACCAAGAAATCTCGAAAATAAAATCTGCCCTTCCATAAATTTCAGCCGAGCGGCATTGCATTTTTCTATGAAACAAATGATTTTTTTTTCTAGATACATTGTTTATTCCATAGTAAGTTATTCTATACCATTGAATGAATAAGCTCTTCAAATATGGTTACACCTTTCTATTAAACGTTGTATAGAAAGCGTAAATACAAATACGGAAATGAGAACTTTGAAAGAGTGACCAAGATTTATAATCGCATTATTAAAATGACCAGCGGGTCTACCGCGTAATTCTGATTTTCATCAACATCAACTTGAGGCTGAAATTTGTCGTGCGTGCGACGACGCCCGCCTAACATGCCATCTCTTTTGCACGCGTTGAATTTCGCATGCATTTGCTTGAAGCTGATACAAATCAGAATTACGCGGTAGACCCGCTGACTGAATGAATGTACTAACCTGACCACGGCTGTCTCCTGTAACGCAGCTTCTTGCCATTCCTCCTAATGAGCTTGGACGCGCTATCAGCGCTCTTCTTGCCGGCGCCACTGTTGGGTGACTGCTCGTTGAAGTGCTGGTTCACGTGACGTTCTAGCAGGATCTGGAAGGTACGGATACATGATTAGAAATTCTTGTTACGTTTTCGAAGGTTAGGTTTCACAAGCTGAAGACATAAAGTTATAGTTATAGATAACGTTATCTTTGGACCGATACGCATGAAACTAATTTGAATCGCTATTAAGAAGCCGGTCAGCGACGACGACAGTTTTGATGCAATGCATTTCGTTAAACATTTTTCTGGCCTTTATCGCGATGTTTTTGGAAAAACCAAGGACATAAACCACTTCATATTGGCCCTTTAAATGAATGCCTAAAATTATTTGATTGAATTGTTTCTCTTTTAAAAATTATTTTGCTACTTACGAGCCCGTTCCGAATAGTTCTTCATAATGTCTTAGTACCAAAATAATTCGCAAAGGAGGAACAATTCAATCCAATAAATTTTAGGACTTAATTTAGACGGCCAATATGAATTGGTGTATGTACCTGGTTTTTACAAAAGCATCGCGGTAAAGGTGAGAAAAATATTTAAAAAATACTTCGCATCAAACGGACGAAAAATACGGAGCGGGTTCTTAATATCGGTTTTATCTAATTTTATAGAATCGTAACAATCAAAACGCTATAGAAACACTACTGGTAAAACTAGTATTTTTTTTACATTATAACAGTGTGTTTGTAAATGAGCAAATGTTTGATTTTGCTTGTGCTCAATGAATTGCGGGAAAAAGAAATCTCCCAGAGTTAAAAATGGGATAATAATAGGTTGACCTAAAAATGTCTCTAGCTTGGAAAACCTGTAAGAAAAACCTTGACATGGCTGCAAAAGTATTACGAATAGGTACTTAAGTACCTAAGTAGTACAAAGTTTGCTGACACGTAGAGGAAACATAATGGAAAGAAAAAAGTTAGCGTTTTAGTAATAATTTAGTATTTATATTTAATTTTGGTGTATTTTTTGTTAAATTAAGAGAGCAGGTATCATAATAAATATACTACAGAACTATAAATCAAAGTCATTATCTAATAGCCGAATTAAAAAACCGAAGGATGTTTTGTAACGATCAATAAAGTCAATTAATCATAATAATTTACTCTTGTTCAAAACCCCCTAATGTGACTCGATTATAAAAGCTAGATTAGTTAGTATTTGCCTTTCCATTAGTTTATCTTTCTAAAGTACTTGCACACGCTATGGCACCCATCTTCCTTGTTGTGGAAAAATAAATAATAGGATGCAATAACTTTACTGAAACTCCTAACAAATTACCAGTAAAATTATTGACGAAAACGAAAATTTAATTACAGAAGTGGTTCAGTGGACATCCTCAGGATTCCTTGGGGAAAGAAAACACAACACTTTATGTTCACACAAGATTTAGCTGACGGTGCGTCGAAGACGTGATGACATTGATGATGATGATAATGATGATGATGATGATGATGATGATGATGATGATGATGATGATGATGATGATGATGATGATGATGATGATGATGATGATGGTGACGATGATAAATGTTTGATGACGATGTCTTTCAATCACCAGTGATGCAACCACAAGAATATAAGAGATAAAATAATAATCTTGACGATTTAATAACAAAGGCAATAAGACGAAGTGGTAGCAGAGCCTTGTAGAGCCGAAAAGACCAATCATTTGAAATATGTTTGATATAAAGAAAAATTTTGACGAAGAAGAAGAGTAGCCCTAAATTCCGCAATCACATTATATGATCCAATCACAGTGATTGGTCCGTGACCAGAATTGTCCGTTAATGAAGACGACGTTAAAGAGCAACTAACGAATTCAGAGATTCGAAATTGATCTCGAATCCAGCCAACTCTAGTAATCGACATGTACCTTCCAAAACAATAGAAAGAAACGCAAATTTAGAACAAAAGTTATTTGAAGACAAGACAATTTCGGATCACCGAATAAGCTTCTGATATTCAAGAGAGAAAAAGACAAACGACCGTCAGAACGAGAAAGACAATAACCCATCCAAATCCTGTAAGACAAGGAGCGAGCGCGTTATTGTGTATTCGTTTTGGCGATACGATGAAACTTAAGGCGAGGGTATGCGTCTTTTACCCGAAAATACTTGTTTTAAATAAATTTCTGGGCAGTTGTTAGGAAGATAAAAATATGTTCTTTTTCATATAATTGTTTAAAATATTCTGTGATTCTTCATGAAATTAATTTATCTTCACTGCATTGACTTATGTTATGACATAGTATTACCTTTTTCTTTTACTTGAGTTAAGTAAGAGCGTCTAATTCTTATTTATATGTGTAGTATTATTTATTAAGCAATGAAAAATGAAATGAAATTTTCACTTGGACTAGTAATCAACTTGATTAAATATTTAATCAACTTGTAAATTACTGATGCCGACCATTAAGGTCGACATACATTTAAAAAACATAATTTAAATGTGTTTTAGACTTTTATTATAAATATTAAAGGAAACATATTTGTGCAATTGTTCAAATAAACATTTAAAAGTTACAAAATACCACGAAATCACGAGCTTTTCATGCAGGCCGTATGATGCAGCCCGCTACCGCTGCGCAGGATAGACAAGTTAAAATTAATGCGTTGGAGCAGGACAGATTTTTCCGAATACCCTTGCCTTAATTCCTCATTGAAAACTTCGCAATATCAGAAAGCCTTTCATAACTTGCTCCCCCAGATTCATGGAGATAGATCCTGATCTACTTAATATGAACCTAAATATTTGAAGGTGGAATCATGTTATATTATACCCTAGAATATTTGAAAATCTGAACTTGACCTCGAAGAGCTGATGTCGATTCATAAAAGTAGATCACTATCTACTTCCATATACCTGATTGTAATACATCCTCTCAGTAAAACACCCTTGTCCCTCCTCCCACAAAAACCAACAAGGAACGTAATTGTACCTGGGTGGAAAATCTCCTGCCGCAGCCGTCGACGATGCACTTGAAGGGTTTGTTTCCTCCATGTGACAGGGCGTGTCGTTCCAGCCAGAGTCGAGAGCATGAGGGCTTCCCTTTTACTTTGCAGCGCGACCACTGGCACGTGTAGTTCTCTCGACCGACCTGGGTTTCTACGTGGACAACCTGGAATGGGAGACGAATTTGTTGATGGCTTTGCTTCTCCTTGCTTGGCTCAAAAATGCTGTGAAGATCCAACACAATAGCTAAGTTCTATCAATGTATATAGAAGTCTTGCAAAATATAACGTAAAGGAATATTTGCCTCGTTTTCCAGTATAATTATTTTATTATTTTTATATTTTTGTAGTTATTGGTTTATTTTTGTAGGGAAACTTTATTTTTGAGCATGTGTATGATAACTCTTATTTAAATTTTAATTGTTTCCTCATAGGTTTGCTGTAAGAAACCTCTATTAGAGATAAGCTCACCTGATTATGTACATACCTTTTACTGTTACTGTTTGTGTTCGTGTTTCTGTGTACAATAAAGAATAAAGAAAGAGTATAATTCTGTTTTAACATTCCTCAGCTCAATTGGCCAACGTAAAAAATATATACAGAGAGGTAAGTGCGAGTTGCTTACAACATAATAATATACCAAATAACTTTACTACAGCGTCAATCGAGTTAAGTCGGATTTCCTGTGCGTGTTTTGCCCTACACACTACACACTTCACAAAATATTAACCGGGTCTTCTGCATGTTTATCAGCAAAAATATGTAGCAAAACAATTTATTTTATGCAGAGTATAGGGCAAAACACGCACAGAGGACCCGGCTTAAGGCGATATGTAAAAGTTTTAGCGTCCCTGTTACTCCATATGCGATAAAACGATTCGAAGAAAAATAGCAAAAAGTCGGTTTTTTATTAATATAAAACGTACTAAAGTTGCCATTAAAAATTACATTTAACCAGATCTTGAATACTCTTAAAACCCATCTAATAAAATATAATCGCAGTCCATATGTCATTCCAAATTGTCAAACCAGGTGTTCACGCTAAAAAGCGTGACGTCAGCGCATGCGCAGAAAGGGTGACTCGCGACGGAATCGAGTCCTGCGCTGACCGCCGCTCGCTCGGTCTGTTCGGATCGACGAGCCTCTCTAGGCGCACGCGCGCGCGCCCGCGCAGCCGACAGCTCTAAACAATAGACATTCGCGTCAGCACAAACAATATCGCGTACCTAAAGTGTAGTGTTAATACAAGTGCTGTGTACATCACTCAAACCAGGACATTCAATACATCCCTGCACAGACGCCAGCTCAACTAGCCAACAAGAAGGCTCAGCACGTCACCGCATCTCCCGTCGGCCCGTCCACAGACATCATCAAAGGTCAGTCAGTTTACCCACAATCTTTTTCTTATCCTGTCTACTCTCCCATTCAAATTCCATCAGCTCTGCATCCTGTAGCCAGCGGCTACATTTTTGGTCCTTCGGCCGGATCGAATTCTGGTCCTTACAGTCCATTTTCACAATTTTGGCCCTTCAAACCGCTACTGAACCAGCCCCCGTCGATTTATTACAGTCCATTTTCAATCCAGGAAAATTTTTGGTTTATATCACCCCCCGACTATCCCCCGCCGGCCCATAACTTTGTTTTGAACCAGCCCCCGTCGATTTATTACAGTCCATTTTCACCCGGTTACATATTTTGCCCCCTTTCCCGGCAAAAAAAAAAAAATATTTTGTGGTCTCGAATACCTATTGCGGGTAGGTAATTGGAACCGCCGCCTGGAAAATTCCATTTATCGGTATAGAACCGGCCCCCCCCCCCGCCCCTTTACAGAATAACTCATTTTCATCACGGTTGTAATTATTGTTCAGCTCAGATAATATAATTATATCCATTCGGCCCAATTGTTTATTACAGTCCACTATATTTCTTTATTAAACCCCCCCCGTCACTTCCAGGGATTAATTATCAGCCCTTATAAACCCCATACGTAAAATTAATTAAACTCAAAGTCAGCATTTTGCTCAACATTTTTTACATGTAATTCCCGACCCAATCTTTTCAAATGTTCTCGAAGTGATTCAACTTTGCTCGTAAATACATAGTTCACATTTTAGTTTCATATCGTGTTACAACGTTTTGAGTACCTACACTTCACTTTGTTTTCTATCGCGCGAAGAGGTGCAAATCTACCCACTGTCAAAGATAGTTCTCGTATCTTGCGAGATATTTTTTGTGAGAGTATAAATTCGCTTTATTTCGTGCATATACATACGTATTACGTATATTACTAAAGCGTGATTTCATCATTAGTTTGTCCGCTCATTTAGATCCGATTTCGGCTAGGTATTTTATTATATAAATAGAATAGCATTTAGCTTCGTGTAAGCGGGAAGTAGCATAATAACATAAGAGTGAACAAGCCTTGTCGATTGTAATCTTGTAATCACGGTAATCTTGTGTTGCAGTAATATATTGCCGAACAGTTTTATCCTGATATTGTCTGCTTTTTATAGTAAATTTTTTTTTTGTTTTTTCATCTCATCTCTGCTTTTATTGTTTATGGTACACATATAGGGTGTTCCAAGTTGGTGTATCAGCTCATATACAGGTTGTTTTTTAAAAAAAAAAATTTTTATTTTTTTTTTCTTTCTCTCTGTCGTGTTTATTTTCCGTGTTCCGTTTGAACATAGCCTTTGTTTTTTCGGCCCGCGCAAGTTACAAGCTATCCGCACGTTGGAGTTGGTAGCGCTCAAGTTTTAATAACTCATTTTCACTCACACATTCAATCAGCACATACACACTCAGCTCATTTTCACTCACACATTCAATCAGCACATATAGACACACTCAGCTCATTTTCACTCACACATTCACTCATCAGATACACATTCAGCTCATTTTCACTCTATGAAACCAGCACTCAGTCATCACACACACACTCATCACATACACACTCAGTTCATTTTCACTCAATGACTCCAGCTCCAACAGAGAATTCTTGTAACTCCGCACAACGTGTAGTGAACGTCACTAACACACCAATAATAGCAGACGTACATGGTCAATTTCACTCAGCACGAGCCCTGTTAGGTTTTATCTCACGTCGCGGTACTCCAGTTCTCATTCGCTCAGACTGCGGCACAAACTATGATGCAATCACTCACAAGCTCGCGAATCAGCACATAACTTGGTTCGGCGCTCTGCACGAAATAATACTCAACTCAAGAACCCTCTGCCCGATTTCATCCGACCCTACGGACTTTGAACCTCTCACGGCCGGACATTTCATTATTGGTCGTCCGCTCACCGCTCTACCTGAGCAGTCTTTTGACGACAGACCCATATCTGCTCTTAAACGGTTTCAACTCATTCAAGCGCTCTCTCAGCGTTTTTTGACTCTCTGGTCCAGATCCTACCTCCATACCCTGCAAACCCGCTCCAAATAGCTCTCCCCTTCTTCCCCTCCTCAAGTGGGTGAACTGGTCCTCATCAAAGAGGATGACCTGCCTCCGCTCCAATGGAAGTTGGGGAGAATTCTCCGCACAATGCCTGGCAAGGATGGAGTGATCCAAGTTGTGGATCTGGACACAGCCCATGGAGCCGCAGCCCCGGCCCCCCCAGGATGTTCACGCTAAAAAGCGTGACGTCAGCGCATGCGCAGAAAGGGTGACTCGCGACGGAATCGAGTCCTGCGCTGACCGCCGCTCGCTCGGTCTGTTCGGATCGACGAGCCTCTCTAGGCGCACGCGCGCGCGCCCGCGCAGCCGACAGCTCTAAACAATAGACATTCGCGTCAGCACAAACAATATCGCGTACCTAAAGTGTAGTGTTAATACAAGTGCTGTGTACATCACTCAAACCAGGACATTCAATACATCCCTGCACAGACGCCAGCTCAACTAGCCAACAAGAAGGCTCAGCACGTCACCGCATCTCCCATCGGCTCGCCCACAACATTCAGATCAAAGGTCAGTCAGTGCACCCACATTGTTTTCCACAATCTTTTTCTTATCCTGTCTGCTCTCCCACTCAAATTCCATCAGCCCTGCATCCTGTAGCCAGCGGCTACACCAGGAGAATTGGTGTCGAAAAACGCCTCATTTTTCCAATCTTTTTTCTGTTTAAGCAGATTCCTACAAAAAGATTCCAAAAATAATATACTAGGTATTTTAATGAAAACAATACATTCTTTACTGAAGTAGATATGGAAGTTCGATAGTGTGTCGATTTTTTTTCCGTAGCACCTTAACTCGACTCACGCTGCTGTAGTAATCAGGTTATTCGATATAACGTTTTAGACAACTCGTATTTAGCTCTCCTAACTTATTATTTGCATCTGAAATCCTATTTTAAATTCCCAATGCCTCAGATTTTTAGTGAAGTACAAGTGCGGTAGTTTTTATAAAAATCTTTTGGGTAAGTAATAAATAAATTCTGAATGTTTCTCACCTGTAAATGCTCCAAGAGATCAGTATCATTCTCAAACTCCGTATTGCAGTCCTCCCACAAACAGGTTGTCACCGATGAAGAAGTATCTGTGCTCGAAGTTCGTCGGTTATTATCTCCTTTCACCGGACACTTCGGTGGAAACCGAAGCGTCTTCGGCTGTTTCAGGATGGGGCTCTTCTGACTGCTCTGCACGTCCAATGAACACACGCTCACACTCAAAGACAAAGACGAATCATCATCACACTCTTTACTTGTTTGAGAATCACTAGGCGAGTCTATGGACTTGTCCGTACCTATACCGGAATCACTCGATGCGTTGGTAGCACTCGAGTAGCTAGACTCTATCAGAGCGTTTTGCACATTCGAAGAAACGTCTTTCAAAACTGTTATTTGAGTGAAGAGCGTTTCCTCCCTTCTTGCCACTTCTTCTACTCGTCTGATTTCTTCGCTAGTTTTCTCAATCATTGAATCTTCTTCTTGTGTTTCCGAGTCAATAGATTTAGCGTCTTCCGCAATCTTCTTCAACGGAGTTAATTCTGGAAGCTTCTCTGTCAGACCACACACTTGTGCGAAAGGCCTCTTCAGCTTGTTAGAATCAATGGGGACGTTGTTATTGTTAAGGGTTTTTGTCAGCCATGGTATATCACACTTTGGGGTTGGGATTTCGCTATCAGTTTCTGGTTTATCCTTGACTGTGCTACTCGGTGGATCTGTACCCTGAATGGGGTTGTCTGGCGGTTTCACGGGTGCGATGGGGATACTACTCGAGTGTAGAGGTTGGCTGGTGAAGTTGGTAACAATAGGCGGCCGGTGGTGAACGATAGGATTTGGGCACGTAGAGTTTTGTGTGGAGGACGCGACATGCGTATGGGCGCTGCTCCACGTTTCCTTTACGTTTATATTTGGCACTGAGGTGACTATGAATCCCGGTTGCGAAACCAGCATAGGATGGCTCAGATTGACCGTGTAATTCTGTTTAGTCAACCCGACGGAAGGCATGTCGGGCAAGTTTTTGTTCACCCCTGGCATGGATTGGCTTGTAGGCGGTACAGATTTGTTCACATTGGCATACGCCGAAGTCATCGTGTTTGCGAGCTTCAAAAGGGTTCCGTTTATAAGGAACTGTGCCGCTTGCTGGTTCTGGAGGTGGTCCTGTCGCTGTCCTGCCAACTGCGTCGTTTGAGGAAACATAATGTTTTGGAATTTCGTTAAGTTGGGAATTTGGACGACTGTACCATTTAAATTCTGAATGTACGGGAACATGATTTGGCCATTTAGTTTCGTCGGGCTCGAGACGTTAACATTTTGCCGCGCGAACCCACCCATATTGCTGTGTTGATTCACTGTCTGAGCTGGAATACCATTCTGTGGTATTCTGAGCGTTGTGAGCATTACGTTTTGAGGTACAGCAACAAATGATGGAAGATTGGTAGAAGTCACAGTACCGTTCATGGTGCTGTTACACTGCTGTTGCAGGTTGAGTTGATGACAGTTCTGTAGATTTGTCACAGGTGCATTCAGGTTGCGGAGGCTTCCGTTTAATGCTACAGGAACCTGTCGAACGCCGTTCATATTCATCTTTGGCGTCGTGTTTGGATCGTTCGGCACGTTTTTAACAGGTGATCCTTGAACTGAGTTGGCACAGTTTTGCTTCTGAAGTTGAACCTGTTTTAGGTTGTTAGCTTTGGACCACGTAAGATTTTTGTTATTAGCTATGCAAGCGGAAGACTTGCGATTTGTTCTTTTGGTTGATTGCGCTGATTTCCTTTGCATTTCTCTTTTAGCTGGTGCTAATTTTGGAGCTATAGGGCTTAGACTAATATTGTTTGAACCGAAAGTGACCCCATTCATTTTGCTGTCCAGTTTAGTTGTGGAACTCACAATATCGTTTAGTTTAGTAGAATCTGGTTTAGCCACTATTAATCCTAATAGGTCGCTGTTGGCCGGAATAGGTATTTTGCGTTTGAGGGTTTCGGCTTGTTTGTTAGTAGTAAACATCCCATTGGCGGATGGATCTGATGTCTTTTTCATTTCGAGTCTGTGCTTTCTGCAGTCAAGCACCCCTTTGATAGATGATTCTGACCTCTGCTTTCTAACATCTATGAAACCATTACCTGTAGAGTGCACCTTTTCTTTATTGTCTTTCGGTCTACTGTAGTCGATAAGACCGTTGGTGTTAGAATTGAGAACGCCTTTGCTGAGATCTGTACCCTTAGTATCGAGGGTACTGTTGACTAAAGGATGGCCAGGCTTACGCGCTGCTGTCTCTGCCTGTTTAGCGACATCGAGCAGTCTCGGGCTGAGCGTCTGCGATAGATACGAAATGTATTTCTCGAGGTCTTGGGTAACACCATTTTTAGGTAGGCACTTTCTCTTGGTGTCATCGTTGGAGAGCGCGCTCGCGTCTCGCTTGAGTCCGTTATGGGGCTTCATCTTATGATTGAAGTACTCGGTGATACGGCGGTGGGGCGGCGGCGGGTGGCGCCGGACGGGGGCCGGTGGAGGCGCGATGCGGCGCGGGGCCCCGGGCGCCAGTTCACGCGCCCAGGGCGGCATGCGCTTACCCACGCCTTCTTCTGGCAGGCCGCACGAAGACTCAGGGCTGCGAGGAGAACCTGGTTCGGTGATGTCGCTACCGCTGGATCCCGCACTGTCCGAAGAACTTAACACAACGACGCCACTGAAAACAAACAAAAAAAGAGGTTAAAATGTGATAAGGGATACATTATGTCGTAGATAAACTAACACTAGTTATATCGACCTTGTATCTAATTTTATTGTAAATAATGAAAGACTTTAAATGAACTTAACATATTTGGGCGTGTTCGCACCGAGTGGAGTGTTGTTTGAAGAGTATGAGCGAGCGAGTTCGTGAGCGCTACAAAGTGCAATGCCCTGTGCCAGTGCAGTGACGCAACCGAGACGCGTCGCGCTGCACTGACCGCTTCAACTACACGATTATTATTTTTGGACACGTGACATTCAGTGCTCTGCTCTCTACACGACAATATACCGTGACGAATCGACGGGAATGGGTTCCTCCGAGCTTTGGGGAGGAATCAATCAAGGCGCCCTTATGTTACATGAGGCACTTGTAGGGAAAATGTATCAAATAAAATGTATTTTTACAAATATAATGTTTTTTCGAAAGCATTCTCGCGTTTAACAAGTTTTCAAATCTTTTGTATGACAATCTACAGGTAAAATGTCGAATATATATTTATACGAGCGACCCTGGCTATAAAAAACTGAAATGAGGCCTATGACAGGGGTAGATAAGCGTTATTTTTCGTTGCGGTGTTTGTGATATGGAATGGGAGAGGTTCCCACGGGCGCGCGGGTAGAGCGGCGTGGCGCGGGGGTGTGGTGCGGGTGTTTCATCGGGACGTGGAGTGCTCCCTCACCCCTATGCGACGCTTTGTGAAGCCGCAGTACACCCATAACTAGAGCTGTACATTCCCCTCCCTTCTCACTTCGTAGGAAGCTTTGTCACTAATTGACCCAATTTTTAAAGAACATTTTTTGCACCAAAGATTTGACGACAATACCTGCTATGGAGAGGGCTTAAATTGGTTTTAAAGAATTTTAAGCTCCAATTAACTGTCAGTCAGAAGAGGAAAGATTATTTGTTAATGAGGAACCTGATTTATTATGTTTATTTCATTAAAAATAATTGATTATAAGATCAAGATCAGTTTCAAACGCACCAAAAGTGCAACATGAATGTACTGCCGTTTTCGAGAAGGGAAGCTTTACTTTAGGAAGAAAACGCAAACACTTTACGCAAAACATACGTTGCACTTTCCCGCAAAAAAGCGTGTTACTAACTACGGACCTATCTTTGGCGTACTAGCAGTTCCTATTGCAACAGAAAAATCGAATGCGCTAGTTAAAATCCGCAACCTCTATGCATGTTTCAAGTTTATTTTTTGCGTATCGCGAAAGCAAAAGTGGCCGTGTCGTATGTAGGTTGGTCCGAGTCGAAGCAAGGTCGCGAGGACGGCGATTTCGGCCGTTGACCCGCCTCGATCGAGTTCGACAATACGTCGACAACGACGTGTTACAGGCAGCCGCTGCGTTCCGTCGGCTGAGATCAAATCGGACTTGTTTATCGTTTGGTATGTTTGGATGTCTCTGTGGTTTATATAATGGAACTTGCTCGTAATCAATATATACATATAATAAAAGAACCCGGTGTGTCTATACATTGAAGAAAAGTAATAAAAATAGAAAGGGGGTGACTAAAAAAGAGAAACAGAACACAAACCCACGATTTTTAGAATTCTTTTCTGCCTGTATTTTTGTTCGCGCACATCTCCGGAACTACTGAACGGATTTCCATGTAGTTTTCACAGGTGAACAGAGCTTAATTTGGATTAGAATATAGGTTTCATTAAAATCGGGTGTCAGAAAAAAAAGTTATCGTCGTTTAAAGATTTTTAGAATTTACTTTTCTACTGTTAGAAGTTAGATTCATTGTATTCTGTTTTTTAGAATGTGTTGTTATAGCGGCAACAGAAATACATCATCTATGAAAATTTCAATTGTCCAACTATCACGGTTTATGAGATACAGCCTGGTGACAGACGGACAGCGGAGTCTTACTAATAGGGTCCCGTTGAATACCCTTTGGGTACGGAACCCTAAAAAATAAGCAAACTTTGGTTAAAATTATGTAGCGTTAAACATTTTAGTGCATAAACAAGGCAAAAGGTGGCGCTGTTCATTATTAGAAAGCGCATAAATAAATATTTCGTCATCATCCATTTTGGTAAATAAAGTTTTACTGCAAAATTAGTTACAGCAATTCCCAGAGCTTAATTTCTAAAAGATTTTTTAAATTTTATTTCAAAGAATATACACCATTTTAGGACATAGTTTTCATTATTTTGGTATATAAATTAACCATTATTTTTCTGTGGTTTTTTAAAGAATTGTCCGATATGACGTCACTTGAGAATGTGTCTCTGTCTGTCTACTTATCTGTCATCCATCTGCCAAATCAGTCTGAAGCAAATTATTATAAATTTATCTTGATAGCAAAGGACACATTTCTAAAGTGACATTACACGAAGGCAAATGGAAGTTGCAGCTTTTTCGTCCAAAATCTTTATTATCGTGAGGTTTTTTAGACCGCAAGTTCTAAAATACGGCTTATTAGACCTAAATCTAAAAACGGGTTTCGAATTAACACACCTTAACTTAATTTAATCTAAGCGAATTGTATAACAGATACAATTATACCTTGTTTGAACCGGGCTAGATACTGAAAATTGTAAAGCTAAGTATATTAAATACTATTAAGACCTGTAAAAGCATGGAGCTGCGTCTCATGTGTCTGTCTATACATTGACGATATTCCAAAAATAATAGTGGTGTAGGATACTAATACAAAAAACGGGTTTTGATGCGGTTACCACTGTACGATCCCCAGCAGTGAAACATGGATTACAAAAAAAAAGAAAGGGAGATTACTGCTCGATAACTTACTATCCAACCTAAAAACTGGGATACTCTTTCTTGCGGGATTGCCAAGAGATTACACTGTGGCCGCATCTTTTTCTACGCGAACGATGTAGCTAGTTTTATATAGAAGAGTTAAAGAAAGGAAGAAAGAAAGAAAAAATATTTATTTCGGGTAATCAATCGGTCGAACTTACTAACTATTTACAACACAAGTAAACCCGCGGTGGGGTATACTACAACTATATTATTTTTAAAACAATTACCCGAACATGGAAATAGACTCAGCTATATGCCATCTGAAACAATTTTCAGATAACGCTGATTTTCAGCTATTCCCATGCCACTTTGGCCTCTTATTCTTGGACGCGTAATATTAGTGATCACGCAGCGAAACAACAAATTGGTGTGATTTTAGCTAATACTGAAATATTTTGTAGGGAAAAAAATATTGGATTTAGGTAACATCCCTTCATATTTCTATTGCCTATTTTATAAAAAAAAATCAAGTTGATCTCTTAACCGAGTCTTTGAAACGAACGTTTGATAACCAAAAAAAAGAGGGTCCCAACTAACACACAAGCTGCTTTATTCGCTTCTGTAAATCCTCTTGGACGCAAAAGAGGGTTATAAAAGCGGTGAAATTTACTTGTAGACATAGAAAAACGTTAGCTAATGCTCTCAGCAATTGTTGAAGCTTTGAGGTGCAGAAAAGAGTTGGTAAATGCTATTTTAGCGATTTACAACTCCAATAGGCAGTAATAGTATGCTTAGGAAATATAAAAGTGTAATCATAACGCCAATGTATGGCAGCCGTATATCCGATATTACTAACTCCGATACAAGAATTAAGCACGTACAGTTGAGTTTAAATACTCTCGTAGAGTTACATAATGCTTAAATGGAGTCTATTAGAGTTTATGTTCTCTTAATTCAGTTAGAATTTGCCATTTTAGACCAGTGACACAAGAGCGATTTATATTTCTATTATACGTGACATCGCCGTATAGGTGCGAGTAGGACTCGTGCCTTGAGTGTTCCGTACACACTTTATCAATGAAATTCATGTTTTTTGTTAAATTAGCTTTTCAAATAATTTGTAATAGTTTAAAATAATAATAATATGATGATGATGATGATGATGATGATGATGATGATGATGGTGATTATGATGATGATGATGATGATGATGATGATGATGATGATACGATACGATACGATACGGTACGATACGATACGATACGATACGATACGATACGATACGATACGATACGGTACGATACGATACGATACGATACGATACGATACGATACGGTACGATAAGATACGGTACGGTACGGTTCGGTATGGTACGGTACGGCACGGTGCGATATGATACGGTACGGTACGGTTCGGTATGGTACGGTACGGTACGGTACGATAAGATACTGTACGGTACGGTACGGTTCGGTATGGTACGGTACGGCACGGTACGATATGATACGATACGATACGACATGGTACGGTACGGTACGGTACGGTACGAAGAAGTACGGTACGGTACGGATACGGTATGGTACGGTACGTTTCGGTACGACATGGTACGGTACGAAGAAGTACGGTACGGCACGATACGGTACGGTACGGTACGGTACGGTACGGTACGATACGGTACGATATGATACGATACGATATGACATGGTACGGTACGAAGAAGTACGGTACGGTTCGGTACGGTACGGTACAATACGGTATGATATGATACGATACTATACGACATGGTACGGTACGGTACGAAGAAGTACGGTATGGTACGATACGATACGATACGGTACGGTACGGTAGTACGGTACGATACGATACGTAATATAACCGACACCGACCCGAAATATATAGATGAGATAACAGTATTTATATTTAAATTATCATGTCTATCAGTACCTATTATTTATATTTATAAAACAAAAAACATTAAAAGCTTTTATAGTGTATTTCATTTTAAACCATTATATATTTGCTACCGTACCCTAAAATTTTATGATCGATTGCTATCAAGGCCATGATTTGGCTTTATACACCGCTATCATATTGCTCTAAAACTTAGTCACCTACTTTCTACGTCCTAACGACGTATGAAATGCTCAGAGAAGTTACATACTCCTAAGAAATATTCCGCCATTGTTATTTTTATTTTGTTGAATTGGTTCATCGAAATTATCGTTTCGTTACAGATATTGACGACAAAGAATGAAAGAATTTTTAAAAAGAATGAAGGAGTACTACATTGCTGCAGTTGCAGCCGATAATTTAGAAAATAAACGAAATATCTAACCTAACCTCTTTGCACATTTCTCTAATTTTCAATCTTCTTTCACATTATTAGGAAGGCGTATTAAAAACGAAGTGGAAAACTATATATAGAATACCAGTAAAATTATCTTCGTAAGGAAATTTCACTCACAACACACATAATACTATACCATGGAAAAAATAACATCCAATTTATTTGCGTCGCATATCGTTCACTTTATTTGTATCTTACACCATTTTAGGTTAAGTTTTAAAATGAAAGAGTTCGCAAATTAAACATTTCAAGGAAAAAAAGAGATGGAACATGACTCAAATCGCAAATAGAAATACAAGGTAGTTAGTGGACTCCCAATGACGTATAAATCGCTCTTGTATTGCGTTTTGGACTCCTCAGTGTGTATAAATCGCTATTGTAACCCTCTTATATTGACGAAATCGCAAATAGAAATTAAAGGTAGTTAGTGGACCCCGAATGACGTATGAATCGCTCTTGTATCGCTTTTTAAGCCCCTCGATGTGTATGAATCGCTATTGTAACCCTCTTGTATTGACGAATGCCGCTTAATTTGTGCCCAAATGGACATATAGCGAAGGTATATCGGGAATATATCCGGATATAAAGCCAGTTCGTATTTCATCAATACTTAACGGCTTACGCTCTATCGCTCATGTATTTCTCAGTTTGGTTAGTTGGGGTGGAAAACTTTTATTTTTGGACAAAAGTATAAATATTAATACATTGTTTATAGATGGAATCCCTAGATAAAAGATCGATAAATCAAATATATTTTCTTCAATATGAGGAGAGACCTAGTTTCTTCCAATGAACCCTTGAAAACCAGGTGTTGTTGATGTTCTAGCGTCGGGTGTCCCGTTAAATGCAAAATTCGAGTCTCTGCCCAAGTAGCATTCGGGGTTCTATATAAGATGTCTAGTCGTTCACATGTACTCCACAAGCTGTGTAAGTCAGCTGTATAAGAGCTGTATAGCTTGCTATAATGCTCTTATAGAACCAGTTTGGGCACAAATTAGACAGCCTTAAGTTCACTATGGCTGTACATTAGCAGTATAATAGCATTATAATAGCAGTTTAAGTAGTAACATGTGGACTTAAGGCTGACTTACGGCACTATATGGGACGCAGTGTGGACCATACAACATACATGAGTGTAATAAAGAGTAACAAGTGGCTAAATACACAGCCTCAAATTCACATGTCTCCTATTATTTCTTTATTTTATTATTAATTTCCTTATTGGTTTGGTTTTGTGTGTGCCATCAGAAACATTAACTCCGGCTGATCAAGGATAAAAATTTATGATAACACGCGGTATACTTAATAATGTTAATGCCATGGGAATGCAACTTTATCGTGAAATGTATACATATTTACAGCTAAAATATTCACGCGCCTCTGAAAAAACGCGATATTCATTTTAAAATATTTAAAACTGGCTGAGAGGAAATCTACAATTTTCAGTTTTTGATATTATATTGGCATTATAATTATACTACAGTAATTAATTATAACATGAAACCAAAACTCAATCGCTCTATCTGCGTATTTTGTGATAAATCTGCATGATAATTTTGGAGATTTATTTGGTAAATATTTTAGGTTACGTAGAACAACATGGTGGAAATGAAAAACGGCTATGTGAACTGTTATAACTCCAATTTAATGCGGTGAGCATTTAATAGGTTCACATGTGTTCCGTTAGAATGCTTTTAGCTATATGAAGTCCCACATTTGTACCACTACAGAGCCAATGTCTATAAATTTATTCTAATGTGAACTTATGTACAGCTTTAAGATGTATTTCAGGTCAATTGTGTATCATCGTTTAATTCTTTCAATATACTGAAACTTTAGAGATCCGCAATAATAATTATTGTCCGTTAAATCGCCTAGCCCAGGTACTAAGACAAGTATGAGTACCTAAAGTACAAATTTTGTAACAAACTAACAAAAATCACTTTTTGTTTTCGTGTGAGATACCGTGGGATAAGTGTAATAGAATATCACATTCACATTCATGTTCAGCTTACAGCAAATAAGAGTAGTACTTGTGGACAAATAAACTGCTATTGATGTTAATGGACAACACATGTAGTCCTTTTAACAGCCTACAGTGCACATGTGAACCATTTAAACACTTCTGTACAGATAGTAAAAAGAGGTTATTTTAATGATCACAAACAAGTCCTACTACAGCTACTAGCTGTATAACAGTCTAAAACAAGTAAACATAACAGCCTTTGGCTTTATAAATGACCACGTGTGTTCTATTAAAATGCTAGCTCCATAACATCGTACAAGTAGGCCGTTAAACAGCGGTTGCCGTATCTCTACCCTCCTATAATGCTCTTAGTCAGACGGCTGACTAAAGGATAGTTGTTAGAGTATTATTACACCAACAATCGTATAAAAGTATAACTCTACACCTCTATAAGTCCCTTAGACAGGTGTAGGTGTAATTAATCGCAATAATGCAGCTTCTACATCACGAGTGAACTGTAATAATGCTTCAAGTACACATGGGAACTAAATGTGTACTCTTAAATGGAGTAAAATGCTACTTGGGTGAATGGCTACAATCTTCGTCCTACGACGAGACGTAGAACCTGCTCTCAGTTATATAACTATTATATGTAATGAAACTGTTCTAATTTATAAACTTATTTAAATATGTATTAATTTGTTTTTTTATTATCTTAAGGAAACATTTATTTAATTTTTAAGCATAAAATTCTTTCTTTATTCTTTATTGTACACACACGGAAATATAAACATAAACAAAATTACAGTAAAAAGATGCACATTGGCGAGCTTATCTCTAAACAGAGATTTCTGACAGCAAAACCATCATAATAGGAAAAAGGAACATAAACAGAGTAATCATACACGTGTACACAGAGAAGAAGAATATACAAAGAATTATACAAGTTTAATAACAAAATAAAAATTTATATCAATACTTACTATAAATACAATATATAAAATATTATAAAAATTACATAAAATTGTTAATTTTTAAGCCATAAATTGTTATTTTAGTCCTTTTATACTCTTTTTTAACGCTATGCCTAAAACACAGCCTACTTTTGTAGTTTAGTTTAGGCAAAAAATAATTTTCACTAGCCGTAAGATCCTTTTGAATGTACTAATCTTAAGTTCTCTTTATGCAAATAAATATTATTATTAATATATCCTTAAACCTTCACGATACCTCCCAGCCTAGCTAACAAACTAAAAACTGTATCCAAATCCACGCAGGGGTTCTCAAGGTACAAGCGAACGTACATAGGACAGACGTAAAATTTTATATCTATAGAGCAGCGTTTCTTAACTTGTGGTCCGCGGATCCCTGGGGTCCCCAGGCATATGTATAGGGGTTCACAGCCTAATCTATAGAATTTAACAATCATAAATAAATGCCACCAAAAAACCTTCTCATTAACGTATTTTATATGAAAAAGTTTTTTTTTGTAATTTGTAGAACTAAAATAAATGGTCCGAAATTTATTGCTGCTTTTTTATAAGGGGGGTTCTTAAAATAGTGCTTGATTTCCTAAGGGGTCCATGGACAAAAAAGGTTAAGAAACGCTGCTATAGAGAATAGGGATGCAAGTATTGGGCCGCATATAGTATGGGCCTTCGACATAGCTTCCCAACCATTATCATTTAATAACATTTCATCACGTGTCGGTTGTTAGATAACTTCGTTAATTACGAATTGTTTACTTGATGTTATATCATTTCTGAGTCCAACTTGCTTGTCTGTTCTTATCTTTGTTTTTTTGCCTTGAGAATTTCATATTTTCATGGTCTCCAAATAAATTACGTAACTATGTTCCAGCGCAATGTAAATAACTTACATCCTAATCGAAAGATCAATTCAATTTATTTACATCGCCCATCGTCATGAACTATCAATTACTCCCGACTTCAATTTGCATAGCGACAGGCGGCAGAGTCGCAGCGTCGTATGTTTTAGTCCCGTATCCGCTAATTACAAGGCTACAGATAAATGTATAAATGTATAAAATGAAATAATTAGCCAGAACCGAGGCGTCGGGACCCGATGTTATCTGTGTGCAGCAAATTATCGCGTGCTGCTCTTCTACTGACAACGGTGTACCGTTACATAGGAAAACAACCTTTCTGGAATTCGTAATAAGGTTTTTGTCAGACCATTGTTCATGTTTGATGGTATGAACTCTAGCGTATCGCCCTTCCCTTTAGGTCTTTGACGTGGTTGAGGTTGTGATGTGTGTATACCATAAAAATGCATCAAGATACGGTGTCAGGAGAAATGAATCATCAGTTTGGCACCAATGAGTGCGACAGAGATGGATCTTGCTGCCAATGAGATGGAACGTTTGGAAACGCTGCCAAAAATTTCTTGTGAGTTGTGGTGAGCTTCGTTGCTATCGACTCTTGTAAACGTAGATTGACTAGCTTTAATAAAACGTAACATTTTATGTCGGTAAATTTTTTATTTTGAATCTGTCAAGGTGGAAATAAAAAGAAAGCCTTCCGAGTGGAAGGATAAGATCTGGTTTTTGTGGTTCAAGCAGCTAGCGTAAAACCAACCAGAATGGAGAGTTTGGGGCTCTAACCTCTTACGAGCTATATGCAATTGATTGTATAGGTCTTTTTAGGGTTCCGTACCCAAAGGGTAACCAACGGGACCCTATTACGAAGACACCGCTGTCCGTCTGTCACCAGGCTGTATCTCATGAACCGTGATAGTTAGACAGTTGAAATTTTCACAGATGATGTATTTGTGTTGCCGCTATAACAACAAATACTAAAAAACAGAATAAAATAAATATCTAAGGGGGCTCCCATACAACAGACATGTTTTTTTTTGCCGTTTTTATAGATAATGGTACGGAACCCTTCGTGCGCGAGTCCGACTCGCACTTGGCCGTTTTTTTTGTATTGATCACAAAAAAGGTATTACCTATTTCAACGTAATCAGTACAACTAGTACAGTTGGTTACACTTCTAAATTCCGTCTGCATGAAACAAGGACTGACTTCAATTCTTATAAATTACCGCATTGTTTCACAACTTTACAGTAATCAACTCCGCTAATGGCATCATCGATAGTGATCATAGTAAACTAGTTTATTTGCCTCTAAACGGCATAGTAAATGACGTAGGTGAGATTATAATCGCGTGGTACATTCATAATACACGTGCAAATGTTCACGATACGTCTGCTAATACTATAGTCGTGAATCATCACGTATAGTTTCGACGTAATTCTGACGTATGTAAAATACGCATAGGGAGTTATTGTTATAGCTATGATTATCAATTTCAACCTAAATATCACTTCGAAATTTATAGAGAGGAATAGTCGTAAATGGGGTACACGAATGATTGACTGTAAACTTGTAGACCAAACAACTCTCACATGTATACAGAAATAATATGGCATGCATGACGAAACATCTTTATATTTTATTTTATTAGTTTTAATACACAGCATAAATGCGAAGTTTAGTTTAAGACTGTGTCTGAGCCTAGAGCATGACCAACTCCAGGCCATTTAGGATTCGTTTGAAGAAATTGGGACACATATTGAAAAAAATATATTTGATTTATTAATCTTTTCTCTAGGGATCTTACGTATAAGCAATGTACTAAGATTTATAATTTTGTCAAAAAAAAATGTTATGCACCCTCTTTTTTTGGTTTTCAAACGTTCGCTTCAAGAACGCAGTTAAAAGATCAAATTTTTTTTTCTTCATAAAATAGGTAATAGAAATATGAAGGTATATCCCCTAAATTCTATATTTTTTTCCTTACAAAATATTTCAGTGTTAGCTAAAAACACACCAATTTGTTATTTCGCTGCGTGGTCACTAGTATTACGCGTCCAAGAAAAAGAGGCCAAAGAGCCAACATATAATCGCCTCTATGAAAAGCAAATAAAGTCTTTGCCATTAGACTTATTGTGCTGGACGGGTAATAAAAAAAGTTGGTAGGGTATGTCATCCTTCATACATTAATTAACCCGTTACAATAAATGGAGCGCGATTGGTTTTTTAAAATTACGGACTAATAAACATTAACATGTAAAAATTTTACGAGTATCTTGACCATCTAGCAAAGCGATTTATCCGTTTACTGACAAAGAAAAGTGCTCACACCCGTTTTATAATGGCAATAGAACTGGATCAATAGCAAACACTTCTCAGTCACGCTTCTTATGTGATCTAAAAAAAATGCAAAAAAAGATAATACTTTTAAGGTCATCATCACATCACATGAAGGTATGCCATGAAGCCGTGCTGACTTTCATCTGAATGGTCAAACACGGGTTCTGCGTTCTTTCAATCGCGGCGGATATACTTTTTACAAAATGCTGTGCTGTGCAATGTTGCAAAAACGTCCTTATCAAATGAACATATTACTTATCATTGGTAAGTACAAGTACTACTACTCAAAAAGTAATCAAACGATTGAATTATTTTCATTCTAGTAAATTAAGGATGCAGTATCAATATGACACACTACGCAGAGCTAGTTTGTGGCCATAAAATACTTTTGAATACAAAAGTCATTATGGACTGGCAATATATTTAAAACTTGTATTTATGAAACGTCCTAAAGTTTGATGTTACTTTTAGTCTGGGACCTTACATCAAATCGTTGTGTTTTACCTGGGCAGTCGACGGAAAAATCTGGGAAATCAAAAAGTAACCGGAATATTGATGGCAAAATATTTTCAGAATTGTTATATCAGCAATATATTTGGACTCAAGGACAAGATTTGATACAACTTCTTGTTTCGGGAACACCCATGAAGCAAGACATCATGCTAAGTATAAGAACGACATAGCACGCTTGCTATAGTGGAATAGCACACATTTGAGAGCAAGATTGATAGCAATATTAGATTTGAAGGTTAAACATCAGTCGCTTAGCGCAAAGTGCATAACTTAACTTAACTTTGTATTTCTTGTTTAGAAGTTAAAAATTGAAAAACATTTTGGTACGTGGTAGTTGACGCCAATAGTTCAGTATTACTGAGGTTTATAAAGCATGAGTTTGAAATTTAATGCATAATTAGTCATGATCTTGTCCAAACAAAGTTAAAAAGTTAGTTTTGAAAAGATCATGACTAATTGTGTATACAATTACAAACTCTTACTTTATAAACCTAACTAATACTTAACTATTGGAGTCAAATGCCAAGACCAATATGCTTTTCAATTTTAAAGTTCTAAAATAGAAAAACAAAGTTAAGTTATGCACTTTGCGCTAAGTTACTGACGTTTAACCCTAAGATGGAACTTCCCAAATTATGAAGTCAAAGAACAATACAATAAAATAATTTCAAGATGAGGGCAAAGCCATAGACCTAGATCCAAGATAAGCACTTCAAACAGTGCAACATAATTTGAGGTTCGTGTGTGCACGCGACGTCATCGCTGACGCTTTGCTGCAACATAATGAGAGGGCGGAAAGCGCAAATAATACGTCACGCACAGATGTTGCGAGCGCACGGCTGAAATTAAACCACGGGGTGGAAACGATTTGATTTGACGTTTCTGCTAGAAAATCTGGTGGAAATAAAATAGGGCTTTTTACTAGCACAGTACCTACAGGTGTTCGTATAGACGGAAAAAAATAAGTATTGTTTTGAATAAATACGTGAATGATGGCTAATCAATTATCCTTTTAGAAAAAGTTACTTACATTATTAATGGACTCTAAAAAGTAGCTTGAGATTCCAAAGTTTTAGCTCATGTTGTAAACAAAAACAATATCAACGTTCAATTTGCGGAATTTGCAAGTAAGGAGAACTTCGTGAATTTTGAAAACTTGAAAATACAATAAAAATCCGGACACAAAGAAAAACTCCCAAGACTGCAGTTTTCAATACTTTACAATGCAAAGCTTTCAAACAGAAAGAAACAAGCAAACGTAAATCGGACTAACCAAAATAAAACAACAAACTTTCAAAGCGAGCCAATTAAGTTTGGCCGAAGTTTTGCATTCTAAAGGGGATCGTAAAATGGAATATTATTTCATTTAGTGTTGGAAATTGATCATCGTGCGGGGATTGGGGCCCTGGAGACCAGGGGTTGTAAATCCTTGTCAAATTCAAGTCAGAGCCCTGCAGGGTGCATCGCATATGTATACCCTGCTGCGTGTATGCCGATCGCTACTTAATTTCACATTTTTAACGAATAACTTCCTTTTAGTGTTATTGGATGAAAATTTCATTCATGAATATTGGGCATTGTTATGATATTCTTTTAATTTGATTTCAAAACAGGCAGTACTCGGACGAGTTGCTCGAATAATTTTAATAATCTTATTGATTTAAATGTTCAGCTTTTAGTTTCTTCTTTATTGTATTATTATTTCTCTTTAGACTACTACGATCTGTTTACAAACATATCCGTTCTTAACTAACCGGAGGGATCTGATGGCATACAGATGGGAAAATCCGATTCTGTGAGTGTCGGGCCAGACACCTGTCTGTCTCTGTGTCAAATTCCATCTCACGTACTCCACTGAATAAACTTGGCCTAGTCCTGTTTCTGAGAAAGGAAATATCCACTTTCATACTTCCACCACTACGACTAGTTTGTCAATGGCATCTTTGCTAGAAATACAGTTTTACCGACATTATGTCACCGAAGTTGCGTCGTACCCCATTCATTATGAGTTGAAAGGAAGTCGTGGCGCGTGAGAATCGTGTCACAGGACCCCCAAGGGAGGTCTCTCCCTAGATTCCTCCCTCTCCCGACCAGCCCCACCCCCTCGGCCCCCCGATTATTATGCTAAGTGTCTGATGGTTAGCACGGGGTGAGTTTTTCGCGCATCTGCTATTTATTTACGCGCATTTTTATATTCATGGGATCGAGCCTCGGCAAAGCAAGCGTCTCACAGTTCATTACACATGTAAAACGAGTCTTAGCTGTTTATACACAGGAAAACAAGCTTTGTAAGGCAGAGATAAGATTCACATCAGCTGCAGGTTTGTTTGGTTTTGGGTATATGGTACGACCGAGAAGCGCTCCCATCGAATGAATTTGAATGCTTCTTTGATTTTATAAAATGGCTTGGATTTAGTGCCAATAAATTCCGTTCATATCAAAGTTGTGTAGAGGGCGTAAGATACTGAAACAGATGATACCTCATTGATTTATTGACAAACCATACAGATAATGTATACCACCATACAAGAGAAAGATAGCTTAGAATGGCTTAGATTCTACCTTCACTAAAGTTTTAGTGGTAGACTATTGCTGGATCTTCACTCGATTTCCTCTCCATTCTGCAAAGGCATTTGTTTAAACAACATCGATAATTGGATAGTATAGCTCTGCAGCGAAGTCTGGCAGGATTGCCAATAGCAAAAACCGATAATCTAAATATGTATATTTAATTGAGAAAGAAAGACTAAAAACAACAATTACTGAAAAAGGTTTTTTAAATTTTCAATCATAATTCATAACAAATATTCATATAATCATAACATAAATAATACTTTTTGTCTTTCAATATGTTAATAAAATATTTTTTATTTTTTGTATGTTGTATTTTACATAAATATAAACACTACATTTTTTTAAATAGTTATAGGCGCTATATTTCGAACCCTCAGTGGGGTCGTCATCAGGCGAATAGAAAAATATTATGTGACATATATAGGTATTTGAAGTTAGAAAACCGCTGACATATATTGAAATAAAAAAAGTATATCTTAAATCATGAACCAGACTTTTTTAAGGGAGAATTTAGTCAGCCGGCGCTAGGTGGCGTTATCTTGCAGAGTGCTCCGATCCTGAACTATTTTGTTATATTACACCGTAAATTTAGATTTGATTGTAAATTTAGGTTTGAGTCGTTTGCTAAATAGTCCTATTATTATGAGTCAGGTCAGATTGTGTCAGTCAGTCAGTGTTGTTTGTTCAGTCCAGGTCCATAATAAACTCCAAGTGACATCATTCATATGGTCAGCCAGATGTCACATAATAGCCCAAAGCTAGATGAAACACATACATACTTACATAATTATACATAACAAAAAAAAATATTTAAATTAATTGCATAAATAAAAAATGAAATTTTAAAACATAAGTTAATTTTTTTTTTTTTTTTAATAAGAATGAGAATTTTACAGGGGGAAATTTGAGAAGTGGAGCGTTACACCTCGGCAACACCCCTGCAGACAAATGCCAAAGTGAAACAATAGGTAGCGATGTTGTGCCACTGACAAAGACGGTGCGACCAACTTCCGCCCGTGTCTACACAGGAAATAGGCGGCTCTGTTTGAAGTTCGTTTAGCGGGTAGACTTCGAGAAACGAGAAGAAATATTAAATTCAACAATAAATTATTAAGAAAAAGTACTGAACTACATAATGTAAAATACAACAGCGAACTTTACAAGCAAGGTAAACAGTAACACTTAAGTGGAATTAAATCTCAATGACCATTTTCTCAACACAGGGGACAAAACTTAAACAACCCTTATGGAAGAAACTTGTAATTTTTGTTAGTACAGTAAAACCCTAGTATTAGCAAAACAGTTAAAACTACTGTAAATGCATGTTATACAACTCTCGGACATCATATGCATATGCAAGAAGCACAGAATATAACGTACTTAGTTTTCAATCTATTGTTTATTTTTTATTTTTTTAATAGAAGTCTTGTTCTTGTCCTGAATAAAATGACCTCTTTGCCGGGAAACAGGCAAATAAGGCAGACATTCACGTAGCAACAGCTCTAGTAGCAATATGATAAACAGCCGCAAGTACAGCAACAGTCGCAGGCGCATCGTATTGCACAACCAAGCACATATCTATCGACCCATCGAGCACGACGACCGCATTCACTTTCGCATTTTATGTACGGAGTTGTTTTGCTGCATGAGTATTATATCTTGGTTTTGCGGAGTTAAAAGGTCCAGCTATCGACATGAAGTCTACTTTTAGGTAGTAAGCTGTAATAAAAAGAAGCTTTGGATAAAGGTATTATGTCGTGCAAAGAAGCCAAGAACACAC
The DNA here is from genome assembly GCA_934047225.1 of Ypsolopha sequella. Lineage (NCBI taxonomy): Eukaryota > Metazoa > Arthropoda > Insecta > Lepidoptera > Ypsolophidae > Ypsolopha > Ypsolopha sequella. Next base: position 6,213,355 of record OW203985.1, read on the forward strand.
AGCACGGTTTAGGACCTATGGAGGGTAAAGGACCAAAAGATGAGTGTTTCATATAAAACGGTTAGGAGAGAGGAAAAAAACATTTGGAAAATGAATAAAGAAATAAGATTCTTTGGGAGGAGAAGTGGAAAACACAGCTTTGAACACGGTTTAGGATCTATAGAGGTACAAAACCAAAATATGAGTGTTTCATATGAAATAAAACGTTGCAAAGAGAGTAAAAACACTCGCAAAATGTAAAGTGAAACAAAATCAATTCCGACAAGTCTGTTCAACTATTCAAAGAATGGTGGCGAACGAAAAGTTTTAATTAAATGGAACGTCGAGGGTTCTATAAAACGAGACACTATTGGTTGTTAGCGCATGTATACAGTGTTGATATAATTTCCGTATTAATTACACAGGATTTCCGTTTCCGTTCATTGAATTTTATTTTTGGGAAACTTCTCGTGCTTTAAATAGAAAACATCAAAAGTTACAAGAAATCTAACCCCTGATAACCCTTTTCCTCTAAACCAGGGGTCGGCAACCGGCGGCCCGCGGGCCGCATGCGGCCCGTGAACCACTTCGGTGCGGCCCTCAAGGTTTCCAATCGCTGCATGATAACTGTGTTTGGTTGTACATATTTGTGTGAGCAGACATTTTCTATTTTGAACTAACGAAAAAGCAAGCATTATTCTCAGTTAATGGATGCACATTTTGACCTAATACTGCGCATTTCAACGTCTAAAATGCAAGTCAAATCCAGCCGCAAAAATCGCATTACATTTTAATAATAAATTATATTTTAAGGTACAATAAATATGACACGAAATTGACTAATACGTTATTTATTATATGCGGCCCTCGCTGATCCTCTGGTAACATTTGTGGCCCTCCTATGTCATAAGGTTGCCGACCCCTGCTCTAAACACACGAGAATATTAATTAAAACGGGATATGTTTTACAATTTAAAGGCAATATCGTAAGCGCCCTGCTGCGCGAAGTAAACATTTACATTTAATATAAATGATAATGGTTAAGAAAATCGCATATTAATAGTACTAATTAAACAGTTCAAATATTTTTTAACCGGTTAACGATCCACATCAGACCCTATTAAAAAGAAAGATTTCTCACGATATAAACCGCCTAAATGCAGTCAGAGCGACCATTGAAATTCGGGGCGGTGTTCTGTTCTGTCAAGAAAACGGAATGAAAATCGGCTGGGTAGATTCTGCTTTTGATGTAGATTCTGCTTTTGATGTAGATGTAGAATTTGTGGCTCTAAAACTGATAATGATAATCATTATTTCAAAAAAAAAAAAAACGTTTACCGAATGAAGTTTATTTTCAACCAAATGAAATCTTTTCCAATGTGTAGCATATGTTTACTATCTTCTGAGACAATACTACAACGTTATGGGAAAGTCCGATATTTCGTCAATAAACGTTCCACCGTCTGATCAAATAGCAATATTATTGACACAAGGAATAACAAAGCTTTTGTCTTGTGATGTGGACGTCCATTACATCTGCAGTGAAGGCTATGACGGTACGAGTATGTCATCACCAGCTGCATCCATTCCAAGGTTATTTTGCTAATGTTGATAGAAATATGCGCTAATGTCGGCCCTTACTATGAATACACGTAACATTAAACGCTTGAATTTCGAGTTTTTAATTTCAATTTGAATTTTAAAAGGTCCCCCAATTTGTTTGTTTCTTCAAACAAGCATCAAAACGGAGGTTATTGTCATTTTGAAAAATCACAATTAATAATGTTAAAACAGTACTTAGCTGTTTCTGTGCTACGTCAACCGCTTGGAATTAGTTTTCAGGAACTGCCCGGTATCAGTATACCGGGCAGTTCCTGAAAGCAGCGTCTAACTAGATTGGGTCCATGAAATATTCCACTGCAAACGTTTAATCGCAATTCGTTTATTGGTTGCAAATTAATATATATATATATATATATATATATATATATATATATATATATATATATATATATAAGGTGACAATCCGAATTTATAATATCAGTAGATCAAGTAGTATTGGTAGAAGAGTTGATAATATTCAAACTCTCGATCTCACGGTGGTTTTCAACACCCAGAACGATGGCATGTTTGGTAGATAAGAAACAAAAACACGAAGATAAAAACGTAAGCCAGAGCATGGTAGGGGCTGACGACCTTTATGGTGCAGCAACCGTGGCCGACAATGCAGCTGTGATTCATAATGAGATAAAATTGCATACTGCGTGCACTTGACATACATCGACACAAAGTGGAAACGGAATCCAATACTTCTGCTTGTTATTGTCTAATGATGGATAATGAACCATTTTGTAAGGTTAGCTTTGAAGTTGACGTTTTTAATAACAATAGCTGAAAGCGGCAGAGACACAAATGGATAAATTTAATTTAATGGAAACTTCCTAGATTCATTATCAATTCTCGTTGTGCAAAAGCACTTTTATAGAAACATCTGCGATAATAACGTCCCAGTATAGAATATGTATGGCCCCGTAACTGCTATTCGTGATGAAAGGGTACAATATAACAATTTCAAAGCAAAGTTTAAGGATAGTGAAAGAATAGAAACGATATGAATCTTCGTGGACAATACGTATGCGGGCACTCAAGGACTACGCTCGGAGTGTTGTGGGGTCATTGCTCGACCACAAATTACCCTCATATTCGATCGCTACGATACCATCTTCATGTCCATCAAACTAATATACTGAAACCAACTACAAGTACCCTTGCTTGAGGCAGAAATACGCGCAGATCTTTTGTTAATGTTCAGTAAAATGAAGACTAAATTGCAATAGCAGAAAAATGAGAAAACCGAGGAGTAGACACTTTTGGCAAGCGATATGGCTATATATCGCTGTTGGTAGAAAAGCAATCCATGCATTATTTTTAGTAAACCATACTTTAGCCGGTCGTAATTAGTAATTAATGAAGCTCCATTGTGACACATTAGCATTAATTAACACTTCCGATCCTGATGGTGGTAATAAAAGAGTAATAATCGTTATTTAGAGTAATATATACGAGAACATTGTGTGTTCAGGACTGGGCAATGTCTGGCATAAGCATGCATACTTAACTTTTATAGTAATAGCTGCAGGCAGTATCAGAATATTGGAGAAATATAAACGACCGACGTAGGAAAATTAAGATAGAAATATGAATGATTAATACTTGCGATTGGGGAGGGAATATCTTCATGAATGATAAAAACACTTCTTTAAAAGTTTATTAAACATTATAATTATATGTCATAAGATAATCAGAAAAACGAATCAAAGAGAAAATCTTGTATCAAACCATGATAATGATGTAAAACCGAAACCGGTTGTGTAAAGTACATCTTGAGACGATTACAAGTATTGTTATCATTAGTCATAGAAATACACAAAAGAAAAAATATACAGATATTTTTGATGCCTTAATTGAACAACTTTTATGCAGAAACGTTACATTACATGTCACTGCATAACACTTCCAATTCGTTTAGTTAGAATTTATTGTTTGCACATGATCTTGGTCTTCTTTTATTAATACTTTTTTTTTACATCGGCATCAGAGTGACTGCGCCGGCTCCGGGATTTGTCACCTCGCCCATATTGCCCGATACACGAGCTTAATTACTATGCGAATCAGGCCTGTCAACTGCTCATGTATTTTTAGCGAATGTTCCACTCGTTACTTCTGCTAAGATACAATTTGAATATGTTGTAGAGTTCATTGCCCAAGTTTATATTGGATCGTAAGTTTTTGTTACAGATCTCGATTGACATCGTACTTATTATCAGTGTGTTATGTTACATCATTACCACCCACGTGTTCCGTTAATTAATGTTGTATTTATAAGTAGAATGGTGTCAATTAGATAAATCATCACTCGAGTTCATTTGAGCACTCGTAATAGTGTTACCATACTCGAAAGTTATCAATATCCGTTTTAATTGATATCTACTCATCAATGAGCTATGTGACGCACGATGAATATAAATGGAAAGTAAGTAATGTTTTATATTTTGAACCTACGTAACACTTGTAATTTTTACAGCATAAAATACGATAAAATACAAGCGATACTTTTTATTACAAGATCGTTAACAAGTCGAGATTGTTTGCATTATGTTTATTTATGAGAAACAATATTGTAAACGGTCTTCGGAACCTATAAACGGGAGCTTTATGAATGTAGGCTCGATTTGTTATGCCTAGACAAGCGATATGGAATAATCAAAATGGAGGTAACAAAGCGGAAACTTAATTTATAATAGTTTTTTCAGTTAAAAGAACCGAGCCAATTTGTAGTGAAAATCAAATAACCTAATATTATAATGTATAGATTGTTAAATTGAAAAGACCAGAGAAATAAAGATGAAAAATAAGTAAAAAACAAAATACTCTGTATGGACTATGTAGTAAGCTTCGTCGAATAAGCTAATCAATAAGCAAGAATTCGAATTAAAAAATTGAGATCAGGTTTAAAGTTATTTACTAAATTACCAGGTTTAAAATCAAAAATCTAGGAGTTGTTCAGAACCTGATTCACAAGTCATAAAAAAATACCTCGGATGCGGAGGTGTTATTACTTATTGATTATGGATACAAAGACCTTTTATTTTCTTTCTCGTATTACCAGTTTCACCAGCTTTGTGAGTACAGCCACCGACACTATAGTTAGTTTTGTGATAAATAGTACATATTTACTTAAGGCGATACAAAAAAAAAAGTTTTTTTAATCGATTTACTCCACTATAACGTCATCTACGTATTTAATTTTTGGGTAAATGTTTATTGAGTATTTGATTAAGATTCTCACTGAAGGAAAACGCGATTGGATGAAATTTCCTCGATAGAATTTAATTCCGAAAGACCTCTAAATTGTTTCATTTTTTCCTGTAATTCTGCGATCCTAACTAATTTCATTGTGAAATTATATTCAAAATGTGGATATTATGTATTTGTAAAGTCTCCTTGAAAATATTTTTGGCAAAATAGCTTAGTACATTTCATATTAATAAAAAACCGACTTTTTGCCACTTTTCCACGAATCCGTCCCACTCGCACTGAGGGGTTTTTCGCATATGGAGTAACAGGGACGCTAAAACTTTTACGTATCGCCTTAATTCAGTGGATAGATGTCGAATAACAAAGAGTTAATTACCATATAATAGTAGAATTTCATCGCATATGTTTAGTTGCTGAAGCTGTTAAACTTAGTAAAATAACAACAACAGAAGCAAGAATAACAAAAAGTAAATGTAGTAAACAAACAATTAGAAACAACAGTGCAGTACATAAACATAACAGAGAGAGATTAGATTCGTCAGTCTGGCTGGTAGCCTAACCATAGCTTCGTTTTGATTTTGAGCGGAAATTGAGCAGGAGATTTCGAGATTGCTTTTAAATCGTGTTTATCGCTTGATGCAATGCCGGTGCAGTCAGCTATCTTCTAAGTTAGGGTGCACAGGAATCAACGTTGATTTGACTCCAAATATTAAAGACTTGCTGCATCAAAAGGTACATTTTTTGTTATTGGATAATGGTATACAGAAAACCTACTGTCACACTTTTCTTGCTTCTTTATTTCAACAGTTCCTTTGATTTTCAATAACCTCGTTCAGAACAATCAGCCCTTCTACTATCTAGCTTGTATAGTTAATAAGTCTAACCATGCTTTTTTCTTCTCTTTCACAACCAGAAAGAAGATGTAGTGACTAGAATAGAAAAAGGAATGCTTTGGTGGTTTGAACATGTAGACAGGATGAATGAAAGTAGAGTGACGAATAAAATTTATGGTCCGGAAGTCGAACTTCGACTTAAAGGTAGACGAACAGGTCGCAAATTGGCGACATATTGAAGAAGGGCAATATCAAAGTTACCGGAATAGAAAAGCTGGTTTGACTAGATTGATGGATGTGGCAGAGGCGAAAGAGTTGTGGCAGAGGTGAAAGAGTTGTGTCAGTATAGAAGCAGATGTAAGTCTCTAGTCTCTGCCTACCCCTCTGGGAGACAGGCGTGAATATATGTATGTATGATATACAGAAATACTCATATGAAGAAAACATGTATAGAAATGTCTAAATCTTATTTATAAGTTCACTAAAACGTACAAGCTTGAAAAACTAAATGGATTCCCACTACGAGAAAGAAACAATGGAAAAAAAATACAAACGTGAAAGTGTAAATACAATGTTAAAGCTGCAAAGTTCACTGATTCTGATACAATTTCAGAATAAAAGGCAGTCGTAGTCGGCAAACGCGAAAAGTTTCAAATGGATAATAAAATAAGCAAAAATGTAACCAACCGTCCACGTTGCTTACAGATAAAAGCAACAGAAAATATGACGTGGTCGTGCGGACGGACGGGAATTGTGAGTGCTATAAAGCTTGTGATTTTTGCAAATTAAATAATAATAAATTCCGCTGCAATTTTGTAGCCACTGAAAAAAATCGATGTATTTTTTAATTGGTACATTATTTGTTTATCTCGTATGTGTAGTTTAGTGTGTTATGTTATTTTTATTCAGTTATTGTTATATTGAGGGCCAAGTTGTTATCCTTGGGGAGTGCCTTTATGTTATAATAAGAAAAACTTTTCTAGTTAAAATTTGAAACAACCTAGCTAATCACTTTTTTAATGTAGACACACAAAAAGAATACAACAAAAAGAGCAGAGCTAATTGACTCTTAGACTTCAAAGTCAAGATGAACGTAACTCGTATAAAAACTAAATGCAGTGTGACGGTCGTGACGGGTCACCTTCGGGCTTAGTGCAACGAGAACATCTGCCGACTACCGCTACATGCCTATGTGTTCATTGGTTAACATGAACCATCCAATAGAACGTTCAGTACACGGTAAAAGCGACGCATAGAATGTATGTCAGAAAACCAGCAGAAATTTGGAAAATGAGATGACAAAATACTATTAATTGAGACATCCTGCAATACAAAACCGCAGAGAATATAAATTTTATTGAAATAAGGAATATGGAATGAAATTTGGACAGCCATATATAAAATTGATTAAAGTGGCAATTTTAAAATGAGTTGTAGGCGTGGCCAAATGTCATGCTGTTTCATTTTGCTATAAGGTGCACGCTCCATGAAACTTGAGAGGACAATACAATCGTGCCATTTTCGTCACGGGCGCAAAATTGAAAACTTGTGTCAGGAGAAGTGTACTTTTGGCAATTCTATGATGTTTTTATAAATATGTTATTGCAATTAATCTAGATAACATTTTTGATGTTTCTAGTATTATTTTTTAAATTTAGTCTAATAGTAGTTTATGCTACAAGGGCGCAAAGAAATAAATTACAAGGACGATTTAAAACACGAGCGTAGCGAGTGTTTTAAACGCAACCGAGTAATTTATTGCTTTTACGCCCGTGTATCTTACTATATTTTTCAATGCATAGTGTGAGGAAATGAAAACAAATATAATCTTGTGAACTTTAAATTGTAATTGGCTCAAAAGGACTGTATCCAGAGCCGTTAAACAGTGGAAAAAAAAGTATAACGTCTATGGTACACAGGAAAGGCCGCAGGTTAGCCAACCATTGTAAACAAATTAAAAAATAATAATAATAATAAAGCCCTAGGGCAAAATAATCGACTTTTTGTTCGGTTTTGATGCATAAAAAGTGGGCCTTTACGAGCACATGCATTGAAAAACAATAAAAGCACATTCGTCTACACTTTTGGTAAAAAACCGTTTAATTCACGTATTTCAGGGGTTTGTTGTTAAGATATTACACAAATTTCACGATTTTTTGTTCTAATTAAACATATATCTCGATAATGTAAATGGACTAAACCTAAAATATTATAATAACATTCTATAGACACCCCACAATGTCTTGGCAGCGTTTGTATGGAGGTTTGCGCGTAACGACGCCTCTTAATATCTTCACTAATTAATTTATCACTGAAATATATTCTAATTATATAAATTTTTTTTAATCATATCCAAACTAGCCGAAAACAAAAGCTGAGAAACATTTTACCAAAAAGGGAGAGAGCAGAAGTACGATTTATAACATTTTAGTTATCTTATTCCATGAAGAGATGTCTTCAACGAAACCTGGTTTAGGTGATCAAGAAAATTACTAGCACCTAGCCAAATCTTATCGAGATCGCCGAAAAAAAAAATGCTGCGACGGTAAAAAAAACATAATAAGGTAACGTTCCTAAACGCCTGGGTAAATATAAAATTTAAACTGTCAAAGTGAATTTTACGTTTCTGAGAAGGTTTATGGACTGTTCGTTTTCACTCGGGTGGTTGTGGGACGGGTGACAGTTAATTTTTACCTTTACCCTGGCGCGGCGTTTAGGAACGCCACCTAAGTATTAGCCGCGGGTGTTTCTAAGCGCTTTGATTAGCTGGGATAAAAATAATTTACGCTAAAAATGAAGCATGACATATCACAGTTCACTTTGGATGGAAATTAAAGGCAAGGAAACTATTATTCTGAACATACCAATAGCAAAGTTGAAAAAACAACAGTTAAAGTGGGGCATACCGAATTTAATTACTTTATAAGCACTCACAAGTGGTATATAGGCTTAGTAATCATTTAATTATTGTTACTAACGAGCATCACAATGAGTTTACATTATTATTTCATGAGGTGACAATGACTTCACGAGAAGCACATAATAAAGAAACAAATAAACCTACAATACTTGCAAACGAAAACAGAAAATATGAGTCTTATAAATGTACACCGAAACTCTTTTATAGTCTAGGTAAATTACCTAGTTAATTTGAACATTATACTTAGGTAATACGAATAACATATTGGAATAGTCCTACCCAACACTTGAAAAATTACTTGTACCTGGAAGCCATCGAATTTATACTGAATTTCGCTAAAATATCGTAAGCACTTGACAATTTCATAGAAGTTGATAGTACAGCACCGCGTCACAACTATAATGATGATGATTCACGCAATCATGGTGAATACCAAGTAATATCAACCACGACAGAGCCTACGGAAATACCATTAGAGTATTACTGAGGATTTCCTCTGAGTATTACTAATTCAGATCACACTTGAAGAGCGTCAAGTGAAAACTTGTGACTAACGATAGATAACTTGACTATGAGACAACCGGAAGAATTAACTTAATTAGCATAAGGTACACCTGTACTTTCCTACCTTTATTCTAACAGGAAGGACTCATTCTTGTTGCATGTCAGTTTTGTTCTATTAGCTAATCTTTTTATTAATGCATCTATGCCTATAAGAAGAAGACGAAAAAAAATGTAATCCAAATCCAAATATGTCAAAGATTATTAAATCATCGATTTGACTTGACTCAAAATAATGTTTCCTTTATAACAAAAATTTCCAAGTGAAATATGATTATAATTTCAGTGGGGTATTTGAGTAACGGTTTCCGTAGAAAGGAAGTTAAAATGAAATATGGGCGCACTGATTATGATCAATTAATTGATTACGAAAACTAACTTCCGCCATTACAGCGGCTTTTAGAATTCTGCTAAATCAACACAATTTCTAGTATCGATTAAACAAAGAAAGAATCAATAACACCTTTCAAAGATAAAGTTACAATGGTTAGCATAATAAATAGGCATTTATTGCCGTGCCAGGTATAATGAAATTAACATTATCTCTGAGCAAGATAATTTACATAAATAAGGCTACGTTTTCTTGGGATGCCACCTGTAAAATTAATTTCCTTATTTCTGTATATTTGTATGTCTTTTATATTGTCGCATCTTAATTATCGTTAATTACTATTTTGCACAAAATCAAACATTTAATTAAATAATTATCTTGTTTAAATATGTCTATATAATAATTTACGATACTACCCGTTAGAAGTTACAGTGTGAGCAACACTGTAAAGAAACCAGAAATAAGCATAAACTTTTCCAATAATGAGACTCGCCAAGGTGGGTACTTCTCTGGTAGGACATGGTATAAGATTTTACAACAAAGTTCCAAAAGAGATCCTTTCTTTATATTTTCTATAATTTTCTTATTCCCCCAAAGGTTGCTTTGTCAGAGAATAAGTTTAAACTGTTTGTAGGGCCTATTGAAGAAGGCATATTATAAAATAAATGCTTACTTAGACGATAATAAAGCATACCCCATGCTAAGGATCTTTGTCATAATAGTAGTTAGTATAATTTCCTAACTTATGTCAGAGAATATAAAGTATTACTACGTAATACTTTATTGCTTTTGTTATGATTCCTCTAGAATTAACGTTAATTAGTTAATAGATGAAATTACTGTAAAAGCAGATGGACTATATGGGACAGATAGACAAAGGAATTATAATTTTTTTTTGCCTCCATAACATAATTTTCTCCTGTCTTGTATTTTGTATCTCTTTAATCACTAAGTAAAGGCTTACTTTTAAAATTTAGTTGTTGTAACCAATATTATAAAAAAAAGACATGATCTTGCTTGCCTTTCTTCTTAGCAAGACTAATCGAATGGGCGTAGTTAGGCATATATTTATTCCTTATTCCTATATTTTTATTTTATTCAAGTGTATTTTTTTTATTAAATTTAAGTAAACCCAATCTTTATTATTTCCCTGTATATTTCCCCATATTATTATTTATTGCATAAAACTATTACCTATAGACATAGATTATATAATTATATGTATTACATTAAAACCGACCTGTAATAAGTGTATCTAATATACCTACATTACAAAAATAAATGTATTTCATATTTCAAATATATTTCATTTCAGAAAGAACCAAAAGGTTTAAAAATTTGTAACAAATGTCATTTATTCCTCAAACGTTTTTTCGAAATTAATTCCCACGTGATACCAAAAAACTTAACACAAAAAATACGTGCAGCCTGAACTTAACTGGATACATACAATACGTCCCCTTCCCGAAAGGGCGATTGGCATTGTTAAAATTCTGACGAAAAAGCTTGAAGTTTTTTGTGTAACTCCAGACGGGAGTGTGGTATTTTTTGTGTCGTTACAAAACAGCGGCAAAAAACTGGGGTTCAAGCAATGCTATGGACTGTATAAAGTTTAACACATAATCTGTATCGATTCTCCAGTCATGGAAACGTGCGTGATGCTCTGTGTAGGGACGGGATAATCACCTCGGTCGGTAGCGTAACATCACTTCTCATCGCCCGGCGGCGCTGCGGTCAGCTCCTTCGGTTCACGCCAGAAGGTGGAGCACTGCACATCCGTAGCATGACAATCACACACAATAACAACACGGCATGTTTGGGCACTGGTGGCACTGATAGAGTTGTCACAGCACAGCACTATGTCACTGTCACATAAACACAAGGAGCGAAGGGTGTAAGAGAAGCAGCGCACCGCGCGCTATCGACGCGGATGCACTGGCGGCAGTGAGTGCGGCCGCGGCGCGCGGTCCTGAACGCGCGCAACAGCTGACGGACGGGAGGCGCAGTCCCCGCGCGTCCCGCTTACCGCGCGCGCAGCCGGTGCGTGCGCCACGTTCCGTCCCCCTCACTCCTCACTACCTCTAATCCATTATTTACGGACAGCCGACCGGTTTCAGGCAGCGGCGCGCGTTCGCACTGCTCTGCCCGACGATCGTTCAAATTTAATGCCCTTCCTATGTCCGGTCCCAAGTGCGATAAGATTACGCAGCTAACTCTGGAACTGCTGACCGATACCAATTGTTGTCTTAATCTACACTGAATCCACTAAACCAAAGAAGACTCACGGCAAGATCCCCTTTCGAAGAAATAATTTTCTGGGAATGTAAATCATAATATCATAAGCTGATCTGCATCACATCGTTTGCGGGTTCGTGACGTGATTGATATGACAGCAAAGGGTGAATGAACCGATCCAAGCAAGCATGTGTTGGCTGGCACTGAAAGCACTAAAACTCCTATAACCCAGGAGAAATATTCTTTCGTAAGCCACAAGGCAATAAATCATCCAACGAACCATTGAGGTTCTTTAAAAATAGCATGGCAGTATCATCGTCAAGAATTTGTTCAGAAATGTTGAAATGGTGATGCTCAGATACTGTCGCAAGCGCAACATTTCTTAGCTGAAGAGCTTTTACGAAAAACAAGATGGTTCTTTATCTCAAAGTGTTTATCTCAATTTCCGTGAAAACGAATCAAAAAAGTAATTCCTTGTCTTATTATTCCAAGAATATTACTTTACCACACATTCGTGTCCAGTGAAATCTCTTGAATAAGATAAATATCTGAAGCCTTACCAGTTATGGAGAATCCTTATGCCTATTTGTCGAAGAGTATAAGCATTACGTCGATTTTCTTGGTAATGTGATTTATTCTCTTTAGCTTCTTATCTTCTCTCATATTTCATAACGTTTACAAGTACTTATGAGTAATTACAATAGAAGATATAATAAATCATATGTCCTAACATTTATTGCCTAAGCCCTACCTGTTCTGGAGACATCTAACATCATCGGTGCTAAACAATGAAGGTAATAAATTCAACGCGGGTGGTTCACATGTATTTTCAAGTCTGATAATGAGAGCACCCCCGAAATAAGTCGCGACCACCGCAGAGAAGCGGCGTCTTCGTTGCCATTACCCGTTATGAAAACTACCGTGTCCTGAAACTAATACAACGATATTAGATACCGTAAAAAGTAAACGAGGAGTCGCCTCGGCCGGGGGTCCGGCTTAGCCGGAGGGTGGACTGTAGTGTTTCATTACATCGTTCTGAGTAAGATTATCGTCGGGCGACTGGCTCCAGATATTCATTGGATCCACTTTCGGACAGCCATAGAAATCACGTAGTTCGCGGAACTTCGTTACCTGTGGTGCGGCGGCACAAAACGCTCCAAGGTGAACGCTCGGGCCAAGGACGGCGAGGACGTGTGCGGGGCGAAGGGGGGAGGGGCAGAACACGTCCCCCTTCCCACCCAACGACTCCCCCGACGAGCCTTCGTAAAAACTAAAATGCTCCAACCAGAAGATGGGCGATGCAGCTCAGCAAAAAAAAGGATCGACGGAACAAATAGAAAACGTTGGGTCGGAAAAAGCAAACAAATAATAGGGTCTCAAATAACAAAAGTTGTGAGTTCTTGTTTTCAGATGATTGATTTGCGTGACACCTGCCTGCGCCTAAGCACGCAGGTCACGCATCAAGAAAGATCGCCACGCTATGATGTAATACTCGTAATTTACTTAAACTCACAAGTCATAACGGAAGAGGTAGATATTTTTACACCTTGTCCAAAAATGGCTAAGTAGGTTTAAATAATTCTCTAAGCAGAATGCTTTGAATAAAATTAATAATTATCTCCATTTAGTATTCACAAAGCATAGACGTTAAAACTTTTTTCGAGATAACGACGGGAATTAAAAAACTTGAAGGAAGACGAGCTGGCACGATAAAATGCCTCCAACCGCTTCCTAGCCTGCCCTGACCGGTTCAACTGCGCATTGTAATAACTTCCTGCCAAGAAAAAGTTGCGCCTAGCCTAGGAGATATGTCTTGAATATTCTAAATTATATTTTAGCTTTACGAATATTTCTTTTGCTGTGGGCAAAATGCAGTTTTTCTAATCCACATTAGTTTTATAATAAGTTTTTGTTTGGTATTTTAATTGTTACAATCCAGAATCTATCTTTCGAAGTCTAGACGCTAATCCAAAAGATGACCAGAGGCTATCCACTCGTTTATCGACAATGTTACATCACCGTTCATAAATAGAATCTCCTGGAGTCATACACCCTTGCGTGAATGTGCGTTCTAGGAGGCGGAACATTTCGCACTCCTCTGACCAGTCACTGAAGACGATAAGAGTGAAAGGGACACACCGGTGTTACAGTTAAGCAGGAACTCTATTTATATGCAAATATAACCTCGGTGCCGACACCTGTTTGCGTATTCTCGACGTTCATCGCGTCGCTTCGTGGAGGCAAGACTGTCTCCCGCACGTATCCTTTTGTAGCTTTGTCACTTCCCTCTGTTTTTTCTGACGACATTTTAATCTCATTGTCTTGTCCTATCGCCTCGTTCATTTTTTCTTCAGCGTATTCTAGCGATTCCATTACATTATGAAGTAACTCAACTCCTAACTCGGTTGCCGTGTTGTCTTACATATTCATTCTATGTTAATGTCTTTGGTGATCACACGGTTTTAAATTTTCTATTGATGTGTCTGAAAGGTTTTTGTTTTACATCTATTGATGTCAAATTAGGAGTTTTAATTTTGTTTTCTCAGTCTGCTGATAAACAAACATAATGTTGTTTATTGAGATTCTAGTTTCTACTAGGCTGATCTTTACCCGTTAATAAGACGTTATCTTTTCTTTCAAAAAGCTTCAACCAAAAAATAACGTGTCAATAACACCATTTTGGGTAAACATCGGGCAGTATATAGGTAGTTCAAAACTGAGACAAATCTCCTCCCTGTGTCAATAGGTTGTTCACAAAGGGCCTACACATTAGTGTAATTTATGGAAGAGGGCATCTATGCCGCGGTGTCGCTGTCATTTATCACTACTACCTACTCGTACACGAGATCGAAGAATAGAACGAACGTATGCTCTCTTGTTTACCAAACAAATAGGCACTTCAACCGATTTTGTGTTTATTTTCTGAAAGTCTAGTAAAAAGGTTTTTTTAGAATCAGTGTTTGCTTTCTAAAATTCTCTCAGCAATTCAAAACCAGTTCAGAAAAATTAAATTACTGGCAGTGTGTGTTTCATGCTTCTTCTTACGGCTAAAATCACATAAAATTTCATTATACGCACCCCATTTCCATGTATCGCAAATGATAAATTACTACGTTCGGCCACTCATCCATCTGACGATATTTTCCTAGTTCACCGTCGACCACGTACGTACGCAATAAAGAGAAGACTTAGACTTGGTCCGGTCCAAACAATTTATCATACTTGGTCTGGTGCGGGCGCGGCAACCAATGTCCTGAGTGCCTTTCTGTGTACAACCGCTTGCAGACCTACGCAGTGCTTTATTTTGTTTACATCTGTAGTTTCATCTGGCATCGTCTGGCTTGTAGATTATGACTGAGCTATGTACACAGATACATGAAATTCAGGAGGGTGGTTACTTCCAGCTGGTGTCGACGTGGCTTTGTTTTTGCACTGTTTTATTGCCTCGTGGGTGGTCTTCGCAAGTATTATTTACCTGCCCGGGTGTAATCTTCGAGATTTTGTCCTTCAAATTTTATACTTTGCACTTGTATGATAATGACGGGGTCAGCGATCTTTGGTAGTACCAATTAGGTGTTCTGTATCGTACTGCATATGCAAATGTCACACATAACAGTCGCAAAGCCCGGGCGAGGCATCAGGTGTTCCCATCCACTACGAAGCTGACAGCCGCGTGTCACGAGCTGACACAACCTGACTCTGGGTGTCAGTCAAGCTAATCTGGTGCACCATCGTATACCGTCACAGGTTCGCAACACGGCCGCGAGTGCGGGAGCGTCGCCCGGCGCGTCCTTTCGTGCCCTTTTACTACAAAAGCAAATGTGTCTGCGAGCCGGTTTAAAATGGATTAAAATACTATAAAAACTCGCTTGACATGCACGAAATTTTGAAATATGGATTTAACACTCACGTATTGTCGATTATATGCCAAATATTGCACCGATAAATTTGGGCTATTTCAAGACAAGTGTCGTTCTTAAAAGGACATAAAACATAGGTGTTACATAGAATTCAGAAGCAAAATACGTTTTTCAAAATATTGTGCTGGTTTTAGAAAGATTATTTAAAAGTAACTTTTTAGCCTGGGTATAAAAAATGTTTGGTTGTCTTTAGGAAATGATTACATTTTGCGGAATAAAAAGTAGAGTTATTATCACGATCCGTTGATTAGCTGTAGAGATACGAGTATAATACAATAAATAAAGAAAAACATATGATACATGTAAAGATAGAAAATCTGTAATGTAATGTTTTGTTGACTCTGGTTAAACATTATGTTTTATGTCTTTCATATCATAAGCTGTCAGTCAACCATCATCTACTTTGCTGCCACACCTAACAAAGATTTCTTTAAATTTAAATTCCTTGCAGACGCACATCCTTTAAAATCGATGGCACTGAACTGATATACCATAACCTTCAAGTTTTTCTGCCAGAGCGTTTAAAACAAAGACTGGTTCGTTGGGCCCTCCAAATTGGTGAATGTCCTTACGTCAAACATGAGGCTGATTAAATTAAAATGCTAATGACCGGACGAAGACGTTGCATGCTTTACGATTGGAATTGTATGTTTTTTATCATTTTGATGCACCCCACTGCAGATTTTGTTTCTATTGAATAAAAACGAGGGATCCGAAGATAATTTTGCGTAGACACAAATTTTAATTCCAGATTCGCTTAATCAAAGCGAGCACTCGACGTTGTCATTTCTTAATGGACGGGGATTAAATCTCCGCTTAACTCCGGCAGTCGAGAGCTTTTGCTCCCGTTCGTTCTGTATAACGAAATAATAAAATGTTGCACTTTGATCTTGGTCGCTAGGCGAGGCAGGGAAGTTCGAAGGGTGGAAAATTACCCGCGGCGTCTTACTTCCGCAAGACCTTTCTGCGATGAGTTTCGTTATTCGTAGCGTCACGACGTGAGGCGGCATTAAACTGGAGCGCGACGCCTAGACTCTGACCTACAAACGCCTCTGCCGCTTCTCAGCAGCGAGAGCTCAATATCCCTTTGACTCCATCGAATATTTATGGGGGAGGGCACTCCGTCGCGATTAGAATGCCGTTTCTTTGCAATATTGAGAACAGCTACGGGCTTATTTCGTTCGCATGCTTTTATACGATCTTTGAATATTTAAAACCGACGCATTTCCTGCATTAGAAGGAATTTTTGAAGAGAGGATTATTCAGTGAGTCGTTTTGCAGGTGTTTTCTTTGTGTTGTGAATTAAATCGGCTTAGTTGTGCCGGTCCGCCCACACACGGTTTTGATGTTAATTAAAACGTCACACAGCCGGACAGCGTGCGGTTATGGTTACAGCAACCCAGCGACGTCTAAATGAAACAATTTTCACTCCCGATTAACGTTTCAATGCTAAATAGTGCTTTGCTGCCAGTGCGAGCAATAAACGTGAAATTTAAAAACTACGAAATAATTAAATCATAGGTTCTCATTAATTACTTTCGTTAAAAGTCCCTAATATAGTTAAAAGCAATTTAATTTCTTTAAAAAAATTAGATACAATAAAGCCGATTCTGAAGGCTTTAATTTTAGTTTTAGTGCTGTTAAAACAAAATTTTCTTTATTGCAAAATAGTTCTTAACTGTTAAGAACAGAAGCTAAATTACTTTGGACAACTGTAAGTATTGACAGCAGTGAAACTCAAATTAAAGCCTTCAGAATCTGCTTTATTAAAGCCAATTCTGAAGGCTTTAATTTTAGTTTTAGTGCTGTCAAAGCTTGAAATTTTCCAAAGAAATTTAGCTTCTAATCCTAAGTCTTAAGGAATATTTTGTATCGAAGAAAATTTAGTTTTGACAGCACTAACACTAAAATTAAAGCCTTCAGAATCGGCTTTAGTATATTACTAAAATTAAGAAAAAAAACAACAGGGGATCTAAAATGGCCGACTTGGGTGAATCATAAAGTGATTTGAAAGTAGGATGGAGTCAGAGGTTTTTCACGCGTGCAAAAGAGACGGCATTAGAACGGAATCATAATATGATTCATCCAAAGCGGCCTTTTTAGAGGACCAGAACGTCCTCCATAGAAAAGAGCAAATGCTTATTAAAAACGGGGCGATTAAAATAAAACGCGAAATAGATAAAGTTGTAAAAGATAATAACACTAAATCAGCAAGACCACGACTATGTACTTTACAGACAGCATAAAACTTTTTTATCAGTTTTCGAACTCTTTCTTTATCTACGTAGACGTAAAAATGCCTAACCAAAATTTACATGAAAATGTATATGAAACTTGAGTTGAATCCAGGGATTATCTTATTTGAGAGGACGTTCGTTGAAAAGACTTTGCTATTTGCCAATTCTGTATAAATATAAATAAATAGAACGGTGGCTTAGTGATATTACCGTCACCCGGGCGGACAATAGCACCAAATTTGGTATGAGGGTACTTTATATTAGGTCTAGGTGCCCAAAAAAAAATTTTTTTTTCTTTGTTTTCTTAAAGCTGTAACTGAAAATGAATAGAATTTTTTTTTGTACTATTAGATACTCCGATAACAGCTATAAGAAAGAAAAAAAAGTTATAAGAGATAAAAATATATATTTTTTTTAGCTACTAGGCTAATATTGATCAGTACATCATAAGGTACACCAAATTAGGTGCTGTTGTCCGCCCTGTAATGGTAACTTTACAATACAGCTCTATGCCACTTGACTAAAATGAAAATAATCAAATATGCAATGCAACATTCAAAACGCATTTAGTTCACATGTCAAGAATATCTGGCTGCCAGAGTTTTGGCGTTAAGGTTTCTACCAACCCCAACGACCTTGAACTAAGTAACTTTGTAACCATTTTATACGGTAACTATAGCATTTTTCAACAGAAGAAAAATTCATAGTAATCTGCATGATACAAATAGTGATGTGGTTTTTCCTGAATTTCATTATAACATACAGAAGTGAAGCAAGAAAATTCAAAGTTTACCCTTATTTCTCGATTTTTTTTTTCACTTGTAACATCATAACTGCTGCAGTTTTTATCGAAACAGTATGAAAATTTATAAACTTCTAGACAAAATAATATAAAATGATTTGGTTTTCTCAGTTCTTGGAAATTAATTTTATTTGGGATAAAATAAATTAAAAACACACTATTTTCGCACTTGTCAGCAGCAGCGACTGACGTAACAGCCATGTTGCAGTGCGAGCTGATAAGGACTTTATTTTAATGTAGTTTTGTTCGAAATTTCAATCACCACGAATCGAGGTGCTAATTATTCTGACGGAGCCACCTTAAAAATATGATGTGACCCCATCACAGAATTGAATAATACGAAACTCGCAAGTGAAAAGTCGCAGTAAGCATTCACTGCATTCCCCGGGTTATGAAGGTAAAGTAATATACCTCCGGAGACGCTCATCTACTCGCAATAAATCGACTTTAGCACTCACTTAAGCGATAAAAGGTTTTATATGCGACATTATTGGAATTTATGAACGCGTACCGTCCGTCAGGTGTCGCCAATGGCAATATAAACATTGAAATATATACATTTGAGAAAAAACCCGCCTGCCCAGCGTGTGTGAGTATGGGCAATTCTTCCAGGGTGGCCGCCGGGAGTGGTAAAGTCCTGGAAAGGCTTATGTACAGCAGTGGACGAACTAGGCTGATGGATGGATGGATGAGAAAAAAATTCTTTGCAGAAGAAGAGCGAAGTAAATGCCATCATCTTGATAAAAACACATGTACTGTTTCACAATATCACTAAGTAAATGCATATTTTTATACATAAGACTCGGTTTACATATAACAAAAAATATTTGATATACTAATCATCAAACTAAAGTCGAAACCGATCAGTTTAGAACCAGTAGGACAAAATCTAAGGTTGGTAAGACAAAATAATACTAATTTAGAATGTTTGGAAAAAGTAGACAAACCTTTGTTTGTAAATTAAAATAACGAAGTACAAAATTAAGTTAAAATCCGCTTGAATGGATTCTCTTTCTCAACTGAACGTGTAACTGGTTTCGTAAAATATGTAACCACTTCAACGACGCTCTATGTTACTCTAGCTACTTCTACTTTGTATGATCAAAAGTTCATAAGCCCATTATCTATATCACCTTCAGTCACAACTATAGGCTCGTTAATTCACGTTAAAAGTGATATTATTAAACACCGTTCATCCACCTTTAGCAGTATTACCGGAAACTTATTCATTATATCAGATCTGACGAATGTGATGCCAGTTTTATCTGGAGCCACATCCTGTGTTTATTTTGAACTTTGGAAACCCTCGGCACGTTCGTAGAATCCAAATAATCCTATTATAACGAAGAATGTAGCGTTAATTTACATGTCATCAGATTCTAATCTGGTTATTTATTGGGTATCACAGCGGTCAAATTGTTTTCAGATTTTTTAGTACATGTTGGTGAACATAATTCATATATTTGATGAGATTAGTAAACTTGTTCGTGAATCGTAATAAAAAGCAGTAGCTCAGATGACTAAAAATAACGCAATCATAATCAAAAGTACGTTGAACTCAACAACAAGGTTTTCATCAATAAAATAATCCCACTGTTTAAAAGGGTAGTTCTGCCGTTTTGAATTTCTTATTGACATATTCATTAAGTAGTTCTAGGGTTACACAAGTGTAAATGTTTAACGGTAGTGTTGTAAACTGGTAAGAACGGGTATTCAATGTTCATCCAAGCGGTAACTTTTATAATTTACAAAAACATGTACATAAGTAATTTAATTAACTTCTTCCTTTTAAAAACGTAGTCTTGTCTACACTGAGAAAATTTATATTCTAAAAATAATAGAATGTTTTGCAATATCCGATAATAATATTCTATGATAAATCTAACATAACTTTACTTCAAAGTAATGTTGAATTATAATTATTACAAGCTTTTGTTAATTTCATATTGTAATAACTATACAATGACTTTTTTTTTGTGATGGTATTATCAAAAATATGTGAAAATTACTATGTAGTTTAATGTTTAGTAATTATCAAAACACAAACACTAGTGTCACAAAACAATGTCTGTGAATAATACAAAAATTGAGTAATGTTTCCAGAGGTACTATTGAACGTCACTATTTTGATAAACTTTAAATTACAAAGTTTTATAAAATTCGCTATATCTATTGTGTAATTCCTATGCATATTTTTCAATTCTTTTCACAAAAATGAATTTAGAATAGTAGATACGAATGTAATGGTTACAGTAAACTTGTTGTCATGGGAATAACACGTATTTTAGTAAATCTAACAAAATTCTAGTTTTTTTTTCTCAGTGTAAATACCATAAAAGTAAAACATGTTTTATATGTTATAATTTTTAAAGCGCAGTGACTGTCAGTGACCGTAGGATGGTTCATGTAGTTACGTTTAATCAACGTCACGCTCTTTTGATTTCCACATGATGCATGTGGACCACCCGCCCGCCTTCGTGAGTATTATGAAACTCAACAATTTACGACTAAAATTTAACACAGGAAGCAAGTTTTTAACTATAAAAAAATATTTCTCCAAATTTCGTTACAATCATATCGTAATAAAGATTTCTAACATGTATAACCTACTATTCCTGTCTCGGCCCTATCCCGCATTGATATTGTAAAGCATGAACACGCAGCCCGTTTACATTCCGCTTTGATCTACGGACGCATGTGCATGCGAGACGAAGCACGAAGCCATTCTATTGTTAAAGTACAGATATATACACCCTACGTATGTATACTTGTGTATGAGCAGAGATACTGGCTTTGCATAAAGTGTTCCGTTGACTTGTTTTACAAAATGAACCGATATACCCATACATAAGCATATAATGCAGGACAAAATATTGAATTCCATTAGTTAGATCGTAATGTTAACTTTTTCAAAGCTTCCGTTGAAACTGATTCTCCAACCGATATTTCCTGGTCTGTGCTATCTAGTACTGTATCTACTTTATCTCTACCTAAAGTATTCCCAGATTCTGATAATAGTGAAGTCAGCCATAGACCTGTTTGAATCACCTCAGGAAGACCGGTTGCTGCGGTTCCTGTTCCAGGAAGCTGCATCGTTCCCACGGATCTCATTCGAGCTGATGCCATCGTTAGATTACTTGACCACGCGTCAATGAATGCCGTCTTACCTGGGGACAAAGACAATTTATCGGTTAATGAAAGAAGGAATGAAACTCGCGACAATATTGAAGGAATTATTGATGAAGGCTGTAATGAAGATTAAATGGAAAAGGCATTCAAAGCCTTCACGGTTATCGCACAATTAAATCGTCCCCTTCAGACATGTTTTCAAAAGTTAAATTTGTCTGGACGTTGCGTGATTTTTTTTCCTTATCTAATCCCAACTCAATAATCAGGTTAGAAAAACTTTGCAGACAGACCAAGGATTCAATTCCACCGATGCACGAGAAATTTTAATTTTGCTGATGCGGTTGGATTGTTTGTCCGCACAACTAATGGATTGGCTAGAAAATTCCAAGAAATGCACATAATTTAGTAAGATTTTTTTCGTTTTATTAAATTGTAAGTGAGATGTGCTGATGTGTTTCAGAAATTAAATCAAATCGTGACTTGTAGAAGCAAAAGCAGAAATGTAATTTTCTACCGGGGACAGGTATTTATTCTCACGTAAAACAATATCAAAAGGAGTGAGCATTATCTAGCGGATAATGCATGGCGTTTAACTTTTCCATCGACACTCCATGAAGCAAGCACCTCTATTCAAAACTCCACATCAAAAGCGCCAGGTTCCGTACTTACATCCGTTGAATGAGAAGTTCTCTGAGCTCTCACACCGGAAGACAACATCGACGACGCGTGGGCGAGACAAGGGCCGAAACTACGGACACGGCCTAATATGGATAACGGTTTACATAACAAAAAAGCTTTAATTATACCTGAGACAAAACCACAAAGAATTAAAGTTTCCCAAGACGTGGGAGGTGAACTCGAATAGCGTCTGCCTTTATTGATATTTTTTTCTCTCATAACAAGGATTCAATAGATGTTGAAACGCATCACATGTTCTGGATGATCTGTTATTGTTTCGCATTCCGTGAACATCGTTCATAGCCCTCATTGTACTTTTGTTCAGTTCCCGTAAACAGAGGCCGGAGTGAGCAGCGTGTTTGGATACTCGCGATGAATTTGAAGAGCTATCAATTCATAATTAAAAGGAGTCAAAAGAGTTAGCGGTGCTCCACTATTAGCCGAAAGCGCGACGAGCTAGGGAGAAAGGTTAACGTGACCAGACTCTGATGCGTTGTGTTGAGTGGTGGGACCATAAAACAAACATTAAACGTGGAGCGATGTTGCCGCTCCGTGCTTCGGGTTCAGGCAGGTACCAGCCAGTCGCCGGCGCACACAATGGTCGCAGCCATCTGTTGAGAAGTACCTGAGGACCGTGGGGCGTAGGCTCAACCGCTCCCATTTTCTTAGCTGTTTACTTGGTGCGGGCGTAGGTACTGTTTGTTTGCTAAGAGCCGAGCCTTCCCTTGAGGCTGTCGTTTTTCTCCGCAGTTGATAAAAGAGAGTAATCGATCCTTGTGAAATTGATCCGCTAGAGTGCGCTCGGAGCACGCACAGTCTGCGCATGTATAGCTACAACGACATACATCGAAGCAACCCCCCTTGCGATCGCAAAGGGGATACTTAATCCCCTGTCTATTTCAAACACGTTTTACCTCATTCGTTTCACGTCCGACAAAAAACTCTTATTAGATTTAGTAGTCACCCCGCTCAATCGATAATTCACTGTTGTGATTTGACAGATCCTTTTCGAACAAGGGGAGAAACGGTCACAAAATAAAATAATAAGCTGTTACATTAGTAGTCTGAATGGACATTCATTATTTTACATTGAGACGCCCCGCTGGTAAAAAATTCGATGAGTTTTCGTCTTTTAATAATCAAAATAAGAATCAAAACAAACTTTTATCTCCACAGGAATATTATTTGAATTCCAGATGATACTTTATTAACCAATGTAAATACGTTTTCATTCAATAAATATATTGTAGCTGAAGTTTCTCGATAAATATTGTTACATTGGACGACAGGCAATATCTCTCAATCGAAAGACTGCGATGCAACCATTTTCAATAATAATAACAGGCGAACAACAGCTGAGAGAAGTCTCAATACAGATGTAGACGTTGACAACAGATAGTCGGATCGGATGGCATGTTCACTTTCGTACATTTAATTTTATCGGCGCTTCTCGTATTGGATGATACAGAAAGGTTAAGAATCGCTGGGAGGCGGGTGATAAATGAAAATAGCCGGCGAGGGGAGCCGTCTCCCGCGGAGCCTGCACACATGGCGCTATCGATGAGGCACGTAGGGCCAAGAGATGACTGACAAGCGAAACACCAAGACGTGAACGCGTATAAGAAAACACAAAATTATGTTACAGCTTTTTCCTACGCCATGTCCATGAATCGAGTAACTTTTTAACCATTCTAAAACAAAGATCTCGATAACTTTTTCATTTTTAATTTAGGAAAAATACATTTTTATCTACATGATAATTATACGAATAGTGATGTCATTTTTTTAAATATATATAGACGCGAAGAAAATAAAACTAAATTCTCCCTTATTTTTCGATTTTTTGTCCATTTGTAACAATATAACTGCTGCAGTTATCATCGAAACAGTATAAAAAAAATATATAAACTTTCAGACAAAATAACAAGGTTTTCTTACCTTATGGAAATTTATTTTTCAATGCAAGTGCTCGTAAAGACTTATTTTATGCATCAAAACTGTTCGTAAAATCAATTTTACCGCACACGTGTTTTTTTTTTTTTCATTTATTTACTGTAAGATGGCTAAGCTGCAACATTTCCTTGAGTGTGTGGTTATCAAAATAAACAAATTCACCATGCTCAGCTATCGTTAGTAAGTCGGTTAAGTAAACAAACCGAATAAACTGGTTTATCTTGAAGTGTCAAACCACCACCAACCACTGCACAATCACGTTTGACAGCCAGGTCGGTCAGGCACCAATGACTTTTTCGTAATTTATGTGCATAGTATTTGTTCTTATCACTTGCCGAACAGTGAAGGAAGACATCGTAAGGAAACCTACATGCCCTAAAAAGCGTGTATTTGTGCCCGATGAACGGCGATAGGGTTCATTACTCATCACGTTGGGACGTAATAATAGTCGGTGAGACGCGGGTGGACCGAGTGTGGACTGTGCCTTGCATTTCACAGTTCACACTCGGAACACCTGTGACTCCCCCTCGGGGATTCATGTTGTGACAATATATATTATATTTTATTTGCAAATGATAGGCTTTTGCCGCCAATATCAAGAGATAAATACCTGAATACTTACGAAAATTTTCTTCAGTGGAAAAAATAATAATAAAAGTGCCAAATAATTTTCGGAAAACTTTCTCTTGGCCTACTTCTGTGAACTGCCAAATAAATATAAACCATCTTCAAGTTAATTGTGGTCTACAGCTACATTCAATGTTGAAGAGCGCTATCGATAATAGGTAATACCTACATACAATATTATAAACATTTTAACTTTACTAATAAAACTATTTTCTTCAATTACGAATCTTATATTTATTCACGGTGCAAGTGCGGTAAGTATGTGCATTGAAAAACGTACTATAATACACGTGGGTAAGGGCAATAACTTACTCAAAACGTTAAAAGCACTCGCTTCGCTCCTGGTCCAAATCGTCCTCATAAGTTATTGCCTACTTACCGCACTTGTAGCATAAAATACTATTATTTTATTAAAAATACATACAGAAAAAACACGCCTATTGCACTTGTCAGAGCTGTCAGTGTGAGCAGTGTGAGCTGATAAGAAAATTTTAACCACCACCAATCGAGTTGCTAAATTTTTCTGACGGAGACACCTTAATTATTATTGTACGGTTGTGTCTGTCAATGTAGATGTATCTAATCAACTAGAAATACTTTATATTTGAAACATCACTGCAATTATTTAAATGTGGTGGCAAGGAATTTTTTCCAAAATCTCAATGCAACTCGACATGACAAATGCCACATGCATACATACACCAACAGTTCGCTATGAGGGTTTCCGGTTTTTGACAGAATCCAAGAAACGGTGGGGATATTTAATTAGGAAACAAACCTAGAAATAAAAACATCAACAGTGAGAAATTGACTGCAAAACATCGTTTTGTGCATGAGAATAGTCAATAATAAAGATAACGCTACATCTCATGTCATAAGACATCTGAAAGGAACAACACAGGCAACATCATCAGATACAGAGTCTGAATGTGTAGTAATAATACACGGACGCGCACGAGCCACGCGTGTGACCGGCAACTGTCGAAATAATTGTCCATTAGAGAGGACACAATGAGAATGAGGGGGTTGCAAGTCTAGCAGCGACCGCTGTAACAAAATCTATAGGAAAGGGTGACCCAGTAAACCTACCAGAGAGAAACCGTAATGAAATGCTATTTTAAATCAGAGTTGTTGAAATAATAAATCAGTGTGAATTGAATAATTTCTGCAGGAAATATCGACAAGCCGGAATAAAAGTGTCATCGTAAAAAAGATTAATCGACTCCTGCTTTTGGAAGGGACTGCATTTATCTACTTTCTATTAGGTTAAGAGATAATAAATAATAATAATTTTCGAATTGCCAACTATTGTATTAACTAAAACCAACAAAACCACAATACTGTTATTGACAAAGTGATCTTTATATGGTCAACAACGAAAACAGCCAGGGATAAGGGGATCTATCAGCAGGGAACTGAACTCGTAAAGCTAAAAATAGATTCAGGCGACACGCCCACGCATCGACCAACAGAGGAATACAAAACACGGCATCTGTCAAAACAATATGCGCCGGAAACAATAAACCGTGCACCACTCTCCATTTACTGAAACTGGTTTTATGACGTGCAACACGGAGAATCTTAATGAAGAGGATCATGTTTAACGACGTTGAATTTACTGTGATCCCTTCAATTTTATCGAACGATTTTTAATTAAAAAACAAGACTAGTACTTAATAAAAGGTGTATAAAAACAAACTTCTAACAGTGAAGCCGTTTTAAATGATGTAATGAAAAGTGTAATAAAAAGTTCGTTGTTTGGTAAAGTAAACTTGAAAAGTTTACATCGCCTTACGTAAAAAGTCAAGAAGCTTTGGAAAGTATTATATCACCATCACATTATATCATTTGGGAAAAGGCTCCTGGGGTTGGCATATTTTTACGCAAGACTTTACGTAACGGGATAAATTGCCTAATACCACAACACGCTGAATGTAACGTTGAGTTATAAAAGTTGAACGAGTCGACGAAGTCCTCGCCCCTACCCCGCCAGGGGAGTTACGAAACGATGTTGGAAATTGGGAAAGACATATTTTATTTACTTCCTCAATCCGTTATATTAATTTGAACAGAAACAGTTAAGTGTTCATTCTCAGATTCAGAAATCAAATGTTCGTGTAATAAAATAAGTCTGGAGTTATTGAAATAAATCGGTTGGTGATCATTGAACCTTGTTCCTGGTCCCTGGCCGGGTCTCCGGTATGGGTTCGGGCGGTTGATTGGATTTCACCTTGTATAATAATATTTTATCTATAATTTTAATCGTATATAATATTGCTACATAAATTAAATAAACATTTAACCTAAGTAGTTCATGTACATTTATTAATTTATTACATATATTTTTATAAGATTAAAATTTGACTTGTGAAACGTGTATTATATATACTACCTACTTTGCAAAATAAACTTTTTTAATTTTGAATTAAAATCTTTACAGGTTGAGGGATCTTGAGCTTTCTGAAAAACTAAAATTATAAAAAGGATGAAAGGATCGGAGGAAAATATTTCAAAATTTCAATCCTCATATTTCACCGATGACAGCAATTCGCGAGACGGCTGACTGGCACAATGTCTAAATCCATCGCATCGCTGTGGGTTGACAGCTTGCAATCAAACTTTAATCAAAGCAGCCGACAACAATTCTCGCATATGTGGCGTAGACAAACCCGGGGTCGGCGCGGCTAATTGAGCGGAATAGCCCTGCCTTTATACTTCGGTGCAAGTGTCGAAAGAAAACGTGTGAATTTTGAGACACTCTTTGTATAGGTATATAAAACACTTACTTTCACAAAGTAATGCACAATGTTTTGATAACATAATATTTTATAATTTGATAACTAATATTCCGAAATTTATTAATTGAAATTGAAAACAAGCCAGTCTAAAAAACATACTTAACAATAATGCATGCTACCAGATGAGCATAAAGATCATTGTCAATTATCGATTACAATCAATAAATACTTAGTTATTGTCTTATTCTAATTATGTTTCAATATTTCTGTGAATAATTTGCAGACTAAACCAAAATTTGCTATTGAGAAGCTCTTTTTATGTAGGTACCTTTGAACCTGTCCTGTTTACCCTTGTTATGGCAAATAAAGATTTCTTATTCTTATTCTACTTATATACATGTAAAATAAAAATATAAAAAGTATTATTTTAATTAAGAGGCCCCTGTACGCCTGGATTTCTCTCAAGATTCATACAAAAGGTAAAAACTGATTGCGAAGTCAGTAGCTTATTTTATTCATACTTTTTTTCATAAGTATTATCTAGCGACGTCTAACTACGTCTCTATACAACCCAAAAAGCAAAATCTTATGAAACACCATCATAATAGCTGTCAGAATATTGTGAATATTGCCTCGTTTTTACGCAAAGTTCAGCAAGTTGTATAATTTTTATTTATACTGGAAATAGAAAAATAAAGAAATACAGACGTTGTTCATGTAAAGAAGACTAAGTTTATAAATTTTTTTATAAATAAGCAGTTTCCGTTTCATGGAAAACAGTTTTTACCTGAAACCATTTCACAAAATCGGCGCTTTTCGAATATCTCGCACCTCTTGATGAGAGATGGGTCGGAGTGCGGTGGAGGGGAGGCACACATAAAGATGTGTGCAAAGTGTCATTGAGAGCAAAACCACATACACCTAAAGCATTTATATGGAAGCTGAGCGAGATGGCTCACCTTAAAGTGTAAAGGGTATGACTTTTTTATAACTCTATTTGGTTTGTACATGTTGGGAATTTTCGATGTTATTGGTGAGAAGTCGCGTAAAGTATCATCCAAGGACCAAACCACTCCATATCAATATTTTGTAAAATACCAAGTAGTATGACTTTAATGTTAACGCTATCGCGTTTGTTTTATTCAACAAATAAAGGGTTCAGGAGGGGTCTGATGAGCAGAAATATGGGGGCAACACTGATGTCGGTTTGTGATCACGCGTTCAAGGAATTTTAGGTATGCGATACAGCCAAAAGGGTTTTAAGTGCATTTTAAAATTAAAACGACAAACATTTGAGTGGTTAACGTAATGATGGATTTAATGTTTTACTTTAGTGAGATGGATGTGGTGATATAATACACGTAGTGTAATTCCGCTTAGCTTCAACGCCATACAATATTCTTAATGTGACACAAGGAGCGAATGAAAAAGAACTTAAGGGGCATGCATCCGCCAACGACCTTAATTCGACTTGTGTCGGTACAAATATCGACAAAAACTATAGTGAAATAACGTTACGCAACGTGCATTGCATGGACTATTGCTGCGTCTCCGGTTAGCGCAAAATAAGAGAAAATAATACTTTTCATTAGGACGCGATGGAGGGAAAAAATTTTAACCAGTAATGTTATAGGTCTAAAAGTCATCTATAATTTGGTAAAAAAAAACATTAAAATTGCTTCAGGCATTCGGAAGGAGTAGGAGAATTTTTATGAAAATCAAATGAAACTTTAGATTTTTTTTGTCAAAAATAACAACAAGAAATAGAATGTTCAACTTAAAATTTATTTTTGACTTCATCATGCCTATCACATATTATTTTTAACACTTCTGGGCCACACGTGTCGGAGGAGTAGGCCTTTTAAGAATTGTCCAAATTGCACTTGGAGTATGTTCACCTTAAGGGGGGCATATCCCCATTTTGTCACTTTTCTGATTAATTTTAAACCATGAAATTGTGACTTTTTGTGTCTGAAAAAGATATATATCTTGCATACATTCTTTCTGCAGATTTTTTAACGGTTCAAAACGCGATACGTTATACTTTGCTCGATCTAAAAAAAATCCGAAACTTGATCGGTTTTTCATATAAAATTTACATAACCAAATCGTAGGAAAATTATAAGAAATTAAGGAAAATGTAATTTATTAAGCACTTTTGAGGATAGTTTACTGAAAATTTCACCGTATAAATGTTTTTTAAGCGAAAAACGTGTTTTTTAAGAGCGCGCGATGTTTCGGTTGTCGTAACAGCCACGGCTCAGAGTGCACTATTTTAATCTATAAATAAAAGATGATAAAGTTCAGTTTTACTTGATGCAAAATGAGGTGCTCAATGTCAGGGATAACGGGAACGACGTACTCGTATATACGTACGTTGTTGCTTTAAAAATAGCTGAAGTAGTGTGGGAGACCCTTTATCAAGTATAAATGCATAGAATGCACTCATGTTTAACCAGAAGATGAATGGAATTCCCATAGCTTAATTTCTAAATGATTTTTTTATTTTTTTTTTTCCAGAGGATCTACGCCATTTTCGGGCATAGTTTTCATTATTTTGGTAATAAATTATCCCTTACTTTTTTGTGATTTTTGAAAGAATTGTCCGATATGACATCACTTGAGAATTTCTTGTGATGTGTGATTGCTCATAAAAAAAAGTGGACTGTCTCTGTCTGTCTACTCATCTGTCATCCATCTGTCAAATCAGTCGGAAGAAAATTATTATAAATATATCTCGATAGCAAAGGACACATTTCTAAACAGCCAGTGACATCACACGAAGGCAAATGGAACTTGCAGCTTTTTCGTAAAAATTTTAATCATCATGAGGTTTAGACCACAAGTTCGAAAATACGGCTTACTAAACGTAAATCTCGAAATGGTTTTTGAATGAACACACCTTAACATAATTTAATCTAAGCGAATTACCTTACCAATAGTCGAAAAACTTAAAATTATTGCTTTGTCATCGAAAGTAATGCTTACGCGTCAACGATAGATTTTAATACACACTCGAATAACTCCACAAAAAAAAAAATGATGAATGATTATTGCAATATGATAACCAAATGTATAAGTTTATGTATGCTGTTCATGCCTTTGTTAGTTAATGTCTTGCTGCTATAATTTCATCGCATAACATTCCGCAGAGTGCATTAATGTTAAAGCGTCGACATTTGATCATATCAGTTACCGCGTCACCGCTACTCAGAAGTATGTTCCACAAGCAGTCATGTCGACAGTCGCGGGTACATTCGGCTTTCTCCGAAAACTCATTACCTCGCCACGCGTCACGTAGGACCCATAACCGGTTTTATTAGTTTTCACTAATGCGCCCTACGCTCCCGGACGGCGCCGCGTGTCGCATTCGGTCCTGTGAAACTTCTGAACGGCTAACCCGTATCTCCGAGGAGGAAGAGTTGTATTTCTTTGTTTTCTAACGTAGATAACTTTGCCAGATAGAGATGCAAATGGGAATTCGAGGCTGGAGTGACGGTTTTTATTTGAAGATGTTTTTAGTTTTGAGATTAGCTTGTATACGCTCTGCTGACCAGTTGTCGGTATTCGAATTTCGAGTTTCATCGGAGCTCTCTGAATTTCACCTAATGATAGAGACCTCTGTTTGGTTAATTTAATCCCCTAGGTTTAGTTAACAATCGAGTTCAGTTACATCTTCGATTACATTTACTTCTTAGGGAAGACAAAGTGTTTGATTGTCTTTGAAATTAGTTCCCATCACAAACAAAATAAGTTTGAAACCTTATATTTTGTCTGTTTTCTTTAACAATCACAGCATCGATATAAGGTGAATTTTCTATAATTTTTTCAAAGAGGATATCACTCCACAGCTGATTAATCTAATGTAATTTGTATCAGTAAATACTATAAGTACCTATGACCGACCGGCTTGACCACTATTCAGCATTGGTCCCATTGAATCAACTATTTCTGACCTCAAACCTCCGAAAGGAAAAGTACCAGGATTGCATAGAGGCGCCGGCCATGTCGTAGACCCAGTGCGTCGCGTGGGGCGGGGAGCGACGGCGGGGGTGTTTGGATCGATAGCCAGCCGCATTGTTCCCGCTCCCCTCCCAGACCCTTCGTGCCTCGCATGCCCTTCCTTGCACCCAAAATTCGCCCCATTTGATCCCGAGAGCGCGAATCAATCGCTTTTGTGCCGTAACAATTGAAACTTGATGCACCATGCCTTGAAGGTAACTTAGTACATTTTTGCGGAAGTCTATTTTAATGCTCTTAGCCGAAGAAACTAGAAAGAACACGTGTGCTTTGAATTATACAACAAAAATAAGGTTTCCTTTTGTTAAATAAATTGAAAATCGTAGGCGCAGCTGATATACGAGAACATAAACTTATTTCATGCATGACGCACAATTTGTAAGCAGTTTGTTTAAAGTTTGCAGGTTTTATGGCAAGTAAAAGCCAAAGGGGTCATAATAAATGTCAGGGTTTCCATTGGCAGAAACTTGGTAGGAAATGTCTAATCAATTAACATTGGAAGATAACATGTAACAGGTACAAATAAGCCAGGTGCTAGTTACATTCTTTGTAAAAACAATAATATTAACAAGTTTATTTTGATGAAAGCTGCAAATAGTTCAAATTAAGAAATGACAACAGTCTGGAACACAACGTCAATTCTTTTGGATTCTTCAATAGCTACGAGTATGTCTAGTACAAAGGAAATATGGGAGAATGAAAGCAGGCGCGGCGTTAGGGACTTCTTTCGTCCAAAAAACTTCGCAAAATCTACAGAATTACTGTACTACGCAACTGATTTTCTGGGTAACACTTCCACTATCTCTCAGTGTAACATTTTGTGGTATGTTGGACTACTTCAAGATATCAAGTCACCTTTTAATGATCTATTTTCAAGTTTTGTTTTTGTCTCAACGGACCCAGAAGTCCTTGGATGCTCCATTTGATCCAAAGCAAAGAATAAAATAATTTATTAAGAATATTTTGAAGATGCTCCTCGAACGAAAATAATCAGTAAACGCAATATAGACATCGACCTCTCAGTCGTCACAACCATTATCCTTTGACCCCTTCTCGTGTATGGATTTGTTTAAATGCAGTCAGTATCGCCGAAGCAGAAATGAGTTGGTCGCGATAACGTTATCGTTGGCTCGTAAATTCACACTCGTGAGTGGATGAGATAACTCGGGAGTTATCAATATGAAAATATAGCGGGTGGGACGTGACGTTACGCAGCAACTGATACATTACGGAATATTACACAATGTTCGATGCTATCTGTAATCATAAGCATACCTACAACTTTCGCACTTCTGTCAATAAGTTTGTTATTCAGGTTGACAGAAATAAAGTAATATCAACATGCAATACAACATACTTATATGATATATAAAGATGAAGATGATATGATACTTTAAAGCAACGTAACATGTTTTCAACGACTAAACAATTAAAGCAAATGAGTCGATCCTCTGTCACAAAAGCATTGCGATCACTGACCTACTATAACCAGACATATCAATACAATTGTACATCTATTAGTAACACAGTACTGCGAATACAAATATGCATCGGTGCAATAAACTCAATGAATTATATCCGAGTAGCATCAAATAAGATATGAAAATGCAAAACATTTAAGCAATATTCACCATACAGAGCTTAAACGAAAGAGTGAAGCAAAAAGAACCAGCAGAGGTTTTAAAACGAAAGAATGGAAAACCAATCAGTCGACTAAAAGCGTTTGAAAAAGGAAACCAAGAGAAAACAACTGGACGAGAAAAAATTTATTGGGAGTAAGAAACGAAACAAAATGCTAAGCGGGGACTAAACGCCAAAATGAACAAGCTAACATTACGTCAATAAGAAGAGTTGCTTATTACAGCTCACAACACAAAGTCCCTCTTGATCATGAAGCACCCGTCATATTATGTTCGAAAATTTGGAACACGACACTGGTTTCCTGTAAGCGGCAGGTCGACTTTATCGCATACGCATTATTGTGTCTTCAATTTGCATAATTAAACAACATTATGCATTCATTCATCGGAGTAACCCTTGCGATGAACTGTCGTATGAAACTTCGTGTCAGGCAAAAAACGACACTTATTTAAAAATACTGAAGCTTTACAAAAGGTAAAAGCAAATCAGCAACAGTTCAATCAGGGAGGTGCTTCCGTATTCAGCCGCAAAAAGGGAAAACTGCTCCGGACGGGAATTAATGCCCGCCCGAGAACTTTCAAATTAATCCCCTTGAGGTGGACGCCCGTATTGAAAGCGCTAAGAGTAAACAGCCGAGTTTCTCTTAAAGCCTACCCAGTTTCTGTTCGCGGAAATCGAATGCTGGCGGAGAAACACGAATAGAACCGAGCACGAGAAAAGCTAAGCACCCCTTCTCCTAGTTCCACCCCTCGACTAGGTTGGGGCGCTGGTTCTGTCCCCCGCCGACCCAGTTAATGACCACCCCGCAGACACAGCTCGTAGCCTCGTTTGATATAAATACGCCTACTACACTTGACCTCCAAAGTTTTTATTGGAAAGCACGTGCCGCTATCGAGAACACCGTGTGTGTTGTAAACAATACTAGACGTTGTGTAATTGATGTAACTGTTTCGTCTAGCGCTGGCATTGAAAATTACGCAGACGTTATTTGGAATCATTACTGCAATATCCCCGCTACGGTCACTGACTCAGATCCAAATTCAAACAAAAACAACACAGTAAGTTTTTCGCTGTCAGAAATGAAGAATCCCGTATCTGAAGGGTCTGGAGGAGCGGTCAGGCGAGTGGTTGGCAGAGGAAAGGGGTCGGTGGAAGCAACAGGTCGCGAAACAACGTTTTAATTGTCGGCCGATAAGCATCGCCGTCAGCGGAGCGAGACCGCGGCGATGCAACCAAGTGCGATGACCGCGCCCTAAATGCATTCCACTTGCCGTCCGATGTGATTCGCTCGGAAATTGCTCATTACTCATATCGTTGTTTATGGAAATGGCTTAATTAGACGAATTTGTCTATGGTATTTTTGAATGCCGCATTAACGGAGGGGCTACCATATTAACATATAAACAGCTTTCAAGTTATCAATTTGAACAATGTTAAAGTCCCAGAATTCAGTTACCCAAATAATTGTCACGTTTTATTTATGTTTTGGTATTTGCTTACATGGCTTAGGTCAGTACGGTAGATACTCGTGACAGCTAAATCCATAAAAAATGGAATCTATGTAGCTTTGTTACAATGTAGCAAAATTCAAATTTATACAGTTAAACCATTGCAGGAAGTCAATCCTCTAATGCCACAAGCCACAACTTTGTTCACAGTTTACAGAACTAATCGACCGATCAAACATGAACTAAGCGTTCCCAATACGACTGTAGCCAATTTATCCGTGCAAGCGGGACCATCTAACTTAGGAGAGGGTCATGGAGTTGTACCCAGAGATAGTTGCTAGTTGTCAAAGGTTGATTACGCAAACAGCTTGGGACTTTGGGACTGACTGAACGTGGTAAGCGTTTCAATATCCTTAGCTTGAATTTCTGAATATCAGGTTGTTGTCAAACATACATTCGATGTCGCAGTGTCATAAACGTATATTATGTACAAATCAATAATTGAAGAGCCTAGCTCTTGTCGGCGTAGCATAAAAATATATAGGTATTGTAAAAAAGTGAGTTGCTGAATAAATAAGATTTGTATAATTCTAAGATACTACCTACACAATGTTGTTCCATTGTAAAGTGTAGATGATTTATGAACATTTTGGTCATAAAAGCAAGGGAAACCTTCGAACATACTCGTACAATACTTAAATATCAATAATTCCTGTTCGCCCACACCTCCTGCAGAGTAAGTTTTCCAGACGGATCCTACTGTCCCCAGCGTCTTTGTGTCAGCATCGAAACTTCGAGCGGTTAAGCCAACTAAGGCTGGTAGGTTTCAAAATCATAACTGGTTTTGTTCAGATTTCCAAGTTTACGAGGGGGACCTGTCAGCATCGCATAAACAAAAGGCAAAAGGAGGTATTATGTTGAGATGTAACCTGAGACTGTTCAAATGCTGGTGGATCGTAAATAAATGTTGGTGATGCAAATCCCTTTTGATTGCTGATATTGTTGTAGAAAATTCACTTCTGTTTCAGTTTCATTTAACTTTGATATGATGTGGTCGTAAAAACGTTCCGTTTACGCGTCTAACGCGAATGCAATATCAAAAGTAGGTTATTCGTTCACGACCACCGCAGTTTGCATGAGGTACTGGTAGTACATGCGCCATAATGCAACTGCACTATTGCAACAGCTTGCAGCAAGGCCTTGCAACGCCGCTCGCCGACCCACGGACGTCGACCATGGACCGAAATACCCGCTTTCGATTGCCACGTTCTATTTGAGTACTAGATCTTGTGTACTAGAGAAGTGATTGTGGTTAGGAACCCTGATTCAACTCCACAACAACTCTGCAACGCATATCGATACGTCTTACATGAAATATGTAGCCTGGAAATACTAAGCAACCTTCTGCATTATACAATACTGGAATAAAGCGATGAGAGTGAAATATGATGAGGGAGGCAAAGGATGGAAACTAGCATGTTAAATCAGTAAGACAAAAGGATTTGCAAGTAGCTGGATACTAATAGGTTTGAGTTAAAAACTTCCCACAATAGAGATACAGATATACCTAAATGACAAGGTTTTTTTTATCAACAAAACGATATTGATTCGTGTAGTTTTGAATCAAGGGGATAGATATAATGGTACTAGAAGTGATTGTGGTCTGTGTCTAGAGAATGTAAATTGCCCAGGCCGTTTGTGGAGAAGATGTCGCAACTTTAAACCGAGTAATCCTAAAGCAAATTACAGTTCTTGGTAATAATTGTCATGTCTGGTTTTATGAATGATGTGAAGGATTTGTGATAACAGTGAATCATCATAATCCTCTTATAATTTTAGCGAGTAGTGGGAGAAAACAGTTGTATTACAGCAAAATCATTTCAAATAAGATTCGAATAAGTTATAAAATAAGGTATCAAACAATATAATATAAATAGTGGAAATTTACATTATGTTTAATGAAGCTCTTGTCTGCGTAAATTTCCCTTTTTGTTTCGATGACGTATCAAGTTCTACGACTAAGACAGGGCACGCGTAAGTTATATACTGATTTGGAAAAATGTGATATCCACAACATTCAGATCAGAATTGCACCAATAACCCAAAAACACGAGTAAGTTTTAAAACGTTAAAATGGGCTAATATAACTGATACTGTAAACGATTAATACTTGCGATTGTTGACACTTTGTGCAACTTGGATAACAACATGATTTCATGGTTATAATTGAATTTCATAATTAATTCTAATTATTCCCCACTTTTTCGGCAGGCTTCTAAGAATGACATCCCCATCTTCAATGTTATTCTACTCTACCTACTATTTCCCCATAATCACGATGCTATTCTACCTACAATTTGACTTGTCATTGATTAACGACATACTTCACTGTTTACTATATCATTTATTGCACGGGATAACATCTAATCAGTTTAAACCCTTGATGATGGTGTAAAACCGAAACCGGTCGGGTTAATTAAGCGAATAAACTTTGAAACAATTCGGTAATGCAAAATAATGTAAAGTAATAAAATTCAAGATTATTGATTATTTTTAGTAGATCACACGTCACTGTTTTGTTTTGAAGTGGATACTTCTTTGTTCTTAACTCGTATAAGCATGTTCGGAACTTGTACGTCACTTCCGGAACGACTTTTTTAAAGGATAATTTGAACATAATAAAATTGTATGTTTCTTTCCATCTTTAGCGGGTCATGAGAGGTCAATGCTTTTAGTGAATGATTACAGGGATTGATACATTGTAACAAATGCACCAATTATTGTTACTTGTATTGAAAAACAACACAGAAAAGTTTTTCTGTACATCCAGTATGTTAATAGTTTAGAATATTAACCTAAGTTTACAACAGCAGCAGACAATATTAAAAGCTCGTGTAACAATGCCAGACTCGAGCAGAGCTGAAACTTGTTCTGGACTTGAGACGTTATCGACACCGCAACTGGTGTTTGCATTCAATCAGCGCAGAGTATCGATTTTATACTCGACTGGAGATTGTGGCGCAATTTGAGGAAACGAGAAGTCTGCTGGGATTAGAGATAGGCGCGGGATAATTACCATCGGGAAAATTCCCGGATTTATTCCCTGTGTTTATCGGGGAAAATTCCCAATCGA
Organism: Ypsolopha sequella; assembly: GCA_934047225.1. Taxonomy (NCBI): domain Eukaryota; kingdom Metazoa; phylum Arthropoda; class Insecta; order Lepidoptera; family Ypsolophidae; genus Ypsolopha; species Ypsolopha sequella. Next base: position 6,251,358 of record OW203985.1, read on the forward strand.
CGGGTTTTTTGATGTTTCTTCACAACTACTATGAAACTTAAAATGAAACTTACTGCAGGTGATAGAGGAAGCCACAGCCAACATTTTATTTCCTTACACTTAACTGCGAAAATATGCGCTTTGGAAACTACAGGCACTTGAAAATATTTCAATTTTTTTTGTGATAGACTGCTGACGCCATTACAAACACCTTTTACTTAAAAACGTTTTTTGAAATATGCATTACTTTCTGAGAAAAAAAAAATATTATTTTTTGTATGGAGAAAACAATGATACTGGTATCGATTCGGCGCAACACAACTGACAAGACTAACCTTATTTTGAGCGTCCCATCTTTGTGTTTTCGATACAGAAAGAAAAGGACAGAACACTTAAATTAAGTTTAGTCCTGTCAGTTAAGTCAAGTTGTGTTGCGCCGAATCGGTGTTAATGTCCATTAAAGAAGAACTTTCTGTAATTTAGCTACAAAACGGCAAATCTACTTATTTGCCATGGTGGATAGCTTTTATTTCAAAATATACTCAAACAAAATGTCGAAATGAAAACACCCGAATATTTTCCCGAACGGGTGTTTTCACGGAAACTTTCCGGAACTTTTCCCGCAATCGGGCATTTTCCCAGGTGGAAACCCATCCCTAGCTGGGATTGTGCAAGATAATGCTGAGGTTATGCGGTGCCGCAAAAACATGAACACAGATGGAATAGTATCACAAAGGTCATTCAGATACCAGTGAGAATTGTAAAATTATACCAAAATAGGTGTTAGATTCTAATATAACACTTCTGTGAGAAACCGAGAAAAATGTTTCCTTTCTGAAAAAGTTTATCCGTGTATATCGTGCACAAAGACTATATCCTGCGTGATCGTGCACAATGTACGGGTTGTTAATACGAATGCATTTTGCTTGAAATAACCTGCATTTGACATTACATAAGTTTTCAAAATGTTGTTTCAAGAGTAAATTGAAAGTCATGTTACTTTATACATTGTTTGTATTAACTTATTTATCATCACATTAGTTGAAAGAAAAGCTTTGCTTTAGCGAGGGGCTAAAATGTAGCATTGTTTTTTTTTTCAATTACCAACCAGCTTTTACCAAACATCTAAACAGGCCTAGTGTTCTTGAATAGTGACTCGAACGGACGGCAGATGTCGAAACTTCATTTATGTTTGTAGACGTAAACCTAAAGAGCACCGAATTTGTTTCATGTGTTTTGTGTGTAACGTGTTATTTCATCGTAGTTGTTGATAGCAGTTGGTGTCACGTGACCGTCCACGTGGTCGGCTCCACGCCTGTCGATTACAGCTGTGATTTCACACAGGTCAGATGAATATTTATTTATTTTTCTTTTAAGGTCCAAGGCAATCTTCATACAAACTTGTGGGAACCAATAACGACGACAGAAGTATTATTATTTAATTCTGTTACCTTTTTCCACACGTTCCATCAACTTTACACCCGCGAATAATCAGTTTTTTTACAAACTTTTTTAGAATCAAATTTTGTTATTTAAAAATTTTGTAATCCAATGTATAAAAGTTTTAATGCAAAATTAGACTGTTAAAACATTTTGTTTTTAAGAAAAACTGAATATTCGCGGGTGTAAAGTTGATGGCACGCGTGGAAAAAGGTAACAGAATTAAATAATAATACTTCTGTCGTCATTATTGATTCTCCCTAAAAACTACCTTGGAACATCCACCTTAACTAGTTTTGTAATAAAATAATCATTTACCTAAATAGTATGGCAATTTATTTACCTGTGGGAGATTGTATAAGAATTCATTAACTTCCCAGACGATTCAGTTATTTAATTTTTATTGGTAGAGTTGCAAAATGTAATAAGCATTTTGTTTAGACGTTATCTTGAATAAAAATTATTTATGATTTAAATTAACAATGTATCATAATTTATGATATGTATGTTATAAGTCGACAGCAAAATTGTGCAACTTTACTCATTAGTCGCAACTTCATTTATTTTTACAGTAGTTGTAATTAGGAATGAAAATTTAATGTTTGAAACAAGTACAGCAGCTTTCACATATGTTACCCCGTTAAAATTATAGTTTATTGTATGCCCACAAACATTGTTATCTAAAACAAAACAAACAAGATCGTAAAATATTAAATAACTAATAATATATCGAAGCATATCACTCTTATCGTTATTAGGGTCAGCCGAGCTATCTGTTGTGTGCAAGCAACGAGTGCATACAAAAATGTATGCCAATAAATAGGGGGAAACTGCATTATAAGATGATTGTTTTATGTTTAATATTAATATTGCTTTCGGTTCCACAATGATGAAAAAAAAATTTTTGTTACAATTTGTCTTTCCAATCATTATTCTCAATGCGTTACACATTAATTAAATAAGCGGCAAAAATTATAAATACACATGCCCTCACACTTCCAAGCATTACACCCTCATGTAATACACTACACATACACACCCTCCCTAGTAGTTTTTCTCAAATACTGATAGCAAGAACTCGATCGTGGGGCTAGGGATCAATACTCACATTCACTAAACTCCACATCTCAGCTCACCCTTACCCCTCGGCCACAGCTTCAGGCTTCGAGAGGCGCGCCAAGCGGTTCTTCTTGCGACGGCGCCGGCGGAGAGAACAAATGTATGAAGTTGTATAGAGCCGGCCATGGGTCGCCGCTCGCGACGGCGGTGTGCGAGGAGGCGGGCGGTTGAAACAGTGATCGAGCGCACAGGACGAACCTAGTGTCGAGCGCGCTATACATGAAGGCGCCGCCGACGGGTGTTGTGGCAGGGCAAAGCCCGTCGCAAAAACCGCCTGGAAGCGCAGCAAGAAGCGCCGCCAGAAGCCTGAAGCTGTGGCCCTGGCGTTACACGCACTTTTAACATAACTATTTCTATTTGTTTACTTTTTTAAACTGTATTTTATTTTTATAAGCCACATATTTTTTTGTTTGAACTTAATCAAAATAATTACTGTCCACCATGAAAGAGCGGAGTCTCCTACTTAAAAGGGGACTCCAACCACCTGTATAAAACTGTCAAATTAAGTTGAGAAATAAATCATTTTGAATTTTGTATTTTGTTTTTATGTTATTATCGATTGATTTTCCATCCTCGTCAGAATCCTGTTTCTCTGATATATGTATCTGGGTTTTTGCTAATTCTGCTATTATTTTCCTCTTTAATAAACCAGAGTTCAAGATATCGCTTTTCCCACCCTTTGGACTTACCTACCTACGTTTACCTACATATGTAAAGTTACACGAACAAAATTGACCGCAGGTAGGCATATGATTATATTTATCAAGAGTTATTTATTATCGTATACTCTTACTACGTATTACGCTTCCTCTATGGTATTACGGCTTTTTCCACTTTAACTCCAAAACATATTTTAATTAATATTTAATTTCCACTTTAACTCCAAGAAAATTTCAAGACAACTAAAATATTTTAGCCACCATGCGTGAGGCGAAAACAATAACTCAAATAAGATACATTAGTGTAGATTCGAACTAAGAACGACTTATTTGACCGTTTTACCTTATTTTAAGCGTCCAGGTCCTTATCTTTTTGATACAGAAAGAAAAAGACAGAACACTAAGTTTAGTTGTCTTATTTATGACAATTAAATCGTATTATCACTGAATAAAATATGCAATTTTTCTGTTGACTCTACCAAAACTGTTTTGGAGTTGAGTGGAAATGAAGTATGCAAATATTTCTAAATTTAATTTAAATGCCTAAAACATTTTGGAGTCGAAGTGGACACAATGTATGGATGGTAAAATTTCGAGAACAATGGCTTTGGAGCTAAAGTGGAATAAGCCGGTATTACGTTACTAGAAACGTGAATACTATGTACTTAAATGAACTCTATAGTAACCTATAATTTTTCTACTCCTGTACCTTATTCATATTACATTACATTTATTAAAGATGTGAAAATAATTCAAGGCTTTCATGACCGTTTAAAAAAATATTGACTAAATATTTCAAGAAATATGAACAATTTTTTTTTTGCCGATGTGCTAGCACGTGGCAGAGACCAGAGATACATCTATCCTACTTGCGCTCTCACGCTTACCGTTTTTGTCATTGTACGAGATAGCAAGTACGATCGAAAGACACGGTATCGACGGCGCGTGCTAGACCCGCAGCATTACGCTTGGTTAAGGGGCTTATTATCGCCAAATGGGTATATTCTTAAGCCTACTCCTCGTTTATGGCCAAACCAAAAATATTGAAAAAAATGCATGTGAATTATCAACTCTAAAACAACATAATGCAACATTTTACTTTTTCATACCACCAAAATTCTACATGAAAAAAAAAAATTTCAACCGTACGGTGTTTTTTGGCTTGAATCCCCTACTGCCCCTAAGCGGCTTGATAGATTGTATTTATTTATGCTTCAAGTAATAGATAAACTTAAAAGCTATAAATATAACATAGGATTATTCAATCGAACAATCATGTCCATGTGTAAAGTATTATTTTCTCCTATTTCACCCTATCAAGGACGCAGCGAGCGTCATAACAGCCACTATGCATTGCGCGCTGATATGAACGTTATTTTAAGATCGTTTCTGTCGATATTTGTACCGAAAAACATCGAGCTGCTAATTTGGCGAAGTTAATCGCCTTAATACCGCGCTTGATGGAAAGCATTAAAGAGACCTAGGATGAAGGCGTTCGCTTAAAATGAACCTGAAAAAGTAGAGTACTACTCCTCCAGAACGGCTTCCAATGACGTCATTCCGGAACACGAAGAGTCACTTGGCGGCAAAGTTTCGTCATGAGGGTGGTAACTGGTGAAGCCTATCACCAGTTGAAGTGAAAGGTGGTGTCGGTGACAATCCACGTGTGAAGCGTGAAAAACTTAAAAATAACTATGAAAGGAATAAAATACACAATGCAATTAATAATCCAAAAGCTTTATGGAACACGATAAAAACTGTTTGTAATATCCAGAAAGACAAAACAAATGATACTCATACTTTAACATCTATTAAAAATTCACCACAAGAATCTGCTAACTTTATGAACAACCACTTCTCAAATATTGGCAAGCTCCTTGCTGAGAACTTGAATAATCCTCCTCCCCCTGATGTAAATAAGACTTTGTATAAGGAGGCATCTCCATCTGGCTCTTTTGTCCTCCTAAAAACAGACCCTTTCGAAATTGATGCCATTATTTGTAATTTATTTAACAATTCTGCACCTGGATATGATAAAATTACCACCAAATTCATCAAAATAGCCAAACATATACTTATCCCAAGCATGTGCCACATATTTAATCTCTGCTTTGACAATGGCATATTCCCAAATATCTTTAAAAGAGCCATTGTCACTCCGGTCCATAAGGGTGGGAGCAGAGACGACGTCAACAACTACAGGCCAATATCTGTGCTTCCTGTCATGTCCAAAATTTTGGAAAAACTTATAAACGACCGCCTTAAAAAATTTCTATCGGATAACGATCTTCTATCAAAACACCAGTATGGATTTAGAAACGGTGTCTCAACGGAAGATGCTATTTTGGCTTTGACGGAAGAAGTTATCAATCATCTAGACAAGGGCTTTAAATGTGCTGGGGTCTTCTTGGATCTCGCCAAGGCGTTCGACACCGTCTCCGTTCCCATCCTTCTGGACAAACTACATCAGTACGGTGTAAGAGGTCTACCACACTCGCTTCTTTCAGACTATCTTACAGAACGTCAACAGCAGCTTAAATTAGGTGATTGTTTTAGCCACAAATGTAAAATATCCTACGGTGTTCCCCAGGGCAGTGTCCTTGGCCCCACCCTATTTTTGATATGTTAACGATCTCCGCAACCACGTTTTTCAAAACTGCAGTATATATACCTACGCCGATGACACAGCCCTCGTATTTCATGGAAAAACATGGGAAAGTCTTAAAACTATTGCTGAAGCAGGAATTTCTCATGTCACTGATTGGTTAAGAGGAAATTTACTAACATTAAACGTAAAGAAAACCAAATGTTTAACATTTACAATTCGCAATAACGAGCAACCCGATAACTTCAGCCTTAAAGCTCATATTTGCTCAAATCCTTTCCCCGACAGCTGCGCATGCGAAGAGATTGCTATGGCTGATAGTATTAAATACCTTGGTGTCATTATTGACCAAAATCTTACTTGGACTCCCCAAATCAACAAAACCGCTGATAGAATGAGGAAACTCATATGGGTTTTTAAAAAACTGAGACATGTTGCCAACAGCAATTTGTTAATTACCACCTATAAAGCTCTTGCACAGTCAGTCTTGGCTTACTGTATTCCAGTCTGGGGAGGTGCTGCAAAGACTCACCTAATAACTTTAGAACGAGCACAAAGAGCCCTATTGAAGGTAATATTCTTCAAGCCAATTAGATTCCGAACGTTTGAACTACACACAACATACAAAATCCTCACCACGCGACAGCTGTATATTTTATGTTGTGTTTTGAGGAAACATAAACGTTTAAAATTCAGTCCTCAGCATATGTTAAAACGCAGGAATGATATAGTTTGCCATATAGACAAAAAAAGGACTACATTTGCACAAAAACAATTCCCATTTCAATCCTCATCCATGTACAACAAGGTTAACAGAATTATTGAAATTTACCAGTTTACCGTATCGGAAATAAAACAGAAACTTACGCTTTACCTTAACTATCTAAATTATGAAGAAACAGAAAACCTTATTAAGTAAATTATGCTATGCCTATCCCACTTAACAAGTACGAAACCGCACACGCGCTTCCACATCACACACATACACATCCTCACACACCCTTCTACACCTTCTCACACACTTCTACACACCCTCACACACACACACAGTAAAACAAACATATGTTAACTTAATATTGTAGTATTTTATTTAGAGTAAGATTTATCAATTATTATTATTAACAAAGCTGTACCTACTTTTATTTAAGTTCAAATATTAATTGTCTTGGTGGTAGAGCGGGGCACCCAGTAAATCAGGTCTTTCAGGTCTAGTACAGGGGCCCTTGCAACTTGTGTTAATGCTCTGTTTTTGAACAATAAAGCTATTTTATTTATTTATTTATTATAAGCGTATCACCAGAAGTTACAGTTACAAAGGGTCTTGATTTAACTGTCCAAGGTTTGCTAGGCGTACTTGGAGTAATAGCTGTAAACTGGGGGAGCTTCCTTTTATGTAAGTACACCAAAAATCATCAAAAACATGAACTTTTTCAAACTTATTTTCACGCACGTTTACTTGCTATATCCATTAATCGAGTCGGATCTAAAGTAATCGATTAACCATGAAGTGGATATCTCGTAAAATAGTAGAATCAGTTGTCTATAAAAGGTGACAATATCATGATCGTGGGAATCGTGTAACATATGCAATCCATGGTCAACTACTATTATTTAAACTCGTAGATATAATAAGGAATTAACGTTGCTCGGAGAATAAAATAAACATAGAACATAGATAATAAATTATACTTTGACCGTAAGTTGCAACTAGGTTGCAAACTTTCAGTTTTGACTGACAACACAACATTAAAAGAACAAAGGACTAGGGAACTTTTATATTTGTGCTCTACACCACCAAAGCCTTTAACCGATAAAACCCATGTCATATTAAAGCTGTTGGGGTGTACTTGATATTTTAATTCTATGGCAGCTAACCGCGATATAGGCAGCTAAGTAATAAGTGGTAATAAATGGTTCTCTCTCAGTTTACTCTAGTCGGGGAAGCACTTTTCATGCATTTTAATGTTATGGAGAAAACATTATTTTCAATAAAATTGTATCTTCCGAGAAGATCCAAAAATCAGTGTAAGGTAAAAATACTATATTAAGAACAGATATCATGACGCGACCAACTCAGTTGTGGGCGTGGCCAAATGTCATGCTGTTTCAGTTCGCTATAAGGCACGCTCCAAGAAACTTGCGGAGGCAATACAATCGTGCCGATTTTGTCGCGGGCGCAAAATTTAATACATGTTTCAGGAATTTTTGGCAAGAGTGTGAACGTTTTCAAACATAATTTTTGGTTATTATTCATCTAGATTACATTTTCAATGTTTGACTCGTAATAATTTAAAAATTTTATCTAAACCAATAAAAGCTCATTTTTGTTAAAAAAAAAAGTAAATTTTACGTATTTTAGGGGTTTGCTGTTAAGATATTACTCAAAATTCACAATTTTTAGCTAGACTTAGATCTAGATAATGTTAATAGACTCAGCCTAAAATATTATAATAATATTCCATAGACACCCTCCCCACAATGTGTTGACAGCGTTTTTATGGCGGTTTGCGCGTAAGACGCCTCTTCAAGAAGACCTACAAAAACATCGGTTAACGGTTACATTGCCCGTTGTTGAAGACGTAGCTACTTTGGTAAAAAGGTATTATGTAGTAAAACCCTTCGTAAAGTTTTAAAACCTTTGTTTTACAACAGTCTAATAAATTCTTCGGCAATCGCCTTGTAACAATAGCAGCTAGATCATAAAACTAAAATTTTACGAATACATAATAACCAATGGCACAATACAAAACGCAAACAAAGGAGTGTTTAGAAAACACGACTTGGCAACAAAAGGGCATTCGAAGAAATATCAGGATTTAAGGGACTTGTAAATCAGTACAAAGACAGAACTATCCCAATAACAGAAGTACGTCTTTAGGTTATTTTTTGCCTCAAAAACTAAAACTGTTAAACCTTCTAAGCTCCGGATAAACAAAGCAAAAACCTTTGTCTTTGTCATTATTTTCTAATAACAACCTTGGTTCATCAGCATGTATCCAATAAGGAAGGGATGACGTGATGCATTTGCATCAACTTCACAGCAACGGTTAATGAAGGTCTCCGACGAGGTGCATTCTTAAAGCCAATGGCCTCGTTATATGGCGTTCCTATCGACAACATGACAAAACACTCAAGGGAGATTATAAACATATCGAAACGAACATTCTAGGTTTTAAAATTGCTCAATTTATAGCGCAAAAGTGGATGAGTGGAGCGAAAATGTCTGCCGTTTGCACAAGCGGAATGAACGTAAATGAAATGAGGGCCAGATGCAAAGAGCAGGTTGGTAATTAAAACGTATTTGAAGAGGGTGGTCAAGTAGATGGAGCTTAACGTTCTGCCGCATCAGGAGAAAATGAAGCAACGTAACAGTTTGTTTTGCTAAAGCGGTAAACAATTTTTTTAGGATGAACAGGGTGCGCGTATTTGGAGTGCACAGTGGTTCTATATCTGTTTTAAACAATATTTTTAGGATGAACAGGGTGCGCGTATTTGGAGTGCACAGTGGTTCTATCTCTGTTTTAAACAATATTTTTAGGATGAACAGGGTGCGCGTATTTGGAGTGCACAGTGGTTCTATATCTGTTTTAAACAATATTTTTAGGATGAACAGGGTGCGCGTATTTGGAGTGCACAGTGGTTCTATATCTGTTTTAAACAATATTTTTAGGATGAACAGGGTGCGCGTATTTGGAGTGCACAGTGGTTCTATATCTGTTTTAAACAATATTTTTAGGATGAACAGGGTGCGCGTATTTGGAGTGCACAGTGGTTCTATATCTGTTTTAAACAATATTTTTAGGATGAACAGGGTGCGCGTATTTGGAGTGCACAGTGGTTCTATCTCTGTTTTAAACAATATTTTTAGGATGAACAGGGTGCGCGTATTTGGAGTGCACAGTAGTTCTATCTCTGTTTCAAATTTTTTTTTTATGATGAACAGGGTGCGCGGATTTGGAGTGCACAGTGGTTCTATATCTGTTTTAAACAATTTTTTTAGGATGAACAGGGTGCGAGTATTTGGAGTGCACAGTAGTTCTATCTCTGTTTTAAACAATCTTTTTAGGATGAACAGGGTGCGCGTATTTGGAGTGCACAGTGGTTCTATATCTGTTTTAAACAATTTTTTTAGGATGAACAGGGTGCGCGTATTTAGAGTGCACAGTAGTTCTATCTCTGTTTTAAAATTTTTTTTAATGATGAACAGGGGCGCGTATTTGGAGTGCACAGTGGTTCTATCTCTGTTTTAAACAATTTTTTTAGGATGAACAGGGTGCGCGTATTTGGAGTGCACAGTGGTTCTATCTCTGTTTTAAACAATTTTTTTAGGATGAACAGGGTGCGCCTATTTGGAGTGCACAGTAGTTCTATCTCTGGTTTAAATTTTTTTTTTAGGATGAACAGGGTGCGCGTATTTGGAGTGCACAGTGGTTCTATCTCTGTTTTAATTTTTTTTTTATGATGACCAGGGTGCGCGTATTTGGAGTGCACAGTGATTCTATCTCTGTTTATATTATACCACTCGGGGACAGTCGGGGAAGGCCGCTTCATGCATCCCAAATTTCAGCGTCCAAAGGAAAGTCTTCCATAACTTCCATTAGAGAAATACAGTACAGTATGAGTGCTGTGTACACTTGAATGTGAGTTCCTTGGTCCCGAGAGCGTGACGTGTCAAATACCACATAAGAGCGTTACCGAGAGTACCGACCCGACCTGTCGCTGTGATAAATAGCCTGCTTCTGAATAGCATTCTTTGGGGAATATGAATATAATGTTGCTGTTGGAAAGGTACTTAATTGAAATTCCAAGCAACAGTTAATGACCATCTCGTGGGATTTTGTTTAGTTAGAAGAACATTTATTGTAGATACCTCGTGAAATCATAAACTAAACTAAGTTCATAATAAATTAAAGTTTCAGTTATGTCTGAAACATGCGAGATTCCAAAATATTAATATACAGCCTATCATAGAACGTTATTAAAACGCAGTGTACTGTAAATAATCGATACAATGTAACAGTAGGCGGTAGCCACAACAAGTGTCGGCCAGAGAATCGGTAAACAAAGTCGGGGTCATCGGCACGCCCTGCGTCCGCGATGCATGCACTTCGTGACTACGTGGACAAAGAATATTAACTACTACTACGTAAAGAAGCGACACACAATTCCCCCCGCTAGTTTTGCTTCGTCTGCAAATTAAAAGTATGGGTGGGATCGAATGCATAATGCATCCATTTGGCTGCCGATCGTTCGCTGCGCGCACGCACACACGCAAACGTGTGCGGACATCCTGGTGCTCGTGGGGTAGTAGCAGGTTAATAAATCTGTTCCCCTGTATTGAGTGCCGTGAGTCTGCACCGATGAAAGAATCCAGAAGAAAAATAACAAAAAAACGAATTCTCTTCAGATTGTGGAAAAATCAGATGTAAATACGGTCAAAAATAGTCAAACGTAACATTACGTTATCAACACACCGAAACAATAAAAAATAATAGGCTCGCCGGTAAAGAGGTCACAGTATACTCGCCCACACGACCGATAACTATTGAAAGTTCCCACCGAAGCGGACGGAAATAGAGCTCGTAGTCGATTCACTATGGCGATTACTCACCGCGCCGCACCCTCAGTTAGGTAAGAGTTTAGACTACGCGACGGAATGACGTAGTATGAATACATGGTATTGAACCGATGATGATGTTGAAGAGGCTATGCGAATTTTATTTTTGTCACCGTCACTCCAAGCGAAAAATCGCGCAGTGCGAGAGGGGCGGATTCAGGGCAAAACGGAAAAAGTTGGTTTTATATTTTTATTAAAAAAACTAAAATAGCTAGCAAAATTTCAAATATCAAATCTCTAAATACTATTGAAACACACCTAATAAAATATGTTTGAGTTCTGTATATGGTTTCTATTCGTCAAACGAGGAGAAAAAGTGTGTTTGAAGACCTCATTTCAACAATTATTTCTATCGAGGAAAATTTATCCAAACATGTTTTCCAATTTCAAAACCCTAGATTATATAGTCAAAATGCATATAGCAGAAATTCATTAAAATTTTCCGTGTATTTCATGAAATACACAGAAAAGAAACACCCGTATTTTTTTCGCATATCGCCTGAAGTAACAGAAACAACATAACACAGATTTGATTGAAGTGAACTTGAAACACAATGAAACCACTAAAGGTATAACATCGGGTGAGTGTAATGCATGATCTTTAAAGGAATTAGTTTTAGCCATAAAGGCAGATTCGTCTGTGAATCAAGACACAGTGTAACTGAACTTTTTTGCAGGATTTACATGATTCGGATCGTCGTAAATGGAAGCAACATTCTAAAGTGTCAGTGTAGAGCCAGTTTCACTATTACTCACTGCTACGAGAATTGAGCACAGCGTGGCTGTCAGCCATTCATAAAGTAAGGTACCAACTCGTGGTCGTAGATTGAATTGGACTTGTGATACGTTGTTGTAGGTAGGGCTTATACTATCCGGATTATCCACTTTTTAGAATCCGGATATTTTTTTAAATTCAAATTGATATTTCTACTATACGTCATTCAGAGGGCAGCTGGAAAATCGGTCAATGACCTTTGCGCATTTTGTACTGGACCCGGTACCACGAAACGCAGTGATTTACGTCAAGCGATAAAGATTGTATGGCGAGATTGACGTATCGTTTTCTTTTGACGCACTGTTTTTCTAGCTGCCCTAGGAATAAACTATAACATTATATACTCACGCCTGTATCCCGGAGGGATAGGCAGAGACTACAGATTGGCGACATACTGAAGAAGGGCCACGTCAAAAGTACCCGGAATAGAAGAGCTTGTATGACTAGATTGATGGATGTGGAAGAGGCGAAAGAGGTGTGTCTGGATCGTAGCAGATGGAAAAAATTAACATTATGCCGACCAAATTGGCGACGTACCTACTGAAGAAGGCCCATGTCAAAAGTACCCGGAATAGAAGAGCTTGTATGACTAGATTGATGGATGTGGAAGAGGCGAAACAGGTGTGTCTGGATCGTAGCAGATGAAAAAAAAAATAACATTATGCCGACCAAATTGGTGACTATACTGAAGAAGGGCAATGTCAAAAGTACCCGGTATATAAGAGCTTGTACGACTACCTATAGGTTGATGGATGTGGAAGAGGCTAATGAGGATCGCCTACCCCTCTGAGAGACAGGCGTCAGTATATGTATGTAATGTATGTATGTAGTATGTAAAGTATGTATTATTCAGTTGACTATCAAAGCAATATACGTATATATTTTATGGCACGGTGTTTTTATAATGATTAGTCTTGGATTTGTGTGTTAAAATTATCAACATTAATTCTTATTTTTGATGTCCTTGGAAGAATGAAAGAGTCAAAACCACCAGATCAGTAATTTGATACATACAAACATCACAAAATAAAAACATTGCTCATTTCAAATAACTACATGTGCTTACCTACATCCCTACTATAATAAATCGTAAGCAGGTTTTCTTTTTTTATTACACTTTTGTATATTAACATACATATTTAAAACACATTTTAAATAGATAACAGACAATGTGTGCAAAGGCGGCACTTATTGCTTATAGCAATATCTCCCAAACAACCTTTGAGTAGAAAGAAAAGATATAAAAGAAAACTAACATAAAAAGGGGTATTGTAAATGCTAACAAATTATGAGAGGGCTATTTAAACTAAACTTACATAATGTTAATATAATAATAAAATATATATTTTTATTGCATAAATATACATACTAAACAAGAAATACATAAACGTACTTAAAATTAAAAAATATGAAATAAACATAAATCTAAAAATACACACATATATATTTAAATAAAAATAAGGGCATAATATTTCGATGAAGTTTAATTTTGACGGGTATTCGGATTGAAAAAAGTGCTTTACTTTGATCTTGAATGACTTTACATTTCAGTAAATAAATCATTGTAAAAACCTTTTTCGCTTCTGGAAGTACTGTTTTGCCATTGGACAGCCGCATCTCCCTACCACCGTGATCGGAAAAGCAACTAAATCTTTCTCGCAAGTAAAACGGAGAAATCCCAACTCAATCAATAGTTGATCCAATACCGCGGGTCTACCGCGTAATTATCATTTTCATCAACATCAACTTGAGATTGTAATTTGACGTGCGTGCGACGACGCCCGCCTAACATGCCATCTCTTTTGCACGCGTTGAATTTGGCATTCATTTGCTTGAAGTTGATACAAATGAGAATTACGCGGTAGAGCCCCAGTTTACTCCTTCAGATTTTCGATTACAATTGATTCTTAAGACGCGATCGCGATACATAAATATTGTTTTGGAAAGTCTATAATTTAACGGGCTTTTTGCTACTTAAACGGATATTATTTAAAATAAGAGTACATCCCGAAAACCGAATGTGGGATAATCGCATGCAATAGGGAGATTGCAGTCTTAGCTCTCGGGTCTCAGGTCGCATAGAACTGAATTTCAATCTGACACTCTTATCGATTTTGCCGATCTTTCTCCAATGTGTATGTGTAAGGGTCTTTTATGGTCGAATGTGGAGTGAGAATCTTTAAAGTAAGACTGAAAATAATTTTATAACAGTTACTGTCATTTTATTGGCAATCGATCGAGCAGTTAAAATCTGCAAAATCACTGCAGCCATGGGAGGCAAAACAACTCAGAACCTGTTCTGTCTGTGTAGAGATAAAGAAACAATGGTCAGCATTTTTTGTGCCACTCTTTCCGAAAATTTAACATTCCAACAAGTATTTATAACTGCGATAGAATACTTCGATCATGAAACCTAGACTTGAGATTGTAAAAACATCGATTGCTCAAGAAAACATTTTTAACAACGCTACAAAACCATCAGTTTAAAGTAAATTGCTCAAATTAAAACACATAATGTTGTAGGCAACATCAGCTGTTCTCCAATTCATATTTCACTGTTACCGGCCCGTAAATTCGGTAGTCATTCTCTAGAGACGGAGGGAAGCAGGGCTTCGGGGGGAAGCAGGGCTTTGGGTGGAATGCGTCGGTCCGGGAGGGGGGTGCACCACAAAAAATATAGCGAAGTTCGAATTAAACTACCAGACAGAGGGTTCCCTAAACATAAAACAAATAGCTCAAGTGTGGGTTGTACGAGTAGTTGCTATTGTATTCGCAGCAGAATAGGTTTTAAATCAATTACATTTCCAACGAGACAAAACTAACAAAGTTCTAGAAAAAAATCAATTATCTTCAGTGAAATAGGCAGCAAATGCAGATCAGATACGTAAAAACTAATGCAGCGATTTGATGACGGAACTCTGAACCCAGAAGGACTCGTCTCGAGAAGTCGAGACGTACCTGCATCAGACGTTGACCCCGGAGTCTGATTAGCTCCGGCCTATGCGGTGCATGCCCGATGCACCGCGCCTAATCTGGCTTTTTACTGCTCTGTATTCGGAGGTGAATTCTAAAAAGGTATTTTAGGTGTCGAAAACTAGCTATTAGCTGAGATTTGAAAGCATCATTCTACTAAATATTTTATCCAGTTTTCTTACCAAGCCCAACAAATATCCTTTAAGTGTTTCAGTGATATATTTGCAATTTACCTGTAACAAAAAAATTGTAGATATTAGAAAAACAATTTGTAATTAAAGAAACAATTACATATCCTTAGTTGTTTAACTTATTATTCAAGCAGCATCTCTTATCTTGGCATCGCATAAAATCTGTTAAATTGGTTGCTTTTTAAATTTACTTTGGGAAATCTTCTCACGTTTTCATCCCAACACTGAGGCTCATTAGTATAAATCGAATAAAAAGAACAACTCAGCAGTGATTAGTGGTAGAAACACATTTAGGAACGCACATACAACACCGGTTATATAAAAACGACTCTATGCAAGTTTGTTGGAGGGTTAGAATTGTTTGCGTCGGTCGAAGTATCCTGTTTAACATTCTGGATGCGTCCTATTCGTGCCTTCTCGACCCTAGTGTTTCCTGTTGGCCTGGTAGTCACCGTGTCCATAGGACTTGATATTTTTGAAACAGGAACCAAGCGATATTTATAATAATAGCATTCTAGGTAATACATACATACACTCTCGCCTCTCCCAAAGGAGTAGGCAGAGACCACAGATTTCCATCTGCTACAATCATTCTAGCATTTCTAGGTATATTCTAGGTAAAAATTATTTCTAAAACAAACAATAGGATTGTTTCATTTCAGACTATAGCTATGGGATATAAAAATATATAGCCTATCAATTTTAATAAAGTTATTGAAACGGTAAATTTAGAAAAACGACTGGAAATATTTAGTTACTTGCGATGTTAGAACAGATTAATATAAACAATAACTATAACTCCATCCATAGACACAGCTAGGATCAATATCACAGTAAAGCGTGGACACGAGATCTTGTCACGATAGCATGGGCCTCGTAACTCAGTCGCCTATTTCAGACAAGATGCTGTTAACACCTCACATTTGTCTTGTCCAAGTGGCTTTGTAGGCAGCTATTTATCGCCTTCCTACTCATTCTCTTGTTCTTATTTTGACTCTTGATATATGCCTCCAACAATATCATTAGCATTGCCAGAGCTAATTTTGGTCTTGTTCTGGCCAATATCAAACGAGCAGGAAGCTATTTATCAGGGAAAATATGTTGGACTTCAAATGTATTTGGTTCTGAATTAGTTTTAGGATGACAGGGCATGAGTCTTTTCCCTCGTTCGCAGAAGGGTTAGAAAAGTTCTGTGTTAGTTTGGTTATTTATAATATCCGGTTTTCGGGGCAGGTGGTGGATGTTTCAAAGGTACGAAGGTGATAAATCATCTGTGGCACGCTTGTCTATTATGGAAACTGGTAGAGTTTTAGGGTCTAAAACTTCAAAGCATACGGCTTTAACTGTTACTTCAGATACAAACTTTTTACTCCTGAAGTTTGTATTTTTATAATAGTCGCAATACTGAGGTAGGCAGGTAGTGATAGTAGTACACGGAGAACTACATAGTTAAAAGATAAAATAGGGGTTATAAATGTCACTTAATACTTTTAAAAGCAACATCCTTAGACGTGTAAAACCTGTTTTCTCGAGAGGGCTTCTGTTTAAAACGTAATAAATTATAGTGTGTTATAAGCCAGTAAACAGGACTTAGTCAAGTAACGATCTGAATCAAAGGTATATCCCCCGACACATAACCCAAAACGATATTTTTGAGAAATCGACCCAAATCAAGTACAATACTTAAAAGAACATAGACTTGAAAGTAAAACGAATAGTGCATCATCAAAATTGGTTTCCAAGTCTTTACCTTGTCTGCGGTGTAGACGTCAAGGTTCTGGCAAAGTGTGCGGGTCTCATTACCGGGTGCATTATTTCTAAGTTTTAAAATCAAATTAAGGCAGCCCTGTTGGTGTACCGTCGGCATGGTAATTACAGGCTGGGATCGTGATTAATGAGCTGGCGGAGCCCTTGCCGTGCCCGCTAGCTAGGGTTGTCCCTGGCGACGCAGGCAGAGGAGAATCGTCGTCGTAAGGATGTACTAACAAAATAAATTAGTCTCTCAAGCGTTGTATTGCGTGTTACATTAAGTATTTTTTATCGGTAGAAGTGCACCTCGACAATTTACAGTGAAAGTAAATGAGTCGTGTAATTGTTGGCCCCATTTATCAAAGTATCATGCACTTTCCGAGCAATCGCGCCGACAGCTGAGCCTTTCATTGATTAACTTCTAAAAGTCGACGTTAAAATTTCCTTTGAAATAGCAATTTTGTTTGACGGATGCCTCGTGAAATAGTCGTTTCTTTAATTAACAAAAGCAACGGAAGGGGGTAATGCTACAAAAGCTGTTGGCAATGTTTTCAAAATAGATTTCTAGCTGACATTGTCTTGAGCTTGGGGCTTTGTCGACTTTAGCTAATTTATTTGGTTTAATTTCAGACTTTTCAATCGTTTTGTTTTTGGGTTTGTTTCTCAGTTAATGTTATCCTTGAATACATTTTTGTAGGTAGGTACTCTAAATTTGAATGTTTTAATGCCCCAACGTTCAGGTAAATATTAGATATCATAACATAGAGTAAATTCTAGTCTAACAAGTTCTTAACAAAGCTATTAATAAAAAAGGTTTAAACTATTATCGACAAAAACCTATTTATGAAGTATACAATACGGGTAACAACTAGAAATGATGGAGGGTCTAGTGAAATAACAGAGTAGAGAAAATAATAAAGATGTACGGACAGACACACGGTGTAGTATTCAATTATTTAGAAAGATGACAATGGAGTATGGTAAAGAGTATCAGGTAGCTGAACGGTAGAACCTACTGTTCAATTAAGAGACGTTTAAATAAACCTCACTTGGAACATGGAACAAATGGAACACTCAAATAATGCTTATTATTCAAGTTGAGGATGGTTGTTTTGGTTTGGTTGTGAAGACGGTGGCATTGAACTCGAAAACATGCTTGCTTTTTTGTTTTATGTTTTTTGCAAGTAGGGAAAATTTATTACAGATCCTAACATAAAAGGTTTTCTTATCGAAGTAAAAATGTTTAAAACTACACAATACGAACAGAGCTTAGAAACATACAGAACAAATTATTCACAAGAAAACTCTGAAGGGAGAAGCAACAATAAAGCTTGGAGAACAATAATACAAGTTCTTGTTTGTCTTATGGATGGTTTACAGAACTTACCACTTTACAAAGTTGGTAAGTTTATAAACGTTGACTTTAACTATTATTTCTAAAGATTTTTTTCTAACTACAAGGAATTGCTATTATTATATAATTTTAGTTCACTGAAGTACTTCTAGAGTTACTTTGGAAAACGGATAATCCTACAGCGATGCTTTGGATTCTTTCTCTGTCCGTTCGCGATATGACTAAAAAAAGCTGGGCTGATTTAGCTGTAATGTGTGTCGGTGCAAAAAACTATAATAAAAACCGGCCAAGTGCAGGTCAGACTTGCGTATCTAGGCTTCCGTATTGTGGATGATAAATTTAACTTTGTAATTTTCTTGTCGTGAATTTCTCAACCGCTATATTTTTCCTGTAATCTTTACGTAAACACATATTACCATGATTTTTTTTCATATTTTTCGGTCTACCAGTTTTGGAGATAATTTTTACGTACATTTTTTTGTGGTTTTTCGAGGATTTCTTGAAATAGATGCAACTAAATATAGCCAAACCGTATACTTTTACGATCAGCTTTTTAATACCTACAATTTGATACCCATATTGTATTTTTATCAAATATTTATTTTTATTCTTTTTTTATATTTCTCATTTATACTCAACCGGAATTTTTATTTTCAACCAGTTTCAGAGATAAGAGGAAGGGGGGTCATACATATTTTTGTGTTTTTTTTTAAGATTTCTCGAAACCAGTGCCAGTAAATATTGTAAAAGTACTATATATTTTTACAATCAGCTTTTTAATATCTACAATTTGATACCCATGTTGTATTTTTAAGATAATATTTTTCTCACTTTTTATTTTGGAAATATTTTGAACAATTTCAAATTTCCCCCGGGTAGGGGGGGAGGGTCGCTAAAAGACATATGAGCTAAAAGTGTTAAAGGAAAGAAAAAAAGTAATGCATCGGTGGTTTGGACATGTGCAGAGAATGAATGAAAGTAGAGAAATTTATGGTGCGCAAGTGGAAGGTACAGCTCAACCAGCCCCTATATTCTGTATCTTTAGTTGCCAACTGGAATAGGTGCCCGCTGATCGCCCTAGAAGGACGTATGCTGATCAAATTGGCGACATACTGAAGCGCCATGTTAAAAGTACCCGGAATAGAAGAGCTTGCATGACTAGATTGATGGATGTGGAAGATACGAAAGAGGTGTGTCTGGATCTGTCTCTGCCTACCCTTCTGGGAGACAAGCGTGAGTATATGTATGTATGGGGGGTGTTATAACTAATAACGTAATAACAAAATAATCAAGTCACATGGCAAAGTTTAAGAAAATTGTATTAAAGCTGTTTAAACATATATATAGAATTGACAATGCCATCTTATTTTTTTTTTTCTTATTACAAGAAGCCTATATGGGGGGGGGGGGGCGACCCCTGCGCTTCCCATATATAAGGCTCCTATACAAACAATTGTTCATATAAACTAGTACTACCTATGTTTTGAGTTTCGCCAACTAATATTATTTAACCTTATATATCCGCCACTGCTAAGACTACCTATCAAATAACATTTTAAGGTTGAAAGGAAAAAACGGCATTACCACTCAGAAGCGGAGGCCATTGGAGTGTACTAATTAAAAATGGCAAAGTCAAGTGCAAGTCGATTAATTCCGGCGGGAGGAACATGAGACGGGGGGAGGGATCACAATGGCTAGTTATTGCAGTAATTGAAGTAGGAAACCTAGCATGGTATTACTGCATGAAGCGATGCACGAGGGGTTTACACGGGTTAGTGCGGCGCTGATTTACCGATCCTTTGTCGATAAAATCTACGAAACTGACGTGCAGTGCGATCGTTTTTATCGAACAAGCTTTCTGTATGCGAACGTGTCTGTTTTACAAAGTACCCTTTGCGAAACGATAAGATTATTCATCGCTTCCGTTTTATATTAATTTCTGTATAATAACAAAATAACAATTTATCATTGTGTTTTATTAAATTGCCCCGTCAAGGTGCGGCTAAAAAAAACTGCAACACCTGCGTTTGACTAAAGTTGACACTTGGTCGGCGCTAAATTTCCTTGGTATTAAATAACGATAATCAGCAGCCCGCCTCGAGATATGAATCGCATAAATCAAGCGGACACATGTCCGATGATCGACAAAAAGTCGATAGTCATCGCGCCCCGCCCATCAGCAAGCAGCCGAGTGCTACGTCGCCCTCGCGACACCCGCGGCTGGGCGGGCGACTCCACACTCCTGCCCTGACGATATCTCTAAGCGTCACAAGGTTTCTTTTTTTTAATTTAGATTTTCATTGCTTTTACAAAACTAAAACTTTCTTTTGAGGTATTTACCAGGGCTTACGCGGTTACGAGGCGTCGTTAAACGCAACCTTTCTACAAACGCTGTTAACACATTCTGAGGTGTCTATGGAATGTTATTATAATATTTTAGGCTGAGTCTATTAATATTATCTAGGCCGAACTTGAGTAATATCTTAACAAACGGTTTTTTACCCAAACTGTAGCCGAATGTACTTTCATTGTTTTAGATAAAAATCGAAAATGTAATCTAGATTATTAATAACCAAAAATAATGTTTAAAAAACGTCCATAGTCCTGCAAAAAGGTGTTTTCTCCAGAAACAAGTTTTCAATTTTGCGCCCGCGACGAAATCGGCACGCTTGTAGTATTATCCTTGCAAGTTTTATGGAGCGTGCACCTTATAGCGAAATGAAACAGCATGACATTTGGCCACGCCCACAACTGAGTTGATCGCGTCATGATGTTTGTTCTCTTTATTTTAAAGGTACACTAAAAGCGGTTTAGATTTAGTGTTATGCTACCGGAATATTACGGTATTAAATGACAGAAGAGAACGCAGCAGGCGCTGACACGCGGGTACCGGCGGGCGCAGAAGCAGCAAAGAAAACCTTTATGTTGTTTGTTGGTTTAGGTAGGTAGCGTAAGAAAATAACGATAGCGGTATTTTTCATCTGCGAAAAATTTGGGTATCGATTAAGATATCGCAGTAAAAAGGTACTATACGACGTCACACCTTTATTACCCATATTTTTTCGGTTTTTCAAGCCCTATTATTTACCATTTAGTTATCAGTTTTCGATATCAGTTAAAGAAAATCATCTAATATAATCTGTATGTTCGCTTATAATTCAGGAACCGCTGAACAGATTTAGATCCTGATTTCACTTTAAGTTGGAAGATTTTTTTCAAGGAAGTATTTTTTTATAATTTAGAGTACCTACTACAAAAAATCAATTAGAAACAAATTTTAAGACAAATATTTTGAAAAAAATCCTTGGGCCAGGATTTAAATATGTGACCTCTTGTTTACACGGAAAGTATGCTACCGACTGCGCCACAGACGTACTCATCCAAGACCGTTGAATTTTTCCACTATAACTACTTGATACACCAGCCAGCAATGCACATATTGAACGCTCAACCATGCTCTGACTAACCTGACCAGTGACCTTTTAGTGAAAAGTGTCTTCACCAAAATGGTCTATCCAAATAGGAATTATCACCAGTAATGATCATTTGGCAAGAACCCTAAGGTCCTGGTAACCCAATATAGTCGCGGGGCGGGACGAGGGATGCGGGGTGTGTGAACAAACGGGTGGGGTCCGAGAACCGACCGCGCGACCCTCGACGACGTTCGTCATAACCGCCGGCTATTGGAAACCTTCGGGAAGTATTGACTGATAGCAGGGACATGGTTTTACTGCTTTTTGGGTCAGTTTCGTAAAGGGCAATACGTTTTGTTGTTGGCGGGAGGATATTTGTAGCGCGGTAAACCTACTTACATTAAGGTTAGTAGTTTAGTAACATACTTAACTATTTATTCAACTAATATTCTTTTATCGCTTTTGACTTTTAATCATTTACATACTCAGCTACATTGTTTGGTACCATCTTGCAATCGTTTAAATTCGGGTAGAGATGTAAATGGTGCTTTTTATCCTTCCCCATTCGACTATTATATTCACATTACCTGCGTAAACTAGACATGCAGACAAAAAGGCTTTTCTTTACTGACGAAAAAAATTGAAATGGACCATGTTTTGTTTGATCAACTTGTTTTTGATTCATGCTTGTTTTGTAATCAATACATGGAACTGATCAGGACTTAAAATCATGAATTGTTTAATACCTAGGTGGCGTTTCTAAACGCCTGGGTAAATGTAAAATTTTAACTGTCAAAGTGAATTTTACATTTCGGGCAAGGTTTGTACTGTACGTTTTGACTCGGGTAATTGAAGAACGGTTGACAGTTAAATTTTACATTTTTACCCGGGCGTTCAGGAACGCAACCCTGATGGATATAATAGACTAAACCAGTGGTTCTTAATTACTTTCTTTCAAGTACCCCTTGGAAAATATTCCCAGATTTCCCAGTATACCCCACGGAAAGCTATAAAATAATAGTAACATATTGGCTCATTAATCATTTTATTAACGTAAAGAACATGTAACTAATGTGAGAGACGAGCACGTTTTGTCAACACAAAGTTGTTAAAAATCCGGTTGTTCTTTTGTTAATTTCAGTCTTAATTCATGCTCCATTGCCGTCTGTGGCCGTGCTTGGTAATTATTTTTGTCATTGCTGAAAATCCGCTCTAACAAAGGTCATGCAAAAGGGGTAGTAAGAATTTAAATGCTGTGTCACTCACTTTGTACACTCCCTTTAATTCGTCCACAAATTTATCAAAGATTTATCAGCGAAAAAATTCTCAAACGTACTGTTGCATGACATCTCAATTATGTCTTCTTGTTCAGAGATAGAATGAGGGTCGTTTGGATTGTTTGCAAACGGATTATTTATCGAGTTCCATTCTGATGTTATTTCAAGGAAATACTCATGAAACTGACTGGATAAAAACAGAATCAAACTTTTTACTTTCGATTTTACATTTGCATCCAAATGAAGAGGAACATGTTTCCAGAAAAGTTTTAGATTCGGAAACTGATCATATTTGCATTAATCAGTCAGCGCTATCCAGATAGCGATTTTTTTGGTGGTGGATTCTGTTTATTTTGCGTATTAAATATGCTTGTGTCCAGGCCTTGCAATCCCCAATTCTATTAATTTAATTTGGTAAAAATATCTAGCAACCGTATGAATAAGCAGGTAAGCAACCATATGAATGTTTTTCTCTGCTACTAAGTTCTAACTAATCTAACGTTCCTGCGTACTCCCTAAATTAGGCGTACGCGTACCACTAATTGGGAAGCACTGGACTAGACTAGATAATAGACTCAACCAATTAGATACATATTTTAAAAGTGATAATGGGATGGAAAAACCGCTTAGAAGCCAATATTAAACAATAAGAAATGTCGCCGGTAAAAAAAAAAGATGAAAATAGCGACATCTAAGACATTTTTAGAACAAACATTACCCAACAAAACATTAAATCGTTTCACAGAAGCGCGAGTTTAAACCGAAATAGCAGCATTATCGGCCCATCACCTCCGATATCAAATGTCGATTCCGAATAGCATAACTGACCGATATTTACAAACAATTCACGTCAATTCCCTCACCAAAAAGATTATTGCATTTTAGTCCCTAGAAAATAAGGTTTAACTTGCACTGAAAAGTGATGACAATGAGTTGGTTTTTAGGTCTTAACAGATTGGTGCACTCCGCACGTGTTCCATGCAGCTCCCTGGGATTATGCTAATTATGAAACGTCCACATTAGGGTGGGGGATTCGAAAGTCCATTCATAAAACGATATATTCGATTAGATTTGTGCATGAGATAGCTGCAGCTGTGATCATTAGAGACCTAAGCACGAATAGGCATTTTAAATAGTATGATGTCAACATTGTCCATGCGGTAATAAATGAACATTTATACTTGCGATTGTCGGCACTTGGTGAAACTTGAAACACATCTTGAATTAAAACACTTGTACTTGTAGTTTCACTTTATTTATATTAACTCCCAACCGGTTTCGGATTTTACTCCATTTTCAAGGGAAGATCTTAATTAAAATATTTTACATGACTCCAGGCACTAGCTCTGAGCAACTTAAACAATGATAATGTGATCTTCCCTTGAAAATGGAGTAAAATCCGAAACCGGTTGGGAGTTAATATAAATAAAGTGAAACTACAAGTACAAGTGTTTTAATTCAAGAAATGAACATTTGGTGGTCAGTCAAATTCGGAAAAGATTCGCAAACCATCTTTTAAAAAACATGGGTTATTTGAATGGTGAAAGGCGAGCATTTATATGTAAACCTTCCTAGATTCGAGCATGTTACTATCACGTTTGCACATTCTGAAGGCATAGCACTAGCACCAACAAAAGAAGATTGCACTGGTTGTTGCATTTAAAATCACCCTATTGGGTCCACTTTCTAAGTCGATAACAATATCGCCTTCGCTTCGATATCAACTTGTATAAGAGCGCGTGCCAGTCCCTTGAATTGAGCAATTTTGGTTCATATTCCAAGAAATATAAGGAAGATAACGAGATTTTATAGGTGGCGCGAGCTGTACGTACATGGTTCCTATGGCACAAGATCCTTGCGTAATCTGCTGACGTGGCTTATCGGCTGTTTTCATGTCGTAGGAGATATTGCTGTTAGTAATTTGTTTGTCATTTTCCAGACGCGTTTGAGAATATTTACAGATAACTTTAGGAGCGCCTTTTTTAAACTTTACAAAGGAAATTGCATCGATGTTATTGTGTTTATCTATGTTGATGACTTTATATCGATCGATAACTATCAAGATCGGTTAACTTCAATGGGATGTGCATTGTACCATAAAATAATACATTTTGTTTATGGCACCTTTTCAGTGCCTACGCACGCATTTCCAAAGTGTTTAAAATAATCATGATTTTAACAAACGGTTTCTTTAATTACCGGATTTAAATGAATAGTGATCTTTGAATAAAATCAAATAATCTACTAATATAACTTTCCGAAAGAAAGTTAAAATAAAAAAGTTCTCTCCATACAAACTTTGAGAATCTACTGAAATTTTTGTATGGGCAAGTGAACTTCTATTTTCATTTTCTCGGGTATGTTCCTTTGGAAAAGTCGTTCAGTATGATCAGTACGGTAACAGCGAAATTACTGCAATAGAAATATGCTAAAACAACAAAATGCCGCTAAATATTTACAAACTTAAAGAATAAGAGCCCCTACTACGTTACAATGAAAAAGTTGTAACTTATAATATAACCAGGGATAGGATAATCGGTAGAGATGAAACGGATATCCGGTTACTATCCGGTATCCGGCCTATCCGGCCATATTTTTGGTATCCGGTATCCGGCCGGATAGTAGCCAGTATCCGGCCGGATACCGGATACTTAACTCAGCATAAAAATGTCGTTTAAATCACAAAATTAATTGATTGTATCAATGATTCAATAATCCAAATTTACATAAAGTGAATAAGAGTTAAGATAATGATAAAGACAAGCTTTACAGCAATTGTTGGGAATAAACGTTTGTGCTTTTCATCATACATTACACCAGCTTCTTTTGCTCTCACAATATACCGAATGTAACTCAACAGGCCATAAAAACACATGGTCTAAGAATCATACTGAACAAGTTTTCCAAAGAAACATACTTGTGGAAATGAAAAAATATTTTCATGTTTCTTTATTCATTTTGAAAACCTATTGTGAATTTTGAAAGGGCACTGGGCGGGCAGGTTCCATTTTTTTTTTATTTTACTTTGGGAAATTTGTTCAGTATGAACAGTAGATTACGCGGTTTCCTAGATGCCTGTCCATTTATATACAGTATACACCGCTGCAAGGAGACAAAATATACAAATTAACGAATTTCGTTAAAATCTGAAAATGGTTTCGCGTTTGCAGACCAGCATTTGTATGATTGTGGTACGAAATTTACATTTAAAAATGATCGTCATTTAGAAAATGCACAAATAATCACGCCCAGTTGCACCCGCACGCACCTTGGTACGTAATGTTTAGACTTACTCAATTAGTGCGAAACGCATATGTTGAGCCGGATATTCGGCCGCCAGATATCCGGCTATCCGGCCAAGTGCCTCGCCGGATATCCGGTATCCGGTATCCGGCCAAATCACTATCCGTTTCATCTCTAATAATCGGATCGATATATACCTAAAATTGGAAAAACTGAGAAAGTTTGGTGGAGTCGGCTTCTTTTAATATTATTTTGATAGTAAACATCTTGAAATTACGGAATTACTTAAAACGTTTCGATAATGTAATACTTAATAGATGTTACCGGCAATCCAAATAAATAAATAAATGAAATAAAATAAGCAGGAATATAATACAATTCCTAGGAAATTTATAAAAATGCCAAGTTTACTAAGGCCGATCAGAGCAAAAGGCAAAACAGAAGGCCGATCAAAAATAAAATAAATAAATAGTAAAATCAGCTTGACATTTTATAAATTTCCTAGGAATTGTATACAATTTCTGAATAATATACATTAACGGTAACATCTATTGATTATTAGGTACATTTTCGTAATTTCCATAATTGTTACTATGAAATTAAATAATATTTTAAGAAGCCGACTCCACACCTACAAACTTTTTCAAGGATTTTTCCAATTTTAAGTATATATCGATCCGATTGTCCTATCCCTGCTTATAACAGAATTTTAAATTTGAATATAAAGTAAAAACCAATAAGGTTCAAAACGAAAAAAAAAAAAAAACAAAGAACAGTAATTATACAGCGTAATAATTATGCAGTAATTCTAACACTATTTGAAATTTTGAATTGTCAAAACTTTTTTAACAGATGACGTGCTCGTACAAAATAAATCTAAATCCGTAGATACATTATTAAAAAGATTACTTGCTCTTAATATAAATGCATCCTGTCTGTAATTTGAGTTCGGGTTGTCACACCGAGTATTGTATGATTTCATTATAATAACCAAAGGTTTCGGTAGTTAACGGATGCCTTCGTCAAGGCGAGTCAATAAATATACTTTTACGGAAAGACGTCCCTTCTCATAGAGCAGAGATCATTTGCGTTGCGCAGAACATTTTAAAGCAAATAAAAAATTTCAAGAATATTCGTAAATATACCGGAAGGGAACTAATTAAATATTAGAAAGCTCACGGATTAATATTTGCAAATTCGTGAGAGCAGTCCAACAACAATGGCCGCTAAAACTTTCCAAGCTATTTATTTAGGTAATACGCAAAATACTACGCACGTGCCACCCCCGAACACAAAACAACCCTTCAGATAAAAACATCCACTCTCTTAGTCCAAAATTAAATATCATTGTTCACGAAGCCCTTATAAATGCAATATTGAGTGATTGCGAGAGATGATGAAGGGTTGCTCTACTGTACAGCAAAGATTATTAGGTTCTTTGTTAGGAAACATCAACATGTGACATTAAAGTGGTCCTTCTCAAGTCAAAAAGTAAGGGATTCTGCTAAGGTTGAATTTTTTTTGTTACAATTTAAAATATGAAACATTCTCAGATAATTATTTTTGTGTAGAGTCGATTGTACTACTCAGTAACATGCACAAAATTATTTACAGTGCTCCCAAAGTGATAATGCGCATACAAATCTTCGCCACTGTTCGGCAAAGTTCGTATTTCCTTACACTTTCTATACAATCAATAAGGTCACATGGTACGTCCGGTCGCTCGGCTATAGATTTGTATGCGCATCATTACTTTGGGAGTACTGTACGAGCTTTACACCTGTCACAAAAAAAAACGTGACCGAGTATGTTAAGTGTAGATACAAAATAAATAATAATATACGAGTTCCGTCAATGGAAACATTATCTGCTTGGAAATACACTTTTATCCACTTCATGGGTTTTCAACTAAGTTTACATTACATCGTCACGACATGCATCCCCGAGGGGATGTCACAGATATTTCCGGGTATGGACTGTAAAATGTAAGTCACAGTTCTCACTCGTACACCCACGTTTCACCGGCGATTATTACGTTCTAGCTTAGAGCTTGATAGGTGGTGAGCCCAATCACCGTATTTCGGACGCAAATACAGATCCACAGCTTTACGTGCCTTCCGAAAGACGCAGGACGCACACAAATATGCCCCTACGGGATTTGAACCCATCCGTGTCCACGACCTCCAGGTTTGTGGTCGAATACTCGGTCATAGTAATTTCTGGGAATCCCATTGTGATTAGTATATATTGCCTTTAAGAGGCTATGCGTATTTTATTTTTGTCACTGTCACTCCAAGCGAAAAATCGCGCAGTGCGAGAGGGGCAGATTCAGGGCAAAAGGGAAAAAAGTTGGTTTTATCAATCTGTAGATATTGTTGAAACACACCTAATAAAATATGTTTGAGTTCTGTATATGGTTCCTATTCGTCAAACGAGGAGAAAAAGCGTGTTTGAAGACCTCATTTCAACAATTACTTCTATCGAGGAAAATTTATCCAAACATGTTTCCAATTTCAAAACCCTAGATTATATACTCAAAATGCATATACCAGAAATGTATTAAAATTTTCCGTGTATTTCATGAAATACACAGAAAAGAAACACCCGTATTTTTTTTATATCTATATAAATAGACGGACGGACACCACGGCTTCACTACAAGGGCGTATATTTCTGACGGAACCCAAAAAACATGTTCAAATAAATAGTGTTTCAAAACCGTGCTCACGAGAATGGACAGATGGCGGGGTATCGATCGAGAGAGGGAACAGAGCACGCGCGACTCCACTCATTTGTTAGAATCGCCATCTCGACGCGATTACCATAACCATTGTTGCGTACTGGCACAATGCTACACATGTTATCGTTCGCTTTTCGAATGACAAGTGACGTATCAACATGTGATGCTGAGAATAGGAACACGAAAGATCTTTACCAGACTTACGGGCGACACTTAATCATCGGACCAAAAGTGCTATTTTGGAGGACACACACGAACTCACGAACGTGTTCGAGTATTAATAGATTTTTGTGTCTTTGTATTAGTGGTTGTCATGATTTTTAACAACGGAACCCCACTAAGTGAGTTAAAAGCGTCGCTTTTCCCACGAGACAACAATTAGCTTTGATGTTTCATCAATTCATATTGGCGGCGAGCGAAGTAACGAAATAAAACCCCGAGCGTGCCCCGCGTCGGGCGACAAAATAACAACGGCAACGCGCTGTGGGAGTCCCAATTTCATTAAGCATCGTTTTGTTTTATCAAACAAAATAACATTTTTTATGAAGAATAAGCTAAATGCTAACATTTGTCAAAAATATACTTATTAGTTATTAGTAATAAATTGCAACAGGCATAAATGTAAAGTTGGGTCAGGTGGCGACCTCGACGGGACTAATTGCACCTTGTAGCACAACATCGTTGGTAATCCGTTCACAGCAGGCGGCCCCAAATTAAAAAACCCTGACAGGACCGTCCTAGCCTGACTGCGGCCTGGATTATCGCTCCCACGGAAGGGGCCGTTTCGATCCGAGAACTTTACAACACCCGAAGGGCGAAAAACTCACGCGAATTCAAAATCTCGGGATGAAATAGTAATTTATCAAAGGATTTTGAGAGTCCCATAGAGCAGAAGTGAAGGATGGGTTCCCTTTATCGTGAATTGCAGACGTAAGTCTCGAATCCCCTTGGACGGTTGAAAGAATTCTCCAGGAAATGTTTCTTTCATATGTGCCGTAATCCCTAACTTTAGACAGTGCATTGCACAAGCACGTTTCCATTAAAGCTCATAACATACATGGAAGCTGGACATAATTTATAAGCCTGTAGCGCGTAATGTATTCTCCTCGCTACGCTATGCCTAAACGAATATACTCTTATTAATATTCAAAGGGCCTTTGGGCGAGCGCTGATTCCCAGCGGTTTTATCAGCATTACCATTACTGTTCACAGCACGATGCACTTGCTCTGGCTTGTTCTGCAGCGGTGGTCACCCTTCACCGGAACGTATAACAATAAACAAATTTCGACGGGGACTAGACCTTTTGATAAAATTCCCAGCTATTAGAGTCCAAAACATTTCACGGCTTAATTACTTTACTACAAACAAAATGCTACATCCACCTGGCGAGAACTAGTAACTGTTGTTAAGGGGGTTTCTTCAAGAAGGTTTTGAGATATGAGATATTTGGGTTATGATAATAATATGTTAACGTTACACAGCAGCAAACGGAAGCGAGGAATGACCATTTTAGTCTTATTTAGGTATACTCGCTTACACTTTGAAAATGACTTGAGAGATTCTTTATGGCTTTTTTAAGGTATAATTTGGCTGTGACTTTTTAACCGAGCTGCAATTATTGTAGAAAAAAAAAGTTGGGGAAAAAGCGGCCGAGGGTAGAGTGCCTATTCAGTGCGGGTAAGGTGACGAAAAGCTAACCGCTTAAAACAGTTCTGAAATGCCACAGAACCAGTCCTGAACATCTGCGGCTGGTGCAACCAATAGATAAGGCTTAGAAAAATTAAACTGGTCTTATTTCTTAGCGGAGTCGATCAGGCGTGTAGCTATTTCCGTCTTAGAATGGAACAGCTGTGGTAAAGGTTACGCCCCCCTCTATCGTTGCACCTGCTCCTGGCCCCTCCACCGACAATGTCACTACACCCTGACTTGGCCTCTTAATTATAATCCCATCAGCTAGCTCGTCTCGTCACCTCTTCAAAGAAAGTTTTCGCTTGATTGGTCGTTGAACAGAAGGGATCGTTTCGTACGTTTTTGGAGGAGAGTTTCTAACATAGTGATAGGCATAGAACAAGTCATTATGTGCAGGATTCATCAATGCGGATATGATCTGCCTGGAAATAGGCTTAACCTGACATTCACACCGGTTAGTTGCGGACGGAGAAACTCTACCATAAAAAAAAAATTGGTAAAAATGCCTACTATAGTTGCATATTCTCATGCAAACTCCTACACTGTGATGGAAATAAATTTCTATATTTTTTAATTCTTGGCGATTAATCCAACGCATACAAATTGAGCCAATCGCAAAGCAATTTAGCCTACTGACCTCCAAACTTCATTTTGAAGATGGCACCTCATGATGATGATGATACAAATTATTATTATATCATTACGGTACAGAAACGCAGAAAGAAAAGTAAATCTGGATGTGATGTGAAGAGCTCTGAACCGGGGTTCGATTACTGTTCAGAGCTCCTCACATCCAGCGGGCCTATTATGTATCTCTAGTTGCCTTCTGGACTGGGTGCCTATTATCAAAAACATAGATATACTATCTAATTACGATTTCCTAAGGATACGTTCGCACTTGAAGTGACGTCACAGTTCAATACCCACTAGAGGCAATTTTGAAATTTCAGTTTTTATCTATGTTTTTGATGATAGGCGCCCAGTTCAGTTGGCAACCAAAGATACAGAATTGGGGGGCAGATTTACTTTCTGCATTTCTATACCGCAATTATATAAATATGTTAACAAACTCCTACAATGCAGATTGCAGTTCGGCACACACTGTGTACCTATTGCATATTTGCATAGTTCTGTGATACTTCTCACAGCCAAATGTTGGAGCGTTCACAAAAGGTGTCCTTGTACACTGATTCATGTTTTCCAATAGATCGGATAAGAATCTAAGCATTCACGGACAACAAACGACCCGAAATAAAAAAAACTGTTTGCGCCGGTTAAAAAGATTCGTTAGCATCAATATACGGGCGAGAGGGTTGCGATCGACAATACCTTATTTTTTTTTTAAATTCATAGCATAAAAAATTTCCACCGACAATTACTGGATTAGGGGACGAAGGGGCTTCTTTTCCAATTCTCTTGATCAGTTGGCCTTTTTCTTTTGCGGATCAAAGTTTTCAGGCGCCGGAGAATTTTAATTAAAAAATCAGAAAGTGGAGTTCGGTAGCCAGGGGCGTCCGTAACGGTAGTCTCACGAGGTAATTTGAATGAAGTGGAACTGACTCTGAAGATATAATCAAAGGTTCCTTGATACGCAGAGCAGAGGCCGTTGGTCGATCTGATTGGCACAGTCGACGACCTGTTAAATTGCCACCTCGAGTTTTGCTTATTGCGTATGCAATAAAAATTGCGGCTAATGAATTTTGAACGACCTGTTTATAATTATCTTGAAAAAGCATCGGGTTTTTTACTACCCCATATCGCAACTAACCTATGAATATGTTTATTGGACGGTAATAGTTTACAACAATGAAGCTGAGGTTTTTACTAGGCATTATCTCGAGCTTTCTTGTGAAGGGCTATTGTAGCCGCATTGTGGGGTCATATGAGACTTTGTTGTTTAGCTGTGGCTTTGAGAAATGGCGACAGCACAACTCCGAGTGCAGCGAAGTAAGTGCCTAATAATAATAACTGTTGGTAAGATAACTGCGCGTAATTTCGACCGCGTCCGCTTGGCTTGCGGCGCGCACGCACGCGACCTAACTTATGTACATACCAGACACGCGAAAACAACTTTTATGTCTTTGTTTTACAAGTTATAGTTGAAGCAGAGCTATTGTAAGACGTTAATGATGGACAGCAGACGGTACCCTTGTGTTGTTATATACGGCACTAATTTCTGTACTGTTATGATATGGAAACTGCTTCCGACTTCGCTGCAGTCGATTGGTATGCTGATTGCTGCCGTACATCCTCTGACAACAGATAGGTTGTTATTGATTTAACAACTGATGTGAATCCTTAGAAACGTGATTCCTTTGTCAAAAAGGGTTTAATGAACCCGAAAGCATGTAATCAACATCTGTATTTGTTAACGGCTGTGCACTGGTAGACGAAGGAGCCAACAAAAGACATGACCGATCGATCGTCGGCAACGTTCGTGACTATTGTTCGAGCCGCGAATGCACCACCACCGTACATCTGTTTCTTTCCTTTTTGCCTCGTCCTGTATAATGAAACGGGCCCATTGTGAAAAAATCCACAAAAGGAACGCACCTTCGCGCAGAGCCCCAGCACGGATAAGAAAAAATAACACCGCAGGCTTAAATGGTGGGCGGCTTAGCTGTCGGAAATGGGAAAAGTCGACGCAACTGTTATGACATACACCCAGACTGTTAAATTAAAGTAAATACGACTCGAAAGTTTTCAAAGAAAACCAAAACTTTTTCACTTTAGACTAGACTAGGGATGCAACAATTCGCCCATTAAGATTACGATTACGATAATAACCGTTATTTATTACGATTATTAAAAAAAATGTTTTATGTAAAATATTCCCAGATATTACTACTTATGTTCCTTTCTTTGTGGCATTGTGGCAGTCAGCTTCACGCCAGAATACACTTTATAACGCCAGACTATTCAATAACTGATTACGATTAGTAAATTAAATAATTGAATTGGCAAACAACAATTTTCACTCGTAAAGTTCTTAACCCTAATTGACTTTTTTTTTATTCTCTCACTATGTGGGAAGGCAAAGGGAACTAAGCCCATATGTCAGAAGAACTTTCAATTCAATAATCGTCACGATTCTTAATACGATGCATCGCTTCGTTATTAATCGTAATTATTACGATTACAGATGCAAAACGATGCACCGCTTCGTAATCGTAATTATTACGATTACAGATGCATGCACCGCTTCGTAATCGTTGCATCCCTACTTTAGACGTTACTCGTAATTGCGAGTATTTCTTTTCAAATTCACATATATAATTGACAAATTTAAAGAAATTAAGGACGTCGTTAGTAACTGATATAAAATTAAGTAGGTACTCCCATGAAACAGAAAAACGCCTTCGGCGTTCGAGTACAATTTAATAATGCACTTGACACCGTAATGTAAAGATAAATATTCAGCAAAAGTTTACTTGTTTATTATATTGCAATTACATACGCCTTGTGCGGTTGAACAGTTGGCAGATGTACAAGTACTCCATTTTCTTGTAAAGAATAACCCTTGTGGTATGTAATTATTTTAATATTTCGAAACTAGCTCCGCTATTGTTGTGCTTTCGAATAAATTATCAAAAATACTTATGTGGTTGTAGGCACGACGCTCAAGCAAAAAGTACTTATCTGGTGTTTTTGCATAATACATGCGATTGCAGGACGGAATGGGCACAAATTGTGGCCCCCGCCTCGCCCTGACGGTCGGACGGACGGAGTTATAGTCGGAGAGCTGACGGGTTGTTCTTACTTCCATCCAAGAATGTCGAAAAATAATTCTCAAAGTCATCCACACATAAAAAATATTAAGATTTATTTATTAAAATTGGTTTCATTATCATCCAAGAAACATATTAAGATACAGTCGCTGAAAAAAGCTCAAGTGTCAAATATTTTACGTCTGAAACTTAAGATCGATAACTATTACGTTATTACGTACCAACAACGATACTATTAAATTATAATTTCCAATTTTTTTTAGGGTTATTCGGAACATAGCCAAACAGTTTGCAACAAAAACGAATGATAATACTTTTACCAAATTTTTTTTCTCCACCCCAACACCTGTATATCTGTATCCACCAGGTGCAGCCTGCCAGATCGACGGTTTTCACAAAATGGTCCCTCAGTTTTATCGATAATAAAATTACCTGGCCATTTTGGTCGTCAGCTCTCCGACTATTAGGCGCTCGCGCCGACTATAGCGATTAAGTGCACTTAATTCCGACTAAATGTTGCCCGTCGGGGAGTTATGAAGTCCGGAGCCCTCCGATACTCCAGCTAGTTAGATTCAGTGGTAGCCTTGGAAAAAAGTATTTTCAAGCAGAGGTCGTACGTACATTAGAGGTAGGTATTATGTTAAAGAATAGAATAAGTTTTATTGAGACAAGAGTCCATATAAACAATCAAACTTAAAAACTAAATTAGTCAAACGTAAACAAAACAAAATATAAAATAAAAAGTGGTTCTCACAAAAAACGGTAGCGCTGCCGAGGACCCCCTCCATCTGAGATGCCAAAATTCATGTTTTTTAAATTCACATAATCGCGTTTAAAAAATTACCTGTTATAAAAGTGCATTTCAAACTAAAAAGAACAAATACAAATTAGTTTTTTATACTACATAGTTTAGTTTCAGTTGCAAAAGTTTTAGCGTCCCTGTTACTCCATATGCGAGAAAACCCTCAGTGCGAAAGGGACGGATTCGTGGAAAAGTAGCAAAAAGTCGGTTTTTAAATTGATATAAAATGTACTAAAGTTGCTATCAAAATTTCGTTTAACCAGCCCCCCTATTCTGTATCTTTAGTTGCCAACTGCACGAGGTGCCTATCATCAAAAACATAGCTAAAAACTGAAATTTCAAAATTGCCTTTAGTGGGTATTGAACTATTAACAATCTGTGTCGTCACTTCAAGTGCGAAAATATCCTTAGGACATCGGAATTCGATAGTATATCTATGTTTTTGATGATAGACACCCAGTCCAGAAGGCAACTAGAGATACACAATAGGCCCGCTGGTCCTAGATATCGTTAAAACCCATCTAATAAAGTATAATTGCAGTCCATATGTCATTCTAAATTGTCAAACCAGGAGAATTGGTGCCGAAAAAGACCTCACTTCAATAAATATTTCTATCGAGCCGAATTTCTCCAATCGCGTTTCTGTTTTAACAGATCCCTAGAAAAACGAATCCAAAAATAATATTTTTTTTTTTCAAAATAGTACATTATTTACTGAAATAGATAAGAACGTTCTTAAAGTGCCTTTTTTTTTTTTCGTAGCGCCTTAAATTGTTATTATTTAACCTTATTTAATTATGTGTTTTATAAATAAATCCTACTAAAAACAATTTTCAAGTAAACAAATATTTTAAAATTAATTCCTCGGGCCAGGATTCGAACCTGCGACCTCTTGCTTACATGACAGGCGCGCTGCCGCTAACCGAGGTTCTTACGACGAATTGTTCTACCATATTTCTACCGAATTTTCGTAGCTACTTGATATACTAGCCTGTAATGCACATACTGAACGCTCACGAGGGCGTTATGTAAAATTCATAATTTTTTTATAGAAAATTATAAGTAAGTTTTGTTTAAACTATTCAAGTATATTAACTGGGTTTTTCGTTTTAAGCGTCACCATGATTTGATAACAAAATATCCTGTGGGTATCAAAGTACCTACGAAGCGCGCAGCTTAAATTATACGCTTTGTTAAAAAGAGAGGAGAGAAGATGTGGCCCGAGGGCTCCTTCAATTTCCCGTCGGTTCCCCTCGCGTGCCAGAATCAGAACGTGTTCCTCGCTCCCACAAACAACTCTCGCGGTGAATCGATACGATCTCCATCATAACTTATTACTGGTGCTTAGTTACGCTTTTATGTTATCCTCGCCTTTTTATTTTGGGTTTATTGAAAATCTCATTTAATTATGGAATTTTACGGCCTCGGTTTGCAAAACGCTTATTTCCGTCGAAAAGGGTTGAAACTGTTAAAAGACCACTCAGAGGGTCTTGAAGCAATATCAGAGCTATAAATGCTATCGCAATATGTGATCTGGTGAGGATAAAAATATTTGAAGCTAAAGCTCCGACGAATAGCGATGTACTATCGGGAAAAATCGTGCAGTTCCACTTCTTACAACTAGCGCATTAGGTGATGAAAAACGAAAAGTGGGTCAGCGGAGGTTTTCTCGATGATACCTATTTAATTTTTACTGTGAACTAAATTCCGTGAGCACAGAATAGCGTGATACATGCTCAGATAGGAATCACATATCGGGAGCTTCATTCGTAAGTATTATGTACCATTGAAGGAATTACCGCAGGTGCACTTTTCGCTCTTATCACTATTACAATAAGAGCGAAAGGTGGGCCTGCCTATTTCTCCTCGATATTAAATCCTTAATACATGAATATAATATTAAAATCTTCATGTTGGGTATCAGCTAGTTTACGAATAAAATGATACTTAAAATATACAGGATGTCCTGTAAGTAGTGATCTGAATAAAGACCATCGATGACTGAGACCTACGTCACAAAATAGATACTACCAGAAGGCCGACTCAATGACGGAGCGAAAACAGACCACACAGATTATTATTATTAAAATATGTATTAATTACAATTTAATATCTACAATTTGATATCCATATTGTACTTTAAAAAAAAAAAAAATTTATTTATTTTACTTTTTTTATATTTCTCATTTGTGTTCAACTTTTTTTAAATCGCTATAGTTTTCCTGTAATTAGCCAGTTATGACTTATTATAATCCACATTTTTTTCATATTTTTCGGTCCACCCGTTTCGGAGATAAGAGGGGATTTTTGTTTCTTTTTTTCGTACTGGAAATATTTTTGAACAATTTCAATTTTTTTTACACAAAGTCAGGTAGGCAAATTAATGCAATTTTTGTGCCAAATTTAAGTCTCTTTATCTTTAACGGTGCTAAAGTTATGAGGCTGTGACATAGCTACGGATAGACAGACAAAGGGGTGTCACCATACAGGTTCCTTTTGTACCTTTTAGGTACTACGGAATCCTAAAAAGCAATACCAATCTTAGAACAAATACATCAATATAATCAATGCAACAACTCATCAAATAAATCACAATTATACGATGACTATTGATGATCATTAGAACATAGCAAACATGGTTTTCATTCTCGTTTATCTGCGATTAGCCTGACTATGGCTTTAAGAATCCTATTAATTAGCAACTTATCGAGCAATGAATCTAGAAAATGTCATCGCATAAATGTTTTGTTTTAATCCCCCGACAAAGCGTTTTACGCGTTGATCGTCGTTTGATAAGATACCTCTACGCCAGCTGAATAAAATTGTTCTGTGAACCTTCCCTTGGCTTACGAGTAAAATAAATATGTGTATTCAGCAGTTGTGTAATCTATATACAGAGGTATAATAGGCCATTACATATGAAATTGCCGAAATTTTATTACAGATTAATGAGTTTATAATTCCTGTAATTCAATAGCTATTTCAATTATTTGTTTCAAATTCTCTATAGAAAATGGCAATTTCATATGTAAAGCCTAATATTTGTTTGTATGCAGGGGATAATTTCTGGTACTATAAATATATCGTCAGGACATGAATCCCCGAGGTGGTGTCAGAGGTGATACGAGTATGAAATAAGAAATGCAAGTCACAGTAAATACTCGGTACACCCGCGTTTCACCGACGATTATTATATGACCCAATAAAAAAGTCTTTTATTCCTTTAATAATAAATATATCGTCAGGACATGAATCCCCGAGGTGGTGTCAGAGGTGTTCCGAGTATGAACTAAGAAATGCAAGTCACAGTCCATACTCGGTAAACCCGCGTTTCACCGACGATTATTATATGACCCAATAAAAAAAAGTTTTTTATTCTTTTAATAATTAGTCTTCCCTTGGACATTACCATAGGCTATAGTTTGTTCCCTGGGGACGGGTAGTTCCATAGGGACTACTGAACCAATTTTGAAAATACTTTTACTGTTGTTATGGTTACGACTCTTCACTCACACATAGGCTATAGTTTGTTCCCTAGGGACGGGTAGTTCCATAGGGACTACACTACTGAACCAATTTTGAAAATACTTTTACTGTTGTTATGGTTAGACTCTCACACACACATAGGCTATAGTTTGTTCCCTAGGGACGGGTAGTTCCATAGAGACTACACTACTGAACCAATTTTGAAAATACTTTTGCTGTTGTTATGGTTAGACTCTCACACACACATAGGCTATAGTTTGTTCCCTAGGGACGGGTAGTTCCATAGAGACTACACTACTGAACCAATTTTGAAAATACTTTTACTGTTGTTATGGTTAGACTCTTCACTCACACATAGGCTATAGTTTGTTCCCTGGGGACGGGTAGTTCCATCGGGACACAGCCATCATTTACGCGGGTAATCTCTGTAGAGTGCGCGGTAGCTCTAACTCTGTTTTGAATACATTAGCCAATAGACTGGACAGCCATGCTTTAAACACTGGGTTATGCATATAAATAGTAATAGTACATATTGATTTCCATATTCGTGTTTTACATGTTTTTAATGTTTTATTTTGTAAGTTTATTAAGTTGTGTTTATTTTATTTTATTGTAATGTCTTATTGTTAACCTTTTAAAAGTGTATGTTTGTTTGTTTATTTGTAACTGTGTGATATGGGACTTTTTGCTCGCAATAAACGTTATATTATTAACTATATTCACGCGGGTGAAACCGCGGGCAAAAGGCAAGTGTTGAATAAACGAACACCTTTTGAGACAATTATACAGAATTATTTTTACTAGATAAGGGGCCGATCCTAAATTCGCAACCATTTTTTTCGTCGTTTCTGAAGAAAACCGATTAGCTAATCGAAGCAGTTTGCTTACAGGCCTGGATCTGCCACGATCCTGACACACCTCTTTGGATTCATCACCGTGAACTTATGCTTTCGCGGATGAACTAATTTCTAAGAGCCGGAGATAGCCCCAACAGCCAGTTTCCTATCTCACGTCATTGCCAGCGAAATTAAACGAAGCCATTAACTAAAAGTTAACCGACCGTAAACTCCGGTTTAACCGGCAAGCTTGTTAATATATTTAATCTGACAGGCTGCTCTCTTAGTTAAGTCTAACTGTATCCCTTAATTTTACTTCATGACATGAACAGTTTTCAATACCCATTTCTTTTTCACATTTTTAAGGTTCCGTACCTAAAAGGTACAAAAGGGACCTTTAAGGTGAGACTCCGTTGTCCGTCCGTATGTCACAGCCTCATAACTTTAGCACCGTTAAAGATAAAGACATGAAATTAGGCACAAAAATAACATTATTTTGCCCACATATAACAGTGTCAAAAAAAAATTTAATTTGAAATTGTCCTTAAATATTTCCAAAACAAAAGTGAGAAAATAAAAAATATTATCCTAAAAATACAAAAGCTGATTGTAAAAATATATACTTTTACTATATTTACTGGCACTGGTTTCGAGAAATAATATATAGTTTGGCTATATTTAATTGCATCTATTTCGAGAAATCCTTGAAAAATCATCTTATATCCAAAACTGGTGGACAAAAAATATGAAAAAAAAAATCTTGGTAATATGTGTTTACGTATAGATTACGGGAAAAATAATGCGGTTGAGAAATTCACGACAAAAAATGACAACATTTAATTTATCATCGGAACCCTAGGTAAGTACGCGAGTCTGACTCGCACTTGGCTAGTTTTTTTTACAGAGATTCTCTTGCGTGTTGCCGGTAGTCGGCCAATTTTCAAGTCAGATT
Source organism: Ypsolopha sequella (assembly GCA_934047225.1). Taxonomy (NCBI): domain Eukaryota; kingdom Metazoa; phylum Arthropoda; class Insecta; order Lepidoptera; family Ypsolophidae; genus Ypsolopha; species Ypsolopha sequella. The sequence continues at coordinate 6,291,986 of OW203985.1, forward strand.
TTTTTTTACTGTGAAAACTAATTGTTCGTGTTCAGATGTCTCCACGTTTCCTCCCACTTATTTCACCGACATACACACAAAAACTATAAGTACACACATACCTACTTATATTTCTCACGCACACTAATAGTACACATGCACAAAGAGCCCGGTGGACAACAGCTCACATCTCTTGACATTGGGTCTCGCATGAGGCTTATTTTTGGCCTGATGCGTTCGCAAGCGTCACGCCCCCTCACAATATCTCCTGCTATCTATGGTCAGGACGTTAGCAGATGGAGATCTTTAGACTGCCTACCACTCTGCAAAGCAAGCGTGAGTTTCGTATTTTCTTGAGTTTCCGAACGTAGTCATCGAACCGAGCAGCGGCCAACAACCACCCACCGAGTTCATACTGCGTATGAATAAAATTGCACGAGCATTAAAAATCATAACATTTGTTCCCTTCGTATTACAGCTCCGGTTATACCGGTGGATTTAGGTAAACCCTTAGCAAAGAATATTAATTTTTACTACGTACGTAAAGAAGTTTTAGTACAGTACAACGTTCAGAGGTTCCAATGATGTACCTTCTCTCGTCGCACGACCAAGAGAAATGAACGCATTTCCCTCCTCAGCGTTTATTCGTTGCCGCTTCGATTCGAGCGCGTCAGTTGTTCTTGTGATGGCGTTGTGTTGGCATCAGCGAACTAATAGTAGTTTATGCTACAAGGGCGCAAAGGAATAAGTTACGAGGACGATTTAAAACACGAGCGTAGCGAGTGTTTTAAACGTAACCGAGTAATTTATTGCTTTTACGCCCGTGTATCATACTACATTTTTCAATGCATAGTGTGAGGAAATGAAAACAAATATAATCTTGTGAACTTTAAATTATAATTGGCTCAAAAGAACTGTATCCAGAGCCGTTAAACAGTGGAAAAAAAGTATAACGTCTATGAAAGGCTGCAGGTTAGCCAACCATTGTAAACAAATAAAAAAAAATAATAATAATAAAGCCCTAGGGCAAAATAATCGACTTTCTGTCCGGTTTTGATGCATAAAAAGTGGGCCTTTACGAGCACATGCATTGAAAAATTTTATATACATCCCTTCCTAGGATTATGGCCCCACGACACGGAGGTTGTGTGTGATTTTGAGTATACTACACGTACGTACTCACTACGATAATAGCAAATGATTGGCTAGTGATTATCACGCCATTCCGATTCCAGCCAATCATAGACTTGAGTCGGACCGAAAATAATGGACCTAGTCGTAGTCTTCATGTTACTGTACTAAAGACGAAAATGTAAAAAGCACTATACCTACGTGGTAATGTGTCAATCGTTTATAAGGTTATTTCGTTTTAAGAGTTTTTGGTTTTGAATTTATTAAAATTTAGAATACTTAAGCATAAAAACTGATGCCGTGACTCTTGCAGTGTTTGCTCGAGTTGCTTATGCACCATTTCACGGTGCAACACGGCATTTTGTTATAATTTTGTTGTGCTCACTAGTGCGGACGGCGCACCGCGCAGCGCAAGACTGATCAACGTAATACATATAAATATAAGCATTGCCCACCTGGGCACATAAATGGTGGCGTAAATTTTTAAGCGAGTTTATGCTTCCATAAAATTTTAGTTCGTTGGTTGGCATGTGATTGGTAGTAGTCGTTTTTGATACGGTAAAGTTCTGTTTGCGAATTTAGATGATGGAACCTCTCGAATCTTGTAACAGCAGTTTCAGCATCGTATTTTAATTTGAATTAGAGGCAATCGCTGTTTACCCTTCACATTTAATTGGAAGCAGGTATATAGTTGAATACAGTCACAGCCGCAGGCAAATCTCGAGATGAACCGCCGCCGTCTCGAGAGGCTACCTGTGTTCAGCAGACTTTGCAAGATCTGAGGTATTGAAGCCAAGCTTGCGGATTTATAGATTCAAGATTGTTTGCCACTTCATGGTGTGTTATGTTTTTATCCGGTTGAAAGTTGGACGATCTCACATCTTGACATCTTCTTTATCTTCAAGTAGGTTTGTTTGTTTTACCCTTGATCCTGGCATCGATCTATTGTAAATAAATTGTTATCGAAAATCAATAATTCTACAGATAAAGCTAATAACTACAGGTAGATATTCAGAAAAACCCATGAATCTTTTGAAACGGAATATATTGTCATATAGGTTACAGGTCGCGTCCTGTTAAAAGAGCGCTGGCGGCGATTGTATCTATTGTATGGTTTCAATTATATTTAGTGATATTCTATCTAATATATTTTTCAATGGACCTACCAATAACCAATATACGAAGCCGCGAGCGAAAGGCTAGTTCAAAAATAAAACAACAGGCCTAGTACTTTCATGCGCGAGTGTACCCATGCGCAAACCTATCGCTCTGTACTTGTAGTCCCCGGAAACCCGCCTACAAAAAAAACAAAATTTAGCTACGGGTGAAATACAACAAGTCTTCTATAATGGCTATCGTTTTGTACAGATCGAGTCTGCATGTGTTATTCTTTCTGCTTGATAAGTACATAATAAGTAGCATAAGCAATGCTCCACATTAAAAAATACTGCAATAAATTACACGTGTTGGGCGTCATGTTGTTGTCGCATTTGATGACATCAACAATGAGCAGAAAACTTTGTTAATTCTACAAAAATATATTCTGAAATCGTAGGCAGCATGAGCAATCAACTACTTCTCATAAAGTGTTCTGAGCCTGACTCGGCAGCGCCGGAAATGGCCTCGAAAAGAGCTTGTAACAGCCAGAGTTATGACTTCGAGAGCTCTTTTGGCGGCTATCTCCTAGCAAACGTATCACGGGTTAATGCCGTTCAAATATCACCTCTAAAGCTACGTCCTATGATGCAATTCTAAAGCAAAGTTGCAAAAACGCGCAAGTCGGCATATTGGGAGTGCAATATGGCTACCGGAGTGCAGATATGTGTACTTAGGCTTCAACGACAGATTTACTATTCTATAATTCTCATTTCAAATGCGGGCTACCGACTAGGTTTTTCCGTTTCCTTCGAAGAAATATAATCTGCAATGATTCTCGCTGCAAACATTTTACAGCATGGAGCTTAGAGCTGCGACGATAAAAACGTCCAGGGCATCGAGTATGCTGTTCACAGAGCTCGTCAAAAGATCTTCGCTGCAGTGGGCCGAGCTATAAAAACAAGCAGCCACAGCGCATACGAATATCGTGTTAGAGTACGGAAGCAAGTCCCGTGTATTAAGTAATTTTGGTTCATATTTCAATGTGAATAAGGACTTTGCTGTGGACTCCTTTCGTGATACGTCCTTTACTGCAGCCATACCAAGGCAAGGCATTGGTTTACCTGACACGATGCTACCGGATAACGAGCTTTTTTGATTCAGTGTGCATTTGAGAATCACATTGTTCGGAAATATTTTCGCAATGTTACATAATAAGCGATAACCTCTCAAAAGATCACAGAGCAAGGTCAATGCCAGCCGAACAAAGAGCGCGAAAGTGGTTTAACATTACGTAGGTCTCGTGTCGCGGAACCCGCGGATAATTGCGATGTAATCCATCGCGGAGGCGACTGCGCCGGCGGTTTCCATATACGGCACGAGCGCAGCTTGCACTCGCATAGAAGAACAGCTGACCGCTGGCACGCGCCCATACAACATCCATATTTATGTCGTAAAAACAAGTATAAAATCGAAATGCTATGAAATATCAGACCAGTTTGAAACAGGCGCCTCGGCAATTACGCAATAAGTAGTTGTCGATAAACGGTCGCGCGATGGGCTAATAAATCAAACGGTTCTAGCAAGGGAGGAAGGAATAATCGATTACATTTTTTTTTTCGTTTTTACAAGCTGCGTTCTGAAAGCGGCCGCTTGATTCAATTCATCGGCATGTCACTGGCATCGCAACGAGTTTTCGCCACTCCCTTTTTTGTCAACAATAGCGTTTTGCCTGAAATACGGTAACGATATCTTATCCGTGTTGTCTTAACAATAGACGTGTTATCTCAGAATTAGATTATGAAATGAGTCTTAGAAACTGATGAAATACAATACCTACAAAATATTCGCCCGTAAGGTGGATACACAGTCGTAGTTTATTTTACGCAGCGTCATTTATGTACGGCAGGGGTGTAAACTTCTAAAGCCAGTGCAAAGTCTCTTCGAAAGCTATACTGAATAGGGTTGCCAGATATTGTTTGATCCTGTAAGGGACAAATGCAAAAATTTGGCAAAAAAAAAAACGGGATTAGAAATTTTCCCCCGGGACAAATGAAAAACATGTATTTTACGTTCTTATTTTTATGTGCTTTTATTGCTAGTTATATTTTAAAGAAGATCGTTGAGTTTTAATATATATTTATTTGATTTCTCATATTTTATAAAATCCGGCGTACATTTGTTGCGCACGTCAGTCCATTTCAATGCCATCTGCGAAAAAAATCCTCTTTACAAAGAAATTGGAACAAGGGATACTGAAGATAAACGATATAATTAGAAAAATGTAAGGGGTTTCATTCCTGGAAAACCCTTCCATTATTTTCTTCCACTTCTCAATTGCACCTATACTCAATACTTTGGTCATCAAACAGCGTTGCAATTTCCAGGCTTTTTTTTTAATAATTTGAAATAATATATTGAAATAATTCGGTCATGCGCGACGCGGTGCCTAATATTAATCGAATAATGTTGAAATACGGGACAGAGGCTGTCCCGGCAGGAAGTTTAAAATGATGCCTGAAATATGGGACGTCCCGGGAAATACGGGACGTCTGGCAACCCTAATACTGAAACTTGCACGCAAAGCAATAAGATTGTCTGTTATGGAGCCAGCAACGAAAACATCATGCCAAGCTAATATGAAAGGTCTAACGTTGATGACTGATACTACCTGCTGCGTAAATGGTTATCTAATTGTACTAATGTATAATGCAAATAGCATGGTAGGTAGACAGATATAGTTCAGAGAAAAAATGGAAAAGACTGGAAGAAAGTTAAAATGGCCTGTTATACGATCAGCAAAATATAAGGATGTTGGGGACCCGATAACAAAAAAGTCTCTGCAGTTACACAATATACAGATTCCGTAAGTGATCCAAAAAATCTTTATCTCGCACAGATTTTTTTCGTTTCCCCTTTTCAGACTTGACTAAGATACTTTTTAACTTTATGCCGCGGACAAATACTGAGACCCCACTAAATGACGGAAACCAAAAATCAGAAGCCAGTAGCCATTTAGAAGATTTTATTGAAAGTCAAGACCACCTAGTGGCAGATGATTTGCATCATTATGATAGAGGAGTCGTCCGTTTGTACATTAAAGAAAAATCTACCGGATTTCTAACGATATATTAAACATTATATCCATGGCCACCTGCACTATTAACATCTGTAGTTAAACCATGAAATTGCATCAGAAAAAGCAATTTCAGGTTCGAGTATAATATTAATTCTGCAAGGTGTAAACTTTCGCATTTAGAATGGCATAAAAATATACGTTTAGTTTGTTGAAAATGTTTTCGAGCTGTCTTCAGGTAATGTTACGTGTGACTTAAAAGAACAAAAAATGCAAAATAATATAACAATGGTGCAAATATTTTGCAAAGACGAATAACATAAAAAACAAATGACGTTTACAATTGACGTTTTAATTACGATCTAGCCAAAAGAAAAATCACACAGATTTGTTTTTCGCAAGGATAAGGACTTCATGAATCACAGAAACTCCCCACACGTGACTTGCACCAAGCAATACTCGTAATCTTAGCAGTTTTACAACTGTTGAACGAGGTCATTGCCGCCGCCGTATTTCATGCGGGACATCTCACGGAAACACTGCTTTACACACGAGCGTCGGTAATGACGTCATTATGTGATGCGCGGGCGCTTTGACCATTTGCGCTAGCGTTCACTGCACCCTTACTCACACCCCCTCAAACATAATTTGAATACATTATTTTCTTAACAAAGACCTTATTGTCCAAAATTGGTACAAAAGTATTTGAAATGTAAATAATCAAAGTCGAAATGAAAGATTCCTTGTTTTACTCGTAACAATAAAGGCCGTTTCCAACACCGCCTAATTGCTGCAAGAAATTAAGGAGAGAAACAGAATCCCTTCTGCGAAGGTTCTAGCTGTAAGTTTTATGGCCTTTCGCAGCGGATAAAGAGAGGCCCATTAGCGGAACTTGTCCTGTAACTTTCCAAGTTTATTGGGGACGTGCTGGGGGCTTCCTAAACCGGCTTCCCCACCTGCCCCCTGAACCAGTCGCGAGGTGTTTGCCCATAGCTTTACTCGGAATTATTCAAAACTCTGCTGAATTATCTGAATACCTCTGGATTAATATGGTGTTGATGATAACATCAACACGGTGCTCTTTTAATTGGCGGCTTGTTCTTTCTGGGATGGAATATTAAATGATAACTTTATTCGCAGGTATAATGCTTGTCTTGAATGATATCGGTTTGTTTCATAAGTTTATCAAGACACATATCGATGGTGCCGCCGTAATTACAAACTGAGTTGAAATGTCGCGTAATGGCGATAAATATCGATGCGTTCCAGGTTTATACAACAAACCGTCTTTGTGATTTCTTGCCTAATTTTTTACTGGATGATGCATAAGAAGTAAGCTTACCTAGTACCTTCGTCTAAATGGTGTTGCTGCTCAATATCTTACCTGAAAACAAGATATTAGGTATTAACCAACAACACAAATACGTATCTAAATTTCTAATGCCAGCTCCGAGATCTAAAAACATTCCCAAAGGTAAGTTATTCACCACAGGTAGCAACGCATGCGAAATCGATACAGCTAGGTGTTTACGCATCCCATATTCCTACGGTATTGGCACGCGAGATTACCATCCCATTTAGTTCGTCTGCGCCTCTTGAATTGGGTTTCAAAGCCCATGAGATATTGATAGTTGTTTTATGGGCCACGAGCGTCTCTGGCCATAAATAACTGAATGTCTTGTGAAATTGACGCTCCGAGACAACTACAAATTGGAGATGCCAAGATGAACAATATGTTTACGCGATATCTTTGCGATTTGCAAGACTATCTTCGATGTGTTTTATTATTGCATAGTGTTCTTCATCACTATAATTTTTAGAGATCTGCAGTGTTTACCACGACAATTTCGATTAATTGGCAGTAGTAAAAATGTTTGCAATTAATTCAAGTGGGTTGTAATTATAATGATGAAGGTTCATGGTTTATTCATGTTACGCAATTCAAGGGTAATTACATCACATTTAGCGCGCGCCTCGGAAAAAGGGCTGTCGATACGTCACCTGTCGTTCGACGTTATTGACATTTTATAGACAAGGGTTACCCCTCTCGACTTCTGAATGCACTCTTATGAATTTTAATCAACTCAACGGTGCGGCGCGGCGGCGCAAAAAGTAGTTCCGTTTTCCTCAGAAGAAAGATCAAATTCTACATTAGAACCAATTATCCCATGTGAAATTTCGAGACACGCGTCAACGCTGCTTGGGTGGTTGAAGTAATTACGAAATACCTTTAATACATCAGTCTTAAATGAAAAGGGGACGCGAAGTTTGATGGCGTCGTAAACTTTGGAAACTTGGAGGAAACCGCCCGAAACCGTTTTCCGATGCCTTTAACGTAAAATGGCCACATTACAGTGTTGAGTAAACTCGGCACTTTAAAGCAGAAACTGTCGCGTCAGCCCGACAAATGATAATGAGCGTGAAGAAGCAAAATTAAACAATCTATACAAACATCAAGCTGGGGGTCTTCCTAAAAAAATAATATAAGCCATTAGCAGTCCCCTTACATTCTCTGCTGGGGGGAATTACGTGCGTATGGGTCCTGTGTTTGTATGTGGTTCCACAAAAACACACATGAACGTTGCTTTCCTATTGTGTATATGTCACATCGTTGAATTGTTATCAAGCGATGACCGTTTAAGATAAGGAATCGTGGAATTATAATGCTTTCATTTCTTTTTGTATTTGTAACATTGTATTACAACAACTGACTAGGTCATTGTCAATGTCTTAATCTACAATAACGAAAAGTCACGGTCTATGCGACATACTTGATATGAACAACTTCACAGATGATAAGATGTGACATGGATGAAATTTCGAGGAAATTATAAATTGCACAGATATAATATGCAGCGCAAGTGAAGGTATAGAACAATAAATCGGTTTATACTAAAGACGTGCCAAGTCAAAAGCACCCGGAATAGAAGTTGTTTGACTCGTTAAGGAATTCGCCATGTGCACCAGGAAACTTAAACTTGATTTAAATTCTTTTGCAGTCAATAATTTTCAGTATTTTAAATACTTGCTTTGCTTGTTTTGTCATTTGCTTCCCTTATGCATAATTATATAACAAATAACCAAGATATCTTTTGCAATTGCAATGGTACGAACAAAAAATATATTTGACATTTATGTCAAATCATAGAGGTAATCTACGTGTCAAAGAGAAGAAAGAGACACTTACATTACATACCAACGTAACAAATTCCTATGTTCAGCCATAGCATAGGGTCAAATGAAAGCCATAAGTTAATATTTTTAAATATTTATGAACTTAAGTTAGTTTTCCGCAAAAACAATGAAATATGGCCAAAAATGTATCACCTCGAAACGGTTTTTTCAATCAGCATCCAATTGACAGGGTATCAGGTATATCAGGCAGGATGACATTTTAAACTGTGATCACGATCATAGCAGATTTATACTGTCTGTCTGTCTGTCTGTAACGCCTAGTTTACACGGGTAGAGTATATAGGAAGTCGAGTGCGAAGTTTTAAAAGCACCATTACATTACTAGCCAAATGTCAACGATTGCAAGAAGGTGCTATAAATTGGGTGTCTACATGGTTTGCAGTCAAAAGCGATAAAAGAAGGTTCTACTACCATCCGGCGCAAACCTCCATTCAAACACTAACACAAAATTGTGAGGTGTGTATGGAATGTTATTAATTTTTATAATATTTTAGGCTGTGTCGTATATACGTGGGATACTCAGAAAATGTTGCGAAAGTAAAAAAAAAATGACAGTAAATTAAATTATTAAATTAAAATCTTTTCAAAGAACTCCCCACCAGCATCTATACAAAGTTTCAAGCGTCTAAACCAATTTCGAAACACTTTTTTCTCGAACGCTGTTAGTGCATCTTCCGGCGATGAAAACTGTATTCCTTTGAGTTGATTTTTTACTTTAGGGAATAAAAAGAACACACACGGTGCTAATTCAGAGCTGTAAGGAGGGTAACCCAAAAGTTTAACTAGTGTGCTATCCAGGAAGTCCCTCGTTTTGAGCGCTGAGCAGGGTGGGATTTCGTAGTATAATTATACTATTTGTACCATATTTTCATGACAAGTAGTATGTAGTATCGTAATGGAACTACGTAAAAATACCATGATTTTATCTTCAGGCCGACCGACTTGTTTTATTGGTTGAGACGTTTTGTTTTTTAACATTTACCCTACAATATAGGGAAATTGCATCGAATTTATGCCATCTGACGAGATTTTACGTCGAGTCAATGCCAAGGACGAAGTTCCGGTCGACGAATTGGCTGAGATAGAGATCCAGTTGCCTCAATTTAAAAAAATTGTAAATATTTTTAGTAAATTTTTTAAAAATTTCACTAACAAACAGGCTATTTTATTTCAATTCAAAACAAAAATCGACGAAATAAAAAACGTAGTATAATTTTAGCCAAGTAGTATATTTTTAATTCCAATAGACAATAATTTTCCGAGGGTCTGAATCCAACCCTGGCGCTGAGTGCGCTGCGCTGGCGCGTTGTCATGGTGAAATAGTAGCCTGCTGCGGATCTCCGTGGTGTTCGGTCGCTTGTTGCACACAGCAGTGAAAACATTTGGCAAGCTTTTGATAGTATACCATGCGGTATTGATGGTACCTTGATTTCGTAAAGGAATTGACAACAAACACCCCGTCAAATTGAACAAACTAGCGATCAAAATCTTCCCTGCGCTTCTCGATCGTTTTACTTTGGTACCAACGCGTTTTTAAACAGCCAAACTATCGACTATAATATTATATATACTATATATAATATTATAGAGCTTCGTTTCTGGATCGTATTAACAAATCCAAGATTTAATAATGTCGTAAACACGTCGAGACGAGCCTGCTTCAAATTTAGCAATCATGTCATTGCAGCATTTGATGCAGACCTGCCCTGCTTCTGAGCAGCGGTGAGGTTTTGCAGCACCCAGCGCAAAACTATCCTCCTCACGCGAAGGTGCTCGTGTAAAATATCGTGAATGCTCCCCGATACAATCTGCAATATGTGCTGAATCTCTTCATACGCAATTCGCCTATTCTCTTGAATTAAGGCGAATGAATACGCCAACTGCAATTTGGACCTGTCTTTGAAGGCCTATACTCCTCCCACAAGGGTGGTCCAAAAACTTTCATAAAAATATATGATAGGCATTATAGAGTCAAAAATAAATTTAAAGTTTCATATACTGTTTTTTTATTGTAAGTTTTGACAAAAAAAAATCGAAAGTCATCGAAAGTTTCACATGATTAAACACAAGAATTCTCTTACTCCTTCCAAACGCCTAAAGCGATTTTAATTATTATTTCACCAAATTATAGGAAACTTTTAGATCTAAAAAAATTCAAGATCAAATTTTTTTCCGTTCATGGCGTCCATGTGAAAAGTATTATTTTCTCCTATTTTGCGGGGTTATTCCCAGGACTCCAAAGTTCATTGTTCTCAAAAAAGTAAAATTTAATACAGAGATTCCCATGACTCCAAAATTTTATTCGTAGAAAATATTCAATTCTCACCGGCTCCAAAAGATATCATGTACAGTCACATTGTACATAAATAACGAATTCAAGTAGAAGCATATAAATATACTACAGTGCACTACGAAGCGTTTCTTTTCTTGTACTTAATGAGGAAAAACGCAATGAAGGTGCCAATAACGACATAGTAAACTGATGCACCGTCTTAAAATATATAAAAACGTAGATGGATAAATAATTAAAATATTAGGTGATTTGATATACTCTATATTAAAATATTTGTAAAAAAATCACAGCTAAACACAGTTTTTATTGTTAAGGACATGTTTTATTACAGTTAATCAGCCTTAAAATGATAAATTAACACAATTTTAAAAATTAAACGCTTTCCAAAAATTTTAAACAGAACGCTATAAGGGTTTCACTGACATGGTTCTAGCTTTTAGTAAAACTATGTGTTCGTCCTGTTATGCATTTATGTACAGTTAATCTTTTGGAGCCGGTGAGAATGAAATTATGATAATAATAAATATTAAATTGAATTTTTGGAGCCTTGGGAAGAAATTGTTGGAGCTCTGGGAATAACCCATTTTGCGCTAGCCGGAGACGTAGTGGTTGTCGTAACGAACATTATTTCAATGTCGTTTCCGTTGATATTTGTACCGACACACATCGAGTTGCTTATTTAGCGTGGTCATACGCCTTAAATTCGTTATACCAGCGGTACACGGTTGCCTTAGAAGGGCTTTCATCCATAATTGCCATTTTGAAGTCTATTACATCGTCCGGCTTTAGGCGACATTTGAAATCGTAAAAAATCATCGCGGGAAAATGTTCCCGACGCAGATCCATTTTTCAATGAGACACGATTGTTCAATTTAGCTCGTTAAAAATGTGTAGTGAAATTTTGAAGTTGAAATGTTCGTAATTTTACTTTTAAATTATAACTGTTTATATTACTTATAGCACTGGGCGCCCTTTGGCGAAAATAACTTCATAGTGCTTCCGTGTTACGGAGAATTCTAGTATCGGAGCACACATATTCGACTTTATTATTATGTGCTAAGTTGTTAGTTTTACAGTCTAAGAAAGAATCTGTTAACGTGTCGGAAGCCTGCTTTGGGTATTATTAGTCCCAAATTTTTTTTTCTCTATTTTTGTATTTTACTAACCCTAGGATAGGCCTAATTAAGTTTTTTCTGTAATACTAACCATTTAAGTAAATGAATAAATAAATAATTGTATTTTCAATATATATTACAATTGGCCTGTGTCTCACACATAAAAATGTTTTTTCACAAAACAAATTGCATGGCCTGGTATTATCTAGATCTATGTTTAAGTCGAACTAAAAATCGTGAAATTTGAGTAGGTATTATCTTAACAACAAACCTATAAAATACGTACATTTTACATTTTTTTTTACCAAAAATGTAGCCGAATGTGCTTTTATTGTTTTAGATACAATCAAAAAATTATCACGAGTTAAACATCACTAATGTTATCTGGATTAATAATAACTAAAATATGTTTGGAAACTTCCACAATTTTGCCAAAATCAGTTTTCAATTTTGCGCCCGCGACGAAATCGGCACCATTGTATTGTCTTCGCAAGTTTCATGAAGCGTGCAAATTATAGCGAAATGAAACAGCATGACATTTGGCCGAGCCCCCAAGCTGAGTAGCGTCATGACATGGATTAAATGCTATTTCGCTATCGCAGTGTTAGAAAGTGATAATGTTGTGGCTTTTTGAACGGCACTCTGGAGAGACAGTGAATATTGTATGTTTTCTGAAGACCCTCTGTAATCATGCCCTCTCCCGAGTTCTCGAGAAGCAGTTGAAATGCAACAGGAACACGAGCAATCTGACCCTCCTCCACCCGCAACCCCCGACCGTATCGCATTGCCAGAGATTAATTGCTGTTTACCCCAGGCGTAGGGCAAATATTATTGACGAGCGATGTAATTCCAAATTAATAATGTCCTGCGATACCGTATTGCGGTTAATTTGAGGGTGCCGGTTCCTTGGCAACGTTTGTGGATTATTTTTGGCACTTTTCAATTTTTCGAAATATATCAAAACACTAAGCCTATCGCCTTGTAGTAACTCCTGACAGATAAACCTCTTAGGACTGCTAGAATTTTTTGTCACACCTTTTTCGCTTCTATCACGCACGTCCGTCGATTCCGGGTGCTTTTGTCTTGTTCCGTGTACAGTATGTTACAACACAACCAAGACCTAGCATCGGTCTTTGCAAAACCTATCCCCACCGAACTGAGTGCATGTGATAATTTTACAACTGCGTTTGTGTAAAGAACATTTTCGCCAAAAGCAAACATTGGTGATTTTGAAGCCACACTTAGTTCGGGGGTGATCGGTTTTGCGAACTTGACCGATGCGATCTAGGTAAGTTGTGTCGTTCTCACAGAACTATTAATAAGTCGTTCTGTTCCGATCAGGTCTGAATTAGTTCCATCTAGGGCGGACAGGTAGAACTTGCGCTGAATATTATTTTATTATGTATTTCTTGGATGCTATATGCTTAGGTGCAATTACGAATCCAAGTAATAATGTAAGACAAATGAAGGGTAGACAGCTGGACCGCCCACTAAATTCCATTCGGTTTAACTCGATGAACCCCAGGAATCCAATTGGACAATTCGAAGAGTCCGAGTGATAGATGTGATCTAATAAATTCTTAACTTACCTACCTACCTAATATTTATCATAGTGCCTTTCCATTGCATGTAGACACGAAACATGTCACAGATACCACACAAACAGTTATCACTACAGTGTTATTAGCATATAGGAGTGTTAAAAGCAAGATGATATTTAACTATATATTTAGTGTTAACTTTTGTTGTCCCTAGGGAATAGTCCAATAGACCGAGACAAAAAGTAGTCTTCAAGGAGCTACGGAAAAAAACGACACTTTAAGAACTTGCATATCTACTTAAGTAAATAATGTTTTATTTTGATAAAATAGTATATTATTTTTGGATTCTTTTTCTAGGGATCTGTTAAAACAGAAACGCGTTGGGAGAAATTCCGCTCGATATAAATATTTATTGAAATGAGGTCTTTTTCGACACCAATTCTCCTGGTTTGACAATTAAGAATGACATATGGACTGCAATTGATATTTTATTAGATGGGTTTTAACGGTATCTAGGATCAGGTTAAACGAAATTTTGATAGCAACTTTAGTACATTTTATTTTATTAAAAACCGACTTTTTGCTACTTTTCCACGAATTCGTCCCTCTCGCACTGAGGGTTTGTTCACATATGGAGTAACAGGGACGCTTAAACTTTTACATATCGCCTTAAGGTTGTTTTTTGGACTTAACTTCAAAAAGTTTCATCGCGATCTGTTTATTAGTTGTAGAGCAGAATAACATCAAATTTCGGGTTTAATATTGGTAGTATATTTCAGATTATAATTCATTCTTCTTGTGCTTATAAATAAGCACGAGCCACAGATGAAGCGTCTATCCATCCTGCTTGCTCTTTCGCACGCCGGTAAAGGCGGCATGTGTGACAATGACAACGCAAGAATTTATTTATATCTAATTCGTGTGCTAGGAGCACAGGATGCAATACTTGGAGCAGGCTTATCTCGAATCAGCGAGACGTATAGAAGACAACCGTTCAGTTCAATTGAACCCGCGTTCCCCCGGCGGATGGCCGAACGGAATTCGGAAGATGTTCGTCCCTCCGTCGGTCGGTCGGTCTGTCTGGAGGCCTTCCTTATAAATAGATGTCAGGAATTGTTCCGAGCTGCCGCTTCAGACGTTGCTAACTGAATTCGGTTGAACTAAAAATTCTAATCGGCCCTTTTTATTTTTCTAATCAATATGAGACTAACTTAGAAAGTACTGTGGTATTTCCAAGCTCTTGGAAAGAGTATTTTTTGTAACCAAAATAAATATTACCTATGAAATTGCCGAAATTTTCTTACAGATTCATGAGTTCATAATTCCTGTAGTTCAATAGATATTTAAATTATTTATTTTTTGTTTGAAAGTTGATTTCAAGGTTTCAAATCTACGTATTAAATATTTGTTTTTATTTTCAGTTCGATTATAAAAATGAAATGTTCAAAAACAGATCGTCCTAAATGCCATCCGTTTCCATGATAAGATTCGTAATCATTTTTAACAGCTGACACTTTTCAAAAATTAAATTAATGTTGCTGTTAGCTTAATGTTGTCTCATTCATACTAAAGAAATGACAAAACTTGGATTTGTCATTCCTAAAAAAAATGCAAAAATGTTAGTACTGAAAATTGAGTTTCCTTCAAATTGTCTATAGAAAACAGCAATTTCATATGTAAAGTTCTAATATTAAAAATAAACAATTCCCATACAAGCGCAATAGTTTGGGGGCATTCCACGGCAAACGAGTAGATTTAACTTGGTTGCAAAAAAAAAACCCTACATTTTTACGTAGTTTTATACCCTTTGATAGATTTCATTCATGAAAAAATGTTTGCAGCTTTTATAATACGAGTATTATTGGAAATATTTCTCCATATAGTAAAACTATCTATTTATATCAATCAGTACTCATCTCATGTAAGTACCTATGTCTAAAAAAAACTCTCATCACGATGTTTAAAAACCATGTAACGTGTAAAAGAATAATTCGATCCTGTAATGTACCTATTCTGATTCATTCGAATTGGCAATGCCAAACTCCTCATCAAGGATATCTAAAAGTCCGTCAAGCATATCGTACACATCCATCAATGTATGTAATGTAATTTATACTATAAGGTGTGACTACTTGATGGAACTTCATTTGAACACTTATAAAAGTTTGCTTCTATCAGTTCCAATATATTTATTATATAATTCGTCGATTTTATGACATCGTTAGGCGAAATGGGAAAGGTAAAGGACGTGCTTGATATAGCAAGCGCCCCAGGGGCACGGATGGAAGTGACGCTGTGTTGCTAGGCTCTATGGATTTCTACGCAGGGCGTGGCGGGCGCTTGTTGTATTTCGTTCTATACAGCGCCATACATTTCGCTTCACAAGTCCTTAAAAATCATAGATATGTAAAACATGCAGTTAAAGTATAAGTATGTAAAATATAGCACAATTTAAGAGGCTATACGAATTTTGTTTTTGTCACTGTCACTCCAAGCGAAAAAACGATTCAACGCGAAAGGGAAAAGGTTAGTTTTATATTTTTATTTAAAAAAATTAAAATAGCTAGCCAAATTTCTAAAGTCAAAACTCTAGATATTGTTGAAACCCATCTAATAAAATATGTATGAGTTCTGTACATGGTTCCTATTCGTCAAACGAGGAGAAAAAGTGTGTTTGAAAGCCTTATTTCAACAATTATTTCTATTGAGGAAAATTAATCCAAACATGTTTTCCAATTACAAAACCCTAGATTATATAGTGAAAATGCATATACCACAAATGAATTCCAATTTTTCGTGTATTTCATGAAATACACAGAAAAGAACCCGTTTTTTTTTTTACACATTTTCATGACGTCATTTGATAGTTTCCGTATTTTCCTGGGGAATAATGTTTTGTTTCATTCTAGCTCATTCGGCCAAGGCTATAACGGTTTCCATTTTTTGTTAGGACCCCTAAAATGTATAGTTGTGAGCTTGGTTTATCTGCAGCACCTCACCTGATCAAACATTTGGACGTTTCCACGCGCCGAGATATCGCTCAAAATGTTTTTGTTCCATTAACATATGTTCCACGCTGTTACATATGAAAAGGGTGGCAACTACTACAAAATATAGTTTCCTACTTGGCTCAAAATACTATTCAAGGTTAAATTATAAGTATCAGTTGGAGAACCTCATAACATAGACATTAGACGCAACTCCTGAACAACTTTTTCCATGACTATCTAAGCAAAAAAATTGTTTGAGTTTTTTAATAGGGTACCATTAAAAATAGTATTTTGTGCAACTGTTACATGATTTGAGACATTGGGACATGAGTGCTTGTTTACGAAACGAACGGAGTTTCGTAATAGATTTGCACGAGTGTCCCAATGTCTAATTATGTTCAGTTGCACAAAATACTTTATCTACGACCATCAAAAATATCGTCTTCATTTATAATATTTTTAACTAACAATTTCACGAAGAATGAGAAGAAGAACACTTGTTAATGAACCTCGGGTGCGTCGTCCGGTAATGCTGCCTTGAAGACCAGTCAGGATAAAGGGGGCGTGGCTTAAGAAATAAGGTCGGGACTTCCTTTTAGGGCCCTGTTGTTGATTGACTCTCTAGCGGTGTTGTAATAAATTGGGCCAATCGCAGCGCAGAATTGTGGTGCTATAATGTCATATTATAGCATCGGATAAAGTATGTAGGTACTTATAAAACTGCTTTTGATGTTGCAATTACTTATTGCAGTATGGCGGTAGATAAATATATGTATATCTAAAGTCTGATTTTCATTACGAAGAATTCTGACATTACAGGGAAAGGGATGGCACTGCGGTAATAAAGGAGAAACGATACAGTTCATATCGCTTACTTGCACAGTTCCATCCCTTTCCTTGAACTGTCATAATCCTACGGAATGAAAAATCAGAGTTTAATTTCGCTTAGCCCCCATTATTTATATGGATGTGTACAATCTATGTTTCGAGTTTTGACAACTAATATTATTAAACCTTTCATACCAACTTTAATAAACTGCATAGTATTTGTTCTTACTTACCAGTTGTTATATATATATATAAATATAACATACCTTAAATACTTGCAGTAAATTTTGTGTAGGCAAGTATTTCTTTTTTCATCTTTGCGGGTAATTTCATTTGAGAAAGTTGTTCAGTACGATCAGTACGATCAGATCAGATTATGTGGTTTCATTTAAAAACAGCTTTTTACACACGGCATTACTTATCTTGAAAAACTTTTTGGCACAAACATATAATATGAACTTTATTTATGGGACGTCCTTCCACGTCCCCGCAAAGTTTCCTGGATAAAAAACATCACGAAATAGCAATTTGAGATGCAACTAGACGCCGCTGGTAGGGTCCCTATAGCGTTTTTGTCCGCGGTCAGGTTAATCGATTAGCAATTTAGATAATAGTCGCAGCCTAGGGGTTATTGGTGAATCGTCGACTCAAATTCGCACTAAAACGCCCACTCGACCCACTAATTGCAGTACTGCCGGTGTCCATACTAGTAGGTATGGACACATCTATATGTAAGTATTGTACAGGTGTAAAACCACACGATCCACTAATATTTTTTTTTAAATTTCGTAGAAACATACGAATGAAATATTACAGAAATCAACAGCGAAATATAACAGAGATAGAATAAATAACATATTATTATTACAGACAGATTACAATTTTTGTGTTATACGAGTTCTTAAACAGCAAAATACTTAAATTATAAAACAAACACAAAAACTAAACAGTTTATAAGGGAAGTTGTCAATATAATGACATACTAGCTCATTGGTGGGTGTGGTAGAAAAAGTAGAAAGAGAAACGCATTTATTTAAGTATCTTTGAGAAATATGAAATAATGAACCGTATTTTTAGACTCAGATTACAACGTTGTCTACGTCGAAAAATTAAATAACTGCTATTAATATTAGACGAGGTTCTCTTGACACGCGGCTCTACCGCGTAATTCTCATTTGTATCAACTTCAAGCAAATGCATGCGAAATTCAACGCGTGCAAAAGAGATGGCATGTTAGGCGGGCGTCGTCGCACGCACGGAAAATTTCAATCTCAAGTTGATGTTGATGAAAATGAGAATTACGTGGTCAACATCAACTTGAGATTGAAGTTGATACAAATGAGAATTACACGGTAGAGCCCCTGTACCAAGTTTCATGCTTCGGTCATTATCCGAAGGGTCTCCCATACCTGGCAAGAGAACCTCGTGTATATAGTATTTTATTTCGAAACGATTCATCCACGCACACCGAAGGGCTAACCACACTCAATAAAGCTAGATATACAGGGTGTTTGGGGCATTGATGTAAATATTTTTAGGAATGATAAAGGAAGTGATTTTAAACATTTTTGACTGAATTTACTTTAGTGCAAAGTTTAATAGTTTTCGAGATATAGACATTTTTTAGTTTTGGCTATACTTAAAAATAGGTTACTGCAATGAAATGATAATAAAACACTATTATGACTAAAAAAAGACATTTTCATTTTAGATTATTTCTAAATACACTTCAGTTTCACAATAGAACAAGATCAATGTGTCCACAAAGAAGTGAAAATAAACATAAGGCAAAATACAGTACGAAGGAAAATAATTTTTAGTAAATTTTAGTTAATATGATTTATACCCATAATTCTTGTTTTATTATCATTTCATTGCAGTTACCAATTTGTAAGTAGACAAAACAAAAAAACGTCTATATCTCGAAAACTATTAAACTTTGCACTAAAGTAAATTCAATCAAAAATAATTAAAATCACTTACTTTATCATCCCTGAAAATATTCACATCGATGCCCCAAACACCCTGTATGTCGAAGTTGGACTGTAGAATCAGTTGTTTTACAAAATAGCTCCGTTATGTAACACAGCTAAATTAGGTTCAGCTGGATTGTCATGCGTTACGTTCAACAATACTGCTTCCCACGTTTAGACGTAACTTGACGTAAGTAAAAAGTCTTTCAACAAAAGTCAAAAATAGGTGCGACGACGACGATGACGAGGGAACCGGGGAGGAGCGTGTTAGGTTTACAAGTTTCAAGGCTGAACGTTTCTTGTTCAGCGCGGACGGTGATTTGATTACACAAAAAATACGAGGAGCGTGTTAGGTTTACAAGTTTCAAGGCTGAACGTTTCTTCTTCAGCGCGGTCGGTGATTTGATTACACAAAAAATACGAGGAGCGTGTTAGGTTTACAAGTTTCAAGGCTGAACGTTTCTTCTTCAGCGCGGTCGGTGATTTGATTACACAAAAAATACGAGGAGCGTGTTAGGTTTACAAGTTTCAAGGCTGAACGCTTCTTCTTCAGCGCGGACGGTGATTTGATTACACAAAAAATACGAGGAGCGTGTTAGGTTTACAAGTTTCAAGGCTGAACGTTTCTTCTTCAGCGCGGTCGGTGATTTGATTACACAAAAAATACAAGGAGCGTGTTAGGTTTACAAGTTTCAAGGCTGAACGTTTCTTCTTCAGCGCGGTCGGTGATTTGATTACACAAAAACTACGAGGAGCGTGTTAGGTTTACAAGTTTCAAGGCTGAACGTTTCTTCTTCAGCGCGGTCGGTGATTTGATTACACAAAAAATACGAGGAGCGTGTTAGGTTTACAAGTTTCAAGGCTGAACGCTTCTTCTTCAGCGCGGTCGGTGATTTGATTACACAAAAAATACGAGGAGCGTGTTAGGTTTACAAGTTTCAAGGCTGAACGTTTCTTCTTCAGCGCGGACGGTGATTTGATTACACAAAAAATACGAGGAGCGTGTTAGGTTTACAAGTTTCAAGGCTGAACGCTTCTTCTTCAGCGCGGACGGTGATTTGATTACACAAAAAATACGAGGAGCGTGTTAGGTTTACAAGTTTCAAGGCTGAACGTTTCTTCTTCAGCGCGGTCGGTGATTTGATTACACAAAAAATACGAGGAGCGTGTTAGGTTTACAAGTTTCAAGGCTGAACGCTTCTTCTTCAGCGCGGTCGGTGATTTGATTACACAAAAAATACGAGGAGCGTGTTAGGTTTACAAGTTTCAAGGCTGAACGTTTCTTCTTCAGCGCGGTCGGTGATTTGATTACACAAAAAATACGAGGAGCGTGTTAGGTTTACAAGTTTCAAGGTTGAACGCTTCTTCTTCAGCGCGGACGGTGATTTGATTACACAAAAAATACGAGGAGCGTGTTAGGTTTACAAGTTTCAAGGCTGAACGCTTCTTCTTCAGCGCGGACGGTGATTTGATTACACAAAAAATACGAGGAGCGTGTTAGGTTTACAAGTTTCAAGGCTGAACGTTTCTTCTTCAGCGCGGTCGGTGATTTGATTACACAAAAAATACGAGGAGCGTGTTAGGTTTACAAGTTTCAAGGCTGAACGCTTCTTCTTCAGCGCGGACGGTGATTTGATTACACAAAAAATACGAGGAGCGTGTTAGGTTTACAAGTTTCAAGGCTGAACGCTTCTTCTTCAGCGCGGTCGGTGATTTGATTACACAAAAAATACGAGGAGCGTGTTAGGTTTACAAGTTTCAAGGCTGAACGCTTCTTCTTCAGCGCGGACGGTGATTTGATTACACAAAAAATACGAGGAGCGTGTTAGGTTTACAAGTTTCAAGGCTGAACGCTTCTTCTTCAGCGCGGACGGTGATTTGATTACACAAAAAATACGAGGAGCGTGTTAGGTTTACAAGTTTCAAGGCTGAACGCTTCTTCTTCAGCGCGGTCGGTGATTTGATTACACAAAAAATACGAGGAGCGTGTTAGGTTTACAAGTTTCAAGGCTGAACGCTTCTTCTTCAGCGCGGACGGTGATTTGATTACACAAAAAATACGAGGAGCGTGTTAGGTTTACAAGTTTCAAGGCTGAACGCTTCTTCTTCAGCGCGGACGGTGATTTGATTACACAAAAAATACATCTATTCGTGATAGAAACTCTAAAGTCTAGAAATACCTGCTACAGATTTAAAAAAGGTTAATTAAAACACGGCGTAACAAACGCGCGGGCTGCGCATTAATTTGATTGAATTACCACCGCATTTACATTTGTGTAAAAAAAACCGTGGACAAAGTAACCTCCTACAAAAGAGAAGTAAATTCATAGGGTCTGGTATAGGTTACACATAAAATGAATATTTATGGACACTTAAATTACTTGAGTGGCATAAAACTTCAATGAATGTCAGAGGTGAAAGAAACTGAGACAAACACAAGCAGGTGTGCTTGTGTGGCTGTCCTATGCATCAGATGGGTTATTGCAGCTGCTTGTTGGGAAACCTGCTTCATCTATAGACCAGGCATATATATGCTCTTTTTACACGTTGAGTTTTACTAAGACTCCTGCCACGTAATTGCTGAACCGATGGAAATAAAAATCCCTTCTAAATCTCCACGTCATACAAGAAACATAGTGTAATGAACTGAATGTGAATAAAACGACCAGTCCCCCTATTCTGTATCTTTGGTTGCCAACTGAACTGGGTGCCTATCATCAAAAACATAGATAAAAACTGAAATTTCAAAATTTCCTTTAGTGGGTATTGAACTATTAACAGTCTGTGTCGTCACTTCAAGTGCGAAAATATCCTTAGGAAATCAGAATTCGATAGTATAGCCATGTTTTTGATGATAGGCACCCAGCCCAGAAGGCAACTAGAGATACATAATAGGCCCGTAGATCAAAGTACCTAAGCAGTTAATAATATATTTGTTATAAGAAACATAATAAATTAACTTACTTGAACAACAAAAACATTTTTCTTGTTATGACTTCTCAAGATGACAAAATTAAAAATATAAAAAAGTAACTAATCCAAAGACAGTGTGATTGAGCTGGTGGCCAGCAGTTCATCACACACAGAGTCCAAATTTCGTGCTCCTAGGTCCAGCCGCCGTTTGGCCTACGCCTTGGTAGATCAGACAGTCACAGACATTGGATATTCTTTTATATATCTATACACAGGCTGTTAAAATGAATTTGCGGAAGCCGGAAACTGGCGATAGAACTCATCCATACGAAATACTTCTCGTGGAAAAAAATTGAGAAAAAGAAACAGTTGTCTTATTATATTTTGGTCGGTTGAAAGTTTTCTATGGAAAAGCTGATATTTTTTTCGCGATTCTAGGGTCGGTCCATAATAAAAGTTGTTCGTATGGACGTGTAGTATCACCAGTTTCCGGCTTCCGCTATTTCATCTTAACACCCAGTATAATAATAAAGTAGTAAACAAGTCTTGCCCGTACATATATTTTTGCGAAATTTAAAATTAATGGGTTATTATTATTATTGTGCTGAGGTCAAAACTAAAATGTTCGTCTGTCTTTTAACTCAAGAACCACTGAACGTATTTGGATGAGGTTTTCTTTATTATCATCGCAGAGATTCCGGTCAAAATATAGCTGTAAGGAGGGTGTTGATAAAACAACCGCCAAGTCAAAAACTGTCAATAGATTGAAAGTCATTTCCACGCGACCCAAGCCGCGGGCAAAAGCTAGTAAAAAAATAAATATCTTCATTTATATCCAAGTGATAATAGAAAGATAAAAACACGTATCGTTTGAAAATAACACATCCATCCCGGATAGATAAATGATAAGATTGGATGTAAAAAAAACTTTATCAATTTTACGCGTAGATACGTAACACACCGTGTCAAATCAAACTACTTCAAATTACTGTTTTATCATGAGAATGAAAATTAAAACCTATCCAACGTTATCCAAGTACCTATTCAGCAAAATCCAATTTCGGGGAAACAAACCTACCTAGACCGCAGATAATTTTAAATTGTTGGAAAATCCTAATGCCCTCAAATTGTGCACAGATTGTTTCATGGAACTTGTAGTTAACTTCATCACCATAATTATTACAAGTATAGAAAGCATTTTTGGATCTACCTCTTTCGAAATTTTGGAATAATATCCGAGTTATTACATTATTATTACATGCGGCTTTAACACTCACGTGTGATTGTTGTTAACTATATGTTAACCATTTCACCGATACAATTTCGGCATTTTCAATATCTAAGTTCTTCAACAGACAAAAGCGGGGGTACTTCGGCGGTAGCAATACGTTACTCGGTAGCTCAATCTTAGGACACGTGTTCAAATCGTGCCGATCGAGCACACACCAGTTTTTCGAATTTAGAAAATACTTACACTTGCTTAAGAGGAGGCCTTCCTTTTTCAACAGTTTTTGAACGATTGTACTGAATCTACCACAGACGCAATCAATATGAAACTTACATATATGTTTTTTCAAACCTTTATCTTTACGTTGTAAGTAGCGTTACCTAATTGGAAAACTTTCGCTCGATAGATTTTATTTTTGAAAATAGTCTCTTTTTGAGTGTTTTTTTGGTTTTGCGTTTAATCCATTTGATTTTTATGTGTCATATTTTACTATCAATACGAAAATCTTGTTTATTAACCAATGTAAGTTCAAAAATGACTTAAATGCAATATTGTAATTTTAGTCGATTTTAATCATAAAATTAGACTCGTTCTGAATCGTTTCGCGCGCATTTTGGCGCACGCGATTTTCAACTTTATGAAAGTTAGTCTACGGGTTATAATTGCAAAGCGGTTAGGGGCTGTGCGCCTAAGGAAGGCCTCGTCGGTGATAAACGGTGATAAAACCTGCATACCGTCCAAAGCACGGTGTTAGGTAGGACACGACCATGTTGCGACGAAAAATCATGGTGAAACTATTCCAATAACAAACAGTCAACACCTCTGGATCTGGAGGGGGTCCTCAGGGAAACATGTGCCATATTAAAAATACTTTTTATATCAAAATTCCTAATTCAAAATCGATATCTGCAGAACACTAGCTCCGTAGATGCTAGTACAGCTTCGAGTTACCCAAGGTTGTTCACATTCCACGATCACCTCACCTAACTAGACTTGCGTGACCCGACTTTCATGGTACCACGATAGGCGATCTGGCTAGATGCCTATGATTCTTAGAAATACCGAGACGTGCCGAGGTGCCGCTGGGAACAAAGAACGACCCTAGTTTTTCGGCTATCGAGCACATTGCATCCTTTTACAGAAGCAAACCAAGCATTTCAAATAAACTTAAATTAAGATATTGTTAGTTTCCAGCAGATTTAAATTATCGCCTACAGTAAGTCTACTCGGACATGTTTGTTAATAACAGCCAGAAATTATTAGTAGTAAACGTCCGAGGACAAAGTAGCCCTTTGTTCCCTTAAATTGACTTTTGTTGTAGCTCACGCCCAGGTTTATTTCTTTGGCAAATTGTGCAGGGCGTTAAGTCAAGGTTTGGGCAGTAAAATATAAATAAGCAATAATGAAAGTTGAATGGCCAGACCTGGCCCGATGACTCAGATTTACCTGACTGCGCAGGTTTGTTTTATTACGGACTTGCCTTTTATCGACAAAGGAAGGAATTCCGTAGCGTCCTCCCAGGTATCTGGCCTCGTTTTGAAAGCAGTGATTAGTTTACTGAGCCTTATAATTTTAATTTGGCCGTTGAATCCAGACACTCTTCGTTCGTATCTAGTAGCCCTTCTTGTCTGTCACAAATTATATCACCAAAAGAACATCTCTATAATTATCAGCCAGCTCTATTTGCTTTTTTTTTTGGATTCCGCTTCTAACTTCAAAAAGATCCAATAAAATCAAAGCAGCTATTCCCGTTTCCAAGTCAACTCGGCCCATGCAGGCCGAGGCGAGGGCCAATGCGCCCGCGCACGCTTCTAATGACAGGGGGCTGGGGGGAGGGAGGGCAACCGGTCGCGGCCGCGTCGTGGTAAGATACAGGCTGGCAGGTACTCAGCTGATTGTGTGTCAGCTGATTTAAGCCAGTAACTTCGTTACGAAATATTTTTTTTTTAAATCAATTTTAAATGTTTCTGCCATTATTTTTGGGCCGGTATAAGGAAAACCTAAGCTATTATTTTGGAAATACTATTGCTGCCATTGTTCCGTGTAAATAATCAAAGGTTCCACAGTTTGTTGGAGCGACAGCTTATGAATTCCAACATCTAGATCTCAACGGATACACGCATGTACGTAACGTAATCTGCTTCATATTATAGGATTTAGATTTTAAAATGGATGTAATAATTTTGCGCGTTTTTTTATAAATCGGCGACCATTTTGCTTCTGTTGGCTTAATCTTCAGTGAACTCTGATTTAATTGGGACAACGGGACAGTTAGCCTGAAAAGTCTAAAAACGGGAGTGTTTCATTCAAAACACGACATATGGTCACGTTCAGTATCACAATGAGCAAAGTACTGTAACATATAGCTAGGCAATATGTTAGATTTAGGTAAGGCTATGTTTTATAGGTAGGTTAAAGCAGTGGCGTGCACAGAACTTTTTGCTGGAAAAGCAAACAATTGTTCAAGAACAACAATAAAAAAAATATGAAAAAATTTAAATATCACTTTGAAAAAAAAAAGTTTGTACAGGAAATTTTCACTCTAGGGTAGACATTGTCTACCCTGGCGTCATACAAAATTTTTTTTTTCAAAGTGATATTTAAATTTTTTCATATTTTTTTTATTGTTGTTCTTGACCAATTGTTTGCTTTTCCAGCAAAAAGTTCTGTGCACGCCACTGGGTTAAAGGACTATTTGTTCTTGTTCAGTTGGCAATCGATAACCTTTATGGATCGACATACGTCGCATTGACTGATTTATTTCGTGTTTTCCAAAAATAAATACAGATCCAGTATAAAAGATCTTTCAGACAAAACACGAGCAAGATTCCTTAGAGAGTCCCATCGGTGTGAAGGTGGCTCTCCATAAAGAAGATTCCTTAGAGTCCCATCGGTGTGAAAGTGGCTCTCCATAAATAAATATTCCTTCTAGAATTTTGACGAAGTACGATATAAGCGAGTGCCCTACGAAGTTCAGAGCTCCCCTCCCTTAATGTATGTGTGATAATGATAATTAGGAAGAAATTGAAAAAAAGAAATAAAAGAAGTCGAAGCGGTAACAAAATTGTATAATTCAAGAAGATCCCGAGTAGACTGCGTGAATATTACAGTACAGTGCTCCCAAAGTAATAATGCGCATACAAATCTATAGCCGAGCGACCGGACGTACCACGTGACCTTATTGCTTGTATAGAAAGTTTAAGGTAAGACGAACTTTGCCGAACAGTGGCGAAGATTTGTATGCGCATTATTACTTTAGGAGTTTTCTCTGAAGTGTAGACACACGATCAGCTCTCGTCTCGCTCGCCACACCACAAGTTACCTCAACGCGCCCGGGAACTCGTTTACCGTACCCCGGTCGACGGCGCGGCCGGTTAGAACTCCCAACTTTTTATTTTGTTATGTTCACGGTCCACCCTTTGTGGCTTAGGCCTGCGTGAACGCCCTACTACCTACCTACCGGCCCTGCAACTTTGTTTTGTTGTTGACTCGTTCGTTTTGTTTCGTGTTGAATGTCAGTTAGCGAAGTTTTGGCTGGTGTCTAGTCTACCAGCCGTTTTGTTTTTAAAGCAGTTTCTCTGCCGAAGTGCAAATGGCTCGACTAGTGAGGGAAGTATTACATCAAAACCTGTGACATGAGCATCTATCAATGCGATAAGGATTGCCTGCCCGGCCGACCGGCCGTCGAATCCGGGACACTTGTCGGTTGTCGGCTTATCGCTATTGAACACTTCAATAGATTATAGCGTTCAGTAAACTGGAACAAGTTTGGTACTAGATAGATACCAACTTGAAGGATAACTGTTTTCCATTAGACTTTTGAATCGAGGTTATGATGGCTCACTCCAAATTAAATTCCCCTGCTATCAAAATAATGAGTTGAAATGCAATTTGCCTGTGAAAACCTCCCCTCTCCATGTAGGTAGGTATAGGTATATTATAATTAAAAATGTAACTAATTAATTATACTTTGAATTATATAAAAATAATAATATTAAATAAATTATTTAATAAGTTTACAATAAATTATGAAAATGTTAACAATTCTGGGTTTTTTTGTATGTTACCGGACTAACTTAATTTTAGGACATTAGAGTTTTGCGTAGGCCAAACTAGTTCTTCAGAAATCCTTCAGCGTAGAAAGTAATATTAGGTAGGTTAGATTAGAAAGTAGGTATGGCGAGTTTTTTATGACAACCCAAAGATTTCAAAAGTTTAGATGAGCCCTGGCACCTAAAATCTATTGCATTGTTTTTGAATGTATGCGTTAACATAATGCCGATGCGCGCACACTTATGAGTGCGCAATCTGTCTACCTACGGTCAGCAAACTGTTCAGACTACTAACAAAATTTGTTAAAATTATTAACTTCAAGTGCACTTAAGGCGTCTAACTATCACTGTGTTCAGATGAGCACTGATTCTAAAACGTGTGAGCGTCACCCATTTAAAAGTAGAAACATTTTGGTGCTGTCATAGTACGGTAAGGGCTTATCTTTACTTTTGAAATCTTTGTGACAACCCAGAAATCAGTATGGCCTAGGCAAAACTTGGTTGTCCTAAAATCGGGTTGGGCTTGTAACATATAGGTAGGTACACTCATGTCTTTGTCACTTGGTGACTGGTGTTGTTTTTATATATGAAAAAAGTGCATTCAAGGAAAATTTCCAAACGCACTGTTCCTATATTCTATTTCATCGTAGGTAGTACTTTATTTATACGAGTAAGAGTTTTCTTCTATATTATACCTCTATATTTGTCCTGTAATCTTTAAGTAAACACATATTATCATGATTTTTTTCAGATTTTTTCGTCCACCAGTTTTGAAGATAAGTATTATGTTATGTGGGCAAATTAATGCTGTTTTTGTACCAAATTTCAAATCTTTATCTTTAACGTAGTCTGTTGCTAATCTCTTGTTGTTACCAAATGCTCAAAAGTATGAATATTTTATAGATCACTTCTACTAGAATGTCGTAGTACTGTACAATAAACTGTGTTTCTAGTGTGAATATTTTTGTATCTACCTTCATTGTACTCTTTGATTGTATTTTTGAGAAATAAATGTTTTTGTATTTTGTAACGGTGCTAAAGTTATGTATGACGCTGTGACATACGGACAGACGGACAACAGAGTCTCACCATAAAGGTTCCTTTTGTACCTTTTAGGTACTACGGAACCCTAAAAAAGTCTGGTATCAGTGACTGATTACATACCCACATGGTTGAATATCTCTAATAAGTACAGTGGAGATAACATCAAGCTATACACTTACAGTACTACATTAGCCCTTACAGTGAAGGATATAAGATAGATATAAATATAGCTTGATGTGTTCTCTACTGAATGTACATTCTGAAGTTAATCTATTTCAGACAATACCATCACTTCAAGAAAAGCAACATGGATACAATAACTATACCACTCCAGAACAAAACTACCTATATTTAGGCTATTTGTTATATTTTTTCCATCTAGTTTTTAAATAGAAGTTACCCACATAAATTAAATACAATATATGTAACTTTGGGTCAGCAAAAAGAGCGGTTTTCCCTTAATAAAGGATGTAAAACTTAATAAAAGGGGAGTCCTACCCCTATAAAACTACATTTTGTAGTTAATAATATTAAAGAATTATGAATATTTTTTTTTGACATATAATACTAACATCATTATTACTATTACTCATGAATTTAACCAGAGTGGTGTTGACCTGTCTGGATTACAAAACGCCTCGTATTTATTTAGTTGCTTAGTATGTTATCATTATCATGGAATAAATAGGTGACCTAAATATCCAGCCACTTAATAGCTATTATCTATTTGGTTGTCCATGATGTCAACTGAGTGGGGGCAAACAAAAAACCTTCATCATTAATTAAGCCAATATACACCATGTCCCAAAATGATCTGACAATGCTTTAAGGATAGAAAGATCTTAGCCTAACCTCTCTCTTTACTCTCCCCAATAGCAATTTATATATTTCTACCCTATTATTGTGCCACTATTGGAACAGGAATGGAGCATATATGTCAACTTTACACATTAACAAAAAACATAGACTTTTGTATCAAGATTATTTGATCTAGGTATAAATTATTTTTTCGATAAACCTATAGATTCAGTGATGTTAAAAAATAAATGTCTAATAGTGACAGTATTGTCATATAAAATTGAAAGATCTCCTTTTTATAAAATTAATTGATTTAGGAAATAGTTCTGATGATCAATGATCATATTTCATAATATATTGTAAGAAAGTTAGATTTATTAACTATGTTCTATTAATTGTACAGTTTTAGGTTAAGCTATTTCTGGTATAAATAAATGATTTTGATTGATTTGATAATTATTCCGGAGAAGCTACATTATGAATCAGAAAACTATTAAGTATCTACATAGACTTGAAACGCAACGATTAAATTACTTTTCTCAATAGATAAGTAACAAGGTAATTAACAAATTAGTACTACTAGCTAATTGTACTTTCCATTCCCATATTGATAGCAGCCAGATAACATGAATCATACAAAAATTACTTGGATTACTAATAAAGTTTTGGCGTTCCATGAAAGTTGAATAGTAAATAATGAGAATGCTTGCTAATAAGTGGTGCCAGCTTTGTATTTGTAATATTCATGCAAATGTAAAATGGTGTATACATTATAATAAAAATATTTGAAAACATTTAAGCAATGAACCTCCATCATAATCTTTATAGATTTTAGATAAAACCTCTACCTTCATGGAGGCACTGTGATGGTAACACCTGATAGTGGCTCAGTTGGTAGAACAGTCAATTAGTAGGTTCAGGTGTGATTCCTGCTGCCACCAAGGCATATCATAGCGATACTATATCATGTGGGGATCAAAATTAAATAATAGCACAGAGAACTAGTAAGTAGTTAAAAAGTGAGTGTACAAGTGTAACATATTATGTTCACTTAACACCAGACTGGGAACCTATGCTCAAAAGATACTTCCAATATTATCTTACATCTAATCAAATTCATGACCTGCATCAGTATAAGAATCTTGACGTAACAAATGAATGAGTTTTATGTAAAGTGTAATATAGTTATATCATAATGATAACAGACAATGGTACAAAAGATACATCAAGTCCAAGTTCGAAGTAATTTTACTATCACCTGATGATTAAAATCAAATTTTGGCAACGCATAAAATTATCTTTCTCACCCCTGGTTGGGTTAAGAAATAACCTTACATTTTTTTGTTGTAAGGCCTTAATAAAATGTAGTTGCTTGTTAGAATAAATAATACATTCAATCTATTTGTGCTTAGGGCAAAGACAACTCACATCTCATTCTAACTTGATGATTTCAGCCATTTTGAAGGCACAAACTCGTAGCCATATTGAATTTAGGCCTAAATGTAGCCACCTCAGCACTTCAGAAATAAGGCAACAAATCATGGTATGCTACATGCAGACTTTCTATACAATAAATGTGCCTATATAGAAGACTAGACGCTTTTTATAAAATGAGCAAAAAGAATTGAAAAATATCATCTTAATTACATAACAGTCTTTATTTGGACATTGAACCACGAAACCAGTTCTTATGTCCAAAAATAGAGGCATGCCGACCTGTTTCTTGATTCAAGACCCAGTCCAGTTGGCTGAGGCATAGGAGTAGGCCTACCTAGAGTACGTCATTAAAAACTAAATTATGGCATGTTGAAGACGGTCTTGGTATGTACTTGTATTGTCATTCCTCAGACAAATTAGCATGTTCAAAATCGGCAGCACGACTTGTCTATGTTTACAATAATACGAGCCAGATATTTTCACTGTCGATTAGCTAACAAGCGGAATGCTGGCGTCAGTCTCGTAACTAGTGGTACACAGAGGGCATTCAACCGTATCGAGGCGCTTCGCCTAGCAACGAGCACTATTTTTCTCAATGACCGTGACATCAAAATAAAGCACAATAGCCTCAGGTCACTAGAACGTTGACTTCCAAAGGTTTCGAGGCTCGAGGACGCTTAAAACAACTATTGAGCTTCTTCGGTTCGCCGCTCAGATATTCGTTGATCTCGTGAGAACAAACTGATATTTCTTTTTACTAACCTGTCTGAAGATTCGGAGCTGTCGTATCTGTCGAAACATCGCTTCTTCCTGTCTTCACCATACTCACTGTTGGCCTGAGATGATTTTTGGATATTTGAAGAGACGACAGTAGCCGGAGGGGTGACCACGCCGCGGGAATCACTTTTCTTACACGGTTCACTCGCGTTTAGTTCGGTGTAGAAAGATAACTTCATTCTAATGTCATCAGAAACATCTTCACTGCACTTTTTTATGTGATCACGTCCTGGATCAAATGCGGAAAAAGTTAATTCTTTCATTTCCCTCGGGTCGGTGCAGTCTTCGCGCGACCCATCCGCCATCTTTGAGCGTACGAGTGTTTTGTCGTGAGTTTCCGCTCGGCTCCGCACGGAGCATTGGCGCTGGCGTCGCGGTTGCTGCTGCAGCGCGGGGTGTGACGTCACGGCGGCTGCGCGGCCGGAGGGCAGGCGACGAGTGACGTAACGACTCCGCCCCTTGCATGTGCAGGGCTGGCTGTCATTGGCCGCGCGTTACGCAACGAGCACGGCCACTCAATAACCGAGCTCGAAGGGAGCGAAAGGACGATAGGGCTGGCTTTGTTGGCCCATCCCAGCCCTAAACGTAACAAATGGTAATGCATTGTAATGACCATTTGCACACACACAATCGAGCTTTCCTCAGCTGAGAAACAAGTGTATCATATTTAAATTAATGACTTGTTTCGTGTTTTTGACCGTCAATTTTTCATAGCACACACATATTCATAAATTTTTCAAAAAGCCATTAGCCATTATATCTACCAAAATGTGGGACAGAGATGGCTATCATTTTGGTTGCCTTCCCCATGGATTTTTAACGTTCGTGGCCTTCCCTAAAACAATTTTTATGAAGGGCATTATTTTGATCTGCCTCCTTTCTAAAATATACATCATTTACCAGCCGGCATTCGCTGGATCAGAGTGAATAGGTAGGTACTTAATTATGTTTAGAAGGTAACTAATTTCTTAGGTCCGCGGCAGGTAGGTCTCCGAAGATTAGATATCTATTATAGGCTATCCTACAATGACGTTACAATAAACATTGATAGAGACACCTCACATTATAACCCAATTCTGTAGAATGTAGATTAATAAAACACTATGTACTGCATACAAAGGGCAGCTGAGATTTGCAAAGGTGTCACAGTGACTGATATAGGTTGCAGCGCCGCAGCATGTGTTATGAACACGACAAAATAAATGACAGTTAAGAAAGTTCTTAACACCCTTCTGTCACAGTACTTATTGTGAAAAGCTAAAGACGAAAATGCCTTAAACCGCGGGACTTCATTCGTGAAAAAAAGTTGTTTCTTGGTTCGCTTAATCTATATTGTTTGTGGTTTCATCCAGGCACCATACATAGATAGACTAAGGGCGTAGCGTGGGTAACCCTATGTATATCGAGTAACAAGATGTGACCAATTCGGAGATTAGTAGAAAAAAAAACTACTTACATCATCAAAATAAACAGGGTTGGCTGTGCGCAACCTGGAGCATTTATTAGGCGGCAAAAATTATGTTTTTTTCTGAAAAAAAAAACACGTCAAGTAAGGCTCTACTACGTTCGATAGAGCGTATCAAAAGGTACCTATTTAAAAAATAAGGTTTTCGCGTCATATGTGTGAGTCAGCCTGATTTTATCGAAGATCGATTTATTTGAAAAAAATCGACTCAGTATCGTTTTCAGCAAGATGTGACCAATTCGAAGTGGTGTAGAAACAAAAACTACCTACATCAAAATAAGCAGGGTTCGCTAGGCGCAACCTGGAGCATTTTGTACAGTCAGCAAA
Source organism: Ypsolopha sequella (assembly GCA_934047225.1). Lineage (NCBI taxonomy): Eukaryota > Metazoa > Arthropoda > Insecta > Lepidoptera > Ypsolophidae > Ypsolopha > Ypsolopha sequella. Next base: position 6,325,243 of record OW203985.1, read on the forward strand.
AACAAAGTTCTCCAGGTTGCGCTCAGCCAACCCTATTTATTTTCATGTAGTTTTTTTTCTACACGACTACAAATAGGTCCTATCTTGTTACTCGATACATGGGGTTACTGACTGTACGCGACATAGCTTTTACACAGGATACATATAAAAAATGGTCGGCGACTGAACGCTCCTATTTTACTAGGGGATAGGTACTTTCGTTCACTGGTTTCATCCAAGAAGGTTATTTCATATAGTTCCTCCACCGTAAATAATGGCTCCCCCTGTCTGTCAACCACGTCACCGAGATTGGTTAGAAAAAAAAATAATGATGTCTATGGATTGGATGCTCTAAACTACTTATTCTAAACTCTCTTCATCCGAGTCTAAACTGGATTGCAATGCTACCAACATTACGGCAGAGAAACTATTTGATGAAACGCACTATACACACCGCAGCACGGTTTTTGAGCGCTCAAATATATTTTAAACTTCTATAGAAAGAGCGCTCAAGGTCCGTGCCGGGCCTGTAGTATAAAACGATAAAATGTGTTTGTTTCTTAAGTTCACTATTTTACTTCTAACTAACGTTAATTTAACTCGTAGAGATGAAAAAAATAATTAAATTTAAATTAACAATAAAAGTTCATCCACTTTTGTTTTGACTTTTGTTTTTATATAAAGCCAAATTCATACTGAGCTTTTTTAAGCTTTATTTACTTCTTTTCTTTATTTATTAATAGTAAAAGAATAAAAATAGGTTTTTTTTTACTCTATACAAGGTGACTTTTTGATCATCGTCCAAATTCATACTAGAGGCTTAGTAAGTGATAAGTATCATGAATCGATAACAATTTTTGTGAAATTTCATTTTATGAATTTTACAAAAATCGTTATTGGTTCATGATGCTGATCACTTACCAAGGCTCAAGTATGAATTTGGACGATGTTCACAAATTCACCTTGTATATTTCGGCCCACGGTAAGAGGCCGTCAACAGTCGAATGATGACGGTTCCATACCGTGGGCCTAAATATATCGAGTAAAAATCTATTTTTTATTGTTTTACTATTAATAAATAAAGAAAAGAAACAAATTCATACTGAAGACTCGGTAAGGAAGCCTAAATTTAATTTCTTTTTTTTTACAAAAAAAGGTAATTGAACCTCGGTCCTGACCACTTACAGAGTCTCCAATATAAATTTGGCTACATAAACAAAAGTCGCCTTGAATAAAAAACAATTAATTTTTTCATGAATTTAGGTAAGTAGGTAATTAGTTTTAGTCACAGAAAATTTATATAATCAACAAGACAAAGTATGTACTGGGCTGAAAGAAAACACATTTCAGTATAAAATAAACTGTAAATATATTTTTATTTTTCTTAATTTAACAACAACAATATAGTTAAAGTTATATGTAGATAGTACAACACAACAGTTAATAAATTATACTGGATTTAATTATAAAATATTGAATTAAAATTATACAATCATAATTATTAATAAATAATCTCTTTGTTTATTTAATTAGGTATATAAGTAAGTATATAAAATTAAGTCTATGAAGTCTCACGTGGGATCGGATATAAACACAGTAAGTCAGCATTAGTTTACATGGGTAGAGTACGCAGGGCAGTCTTTACCCGGGGTTCAATGGGTGCAGAGTCCTAAGGGGCGCAAGCCGAACGCCATAAATTTCGATAGGTACCTACTACACTGAGACCACGCGAGCGGAGCCGCGGGCACAGCTAGTTCATTATACACCGTATTGTTTGAGTAAAGACGCCGCATGATTTACATCATGGGCTGGGCCAGGAGGGGGGGTTTTGGGGGTTCAAAGTTTTTTATTACGTACTGATGTACTGATTGATTGTGCTTTTGATTCAAATCTGCATGCCTCAAAAAGTGTGTATTTGTGCCCGAAGTACGGCGATAGAGCTCACCACTCGTCACGTTGAGACGTAATAATCGTCGATGAAACGCGGGTGTACCGAGTGTGGACTGTGACTTGCATTTCAACGTTCACAGTCGGAACGCCTTTGACACCCTCTCGGGGACTCATGTTGTGACGATATATGTACAGCGTGTAACAGAAAGGTGTAACCATATTTGAAAAGCTTATTCAGTCAATGGTATAGAACAACTTTTACTATGGAGCCAACCCCGAAATCACAAAAAAAAAATCTGGCCTTCCATACATTTCGGCCGAGCGGCATTACATTTTTCTATGAAACAGTAACAATTTTTTTTCGAGATACAGGTTTTGTTCCATAGTAAAAGTTGTTTTATATAATTGACTGAATAAGCTCTTCAAATATGGTTACACCTTTCTGTTACACGTTGTATATACAGGATGGAAAATATTTAAGGGCCCTGGAGGGAACTACCTTAAATCCTTTACTTAGCTCATTTTACTGAAAGGAAACATTCCTTTATTTTTTTAAAGAAACTAAACTGCATTCAAAGATATTCTGAAATTTGCTTGTCTCACCCGGGAATCGAACCATCTAAAAATGAAAAAAATAAACCCTCGGAATTTTATTATACGAATCGGTAGGATGATTGTTCAGGATAAAATTTGTCTAATAAACATTTGGTCTTAGACTCATCTGTTGTACGAGATAACCATGAAATTAAATATTTATTACAAGTTCTTTATTAACAATACCTAGTACTGACCAGTGACCACTTGTAACAAGTAAATGACACGTTATAATTTTCTTAACTCTCTTACATCCAAAGACATCGTATGAAGTATAAGCTTGCTAATGTTGTTTAAAAAAACACTTGTACTTATCCACACATATAAAACAGTGTTTTATAAATTCCACCAAGTGCCAACAATCACTAGCATCTACTATCTTGCCTATGTTATTTATCTTAAGTACCTTGTTGAAGACTTCAATAAGAAAATCGTTAAATGGTAATAATAAATCTATGCACAGCACAATTCCTTCTTGCACTAAGCGTACTGACGAAAAGTTTAAAAAGAGAACGTATTTTTTTTGCAACGCGGAGCAACAAATTTGAAGTTCAAACAATAACTTTTAACATTTTTAAAATCGATAAAAGTATTCGTTCGAATTTTAAATTTTGTTTTCTTTTGCTTTCATTCCATGCTGTCATTGTGTAATAATGGCGTATCATTATTACTTTACAAGTGGACAGTACTAGGTATTGTTAATAAATAACTTGTAGTAAATATTAAATTTTCATGGGTATCTCGTACAACAGATGAGTGTAAGACTAAATGTTTATTAGACAAATTTTATCCTGAACAATAATCCTACCGATGCATATAATAAAATACCGAGGGTTTATTTTTTTAATTTTTAGTTGGTTCAGTTCCCGGTGAGACAAGCAAATTTTAGAAGATCTTTGAATGCAGTTTTGTTTCTTTTCAAAAATAAAGGAATGTTTCCTTTCAGTAAAATGAGCTAACTAAAGGATTTAAGGTATTTCCCCTCCAGGGCCCTTAAATTTTTTCCAGCCTGTATATATGTATGTATATATATTCTTTTTTATTCAAATAAATACAACAACGGAAAATCTTCACCATTATCAATCGTGTAACATATCGCTCCCCACCGCGCATTAAGGAGCATTGACGACGAATGGGAAGGGGGAGTACAGGGGGTCTAAAAAGGCCGACTTGGGTGAATCGTAAAATGATTTGAAAGTAGGATGGAGTCAGAGCTTTTTCACGCGTGCAAAAGAGACGGCATTAGAACGGAATCATAATATGATTCATCCAAAGCGGCCTTTTTAGAGGACCAGGGGATCTAAAAAGGCCGATATGGGTGAATTATAAAATGATTTAAAAGTAGGATAGAGTCAGAGTTTTTTCACGCGTGCAAAAGAGATGGCATTAGAACAGAATCATAATGTGATTCATGCAAAACGGCCTTTTTAGAGGACCAGTACACCCGCAAAGTGATTTAGCGCGCCCTAGATGCTTAATTTTTGACCAGAAGTAAATAAATTGAGAGGGAAAGGATAAGAAAACTGAGAGGGGAATACTGATATTTTTAAAGTAAGTATAAACATGAATTGTATAAAAAACAAAGCGAGAGTAAGGTTGCATGTGTACATTGTACTTGTAGAAATCAAATTATTATAAGGCCAGTTCAAAAAGTATATTTTCTAAATACGGACGGACAAGGGAGTCTCACCATAATAAAAAAATATATTTATTTACTATTATTTTTTATTGCACCTTGTTACTGATCACTTATTAATGTCTAGTATGAATTAGGTTATTTCAATCCATAGACGAATACAGCCTACAGACTCCTCATAACGGGCGACCGATTTCTGTCAACACATCTGACTGAACCAGCAGATACAATTCGCCACTCCAAAATTATATGTTTCGGTAGGCCAAACCAAAATGGCTTCTATATTCATTGCGTTAAGAGTCTTCATCTTCGGAAAAGATAAGTTTGTGGCGCTATACGTAAGATTGGAAGAACCAACAGGATTGCAGTATCCCGTTTCGATTGTTGACAGAATTATTTATACGCAAGATGTTGAACAATAGACGTCTTTCTGGGCTGTATTGTCTATGTTTTAATCAAAGTCACCCTACATGTAAACCTAAACGACAAAATTAGTGGCACCCATGTCATACATGGTCAATTAATAATAATGCTTCTAATTACATAAATTAATATAATAACCATACATAATATTACTTACTTCCTAACAAAACACCAAACAACAACCACAATAGCAAAGCAGTCAATAAAATTTGTTCGTTTTCCATAATACACATAATTAAAATGATAACTTATTATTTTTCACCTCACAATCTCGGAAAGGTTGTATTTATCATTCGAAATCTGGGTGCAAAAGTGGTTTGCATCCGTTAGTGAAGAAAAGGTTTTTAAAATTCGAACCTTTCTATTCAAAAAAGGGGTTCTGTACCGCCAGCCCAATGTCAGTGCGCCAGCCTCATTTTTAGTTTAGAACAATCGCACTGGCCAGCACGATGATTGCACGAAAAAAGAAAAAGGTTTGTTCATTTTTTTCTTGCACCTAGCATTTTCCTCGCTGTAGTGAAGTGAAAAATTGCGTGTTTCGCTCAGCAGCAAAGTTATTTTGCGTCTCGTACCTTTGAAACTTTCGCTACGCTTAGGATTCTATTAAATTCTAGAATCTTTAGCTTCCTCAGGTTTCAATACAAGCACTCGCGCCAAATAACAACTTTGCAGCCTTGCATAGCAATAGTTATTTGTGCAACAGGAAAGCAAACATTTTTTTTGTTGCGAGTGCAAAGTTTGAATCCCGAGCAAGCGAAGGATTCTATAATTGAATCACGAGCGTAGCGAGTTAGAATCCTGAGCGTGGTGAGGGATTCAAAGGCACAAGAAACAGAATAAATTTGCTCTCGTGTGATCATGTGACACATACAACTTTTCACCTCACTAGCGAGACAACAAGATGTAAAGACACCATCTTTTCGAACGAACTTATAAGAATTCAATGGTTTTTTTCTTTAAGAAATACACCATATAAAAATATTGCACATAAAATAAAATGTAAGGAGTGTTAATTGAATCCCAAAAGCCGCGAAAAATCGGAAAATCTTTGATAAACCGATCGAAAACGCAAAACATAACCATCACGCGGGAGTTTTACTCTATCTATCCATTTCCGGATTCCATACACATTGGGAGGCCATACACAGGATTTCGAGAAGTTTACCTTGTCTATGGTATCCGACAATCTGTGGGGCTGTGTATAGCCTCCCAAAGTGTATGGAATACATATAGAGTGAAAGAGATAGCCGCCATGCTGATTTTTGCTGTCCCTCTTTCTCTTGAGCAAAGGATATGGAGTTTTCGAACAATTCGCAGTGTGTTTAATTTAAAACACTTTTCTTCACTGTTTAAAACCAGTAAGCAAAAATCGATTTTGCTCACTGTTTTTAAGCAACAAAGGCGCACTTTTCGAGCTAGTGAGGTGAAAATTACTATTATTATGCTGCAAATTGCAATCAAAGATTTCAGACCAATTCTAATTTCAACTTAAGTTTACACGTAATAAGGCACATTTTCGCTTACGTCCATAGGGCGGTGGGCATCATACCTTCCATTGAGGTATTTCTCGGTGTCAAGGTTTCGTTGCAAAGGAAATCCAATGGCATATCGACTAAATACCCTTGGATAAGGTCGATTTTCCTATTGGCTAGCGCTACGTCAGTATGCCATAGGGTTTCGGGGTTTTCTTCTTGGTACTTCTTTAGTTCCGCAAAGCTGTGGACCTGTAGACAGAAAATTGCAAATAGTTTCACAAGGGAACGAAATGGTATATTTACAGCGAAAGCGAAATCAATCTGTGCGCCTGAGCCGGAAAGATTTGTTCACACATTTTTCTCCCACTCTGATAATCTTTCATAAATTAACAATTTCGTCAGGTTCCAACAGGATAGCGTATACAATTTATAACGCGTGCGACAGAGGTGGCATTTGAGCCCGTGTCGCGACCCCTAGTTTATGAACGCAGTCTGCTGGTCAAAAACCGCACTTTTCTGAGTTAGTGGAGTTAAAACAGAAAATTATTATGTCGAGCGGAAAATGGCTGTTAATTTTTCAAGTAAAACATTTTAGAAGAGGTGGGGTGGGGGTCAGACTAAATCTTTTCTTTTTTTTAATCTTATTTATTTTATAACCCATACATCTTAAGATTAATTCGGCTTAAAAAATAATTACAATGTTGCTTAAACTTTAGATGTTATGATGATGTGTTTAACAGTTGGGATTACTTCTACGAGTATTTTTATAATATTCAGATCTAAGGTTCAGGGAGTCTATTATGAAACTTGAAAATCTATCACTGTATTCGGCCGTGAACCCTGAACTTAAGATTTGATGGAGAAAGAAGAGAAAATCGCCAGTAGAGCACCGAGTTTCATTTAAGAAATCCAACCTATATTGTTCGTTGATTATACACTCGAGGACTAAGTGTAGGAGGTCCTCTTCTCTCTCACATCGTGTACAGTTTGGATCGTCTCTTTTTTTCATGATGAAGTTAAACTTGTTAAGTGGGATGTGGTTATTTCGAGATAATATATACTTAATAAGACAGTTGAAATTATATGACATTTAAAAGACTAGCAAAGTAAGACTTGGCTGTGGCCATAAACCCGTTTATGACACTAAGAAGATATTGAAACCAAGACTTGGCTTCGGCCTTACTACTTTGATCGACGATGAAGACAATTCACTAAGACTTGGCTATGGCCTTATATTTAACTGAACATGAAAAATGAAAAAAATAAGACTTGGCTGTACGGGCTATTGTCCTTTGCCTATTCCAAGACGGAATGATGAAAGCAATCAATGTCAAAGTGGTTTTTAGTTTGTTTGGAATCTGTGCAAACTTTGTCTATTTTGCTAAAGTATACGACAGTGCCATCTAGGAATCTTATTTAACACTAAATTTGACACAAGGAAAAACGCTCACAACTTTGCTTGAAAAGCCTAATTGACTATTTTTGCGCAATACCATAAATCACATTTATTTAATAATTTTTATTTAAAACTAAGAAAAAGCAATCATTAGTTTTACGTTTGTGAACGCGTACTGTCACATCCACCGAAGTCTAAAATATAATGGGATCTAACCTGATCGTTAGGAATGCAATGAAACACCTCTTCATAGATGTCTGTATTACGTTTTGCAGTCGCTTTCCATACGTTCTTGTAGAAGGTCTCATCACAGGGATCGTCAATGTTGATGCCAAGCCGGATTGGGTCTTCTTCCATTAGACCTAAGGGATAAATTACATTAACTCCAAAGACCAGAAATCCATCTAGTTGTTTTTCAGTTACGCTGAGCATGAATAGATGGAGTTGCCATTGCTCAAAATGAATCGTTAAGTAAAAGGTAAAATAAATAGAAATCGTTGGGTATAAGACTTATATGATTTATAGCGAAATCCGTCGCTTTAAATACTCTAAACGTTATTTAGGGTGCATTACAAACTAGAGAAGATAGAATATTGAAAATAATATCTCCATAAAATAAATATTCAAGTAATTTAGCTATAAGTAGTCACGACATATATCCTCGAAGGAGTGTCAGAAGCGTTAAAGAGTTTGAAGTGTCACTGGAACAGTCACCCCTTTTGCACCTTCTTTTCACCGACGATTTTTATGTCCCAACGTAATAGGCGGTAGCTTTACCTTATCGCCGACTTCAGGCACAAATACACGCTAATTAGTGCATGCAGGTTTCACTGTATTCCTTCATCGTTCAGCAAGAACTATGCATATAAATTCCCAAAAGACACACGATGAGGCAGGATTTGAACTCAGGCCTCAAAATAAAGAGTCAAGCGGCCTAACGAATATCTATCCGCAAGTATAACTAATTTTACCTAAGTGTTCTCTGAAGAGTCGCTTGCGCAACGCACCCGCGACGCGCCCGCACGGGTACGTCTTTCCGTTCATTACTCCGTCGTCGAACAACTCGTCCTGAAAATTACAGTAGCATTACAGTTCCTGCACTCCACGACGACTTATCTGCTCTACTTGTAGATAGCCATGTATATGTACGCTGCGCTAGTGTTAGGTGATACAGGGCCGGATTTAGGGGAGGGCAACCGGGGCTACAGCCCCAGGGCCTCCAGAAGAGAGGGGCCCCCACAATAAATTAAAAATATTGATTTTAGTGGACTGTATGCGAAGCTTCAAAATGGTGAACTATACTGGCGTGACAAGTATAATAATTTGTAAAGCTTGTTATTCAACAAGTTTTATCACACAATTGCCAAAAAACACGAATTATAACAATAAGATAATGTTATTGTGGGTATTCTTAGTTTTGTTTTTTGTTTTCTAATTTGCCTTGGCATATAGTAATTCTTTTAGAAGTATTGAGGGTCGCCACGCTCCGCTCTGCTCCCAATAAGTACTTACATGTAAACCTAACACGCTCCTCCTCGCTCCACTCGTCGTTGCACCTATTTTTTACTTTTTGGTGAAAGCCTTTCGATTTCGGCTTTTTAGAAAATAACGAAGTCATTTTACAAACGGCGGGCATTTTTTAATTTGCCAAACGGTAAATTGCAAAACAGCGAGTGTTTAGAAACTGACGATGCCGTTTGTAAACGGCGGAATTTCACTATTTGCCTGCCACATATCTATCTCCAATTATCAATCCTGAATCGATCTGAATAAGCAATTTTTTGATATTTTTAATCATACAAGAGTCGTGCATTATAATTAAAAGCATATTTTGAAATTCAATAGACAAATTTGTAATTTAAAAATGTCGCTTGTTCGGCGGTGTAGACGTTTTTATTTCTCATAGTACAAGTTAAACATACTGAATGTATATCAACCGGTTCTTACCAAGATTTTATTTATTTTTATAACCACGATAGTTTAAATAATCATATAGTTCAAGTCAGGGCCGTCTTCAGGGCACACTGAGTTTGAGGGGCTCTTTTGACGAAAACATCAGTATGGTGTGTTTTTGTTGGTTATATTTGATGAAAATATAAGCTATGTGTAAATTTAAAATATTGATGGAACTGTAAATAACATGAGCTTAAATTGTGCAAAGACAAATTGTTGCAGAACCGTCCGAACGAAAACGTAAAATAGATGTGGCTATTTATTTCTATGTATTTGTGCATATTGTTTATATCTGCCTTATTTAGTGTATATATGTATAGGGAAATTATCATTTAAAAATGTTGGCACTGTGAGGCCCCGTATAACCGGGGGCCCTAGGCTAGTGCCCCTGGTGCCCTTATGGAAAAGACGGAACTGGTTCAAGTACTTGTACAGACCTGTATCAAGACAGCGATCTCCGAATCCCTCTTCCCTATCATCGACCGGTCATTGATATTGGCGCTGCCGCATATGATGGTCTTGTCATCAGCTATCATCAGTTTAGAATGTACGTAGATGAGCTCTGTGATTGGTTCCCCTTCTAGTATGGAATGTGTTCTGAGGCCGTGGAAGGTTATGTACTTGGAGGGGTCTTCTATGCCGGCCTCGTACAGACGGGTTAGGATGGCTTCTCGACTCCTGTAGAAAAAAAAAATGTATTCGGCATTACAGCTTAAAATATATAAGAACATCCTCACGGCATATTTTCGTGAAGGGATGTCAGAGGTGCTTCCGAGTAGAAATGTGACTAGAACAGTGATGGGGAAACTTTTTCCTTCGCGTGCCAATGTTTACTAACGAAATATATAGCGGACCAAGTTGTTGCATTTTTGGCTATATTATTTATTGAAATAAAAATATTAGTATGTATTTTCTGAAACATAACTATTGAAATAAGAAAGAAATTACAAACTGCAATCAAATTAAACTTTCAAGTTATCTGCGAAAGTTCTAACAATACGAAAACTTCACTTCATTTTTGTTTGATGGTCGCGGGTCGGACTTTAACGCTTCACGCCGGAGATGGCCCGCGGGCCGTAGTTTTCCCATCCCTGGACTAGAACTAGCAACACTCGTAACAGTCTTTTTAAACCGACGACTTCAAGGTCCTAACGTGACAGGGGGGGGGGGGGGGGTAAGCTTCATCGGTGTACTTCGGGCACAAATACACGCTCTATACGGCATGCAAGTTTACCTCACAATGTTTTTATTCACTGTAAGCAAGTAGTAGGCATACAAATTCTATACACATAAATTTCGCAAAAACTCATTGGTGCATTCTCGACCGGCAGGATTCAAACCTGTGTTTCAAGATCGAGAGTCGTCCGGTGTCCAAGCAAATGAGACTTTTTTTTGGGTTCTCATGATGATGAATATTTTTACGAAAAAGCTGCAACTTCCATTTGACTTCGTGTGACGTCACTTGAGAAAAGGCTCTTTAGAAATGTGCTATCAAGATAAATTTATAATAATTTGCATCCGACTGATTTGACAGATGGATAATAAGCAAGTTTTACAATCAGTATCATAATTCGTAGGTATGACTAGAAGTCATCATATCTGAAAATTACTTTAAAAAAATCAAATTATATACCATAATAATGAAGACTGTGATCAAAAAGGATGATTTCTCAGAAAAAAAAACTTTAGGTATTAAGTTATGGGAATTCTCAAACAGGCACTACCAGGTGGCCCACGGTGCCTGGGACCAATTGATGGCGGTAAGGCCCTTATATAAAACAGACTGGTGACGGGAAACGGCGTCGCTGATGCGAGGGTTTCGGCACCGCACTCAGGCCAATGTCCAGCAGTCGACGAACCAAGGTGATGGATGGAAATATATATAACATTTTCGGAGGGGACCCCCCTCTCCCCTGCTTCATTCAACGTCCCATCGTTGCTTTCATCAGGTGCGGCAGCGGCGAAGCGTAAGCTTATTGAATGAAATCAAACCAAATTTATATCTGGTAAAGTAGTACCTGCAAATACTCTGATAGTTCCAGTGTGTGACGGCGTGCAGCGATGTCCCGGACGGCGCCCCCACCTCACCCTCGAACCCTGGCAGCAGCGGCATGACCACGAACACTCGGAATACCTCTGAAGCGCGGTGCGCGCGCATGATGCGGTTGTATAGCGCCTCTCCGATCTGTAGAGAGGATATGTGGTATAACTTCAAGAAAGATGTACGGATTGAGTTTCTAATGGTGGTCACTTGACTAGTTCTTTGTTAGGGTTCCGTACCCGAAGGGTCCTATTATTAAGCCTCCGCTGTCTGTGTGTCCGTCCGTCTGTCACAGGCATTAACAGCTTCAGCCGTAAAAAAATTCAGTTTAAAATTGTACAGAACCGGTGTTACTAAAAAATAGCATTGCCAACTCAACACGCTGCGGAGTACCTAGAATGTTGCTTATTTTATTTATTTATTTTTCCTGAAAACTTACAGCACAAGAAATAACACATAAACTTAAAAGTGCTATTTGCAGAAGGCCAATTACAAGTTTTTGGCATTATTATAATATTCTTAAAATTTAGTTATTAACTTTATTAATTTAAGTAGTTAATATTTTCTATATAATAATTATTAAAAAATAAAATGTAGGTAGGTATACTAAACACAAACGTTGTTATGAAAGTGAAAAACGAGTAAAAAAAAAAAAACTGGCCAACTGTGAGTCGCGTACCTAAGGTTCCGTATTGTGGATGATAAATTTAATTGTCATTTTTTTCGTGAATTTCTCAACCGCTTTATTTTTCCTGTAATCTTTACGTAAACACATATTACCATGATTTTTTTCATATCTTTTGGTCCACCAGTTTTGGAGGGGGCATAATTTTTTTCATGGTTTTTCAAGGATTTCTCGAAATAGATGCAATTAAATATAGACAAACTATAAATTTTTACAATCAGCTTTTTAATATCTACTATTTGATACCCATATCGTATTTCGATAAAATATTTTTTTAATGTATTTTACTTATTTTTTTACATTTCTCATTTATACTCAATTTTTTTTTAATCGCTGTCGTCTTCCTGTAATTGGCCAGTTATGATCTATAACCGACATTTTTTTCGTATTTTTCGATCAACTAGTTTCGGAGATAAGATGGGGAGATTTTTTTGTGGTTTTTCAAAGATTTCTCGAAATCAGTGGCAGTAAATATAGTAAAAGTATATTTTTTTTAAATCAGCTTTTTAATATCTACAATTTGATACCCATATTGTATTTTTAGGATATTTTTTATTTTTCTCACTTTTGTTTTGGAAATATTTTGAACATTTAAAAAATTTTCATGTTTTTTTTTACACCGTGATATGTGGGCAAATTAATGCTATTTTTGTGCCAAATTTCATGTCTTTATCTTTAACGGTGCCAAAGTTATGAGGCTGTGACTTACGGACAGACAACGGAATCTCACCATAAATTTTCCTTTTGTATCTTTTAGGTACGGAACCTTAAAAATATAGTTTAAAAAATAATAAACCAATATAAAAAAAATTGTTAAAGAAGTTTGCGCTTATTTTGGATCTCATCCCTGCTATAGATAAATAGAACAAGTCGAGATCAAGTTCCTGAGATTTTGCATTGAAATAGTTATGCTACGATACGAATACCTGTAGTTTGAAGATACAGTTGTTAGAGACGGCTGTAGTTGTACGGTCTATAAACCTACCTGATTCCTCACATAGTTGTTAGACCGGGACAGCGTGATAAAGAACTGGTTCTCAATATACACGTAATGCTGCGCTCTCGTGATGGTATCGACATACGCTTCGTGGATACTCTGTTCCACTGTGTCTGGATCCAGGAAGCCGCAGGACCAACTCGACACGCTGCGGAGTACCTAGAATGGCGTTAAATATTGACAATATTTGTGAAGATAGTAAAGCCGATTCTGAAGGCTTTAATCTACATGTAATATTTAGTGAGAACAGGTACAGCTGAAAATCAGCGCTGTGCAGATGTACGCACTCACAGCACATTGCTGAGCTGCGTCCTTTTTATCTGTTTTGTCAAGTTTTTGTGTAATTGGTTGTTTATTGACAAATAAATATATTTTATTTCTTTCTTAGTTTTAGTAATGTCAAAACTTATGTTGTTTCCAAAGTAATTTAGCTTATGTGGCTAACAATAAAGGACCATTTTAGAATGATGAAAAGTCAGTTTTGACAGCACTTAAACTAAAATTAAAGCCTCTAGAATCGGCTTAATTGTCTCGTGTTTTGACGCAAATAATAATTAATTTAAAACTGTCAAACATGCAATTAAAATTGTTAAATATTACAAAATATAAAATTCCGCCGTTTACAAACGGCGTCGTTAGTTTCTAAATGCTGGCTACTTTGCTATTTGACGAATATTCGGCAATAGTAGAATTCGAAAATTTTCTAATTTGCCTCAGCGTATAGTACTTCTATTGGAGGTATTGAGGGTCGCCTCACTCCGCTTGGCCCCCAATATTAACTTACATGTAAACCTAACACGCTCGTCCTCGCTTCGCTCGTCATCGCACCTATTTTTCACTTTTTTGGTGAGACTTTTTTTCCACGGCTTTCTAGAAAAATGACGAAGTCATTTTACAAAAGGCGGGCATTTTTCAATTTGTCGAACGGCAAATTGCAAAATAGCGAGCGTTTAGAAACTGACGACGCTGTATGTAAGCGGCAGAATTTTACTATTTGCCTGCCACATATACACATTTGTTAGCTGGGATCAAATTTTTTTGTTATTTTCGTGACAAATCTAATGAAAAAAGTAAATTCTCACCTGACAAGACACATTCCATCTATCAACATTTAGGTAAATATCGAGATCTTTTAATGGCTTTATGTCTGCGTAGGTCTTCGGCAACAGATATGGGTAGTTCACAGTTTGTCTGAAAGGAACAATGTCAAGTTAACTGGTGCTAAGTAGCTGAATACTTTGAAAAGTAAGAAAAGTAAGAAAGAAAAGTAATTTATTTTAAAATACCACAAACACGAGAAAGAACATAAAAACATACAAAATAACAAACAATACAAATAACAAACAGTACGAGTAAACATAACATTAGGAAAACAGTGGTAAATAAAAAAGGATTTCAGCTCAGCTTAATGCTGTAGTAGGGGCTACAGCGCTGGTATTCTGCTGAATGCGTGCGCTACTTTGCGTGTTCGTAGATCTGGGGCGTTATTATACAGGATGGAAATTCGAACTATTACTTGAAAGGAGTTATACTAGAGATCATTTCCAACAAATAATGCACATCAACTTGGGGTCGAAAATGATAATTTTTTTTTCAAATAAAACACATCGATATTGCGAAAATTACAAAGTAAAGAAGGTCTTCTTTCCACCTAAGACCTTTTAGATTATGGGAATTCAGGGCATGTATTTTTCTTATAAATGATCTCTCATTTATCATTAATCAGAAAAATAACAATTAAGTGCCGAGGGAGGAGTAGTTATTTTTAAATTATTTGTTTTTGGTTAACAGTCTGAAAGTTTGAAAAATCTTGAAAAAAATTTGTTGGAAATAATCTCTAGTACGAGGGGCATGCCAAAAGAAATTAGATACTCAAAAATTATAAAATTTATTCTTTATTACAAGTATCGATCTTTTCGAAGTATTCACCCTGAGCACGTATACACTTTTCTATACGTCTGAACTAATTGGAAAATACCAATGACCACTCTTCTTTAGACACCTCAGAAATCTCGAAAATATAGGCAGCCAGTGCATCTTCTTTGCTTTCAAACTTCTTCCCCTTTATTTTTTCTTTGATTTTTGGAAACAGGTAAAATCACAAGGTGCTAGGTCAGGGGAATATGGTGAGTGAGGGAGGATTGACGCATTTTTTGAGTCGAAAAAGTCAAGTGTTTTGGCAGACGTGTGCGACGCCGCATTGTCGTGGTGCCTGAGAAGGCGTCGGATTCCTGACTTCGGTCGCTTGTCACACCAAGCTGATATTACTGTTGGAGCACAAACTGTCACATACCATTCGGAGTTCATCGTTCTTTGATTCTCTAGCACTACAGTAGCAATATGATCCGTTTTGCTGAAAAACGAGGAGACCATTTGTTTCTGTGTGCTTCGTGCACGGCGACATTTCGTTGGAGTTGGCTCATCTTCAAAGCACCATACAGTCGAATGTCACTTTGTTTCGGGATCATAGTTATAAAGCCATGTTTCATCACCAGTCAGCATATCATACACATTTTTTTTCTCGCCACCGTCGAATTTATCTATCATGAATAGGCACCAATCCAACCGACGGTCTTCTGCTCATCGGTAAGTTTGTGCGGCACCCATCTCAAAAAACATTTACGGAGAGAAAGGTGGTCGTGAATTATGGTTTGCATTGCTGCTGATCCAATTCCCTGTTCTCGCTCCAGCTCTACATACATAATTCGTTGGTTTTCGCGAATAAGTTTTTCGACTGCACGAACGTTTTCTTCTGTGACCGCGGTTGGCAGCCGACCTGTCTTCGCTTCATCTTTGAGACATCCCCGTCCTCTTTTAAATTCAGCAAACCAATTAAATACTGTTGTTCGTGAGCAACCAGACTCACCAAAAGTAGTAGCCAAAAGTTTAAAACATTCTTGAGGCTTAAAACTTTTTTATAGTCATAATAAATCATAGCGCGACAATCACTTCGACTGAGCTCCATTGCTGCAAGCGAATTCCCGCCAGATTCTCGGAAAAATGATGCTCATCCAAATAAAAAAAAAAGAAATGATGTGCGTTCTATTTTCAGATATACCAACAAACAACCAGCCTATAAGATGATGTATAACTTGCCAGTGTCAATCAAAGGAGTAAATAGTATCTAACTTCTTTTGGCATGCCCCTCGTATAACTCCTTTCAAGGAATAGGTCGAATTTCCAAGCACCCTGTATAACTTCATCATCTATCGCTACCACTTTCAAAGGTATCGTGATTGGCTACGAAAATCGTCACACGTCACACAAAGCGATAGCGATAGATGTTGAACTTAGATAATAAGGCCCTAACTTGGGGTCTTTACAAAAACAGGAGGTATTGTTGCTTTATAGTTTTTTTGACACCAAAATGGAAATTGAAAATTAGTTAGACAAGACGTGTCGTTTAATAGTTCACACGATTTAACGTTAATATTTATTTTTTACGTTTTCACGTCTATAAACTTGATAGTTTTGGATGTTTAATTATAGTAGACGTCAGAATATCTCTCTTAATGAAATGCATAAATAATGATATCCTAAATTATTATTACATGCGGCTTTAACAATCACGTGTGATTGTTGTTGACTATATGTTGAATATATTGGAACAATTAAAAGGATCAAGTGCATCCATCATCCCACCTCCTGCGCGTTTGACAACGACGGTGAACGCTGCGTCGTTGTCCTAAGAACCACGCCTTGATAATGCTGAAATTGTATCGGTAAAACGGTTGGCATATAGTCAACAACAATCACACGTGAGTGTTAAAGCCGCAAGTAATAATAATTTTGTATGTCAGCTAACGCGAGTTTTAGTAATGATATCTTACCTAGCTTTCTCTAATTTGATAGCGTTCCATCGTTGTATGAAATGTCTAGCAACATCCCTCGCTGCCGCCCCTTGCACCATCACTCCGATGTCGTGCCAAGGCATTCTGGGCGTTGTGTGCCTGTCCACAAGGTCTGAAATGCAATAATATTTTCTCAACGAAAGATATGTCAAGGATGAATAAAACACTTGTACTGTTTTACAAATTTCACTATTACTTATATTCAAATTTACCACGTTTAGTTTCGACGATATAAAAACGCCTTCTTCAAAATTAATTTTTAGTAACTAAGCAAAATCGGTTTAGAGTAACAGTTTGAAAATGATAAACTTACCAACAAAAGGCAGATCTAAGTTATTAAAGTCCTTCACAATGAAATTGGTGTAGTCCTTCCCGATCCATAACTTCGAATTCCCTTCTAAACCTTCCAAAGCCGTTTTAGTGTTTTCAGTCAAAACTCGCCCTTCCACCACTTGAGCTAAAGGCGTAGGTTTGCTTACACTCCTATCCGTAACACTCTGAACACCGAACGCGTCTGTTAATAAAACTTGATCGGTAGAAAGCGCGTATTTTTCCGCCTTTTTTCGCTCCGAATCATCAAATTTCTTTTCGTTTTGTTCCTCCTCGTACGGCGGATAGATAATGCTGATGATGTCTTTGCCTCGATCGGTGATTTTGTTCAAAACGTTTCGTTTTTGCACGTCCGGGGTCTCGAATTTGGAGAGGTCTTGTGTTGCGAGTCTCGCCTCGCCTTTAGGGTCACTGGAAACCATGAGGAGTTGGTCCCCTGGCTCTAATACTGGTAGGTTTTGTTCAGGAATGTTTTCTTCTTCTTCTTTGATCTCGTCTGGCGAGGCTTCTTCTTGCGCTTGATCACTGTCGATACTGTAAAAAAATGAAGGAAGCCATTAATATAAATGTTATACTGACATTATATGCCTGAAATAAACAGTATATTATTACATAGAAAACATATTTGTCTTACTTGAAATTTGTTTTTTGATATTTTCTAGGTAGTAATGCACTCTAATAATATTAACTACTAACCTTTCGCCCGCGTTTATTCAATCCCTACCCCGTTTTCGGCTTGGGCGTTATTTTATCAACACCCTTTGTAGCTTATATGTTGACCAGGATATGATGACTACGATGATAATAAAGAAAACCGCATCCAAATCCGTTTAGTAGTTTTCGAGTTGAAACGGAACGTGCATATTGTAGCATTCGCTACAAGTATTCAACCTTTTTATATATTTTTAGTCTTTCTTTATCGTTGGCTGCTTTTCTGAATTTTCGAATTCAAATAGTTAGAATGATCTTGTCAGATTTTTTTTGTTATTTTTCTCATATCAAAGAAGATCGTGACAGAGGAAGGAAATTTGCCACAAGAAATTTAAAATATCAAATTTTAAAACTATATCTTATCTATAACTTATATAGAAACAGAGCGCATTTGCCATGAGCATTGTTTAAGCCAGTTTTTCTGCATTTCCCGGTAAGTTTTGTGTAATTTTGGTTTCGTTCTCTGAAAATCCTTTTTGTCCCGTTTCCAATACGTTAATTTCCTTTCCCTCGTTTCATAAGCATGTCTTGACGCCGTTGTTTTATTTCTTTACAGCGACCCTTCGGGATTATTTTTTAAAGGGTTTCTGGGTCTCCCTAGTTTGATTATCCCATCCGCCATCTTGTACGGTTGTACCTAATGAGGCCTGATGTAAGGACCACGTCCCTGGTGAGCTAAAGCTTCCGATACAAAAATTGAAATCGCCAAGCTTCATCGACTGCTCCCGGGAACACCGGAAACTCCCAAAGTCACGAAGAGACCCTTACCAGGTTTTTAATATCTGTAGCTTAATATTCAGCATCGATTATTTTTATTCCTTAGTGTAAAGCTAGATAACGATTGCTCGTAACACCTTATTATTACGTTTTTCTTTCGGATCAAGAGTTATCAAAACTTCCGTGAAATCTTAGTTTAAAGGATCCTATAAACTAGTGTCGACAACCAAATTTAAAATCCATTATTTTATGAATAAATGCGTCGTTCAAGCTAAAAGGAAATTAAAATCTTAAATAAGTGGAATTTGGCATAATAATTTTTTTGATCTAAGAATTTCCTTTGTAGCGATTCTCTTCTGATATTATTGTTCTTTTGTACCATATTTTTCTTACCTCGGTTTTGTTGTTTTTGTGTATTTTAAGATAAAATTATACGGTTTATTCATCCAGGTTTACCTCTTTTTTTGGCTGTCACCAGGCTTGCCTGGTGGCAGTCCAAATTCAATTCGAAATTACGTTCGTAGTATGTGGTAGCTAAAAAATATTTTTTTTTTTTTAAAAATAACGCTACATTTATGGCGCCCGAACAAAAGGTAAGTACGGTTTTCTGAATATTACTTGCTGTACTTTAACGTTTTTTTCTCAATTCGACGGTGGTGTCTACGCTTTCGTAGACTAATTTTCCAACCTACTAAATTTTGTTTGTTTTCAGGCAGCGTTTTCTCTTCTAAGGAACCCCAATACCAAGCTGTCGAAAGGAACCAAATTTTTCCACGAAGAATATTTTTTGTCTTTATGAGTACCCTTAATTTGTGAAATCTATGTTTTGCAAATTTTAATAAAGGAATAAAGTATTTACACACTTTTTGTGTATTACCTGTTTTATTTGTGTGTGTATATTATCCTATCCCTAACCTAATTTCCTTATGTATAGTTAGGTAGGACCTGCAGGTAAGTGCATTTCAATATTTAGTAGCCTATTACTTTCCATATCTATCATTAATAATTGTTACCTGTTCTAGTAAATAAATTACACTGAGTTTTCAAGTCAAATAAATTTATTGTAATTTATCCATAAATGTGGTAGTGACTAGTTAAACATATTTATTGTGTTTCTAGCATAATTGCTGATACCAGTAGATCCGGGTGGTCACTTTATTCGTTTCCTGTTGATCCCTAATCCAATATAGGCAATCTCATTTCGTTACAAAATTTTCACAATAATATTGAGATTGGCTCTTCCATGCAAGAAATTTTGTCGCAAATCCTCGAATTAATCTTTTTGTTTTTACAGAACAAATGTTGAAATTTTTCCTGAAAAGATTTTACAATTTCTGAAATCTTTGTTTACATTTTCAGTCTTGTCAACTGTCAAAGTCGACATTTGAATATTTGTCTATTATTTTGAACTTTCTGGTTTACATTTTTTAAGAAACTATTTTCGCTGTATGGAGGTCAATTGAATAGCAAAACCTTTTTTTTTGCACATATCATTGCGGCTTCCGGTTTACACTATTTTTGATAAATTCTCCCTTTTTGTTAAATAATGTATCCTTTCGATTTTAATTTGTTGGCTCTTGGTTTGATGGTTGTTGATTTGTTGGTTATTTATTTTGTTGATTGTTAGTTTGTTGGTTGATGATTCGTTGGTAGTTAATTTGTTGGTTGTTGGTTTGTTGGTAGTTAACTTGTTGGTTGTTGATTTGTTGTTAGTTAATTTGTTGGTTTTTGGATTGCTGTTTTGTTGATTTGTTGGTTTTTAATTGGTTAGTTCTTGTTTTGTTCATTGTTGGTTTGGTAGTTGTTAGTTTGTTGGTTGTTGATTTGTTGATCGTTAATTTGTTGGTTGTTGATTTGTTGGTTGTTGAGTTGTTGGTTGTTGTTTGTTGGTTGTTAGTTTGTTGGTTATTGATTTGTTGGTCGTTAATTTGTTGTTTAGTGGTTTGTTAGTGTGTTGGTTTGTCCTTCTTCAGGCAGCAACGGAGCAACATTTCTACGTGATTGTTGCCTGAAGATAGTTTGTGGGTCAGAGAGCAATATAGGCTACTACCTTGTTTTTACTTAATCAAGTCCTTTTGTTTCAAGGCATTTTGATTAGTCTAGGTGTTTATCCGATTGTTTATCCTTCTGGAAGTTAATTTCCTTTAAGCTAGTTTAAATTTTTTTGTGTCGTTTGAGGATATTGTAGCATTCGCTACAAGTATTCAACCTTTTTATATATTTTTAGTCTTTCTTTATCGTTGGCTGCTTTTCTGAATTTTCGAATTCAAATAGTTAGAATGATCTTGTCAGATTTTTTTTGTTATTTTTCTCATATCAAAGAAGATCGTGACAGAGGAAGGAAATTTGCCACAAGAAATTTAAAATATCAAATTTTAAAACTATATCTTATCTATAACTTATATAGAAACAGAGCGCATTTGCCATGAGCATTGTTTAAGCCAGTTTTTCTGCATTTCCCGGTAAGTTTTGTGTAATTTTGGTTTCGTTCTCTGAAAATCCTTTTTGTCCCGTTTCCAATACGTTAATTTCCTTTCCCTCGTTTCATAAGCATGTCTTGACGCCGTTGTTTTATTTCTTTACAGCGACCCTTCGGGATTATTTTTTAAAGGGTTTCTGGGTCTCCCTAGTTTGATTATCCCATCCGCCATCTTGTACGGTTGTACCTAATGAGGCCTGATGTAAGGACCACGTCCCTGGTGAGCTAAAGCTTCCGATACAAAAATTGAAATCGCCAAGCTTCATCGACTGCTCCCGGGAACACCGGAAACTCCCAAAGTCACGAAGAGACCCTTACCAGGTTTTTAATATCTGTAGCTTAATATTCAGCATCGATTATTTTTATTCCTTAGTGTAAAGCTAGATAACGATTGCTCGTAACACCTTATTATTACGTTTTTCTTTCGGATCAAGAGTTATCAAAACTTCCGTGAAATCTTAGTTTAAAGGATCCTATAAACTAGTGTCGACAACCAAATTTAAAATCCATTATTTTATGAATAAATGCGTCGTTCAAGCTAAAAGGAAATTAAAATCTTAAATAAGTGGAATTTGGCATAATAATTTTTTTGATCTAAGAATTTCCTTTGTAGCGATTCTCTTCTGATATTATTGTTCTTTTGTACCATATTTTTCTTACCTCGGTTTTGTTGTTTTTGTGTATTTTAAGATAAAATTATACGGTTTATTCATCCAGGTTTACCTCTTTTTTTGGCTGTCACCAGGCTTGCCTGGTGGCAGTCCAAATTCAATTCGAAATTACGTTCGTAGTATGTGGTAGCTAAAAAATAATTTTTTTTTTTTAAAAATAACGCTACAATATATACAGACGAACATTTTGAAAATGATAGTTTTGGCTTAAGTACAATATCAATAACCCATCCATCCATCCATCAGCCTAGTTCGTCCATTGCTGGACATAAGCCTTTACAGGACTTTGCCACTCCCGGCGGTCATCCTGGAAGAATTGCCCATACTCACACACGCTGGACAGGCGGGTTGGTGAGCGCAGTGCCGGAACCCTCGCACCAGTGACGCCGCTGCCCGTCACCAGTCTGATCACCCATTTAAATTGAATAAAAAAAAACAATATAAAGAAAAGACTTTCGAACTACTTCATTAATTTTGTTAACTAAACATTTATAGTTTGATTCAGAGCCTCCCCAATGTCCCGAGAACCATGGTGGGGAGGTACAACTCCTCCGAGAGGACACCGTGATATTATCTATACTTACTCAGTGTTGAATCCGAGCACAATGTCCTTGGAACTCCTCGCTAATGTCAACGCTGCGTCACCAGACAACCCATTGCCGGGGAAGTACAGTCCGCCACCAGGAGAACTGGACGTCTTCTTTTTAGACTTTATCGAGGTCTTAGGCTCCGTGATATTGCCTAGGTCCGTCAACCTGGAATTGTTAAGTAAAATGTTTAATGTCTACAATTCCATTATAATTTTAACTACGTCTTTGTTTTGTTTTTATACTGTGGGTGAGATACACGCAGAAGACCTACAACGCTCTACGGGTGCAATACAATAATGCCTTCAGGATGCTATTGGGGCTGCCGTGGCGCTGCAGCGCGTCCGGCATGTTTGCTGAGGCGCGAACTATAGAATTTTACGCAATTATGCGCAAAAAAGTTGCCTCTCTTATGCACAGAGTGTGCGGCAGCCGCAATACTATTCTGAAAGTAGTGGGAGGTATAATGCGCGCCAATCTTTTAGTCTCCTCTGATTGAGTTACGAGTGCAAGCTTGCGCATGTACAGTCAAGAAAACAATAATATCAACGGTTGATTATTAAATGTTTACTATAAGTGGGAACCTAACTACCTATTTCATTATTTATTTATTATTTTAGTGCGATCTTAACTATATTAATAAAACGCATTAATATAAACACCATTTTCCTACATTGTCGCCTTAAAACGCTATAACGTCCGCGAGGCATAACAATAACTATAAACTTTAACAAACTAAATCAACAAAACAAACAAAAACAACAATAATAAACAGATTCAACGATAAACTTAACGAATCATGGAATTTTTTCCTCGAATGTACTTTCATTGGAACGCGCGCGTGTGTAGTGTACGGACGTAGCACTAACACTAACGCATAGTGTCGACACCTGCTAAATGGCGAGCGGGGGGTGTGGTGCGGCACGCAGGCGGGTGTGCTCCGCGCCCTCACTCCTGTAACATCCCACTGACACCGTAAAACGGCTATTGCGTCGTCGCCTTGTGCGGCTATCTTCAGAGGCGACTAAAAGATTGGCGCGCACTATAGGTGCGGGTGTCCTATCAGCCATCACTGGACGACACTACACGTTAAATGTTTAAATAATGTTTAATGATCAAAATTGTTTAATACTAATTTTCTACGAGTTTTAATTTTAATTTTATTGACATTTTATTTTATTTTATTGACATACTGTTTGTGACATTTTTGTATTTTTCTTTTCTGTGTAATATGATGTTGTGTTTTTTTTTATGGAACCCAGTTCTAAAATAAATTATTTTTATTTATTTATATGTTTTTGATTTATAAGTGTTTTACAGAGTAACTTGTGTAATTTCTTTATTGGAACTGTAATTGTTCTACTTAATATATTTTAATCTGTTACATATACTGTGAAATACCAATAAATAAATCATTATAATAAAAAAAATAATTAAGGAATTCGATTACAGATGGAGGTAAGAAAATAATTGTATTTTTGGTATTAACATATCGTTACGACATATATCATGAAAGGGGTGTTGTCTAGAGTTGTTTTCCCGAGTCACTGAAACAGTCAACACTCGTACCCTCTTTTTACCGACGATTTTTACGTCCCAACGTAATGGAGGGTGAACATTTTCGTCACATTTCGTGCACAAATAATGCTTTTTAGGGCATGCAGATGTACCTCAGTGTTTTCCTTCACCGTCAGCAAGTGGTAAGCAAACAAATATTAGGTCCTTCCAAATGAAAATGGCGTTCTGTATTGATAATTTCAAGGAAACTCAATTTTCAGTATTAACATTTTTGCATTTTTTTTTTTGGAATGACAAATCCAAATTTTGTAATTTCTTTTGTGTATGAATGAAACAACATTAAGCTAAAAGCAACATAAATTAAATTTTTGAAAAATGTCAGCTATAAAAAAATTTACGAATCTTATCATGGAAATGGATGGCATTTAGGACGAACTGTATTTGAAGATATAATTTTAGTTATCAAACTGATAATAAAAACAAAATTTAATACATGGACGTTGACACTTGAAAGTGTTCCGAATGGATCATAAGTTTAAGCAGTGATAGACGCCATTGTCCATTCGGAATGACATGATGGGCGTGAGAAGTTTGATGGTAGTGTTGGCAATATTAGCGTCATGCGGAACGCGCTGTAAATATGAGCTGTATTTTCACAGCCAGTATTTGTAGTCCCTCACCTGTGTTTGTAATCGTCCCATCGTCCATAGCACAGATCTACCCCGCCCAGAAAGGCGACAGTTTGGTCGACGCACACGATCTTCTCATGGTGAGCCCAGAACAGCACTCCATTTTTCGCATGGTCTGGATGACGGAAAACCTAGTTAGACGTCATAGGTCGCTTTATTATACACACTAGAATTTT
This sequence comes from Ypsolopha sequella, assembly GCA_934047225.1. Classification (NCBI taxonomy): domain Eukaryota; kingdom Metazoa; phylum Arthropoda; class Insecta; order Lepidoptera; family Ypsolophidae; genus Ypsolopha; species Ypsolopha sequella. Next base: position 6,350,041 of record OW203985.1, read on the forward strand.
GGCAGGTGGATCGAAACGATATCAGGGAGCTATGATAGAAATAAATTTCTATGTTTGAACACTTGGCGATTTATCCATCGCAAGGAGAAATAAATTAACATTATATCATTGCAGTATAGAAACGCAGAAAGGTAAATCTGGATGTGAGGAGTTCGTATCCCGGTCCAGAGCTCCTCACATCCAGATTTACTTTTCTTAAGAGAATGACATAGCCAAAACAAAAACCAGTTCCGGGCGTGGCCTATTCTATTTTACGATAGCGCGCGGGGGGAAATTCGTCCCGGTCTCTAAGCTCGCGTCACCATAGCAAAAATACGAATAGAGTGGACGAGGCAGGGTCAAAAGTAATACGTATTTTATTTTATCTAATTTATTAGTGTATTTCGATCATCGTCACACGGCATTGATCCTACTTGCTATCACGTCGGGACGTAAATTTATTATGGTCGGCTAAAAGTGGTTTTTTGAGTGTTTGATTTTTCAGTTGACCCTCGGAACATTTCAGACACTCCTTTAGAGATACATAATAATATCGTGACGGTTAATTGTCACCATTACCCATTCTTTAAATATTTTTCGCCCGTTGAGCTAGTTTTACACTTGCGGGAAAATAAATTGGACCAAAAATTTCTTTACAATTTTTTTTTACTAAAGTTGTTATTACAAAAAGTGGAAACTAACAAATATTCTCAGAAGGAATGCACCACGTCACTATCTATCTCACTGTAGCCTATATCAATTATGCCTCTCTTTCAACCACGTTTAACCGCGTTACTATCTCATTCCAACTCATTTTAAATAGCGTCACTATTTATCTCACTCTAAATGGCATTTCTAATGAACGTCAAATATTTTTACTGCCCGCCACTCTTTCATTCTAAATTCTAATTATTTAAAAAAATACGCAGCTCCTTTAGTAGTAAAATAGCAATAACTTTTTTTTCAAAAGTAATACACAGAAATTGCCAGATCATTTGAAAAACAATATTTGATGAGCCGTTATTTAAGACAATTTGCAAAACTAACATAGGACGTTTTTTTTCAGGGTGTGGTATCGAACTAACCTAATTACAAAAAATTGCTCATAAATTGGGTTTTTATTTTTCTTCTTGATTTAACAGCATTTCAAGGTTTATTTTTGACTTTATCAATAGCATGACTATTCAGAGTTGCGCAACAAAAATTTTATTCTTAGAATTTAGAACTGGTTAGCTCTGACTCTCAAAAATCTATTCGAATTTATAAAAGTACCATCAACTCGAAGACTATCTACTTTTTGCTGAGGTCATAATTTGATATTCTGGTCAGTCATGAGCTGGCCTACCAGCCTTCCAAGGGAAAGCGTTGACTTTTGGGACACCTGTTTACCCTTGGGATAAATCGCCAAGTGTTTAAAATATAGAAATTTATTTGTATCATAGTTTGAAATGTTCAGGTCCCTTTACGCAAAATGAAAAAACAAAACTCTTTTAGGATTAATTTGTTGTCCCTATGTTTGTCTGTTTTTCCGTTTGTCTAGGCAATTTTTCTGGGTAAAATCAATAAATGCTAATATTTACAGCCCTGTAAAATATACATATTATAACGTTTTTATGGCCTTTTGTTTAACTTTTTCATAAAAATATTCTCCTTATGAAAATATAGAGATCAACACTTGACATAATATTTTGCATTTGAAAGAAAGCACAGAAAGGAACTGTAGAACGAATAATGTAAAAAATATAAAACCATATCTTTCTATTCTAAAGGGATTAATAATTTACTGTTTGTTCAATGTGGCGATAACTTTTTTTATTATTATTTTTTTCTTTGTTACAAAGATAACAAATATTTTCATACAAGGTTTTCCTTAAGGGCTATTTCTCCGAATTTGTAACAAAATATTAAGAAATAATTATAACGGTAAAGTACAACTTTTAGCTAAGACAATTTATTGTTAAAAGTTTGCTATATGCATAAACATATTTTAATGATATTATGGTATCTTCAAAATAATTGGGTTTTCCATAAGCGTGATATCAGATTATTTAAGAAATTTACGGCTGGTATCACGACGACGGATAAGCCAATTATTTTATTACTATTGTAATATAATTAAAAATATGTTAATGCATACAGCACACTTTTAACTATAAGTTTTCTTAACTAAAAGTTGTATTTTTACTTATTGAAATTGTATTTCTCATCAAGAAGTGCAAGATGACAAGATATTCAAAATAAGTTAATTGAATTTGTGAAATGGTTTCAGGTCAAAACAGTTTTCCATGAAACGGTAATTGTTTATACTTAGCAAAGTGTGTAAACTTAGTCATCTTAACATGAACGACGCCTGTATTTCTCTCTTTTTTATTTCCAGTATAGATAAAAATATACAAACTTGTTAAACTTTGCGTAAAAACGAGGCAATATTGACGATATCCTGACAGCTATTATGATGGTGTTTTATCAAATTTTGCTTTTTGGGCTGTATAGAGACGTAGTTAGATGTCACTAAAATATACTCATGAAAAAAGATATGAAGAAAATAAGCTGTAGACTTCACATTCGATTTATACCTATTGTATGAATTTTAAGAAAAATACAGGGGTAAAGGGACCTCTTAAGGAAAACCTTGTATTAAACTATTTGTTATCTTAGTAAAAAATAATTTAAGGAAAAAAATAAACAAAGCTATCGCCACATTGTACAGTAGATAATTAATCCCTTTAGAATAGAACAACATGGTTTTCATATTTTTTACATTATTTGTTCAACAATTCCTTTCTGTGTTGACTTTTAAATGCAAAATATTATCTCAAGTGTTCATCCCTACATTTTCATAGTGAGAAAATTTGTATGAAAAACGTAAAAAAAAAACGTACAAACCTAAAACGTAATATAAATAAAAACGTCAAAAGTATGTTTTTACAGCTCTATAGAGGGCCGTTAATATTGGTATTTATTAATTTTACCCAGAAAAAATTGTCTAGACAAACGGACACACAGACAAACATAGGGATAACAAATTAATCCTAAAAGAGTTTCATTGTTTTCATTTTGCGTAACAGAACCTGAACATGTACCGACAGGATTATCTACGATCTAATAATTTTGCCATGCACTGTAAATATTTCAAAATAAATTTCTATATTTTAAATGCTTGGCGATTTATCCCAAGTAAGTGTACCTATATAATTTGCAAAAAACTTCACTTATTGGACCTGAAATGGTGAGCCAATACTAGAGGGTAATTTCACGAAATACAGATCTCAGTAAGTATAAGTAAATTAATTTGGGTTTCAATAATGTTCACAAAATTATTCTTTTAGAGTAACATATATTATTTTCCCGCATAAAAGTATGAATTCAATCCAAATTCATTCAGTTTTGTTGTTATGACTATGGCACGATGTAGCTAAATCACTCATACGCATATTTTGTTGAGTTTTTAACGGCAGGAATATGATGCTCCTCGAAATATTACTTTATAAAATTAATTTCAATGTGTTTTGAAGTAGTTTTGGGAGATATTTATAGCTTGCAAAAAAGGGCACAGGTTCCACGTCTTACGGGCGCCAGCGCTAGGCGTAGACTGACAATATCTTGCTGCCGCTGACTGCATCAGTGGATTTACGTATTTTTGGAAAAAGGGGGTGCTTTTTTTGACCCGAATAACGTGGTATTTGGAAAATGAATAGATATCATTCACACTAATTTTATTTTAAAAAAACCAACAAAATCGCGAAAGCGATACCTGAAACAAAATCGATAAGAAGTGTGCAATAGAGGGTTACAAAAAAATTCATTGACAGTACAAATATGAATCGATTAACGTGGTTTGTGGAAAATGAATACCTTAAAGTTCAACCAAAAACATGTATTTTTTTTATGGCTATACGTAACCTAATTATTGCAACAAAATCATCCGAAAGCTGACATTTTATTTCTGTTTGTATTTTCGTTCCCCTTAATACTTTTTCTGCAATGATATAATGTTAATTGATATCAGGGAAGTTTTGTTTCATACTATTTATAGCAAAATGCATCGCTTTGGATACTTTGAACATTATTTAGAGTGCAAGGATGGGTACCTCGGTGGCACAGTCGGTAGCGCACTTCCCGTGTAAGCAAGAGGACACAGGTTTGAATTCTGGTTATCCCGGCCATAGGACTTTTTTCAAAATATTTGTCTTACTTAAAGTTTCCAATTGATATTTTCAAGAGTGTAATGCACTCTAAATAAGTTTTGTTTTATTACATAAGCTGGCAGTTTTAACCCTCTTAATTCACAGTATCGCTAAAACAATAAATAAATTAGATCGCTGGGACCCGATAACAGATTACAGATTTAACATTTAACAGGGCTTAAAGAAATCCCATGAATGAATAATAGTATATGGAGAGATGGTTCCGTTATTAGAAAATAATGTACATTGAATGTTACTACATTAAGCTTAATTTTTATATTATTATCATTATAATATATAGGTATTGATTTATAAATTTACACAAATAACACAGTAATATAAATAAACTTAGTAATAAATCCAGATATATTTCGGGCCCCACCGGGCCCGGCATCAGTTGCAATTATAATGATTACTTATGACAGGATGACAAATAATATTTCCACGATGACAATGATAATAAAAAAATTGAAAAGTAAAACCCAACTACTTTCTTAAAATCTAAACTTTTTGGTGGAGTTGACGATGTGCATGTGGGTGGGATGTTAGATGGGTGTATGAGTTTTAATGTGTGTATAGAAGGGTGAGTTATATAAAAGTTCGGATAAGGTAAGTCTGTCTGTCTGTAAGTCAGTGTTGTGTGTTTTGTCCAGGGCCGTGATGAGCACCAAGCGACCAGATGTAAGACGATTCCCAGGTCCTTAGTTGAATGTCGGTCAGTGGTGGATGGAATGACTTTATGATGCGGACGGTGATTAAGCTTCAGATATAGCTTACCTTGATATTTTCACTAGCCAGTTTACTCTTGCTGTAGAAGCTGTTGATACCAAGCGCCATTTCTACTTCTTTGTACAGCATAATGAAAACTTTAACACCTTGTGCCTACAACAAATTAAATTAATTTGCAGATGAGAATAATACTCTGTAAAGTGTACGTCTTACACAATATACGGGTTCCGTCTATGTAGACGTAATTTGTTTGAAAATACGCTTCTTTAGGTACCCTACACGAACACCCAATTATTTTAAAAATTTATTTATTTAGACATTTATTTACTATTTACGCCTTACGGCATTATCAATGAATAATATAACTGAATTAAAGAACAATGAATAGTATATAAGTATGATCTTTCACATTGCAGATGGTCTTAAAAATAACCATGTAATCAAGTCGTAATACTTACCGCTTTTCTCTTGAGTAAAGTGTCCAGGCGCCAATAATTGCCATTCAAGGCTGGCCTCTTCAAGTAAATCTCGGGACTCAGCCACCAGTCCGCTGTTAGAAGAAATTAAAAGTAGATAATTATACCAAGCGCAAACTTAGCGAATCTGCTTTTTTGCCAACTATTACGAAGATAAATAAAGAAAACAAGTTTGATGTGCTAACCAGCCAGGTTTTCGTGTCTTTATAAGGTCCCGTCAAAAGCGAAGCTTTTGTATCTGCCTATACTGCGAAAATAAACAAAGAAAACAAGTTAAAAACAAGTTTGATGTGCTAACCAGCCAGGTTTTCGTGTCTTTATGAGGTCCCGTCAAAAGCGAAGCTTTTGTATCTGCCTATCCGTCTGTAAGACAAGGCTCAAGAACGGTACTAGGTATTAATCTGATACCCTGGGAAAATACGACAAATACATACATAATAGTGTTGTACACAATACATACTTTACATCATTCAATTAGCAAATTCGACCTGGTTTCAACAATCTCCTGCCTCTGTGATCTAGTGGTACGACCGTCTCAGCCACCAATCCGGAGGACACAGGTTTAAATCCCGTAGGGCCATATTTATAATTGGTCTACGTGCTTCGGAAGGCATTGTGGGTCTAGATTTGAACCCGAAGTACGGCGATAGGACTCACCAACCATCACGTTGGGACGTAATAATCATCGATCCATACTCGCAAACATCTCTGACACCCTCTCGGGGATTCATGTCGTGAAGATTTATTATCTAGAAAATTCTAGTTTCAACAATCACAAACAAAACATTGTCCTGCTTGACTCGTACCGATAAATATTTCCTCCTGTGCTAGCTCCATCGCGTCGGCCGCCGCCGACAGGTACGCGGAGCCATCCACGAAGGTGCCAACGGGGGTGGCGGGGCGGGGCGGGGCGAACGAGTGGTGCACGTTCGGGTACGTGAACTCTCGTGCTAGAATAAAATTAATTCGCTAATTTTCTCTAAAACTATAGATAGGCAGCTATTCCTGCAACATTTTTCACACGATTTATTTTTCATACGACTTTGTAGTGCTATTGTATTGTTAGAGGTCAGTGAGGAAAAAGGTTTTATATTAAAAGCTTGACACGTTTTTGTATAAAGAGTTTTTAAAAATCACCCGCCTTTTACGCATGTGTCTGAAATTCTGACGCAGAATTGTTGTCTTGATCGTACCTGAGATCCATCTTACAGATTAATTTGAAGATTGCACTAATGAAAGCGTTTTTAAAGATACATAACGATTTAGCAGTCAGCAAAACTGTAGCGTCTTTTTATATTGATGGATAGACCGTAAATATGACTCCCCTAAATTAATCGAAAGTTATCCTTATCATGGAGGGAGTGTTTTATCAGCAGATTTAAAGCAAATCTCTAAGCTACTTGCGCTGTCATAATATTTATACGGCATTTGAGAAAGCCTTACCGGGAGCGTAGTTACAGGAATTTGGGTCGTATCAGTTATTCAACCGTTACCGACTTCCGTAGATTTTGCAAACGTGATTTCACTCTTCATCCTAGGTATCATCAACGCTTTCCACCAGCCGCGGTAGTAGCTAAGCGTGAGGACATTGTGAATGAAAAAATACAACTCCAAAGTACAAGCGTATTTCAAGTTTTCCTTACCGGTCTGATTAGCAGCAGCTTTGAGGCACTGCATCCATTCCTTGCTCTTCCTCTTGGTCCAGCACTTGATCACCATTTGTCGACTCTGATTGAGAATTTGAAGCCCGTGGTTCAACCCGGTGGAGTACATGCCGCTTGATACTTCGAACCTGAATAATACATAACATAAAATACAGTACCCTCTCGCTAATCCGCCACCAAAAAATCCGGACTACCGGCGGATTACCGAAAACGGCGGATTATAATGTACAGGAACATCAAATTGAGGAAAACATACTAATTTTGTATTAGTACTTATGAAGGTAAATACATATGTACATTTGTATTAAAGTTTAACATTTACCGATTACTCAGGTTTTGAAAAATACTGCTCTAATTTGGCTTGTTTTTTACCAGAATAAATCTTCGTAATAACATGATTACAGAGAGACATCGACTTGCAAAAAATGGGCGGATTATAGTAGTTGTCGGATTATCAAGCGGCGGACTAGCGAGAGAGTACTGTATACTGTTTTCTTTAAACTATCTGCTATAGTCATTTACAAAACGTCACTTTATTTCCTATGGGGAAGATTTGAATTAAAATTCATTAATTCACAACTGTCCACGTTACTCCAAATTTGATGCAAGCAACTTCGACTCTGTTTTCATTCTTAGTAGTTGAAAGAAAATCATATTATAAACCGCTCGTGACGTGTTTTATTATTTTCATGGCATTAAAGGTCGAGAAAATTAAAAATCCTTTTCCGCTTGGTGTAACAATCTACCGCTATTTTAGTGCCAATTATTGTAATAACTATGCACTGAAATAAAGCAAGTTTTTTTTAAATATTGTATCGCCTCGGTCATCTAATTTCAGACAAGTAATCTGGAGCTCGCGAGGTCAAATCTTTTTTCAGAAAATTTCCGTGTCACTAAAATATTAATTAATGATTTAGATTTATCTGTTATGTTACAATAATTTTGAATAATTTTGAATACTACTTAACTCTTTTACGACAATCTGTTGGCGGTAGAGACCACAATACAACTAGATATACAACGTGTAACAGAAAGGTGTAACCATATTTGAAGAGCTTATTCAGTCAATGGTATAGAACAACTTTTACTATGGAGCAGCAATGAAATCTCAAAAAAAAAAATCTGCCCTTGCATACATTTCGGCCGAGCGGCATTGCATTTTTCTATGAAACAGATAATTATTTTTTCGAGATAGATGGTTTGTTCCATAGTAAAAGTTGTTCTACACCATTGACTGAATAAGCTCTTCAAATATGGTTACACCTTTCTGTTACACGTTGTATAGAACATATATAATATTATAGTATAGAATAATACAATGCCACTAATTGTCATTAGTTAGCAGTCTTTAGCGCAATACAGTCACCAATATGCCTGTTTACCGCTGTGATTAGCGCAAACCCCATACATACATATACCTTATAGTACGGTTACAAACCTATCTAATGGCACGGTAGTGCTCAAGCGTAAGCAAATTATGAATTTAAAAAAAAAGGACTTTAGAGTCGTGGCGCCTTAATAAAGCTCAAATTCAGCAGGTTTCATGGTCAAATGTCCATTTCGGTGGACGATAAAAGTTACCTCATGCGTTAAAAATTCGTGGTGCAAAATTTATGAATTTTAAAAACTAGACAAAAGAAATGGTAAAGGTGGAGCAATATTTGATATTATTATGTATTTTTAAGATGACCATTACGTACATGGAAATGTTTCAAAGAGATTATAATGAGTATCTGCCACCATCAACAAAATAGCGTTTTTATTTGTGGCAAAAGGTATTAATAACATATAAAATCACTTAATATTTTGTCAGCTTATGAAGTTTCTAAATGAGTTATTTCATTTTCGCTTGATTAATGTTAATTTCACACTGTAAAACCGACATTTGTTACATTTTAGCACATTTTTCATACGTTTTATACTCACTTCTCCAAAGCCTGCGTTTAAACAGAAAGAAAAAATAATGTTAGCACACATTGTATCGTAAATGAACTGTTCTTCATACTAACAGAACATAACAAGTAAAACAACTTTCTAAAACTAACAAACATAATTGATATACGCGCGCATGTCATGTAAGCTGGAGGTCGCAGGTTCAAATCCTAGGCCAAGGAAGTTTTCAAAAATATTTGTGCTTTTAAATTTGTTTCTGATTGATTTCTAGTTTGTAATGCACTCTAATAATAATATACGTTTGTTATCCCGGGGAGTACAGTGTTTGCCGCCATCCTGTCACACCTACTTAACATTCATCAAGCGAATCATACCTCCTTTTTTATTCCGAGTACTATACTCGGCCCTTTTTAGTATGTCATCTTTTTATCGATATTTTTTCCTAAGCACAACTTATTATTTTAGTTTAATCGATATATTTAAAATGAACGTTTCTTACCCCTGATCGAAGAGCATGACTCCTTTGACGATCCCATCTGACGGTCGGATATACCCGAAGAATGTGTCTTTTACAAATAGCCATCTTTCTTGCCATTTCGCACAGACGAGACCTGTGCAAAAGTAGTTACACCTGCAAATAAGAGTTAAATGTTACAGATAAATTGAGAAGAAGAACTTTTTATGTACTTATGGTACTTGTTTTAACAAAATATATTAGTTTAGCTGAAGATTTTTATATAATATGATTTAAGGTGATATACCGTGCTAGCAAAGGTCCCCGTTACTCCAGGCAGAAAGACCCGCAGTGCGAAAGGGACGGAATCGGGGAAAATTGTCAAAAAGTCGGTTTTAAATTAATGCAAAATTAACTAAAATTGCTACAAAAAATTCCATAACCAGTAATTTAGGTGTAGTTAAAACCCATCTAAATAAATATGTTTCAAGTCTGTATGCTATCTTTATTTGTCAGAATATCAAAAAAAAGTGTAAATTTAGACCTGATTTCAATAATTATTTCTATCGAATGAAATTCCTCCTATCGCGTTTCTGATAGACCAAAATCTAGTAAAAGGTCCCAAAATTGTTATACTAATTTATTTTACTTGGAACTTCATTAAAAGAGCAGATAAATAACTTCAAAAAGTGACAATTTTCACGGTATAGCCCCTTAATTAGATGATGTTGAAAGCCCTTTAGGTATGATTGCTGTCGTTAATGCCGTACTGTCCGATTTCGCCACCAAATTAGTGTCTTTGCTTAGACTTGACTATATGCATCTCAGTCCCACTTACCGGGGATTGTCGATCTCTCTTCCCTATCACTGCGTGGCTTAGCCAATCAGAGCGCGTGAAAGTGACTTTTAGTTGGCGGACTTTATTTCGAACATACCAAGTGTCATTGCTCTAAGTGTAGTTTCTCTATTATTCTGGTATACCCACTAACGTACTATCAATGGGTATATCAAATAAAATGCAACTACAGGTGCCTTTTTACACAAATAACCCGCACGCGCATACCTTACTAGTATCATAGACGATTTCGTCCATGCTAGTATGAAGAAATCGTGTTATTAAACATGGCGGCAGCGTTTTATCGTAAAACAAAACATCGCAATTGGAGCGAAAAGTGGGCCTGTCAGGGGCATACCCATGGTCTGAACTAAAGACAACTGCTCATGTGAGGTGGACAATCGACAAGCGTTTTCAACGGCTTCCACGACATCATATATGGCAAAGATACTCTTGAATTGAGACACCTATATAGGATCCAGGCCGCCCCCCCTCCTCCTACCTTATAGTGCGTACACATAGACAACAGACTACATCAATATGTGATCAATGACTTTACCCTCTACCATTTGTGCTTAGTTCAGATATGTACTTTACCTGACACATATCATAGTGCCCAGCAGGCCACAACAGTTGCAGCCCGCCTGCCCCGGCTGTGTGGAGCCCGTGCGTTTCATTATCATGCCCTCCTTGCCCTTCGTGCCCAGTTCAGATATGAATGATATCGTGGACACTTCCAAGAATTTCACCTGGAAAGAAAATGTTCTGTGAATAGAAAACACGATGTAGGGTGTCAATCGTGGAAAAGATGAGTCTTTTTATTCAATTTAGGGTGGTATGTCTCCGCTGTAGGGTTTAAGATTGGATGACCTTGATCACGCTTTCTGTGGTAGTACTTAGATGTTAATGTTATCCGTTCCAAGATAAGAGATAATTAGCGCATATTTGTAATGTTTAAAACGTGACAAAGGAAAGTTTTTTTTTTCATTTTAATTACCTGAAAGACTTCTTCAACTGGATTTTGCGAGTTATTAAGATTATATACAAAAATACAATAATGCAAGTTTTTTTTTTTTTCTAAATCATGAAACGTCTACAGGTCCCTCTGGTGTCTCCTTTTTGGTAAAAGAAATATCTGTATTAGGAGACTTCGCTCTTACATAGTGGACAACAATTTTAGTAAGATTGGACTTAAGAGGCCTGCGGAGCAATCCTAGTTCATACAAACGAAATACTAAAATCATTTGTAAATCATAGATATTCTTAAGGTAGGTGTATTTATTCCGATTGCATTACAGAATATCTAGGTTCCCAAATATATATTTTGAAAGAATACTGATTTAAAGACGACATAATAAGCTATTTAAAATTTCCATAGAAACCTTATTTTTCTCATATTTCATGTTTAAATCAATGTTCTTATTTAATATATGTTTGGAAACCAGATATTCTGTAATTCAATCGAAATAAATACACACTACCTTAAGAATATCTATGATTTACAAATGGTTTTGGTATTTCGTTTGCATGGATTGCTCCGCCGGTCTCTTAGCCCTTTTACAGAAATTTTATTTAAACTCCTAATCTTAAATATCTGTGACAATCTGATAATAAACTGATAAGGTAGATGACCGATTGATTTTATCAAAGACAGGAAGTTTCTACTTGAAACTGTCAGATAAATATTTGTTTATTTTTGTAACTTTGTTTAGGAAGCGAATAATGAATTCTCGTTAAAATATGTATGTAAAAGAGGTAACAATGTTCGCACATGCAAATATGTGACGAATACTATTTATATTTTTAGTTGTTAGAATAAATTATAAATTATTTATTCCAACAGAATATAAATATATTTGAGTCGCTACGTCTTGAAAATTTGTATTGTGTTTGTAACGTATGAAAAAGTAATTTTGTGGTATTATAAATGTTAACGCGTGCTGTATGTTAGGGCTGCCATCATCTTAATTGCCGACGGAGGACAAAAACTTCAAAAACCCCGGACATTTAGGTGAAATTGAGGTTTTTCCCCGGGCATCCGTAAAAAATATTCTTACAAAAAAGTTTTCATTAAACATTTTTTATTCCACGTTAATTATTTATTAAACAATAAATATATTTATTGCCGCTCTGGGATTGCCTTCGATGCGGTTTACGAACGAATGAAATTTTTTAAGATTTGTTTTTATTTATTGATTATCCTTCAATTAATTATGGTTAATTAATTAATCTGACACATAAAGTGTCCGGGTTTTACCCGGATTTTGATCCAAATCCTCCCCCGGACGCCCTCCAAACTAGGACAAATCCGGGGAAACCCGGACGGATGGCAGCCCTATGTATGATTGGCCAAAAAATTACTTAATTTCGCGAAATAAAGTGGAAATCTACCCATTTAGTATAGTCTGGGATCGTAATAGCTTCGCAAGACACGAACATGTCTTTAGACTACCTTTACTTACAGTTTCATGGTGGTTTCTGTAGATGGAGATGTTGAGTAGATTGTACAAGTACTCCTCAAGTTGCTTCATCCTCAACTGGATCCCGTCGTATGTGATCATTACTTCAGGTTTCTTCGGAAATCTGGACAATAAACAAAAAGATAATTTAGTTGTTATGGGTTCTGTTTTCTTTCTTTCGTCATTTCTCATTACTTTATCTCTTACAGTAATTCAATTAAACAAAATAAATCTAGATAATATTTTCGATGTTTGAACCGTATTAATTGTTTTGTTTTATCTTAAACAATAAAAGCACATTCGGCTACACTTTTGGTAAAAAAACAGTTAAATTTACGTATTTTAGGTGTTTGTGGTTAAGATATTACTCAAATTTTTGTTCGACTTTTAGTTCCACTTAAACATAGATCTAGATAATGTTAATGGACTCAGCCTAAAACATAATAATAACATTCCATAGATACTCCACAATGTGGTGATAGTGTTTGTATGGAGGTTTGCGTGTAACGACGCATCTTAAGACGCGGGATTATGTCCTGCCGGTCGAGCATGCACGGCTGATCTCTTCAGAATTTATGTGCTTAGTATTGGGTGCTTAGCTTACTCGCACCTACGAAATTGGCAAAATTTTCATACAAATTCATGAGTTCATAATTCGCGCGTAACGACGCCGACGCCTCTTAAATCTAATATGTCAAGATGTCAAATCAATGTTAGTCCAGTTAAGGTATTTTGAATGCAACGCGGCTTACGATTATTAAAATCTTCAGAATCCGCATGACTATGTTGATAGAAATTCTGTGCCGCAGTCTTAGTATCAGTATACTAGATTGACAAGATCGTGCTCGACCGTCCCACGCGGTGACCGACGTTGGCGGAGGCGAGGAAGCTTCAAATGCACGGCTGTGAATATCGATAAGCGACCTGCAGTTGGACGCGTTTCCCTTTCCTTCTTACACTAACCGTCTCCCGCTACCATCTGTCGCGCCAAGGGATGGTCGCGAACGATTTTTCTTGCCTAAAAATCGCAACCAAAGATTGTCTTTACGCTGCAGTTAGAATAAGGATTGTACAGTCAACTGTCCAAAGACTATTATTTTGTAATACTTTACCGTAAGCATTTAATAGTTAACTTGCAAAATAAGTAAACTATAAAATGCTTATGCTAAAGTATTACAAAATAAAAGTCGTTGGACAGTTGTCTGTACAAGGTGGTTGCGACGCGTATCGTTCCCAAACGCATAAATTATGATTGTTTATGTTATTTTTTTAATAATAGTAGTTTATGCTACAAGGGCGCAAAGGAATAAAATACGAGGACGATTTAAAACACGAGCGTAGCGAGTGTTTTAAACGTAACCGAGTAATTTATTGCTCTTACGCCCGTGTATCATACTACGTTTTTCAATGCATAGTGTGAGGAAATAAAACAAATATAATTTTGTGAACTTTAAATTATAATTGGCTCAAAAGGACTGTATTCAGAGCTGTTAAACAGTGGAAAAAAAAGTATGACATTTATGGTACACAAGAAAGGCTGCAGGTTAGCCAACCATTGCAAACAAATTAAAAAAATAATAATAATAAAGCCCTAGGGCAAAATAATCGACTTTCTGTTCGGTTTTGATGCATAAAAAGTGGGCCTTTACGAGCACATGCATTGAAAAAAGTATTAAGGTTTTAGGCGACCAAAGTTTCATGTCAATTAAGCTTTTATAGCAAAGTTGTATTTCTTTAAGTATTAATGTGTATTTTAATCCTGACTATAAGTTTAAACACGCTTTAAAGTGCATCATCTCCCGTCGCATCCACCTTAAGGCGCTCTTATCCCAAAATCAGTAATTTCAAAGTCAAATAGAACTTTCAAATATCGCCTAAAACTTCCAAAAAAAAAAATACGCAAAATAGTTCGAACCTTTATCTAGGTCTTCCACGCATATGTTACACGATCAGATAAACTTTGCTCGATAGAAATAATTCACGAACACAGCATGTAATAAGACCTTTCAAATCATGCCATTTCCATAATTCCACTCTTTTATTAACGAAACATATCTGGTAATATTGCTCTTTAAATTTTCTAGGTCGACCACGTAAGTGGGATTTAATAAACATATTCCTTATTTAAAAACAATTTAAAAACCGATAAAAACAACGAAAAAGTACAAAAGTGTGGTTATTTTCTTTACTCCTTACACGTAAAGAAAAAGACAGAGAGTCACTCTTCTGGGATAAGAGCGCCTTAACTTGATAAACTATTTTCAAATGAACTATTACAGGTTGATTACATCAGACCTCACCTCGGCAAAGCGCCTTTTCTCTTCCTTGGCCGGGAAAAGGCAATCTTCTTCGAGTTGCCGACGGGCGCCGTGGCATCCAGCGCTATTTTCTCGGCCTTCTCCTCTGTATCGACGGTATTCTTGAAGCTCGCTCGGCGGGACTTGTGCGTTTTCGTCGGAAACGGAATGTTGAGAGATGTACGGTATAGGCTGAGCTGCTGGTGAAGGTACAAGATATGCTTGTAGCGTTTCTTGATCGACCACGTGAAGTCACCATGCTGGAGTTGGATTGTGTACCTACAAAACAAAAACGTTTCGTCACGACATAATGTATCACCCAGGTGTTGTCAGAAGTGATCCCGACCATGGATTGTCACTAGAACGGTCAACACCAGTAACAGGTCGCGGCAGTAAATAAGCAAATCGTATCGTAGTATCATCTCTGTCGCACGAAGCACTAACAGTCCAGTGAGAGAGACAACGCTCTACAAAGCCGAAGATAGCCGATGAGCATTACTTTCTGGGTACTGTAATACCTTTCACCAATGATTTAAAAACGTTCCAACGCAACATGATAGGGGTGCGCTTCACTCTAATCACCGTACTTTGTTTCCAAATACACGCTGTTTAGGCCACAAAGTGTTTTCCTTCACCGTTCCACAAGTGGTAAGTACACAAACATTATACACATAAATTCATGGTGCATGGTCCAACCGGCCGCATCCGAGCCCGGGTCTCAAGATTGAGAGTTCCATTACTGACTGACCCACCGCTGCTTTTTCTTTAGGTACAGATTACAGTGCAAAATCTTATATCAAATGATTCAGAGCCTTTTATTGAAACTTTACAGCATTCAAGACATTTCAAACTTTATCCGCATTCCGCAAATCCGCATTTGTACAAAATATTAATAAATAATTATAACGGCCAAAATAACAACTTTTAGATAAGAGTAATATATAAAATTGTTTTTTTGCAAATAAACAATTTCTATATTTCTATTCTACCTATACGCATAAACGTAATATACAGAATGTTTGGGACATCAAAACTGAAAAACTTCTGTATCACGAAAACTACAAAACTTTGCATAATAGTAAATTCAGGCAGAAATATTCAAAATCACTTCCTTTATCATCCCTGAAAATATTTACATCGATGTCCCAACCACTCTATATAATAATATTATGGTAGCTTCAAAATAATTGGATTTTCCATAAGAGTGAAATTAGAAAAATGAAATTAAAAAATTCTAATTTGTCTTTTACGGAAAATCCGATTATTTTGAAGCTACCATAATATCATTAAAAATATGTTTAATAATTAATATTGTTAAATATTGCTCTTATCTAAAAGTTGCATTTTGGGCGATATAATTATTCCTTAATATTTTGTAAGAAATACGGAGAATCGATACCTTTGAAAAAGAACCGAACCACAGCTATCGGTACAATAAAGCCGATTCTAAAGGCTTTAATTTTAGTTTTAGTGCTGTCAAAACTGAAATTTTTCCAAAGCAATTTAGCTTCTAATCGTAACACTTAAGGACTTTTGTGCAGTGAAGAAAATTTAGTTTTGACAGCATAAAAACCAAAATTAAAACCTTCAGAATCGGCTTTAATGGGATATTAAAATACATGGGCAATGAGAATGGTAATTTCCGATTTAACAAGCTTCAACGCCACTCCAAACAAACACAATAGGCTAATAATAGATGATATATAAATAGCTAGTTAATACCTTGATGAGTGATAGAGGAAACACAATAGAATACTGACTAATCTAGCATTATATACTAATTCAGGCATTTTAAAATACTATAATTTCAATTAATAAATTTGAAATCAAATAAATAAAGACATTTTTGATTTTATTTCAGAAAATTAACTAAAGATTTAGACCACAAAACATTCTCTGTCGAAAAAAAATCTATTCATGACAACCAACATCTCCATGCGAAAAAAATAAGTACTCGATTATGACCGAGTTCGTGAGACAAGATCCGTGACGTCATGAGGTCAAACCTGTTTCCGCTACATCGTCAGGGTCAATCTAATAGAGGTACAACACCGATTGTCCTAATGAACTTACTAGACTGCGGACTAAACATGAGAACAGCTATACGAGTAGCTATTGCTGAAGCATTGTCGGTCTTGGGTGCTGGAGGTATAAATAAAATTTAGTTGCTAATGCTTAAGGGTCGGTTCTTTGAATATTTAATTTAAGGCGCTACGGAAAAAAAATCGACACTTTTAGAACTTGCATATCTACTTCAGTAGAGAAGGTATTATTTTGATAACATATTATATTATTTTTTGGAATGTTTTTCAAGGGATCTGTTAAACAGAAACGCGATTGGAGAAATTCGGCTCGATTAAAAAATTTATTGAGATGACGTCGTTTGGGACACCATTTCTCCTGGTTTGACAATTTAGAATGACATATGGACTGATGCAATTATATTTTATTAGATGGATTTTAACAGTACCTAAGACCTTGAACGAAATTTTGATAGCAACTTGATTACATTTTATATTTAAAAAAAACAGACTTTTTGCTACTTTACCTCGAATCCGTCCCTCTCGCACTAGTTTTTTCGCATATGGCGTAACAGGGACGCTAAAACATTTACATATCACCTTAAGTAAGAGGGAATTCTGATGATAAATTTATAATATACTGGCTTCAATATAATTGGATTTTTCAGTTTTCAAATATTTTTTTAGAATTAACGTTAATTAGTTAATAGATGAATAATAACATTAAAAACCTGCTTTCAAAATAAAACTTGCCTTAAACAAAACACTAAACTAAAACCCTTATAAAACCTCTACCTAATAAAAATCAGCTAAACAAATCCTATCTAGATCGCCACCGTCATGTGGCTGAGCCAAGCTAGAAGGCTGGCAGCGTTTCCTCTTTGAATGGCCAGACTGATTCTCTGGTTAATATACGCGCCAGGCTTCAGATTTTTGAATGCACAGGTAAATTCATGACAGTGGAAAGGTTATAGTGAAAAGTTATAGTCTGTTTTTAGTTATAGTGTTATGGTACATTTATGTATACATTATCTTTCGCTGAAAGCAATTTTTTGGGCAGTAGGGTTATATTATAAGTTATATGTTATGTTATGATTTCGCAAAAAATCTAAAGAATAATTCATCTTAATGTAAAAAAAAAACTTACAGGTTCGGATTGAGCAGATGGGTAGTGACGCTTCTCTCGTTCTCAACGAGTCTGACCTTTATTTCAACACCAGGAATGAACACTTTCCTCTGCACCGATTTGAATTTAACTGGAGTGTTGTGAATTGCTTTGAATGGCACCGAAGTTTCTGTGGGGGCTGAAATAAGGAAAAATATGATTTTAATAGTAGTTATAGTGAAGTTTGGTAAAGACATGCATGATGAAAAATTATTGTAACGCCCAACGACGCAACTTTTATCAATAATGTACCTCTACTATGTATATGAAAAATTTTAAAAATATATATTTTTCTTAATTGCTGAATTTACCTTTTTCTTTTAAATTTTACAATTACATCCACGTATACGAAAAAAAAAATGTTTGTATGCATACTTTTTAGGTGAAGACTTATTTTTTGGAGCGATATTTATAGTTATTTCTTGTGATTATTTATTTAATTTATTTGGAAGAAAATACAGCAGATTTTGTAAACATAAAACATCATATTTGAACGACACCGATGGCTGTGTATTGTGAGTGAGAGTGTGTGAGATATGTATATATATATATATATATATACAACGTGTAACAGAAAGGTGTAACCATATTTGAAGAGCTTATTCAGTCAATGGTATAGAACAACTTCTACTATGGAGCCAACCCTGTATCTCGAAAAAAAAATCAACTTTTTCATAGAAAAATGCATTGCCGCTCGGCCGAAATGTATGGAAGGGCAGATTTTTTTTTTGAGATTTCATGATTGGCTCCATAGTAAAAGTTGTTCTATACCATTGACTGAATAAGCTCTTCAAATATGGTTACACCTTTCTGTTACACCTTGTATATATATATATATACCTATATATTATAGGTATATATGTGGGAAGAGGGAAGAGGTTACGATGTTTCTTTTAGTAAATTATTATTATGTTAAGGAATTTAAGGTTTTTATTATTTCTTTTTTAAAAACGTGTTTAGATGAATTGAAAGGGTCAGTTGTTTTAAATGTATTATTGTCCTGGCAAATAACACGTGACAGCGGGGAGTTTTGGGCATAATTAGTGTGGGCAAAATGGACATGGCAAAGTGTAGTACTTCGCGTTCGAGTAGACGGAGCTCTTAACACGATTTCCAAGACCAAATTTGGAGCACCAAGTTCACCAGATAGTATGTCATGCATGAAGTAACGTGATAACGTTCCAAATCCGAAGAATTTATCCTTAAAGAGTCCCCGGTATACATTGGGTTTGCAAAAGATTATACTAGCTCTTTCATTTTACATTAGTCAGAAAGAGAGCAACTGTCTATTGGATTACCATTGTTCGTTAGATCTTTTTCTAACTACAGTCACTATAACAGGTAAAACAGGGACATATGACCATCCTAAAAATCTGGGGGTCCAGCACGCGCCGTCATTACATTGTCTTTTCATCACACTTGATCTATCGCACACTGACAAACGCGGTATGCGTAAGAGCGCAAGTAAGAAAGGTATAGTGGATTCAGTATTAACTGACGCGTTTCCACTTGAACATAAACAATACAATAGGGGTAATAAACCAAACACTCATAGAGCCCATTAATTTTTAAAGTAGCCGTTTCGGCCTTATCTGTTTTGTTGCAAACCAACCAGTGTTGATACTTTGGTATTTCTATTTACTTATATTTTTAAAGGGAAGATAACATAAGGGAGGATCAAAACGTTTGAAACACCGCCTGCCGCACATGTTTTACAAGTGTTTATTGTTTCATTCAGGTGAATTCAATCGCCACAACTTAATCCTATTGTTGTTGCTAATGACGGTCTGAAGTGGAAACGCGTCAGTTAATACTGAATCCACTATTGACGCGGTATCTCTGGCACATGCTAGCCACACTGGTTTAGACGGAAGTATTGGTTCTGGTACATAGGTCTAGACAAGGTGAAACATACCTAAATACTTAGTTTATCAAACGTTAAAACAATTATCAGCAAGAAAATAATCCTAGGTGAATTACTTAACACGATAATTATCAACAAAGTAGTCCATGAGTAATTTACTGATGATTCACATTGTACTCCAAATATATCTGGGCAATTTTGATAGTGCGATATATATTTTTATCGCTCAATTAGAAATTTTGGTAAGCATTTTCATTTAGATACTGACATTGAGGAGTTAAAAACTAACATATCATATATTAAATATAATTATCAATATATTTTTCAAGTTATTTTGAATATATAATTATGCATCCTTTTATATAATTTCTTTAGTCTTTTATTTATATTTATTGGTATTACAATTTTTTATTATTTTTATTTTATTACTGTTATTATTGCTCTCCCAATCTTTGATTGTAACTTTAGCTTTAGTGTTAATTTTAGTCTTATAATTAGGTTTTAATTTATCAACTTATTTTAATTATATCTTAGTGTCACTTTGTTAGCCACCTGTACGAACATTATATATAAAATTAATATTGTAATCTGTTTACCGGCACTCATGGTACATACTCTCCATGGTCTAGTCTGGGAGACACTGAATAATGTTTCAAATGTAAACTGTTTGTGAAATAAAAATATTTTCATTTTTTTTTTCATTAAGGCTTGCCTCCTATCACATTGGATGGGACTTAAAAATTATCAGTGAAAAGAGGATGAACGAGTGTTGATTGTTGTATCGATAGATAAAACTCTCTGAAACAACTCTGACACCCCCTCGGGAACATATGTTGTGACGATATGTTTTTTATGTATTGGTTAAGTACTGATTATTTAAAAGGTGATGGATGACTGAGTTATATAATGGGTCATGAATCATAAATAAATATGAAAAAATTGAAATATCACTTTGAAAAAAAAGTTTGTATTGGTAATTTTCACTCTAGGGTAGACATTGGTACCGATTCGGTGAAGCACATCTTAACTTATTTGACAGGACTAAACTTAATTTAAGCGTTCTGTCCTTGTCTTTTCGATAAAGAAAGAAAAAGACAGGACGCTTAAAATAAGGTTAGTTCCATCAAATAAGTTAAGACGTGTTATGCCGAATCGATACCGTTGTCTACCCTGGTGTCATACAAAATTTAAGTGATATTTTTTTTTTTTTTCATTGTTTTTCTTGCTTTCCCAGCAAAAAGTTCTGTGCACGTCACTGGATGAATGACTGAGTTATTTCTGATGACTGAGTTATTTAATAAGTGTTAAAAAAAGATGCCAGATGATGTTTTAAAAATGAAAGACATCAGGCATGTATGATGCAGGTAGTAAAATGTTTAGGTATTGCAAGATTATCATTTTATAATCACCTACATGATATTATCATGTTTTATCAATTTTATTGTTGATAATATCACTTTTATAAAATTTCAGGTTTCATATACATACATAAGTCTACACTAATAATAAAATAGTAAAAGAGTTGTGTCTGTAAACTGAATATTTTTGAAATTATTAAATGTAATGGATTATTAGTATTGTACTGTTATGTCAACATTTTTTGAATTTTTATCCGTCTATCTAACACTATCTGTTCCGTTTTAACTGGAGAACCACTCAACGGATTTGGATGCGGTTTTCGTTATTATCATCGCAGTGACCCTGATCAACATATAAGCTATAAGGGGTGCTAATATAATAACGCTCAATTCTCTGCTAGTATATACGGCTGGACTTCTTGGTCATCAACACATAATAGTACAAGTGAGTCAAGATGAATTTCAACATTTTCTGCTTTATCCAAAAACTACTGTATCACACAAAAAAAATGCGCACTGTGTTATAATATAATCAATTGTCCACAACTCCTAAGCGAGCGAGCAAGACAAAAGTTCCACAATGAGTCAGAGCGAGCGAGACAAAAGTTCCACTATGTGAGCATAATTTTAATTGCGAACAGCGTGTTTAGTATAGTAAACATTAGAAGCTTTTGGCTTTGTCTCTAAAAATTTTATGCTTATATTTTTCTGAAATCACTAATGCCCGCAGTTTCACTTCCATAGTTTGAGTTTGATGCACGAGAGCATTCTTCTGAATGTTTTTTATTAACCTGTAGCCTGAATATTATCAAAACTTAAAATTGTGTTAAAAAAGCAATATAACATTTAAGGTTTATATAATGAAATTGCATATATCTATAATAATATATACAAATCAATTTAAATTGAACTACTTACTTATTATTGCAAACCTTTGGCATGAATTGCATGCAATAAGTGCCATCCATAGTGGTTACATACTAAGACTACTAAAATTAAACCAGCTTTTAAATAAGCATGAAATAAATAGAACATACCAACAGCATCTGTTTCCTCTTTAGACGCAGATTTATCTTCTATCACCGATAATGACTCTGGTACTGCCAGGCTTTCATCAAAATCTGAGTCAATGGCAGTCAAAGAGTCCAGCCTGGAGAATAACTCAGGGATGCAGTCTCCAACCCCAGGAGTTGGTGTTGGGGTCTCCATGCCGTAGTTTGTGTAGCTATAAAGTTCTTCATCTGGAATTAAATAAATACCCTCATTTCTATCCCTAAGAGAGCCAAGGAGAGACCACATTCTCTATCTGCTACGATCATAACACCTTCTCTTCTATAATCAAGTCATACAAGGTCTTCTCTTTGGGTTTCTTTTAACTTGGCTGTTCTTTAATGTCTCATATGTCTTTCTGGGGCAACTTGTATGAGCTTTACATTCCAATATTGATTCTTTCATCCATCATTTCTATACGCCCCAACCACCAAAGCGTTTATTTTTCTATTTAGTCATTACGTTATCTGTGAGACTGCAACAATCTTTTATTTCAATATTTTCCAATCTATAATTCAATGTTAATCAAGCCATACATACTCCAGAAGGAAAACATTCCCACTGTATTTTCAATATTTTGGTAAATTCACCAACCTTACTTAATGAAATGGACATTTTTGGTACCACATTGAAAGAAGAGGGAGTGTAGGAAATCAAACGGATAGAGCTTTACAATGCATTATGCACTGCCAATGCAGGCATATTTTAGCAGACCATAAAGAATTGCAAAGGTTGTTATTTCCTGCAAAACCTTTGAAAATTACCATCGCATAAATAATGAAATAAAGATTCATAAGAAAAGACAAATTAGAAACAAATTTCAAGAAGGTAAGACAATTATTCAAAAAAAAAAATTATTTGTCTTACTTACTTAACATTTGTTTCTAATTGATCGTTTCTAGTTTGTAATGCACTCTAATAATATTTGTCTTTTAAATGATTATAATTACATAGAAAAACAGTTAAATAACATTTTTGTGAGATAACGGGCCAGTCGGGCCCGGCATCAGTTTGTGACAAAATTTCATTTAAATGTTTTTCTATGTAATTATAATCATTTAAAAAACAAAAAGTAAATTTTCAATATTTATTCTAATAATATTTGGAGTATAAAATGTATAATCATCAATAAACATTAACTAAATTATGTAATGATAAAATAAGGAAGTATATAAAACAAATAAGTATACATTGTTAAGTTTTTCAGCAATGTAATTCTTATTTAAAACAAATACGACTTCTGGATAATATTTACACAACGAAAACAAACAATACAAACACAATATCAAATAATATAAAACATGCATTTGGAAACAACATAACATGTTCAATTAAGAAACAATCTAGATATGCTTAGTGTTTCAACTTATATTTTAGGCTAATTAGTTATGATGTTTATACACCTTTTAATCCAATCACTTGAAATATTTATTTCTAACACAACAGGTCTCACTATGAACCAGCTGTGTAACAAAATCACTACAGCACAAACACCACCGATCACAAATAAACAGTCAAACAACATAACTACCTCTCTTTATTAGATTATGGAAGCTAAGAGTTAGCTCCGTACGATCCATAAGTGCAACGTTTTCTCTAGAATCAGTATTAAAGGCACCATAGCCCGGCGAATGCTGATATGAAATGTGTTGCCCATTACATGGCTGAAAATCAGTATCATTGTATTCCACACTTGTGCACATAATCTATGTGATAAGATAACGTATAACTGTTACGCACTCAGTCACTGTTTGGATTTTGACTTCACTGGTAGTTTTTTCGTTTACACTATTTTTAGGTATTCAAGGAGCAATTTTGGCGATAGTGGGAAGTGCGTCACAAAACTAACAAGTGATGATGGGTTTTTCGTATAAAAGCAAGCAAAACATTGACGGCGGCATTGGAGACGGTCGCGGTTCGACGAACAAGGCTCCCACTTCAAGGTTTTTTTCAGCTTAAGCGATAAAATAGGTGAAATCGCTACTTACTAATGTTTCAGTTGATTGGTGGAGTCGCGCGAGGTAGGCACAGGCACTAAACATACAGCATTTTCTGACTAGCGAATGGAAATCTGTGCTGCTTCAAGGATAGACATCGGTCTAGCAAGTGATTAATTTGTTTGTATTCCCATGATTCATCCAATTCACCGCGTTTAGAAAAATTACCAACACCAATCGACTGGCTGGTGTCTGGGTGTATTATCTATGAGTAGATGGTAGATGTAGTAGTAGTTAAAGTTAAGTTACCTGTTACCTTACCTACCCGACGTATACGTGACGTGACTCGTACCCTGACGTGACTGAAGTTGCCGTAACCGTAAGGCTGCTCCACATTCTTGGCGAGACTCTCGCCATGAAGGAGACAAAGCCATATGAGTAAAGAAAATAGACTCTATTGCGTTTCCCCTTACTTGTATAGCTTTGTCCTCTTCAGGCGAGACTCTCGCCGAGAACGTGGAGCGGCCTTTATTATAAGGCACTCTGTGGTTGCCTTTCCCTCCCCATTAAAAAAAAAGTACTTTGACATATCAGTCAGTTGACTTGTCTCTTGTATGACAGCCAGGGCTGCCAGCTTTTTTTCCCAAGCCCACTAAAAGTTGTTCTTCAAACCACCAGAAAACCACCACAAAACTGATTTTCTTTGTTTTTTTACCTATGACGGATAAATATAGATTCCAGAAAATTTCGAGGTCCATTTGAAAATAATCTAAGAAGATAGGTACAACCAACTCGATATATATATGGTGTTAGATAGATGATAGGTTTTGTTTTAGTTCATGATTCTTGTTACTCCACTAACTATAGTACACTAAAAAACTACCAACCACTAAAAACAATATTGCTCCGCAAGGGGTTTTTAACCCACCAGTTTTAGTGGAAATTCCACCAAGTTGGCAATACTGCTGACAGCTGACATCATGACCACAGAGCATAAAAATCATGACAGTTGTTGCAGACATACAACCATGGACCTATACCCTAACAGGACTGAGTACTTGTTTAAAAAAACGTGAAGAACGAGAAGTCATACTAGATTATTTCATCTCTGTCTAAGTAGGGTAACCATATTTAAAAATAATTGATTGAGACCACGTAGGTAGTAAAAACTGTATTCCAAACATTTATTTTATTGGTTTAAAGTCTTCTGCTTTAAAATGGCGGCTGCAGACTACTGGATTTTTGCACTTTACTTCGTTTCCTAAAACTTCTAACCATTTTCTTCGGATATTTTTAGTTTTTGGAAGACTGTAATGTAAAACCCAATATCATGGTTACTCTAGCGGTATCAAAGTAAACATGTATCATTTCTCCGAGAAAACGTTGAAATTATGCCGTACCTATGAAACGATATCCCACAATTCCCAAAACTTTCGCTTCTGCAGCCCTTTGCAAAAAATGATTAAAATTACAATTTTGTTTTCAAATGTCACGGCCGTGGCGCCATATTTAGATAAAAGGGTTACCAGTTTGCAAGCATAAGAATAATCCCAACTTTATTAAGGAATGATTGATCTTACATTTACGGATAAAACTAAATGTGAAACATAAATAAACCTAACAAAAAAATAGTAACGGACTTCAAATGTAACTGCAGCCATTCGCTAAAAAGTTTAAAATAATTATAAAATGACCGATGGTAACGAAATAACACTTTTTCTGCCTTCTTTCTTCCTAAAAAATATTTTCTCTAGAAGTCGGAACTCTTATATTGGTTTCTGTGTTGGTATATCCAAGGGAACGCGGCGACTTCTAAAGAACATATTTTTCAGGAACAAAGAAGTCTGGAAAAGTGTTATTTCAGTACCATCGGTCATTTTATAATTATTTTTAACTTTTTAGCGAATGGCTGCAGTTACATATAAAGTCGGTTACTATTTTTTGTTAAAACTTCATTATTTTACACTTTCAACATCGTAGTACAAAGCGATTTCCTCAATATCAAGTGGTAATATTTTGTTATTTTCTGAGGCGTTCCACTGCCTATCTCTGAAAACCTTCATCAGAACATGTTCAATCTTAAAATGGGACCTACCTTGAAGGAAAAATACAGTCGAATTGAGATCCTCCTCTTTTTTTCAAGTCGGTTATAAAAAAAGAAATGTCATGAACAAGTATTTACTATAAGCTAAATACTATAAAGTCGTTGAAAAACTAAATCGTGAAAAACTCAAGCCTACCATCGCATTTTGTTTTTTTGTGATGGCAACTGTGCGGGTAGGACACCGGCATCAACTGTTTGTTGTCCCGCTCGGCACGTTTTCTCTAGTCGGTTATGTCATAATAAAATTACTTTTAATTGTATGAAATAGAGTCTATTTTTCTACGTGAAACATCCTTCAGTGCACAATCCAGTTTAGGTATACATCCATGCATACAACAGATACGCTTTGCCTCAGCGCTTTGCTCGCTGCAGCGATGAAATAAAGTACCATTTCACATGAAAATACATCGCAAATAATTTTCGATGCTCTCTGCAACGTATAAGTTGTATGTCATTTTGACAGGTAAAAATATGGTCGTTTCACACCGCATCCATCGCCGCAACCCGTTGCACAGTTCATAGCTACAGCAATGCGGGTCTGTTAAACGCGTCAAGTGACATGCATTACTATAGTGCCTCTAGCATTACAGCAATTGTCACGTTTAACAGACATGCATTGCTACAGCGATGAATTGTGCATTGGGTTGCAAAGAGTTAAAATTAAATAAATATCTACCATTTCGCATGTATTTGACGAGCATCGATGCAAGCATCGAACATTGTAACTCCTATGGCTTCCTTCCTAAAAGTTTTTTTCCAGGTAATATACGCCATTTGGGATAGGTAATAGTTTTTATAAATATATTTGAATATTATTTTTTATGATGTTTTAATGAATTTTGAGATATGACGTCACTTGGGGCATTTTAGGCATTATACCATTAAGCATTATACTGATTGTGATCTTGATTGCTTATGAAAAAAGTGGTCTGTCTCTGTCATCTCATCTGCGGCCCTAGAACGAGCGCACACAAAGCAAACAGTTTGAAAGAAAAAACTTCTATCAAACCTCATTTCTTAGATTGACACACCAAAAAAAGTATCTTTTATTTCCGTTTTGCTTCAAAACGCATTATCTCTGATTATTGGTCAAGTACGGCTTTGTTTTACTCCTTCGTTCACTCAGAAAGCAAGCTTTTTGTTTACTTCCGTAGATCGCGGTCATTTTTGACAGCCGTTTGAATAGTCGTTGGACGGGTCAAAAGCTTTATGCTTTTGCTTTATAGCTCTCAAAAACAGTGACCAAATTGGATACCTTTTTAAAAACTTGTGTGTCTTCTTGTTATAAAATTGAGGTGTTTAAGCTCATGTAAGTAAATTATTAGAGTTTTATTGTATTCATTAATGTCCTACCTACGTGTATCACTAAGTATACGTAAATATTTGTTTTATTTGCAGTCATTAAAAGTCGTTTTGTTTTAGCCTATCAAAAGTGTATTAAAATTACCCTTGTCATCAAGTTTTTACTATTTAGAAGGAATTTCATAATTATATTAGTGCTTACAATTTACTATAACACACTAATCCTTTATTTTATTCACTTTCAAGGATAACCTCAAAATCGTATTTTTTTCCAAGTACTTACTTTTTCCTAATTAAATGGTTTGTTTTGTTTTATTATATATATACAATATATATAGTATATGTGAATATTGCTTAAACTGGTTTGATCTGAATATATAGAACATATTGTTTCATTGTTCATTACAGGTCTGTGACAGTGATTTAAAGTTCTTGAATGTGAATGCCAAGTTTTGGGGGTGCTACAAATGACCATGCCATATGGGGTTTGAGCTTCATCAAGGAGCACAAGGAGAATCTATATAGAGCTGCTGAATGAACATGGCTTCTCGGTAAGTGTGATTAAAGCTGACTGTGTTAATTTACAATCAAATGATTAACATACTTGCACATCCATCCATCAGCCTAGTTCGTCCACTGCTGGACATAAGCTTTTCCAGGACTTTGCCACTCCCGGTGGTCATCCTGGAAGAATTGCCCATACTCACACACGCTGAAGAGGCGGGTTGGTGAGCGCGGTCCCGGAACCTTCGCACCAGTGACGCCGCTGCCCGTCACCAATCTGTTCTATATAAGGCCCGGCTATTGGGGATGGAAATACTGCCATCCATCTGTCCCAGGCATGGTGGGTGGAAAGACTTTATGTTTTCTTGTTTAATTTATTTGTACTAATTTATTGTTTACAATATTATGAGCGATGCGCACTTCGCCGTAGGCCGTCTCTCCAGCTCTGCCTGCGTGTCCGCCGCACTGGCGTCACTACGCTTGTCCCCTCCTCGCCCCGCTAATCAGTCGGGCCGCGACATCCTGGGCCCCCTTGAAAACTGCTGGTTTCAAGACCCTCAGCTCCCTCAGGCCCATGAGTTGGGAGAGGAACTACCTTATTTAAGGCACGGCGAGTGCCTCCTGGTTTTTTGCCTGTGTGCTGTCCTCTTACTCTCCCCCAAATTACATCAAGGGGGTCTCCAAGTAAAATGGTGGTACCTCCACAGTCGAGCCCGGCATCAGCTCTACCACCTCTAAAACTTGCATGAGTTTATTAATTTTATCTGGAAGAGCATAGTTAATGAGTCCATCAGCCCTGCTTCTGTATAATATGTAGTCGTGTACCTATTGTATTTTAAGGCTATGTTTGTTTAGTCCATAGATGTATCTTGTCAAAATAAAATATGCCCTATACTGCCCCATCTGAATGTGCCACCTGTATTGATTAATAAAATAACTAACACCATGTATTTTCCTTACAGGTGACAGCGGCCATAATTGATGATCCCTATACTTCATGCAGCACCAGGGTCACGAGAGGAGAGTTACACCACACTCCACATGAAAACGCGCAACACCATTGAATACGCATTTGGTGTTCTTAAGAACAGATTTCAAAGTATATTAGGACAGAGGGTCTTATACTACCACCCGGACTATGTGGCCGAAATTGTGAAAGCGTGTTGTGTTTTGCACAACATGCTCATTATTAGTAGGGGCATGCCCAAAGAGGAGGACGAGTATGACGCTGACCAAAGGGTACCACACCTCAACTATGTTGAAGACAACGGGGCGCCTGAGCTGGTTGTTGGTAGAGCGGTATGCGCTCGACTAATCCATCGTCTATTCCCATAAAATGTATTTCAGTACTAGTTTATTTAAGTATTTTGTTATTTAGATTAACATGACCATGTAACTTTTTTAGTTCCTATATATTTTAGATAAACATGACATGTAACTTTTTTAGTTCCTATATTTAAATGGAAATGCATATTATATTAGACATTAATTAATTTAAAAAAATATAGGAAAAATTAAATTTCTAGCACCATAGGTATTTCTAACATAAGAGTTTTTATTCAGATATGGTCAAAAGCCCTTAATATTACGTAAAATAAAAAACCAATATATGCAAGTCATACAAAATTTATTAAAACACATAGATATATTTAGTACTTAGGTTCATAAAATTTTAATCCTTGGAAGTAATTTTATAAATAAATAAAAATCTTTTATTTTAGAGACAAGCTCCATATTGTGTTAGTAACAGATTAGATACTTATTTACTATGTTAGTAACAGGCAATTTAAAACAAAACAAATAATTGAAATAGAAAACTATAAAGAGACGCTAAGGAAAGGGCTTCATAAACCCTGCCCTTCTTGTCTCTTTAATAAGATTGACACTAGTCCAGTGCTTCATAAAAGCACGGTCTGCATCCAGTATGGCCGCTACCACCTGTAGAAGACTGTTGGAGCTGCTCCGCACTCTATGCATCAGGGATGCGGTTCGCAGCCTAACGATAGTAGAGAAGCTATCGACTCTAGCCTCTGCCAGCATCCCTGATACACTGCAGTACCATCGCAGCCCCAACAGCGCTCTAAAAGCATTATTGTATTGAGTGCGCAGAGCCACATATGCCTTTTTCGTATAGTTCACACATAGGTCGCAAATAGGCTGTTTTTGTACAACATGCAAATCTACGGGATAGCATATTTGATCTTACGGACAAGGCTCTACACTCTCCTTCAATGTTCAAATCATCCCTAAGCGTCTCGCTAACCCAGTGAGCCTTAAAACTTTGAACTTGCTTAAGAGAAACGCCATTTAGCATGACAGGAGGAATTTTACAAGTTTTATTTATTTCTAAATCTAGAAATAAGGCATACACAGGTGTATTTCTGGCTGTGTAGTACTGGACAGTCTGCTTGAGACAGAGGACCGCAGTTTCGGTGGACAAACTGAGCATCATGTAATTTGACATGCCTCCATAACTGTTGGTCAAGCAACCTGTCCAGCACCTTAGCCATAATGGTTGCCAATGAGATCGGTCTGTAATTGTTTTTATCACTTGAACAATCTGTTTTATTTTTAACTATAGGCACTAAAGTTTTTAACATATCAGGTAAGTAGTTGTGACTTAAACAAAGGGAGAAAAACATGGCTAAAACTCGTGGCAAATGTATACCTGCAAATTGCAGATGTTCAATACTCAAATGATCATGCCCAGGTGATTTACCTCGAGTCATTTTACTTATTATAGATCTTATTTCACTTGCTGTAATGACTACCACCTTTTTATCCCGAGAACCACTAGAACAATGTACCATGTCTTCCTCCTTAGACATGTCCAAAGGTGACTCAACCTTAAAATTATTTTTGAACATTTCAGCTATCTACAACATATCATTCAGGCCTTCAACACTCACCAGAATGTGATAGATAAATGAAAAATTTATCTGCTTATGTAACATTTTACCTTTCAAGGGAATTTGGAAATAAACTCTTCATATTTAATTTATAAGCTTTATTACTACTTTCATCTTTATAAAAGTGTCTTAGGTATTGAAAACAGGCAACTTTTTTGTCACCTGTCTCAAAATCGGGATATACAAAGGATTTGAGATTATCTTTTAAGTTTAGCCAATTATTCTGTATGTTTTTAATTATGTGAACAAAGTCATAGAGCATGTAAATCACTTCTCCTGAAAAAGTAGGGTTCAGCATGGAAATTTCAGACGACAAGGAGTTAAAAACATTCTGATTGACCCTGTTGTTATCAGTGATTATGGACAATATTTTAAATCCTTTACCTTGAATAAAAGATATAACATCAACAACCACATTTTAAATCTTTTCCAAGCATGGACTGAACAGGCTAAAGTTTAACATTAGAACTTTTGTAATTAAGGCCGCCTTTGATATATACATTACATCAATAACTAAATTCACAAACTTGTCTTTACTACACGAAGTTTTAACCATATGTGACAATTAGTGATCATTACCCAATGTTGAGAGAGGTTTTAAATTTAGAGAGCAGGTTATGTGTTGCAAGTACCTTTTTGTAGGGAGCAATAGATAGTCCCGTAGCAAGTTATAAGCAGAGCTAAGTGTATTGGCGTTTTTTTACGTTTAACAATGCAAGTTGATCTTTAATTAGACTGTATTCTGTCATCATCACTTACAATATTAAAAACAGCCTTTTGTATGGAAAACTATGGTGAAGTAGAGCTTAGAAGACATTCGTTATGTCTACATCTAGACAAGATATTTTCAATATGTGACCACCTACTTAGTGTAAGTCCATCGGGGAGAATCCATCTGAGCTCATTTGGCGACAGACAACTGATTCTTGCCTAAAACACTTTCACTTTTAAATTGCTGTCAACAATAAAACTACATTTCACATAATGCATATCATTTTCCTCACTTGCAAAGTCTAACTGAAATAGACATATCTTGTCAGACAATATCTTCGAGTCCCAAACATTGCTTAGTGCACTGATATTTGATTTGAAAGCTTCATATGTTTCAATCACATCACTTTTCAAGAACTTATGGGTAGCGTCCTCATGGCGTTCTTGCTCCTTGAGGTGTTGGAGTGACGGGCCAGGCCGTGGAGTCACCTTTGGTTGAGTGAGATATGAAGGCAAATTGGGAAACATGTTAGGAACGGCACCTTTTCTTAATTTTGGATTCTTCAAAACCTGATTTCTTGCTATTCCTTCATTATCTATGATTTTCTCCTTCTGTACAGTGTTGTCATCCAGGTACGCAGCAGCGACGAGGAATCTCTGAAATAAACATAACCTCAAATTAGTATGCCATATAATCAATCATGTCTAAATTACAGCATGAACTATGTTAATTTTCTTACCTTGATATGCAACCGAATACTGGATTAATTATTTTCAGATTAATTACTAAAATTGTGTAAAAAATTTTCACTTTGCTGATAAAAGCGGGAGATTTAACGTTTCATTGCTGTTTTTGTCTATGCAGTTTTTTTTTTCGAGTGAATGGTTGTGTGGTAGTTTGCTGCTAAACGCAAAACGATCGTAATCTGAAAAAGTGTGCGCAATCTACGGATTAAAAAAAAGAAAGCATTAAAGCTTTGAAGCAAACTTTTAAGAGTAAAGCAAAAAGCCTCCTGTTTGCTTTGTTGGCTGTGGTAAGGCCGCTGGCATCCTTCTGTCAAATCAGTCGGAAGCACCGATTCCAAACAAACGTAAAACCACCATGAAATTTAACTCATTTTATCTATGGTGACATGGACAGCGGTATCTGGAGGAAAGCATGGTATAGGAGGAAACTCAGAATAGTATTCCTTATTCTGAGGGAGGAAAGCTAAGAACTAAAACAAAAACACCGAGAAAAACGCTCAGCGACATAGTCAACACAACATACGTTTGCGGTTTAAAATATTTTAGAAAATGTTTATGTCGCGGGTGAATTTCAAAGCAGTGAAATTATAATTTCACGGGGTTAGGTAAGAGAGTTTATAAAAAACAATATTTATATAGGTACCATATAAAATTAAATACAAGCGCCTATTCAATAAAGTTGGGCAAGATATTTTGTGTAGCATTTGGTCAACTTCGCATCGAATTCGATTGTGAAGGCACTTAAGCTTGCTTGCTGCACTAATGCCATTTATAAACAATTAGATATTAAGTTAACAAGTAGACACTCGATGTATCCGATGTATACAGTTGCGTGGCCGTAATAGCATCAGGTCACATCACATCAAATATATGACATTCAGGGTAATATCTTAGCCGGTTGCGGGTTACTTTAATTCATGGTAGGTGGTAGGTACCTATATGAAATTTCCAAAACTGAGTTTTTCAACATTTTCTTCTATTTAATCTTTAATATTTAATCTTTAATGAATGTGGTGACTATCTCAGTGGCGTATTTTAAGATTCGGCGCCCTGGATCTGTAAGGTTTGCCACCCCATAAATGAACGAGAAAAAAGCAAAAATATTTCAATAATAAAATAAAATAAAATCCAGCAGTGTGTTTTTGGACTGAGAATGTTGATAATGAATAAAAAAACTCAAAATACCATACAAAGAAACAAACACCATTTATTCAATAATGTTTTTTTATTCAGATGACAAATTTTTTGAATAAAAATAGAAAATCAAAAAGCAATATAAATTGAAATAAAAGGCGCCCAAAGCTGAGCGCGAGGTGCAGTTTGCGCCACCCCTCGTAGCCTGCGGCCCCGGGCCATAGCCCTTTTGGCCCTAGGGTAAATACGCCACTGACTATACTATGGAATAGAAAAAGGAATGCTTCAGTGGTTTGGACATGTAGATAGGATGTATGAAAGCAGAGTGACGATAGAAATTTATGATGCGCAAGCTTAGACGATTCGTCCCTCAGAATATCTTATTCTGAGATTCGTGAAGCTCGACTACGCCGCCTTGAAGGACGTATGCTGACCAAATTGACGACATTTCGAAGAAGGGAAATGTCAAAAGTATCCGGTATAGATGAGCTTGTATGACTAGATTGATGGATGTGGAAGAGGCGGCAAAGGTGTATCAGGACCGTAGCAGGTGGAAATCTGTAGTCTCTGCCTACGCCTCTGGGAGACAGGTGTGAGTAGGGTATCTGAACCGGTTTTTCCCGGTTCCAAGAGCATCGGGAATTCCCGGTTCCGAGGGTTATAAAAAGAACCGGAACGAAAAACCAAAAACGTATTTTCGGTCCTTTCGAATCTTTTCACAAAGTGATAAAAAAGTATACCGGACAAAATAGATGATCATTAGGCATAGTCTAGGCTGCCCAGATCTAAGAGCAGACTAACTAAATAAAAATAAAAACTGAAAACACCAAATTAATATCCATTTTTGTAAGTTTATGTATGAGCTTGTATAGTTGATAGCGGGGGTCTGTATGTCTGTTAAGACCCTTTTGTTCGGGCCCCGTGTGAGATATCAAGTTGAAACTGACAATTCCTACAAAAATCTACAGCCTTACGGTGCTGTAAAAAATCAGTCTCTAACTCAAAAAAAAAATTATTGCCTTTTACATAATCAATTTTATACAAATTTGCTCACCATGAAAACCTATAGGGCACTTGCAGTTGACTTGGAAACTTGAAATTTCGTTTATATATAGGTCTTATAGCACACACATAGGAAAAAATCTGAAAATTACATATTACAAATATTTAAGTATAACTTAATAACACTACTCTTTAGATACATATAGTTTAATAGATCGTAAGTTTCAAGTTAAAATGGTTTTTCATAGCTGCAAGTGGATAAACGTTTTTAGGGTAAATAAAAGTAGTAGTATTACAAAAGTTATAAAAACTGGCCATGTGCGAGTCGAATTCGCGCACAAAGGTTTCGTACTACCACACAATACGGGTACAGAACCCCAAACATGGTAATCAATTCCACTTGCAGTTAGGGAGGTCCAACTTAACTTGACACTTACGATCTATTCAATTCTAGGTCTGTATCTAAAGGGTCTAAGTTGGTCATCCTAAATAATTAAATGACTATAATTTTCAGATGTTTGCCTATGTGTGTGGTATAAGACCTATTTGTAAACGAAATTTCAAGTTCCAAAGTCAACTGAAAGTGCCCTATGGTGAGCAAATTTGTATGAAATTGATTATGTAAAGTTCTATAACTTTTATTTTTTGCGTTGAGCCAAAGAAGCCTGATTTTTAGGGTTCCGTAGTACCTAAAAGGTAAGATTACGATATATTACAATTAAATTTATTTAAATTTTTATATTTTAATTTTAATTTTGCAGTTTTAATCATATTTTTTACAAATTTACTCTTTTTTACTAGTTTTTTATACTTTTAGGATATTTTGTGTCAGTAATCTTACTTCTTAAATTTAGTCTAGTTATTATTGTATTATCGGTTTTGTGTTTTGTATTTTGTATTCTGTATGGGTTATTGGTGCCTGAAATAAAGATTTATTATTATATTATTATTATTATTTAAAGTGAGACTCCGTTGTCCGTCCGTATGCCTCATAACTTTAGCACTATTTAAAATAAAGACTTGAAATTTGGCACAAAGATAGCATTAATTTGCCCACATAAAACGTAAAAAAAAATTAAAATTTTAAATCGTTTAAAATATTTCCAATACAAAAGAGAGAAAAATAAAAAGAAATAACCTAAAAATAAAATATGGGTATCAAATTGTAGACATTAAAGAACAGATTATAAAAATATATTCTGATTTCGAGAAATTTTTGCAAAACCACAGAAAAATGCATGTTCCTCCCCTTATCTCCGAAACTGGTGGACCACAAAATATAAAAAAATGTTTACAGAAAAAAGAAAAGCAATTTAAAAAAAGCTGAACACAAATGAGAAATAAAAAAAAGTATAAAAAAAAAAATTATAAAAATACATTATGTGTATCAAATTGTAGGTATTAACCAGTTCGACTAATTATCTATTAATTTTGTAGTTATATACAATTAAATAAATAATATTTTTAAGCCTTTTTTGGCCTTTTATTGTTTTAAATAGATTTTAATATATAAATAAAAAAGTATTAACTTGTTTTGAAATATATTTCGACAAACGTGTTGTCGTCGTCAGTCAAATAAGTAAATAAAAAATATATTTGACATTTACATATAGTTGCTGACATTGACACATAATTCTAAACTATTTAAATATAAAATAGAAGCAAAGTAGAAGATATTGTATGACTAGATTGATGGATGTGAAATAGGTGGAGGAATATCAGGAAGAGAATTTGCAAGAGTAAGTGTGAAAGAGTGTTTGCGAGGAGAGAGTGATAGGGTTTGTGAGGGGTTGCAAGAGATGGCATATGTGCGTTATGAATGTTATGGGGGAGTATATCTGTCTGTTGGCCAGATATATTATATTATATACATACATATACTCACGCCTGGCTCTCAGGGGGTAGGCAGAGATTACAGATTTCCATCTCACATGATCCTGGCACACGTCTTTCGCCTGTTCCACAATCATCAATCTAGTCAACATCAAGCTCTTCTTGAATAAGCAACAAGGATTTTTATTATCAAATAAAAAAATTCACCATCAACTGTTTAAAGAAATTCATTTTTATCTCAGTTTTAGATGGAAAATAGAATCCTCATTTTTATATGGCTTATTCAGACAATTCATTATTTTTTCAAAATTATTACGTAATCGGTCTAGACTCAGAACTCATCTACATAAAAAATGTTCATCCTAACACTTTCGTCTCACACTGTTTACTATTACCCAACAAGTGGAGCACAAAAGCCAAAACAAGACGTTTGAAAAGAAAACCATTTTCACTTATTACACCAACAAAACAGCTTCCCTCTGTTTTACAAATGACCAAACTTACATCATTGGTTGCACTTTTACACTGAAATCTGGAATATTTGCAACTGAAAGCGGAACGTAGGTAAACATCTGTCAAGAGTCAGAAGCCACATATTGAAGGATGTACAGCTACCAGATTACTCTGAACCCTGGTCATTAAGTAATTGCAAAGGTAGATTAGGGTGGGTGGAAGGTCTGAAAGGCTTGGTCGCGGTCTGAAACAATATCACGGATTAACATTCAACACGTATGGCCGGTGTGGGTAGAGAATGTCTCGGTCTGCGCCTGCGCCGCAGCTGCAGTGACCAGTCACAGTCGAAACGGCGCGCCCGCACTTTCAGAACGTAAGCGCCCGCAAGGTACGCACTCTTCCCTCCAAACTTGAATGTCGAACGGTTGCATTCAAAACCACTCTTATAAAATAATTATTTTTCGTTTAACTGCGTCCGTGGCGACGAAAGTGCACTCGGCCGTATCAACCTGAAACATTCTCGGTGGCCAGTGTCCGGATTGCATTGCGGCCGTTGACAACGTTACGGAATTTATATTGCCGAATTTTTGAACGTACCCCACAAAGTTTGGCGGGAAGTGTGTGTTCTGAAAAGTTTTTTTTTTCAATAGTGACGGTGATAAGTGGCGATTCGCTCTTTGAAGTGACCAATTGGAACAATGGTGGATTCCACTTAGTAAATTTTATGTGTTATAATTTTATGCCAAAAGCGAAGTTAATTACGAGTAACAAAAGGTAAGTTTCATTTCTTTGGGTCATTTATTTTGTAATACCTTAGTTTGTTAGTTATTAAGGTAATTTAAGACAACAGTTGTTTTCGCTTTCGTTTCGACAATGAATATTGCGGTATTCGGCCTTTTTGCTGCTCGGTCAGTGGACTTTTACACAAGAAAGCGATTTCTTAAACTGTTAATTACGTTTTCTGCGCGTGGACATTTATTAATGTACAGTATGTATACTTTAACTGGTTTGAAGAAAGTGACGTAGTAGAATGATGTCAAAACATTTCATTTCACTTGCTGTTCGGCATGAAAACAGAATTAAAGTAATTGCTAGTTATTATTTTAATTATAAATAAAGTATATACCTACGAAGAAGCAGATGATATTGAAGAAATAGCAGAGAAATATGGACTTCGAGTTGTTTATCGATGTGCTAACACTTGAAATATGATCTTGTATCTAGGACATAAGGAATGATTTATAGGCGGTGATACTAGAAATTGTACAGAAATAGACAAACTGTTTGTAAGTGTGTCTGTATTTTATCCAATAAGCTACCTTTAACGTATTTATTATACAAAATGTAATTAACTTATAATACTCTACAGAGCACACGTTCTTAAACGTAGAGTTTATTAAACATTCTCGACAATTTACATCATATTATTACAAACTAGAAATCGCCCGCGATTTCATCCGCGTAGATGCGGTTTATAAACTGCCCGTTATCCCGCATCACCCCTTATTAATGTAGAGATTAATACCTTTATAAGGATTATATCGAAAAATATTTTTTTAATCCACCTCTACACTCTAATATTGCAAATTTAATGTTTATATCTTTAGAGGTTTAAGCTCTGCATGGTCTGTCAGTCATGCAGTCAGTCATGGCACTATTTTACAATGTAAAGGTATACAGTGCTACAAGGATCTGATGGCGCGTGGACGACAGTAACAGGGGGGCGCAGCTGAGAAACAAGGAGTATGGTAGCGGCGTTAGTTTTAATTTTGGACACAACCAATCCACGCGCCATAAGATCCTTGTATGCTATTCTAAAACAGTGACGTGACTGACTGCATGACTGACATACAACGCACAGCCTAACTAAACCGCTGAAGATATAAATATTAAATTTGAAATATTATCTTCCTTAAAGAGTGTAGAGATGCAAAAGAAATAATGTGATGTGGGATGTAAATTTAAAAATCGAAAATTCGTTCCCAATGGGTATAATGGGCAGTTTTTAGATGGAACAATAACTAATAGATGAAACAATTCCATATAATTCCAACATATTCCTAGCAACTAAAGTTTATTTTATCAGAAATGTCTATAGTAAAATCTAGCACTCCACTGTTCGTATAGCTTAGCACCCGTTACACGAATGATTGAGAAATTATGCCACTTATTGAAAAAATAAGCCTCGATCGTATCAAGTTTAAATCGTCTGAATGCGGTAGAAAGCGAAATGCGAAATTCGTGAACGCGTCCAACTGCTCACTTTTTATATCACGAGTAATATTACATTATGTATAAGTTTGGAATTTATTGCATGGACGTGAGCTTTTCAAGATTATTTCCAAACTTAGGAAAAGAAAACGCTAGTATTATATTTCACTGCAAAAAAGAGGCATATACTGATACATTTTTAAATGTTGTTTTCCATGTGGCCTTTAAAACTTTACCAGATAAAAAAGGGAACACTCAAAAAGGTCACCTCTAATATGTTTACTGATCCATCTTAGAATGTATACATTTAAATATTTCGACATTTAATTATTTTTTTCATCGTCAGGAGAAATTAACTTTTTTTATTTCGGTACAGTTATGTTGAAGTAAACTCAGTCTAGAAATGACGATCTATGGTCAAACGGTAATGAGAGTGTGTCTTAATTAATTAGTTCCTGGACTTAACTATTTTACTGTTAAATTATCCAAGACAGGGCTGGTTAAATATCAAAAACTACTAAATACAACCGGTGACATTTTTATTCATACTGAAAACTCATGTGTGAAATCAAGTGCTCAGTGTAAAAGTTCCATATTACTTTTTGTGAAATTCATAAATTTTTTTCATGTTACATGTTTCATGTTAAATTACAATGGGAAGTCGACATTTTATTTTGCGAAATTAGCAAAAAGTGCTAAAGTGGTTGTACCAGCTCTGTATTGCAGCTAGTGTTGCCAATTCTTTTTTAGACCAAATATGGTACTTGCAAGCCCAAAAAACATAGCAGATCGGGAAAACGAATACAAATTGAAGGGTTCAGGAAAAGAAAGGGCTAATCGACATTTATGTTATTTCAAGAAAAAGCTATTTAAAGGTTTCAGACTATATTATAAGTATGACAGAAAATCTAAAATGGCGGTGCAATGGGCGCGTTCTAAGATTGTAAGTTGTCAATGTACCCCTTCTTAGCCAGTATCGAATAAAATGCGCTCCTTTTATCCCGGTTTACGTCGCAATATGCTCCTTTTAGTCTTTTATAAATTTTTTTGTTATGCCCATATAACAGGAAACCAGCCCCTTTTAGTTTGTTTTGAACACGGCATACTAAAGCCCCGTTCAAAATCTATCAACTGCCATTGTTGGTTTGATTTGGACAAATATGTCGATGAGCCCCTTTTTTTCCTGTAATAAACAAGATAATAAATCAAATACAGTTTATATTTTATTTTTAAATGAATATTTTTTGCTACTTTTAGTTCTAATTAAAAGGTCTTTATTTCTAATGAAAGATTCAAGCTATTATTTTAAATTATAAAACACTAATGACTCTGTTTTTATTTAAAAAATAAGAATTTTGTATTCATATGTAAATGTATCCATAGCCTTCTTTTTATTACGTCAATATTTGAATTCCTGATATAAATATACTTTGCCTATGAAAATAAATATGTATAGTAGTTTCGCCTACTTTTTATATTTTCAATTAAAGAAGTAGGACCCCTTATATAATACTATATTATATATTAGGGTTGGCAACCCTAATTGCAGCTCCTGAGACACAATCATTTTATGTAAATCTAAGCTGAGCTTACGAAAGTTATGAAAGTGCAGTTTCGCTCTTTTTAATAACTTAATTCAGACGTTAAAGTCATTTTTGACGACATGATCTCAGTGGCGTGTCATCGTCAAAAATGCTCAACAAAAACGAGTCCAGACAAAAACGTAATGGAGAAAGTTAGCATTGTTTATTTAAGACCATTAAAATGTAAACCACAAAATTGAGTACTAATAAAATCAAATAAGGTAACCAGACCGGATAAATAAAGTCCAAATGGTAAAAACAAGTAAATTACATTTTAAAATACAGATGATCAATGAAATAAAACGATTGGATTGTTTGAGTATCAGTGGTAGGTTAGGCTGGGCTTTTATATTTCAGGAGCCGGGATCAAATCTTATCAGTCGAACATTTAGAAGTTAATTTTTCGGTATTTAGGTACGTAGTACTCTTTATTCTTTATTGTACACACACGAAAATATAAACATAAACAAAATTACAGTGAAAAAAGATGAACATTGGCGAGCTTATCTTTAAACAGAGATTTCTGACAGCAAAACCATCACAATAGAAAAAAATAACATGAACGAGGTAATCATACACGTGTACACAGAGAAGAAGAACATACAAAGAATTATACAAGTACTATTTGCATAATTATCACAAGACTTACTTTAGGGTCGTTTCTCAGGATTTGTAACAAAATATTAAGATATAACTATAATAGCCAAAATACAACCTTTAGCTAGGATAATTTTTAACGAATAGTTATATTACGATAGCTATAAAATAATAAGATTTTCATCTTTCAACCTGTATGACCAAACAGCGTGTATTTCTGTCCAAAGTACAGCAGTTATCACTTAGAGAAGTCCAAATCGTCTGGGAAAAAAGGTTATACGAGTTTCGACTGTTCCAGCAACAGTATGTCATGACGAGACTTAAGGCTTGTTGGATTATGTCATCAATATCAGACAAAACATCGGATAATGATTATTAGACAAACACCGTTTACGTTATAACCTGTAATAATAAGCTGTTATACAGCAACAAAAAGTATTCTAGCGATTAAACGACACGCGTCATATAAAAGACTTCAACGCGCGCGCAAGCTCAAAGCGGTTTTTGTTACTGTTAATAAATCTTTTACAAAACAGTACTGTCTCAAGGTCTTCATTTAAATTTCAGTCGTTGAGTTAATAATGTTTTGGTGATAAAAATTTAATTTGCTCCGTTTTATATTATTTATGCAAAAAACGGACGTGGGTGTTTATGTACAATTTTATAGGTCAGCACTTTTAGAAATAAAGTCGTAACTACCTACTCATAACATAATACTAAAAAAACAGCAAGTTGTGTTAGAGATACAACATTTATTTATTAAAGTGGATACTTCTTATGTCACCTCTTTACTCAATCACAGAGGTAAAAATCAATGGTGGACATAGATATCAAACTCATGTATCAGTAATGGCAGCGCGTTCGGTTCGAGGTCATTTCAATTTTTTTATTATTCTGGTCAAATGAACAATTATTTATCTGGAGTAACAACAAATAATTTATTTAACAATAAAAAAATTTGGTAATCTATAATCAGACATCAAATGATACTTCGTTTAAAAAAGTCATACCGGAAGTGACGTACAAGTTCCTATACGAGATGTGAACAAAGAAGTATCCACTTCAAAACAAGAGTCAACTGAATAAGTACTAGACTTGGGTGAATTGCCTCATTCAAAGAGTCAGATTTTATAAATGGAGGACGCTGTTAATCATAGAGTACAACATGTGTGTTGGTAGTTGAAAGTTAGCTAAAGATTTATGAAGTAAAATAGTACTGAGTGAAAAAAGGCTCAAACTGAGCATAACATTTTTTAAAAATGTGCGAGCATTTTCATCTTCTCATTCATAATTTGATGTATTCTCTTAAAAAATAATAATACTTCTTTTTGCCGTTTTGTTTTCCCACTCAAACAGCCGTATAATATGTGTCATATATCTTACGACGTTTTGGTCGGATGTTTACCGTCAAATTCAACAGGAAAAGAAAGGGGGACAAACTAGTGTAGCTATTAAATAACAAGCTTTGCGTCTCACCATCATGATACGCAAATTTGCGTCTGTTTTCTTATGTTTTGTACTTTTATGAATTGTAATGCCATTAGCTTATTTTATTACATTAAATCGTAATAACACGTTACTCTGTACAAAAAGAAAGTTAGATTTATAATGAACTAGTGACCCACCCCGGCTTCGCACGGGTGCAATTCTGATACTAAATATACTACAGTATTTAAGGTACTTATTTGGATAATGATTATTGCTGTATTGCTTAAAATCGCTTCGTTAATAAGCCATTATTTAGTAAAAAGTCGTAAAAAGTAAAGGATAAAAAATGGTTATTGTGGGTTATCCCTAAGAGATAGACATATACTATTGTAGACTTTTTTGTAGACCTATTTAAGGTGTACAATACTGTAGTAAATTATTTTGATTTATCTTATAGGGTTCAGCCAGTGTTTGCAATGTAAGTGCAAAAAATGAGTTTATTTACGACATCATGTTAGAAACCTCTAAAATTATCAGTCTTTCTCTACGATATTATGCATCTATTATAAATATAAACCTTCCTCTTCAATCATTCTATTTATTACAAAAATCGCATCAAATTCCGTTGCGTAGTTTTAAAGATCTAAGCATACATAGGGACAGACAGACAGCGGGAAACGACTTTGTTTTATACTATGTAGTGATGTTTGCAGGTATATTTCTA
Source organism: Ypsolopha sequella (assembly GCA_934047225.1). NCBI lineage: Eukaryota > Metazoa > Arthropoda > Insecta > Lepidoptera > Ypsolophidae > Ypsolopha > Ypsolopha sequella. The sequence continues at coordinate 6,393,651 of OW203985.1, forward strand.
ATGATATTTCAAGTGCACTAAAATGTACCTACATTCATATGTTTGCCTGTTATAGTGTTTTATACATTGGAGAAAATGCCGTTGCTCTATTTTTGCTCGTATACCTTTGCAATACGGGTGAGTATGCTTGTGGATTTTTATTGGATACTGTATTATATAATCTAGCAAATAATCATATAATTTTCTTTCTTGTAAGGATAATTTGTAAGAATATAGACAACAGTAACAAAAAAAAGGGAAAATACTTCCCTTCATCAAAATGAAACACCAGAATATAGTAAAAATGCTAACGATAGAACAAGTGGTAGAGCTGATGCCGGGCTCGACTGTGGAGGTACCACCATCTTACTTGGATACCCCCTCGAAGTAATTCGGGGGAGAGTAAAAGGACACAGCTCACAGGCAAAAAACCAGGAGGCCCACCATGCCTGGGACCGATGGATGGTGGTATATCCATCCCTAATAGCCGGGCTTTATATGGAACAGACTGGTGACGGGCAGCGGCGTCACTGGTGCGGGGTTTCCGGCACCGCGCTCACCAACCCGCCTGCCCAGCGTGTGTGAGTATGGGCAATTCTTCCAGGATGACCGACGGGAGTGGCAATGTCCTGGAAAGGCTTATGTCGAGACTCGAGCAGTGGACGAACTAGACTGATGGATGGATGGATGGCTAACTATAGGGTCCTATCAAAAATACTATTACACATCAAAAGTTCAGCGTGCTTTGGGGGCACGCTATCGGCTAGCTTCTTAGCTGACGGATGATTGTCATTTATTTTATTATTTCTACTTATCCCATCCCACTAATATTATAAATGCAAAAGTTTGGATGGATGTATGGATGGATGTTTGTTACTCCTTCACACCGTAACTACTGAACCGATTGGGCTGAAACTTTGCACAAATGTAGTTCTAGACCTAGAATAGGACATAAGCTACTTTTAATCCCATAAACTATTTCCCATGGGTACAAAAAATCGTGTCGTTTAGATATGCAGCTCGGCCTTCACCTCGCAAATTCTATATTAGGGGATTAAATCAGCTATCAAAGACCGCCAAAGACACATTAGCAGAGGATTAATCCAGAGAACAAAAGATAGTGTTGATCAAAAAAGGAGCTCGGCCTTTGGCCTCGCCAAAGACACTTTACATGGGGATCAAATTAGAGATGATGAGAACCCAAAACACTCCAAATACTCCAAACCAGAAACAGATCAACTACTTACGTACTAAAAAATTAATAGTAAGTTAATATTTATATATATAGATTTGATACGACTACACAAAAACTTAATTAATGCGGGGGAAGCCACGCTCAAAAGCTAGTTAATGAGAATACATTTAATGTGCAGTTAGTATTTCCGTTGTGAAAATATTCGAGAAATGAAAAATGGCGGCGTTTGTGTACTAGTCAGATCCGAATTCCGACGATAGATATTTTTATTATTTTATTTTATTTATGAACAAAAATCCACAGCAAATACAGTAAATATTAACTAAATATTACTTACATCAGATAATAGTGCCAATAACGGATTTTACTTTAATAAACAAAAAATATATATAATTTTACACTAGGAACTAACATGATAAACAATTTATAAGAAACAATATTAAGAAAAAGACGCAAGACTCTGTGTTGACTTGCTAAACTAGATATTGGTGTAGATTCGGTGCCACATACCTGACAGGACCAAACCCGATTCAAGCGCTCCGTCCCTGTCATTTAAATACTGAAAGAAAAAGACAGAACACCTAAACCAAGCCTAGTCTCGTCAAACATAAATACGAGAAATAACGGTTGAGAGGCGAATCAGATTTACTAGCCTGCTGGTTCTCTAAAAAGGGCGCTTTGGATGAATCATATTATGATTCCGTTCTAATGCCGTCTCTTTTGCACGCGTGAAAAAGCTATGACTCCATCCTACTTTCAAATCATCTTATGATTCAGCCAAGTCAGCCTTTTTATATCCCCTGTTGTATTTAAGTGACGCAGAGAGAGCAGAAAATATGATAATGCGTAAGGCTACAGTGCAGCGCGGCGGGGCGTGGCGAGTGGTGACGTCTGACTTAGCGACATATACCGGGTGTTAAGAAGTTGTGGAAGCCGGAAACTGGCAATAGTACTCATTCGTACAAACAACTTTTACTGTCGAGCCAAAAAAATCGGCTGTTGCATAGAAAAGTTATCTGGCTACCCGACCAAAATGTATGAAATAGCAGAATTCTTTTTCTCGATTTCTCAATCTTTTTTCATTGACATTAGTATGGACGGGTACTATAACCTGTATATCCTAGTAATAATTCCTTGAACACCTGTCACTTTATATGTTTTTAGGGTTCCGTCATATCATAACTCATAACACGAAAACCTTTGTAGTGAAGGTTCGTTATCGCTCTGTCAGATAAAGAACCTAAATTATACAAATCTGGTGCTTCGGGAAAATCAGGAAAACCTTTGATTTCTCAACATTCTGGTAATGCGTGTAAGAAGAATCATATTTTTAAACAGGGGCTCTACCGCGTAATTCTCATTTGTATCAACTTCAAGCAAATGCATGCGAAATTCAACGCGTCCAAAAGAGATGGCATGTTAAGCGGGCGTCGTCGCACGCACGTCAAATTTCAATCTCAAGTTGATGTTGATGAAAATGAGAATTACGCGGTAGACCCGCAGGTTAGGTACATGTAAATTTATGGAACCCGTACAATGAGCGACACTTTACAGACGTTTTTTTCATCACCATATTAACAATACAAAGGTCGAGTTGCCTTGATGTGTCTTATTGTTGAATTGATACGTCAAAATGTAAAACAATCAAATAATTTGTCTCTTCCGCTGCTCTTTTGTGTCTACCGACATCATATTGCGTACAATGAATAACTGCTTTTTCAATGCAAGTGCTCGTAAAGGCCCACTTTTTATGCATCAAAACCGAACAGAAAGTCGATTATTTTGCCCTAGGGCTTTATTATTATTATTTTTTTAATTTACTTACGAGAAGTTGGCTAACCTGCAACCCTTCCTGTATACCATAAATGTTATACTTTTTATCCACTGTTTAAAGGCTCTGGATACAGTCCTTTTGGGCCAATCATAATTTAAAGTTCACAAGATTTTATTTGTTTTATTTCCTCACACTATGCATTGAAAAACCTAGTATGATACACAGGCGTAAGAGCAATAAATTACTCTATTACGTTTGAAACACTCGCTACGCTCGTGTTTTAAATCGTCCTCGTAATTTATTCCTTTTCACCCTTGTAGCATAAACTACTATTTTAGGCAGATCTCAAATTACTGGTGAACCGGTTTAAATAAAAGTGTTCACACTAAATCCCTATTAACACGGTAGTTATCTACTAGACGTATAAGTGCTACGACTCTAAAGTGTTACACTATAAATTTAATTAAAAAAAAACCGGCAAAGTGCAAGTCAGACTCGCGTACCTAGGGTTCCGTATTGTGGATGATAAATTTCATTTTGTCATTTTTTTTCGTGAATTTCTTAACCGCTTTATTTTTCCTGTAATCTTTACCTAAACACCATGGCTATTACCATGATTTTTTTTATATTTTTCCTTCCACCAGTTTTGGAGATAAGGGGAGGACATAAATTTTTTATGGGGTTTCACGGATTTATCGAAGTAGATTAAATTTAGCCAAACTATATATTTTTACAATTAACTTTTTAATACCTACAATTTGATACCCATATTGTATTTTTATAAAATATTTTTTCCATTTTTTACTTCTTTTAATTATTTCTCATTTGTGCTTAACTTTTTTTTATTGTTATAGTTTTTCTGTTTACCTGTTTCGGAGATTAGGGGGGGGCATACATATTTTTGTGGTTTTTTCAAAGATTTCTCGAAACCAGTGCCAGTAAATATAGTAAAAGTATATATTTTTGTAATAATTTTTTTAATTTCTACAATTTAAAAACCATATTGTTTTTTTAGGATAATATTTTTTATTTCAAATTTTTAATATTTTTTTACACTGTAATATGTGGGCAAATTAATGCTATTTTTGTGCCTAATTTCGTGTCTTTAACAGTGCTAAAGTTATGAGGCTGTGACATACAGACGGACGAACAACGAAGTCTCACCATAAAGGTTCCTTCGTACCTTTTAGGTACTACGGAACCCTAAAAAGGAAGAGGTGGTACCTCAGGGGTAGAACACTGGCCTCTCAATCTTGAGATGTAGGTTTGATCACCGGTCAGGCATGCACCTATGAGTTTTTCGGAGTTTATGTGCGTGGTATTTGTTCTTACTTACCACTTGCTGAACGGTGAAGGAAAACATCAGGAAACCGGCATGTATTTATGCTCAAAGTACGGCGATAGGGCTCACCCCACACCAAGTCATTAAAAAAAGTATTTATTATGTTATTTTTGAGTTTTCACTGACATTTTTTACGTCCCAACGTTATTAACAGGATTCGAATCCGGGTCCTTAGATCGCCAGTTCAGCAACCTACCGACTTGTTCTTAGATATTACATGTTTCATTGTAGATAGACCCGCCCTAAAAATTAATTACCGAAGTAAAATTATTTAGTTTTTATCTCAATTTCAAAGGATTTCGTCTATAATTATGCATATTACCGGTGTGCATGTCTGTTTGTAATTTGTATGCAAAAATTGGCCCAGGTGTGGTCGGACATACTGGCGTGGCGTCCGTCCGGAGACGATCTATCTATCACTAGTCTTTGGCCCACGGCTGCGCCCGTGCTGTTAGAAGGAAATAGGGTCAGATTTTGATGCCATCAAAAATATTTTTCGTCTTATTTGTTAACTAAAGCATAAAAAATCGAATACAAATTAAAATAACTTTATCGATCGCCCAATTTATACTTGTCTTAAAATTCCGATTAATCAACATGTTATTTAAAACTTTCAAGTACTCAGAAATCTTATATTTAATGCTCCAAATCGTCCCGTTTGCACATAGATTTTTCTTAAATAACAAAGTGTTTTTCTTGAATATGAAAACATATTAACCTCGTGGTGGTAATGAGTAATAAATATTTGAAAAATGTAGTAAGTTTGTTTGGTATACTGTATGCAGGATATATAGGATAGCAATAAAACGTTAAGAGCTAAGATTCCAGATTGCGGTAAAAAGTCTAGTAAGTATCACTGCTTCCTATTTTCACAACGCAATTACACACACTTTGAAACATTTTTAAGGCGCTCTTATCCCAGAAGAGTGAGTCTCTGTCTTTTTCTTTACGTGTAAGGAGTAAAGAAAATAACCATACTTTTGTACTTTTTCGTTGTTTTTATCGGTTTTTAAATTGTTTAAAAATAAGGGATATGTTTATTAGAACCCACTTACGTGGTCGACCTAGAAAATTTAAAGAGCAATATTACCAGATATGTTTCGTTAATAAAAGAGTGGAATTATGGAAATGGCATGATTTGAAAGGTCTTATTACATGCTGTGTTCTTGAATTATTTCTATCAAGCAAAGTTTATCTGATCGTGTAACACATGCGTGGAAGACCTAGATAAAGGTTCGAACTATATTTCGTATTTTTTTTTGGAAGTTTTAATGATATTTGAAAGTTCTATTTGACTTTGAAATTACTGATTTTGGGATAAGAGCGCCTTAAACGAACTTTCTAGTTAATTAGTAAAACTGCACAAAACTCCGCCAAGTAGTTTTCAAATACTGCTCATCTCTCATTAGTTACAGGCGTAAAGATACATACCCTAGATCATTCCTCAAGACACTTCTTGTGTAAAGTGGAAATCGTATCAAAATCCATTTTGTGGTTATTTAGCCATAAGTGAACATATGTACAAATTAACATTTACCTGCACCATTGCGGTAAACAGAAATCGCAGAGACTCTGAAGAAAAGTAAATTTGAATGTGAAGACATACTAACCGGGACTTGAACATAGGACCTCTTGCTTCGAATCCCGAATATTAATTTGCTTCTCCTTGCGATGAAAAAATTGCCAAGTGTCAAATGTTTTCGAACTTCCTTCGGAAAACTTAGTGCGAAAAGGTAACGATAATCAATTAGACACATTGACGTTGCATATATATGTTTATAAGACTTAGATATCGCGTAAATAAAATGATACAATCATTCTAAATATTAATTACTTGCGTTAATACGTACAATTCTTAACTTTTTTCTAAGTATCAATGAAAATTTTTAAATACCTTTACCCATGCATGTCTACAAGTAGATGTGCAAAAATTGGCCAAGGTTTAGACGGACATACCGTTCGGAAAGGCTTTATTATACTATTATGAAGAAGAGATATGGGTAATTACGAGCTATTACATTTTGTAAAACTTAATAATAGGGACCTTGGCTCAAAAACCTAAGGAGGATAATTACGAACTAATTATCCGATATGGCTACAAAAACCTTAATAAAATTTCGCTGAATTTTACATTCACTTAGGCCGTCTTACTAATGGTATAGTTAGGTTTACCTTGGAAACTTTAAAAAAGTAAACAAACAAAATTCAAAATTCAAAAATTCAAAAAGTTTATTTTGCAAAGTAGGTATATATAATACACGTTTCACAAGTCAAATTTTAATCTTATAAAAATATATGTAATAAAAAAAAAAAAAAACATACAGTCGAATTGAGAACCGCCTCCTTTTTGAAGTCGGTTAAAAATAATAAATGTACATGAACTACTTAGATTAAATGTTTATTTAATTTATGTAGCAATATATATACGATTAAATTATAGGTAAAATATTATTATACAAGGTGAAATCCAATCAACCGCCCGAACCCATACCGGAGACCCGGCCAGGGACCAGGAACAAGGTTCAATGATCACCAACCGAGCCCCCAGCACGAATCCAGGCGGCCGACCAAATCCCATCCTATATACTACATACTAATAGGTTACATATATAAATACATGCCTACATACATACAAACATAGGTTGGTCCCACAACTTTTGCCCATTAGTTTCTCAGTCTTGGGATTCTTTGGGATGACTGGGTCGCACAACAACCAGTGATTAGGCGGAACCGGTGATTGCGTACCAACTAGAGTCTATTTGTTCCTGTGAAACGCGATACGATACTCGAATATAGTATTGAAACGAAAACTACCGAAGCCAACGAAATTCTACCGAACCATATCGCCAACCGAACCGACCGACCGAATGAGTGAAGAAAAAAATTTTAGACTTTCAACTTTATTGCTGTTATAATATGGTAGTTATTATCTTCAATACTCGATGAATTCGATTGATAGTTCGTGGTGGAATATCATCTGCACTAAATTATACATAAATTCTTGAACTTTTATTCTATAAATATTTGTGGAATAAAAAAAAATTGTGGAAAAAAATTGTGTATACTTTATGGTTATTATTTCTTTTTGTATTATGAACAATAAACACTCAAATAAATTGCATCATAAAAAAATATACAATATTTCTTTAAAAAAAGGAAAAAATATAAAGGGTCAAAACGTATGAAGTAAAGTTCATTTGTTTATTATGTTTATTATATTTGTGTAATACCAAAAGCATATCCGTTATCAAGAACGGTTCGTTACATGTATGTAGTAATCGAACGGTGATTACGCAGTCACTGGTTCTTGAAAATCACCCGTTCTGAAACCTGGTATGGAATTCCAAGAGCTGGATTCGTTTCGTTCCTCCAAAAAGAGTGATTACCCACACACAGACCGCGGCGGTCAAGGAGAATGTGCGATCCGATTGTTTGGACCGCAGGCTGCAGAAGTTCGGTCAGCCCCTTAAGGGTAATGTTAAATACAAAACTTCAAATGATCATTTCAAATTGCATAACTTGGCTAAAGCTTTAAGTTCACTCCATAGAGAAAAAATACGAAGTTACCTCTAAATTTTATGTTTTTGAAGTAATAAAGGGCCTTCCTTAAATTAGAAATTTAAATTTGTATTAAAAATAAGTGAACAAATAACTCCGTGGGTCACTCCTAGAATCACAGATAATATTAAAATATTTTAATAATTGTATCTAGAAGCCAGGTAATTACATAAAAACTCACTTTTTCGTGGGCTTAACAGCCACGGTTGAAAGCGCGCTATTGAAATGCCATAGAGTTCAGTTCTGATTGATGCAAAACAAGGTACTCAATCTGACTTTATATGCAGCCTTAACCTGTTAAAAACCGAGAGGCAAGTAATTTTTTTATATTTATATAAAACTTATTAAGTGTTCCTACTTATAAAATAGCCGCTTCGCTTAAATCAGGATTCTCAAATGCTAAACAAACATCTACTCAGTGAGTCTCTCTCTAGTCTCAAGTACCTACATCACTTACGACGGTGTCTAAGCGAAGAGCATGCTTGAAATAACAACAATCTTAATCCTAATCTAAGAAAGTTCACATAAAGTACACGGATTATGTATGACACATTTTGAACATGTGGCATGGCATTCATACTTCTATACTCCATACTTATGCATACATAAACGTATATGTTTAGTGCTACACGCCGAAAACCAGCGCTGTGTTGCTGCTCGACAGCTCACAGCAGATGCTGAGTCTGCCTCTTTTTGTCACATTTAATAGTATGTTATATATTGTTTTCTTGTAAGTTTAGTTTTTTAGTTATTTTTATTCTGAGAATTTGGAGATCAGTGGGCTAAATACCATGGGAAGAGTATTTTAGCGGAATATATATATTTTTTATATCCATAAGTTGTGATCTATTGTTTAAGGCTGCGCCGAGCGTAGAACGATTAGACACCTCGCTTGTTCTCTCGTGGTCGATTTTTATCGTGGTCGTATTTATTGAATTTAACAGAAAATATCATATTTAATTTACCAGACAAAATTTTAAAAATGTGAAACGGCCCACTTTTATTTTATAACGTTTGTGATTGTCTTAAATTGTGGTTGAGACAAAATTCGACAGTTAAGTTATTGAAATGACTAAAACCTCAATAGCTTTTTTAGATTTTGGGCCTACTTTAGACAGATTTGTTTCTTACACCATAAGTTATTTTTAATATTCGCTGCGGCGGAAGTGTAGATACATTATCTGTGATAATAAATATATATTTTATTTATTTATCATTGAAATATTATTCAATATATCAATTTAACAGTGACTGTCGTTTTAGATTATTTTGCTCGGCGCCCTCTTAAGCGATAATTAAGATATTGAGATTAATGTAAGAGGGTTAATAAGATTTCTAAACCTTATCATCAGGCCAAATAATTTGGTCTGAGACCTTATATGACTAACTTCTGATTCTATGTGTTTGTAATTTGGAATTATTCTCGTTAGCGTTACTAACAGAATGTATCTAAATGTGAAAGGTAAAAGGTACCATTTGCCGACGTTTAAATAAATCCATCCATCCATCAGCCTAGTTCGTCCACTGCTGGACATAAGCCTTTCCAGGACTTTGCCACTCCCGGCGGTCATCCTGGAAGAATTGCCCATACTCACACACGCTGGGCAGGTGAGTTGGTGAGCGCGGTGCCGGAACCCTCGCACCAGTGACGCCGCTGCCCATCACCAGTCTGTTCTATATAAGGCCCGGCTATTAGAGATGGATATACCGCCATCCATCGGTCCCAGGCATGGTGGGCCGCCTGGTTTTTTGCCTGTGAGCTGTCCTCTTACTCTCCCCCGAATTACTTCGAGGGGGTCTCCAAGTAAGATGGCGGTACCTCCACAGTCGAGCCCGGCATCAGCTCTACCACTTGTAGTTTACCTGTAGTAAATAAATTTAGATAATTGTATTGTATTATACTTATAACAATCAATCTATTAAGTAAGTAACTTCTTATAAAAACGAGACATCAGTGATAATAGAAGCCTTTTTCTCAATTACTTATATATAATTGTGAGTGTCTATGCAACAATGTAAAACACATCATACCAAATTATGCCGTCCATTATCATAAATCATACCCATTAGAGTCATCAAAAATAAACGCGCTATTCAAACTTCATATTGATGACAACGAACGTGGGTACTTATAGCACGAAAATTGTATTGGAACTGGAGATTACGTTCAAAGACGCAAAGCTGGTTTGCACCAGGATCCTATCCATTAACGTATTCTCTGACTGTATCTTTGCGTGTACACGGCAGGGTTTCCGAGTGTGTTTTTAAATGCTTGGCTAGCTATTTAGTTGGATAAATACTTTGATGACAAGTTTGGCTTCGGCCCTGACATTTCCTATTTGCATCAAGTGGGCTGTCATTTGCATCAAATTAACTAAACGATTTTTTTTTCATTATTTAATCCTGCTGCTTTTGTTTTTTTTTTTTTGATAAATTAATCTATTAATTACTATCGAAAAAAAAATGGAATCCTTTTAATCTTTCATTTATGTACTTTTATATTGATGACGATCCCACTGAAAGAGTTGAATAATGTTCATTTTGATTGTATATTTATAAAATTATATTAAAACTAGGTTTTGTCCGCGGCTTAATCCACGGTGATTTAGTTTGTATTTTTCCGGGATAAAAAGTAGCCTATGTCACTGACAGGCCTATAAACTATCTCCATGCAAAAAATCACACCAATCCGTTGCTCCAGTGTTGCGTGAAAGAAGGACAAACCAACAAACCAACAAACACAATTACCGAATTTCGGAATTATAATAGGGGTACGGATAAAAGTCATAAATTACTTTAGATAAATACGATAATAAAAAATAATCCCTTTGTGGTTGTAATAGGTTTAGCTAAATTTTGGATTTGATAAACCCTAGAATGTCATATTTGGCGAAAAGCTACGTAACTCTTGGGAAATGTGCGCAAAATAACATGCTTCACTTTGTGTATTTAATATTTCAGATGTTCAATACAAAACCATAAATGGGTATTATAAAAAAAAAAAAAATTGCAATATCAGACGCCCCACAGCTCACAGGGGATCTAAAAAGGCCTTGGGTGAATCATAAAATGATTTGAAAAAACTCTGACTCTATCAGAGTTTTTTCACACGTGTAAAAGAGGCGGCATTAGAACAGAATCATAATATGATTAATGCAAAACGGCCTTTTTTAGAGGACCCTGGGACGCTGTTTCTCTCGATCCCATTGTAATTTTTAAACAATCCCTTTTTAGTAGATGTCTACGTCATACAAAACCTACATTCCAGCCTTTGATAGATCAGTCAGTCAAGGTATCTATTATTTTATATACAAATATGAATATATATTATGTATGTCACCAAGGTCACTGAGATTAGTTTCGCGTAAACCATTGACAATTTTATAGAAACGGGTCCACTACAACGGTTGCGTAAGTAAATAGAGCAAACCGCTCGCGACAAAATCGGTTCTATGGTCACGCAAATTCTATTCAGAACAATTAATTGAGTTTCCTATTATTCTTACATCATTGGGTCATATCAGCTCTCTTTTGATTACGAGCACTTTTTGTGTAGGTAACTTTGTTAAGAGGGTGGCATACCCTAGCAACTTTTTTTATTACCCGTCCAGCACAATAAGTCTAATGGCAAAGACCTTATTGGCATTTCATACAGGCAATTAAATGTTGGCTCTTTGGCCTCTTGTTCTTGGACGCGTAATACTAGTGATCACACAGCGTAACAACAAATTGGTGTATTTTTAGCTAACACTGAAATACTTTGTAGGGAAAAAAATATTGGATTTAGGTAACATCCCTTCATATTTTTATTGCCTATTTTATAAAAAAAAAACAAATTGATCTCTTAACCGCGTCTTTAAAACGAACGTTTCAAAACAAAAAAAAAGAGGGTGGAAAACATTTATTTTTGACAAAAGTATTAATCTTAAGACATTGTTTATAGGTAAAATCCTTAGAAAAAAGATCGATAAATTAAATATATTTTCTTCAATATGAGGAGAGACCTAGTTTCTTCCAATGAACCCTTGAAAACTTGGTGTTGTTGATGTTCTAGCGTCAGGTGTCCTGTTAACTATGGTACTTACACAAAAAAGTATAGAGAAAATCTTCTAGTGTAGATACGCCCAATTTTTTTTTTCCCAGTTTCACAAGGCGCGATTGCGTTTCATTTAAATAACTGAACAATCTCTGGAACAGGTTATTAGTGAATTATTGAAAACATAAAATATTTTTTGTAATGTGTTTTACTAAAACAGTTAAACAGTTTTGTCTGATATTTTGCGTATTAAAGTAAAATTAATCTGGAAGAGATCGCTTTTAGTGATAAGACCACCAATTGTTCCCTACTACTATTATAAAACTGTTTTCTTATTTCTGTTTTTTGGTGTGCAATAAAGAATATTGTATTGTATTGTATGAATACTGATTACTGGATGTTAATGTGAAGTTGCGGAATCCGGAAACTGGCGATAGTACTTCATCTTAACACCCTGTATATGTATAATACTGTAAATATGTATGTTATTAATGTACTTTGTTAACCAGAATAAAAGGTTCGGATAGCTACACAACGTATTTTCAACATTAAACATTTAAAGAGTTAAAATTTGCTCAATTTTCCCAAAATAAAACTTAAATAACATTAAAAATTAGACTATACCTATAAATACAACTAAAGTATAAAGTAAGCTATATACATGCATAATTTTAAAATTATTAAAATAACTAAAAAATGCTGGCTAGATAAGATAAAAATTTACACATTTTCTCAGTTCACATGTATTTTATTGACACATTTTAATTAAATGTGAAAGTTTTGCCTTTAACGTTGATAAATGAATATTTAATTGAAATAAACCAAAAAAATTGGGAGATTTCATTCTGTGAATAACATATTTCAACATGCTAAAGACTATTTTGCATCAGCAGAACAGTAAAACTAAAACGGTTTTTGTAAACATCGTGTCACTGCTCTAGTCAGCGGCCAGCGCTACCAATATGGCGGAGAAAGTGGTAGGTATTTACTGATTATTTGATTACTTTTGGAACCAAGCCCAATAATAGTTATCCGTGACGAAATTATTCAATTAAGGCGATATGTAAAAGTTTTAGCGTCCCTGTTACTCCATATGCGAAAAAACCCTCAGTGCGATAGGGACGGATTCGTAGTAAAGTAGCAAAAAGTCGGTTTTTTATTAATATAAAATGTACTAAAGTTGCAATCAAAACTTCGTTTCACCAGGTCCTAGATACCGTTAAAACCCATCTAATAAAATATAATTGTAGTCCATATGTCATTCTAAATTGTCAAACCAGGAGAATTGGTGTCGATAAAGACCTAATTTCAATAAATATTTCTATCGAGCCGAATTTCTCCAATCGCGTTTCTGTTTTAACAGATCCCTAGAAAAAGATTCCCAAAATAATATACTATTTTATCAAAATAATACATTATTTACTGAAGTAGATATGCAAGTTCTTAAAGTGTCGATTTTTTTCCATAGCGCCTTAATGGTCTATTAACGACGATAAATGATAAAGAGAGATATATAGATATATATATAGATATAGATATAGGTAGGTACGTATAATACCATAACGAAAGGTTATAGACCATACATACAGTGCCGGGGATAGACCATACTAAAATTGGATATTTTGTTTAATATTTTGGTCACATGTTCTACTGATCATACTGGCAAAATTTGTTTTATGGCTTTGGAACTAACTCGTTCAATTAGCGATTTTCCATAACATTTGAAAAACAACAGATAGTAAGCGCGATCGCGATTGAAATTAAATTGGTTAGGGCGAAAAATATTTAATTTACTTGAATTTAACTAAATAGCTGATTCCTCAAAGATAAGAGTAACAAAAAAGAGATTAGTCATAAGCTTTAACTTTTTAAAACGTCAATATGATTTATATTTGAAGAAAAAAGACCCTTTCTCACACAACTAGAAAATAATCAGAGCAAAATACGACGTCGGGTAGTTGAAAAAAAAGTAGAAAATAAGTCACGTGTAAAAATTTCTATTTTTGCTTTAGGTTTTAATTAATTTATGAAATTCTCGATATCTGTTTATCTGAATAAAAATAAATTGTTTATAAAGATGAAAAAATACAGTTTGCTTAGGACCCCAGAAAAAGTCAACAATCTTCAATAACATCACAGTATAAAGTGTGTTAAGAAGCATATTTTCAAGTTTAGTTATTGTTCAAATTAAAACAAAAGTGACTGACATAATGGACAGTATAAATTAATTTAAAATTTAAAGTGCCTCAGCTGAAAATAATTGTTTTGGCACCAAACTGCTGGGCTTACCCATACTAATATAGTAATTTAAATTAGTAAGCAATTAATTGTATCACCTGGTTACATCATACAAACTAGTGCTCTAGTGGTCAGGGTCTATAAACCAAGCAGGTGGGTGCAATGTGCAGGGAAAGTGGATATTGCGATGCGCGCGCGCCGGCATGGATGCAACGTGCCCGTTGTCGTCTTAATTGATCATTGGCTATTCAAGAAAGTAAATGGTGCGTGAGGGGTTTTAGGTGCTGCATGATTAAATGGGAGCACCTATGTAGAATGGAATTCATGGGTATAAATTACAAAATTATGGGATATATACTTTTGAAATTTTAGAACGAATTATTATTATAAAATGGTAAAGCTTGTGACTGTCGTCACTTGGCAAAACTTTTTTTTAATAAGGCACTTTTTCTTATCCAAAGGGTTTTTGTGTCTTATTTCGATTAACATGAAATTTCATTTTGTTTGATATTGTTTACACAAATTAAGGGGTTAAGAAAGTTTTAAGGTTTTGTCCAAAAACAAAATGTCTCGTAAATCTTTTATATATATCTGTTTCATCAGTCCTTCTATCCATCCATCAGCCTAGTTCGTCCACTGCTGGACATAAGCCTTTCCAGGACTTTGCCACTCCCGGCAGTCATCCTGGAAGAATTGCCCATACTCACACACGCTGGACAGACGGGTTGGTGAGCGCGGTGCCGGAACCCTCGCACCAGTGACGCCGCTGCCCGTCACCAGTCTGTTCCATACAAGGCCCGGCTATTAGGGATGAATATACCGCCATCCATAGGTCCCAGGCATGGTGGGCCTCCTAGGTTTAAGCCTGTGAGCTGTCCTCTTACTCTCCCCCGAATTACTTCGAGGCGGTCTCCAAGTAAGATGGTGGTACCTCCACAGTCGAGCCCGGCATCAGCTCTACCAGCCTAATTAAAATAACACGGATACATCGAAAATTAAAACAATAAATTATTGCTTACTTTTAAACAATTTTAAAAGGTTTTCACTTTTTCGGGCAAATGTGTTGCACGGGACCTCATGTTTTTGACGGTACATAAGTTGACCAAGTCTTTGTAAATATATTCAAATTCAAATAGTTTATTTTGCAAAGTAGGTATACATAACACACTTTTTACAAGTCAGATTTAATCTTATAAAAATAAATGTAATAAAATAATAAATGTGCATGAACTAAATTAAAGGTTTATTTAATTTATGTGACAATATATACATATATATACGATTGAAATGATAAATAAAATTTATAATTATACAAGGTGAAATCCAAACAACCGCCCGAACCCATACCGGAGACCCGGCCAGGGACCAGGAACAAGGTTCAATGATCACCAACCGAGCCCCCAGCACGAATCCAGGCGGCCGACCAAATCCCATCCTATATACTACATACTAATAGGTTACATATATAAATACATGCCCATTCGATTAGTTTTGCTTAGAAGAAGGGCAAGAAACTTAGCAAGATCATGTCTTTTTTACAAATCAGTTACATATTAAAACTTATATTATACAAATTACTTATATCTACTTTAACTATGGGATAGGAAAATTATTTCTCTTATTACTCAAATATCTATATACCAACGCAATAAATATATGTATCAAAGTTGTTAAAGAGAACGCAAAAATTAAATATAGCAAGGTCGGTCGGTAAGCAGACGATATTTTGTAAAGGTTACCGGATATAATAGGTCTTTACATATGAAATTGCTGAAATTTTCTTACAGATTCATGAGTTCATAATTCCTGTAATTCAATAGCTATTTCAATTATTTGTTTTTTGTTTGAAAGTTGATATCAAGGTCATCTACGTAGGTATTTTTTTTCATTCTCAGTTTGATTAAAAAATATAATCTTCAAAAACAGTTCGTCCTTAATGCCATCAATTTCCATGATAAGATTCGTAATAATTTTTTACAGCTGACTCTTTCCAAAAATTAATTTAATGTTTCTGTTAGCTTAATATTGTCTCATTCATACACAAAAGAAATTATTTGGACTAGTAATTCCAAAAAAAATGCCAAAATGTTAATAATGAAAGTTTAGTTTTCTTCAAATTCTCTATAGAAAACGGCAATATCATATGTAAAGACCTAATACATGGATACCAACTTCTGATCAATATTTGAAAGTTGGATGAAACACTATAATGACTTTGTAGGTGACAAAAATACCGAAAGTTGAATTGGACTTTGAACATAAGGAACATATATCTATACAAGGTGACTTTTTGATCATCGTCCAAATTCATACTGGAGGCTTGGTAAGTGATCAGCATCATGAATAGGTAAAAATTTTTGTGAAATTCGTATAATGAAATTTCGACTTCCCATAGTAATTCACTCCCAGTTCTGAGTGAATCACTATGGGGAGTTGAAATTTCATTTTATAAATTTCACAAAAATCGTTATTGGATCATGATGCTGATCACTTACCAAGGCTCAAGTATGAATTTGTATGATGTTCACAAATTCACCTTGTATATACCCGCATACTCTACTTTTCACTTGTACCATCTTTTTTGTCAGCCATGCTTCGTCCTATAATTACATTATATTTGTTTATTCTTTGTTTTTATTGTGATATTTCATTATTTGTGTACATTCGCTTTTTTGTACGAACTACTAAAATACAAGTATGTATAAAATTAGATAGGTGATTAGTTTTATGTTCCAACTTTTAGTAGTTTTCAGACATTTTTATTAGTTTTAAGTTTCCTAGCGAGAATGAAAGTCAGCCATAAGACTAATCCTCGGTGAAAGTGGATAGCAACGCGACAGACATACTGATATATTGATATGAGTTTTTTTGTGGTCTACGGGACAAGTAGTCGAGTGGTAGACTCAAAAATATTTGTGTACATTTTTCTTTTGTTTTTACTTTCCTTGGCTACCGGTTGGCACCGGGTTCTGACATTTAAAATCGTAAAAAAACATTGCGCGAAAATGTTCCCGAGGCAGTTCCATTTGTCAATGAGACACGATAGTCTAATTTAGCTCGTAAAAATGTAGAAGGAAATTTTGAAATTGGAACGTTCATATTTTTACTTGAAAATAATTGTATTTTCGAAATAAATTATAACTGGGCAGTGTCTGATAGATAAAACTTTTTTCTCAAAATATTTGCGTACTTCCAATCCGTCCTAAAATTTCGGGTAACTAACATGTTTCAAAAATACTACTAAGTACTCAGAAATCCTCACCACCCATCACGCACGCTATTCATTGGTGAAAAGCGGGTGTACCAAGTGTGGATTGTGACTTGAATTTCAAAGTTTACACTTGTGAACACCTCTGAAACCCCATTGGGATTCGAGTCTTTCTTAAAAAAAATATATATATATATATAAAACGTGTAACAGAAAGGTGTAACCATATTTGAAGAGGTTACTCAGTCAATGGTATAGAACAACTTTTAATATAGTACCAAGTCTGAAAGCGCGAAAAAAAATCTGCCTTTCCATACATTTCGGCCGAGCGGCCTTGCATTTTTCTATGAAACGGTCTTTTTTTTTCGAGGTACAGGATTTGTTACATAGTTTAAGTTGTTCTATACCATTGACTGAATAAACTCTTCAAATATGGTTACACCTTTCTGTTACACGTTGTATATCATAAGTTGTGCGTTTGTGAACGAAATCCGTCACATCCAAAGGATGACGGCCCACTAAGGGCCGAAATATATTTCAAGTTTTAAATTTTCTTTTATTTATTGTGATAATAAATATTTTTACTTAATAAAAGCTTTTTTTTACTGTTTTATATATATATATACAGATTTTTATGAATGTTATGGTTGAAATTAAATAACGACCACAACGTTTTACCTTTATAAAATAACGGTTATTTCAAACGTCGTCATTGAGTTCAGTAATTTCGAATCTTCAATATTCATTGAACGTTTGGAATACTTGAACTTTCGGAAACAACACGTGAAGTACAATTACAGGTAAACTGCAAAACTGACTGAACAATGCAACGTAAATTACATTACGAGGAAACGGAAGTTCTTTTAGTAAAACCGTTCAGCCACAGGTAACAAAGTCCCCACCAAAATTTTAAGAGATCGTACTTTTACCATCTTCGATTATATTATTGATATTGTTGATAGAAGTTTCCCATCCAGCCATGACTAAATTAAAATAAAATAAAAATAACAAATATATTTGTTTCAGTGCAAAATGCGAGCGGGCGTGTGGTGCGCAGTAGCGCTTGCGCTGCTCGCTGCCGTGGCTGGCAGCGCCCTTCGACCTACTCAGGTAACAATTTTTACTATAACTCTATATAAAACTTGTATCCTAAGTTTTGTGTTTTGTATTGTGTTCGTTTTTAATGAGTGGATCCTAGTTATCCGAATTACGATTTTATTTTTATTTTCCATTATATTAAAATTCTAGTTACAAAGTTATTAACATTGTCTAGTTTAGATTATACAAAGTGAAATTCAAGTCATTTTGTTAACGAAAACTGCTGATAGTACTCGTCCATATGAACAACTTTTACTATGATGCAAAACCTGAAATCGTGAAAAAAAAATCAGCTGTTTCATACATTTGGGTGGAGTAGGTATTGAACTTTTCTATGGAACAGCTGATATTTTTTTTACGATTTCAGGGTTGGCTCCATAGTAAAAGTTGTTTATATGGACAAGTACTATCACCAGTTTTCGTTAACAAAATGACTTAACTTTCACGTTGTAAGTTTTATAGCAAAATCCATACTTTGGATACCCTAGTTATTATTAGAGTGCATCACAAAAGGAAATCAATCAGAAACAAATGACAGTGGGCAAACTTGTATGGGAGTTGGTGCAAGCGCCGCCAAGATTAAGATTAGTTAAATAAACGGATATAATGTAGTCCTCAAGCAAGCAGAACCCCATCAAAATAAAAAAA
Organism: Ypsolopha sequella; assembly: GCA_934047225.1. NCBI lineage: Eukaryota > Metazoa > Arthropoda > Insecta > Lepidoptera > Ypsolophidae > Ypsolopha > Ypsolopha sequella. The sequence continues at coordinate 6,412,727 of OW203985.1, forward strand.
TAAAAATGAAATAAAATGTATTCGTTAAGATTTTTACATTTGCAAAAACTTTCGTCGGGGCCCCGTGTTAATTACAAGAACTGAAGTACGGGAGGTTGTTAAACATAATTAGTAATATCTCGAAATCTCTCAGATATATTTTGATGGGGTTCTGCTTGCTTGAAGACTACATTATGTCCTTTCATTTAAGGTGGCTCTGTCGGAATAATTAGCAACTCGATTCATGGTGGTTGAAATTTCGAACAAAACAATATTAAAATAAAGTTCTTATCAGCTCGCACTGCAACATGGCTGTTACGCCGGTCGCTGCGGCTGACGAGTGCGAAAATAGTGTGTTTTTAATTTATTTTAGATAAAATAAAATTAATTTACAAGAACTGAGAAAACCATATCATTTAATATTATTTTGTCTAGAAGTTTATAAATTTTTATACTGTTTCGTTAAAAACTGTAGCAGTTATATTGTTACAAGCGGACAAAAAATCGAGAAATAAGGGTAAACTTAGAATTTTCTTGCTTCACTTCTGTACAATAAAATAAAAATTCAGAAAAAACCACATCACTATTTGTATCATGTAGATTACTATGTATTTTTCTCCTATTAAAAAATGCTATTGTTATCGTATAAAATGGTTATAGAGTTACTCAGTTCAAGGTCGTTGGCGTTGGGAGAAAAGCTTGGACCGAATCTGCCCACTGTCATTTCAAGTAAACAATTATTTTAAAAAAACGTGCGTGAGCGTTCAGTATGTGCGTTACTGGCTGGTATATCAAGTGGTCACAAAAATCCGGTGTTCAGTTATGGTAGAAACATTGATGAAATTTCCAAACAGTGTTATCGATCCGTGATACTCATCACTTATCAAGCCTTATCAAGGCTGTATAAATTAATGCCACCTTATATAATTCTGTAGCTGAACTTGGTGAACTACCATTGTGTGTCATTGTTCACATCCAGCGTCTCCTTGACTCTTTAAACACCAAGGTCAGAGTAAGACTATTGTCGTCTAAGCTAGACTGCTATTTGTCACCAGTTGTGACTACTCATTAGTGGAATAGGCCTTGTGATTGAGTGATGATAGGTTATTGATCTCGTGCTAGATAGCATTACAATAACATACTCATATTTCAAAGTAAGTGTGTGGTTATTTCGTCGTGATGATGTTCATGTAATATGTATATTTATTAGCTCTATGATGTACTGAAAATGTAACGTTTGCTTCACTGGTTATAGGTACTATTATGCCTAACTACGACGTGAAAAGGCGTTTTTAAAATTAAAGAAGAATATTTATCTACTTCCACTCATTACAACATCAAAAGCGGTTTTATCTGTACGTACATTATTTGATCGATGTTATAATACAATTTTATAACAATAATAATAATAATTTTATATAAATATAAAATTTAGTTTAAGACGGCTACAGAATCAATCACTAGCAATAACGGTCTGTCTTAATTTCTTAAGCCACGCCCTCTGCTAGTTTTCACTTCTGATTGGTCTCAGGCATCTACTTACCAATTCCTTGGGCTTAGGTACCATGAATAAGGTATTGAATGAGGAGTGTTCTTTTTAAAATTGTTCGTGAAATTGTTTTTGATGGTTGAATTGTGTACAACTAAACATAATTAGACATTGGGACACTCGTGCAAAACTATTACGAAACTCACTTCATACGTTTCGTAAACAAGCACTCGCGTCCCAATGTCTCACATTATGGTGAAGTTGCACAAAATACTATTATAAATAACTAGTTGATACTTAATATTTTGTAGATACGCCCTTTCAGCTTAAAGCCTTCGATATGCTTAGAATACTTCTCATCAATTTCGATGAAGACGACTGACTGTAATATAAGAAGTGAAATTTACTTAATACTAATTTACTACTTACCTTTTTGCCCTAGCTTTGCCAGCAATAAATAGAATTTCCGCTTTCACTACTTTTATTCAATATGTTTCATAGATATACCTCTAGTAGCATTACCTAATGAATTATTATCAAACCTTTGAACCTCAAATCAACTTAGATAAAATAGGTAGATCATACACACAGATTACAGATGTTGTATTTGTGGATATATTAATAATTTGCAATATTCCGCTAAACACTCTTACCATGCTATTCAAAATGCAGACTCAAGCACCGCCCGCCCTCCCGCATAAAACATGCAGAAGCAAAGCAAGCAGTACGAGCACAAAATAAAGCAAGAAAACTTAGGCGGGCGGTGCTTGAGTCTGCATTTTGAATAGCATGGTAAGAGTATTTAGCGGAATATTGCAAATTATTAATATATCCACAAATTCATGATGGACTTCCGCAAAGTAACGCCTTTTTCAATAAATTTTACAGATGTTGTATTTTACATCTATAGAGAAAGAGGGAGAGGAAGAAGAGATTGAGTCGGAAGGAAGAAGAGATTGAGTCAGGAGTTTTTAAACGAATCTACACAGAAAAAGTGTTAAACAGACATTCTTATATGACTGAGGTCTGTAGCATACATTTACAGCTATACATTTTTAAATGTCATTTCTATTCTTAGTTAAAATATTGTTATTATTATAAGTAAAATACTGTACTTATGATAAAGAAAATATATTTATCATCCGTCAGAGATCGAAGGTGACCGACATAGCATGCCGAATCAGTAAGTTGAAGTGGCAGTGGACTGGCCATATTTGTCGCCGACGTGATAACCTTTGGCATTGGAATGGAGACCACGTACAACAAAGCGCAGTGTAGGCCGCCCTTGTGCCCGATGGACTGACGATCTGTGAAGGACGTTGCGGGTGGCGGTTGGATGAGAATGACTGAGGACCGCCAAGAGTGGCGTAATATGCGGGAGGCCTATGTCTAGCAGTGGATGGATACGGGCTGATGGATGGATGGATGGATGGATTTAACATTGACTATTTCAGGAATGATACTGGTACAGTAAGATCAATTCTGTTAGACAACATTAAAAAAAGTTGCCACGATCTTGGGGAGGTGCATGTGCAGGGAGGGACTCAAGGGTAACCTTCTGTGGACACAACCAACAATCATCCCCTCTTTGTTAACGATTACTATCTGGCTATAGTTACAGAAACCGGGTTAACAAATGTGCTTTTTATCGGTTGGAACCCGCTACCCTCAGATTAGTGAGCTGAAACTCGATTAATACGCCACAGAGACGGTGATAATAAAGCCATAATAAGTAGTTCTGAACCTAACCTTGATTATTGTCCAAGTACGAGAGACTGGTTCACGTTACTTTACTGACAACTTTGTACTCATATATAAATTAATAATTAAGACCAAAACTAATTTTCATTCACTAAAGCTCTTATTATCAAGATTTTAAGGCTGTTTTGCTTTGGGATGTTACTGTTATCAGGTTGTTTTATATTTTAACAAAATGGAATCTTGTAACAGAAAACAAACCATCGCACATTTACAGTAGTGTAAAAATTCCGGATACGGAAATAAAACTAGAAAGGGTTTTAGTTTTATTCAAGGCAAAGGTTGTTAACATTATTACGATGCTTTTATTTTTAAGATCGTAATACTAATTTTAATAATTTTTTATTCGGAAACCTAACAGTCAATTACAATTAGCTTACATAAAAAAACATCGTCATTTTAAATAATAGTGGTAAATTTGTAAGTATACAAACAAAGACCAATTATAGGGTTTCACAAAAGTTTTTAACTGTCAAAGAGTATTTAAAAGTAAATAAATCTAGAAAAAACCAATTAGATTTTAATAATAAAGAATAATTATGTAAAATTTAACCTACGTCTATTTTCTTTGTTAAAACGACAATCTATAAATCCTTCAGGGTTTTATTTGAACAGCAATGTGGCCGAATGTTCACAAAAAGCAAAAATGAACCACAAAATGCACAAAACGAACAATTACGTATTATTATCTAAAACTAAAAATTTCACGCCCGCCGCCCGCAAATATACCAAGCAGATTCATCAAAATTATCCAACAGTAGCATTGCGAATTAATTAAGAGAATCAACAAAGTGCGTCAACCTTCTCGCTTTCTACCGAAGCATTCTTTGAAAATATTATTTCATTTCATAATTCACATCAGCCGTAGTTATTTCATCTCGCTACACGAGAGGCGATGGTCACGCGATTTTTTTTACTATGATCGCTGTGGTCACGAATACTGCCACTGTTTAACTGTTTTTTACTGAAATGTTTGCGCGTCATATGTAGTTGTCGTTGGTTCAATAAACCACATGTAGGAGGGAAATATTGTTTATTTAACTTTGTAAACAAAAACAAGCAATTATCTCTTAACTAAAACAATACGAGGATAGGTCACGTTTGCATTAATCACTATTATTCCATGCGGAAAGACCCACAGTGCGAGAGGGACAAATTCTGGAAAAAAAAAGCAGAAAAGAAGCTGAAAGTTGTATGAAAGATCTGTGTATTTCAGAGTTTAATAACGTTAATACAGGTTCTAATCCATAAATAAATATGTACGGGTTTTTGCTCACATAATAAACCTCGACATGAAAACTTTTTTTAGAGTCATCTTTGGTTATTAATTTCTCAGTATTGGAATGATTTCTGAAAATTATGTTTCGATAAGAGTGTGCATTATATTTTTGGCAGAAGTACTGTTTTTATTTTATATAATGCTAGATTCTTCAAACAAGATTTCCCTAAATATCTTTTAAAAAATATTATAGTGAAGCAAATTGTTTTAAAACTTGACTAAACATAATTAATTATTTAAAATTGATCGAACTACGTGAATTATTTCGCGATACGCGACATATTTCGAATTCTAACAGAATTCGTTCTCAACCGAGCGAGTGTCTGTCGTCAGCGGACGGAGTCCGAAACAGACGAGCGGTTAAAATAAACATGTTACAGTAAAATTGTAGCAAAAATTATCACTTTAATAAAAACAATTATTTCCCTGTGAGTTTTTCCCTTGTAGTTTATACTAATATTTCTTGAAATTTGACGAAATAACACAATTAATTATTTTAAAAGTATGCACAATTTTACGTTCATCAAATTTTCTTTCGGTTTTAGTGTACATGAGTTAAGTACCTATTGAGATAAACTGTACCTAAATATCTAGACATTCAGTTTTTGTAATGCCACATAGGATATTGAATTGAATCACGTATTTTATTGGACGTTAGATGAACCACTTATATTCTAAATAACATTGCATGAGATTGATATTTTTATACTGTAATAAAGTTTGTTAAATCAACATAGATTTACGAGATTCATCAACTTTGATGTAATCTGCAAATACACTTCACGAAACCACTCATCCATAATGTTCAAAATGTGGTGTAAATTTTTTAAATTACAGTTACATTGTCAGCCTATATGTTAAATTTATTCACTATATTTATTATTAAATTCTAGTTTTGTCTAATCCAACGCCCGTTAGGGTTTTTAAATATGCTGGTGCAAATTTCGTGACAATACTTGTATAGTAAATAAATACAGATCATGGTCCTTGCTGGTAATTACAAAACTCATCCAACAATACTTGTTTAGTAAATAAATACAGATCATGTTCCTTGCTAGTAATAACAAAACTCATCCAACAATACTTGTTTAGTAAACAAATACAGATCATGTTCCTTGCTAGTAATTACAAAACTCATCCAACAATACTTGTTTAGTAAACAAATACAGATCATGTTCCTTGCTAGTAATTACAAAACTCATCCAACAATACATGTTTAGTAAATAAATACAGATCATGTTCCTTGCTAGTAATAACAAAACTCATCCAACAATACTTGTTTAGTAAACAAATACAGATCATGTTCCTTGCTAGTAATAACAAAACTCATCCAACAATACTTGTTTAGTAAACAAATACAGATCATGTTCCTTGCTAGTAATTACAAAACTCATCCAACAATACATGTTTAGTAAATAAATACAGATCATGTTCCTTGCTAGTAATTACAAAACTCATCCAACAATACTTGTTTAGTAAATAAATACAGATCATGTTCCTTGCTGGTAATTACAAAACTCATCCAACAATACTTGTTTAGTCAATAAATACAGATCATGTTCCTTGCTAGTAATTACAAAACTCATCCAACAATACTTGTTTAGTCAATAAATACAGATCATGTTCCTTGCTAGTAATTACAAAACTCATCCAACAATACTTGTTTAGTCAATAAATACAGATCATGTTCCTTGCTAGTAATTACAAAACTCATCCAACAATACTTGTTTAGTAAATAAATACAGATCATGTTTCTTGCTAGTAATTACAAAACTCATTCAACAATATTACGAAAACGAATCTTCTCTATTTATCCCATGTTCAGTTAAATCAAAATGACAGCAAAATTGATTTAAACTTTAAAATGCAACCGTTAAACTTCTTTAACCAGTCATTTAGTAATTTATCTACAAATTGCACTGAAAGATGAAGATTGCAGACTAATACACTCCACAAGACTGCAGTTAGATCGACGCACTGCACTTTCGATTATAGCATGCCGTTGTGTTGTGATGGATGATTTGCCTTTAATGATAGCATGTTGCTGGCAAATTCTGGACTAAGGCTGTTTGTTAAATGTCCAGTTGGTATAATTTTATATTTTTTTCCGTGTCTGTAGTTGTTTTGCTTTAGTTACAGTGGTTATTTAGGACAAAGACAAGACAAAGACAAAATGATTTTATTGCATGAGTTTTTACAAAAATTGTTATTCAACTATACTTATTACTAGAGACGTGTACATGCTGAGAAACAAATTAACTAATTTACCAGGGGTCCCCAAACTCGGCTAAGCCAGCAATGCGGGGTACCAGATAATTAACACTATTTAAGTTAACGATCAGCATTGCAATAGGACCTACGACGTGATTCTAAGCGTTCCACTCTAGTAATCGGTCGTACTCATAAATGCGACAAGCGAGTTTAAAACAATTAACTTAGTAGCTTCATAACTGCTACTTATCTATTTAAACCGCTCAAGCTATTTGCAGTTTCCAGATTTGCTGAATTGCCAAGATTTTTTATTTTTATCCACTCCCTAGTCTCTATACATTATATTAGATTGTATTTTATTTACAATATTTAAACTTTTAGTTAATATTGATTTAGATTAGTTTAATTTTGTTTAATTCATAGATTGATTTTATTTATAGGATAGTTTTAACCAGTTTTTTATATTTAAAAATATATTATTTATACCTTTTTAATGTTCACCGCAGGGAAGCGCGGGTTTTCCTTCTAGATCCGTCTTATCTATTACCTTTAGCCTAAAATCAATTCTGTTTAAAAAGTAAACTAGGAACATTACAAAAGACACAAACCTGGTTTACGTCACTTATTTTAAAATTCCATGTTCACAATGGCCCATTTTAAAAATGCGCAGGGTTCTTGCTAAAACTATTAAAAACAATTTCTATCACAGAGTCATACGCTATTCATTATTGAATATTATTTAATCAAATATATAACATGTGTCCTTATTTTAAAGTATTATTTAGTATTAAGTCATTGTATGTCTTATTGGTAACCGTTACTTTAGTAAAATATGCGATACCTAGGAATTATATATAAATGCCATTAGGAGATCAGGTAAAGTATCAAAATTATGGACTATCTATAGTGTAAGATTTCATACAAAATCGATGAAACGAAATGTAAAAAAAAAAAAAAAACAATTCCTGCTCGAAAGCAATTCAGCCACTACTAAAAATAGTTTCAAAATTCGGGTGTTCTTTTTTTATATGACGACCGAAATATACTTGAGATATAGATTTTAAAGTTTTCCAAAACACTTTCCCCTTAAAACTATGATTTAAATTAAGCAAGAAAGAAATTCAAACTTTAAAATTTGTGATTGTGTTATTAAACCGATTTTTCTGTATCAAGATTTTAAAAATAACAATGACATTCTTAAGAGAACCGTATCACTCAGTTAATCAATGTTACACAAGTGTCTGACATTGGAGATATGATTAATTAATTAGATACATAAGTTACTTTTAAAGAAATATGAGGTACATTATGTACGTTCTATGTAGTATAATTGAGTATAGTTACAATAGCTTTCCTTCCGGGTTTTCTGTGATCGGGTAAAAAGTAAAAACGCTCTGTAAACGCACTGTTAACAAACAATCATCAATGATTATTGATCAATACAATAAAATATTGTTGTTGGGACAAACGCTTACCCAAAAATGTTCCCGGAATACCAATGTAATTTTGCAATAACATGTCTTATTTAAATGACCCACACACTTTTTTAATATTGTTTAAGCGAGAATGGGAATTCAGAGGGTTAAATAATGTTCCTTATGACAAACAGACAGTGAGGCTTCACTAGCAAAGGCTTCGATGGAAATTAAAAACGCATATCAAGGATGTTTCGATATGTTTGCGTGAAGGGTACACCACAAATTGTGAAGACCAATCATGATGCCACAACTTCGTGACTTTGATGATTAGTTGAAGTCCAATTACCTATAGGTTATGTGGAAACGAAACGGTCCTATCTACTTTGGCTTCGTTTACGATGTTTTCTTAGGTATTTGATAAATGGTCTTTTATTTGGGAAGAATGAAAATGTATGATTTGTTTATGCAATATACAGTACATCATATATTATTACACTTATTACACGCCAATTTTAAAACGTAAAAGGACGTGTTGTCACGACATGAATACCCGAGGGCGTGTCACAGGTATTCCCAAGTGTGGACTGTGCAATTCGTGGACGATTTTTTTTTTTTTTTTTTTTTTTAATAATGACACAAGAGTATTACAATTATTCATACCAAACGAGATAGATGGTGAGCCCTATCGCCGTACTTCAGGTACATGTAGGTACATGAATTAAATTAAAGATATATTATACAATAAAGATGTGAAAATATATATGTTCAATTATTTTAATGATAGGCACAACTTAATTATAAATAATACTTAAAATAAACACTAGCTACAAAGAAAATACATTTAAAAATAAACTAAAATAAATAAAAAATATTATTTATTTGCTGCCGCAGATGATAATTACCTACAAGTACACTAAATAGTTGCACATGCCTAACTGCACCACTTATGTTAGTTTTATGAGAAGAAGGGCAAGAAACTTAGCAATAACCTGGGACTGTAAAAAGTCAACAGAATAACATGAAGCCATATAAGATGGATTCAAGCCACAATCTGAACTGCAATCTATTGTTTTAGCTTTAATGAGAATTTAACAGATTAAATATATTTAATAATAATCAGAAGTAGTTTTGGATAGTACTAAAACCAATTAGATAGAAGTAGATTATTAACTTTTAGTTAATTGAATTTTGCGGAAACAAATTCAACAAAAAACCTCCAAGAACCGGCAAGTGAAGAAAGTTTTCCGTGCAGTATGGAAAATAGCACGCAAGTTAACATTTGAAATAAAATTAACTGTAGTTTAATGGATACTGACTGCATTTTTTTGAACGAGTTCTCCGTGTCTTCTTGAACACTTGAACAATTCGGCGTTTGTATGTATGTATGTATGTTTGTCCGACGATAACTTGAGTATCATTTATCGGAACGTCATGAAATTTGGTAGACGAGTAAATGATACAAATAGTGTATTTCGTGACGAGTATAAAATGGCGGATTTTTACTCGTTGCGAACGATACTTTTTCTACTACCTGACTTATGTATTTAAATATTTAAATTTTCCTTTCAAATGTATTTTATGATTTTGCAGAGCACGGCGCGGTTTTTACCTTTTTTTTTTCAGGCTTCGGTCGGCCGCTTTTATTTGTGGCCAGTATCATTTCGCGAAAATAAGAATGTCAGACGCGATATAATCGATTATGTCGTGAATTGGAACACAAGGAATTTCGATTGTAAAGAAAAACTAAGGACGTCAAAAAGAACCTAATTTTGCAAAAATGAAATTTGAATACGATATTTCAAACTGACCTGATAGTCATTCCGCAACGGGGCTCGGAAAGTTCGATTTTCAAAACTAATTTCGAGTATTAAATGGAACTTTTATAAAGGTAGTAGAAAAAAGAATTTTCAAGTTACAACATGAGCCAAATCGGTCAAGATCGAATCGCGAGTTCACAGTTCGGGACGAACCACTAGTTTTATTAGTTAAACATTACAAGCGATGATTTGTATACAAAAATAAATGTAAATAAAAATTATTATGTTCTCTTATTATTAAAACTAAATGTGTGTGTCGAATGTGCATGAGTAATTTTGATTTAATAACTTTTAACTTGCGTCTTTTTCTTTCTAAGGATACAAATTTACAAAAAACTTAAAACATAGTTTTTAAAATACATATTTAATTCATTAAATTATAGCTTATTTTTTTACGTACTCAACATAACTAGATTTTCTTATCAAATACCTTGAATAATTTAATTAAATAGGTCACTATTATGAATAAAACATTATTTTTACAACATTCGCGACCAGACGTCCTCTAGTAAAATGAGAGTTTCAACTTCATATACAAATATGCACATTACACGTACCTGGACTTGTGACATAAAATATCCAAGTTATGTCACAGCTTAGCTCGTAATACCTGGACATACCAGACCAGTTTATTTACTTGAGACTACTCCTACAAGTATGGCCCTACTGCATTTTATATCTTTCACTGCATTTCATAATTATTTCTCTTTATCACTAGAAATAGCAATTACCTATTTTTACATAGCAAAGTTTATTTATTTATTTAATTTAACAACTAACACTATTATTACAGGCTGAAAAACCTAACGCAACACGATAAAAAAAACACGAAAAATCTGAAAACACAAAAATATAAAATAATAATAGTGTTTTGGAAAAACAACCAATGTCACTTTTCTGACATTTTACAGGAAGTAAATATCAAAATCAATCAGCCCACATCTACCAACCGTTGGGCATAGGTAAATAAAACCTTATAAAATTAGTTACATGGAAAAATCCTTATTTATGTTTTTTTATTAAACATGGATATATGAAAATACTTAAGTTTGTATATAAAAAGGTAAAAAATATTGTTTATTTATTGGCTATTCTTTATAGAAACGTTACTGACGTTGGTGGTTTTTGCGGAAGCACTGTTTTTGTAGCTACATTTTGAATGCACTTTGGTTGTTTTTGCTGATTCTAATATTACCAGATTATTGTATGCACAATAGAGAATCCATAGAGCAAAAAAAAACATATTCGAAAAAATTGGACATTGGTTATTTTTCCAAAACAGTCTTCAATTAAAGAAAACGTGAAATTTTAAAAGTGTACACAGATTATAGATAGTATTACAAACAATATAATGTTGCTCTTGTGAACTCACTCAACGAACACGAAAAGATTTCAATGTTATTTCCAACCTCATTAAGAAATCGGGTAGCGCGTTGAAGTGGTGTCTCCCCATGGAGGTTTGTCCATGTTTTCAGAAACAACGTCTTTTTATAGCTAGAATTTTAACTTATGCTAAAAGCGACCGTTTTTAGCAAAAGTTAAAATTTTCAAGTTAAAATTTATAAACTCAACTCAATCGGATCCAGGGGGGCAATTTCCAGTCTCTCGAATTTGCCTTCTCAACCGTATTCACCTGTTTTATCAGTCGAACTTCCGAATTTTACAAGTCTCGTTTCGACTGTTTCCCCCTGATCGGACCCAAAATACATCTTGATGTTTTCAAATATATCGTGATTGGCTAGAAATGACTTCACACATCATTTTGAGCCAATCACAATGCCTTTGCAAGCGATAGGGATGGATGTTGAAGTTAGACAATAATGCCCCAGGTTAATAAACCCGAGCTCAGCCTCGTAACAGCTGATCGAATCCGATTGCGATATTGATTGCTATTTTATGTTTATTTCGTGAATTCAGTGGAGATTTGCGAGTAAAGCTGTGTCAATGTCAAGTTTCTATGGTTTTCGACATTTAGGTACTTAATTTGACAGAACCTACTTATCTATATCTATCTATAGACTCAGGATATAATAGCGTATATCTACATACTAATACAAGTAGTGAATAAGTGGTGTCTGTAAACTTATTAATTTGCAAAATTTTAAATAAAATGTGATATTATTATTATTAATTCTATTCAGGCCAAAACTACAATTTTTAAAAATTTCGTCTGTTTTCCTGTCAACAGATTTCTTTATTATTATCGTAGTGGCCTTGCTCAACATATACCATGTAAAGGGTGTTGATAAAATAACCACCACGCTGAAAACTGACGATAATTGAAAGACATTTCCATGCGAGCGAAGCGAAAGTGGGCAAAAGCTAGTTGTATTATACCTATAGATGTATCTAAAGATCGCTATAAGTTTAAAGTTAGCTTCATACTAAACTTATTCTTTAGTTTATGACTCTTAAGAGGCCTGCGGAGCAATCCAAGTTAATACAAATGAAATACCAAAACTATTTGTAAATCATAGATATTCTTAAGGTAGTGTGTATTGATTCCGATTGCATTACGGAGTATCTAGGTTCCCAAATATATATTAAATAAGAACATTGATTCAAACATGAAATATGAGAAAAATAAGCTTTCTATAGAAATTTTAAATTGCTTATCTCGTCTTTAAATCAGTGTCCTTTCAAAATATATATTTGGGAACCTAGATATTCTGTAATCCGATCGAAATAAACACACCTAAGAATATCTATGATTTACAAAATACGGTACAATATTGTTAATATCTGATTATTTTAATAACGGTGAAGGAAAACATCGTGAGGAAACCTGAATGCTCTAAAAAGCGTGTATTTGTTGCGAAGAACGGCGATAGGACTGAACACCACCCATCACGTTAGGACGATTACCGTTGGTGAAACGCGGGTGTACCGAGTGTGGACTGTTACTTGCATTTCTCAGTTCACACTTGGGAACACCTCTGACAGTGACGATATGTGCTATTTTCAAACTCTTGGCAGTACGCCAATGGAGTTATTGTAATGTTTCTATTAGGATTCTGTTGTTTGGGACACATCATGGATGTTTTACACACACTACTGATCATACTGTTAGAAACTGTTATTTTTATCTAATCTTTTTAGAATATTCCATTCAGTTTGAAAGAATAAGGACAATATTGTAAGACAGGGTATCCGGTACCAGAAATTAATTACTTTTATTGATTAGAATACTAGTATTAGTGTATTGATATTCCTAGTTTTAAACAAATTATAATCTTATTTAGAAACCTATAATTGTGAATTAATAAGGATTTTTATAAGTTGTTTGAATAATGAAAATGCACGAGTGACTCAAATGATTAAAAAAAAGAAAAAGATTGTCAAGATGGCTACTGGTAGAAAAAGAGGAATAATATAGAGGATTGTTGGAATACACGCTGAATTATATTCTGGAGTTTTATTAATACGGAACAACTCTCTGAAGAAAAATACCCACGCAAATCTTCAGAAGATATTCAACTGTAATTAATCTCGTAGGAGGAAGGTCTATTTTAGAACGCTGCGCATGAACAGCTGTTTCACAGACGACGCTGCCTCAAAAAGCGCCCTTATTTCATTGGATCACGCATTTTTGTTAAAATTTTGAATATTACCTAAACTCACGGTTTGCGCGGGTATGTTTCTTAATAAAATTGGTTCAATATGATCAGTAGAATATGTGGCTTCATTTAAAAGTAGCAGTCTATTTACACCCGTTATATTCGACATTGACACTATATTTAAAACCTTTCCCCAACTTCGTTGTCTCAATGGGAATATAATTGAAACGTTTTTGTAACAGACCTCTCTTTGTTATGTGTTATAACGACCTTATAACATTATAATTTAGATGCGCGGATGCTCCAAGGTAAAGAATGTAAGGTAAAAGTAAAAGTGCGTCATAAAACAATAGGAATTCTCTTCACGTCCGCTGCCCGTTAACCGCGTGTCAAAATACCTAAACCTTTCGTTTTGTATGTTACATAATATTATTTATTGCGGTTCCATGGGCTGTAATTTACAAATGTCATCTTCATAATAGTGTCTCATCAGTGTAATGGAAATTGGCCAAACTATGTTCTTTATAAGCCGTCTTCAACAGCTACTTTCCATGATTTAAAACATTTGGGTAAGTGCGAGTTGGACTTGCGCACAAATACTACCAAAATAATCCGGGTCCATCCATCAGCCTAGTTCGTCCACTGCTGGACATAAGCCTTTCCAGGACTTTGCCACTCCCGGCGGTCATCCTGGATGAATTGCCCATACTCACACACGCTGGGCAGGCGGGTTGGTGAGCGCGGTGCCGGAACCCTCGCACCAGTGACGCCTCTGCCCGTCATCAGTCTGTTCCATATAAGGCCCGGCTATTAGGGATGGATATACCGCCATCCATCGGTCCCAGGCAAGGTGGGCCTCCTGATTTTTTGCCTGTTGAGCTGTCCTCTTACTCTCCCCCGAATTAATTCGAGGGATCTCCAAGTAAGATAATTCGGGTACGGAACCCTAAAAATATGGTAAATAACCCACATTAGCACATTTTTTGTTACTGAAGAATTGATAACATCTTTTTTGCCTGTTAAAAATATGGTAAACCAAAAAACAGTTCGTATAAAACAGGAAAAGTATATTTATATATACTGGGTGTTAATTTGATAGCCTTTTTCCTTAAAACAGGTGTTATACCCAAGAATATACACTAGTTTTACTATGGGGTTAACCCTGTAATCGCAAAATAAAAATCAGCTGTTTCATAGAAAAGTTAAATTACCTACTTGACCAAAATATATGAAACAGCTGATTTATTTTCTGTGATTTTAGGGTTAGACCCATAGTAAAATGTGTTCATATTAATGGGTAGAACACCCCGTTTCAAGGAAAAATGTTTTCATCTTAACAACCTGTATAATTTCATTGATATGATTGTAATTCATAACATCATTTGCCAGTAAATAGTCATTATTAATTAATACAGTAATCAACAATAAGTTATTACATTTTCAGTAAATTTCATTAATTAATGCAATTACAATTTGTATAACTACGATTCTTGAGAAAATTATTCTTTGTCAATTGTGTCCGACGTGTATTAACAAAACGTAGTATATTTTAGTTTTACTTTCAAAGTTGCCATCTTGTTACATTAAGTGGAAGGTCATTATTTATATTTAGCTTTATTTGCATTATCTATAATTTGTATATTTTACATAATCTAGTTTTAGGACCACTTCATTTCTCTCTATTTCTTGTATATTATTTATGTACGTCCATTCTCTCGGAATAAATGCCTTTGTTTTTATTAATTTCAGAATGCGATCTTAGGAATTATTTCTATATTATAAAAATTATGAAACCCTCGTAATTAGTTTACTTATAACTTTTATGTGTTATAGTTATATAATAATACGTACGTTTAATTATAACAATTTGTGGTTTTAGTTACAGTATCGTTAAAAGCGGTTTCGTAGCCGGAATGTGAAAAACCCGCTTTTTTCTAATTAATCGAAACAGAACACTTTAATTCACAATTCACTCAATAACTAACAAAACCTATTTAACAAAACCTTATTACCTATGTATTATGTGCCAACGAAAAGTTTCCATTGGTTTTTGAAAAGTAGAATTTCATAATTTTTAAATTCAAAATATTTTACACTGCCACCAACATATTTATGACACATTGTAAAAAAAACAGTGAAAAAAATATCAGAAAATTTGAATCTTAGGTCTAAAATTAATAGAAATAAGAGATAGTATAAAAAAAAACAAAAAAAATAATAATAAAAAAAAGAATTGATGTTTAAAAATAAATCATGGTTATATACATACATAAGCTCATTCTCTTATAAAGTGTTCAAAAACCAAATCTATACTTTATTAAAGACATGACATGACTATTATATCATGAATGACTCAAAGATCTAGATTCTAGATTAAAGTACCTATTAGACACTTCGACCATATAAATGGTCTAAGATTAAATAACATGAATCCAATACCTCACCCTCTCACTTAACTATAAGTTAGGAAGCAAGTGGAAAGTGGTGCAGATTTGTACTTACACGATGTCAGTTTATTCAGTATTAATCTTTGATTTTATTTTACATTATTATATTTTTCAATGCATGTGCTCGTAAAGGCCCACTTTTTATGCATCAAAACCGAACAGAAAGTCGATTATTTTGCCCTAGGGCTTTTATTATTATTTTTTTTTTATTTGTTTGCAATGGTTGGCTAACCTGCAGCCTTTCCTGTCTACCATAGATGTTATACTTTTTTTTCCACTGTTTAACGGCTCTGGATACAATCCTTTTGAGCCAATCATAATTGAAAGTTCCCAAGATTATATTTGTTTTCATTTCCTCACACTATGCATTGAAAAACGTAGTATGATACACGGGCGTAAAAGCAATAAATTACTCGGTTACGTTTAAAACACTTGCTACGCTCGTGTTTTAAATCGTCCTCGTAATTTATTCCTTTTCGCCCTAGTAGCATAAACTACTATTATTTTTGTATTTTAGATTATGTTTTGGTGCTATCTTGGATAAGTTTGTAATTTTTATTATATATTTTATTTACTATTTTAAAATTATATCTAAGTGTATATTAATGTACCAAAAGATAAATAAATGAACTGAACTGAACTGAACTACAACCAAGCGAGGCTAGGGTTGTGTTATGCATGATGATTTAAATTAATATTTCTTATGCATTATCACGACACGAAATCTTGAGCGGACGTTGGACCTATTTATGAGTTCAAAGTTTTACACTTTAACTTTACTTTTACGGTTTAACTCGTGCACTCACTTTTTACCGACAATTACTAAGTCCCAGCTGCAGATGGTGCGCCCTTTTGCCGAAATTCAGGCAAACATAATCAACAGTTGGACCTGTGCTCCAACGGGATTTGACCACGCAACCTTAGGATTGGTAATCGGGACGTTAAACCACAGAGACCGTAAAAAAATAACATAAACACAGCATATAATAGAATAAAGAAATCTGCATTAAATATTCAATGCCAACCCTAATTACAGATAAAGCTAGACTTTAGAAACTTGACCTAGATCTAGACACAACAGCCGGCTAGCCAGTTCTAAAGCCTG
Organism: Ypsolopha sequella; assembly: GCA_934047225.1. Taxonomy (NCBI): domain Eukaryota; kingdom Metazoa; phylum Arthropoda; class Insecta; order Lepidoptera; family Ypsolophidae; genus Ypsolopha; species Ypsolopha sequella. The sequence goes on from OW203985.1 coordinate 6,429,787, forward strand.
TTTAGGAACTTATTACAACCGTAGAAACCAGCCATTCTATAACAATAAATACCGTCCGAAAAGTGTACTTTTTAGGGTTTCGTACCCAAAAGGTGCCAAATGGACCCTATTACTAAGCCACCACTACCCATCCGTCTGTCACAAGGTCTACAGCTGCAGCCCTAATTTTTGTATTTCGTATGATTTTCGCAAAAATTCTCTTTGTTCTTCCAAATGCCTGAAGTGCTTTTTTTCAATAATTTTCAATAATACTTTTCCCTCCACCGCGTCCTGTGAAAAGTATTATTTTCTCTTATTTTGCGCTCTCCGTAGACACTGCGATCGTCCAATGTAATGCGCGCTGATGTGAATGTTATTTCAATATAGTTTTTGTCGATATTTGTACCGACACAGGTCAACTCAAGGTCACTGGCTGATGCAAGTAAGCAGTAGGACTGGACCTTACTTATTTATCTTAGAGTAACTTAGTAAACCTTTATGCTTTCTGCCAAACAATGAGTAGTTTAAGCTAAATAACTTATTGTAGACTTCAAAGAAAGTCTGAGAAAAAGCCTGCGTTTCTAAACCTAGACAGAGTGCAGTATGATTGTAATTATATAAAGTAAAGAGAAACTTTACAAATGTAACTTTAATCGACTTCATATTTCATTAAGCCACCGCATGTCAAAATATCGAGGTTTAAACCATTTGTGTTCTAATTTCACAAGGCACGATCATGTTTCATATCTATTTGTTCTTCAATTGTTATCAAAAATTGATAACTGAATGAAATAAGTATGTTTAGTTTATACAAGAAACAGTTATCACGATTCTACAAATTAAGTCTATGACATGGAGTATTACACACAATGGAGTAAAAAGTTACATAACATGGATTAAGTTAGGTACATCAATCTTCTTAAAATAAAAGCAATATAGTTAATGTACCACTCACTTAAGCAGGGTTTACATTTTGGCTAGTGAAAAGTAGAGTAACTAGCGTACCATGTGGCCGACTACTTTACCACATCCGTTAACCCATTTACTCTCCCAGCTAATATCTTTCGTACTATTTTGTAACTGTTTACATTAAAGCTGACTCTAAAGGCTTAAATTTAGTTTTAGTGCTGTCAAAGCTAAATTTTCTTTACTGCAAAATAGTCATTAACTGTTAAGAACAGAAGCTAAATTACTTTGAATAATATTATGTTTTGACAACACTAAGACTAAAGTTATCCCCGGTACACTATCAGACTGATAATGACAATAGATGGCAGTCGGTGTCGCTACATTTTAGCAGAAAATTTATTACGATATTAGCATATTATAAACAAAAATGCGTAAATGATGCGTATTTGTCAGGCTAGACAGTGTCTTTTTGTCTGTATGAACCGCATGCCACTATCAGTTACTCTACCCGTGTAAACTAGGCTTCAATGTCGCATCACGAAATTCTCAGAATAATCAAGCCAATTCAATGAAATTTGGCAGGTATGTTCGTTATACGAAGTAAGCACACGGTAATCAATGATTTTTCAACATCAAAATGATAAATTATGATGTGTATTTGTCTTTTATCTTGATAATTATAAACACATAAAACACGATATGAAAATAATAATCCAGACATATTTCTACAAATTATTGTCTGATTACGATAATTTTGTCTGAATATGTCTGGATCATTATTTTAATATCGTGTTTTTATGTATGTATTTATATTTAAAATAATGCAATACTCATAAACAACGTGTAACAGAAAGGTGTAACCATATTTGAAGAGTTTATTCAGTCTATGGTATATAACAACTTTTACTATGGAACAACCCCTGTATCTCCAAAAAAAAACTATTTCATAGAAAAATGCAATGCCGCTCGGGTGAAATGTATGGAAGGGCAGTAATTTTTTTTGAGATTTCAGGGTTGGCTCCATAGTAAAAGTTGTCCTACACCATTGACTGAATAAGCTCTTCAAATATGGTTACATATTTCTGTTACACCTTGTATAAGCTATATATATATATATATATATATAAATATAGAATTTGATAACCAAGATGTTCAAGTTTGTTACTCCTGCAGCGCGAGCTGTGTGCAAAACAATAGATATTTATCCCTTTTATTTCTCATTATCGCTAAAAAAATTATAGATATCAGTCCAAATCATGGCTTGGATCTATCTTATATAGGTAGATTAAATACTCGTATCGCACAAAGTAGTCTTAATAAAATCCATGAAAAAAGAAAAATGGTATTGTATAGTTTAAACATGGGTTGATCAAAATGTGTCATCTCATACTAAAGACATCAACGCGCGTGAATTACCAATTGAATAACTAATATAAGTAAATATATCGTCACGACTAGAATCCCTGTAGGGGTGTCAGAGGTGACCCTAAGTGTGAACTGTGAAATTCAAGTCTGCGTCCATATTCTGTACACCCACGTTTGACCGACGATTATTACATCCCAAATAAGTAAAAGAAACTTTCTGTGGGAACTAATGTTTTTATAAATAATTATGTGACAATTTTTTGAAACAGGAATTTCAATTTAAATTTTCATTAAATGGCTGGTGAGCCCTATCGCCATACAAATATACGCTTTTTAGGGCATACAGGTTTCCTTACGATGTTTTCCTTCACCGTTCAGCAAATGGTAAATATTATTTATTTATTTTATGTATAACATTTCATGCCACTATGAGAAAAAGGTGCACGTCCCTGGTGCGCAGAGTGCGCGGCAGCAACAACAGTATCCTGGCCATGATAGCGGACAGGTTTGATTGCTGTTACATGAATCACTGCTGCAGTATTCATGTGGCAGTAGACAGACCTGTCTTCTCTAAGATTAATAATTTCAATGTTACTAACACTTAGCATAGGACTAACTAAGTTTACTAACATAATTTGTGATCCATAGTTGGTCTTTCAATAAATGATTTGATTTGATTTGATTTATAACACTTTGCACATTTACACAAATAACTTAAGAGAAACAATGAAACATGGTGTACAAGGGCGGCACTTACTCTAAATAGCAATATCTTCCAGGCAACCCTTGGCAGCTAACAGAAAGATGAACAAAATAACATGTGGAGGTGTATTAGATAATACTCGTACAAATAATTTGCACATAAGTTCTGAAAATCTCATTGGTCCATGCAATGAGATTGAGACGCCAGAGTTCTTCCACCTGAGCTGCCGTTTTACCACCAATTATACTTTTTTCCATTTGACATAAAAGCTAAAATGTTCCAATTTTAAAGATTTGGCTTCGTTTGTGAACGTGTGTTTGTTTGAAAAATAAAATCATAATTTACTGTCACTCTGATGGCATTAGTCTGATTAAAATTCAAATTCAAATTTATTTGCACCATAATGTTCGAAAGGTCTTAAATAACATTTATAGTATCAATTATGGACCCTGTCGGGCACAGCAAAGTAACTTAAAGCTAGTAACATAATTATTATTTATTAATTCTAAATAAGTATATATATGGGATATAAAGAAACACATCCATCTTATATTCAAGTAAGTAAGTATCATAAACAAGGCTTTATTGTGCTTAAAATCTAGGTAAATACAATTTCTTTCTTTTATATCTATAAATCTTAATATTCTAGTTATTTAAGTATACTTCTATTGTGTAGGGACATTTTTGTATTAAATATGTTTTAGTTTGTTATTATAAGTTATAACTGGAGCAGTTCAAACTACCAATTTTGTCGTGATTTTGAACTCTATGACATCATAATAAGAACTACTATCGATCAGGTCAATTACGGACGATTACACTGTCTTTCTTTATACATAACGAATATAACACAATATGGCAAGAGGGAAAGAACAAAACAAAGTACGGTTGCAAGCTGTAACGAATTTGAGTTTAAAAGGTATTGCATTGAATTCTAATTCAATTACGTCTATCTTGATCATAAACTCCTATCTATTCAAATGTAATTGATCCATCGAGTGCAATGAAATAGCATTTTAATCAAATGCATGAAGCATCAGACGGTTACAAAACTACTGATTGCACTAAAGTAGAGCTATTCTATCTTTTGACACCCAAAATTGTAAAATCGTGATCAAGATTACTTCTGTTGAAAATTATTAGCACTGTTTTTTTATGGTTCCGTAATTGAAGGGTGCCATACGGGACCCTATTACTAAGCTTCCGCTATCTGTCTGTCTGTGTCTATCACAGGGATCTACAGCTTCAGCCGTTAAAGTTAGCCAGTTGAAATTTTCACAGAATACGTGTCACTATAGCATTTTAAACGACATATAAAAAAAATAAAAAAAAATATTGAAATCCAAGAGGGTTTCCCATACAAAATAACCTCGAACAAGTATCATTTTTTAAGGTTATCACAACGCCCCCTTTTCCCCTTATCTCCGAAACGAAAGGACCGAAAAATATGAAAAAAAATCATGGTAGTAGGTGATTATATAAACATTGCAGGAAGAATATAGCGGTTAAGATGTTAGGGTTCCGTAATCAGTGGGAGCCGCGAATTTTTAAACAGCCGCTACCTTTTTAGCGGCTTTTTTTGTCGCCTCAATGATGCTATGGCATCTATACGCACATTGTTGTTATTTACCATAACGTTTTTAGGGTTCCGTATCCGTATTGTGTAGCGGTACGGAATCCTTAGTGCGCGAGTCCAACTCGTACTTGCTGGGTTTTTATTTTTATTCGCTATTCGTGTGCGCATAGCGTGCCTGATGAAAAGTTTCAATGACACCTATGATGATTATATCTATTCAAAGATGGAATTTTTCATAGACTTTAAAATGAAAGATGAAAATAAAATAAAAAAAAGCTATTGGTCACGGTTTCCTGTTTTTTATTTCATTAACATTAACATCTCGAACATTGCCGCTCGATGACAATTCTCTGCTGCAATTAACCTCCGAAACATTTGCATCGGGATGTAAAACTTCACAGACCTTCTAAATTCTATTGATTTTCACGTGTCAACTTTACCTTGTCACAGTACTAGAAAGCATACATTTTTTTCTGCGCAGAGTCCTAACAAACGCCAGTAATAGGGCTCCAGTATATAGAATGTGTAAATTATTAAATGAAAATTTTATTGACAAAGATATATTTAACTGTTCATATAATCGATATAGAATCGAATTGAAGAAAGCGCTCTAACAATAAACAATCAAAAAACAATCTTCAACATCAAATCTTATAACACTTTTACTAACATAAGTTGTGTGCATGTGCATGTTAGTTTTATATTTAATGTTTAGGTTGTGTCAATTTTACATGTAGTTAAACTATTAGTTATGTCCTTATGTATAACATGTTTGCGTCTATCTAAAAATATCAATGTATTAGTGAGTATGTTGAGGAAATTAGTAGATCTTATATAAAACAACCTGTATTTGTTCTAACCTTATAAAACCTGTATAACTTTCTGTTTTCACTCCGTTTTCCAATAAATAAACAGGCAAAAATATTCTTCGGTACTAAACTTTTGGCTGCCTGTTACAAAAAACCAATAATCCTTCATAGATATGAAAAAACTCTAAACGTGTCCTAAACTTTTTCCCCCAGCAAATTCTATGCATTTTAATGCAAAATATCCATACAAACAATGCATAATTTGACACCACTATAATGATGATGTCCACGCGATTACAACGGCTTGTGGCGTGTCTGCGTAATGGTGGTTATTCTTTGGTAATACCGGATAAGAGACATTTGATGGTGCCATATGACTTATTACGTCAAAGAAGTCACCACTTTTGATTATGTGAAAATTAGGGAAAGTTTTCAATTTGTTATGGCTTGGGGACAGTCGTGTCTGCTTACCTCAACGAGGAAGTTACTAGGTTCTATTAAAAAAGGCTTTGAAGATTAACCGCAAGAGCTAATTGTAATTACAACGTCCGTAAATGCGAAAGTGTGTTTTTTGGTTTGTCCTTTTTTTACGCAGCTACGAAGCAACGAATCAATGCAATTTTTTGCATAAATGCATGTACAGTCAACTGTCCAAAGATTATTATTTTGTAAAACTTTAGCGTAAGCTTTTTATAGTTAACTAATTTTGCAAAAAATCATCAGTGAAATATACGCACTCCACATTAACGGTTGTTTTCTTCATAAATACGCCGCTCTTCATTCATTCAATAATGTATACAACTGTAGAGAGAAGTCCCTTTTATGGATTACAGAGTGACATTAGCTACTTTTTATCCAGGAAAAATGCAAACTAAATCAGCGCGGGGAAGCCACTGACAAAAGCTAGTGAATAATATAAAAAATATTACTTACAAGTAGATGCTCGTCTTAACTAAGTCCAAAAGCGCCACTTTAAAACTAAGCCAGGTGACCACACAGATCTCACAAAGGTCAAAGTTTAAGAAAGGGCGAGATACAAAGCATCGCACATAATTACATTTTAAACCATTGACAGGGGCAATATGCTTCAAGTAGTACCCTTCACTCACATAGAAGGTTCTATAAGAGAACGGACAAATACAGACCAATTACGACATAATACAGATGAGCCTTCCCTATTGACCCAAGATGAGCTTCGGTAGCTATAAGCAATCAAATTAAAATAAAATTAGTTATTGCACACTAACTTTGGAATAAATGAGATGGACTTTGAAATAAATCGAAATTACCTCTTTTATTTGTATGCAATTAAATTTGATAAGTTTTGCAATAATCACACAAAACCAATAAAAGCTTTTGACGTTTAAATTGTGCAGAAACGTGACTCATTATTTCAGTTTTTTAAACCTCCATTTAATTCACTTTATTGATCAAATGGATAAGCTGCAGCCTCTAGTGACACACAAATTGCATAGCCGTACAGTCACTGGTTATATCGCGTAATATTTAGCGTTTATTATAAGCTTGTGTTACGTTAGAATGGTATCATTTTTCCGGTCAGATAGTAATAAATAATCTATAAGCCTAACCTTTATGTTTTTTTTGTTTCTTTTTCAGTTTAGTTTCTTTTCAAATTCATTTTCGAGCATGAAATTGTGACATTTTATATCAGAAAAAAAGATTTATTTTATATACATCCTTTATGCAGATTTTTTGCGGTTCTAGACTCGATACGTTATACTTTGCTCTATCGAAATAAAATCTGACACTTGGTCGACTTTTATGACTTTTTCGTTTTAATTAACATTTACGTTACCAAATTGTTTGAAAGTTACAGTACATTAAAGAAATGATAATTTAGATAGTACTTTGGTGGATACGCAATGTTTGTGGAAAATTAAACAGCATATCTTGTAAAAAAATATAAAAACGATATCATTAAAGCAGACCATGAAATGGGCCATAATTTCATCTTTCTATAGCTTACACATACTTCCATATTAACTGGTGGAGGATCTGCTACTTGGAAATAAATCGTACAATTTCAATTAATGTCGATTAATTGTTACTCAAAGTGCTTTCCTTGGGATTTGTCACTATCAAAAGAGCGTACTTAAAAATAGGTTAATATTATTGAAGTATTTATATAATATTATATTTATTTATTTATAATTATATGGCGAAAAAACCGGTTTTTTTTTTCAGGCAAGGGTGTTATAATTCAATCGATGATACTTTTTCATTTTCTAATCGTATGACCAAAATGGATGACGCCAAATTATTATAATAAAAAAAAATCGTGTTAGTTATTAAATAAAGCGTATTTATAAGCAGATTACAACTACTAACAAAACATTTGTTCCGAAAAGATACATTAGTTCACGTGACAAACATATCAATCTAGCCTAAAAAAACCTTTACATAGTATTTTCAGGTGCAAATGGTCAGAAATTACAATTGTCTACTGATCATACTACACAACCTCCTTAAAGAACATACATACCTAAATTAACAAAAAATTGAGCTTGCCCATATACAGGTTTTCAAAGTTAGTAAAGAAAGGTAAAAAAAATTTTTTGGAAAGTTAAACAATAAACATACCTGTCAATTTACACCCGTTACACTTTCGTACACAAATGTTTCAGCACGATAATCATCATTAGGAAGCAGGCAAACATTTCAAAAACAAAGAAAGTGAAAGACAAAGGTCAAGATGTCAACTACCATTTACTCTAATTCTAATTCATCACACATGCCTTTCACATACCATACAATCATTAGGTATGTCTTGATAGACAGTTCTTGAATACAAAATAGTTGAAAGATCATATTAGTCTAACAAAGTCACAACAATCGAATAGGCCACTTTCACGCTCAGTTTAACTATACACATTAGATGCAGTTTATAGTTAATGATATGTATGACAAAATTGGTTAGTTCCGTACCTTATTACGGATAATTACACAATTTTGTTGTTACATTATAGTTCCTTAGTAGTTTCTAGCAAGTTAACACCAAAGAAGGCTTTCTACTTAAAAAGGAATCGATTATTTATTTGTTAAATCCTCACCTCCGCACCCCTATTATAAATGCGAAAGTGTGTTTGTTGGTTTGTCCTTCTTTCGTGCAGTAACGCAGCAACGGATCGACGTGATTTTTTTGCATAGAGATAGTTTATGGGTCGGAAAATGACATATTATCGGGGGTAGGCATGTATTTGTATATGTAACCTATTACTATGTAGTATATAGGATGGGAATTGGTCGGCCGCCTGGATTCGTGCTGGGGGCTCGGTTGGTAATCATTGAACCTTGTTCCTGGTCCCTGGCCGGGTCTCCGGTATGGGTTCGGGCGGCTGATTGGATTTTACCTTGTATAATATATATTATACCTATTTCTAGAAAGCTGTACTTTTATGTAAATAAATAAATAAATCATTTTTATCGTATATATATTGCTACATAAATTAAATTAACCTTTAATTTAGTTCATGTACATTTATTATTTTATTACATATATTTTTTTTATTAGAATAAGTTTGACGTGTAAAAAGTGTATATATCTATACCTGCTTTGCAAAATAAACTATTTGAATTTGAATTTGGATTTTAACATAGGCTACTTTTTATCTTGAAAAAACTAACTAAATCAGCGTGGGTGAAGCCGTGGGCAAAAGCTAATAATCGATAATTTTGGTGCTAATTATAGCCGGCGTTGTACGAAGACTTCTTAAAAACTTTAATCCGCGTTATTGAACACCTATTGTAATATCATTTAATATTTCAAACACATTATGGTTTATAGTACATTACGATATGTGTGACTTAAGTAGTCTATTATTGCACGGCGTGAGTTAATCGCCGTGCAATAATGGACGCAAAGTCACGAGTATCGTATATTATTTTATACCACGTGTGACCTAAACTCGCACTTAAGGCGATATGTAAAAGTTTTAGCGTTCCTGTTACTCCATATGCGAAAAACCCTCAGTACGAGAGGGACGGATTCGTGGAAAAGTAGCAAAATGTCGGTTTTTTATTAATATAAAATGTACTAAAGTTGCTATCAAAATTTAGTTTAACCAGGTCCTAGATACTGTTTAAACCCATCTAATAAAATATAATTCCAGTCCATATGTCCTTTTGAATTGAGAAACCAGAAGAATTGGTGTCGAAAAAGACCTCATTTCAATAAATATTTCTATCGAGCCGAATTTCTCCAATCGCGTTTCTGTTTTAACAGATCCTTAGAAAAAGATTCCAAAAATAATATACTATTTTATCAAAATAATACATTATTTACTGAAGTAGATATGCAAGTTCTAAAAGTGTCGATTTTTTTCCGTAGCGCCTTAAAGTAAAGTAATTAAAAAGTCGACTATTGCACGGCGTGAATTCGCGCCCGAGCGTAGCGAGGTGCGCTAAACGTAAGGATAAGAACTTTGCGGCTTTCTTTAAATTAATAGGTTTCTATGTATTTTGATTTTGTTTAAATGTGAAATCTTTTAATATGAGTTTATGACAAGGCCATCAACCTTCTAAGAAGGTAAACTTTTGCCATTTCACTAGAATAAATTAACGTCTATAATTTATATAACTTTACTCGCCAATAAAACGTGATTTATAACGAAATCATAAAATAATTATCTAATCTACAGTTAACCGTTCATTATATCTAGTTTAAATTAGAAACATCTTCCACCTCTGACCCAATGACATTCAGTCTCTTCAGTAGCAAAACCTATAATCCTTTCCTTTCATTTTAATCACCTTTACGTATATGACATTAAGAGTGATATTAGCGCAATATCTGTTCTATAAAATTGACCAGGTTGAACGAGGTTGCGTAATTCCGAAGTATGATCTTCGTTGAAACTTCGGATGCTCACCTGCTGTTTCGTGACTGAACCGACCTAGTGGCTGATAGACAGACAACGGTTAACATGGCTAAGAGATGATTTATTACAATTGAGATGTTCCAATTGCAATGTGAGTTTGACGTTTGAAAGGTTCTATTTGATTTTAAAATTAGTTTGTTGATAAATATATATTTGTCTCATTTTTATAAGATTTTAATGTAGTTTTAGTTTATTAAAAGTTAATAATAAAAAGGTTATAATTAAAATTTTACTCAAGATATATTTCGGGCCACACTGGGCCCGGCATCAGTTGAGAATCTTAAGATTTAGAGATTTATATAATCTAGAGATTCTCAACTGATGCCGGGCCCAGTGGGGCCCGAAATTTTCATTTTTACCTTTTTATTATTAACTTTTAATAAACTAAAACTACATTTTAAAATTAGGTTGTATACTTTGTTTATATGTAGAGCATACGAGTATACGTTGCTTTCTTGGTGGTTTGTAATTTGTTTATACTAAAAATGATTGTTTTGATATAAATTGAAGCAATCACTGTAAAGGGCTCGTTGCTTAACTAAATCGATTTTAGATTAACTTTAAACACTGGGATTATCGTAAAAAATAGATAATGAAAGAGCTAAACCCAACAGTTTTAAAGTAATAACTATATAAGGTAGGATGGAATATTGCTTCAAGTAATCTAGAGCAGAATCGTCTGGTTTCTGTAATAGTATTGTATATTTGCTTTTTGTACAGTGAAAGGGAATGTACAAAAAACCGATAAAACTAGATAGCGATGTTACAACAGGTACAACTGTTACAACAGATGTATAGGATCTTATCCCAGTAATTGTTTTGTTTATCTAAAACTTGATCTCGTTGACGGAGATGAAAATAATGAAAACGTAATTATTGTATTTAAGGAAACAGGTACATTTGTATAGATAGGTAGATATGTATGCTTTTATATAATATATGTCAATGTCTATTTATTTTAATTAAGACTCAACTGATGCCGGGTCCAGGTCGGACCAGAAATATATCTTGAGATTACTTTATATTTGTGTTATCCTATCTATCAGTATATTTATATTTTAAAAATCAAAAAACATTAAAAGGTGTTGTAGCGTATTTAATAAAAAAAAATGTCTTAATTTACTAAATGTATGACTTCAGAGTATGAAATGAAAAATTTGTTTAAATTTTTACTTCGGGGGAATGTTACGCTTACCCACTTTTCCCTGATAATATACTCCTTTGTATTCGCATAGCTAAACTAAATCGGCCTTTGGTTTGAGGTGTACATAAAGATCCAGAGATATCAGTGGCGTGCATAGAACTTTCTTCCGGAAAAGCAATCAGAAGGTCAAGTTTGACAATAAAAAATATGAAAAAATATATAACTCTTTGAAAAAAAAAAGTTAGTATGGAAATGTTTACTCAAGGGTAGGCAGTGCTTACCCTGGCGTCATACAAGCTTTCTTTTTTTAAAGTATTATTTAAATTTTTTCATATTTTTTACTGTCAAACCTGACCTTCTTAATAATTTTCCGGAAAAAAGTTCTATGCACGCCACTGAGAGATATGTATTTTTTCGTTTTGATGTCTCTTTTTTAAAACATTATATTTTATTTTATCTACTTCCATACTGCAATAAGGCAATTGCAGCGTCAACAGCAGTTTTATAAGACGTGGCTTAAGAAATAAGGTTGTGACTTATTTTTCTTCTCTGTTGTTGTTCTCTAGCGGTATTATAATAAATTTGGCCAATCACAGCGCAAGAATTGCGGTGTTATAATGTAATATCATAATAAATCAAACAATGTATGGTATTAACTCACTGATTACAATGTGAATCTGTCTGAGCTGGTTTTAAACTTAACTTTTGTATTAAATTAAAATAATTAAAAAAACCCGGCTAAGTGCGAGTCAGACTCGCGTACCTAGGGTTCCGTATTGTGGATGATAAATTTAATTTTGTATATTTTTTTCGTGTATTTCTCAACCGCTTAATTTTTCCTGTAATCTTTACGTAAACACGTATGTATTACCATAATTTTTTCATATTTTTCAGTCCACCAGTTTTGGAGATATAAATATTTTTGTGGTTTTTTAAAGATTTCTCGAAACCAGTGCCAGTAAATGTAGTAAAAGCATATAATTTTACAATTAACTTTTTAATATCTTCAATTTGATACACATATTGTGTTTTTAGGATAATATTTTTTATTTTTCTCACTTTTGTTTTGGAAATATTTTGAACAAAATATTTTTTTTTATATTTCTTACTTTAATATTAATATTCTTACTTTAATATTTATTTAATTTATATATTTCTTACGTTAATTAATGCTATTTTTATGCCAAATTAAATTTTTAACGGTACTAAAGTTATGAGGCTGTGACATACGGACTGACGGACAACTGAGTCTCACCATAAAGGTTTCTTTTGTTCCTTTTAGGTACTATGAAACCCTAAAAAACAGCTTCCCATAGTAATTTGCGAGTATTTATTTATATTTAGTGTGGCGAAATGATTTATTTTTCGTGTGAATCATCGGACGATGTGATCATTGGAACGTGTGCTTAAGTTTAAAAGCAGGTCAAAGATACACTTAAAAGGAGACATTCTTTTTTCAACAGTTTTTGAACGATTATACTGAATCTACCACAGACGCAATCAATGAAACTTACATATATATTTTTTCAAACCTTTATCTTTATGTTTTAAGTAGCGTTACCTAATTGGAAAACTTTCGATCGATAATTTTATTTTTGAAAATAGTCTGTTTTTGAGTGATTTTTTGGTTTTGCGTTTAATCCATTTGATTTTTATGTGTCATATTTTACTATCAATACGAAAATCTTGTTTATTAACCAATGTAAGTTCAAAAATGACTTAAATGCAATATTGTAATTTTAGTCGATTTTAATCTTAAAATTAGACTTGTTCTGAATCGGCTCGCGCGCATTTTGCCGTACGTGATTTTCAACTTTATGAAAGTTAGTCTACGGGTTATAATTGCAAAGCCACTGTGCACCTAAGGAAGGCCTCGTCTTAACACAAATATGCAAGCAAGTAACACCTTTTCAAGCTCCTACTGCCAATTGTTTAATGTTATATAACTTGAAATTGTTTCCAACCATGTTGAGTGACGGTCATTTATCATTTTAATACAGCAATTTTCTCACGCATGGGAGATAACAATGGATGCTCGCGCGCATCTCTAGGCACTATACCAGTAGGAATCACTTAGTGTGACGGGGTATTAGCACGAAACATTCTTGGTCATCAACACGCTATTAGTGGGTAAAGAAGAATTATTTGAGTTTGAATTAGAATTAGAATTTAGTGTGATGGGGTATTAGCATGAAACATTCTTAGTATTATTGGATAAAGAAGAATTATTTGAATTTAAATTTGAATTTGAAGTTAGTGTGACAGGATATTAGCACTAAACATTCTTGATCATCAAAACACTATAAGTGGATAAAGAAAAATTATTTGAGCTTGAATTAGAGTTTAAATTTGAATTTAGTGTGACGGGATATTAGCACAAAACATTCTTGATCATCAACACACTATTAGTGAATAAAAAATAATTCCAGTAAAATGCAATATGTCTGTAACCTCGAGGAGTATTTAGAAATATTTCGAGTGCTAACAGATACAAACACAAAATTGTTAACTAGGGTTCACCCGAAGAAGGTTTTGTATGCACAACATAAATTAAAATTTTAATAATCCATAAAATTATTATTTATAATATAATAAATAACTTGTTTTCGGTTTCCAAAACTAATGGGTACGTACCCTAAAATTGTCTCATGCAATAAACTTAAAAGTTAAAATTAAGCACGTTAAACTGTGGTCAATTTGTGCCCGAAGTACGCTGGGACGTAATAAGTCGACAGTGAAACGTAGGTGTACGAGTGTGGGCTATGACTTGCATTAAACAGACAAAATGAACATGATGCATTTCACAGGTCACACTCGGAAACCCCACCCCTCGAGAATCATGTCGATGGATTTAATAGTAGTTTATGCTACAAGGGCGCAAAGGAATAAATTACGAGGACGATTTAAAACACGAGCGTAGCGAGTGTTTTAAACGTAACCGAGTAATTTATTGCTTTTACGCCCGTGTATCATACTACATTTTTCAATGCATAGTGTGAGGAAATGAAAACAAATATAATCTTGTGAACTTTAAATTATAATTGGCTCAAAAGGACTGTATCCATAGCCGTTAAACGGTGTAAAAAAAGTATAACGTCTACGGTACACAGGAAAGGCTGCAGGTTGGCCAACCATTGTAAATAAATTAAAAAAATAAATAATAATAAAGCCCTAGGGCAAAATAATCGACTTTCTGTTCGGTTTTGATGCATAAAAAGTGGGCCTTTACGAGCACATGCATTGAAAAATAATAATAACAGTTCTTTATATAAAATCTTAGCAGTTGCACAGATTACGAAACAATTACAGTGGCTAATGCTTTACGCCGGACGTTGTGTACTTTCTCTGGTCTGTGGTACGCCACCGTCGATTCTCGGTTTGTTACAGATGTTGAGCGTGTCATAGATACGTCGATAAATTATCTTGTTGGTGCTCCATAAATACATAGATATATCGATTAATTATCTTGTTGGTGCTCCATAAATACATAGACATATTGATAAATTATCTTGTATATGCTCCATAAATACATAGATATATCGATTCATTATATTGTTGGTGCTCCATAAATACATAGATGTATCGATAAATTATCTTATTGATATTCCATAAATTCATAGATATATCGATAAATTATCTTGTTGGTGCTCCATAAATACATAGATATATCGATTAATTATATTGTTGATGCTCCATAAATACATAGATATATCGATAAATTATCTTATTGATACTCCATAAATTCATAGAAACACTATTCGCTATGCCATGTCCACTTTGTACGAGTTTAGTTAGATTTCTTGGGAAATCCATCGGTTTGGAAACTCTAAATATGATTTGAGTGAATTAATTACAAGAGACAAATCAATAAGTAACAAATTCTCTGAGCAAAATAAATCTCAGACGGGTCTTGAACCCGTATCCCTGTATATCGTGAGCCAGTGACTTATACAGTTTATCCACCGGGACCTAATATACTGTTCCGAATTTTGTAACTATTTGATACACCAACTGTGGTAATATTGCGGTCTAGAAAGAATGTTAAGGTGCCTGTTCCAGGGTCATCCGAAATTTTCTTTTACTGATAACGATATTTCTCTTAAATGAGATGTTTAAAAATTATGAAAAAAAAATATAGTGTTATATAAAGTATCTGAAAAATAAAAATATTTCTTTAAATTATTTTTGTATTAAAAAACAGTACGAAAATGTTGTTCTAAATCAAGCTGTTTTAAGACTAAAATTAAGAAAAATTGGTTATTTCTTTGAAACCAATAATGGTGGTTCTTGCACTATGAGGAAAATATTGCTCAGAAAACTTGATTATGGAATTTTTTTTCTGTCCATGGCTTCCATGTGAAATTTTCTCCAATTTTGCGCTATCCGGAGACTCAGCGACGTCGTTATTCAATATAAATTCTGTCGATATTTGTACCGACACAGGTCGACTCAACGTCGTCACATTTGGTGACTAAACAGTTACCATAGAGCTTCTAAATCAGAAACATCTGGACTGAGCGGGATTATAAATAAAGAAGAATGTGTGATGAATAATGAAAGAACGTTGGAACGATCACCAATCTGTGTACCCTTTTGATAAATAGGCGTTGTAAATTATGTACCTAAACTTTTTAAATAAAAAAAACAAGAAACATTGGTACCCAAGCAGATATGACTGCGCATAAAACGCAATGCTGTCGACGAACGACGACGTTGAAGCTCGGCGCGGGCGCAGCCACGCGTGACTAAATCAGAATATTTACCATATCAGCTGATTGTTTCACGGATTGCTCAACCAATGGTTGTTGAGAATTTCACGCTCTTCACGTTTTCATTCGTAGGGTTTAGATTGGGGTCTAACCTAAGAAGTTCTTTTGTGCAGATGTCTGTGTGTAACACGACAGAACAAATGACACACATACATAAAAACACATCCGTATCAATTTCTACTATTGATGGTTCAGTTGAAACAGTCGAAATAATAAATTATATGGGTAATGTTACCAGTATCCTGCAATAACAGTACGCAAGATTTAAAAAAATGTCGCTTTTTTACTTACATAGCGCTCCAAACAGGATTCGAACCTAAAAATAACAAATATACTTGTATTTAATTTAATAATTATAAACAACAAAAATAACAGTTTTGAGTATTTTTGAAATATATTTCGGCCCACTTTGGGGCCGGCATCAGATTTATATAGAAGTTGGTCAAAATATATATCGATAATAGTTAATACTTTTTCATTTATATTCATAATCTGTTTTAAAATATACTTGTAGTAGCAAAACGTATCCCTCATTAGTCAAACACTAGAACACCCACTTTCCATCGTACTTGCACATATAGGCATACAACATTTCCTGTGCCATTCATTATGCGTGTAAAAATTATGTGTTTACTTGTACACTGTCATAAAATACTTCTCGTATGAACTCCAATACTAGGGTGGTTGAAAGTAGCGCAGGACCTCGATATGTGATCTCAGAAAAGGGAAGTCTTTGCCTAGCTGTGGGAAACATAAGAGGATATGAGAAGAAAAAAATCCAACAAAACCTCATTGGTGTATATAGCCCATTGACTCTGATCAAGAATTTGACTTAAGAACCCGCTCCGTATTTTTCGTCCGTTTGATGCGCAGTATTTTTAAATATTTTTCTCATCTTTACCGCGATGTTTTTGTAAAAACCAGGGACATACACCAATTTATATTGGCCGTCTAAATGAAGTCCTAAAATTTATTTGATTGAATTGTTTCTCCTTTGCGAATTATTTTGGTACTTAGACATTATGAAGAACTATTCGGAAATATTCGGCTCGTAAGTACCAACATAATTTACAAAGGAGAAACAATTCAATCAAATAATTTTAGGCATTCATTTAAACAGCCAATATGAAGTGGTGTATGTCCTTGGTTTTTCCAAAAACATCGCGATAAAGTGCACCAAACCTGTCGTCGTCGCGGACCGGGTTCTTAATAGCGACTGCGGTACAGCTACAAAATAGTCAAATGTTCAATAGTTTTAGTTTGTTTGTTTTCATTATAAGTTTTAGTATGAGCCTTATGTGTTGACTACATAATAAATCTTTACAGATGAAATTGCGGAAATTTTCTTACAGATTAATGAGTTCATAATTCCTGTAATTCAATAGCTATTTCTATTATTTGTTTGTTGTTTGTAAGGTTTTACATCTACGTATTAAATTTTGTTTTTATTGTCAGTTTGATAACCAAAATTTAAATTTCAAAAACAGTTCGTCCTAAATGCCATCCATTTCCACGATAAGATTCGTAATAATTTTTTTCAACTGACAGTTTTCAAAAATTAAATTAATGTTGCTGGTAGCTTCATGTTGTCTCATTCATACACAAAATAAATTACACAGTGGATATGTCATTCCTAAAAAAAAATGCAAAAATGTTAGTACTGAAAATTGAGTTTTCTTCAAATCCTCTATAGAAAACAGTAATTTTATCTGAAAAGACCTAATATAACATACTTATTTATGTAACTAACGGGAGGTATATTCTATTTTGTTTACCATTTACGATTGCTACCCACATACCAATCAATATCGTACAAAATCGGATAAACTATGACTTAAATTCTATAAATGAAAAGAAGGTCTTATCTATTCTACGAGTAGGTATTGGGCTTGCTTATAAAGTTCTCGACTATTACAACAAAGAAAGAACTAGTCTAGATAGATTATACAGGCATGCACCTTGAGAATATAATGAATATGAATAACATGGTAGGATAGGTGCCTTTAACTACTACAATACCAGTTGAATTACGGTGCAGGTATCATAGTAATAGAAACTAAAAATAAAATAAAATATAGGAATACAGGATGTAAACTTAATTATATCTTTCCTTTGGGGTCTTTCATGGAAAAAATCTTTTCCAGAGTGAACTTTCTTCATTACTCGATATTACATACGAGTAATATATTGGCGTCGATTCAGTGTAACAGAACTAAACTTAATTTAATCTTTGTATTTTCGATAAAGAAAGAAAAAGACAGGACGCTTAAATAAGTTTGGTCCTGTCAAATAAGTTAAGCCGTGTTACGCCGAATTGACACCGTTACCTGTGATACAAGTATGTGGTAGGCAAATAGTAAAATTCGGCATTTTATAAACGGCGTCGTCAGTTTCTAAACGCTCGCCCTTCGGCAAATTATAAAATGCCTGCTGTTTGTAATATGACTTTGTCATTTTCTAACAAGCCAAAATCGAAAGTCTTTTACCCAAAAAATGAAAAATAGGTGCGACGACGAGCAGAGCAAGGAGGAGCGTGTTAGGTTTATATGTAAGTACATATTGGGAGCCGAGCGGAGCGGAGCGAAGCAACCCTCAATATTAAGAGAATTACTAAATACCGAGACAAATTATAAAATGCCGAATTGTACTATGTGACGAAGATTCGTCAAATAGCAAAATAGCGAGCGTTTAGAAACTGACGACACCGTTTGGACTTGTGAAATGCCGAATTCTTCTATTTGCCTGCAACATATAGAAACGTTAGTATGAATATAAGTTAGTATGGATATGAATATAAACTAAACGGTTGAATACAAATTTAACAAAAAAAAAATTTGGGTGAAGAAGAAAATAATAATAATTTGTTTATTCCGTTTCAATTTAAAGTACTATAAAAATGCCAATGTTTTTTTATGAATATACCATAGCTTTATAAATGTATTAAAGGAAGTAAGTAATACAATTTAGCCTCTGTATAATTTATACTGTACCTATTTTTAATTTGTAACTGCGTTTGTATTCCGCTTCTGGCCAAAAGCTTCCCACATTTAAGCCTACAACACTCTGTCTGCCCAACCCGGTAAAATGTAGCGAGGTTATCCCACCATCTTCGTTTTGGTTGATCCGATCGTCGTCGGTTTTCGTCATCTGGTACCCTCTTATTGACAAGTTTTGCCCACCTAATTGAGGCATAAGAACTATTATTATTAATAAAGTAAAGTCACGATATTCAAGGTATATCCGGTTGCTATCTATCGCGCCCCAATGTTATAGGAGACTATCGCACTACCTCAGGCACAAAAGGCATGATTTTTGGGCTTGTAGATTTCATTCAGCGTTTTCATTAAGGCGATTACCGTCGTCAAAGTAGCAGCTCGATGTTTGTCTATATGAATATCGACGGAAACGACATTGTGATAACGTTCATATGAGCGTACAATGCATAGTGGCTGTTACGACGCTCGCTGCGTCCTTGATAAGACGAAATAGAAGAAAATAATACTTTTCACATGGACGTGATTGTTCGATTGAATAATCCTATGTTATGTTTATAGCTATTAAATTTATCTATTTATCAATACATAAATGAATTAAATCGACTGAGGCACTCAGGAGCAGTAGGGAATTCAAGCAAAAAAAAACATTAGTAAAAAAAAAATCATATAGAAGTTTTGGTGGTACGAAAAAGATAAATGTTGCATATGTTGTTCTAGAGTTGATAATCCACAATACATTTTTTTATTATTTTTGGTTTGGCCATAAAAGAGGAGTAGGCTTTAGAAAGTACCTACTTGGCGATACTAAGCGCCTTAAGCACATATGTAAATTCTACAAAACTCATTTTGCCTGTATAACATAGTCCGTATCTTACGCAAAACATTATAGAACCAGTGACTGATGAGACATTTACAGCGAAGTAATATCTTTATGTCCTGTTTGGTCCGAATCTGGAGGCGGTATCATACAAATTAACTTGATTCTCCTTTATCAAAGCAAAATGATGACTATGTCCGTGGAAATAAGAGTGAATGGTGACTGTCAAGCTAAGTGAGCTAGTTTGTGTCAGTGGATTACCTTGTCCTTTACAAGAGTAGTTGTCAAGCGCTGAGTGACGCATATGGAGCTTTAAAGCTTTTATTTAAACTGTTGACTTTTGCTTTTCCCTGGGATTTATAAACTTTTGTGGTTCTGTTTTTTTTCTATTCACTATATATTATTTTCCAGCTACGACAGTATTACTAGCTTTTGCCTGCGGCTTCGACTGCGCCGAACACCGATTTAAAGGAGCCTTGTTCCAATTTTGTCTCTTTGTTATTCATTAAAAAAAAATATATATATATACATCCTTTCTGCAGAACGCGATATGTTATACTTGATTTGATCGAAAAAATATCCGGAACTTGGTCGATTTTTCGTGGTTTTTTCGTTTTATTTAAAGTTTACATTACCAACTAAGGAAAAAATAATTTAATAAGTACTTTTGCAGATAGTTTTCTGTGGAGAATGCTCACAAAGTATGGAGAAAAAACCCAGGCCTGGCGCAAACGAAATGTATCTCAGATTGTTCATAGTAATGGGTGATAAAATAATGTATAGGAGCATCATCAAAATCGATGGCTAAATGTAAGAAATTGCCATTTGTTTATTGGCAGGGGTAATATTGAGATATCTCAAATAGTGATTAATAGTAGTTTTTGCTCCACGGGCGAAAAGGAATAAATCACGAGAACGATTTAAAACACGAGCATAGCGAGTGTTTTAAACGTAACCGAGTAATTTATTGCTCTTACGCCCGTGTGTCATACTCGCTACGCTCGTGTTTTAAATCGTCCTCGTAATTTATTCCTTTGCGCCCTTGTAGCATAAACTACTATAATGTTACATTTTGATATAAAAGTAATAAGGAACTAACAAATTATAATTATCAAAAACGGATGTCAACAAAATTAGATGTGTCTATGTCTATGTCCTATGCACCTATGTCCTGAATTTCCTGAATTTTGAAAATCTTAATTAGTTATAACTTTTTTACCAGATACCATATAAGTTAATGTAAAACATGAGTTTTTCCCCATAGGAAAAAAATTAAGTTATTTATAAATTTTTACGATGGACACTTTGTAATATATTTGTAGGTAAGTGAAACGGCAACGTTTGTTATTCACTGTAGCGAATTTTCCACGTGGTCAAATCAGTTTGACAAAATAGTTTGCCTACGTGGAGGCAGCGTAAAATGAGTGTTCTGGGAGCTGATGAATATTGGTGGAGAAGATAGTTCGATGCAACTTCCTGAATGAAAGTGGAATAACTTGAATAACGAACACTGATTCGTTAGACTTGTTCTTCATGTTGTTATCACGAGCTAGGGAGTATGCAGAGTGACTTTGATCAAAAAAACGAATAAACTGACTTGAAAATCCATGTGCACATGGCACAGGTCAACATTCAAAAGCCCAACCCTTAATCGGTTCAGATAGAAAGCCAACTTTCACGGACTTTGAAAATAAGAATCTCTTTTTTCTGATTACTTTTATTTTGCTTCTATGGTCTATTGGTTCGACTACTAATTTGGAGGCTGCCGGTTCAAATCCCGTAGAGACATATTTCTGTTTGGTCTGTTCTTCGGATGGCACGTCAACCTGGGGGTCCATAATATTTTGTGCTCGAGTATAGGGCTCACAACCAATCACGTTGGGACGTAATAATTGCCGGGGAAACGTGGATGTACGAGTGTCGTACGGGTACGGGCGTCCCCTTTTCGTAAAAAGGTAAAAAATTGATCGCGGTAGACCCGATTATATATATTATAATGAGTGTCAACTTTGTTTTTCATTTCACAGTCCATACTTGGAAACACCTCTGATACCCCCTTTGGGGATTCATGTCGTGACGATGTACTTTAAACCGCACCAATACTTTAAAGTGTTTTCAAGTGTTTGTGTTTTCTGTTTCAGGTAAGCGCAGGCGCCTCGACATTAGTTTTTACTAAATGTCTTCCCAGCAAAAACTAAATCCGCTTAAATGCCGTAAGTTTAATCGGATAGTTCGTTTCACACCATCTTTTTTTATGACACATATTTGGTAAAAAAATGTATTACCCATCAGTTTCATAGAGAATCTTTTAAAAACGTTCGTATATTTTCTATTTCGCCCAGGATATGGAGAGCTTCTGCCTTCAATCCCTTTTTAACCGACTTCAAAAAAGGAGGAGGTTCTCAATTCAACTGTATATATTTTTTTGTGTTGTTACTCCATAACTCCGTCATTTATGAACCGATTTGAAAATTTCTTTTTTTGTTTGGAAGAATTTACATTCAGGTAGGTCTCATTTTAGGTTTGGTTATGATTTGATGAAAATCTTCAGAGATAGGCAGTGAAACTCCTCAGAAAATGACAGCATACGAAGCAACAATTTTGCCGACTTCTTTCTTCCTGAAACATTATGTTATCTAGAAGTCGGCGTATTTCCTACGATATAGCAACATAAAAACCAATATAAAAACGCCGACTTCTAAATAACATAACGTTTCAGGAAGAAAGAAGTCGGCAAAAGTGTTACTTCGGTACCATCGGTCTTTATAGAATTATTATTAACTTTTTAGTGAATGACTGCTGTTACTATTGAAGTCGGTTACTATTTTTTTGTTAAAAGTTTATTTTTTCATAAGTTACATACATACTCACGCCTATCTCCCACAAGGGTAGACAGAGACTATAGATTTCCATCTAAACACCTCTTTCACTTATTCCACATACATTAATCTAGTTATCCAAGCTCTTCCATTCTGGGTATTTTGACTTTGCCCTTCTTCAGTATGTCGCCCATTTGGTCAGCATGCGTCCTTCTAGGGCGGCTCGGTCGTTCTCATCTCTCCTTGTACACTCCAATGCGAGTCGTATGCAGAAGTACCTAAAATAACTTCCTACGTAAATATAACACCAAAACCCTTGCACCTACTAGTTTTCAAATTGTAAGCTTACGCATAGGAAAACAGACCTTTTTGTAATGACATTGTAAGTGTTTGCAATTATATCACTAAAATTAGGGTGAGTGTCGATCATAAGGAAATAGATAACAACAGCTAAGACTCACTGTGATTTATGCGAAAAAACCTCGACGTTTCGGTCAACTTAAGAGTGATATTCATCAGGCTTCGCGAGGTGCTTCGGCGCGTGCGACACCCTCACGAGGACTCAACCTCTCGCATAAATCAAAGTGAGTCTGAGCTGTTGTTGTCTATTTCAACATTGTAAGTCTTTAAAAAACGCTTCAGAATCAGAAACAGAAACTTTATTTAAAAATTCTTGTTGAAAATATTTCGTCAGTCTTAAAACTAGGTCAAAATCTAATAAACTCAATAAAAATCGACATATTTAATACTGTCAACTCAACAATCTTCATAACCAAAACAGGATCTATTCAGCAACTAATTGCAGCATTTAAATGTCTCCTGCATACAACTGCTAGTCGTTTAGCCATCAATTTTGCCACCGACCTTGAGCTGGACAATCTGAAATGTCATCGGCACGCATGTCTTCCAACTGAAAGGATTTGTTAAAAGTCGCTCTAATAAATCATGGCTTTGTTCAATAACTTAAAATGTCAATGCATGCATAATGGTTCTTATTATAAGGCCTTAATATGTATCATTTGCCGATCGAATTGGCGACGACATAATGGAGACAGGCGAATCAAAAGCACACAAATTAGAAGAGCTGGTGTGACTATACAGATGGATGTGGAAAGATGTGTGATAGATGATCAATGTGTGATAGAGGTGAAAGAGGTTTGTTAGGATCATAGCAGAAGGTTTATGTATGTATCATAAAAATGGTAAATCACCCATTTTTGAGGTATTTCTTGGGATTTATTGGGATTTATTGGGATCCCATTAAGTGATTTAAGTAAATTATTTCACCAAAAGTGTTCTTTAACAAGTGTCACAGTAGTACAGCTTATTTATTAGCAGCAAATAAATGAAAACAAAGAAGGATTATCCTTTTAAATAAAATATGTTTTTGTTGCGTGATCATGAGAATGGCTTGTGTTTACTGAAGTTTTCGTGTAGTTTTGTTGAAGCAAATTCGATAAAGCTTCATAAAATCTATTTAGAATGATTTTTTCACGAAAATATGTTCAAATTTCAAAGATCAGTCCAAAATTCAGTAGCAACGAGACAACTTTTTGTGAATCCAAAACAAAACAAGAACAAGAGAATCATCCAAAACAAGAGATTTCCCATAAGAAATTTCTTCTTTGTTATTATATTTGTGGATAAAATATTATAATAAGTTAAGATTTATAATATTTAATAACTTTATGTCACTAATTTCATGTTCACTTTTTGACCATCGGCTTCAGATCTTGCTGTACATACATACGCAATGAACTCAGATTATCTATTTTTTATAGTTTGTTAAAGGTTGAACAAACTAAGGTAATAATCGACCATTACAATTAGGCTGATGGCAACAACTTTATTAGCTTTTGATATAGGCAATTATTGGTTGGCTCATTGGCCTAATTGTGACAGTCGGTTAATAAACACAAAATGCTGAAAGCACATATGAGTCATACCTAAATAGAACAAGAACAAAATAATTTAATTTTTTTTACCCGGAAAGGCTTGAACCGCTACAGTGTCACTTAAAAATCACATTGAAAAAAGGTCTTGAAACATTTAAAGGACAATAAGCCGTTATAGAGTTACAACATTAAAATAAAATATCGGCCATATTAGCCTTGACACCTGTAATTACGACAGTTACTTTATAATTTTCCAGTGACTAACCGAGTAGTCATTAACTGCTAAAATTAACAGAGAAGGGTTCAATTTAATTTTACGTCGTAATTGCTATAGTACAATATAGTTTTAGATTTAAAAAATTCTAAAGTTTCTGTATAATCTAAATATATAAAAGAAGAACCTGACTGACTGACTGACTGACATATCAACGCACAGCCCAAACCGTTGGGTCTAGAGATTCCAAATTTGGCAAGTAGGTTTCTTTAGAGGTCTAGGGGTGCACTAAGAAATGATTTTTCAAAATTCACCCCCTAAGAGGGTGAAACGGGGGTCCAAAGTTTGTATGGGGAAACAAGAATAGTTAAACTATTTTATTCGAAACTTCACAGCAGTACTCTTATCAATAAATGAGTAAATACGTGTTTCAGGTTTTTTCAAAATTCAACCCCTAAAAGGGGGAAATGGGGTAACAAATTCTGAAAATCAACATGGGTATCGTTTGTATGGTTTATCGGGTCGCTGATCATGAAAACGACTACGATTTTAAAATACAACGTAGTGGACGTGAAATACCATCATCATGCGATGGGGTGTAAATGTGTAAATATCAATATGGGTGTCGTTTTTATGGTTTGTTGGGACGTTTATTATGAAAATGCCATCGATTTTGCAATTTAATATAGTGGACATAAAAATTCTTGAAAGTATGTGTGCCAGAGCAAATTGGCTGTAACCGACGGACAGACAGACAGCCACACAAGTGATCCTATTAGGGTTCCATTTTTTCCTTTTGAGATATCTATCGATCTATATATCCACAATCTATCTATCTGTCTATCTATCTATCTATCTATATCTATCTATATCCAAGCAAAATATCTTTTAAACGGAAGGTAGTGCATCCCTAGGGGTTGGACCACGGGATGCCAAAAAAAGTTTTTTTTTAATGTCAAAACTTTGACGGCCTGTATCGCCCAAACGGCTGGAGTTAGACCCATGTTGATGGGTGTCTAGGAAAAGTTCTCGACGAGATCTGTCTGCCGAAAGTGTCAAAACTTTACAGGCCCATATCTCCCAAACGGCTGATGCTGATACCACGTTCATGGTACTCTAAGAAAAGGTCTCGGCTAGGTCTAGATGACGGTAAAAAAAAATGAAAGTTCGTACGAAAGTTCTTTTTTACAAAGTTTGTCTGTTTCGAAGTTAGGATCTTTAAATTTTGTGTTTAGACTGACAATTGAAAATTACTTTATACGTGTCTCAGCGTTTGTGATAAATCCAACCCCGAAGGGGTGAAAAGGGGGATGAAGTTGTCTTCTGAAAGTCCTTCAATTTCAAAGTAAAATGACTAAATTTGTTATTTACGCTGTCCGTCTGTCCGTCCGGGGAGACTCGGTAAGTGGTCAAGACCAAGGTGCAATGACCCTTTTAACCTTTTTATTGTGTTTTTTCTCAAAAAGGGTCACTGACCACTTACCGAGTCTTGAGTATGTATTTTTGGCTATATAATTAGAAGTGACCTAATGTATGTATCTCACAAATATTGCAAGTATTAGGAGTGTGTTTACTTTCGTAAGTACTTTCTAAATCCAATAAAAGGAATAGAAAATGAGTGTTTTGATGTCCATAAAAATTCAAGGGATGAGTTCATGTTCTTTCGTCTTGCGGATGCACTCTTCTCATGTAAGGTACATCCAAATAATATTATAAATGTGAAAGTTGGGATGGATATAAAGTTGTTAAAGTTGTATAAAGTTGGTATGTTTGTTACTCTTTCACGCCGTAACTGATGAACCGATTGAGTTGAAACATTGCACAAATGTTGTTCTAAACCTAGAATAGGACAAAAGCTACTTTATATCCGATAAATTAGTTCCCATAGGATGGCAATGGGTTGTCAAGTTCCTATAGAAAAGTGATGTACTGTTACTCCTTCACGCCATACCTACTAAACCGATTAGGCTCAACTTTGCAAAAATGTAGTTCTAGACCTGGAATAGGACATAGTAGACCACTTTTTATCCCATTAATCAGTTCAGAGGCAATTGGGTGTCAAGTTCCTATAGAAAAGTAATACACATCTTCACACCGTACCTCCCTAACTGATAGGGCTGAAACTGCTTTAAATGTAGTTCTAGACCTGAAATAAGACATACGCTACTTTATAACCAAAAAAAAATTTTCGTTTGGAAACGCGGCATGGCTTTCGGTCTCGCCAAAGACCTTTTAGCAAAGGATTAATTCAGAGAACAAAAAATGGTGTCTTTCGGAAACGCAGCCCGGCCTTCTTCTTCGCCAAAGACTTCCAATGATACTTAAGCAGATGAATAAAATTAATTAGAAAACAAAAGATAGTGTTAACTGGAAATGCGGCTCGGCTTTCAGCCTCGCCAAACATGCTATACTAGGGGATTAAATCAGTTATCAAAGACAGCTGTTACACATTAGCAGAGGATTAATTCAGAGAACAAAAAATAGTGTTGATCTGCAAAACGGCTCGGGCTTCGGCCTCGGCAAAGACGAAACAATAATGGCTAATTGTAGGCTGTTTCTCGCGGTCTTTAATAGGTGCCTGGCTGTGGGACTCTTTCCCAGACACTGGAAGCGGGCACGAGTTTGTGTTCTTCCTAAGCCTAACAAAGAGGACTACGCAAACCCAAGGGCCCACCGACCAATTGGCCTGCTTCCAGTGATGGGAAAGGTCTTCGAAAAGCTGTGGAATAACAGGCTCCTATGGCACCTGGAAGCCCGAGGTCACCTAAACGCCAGACAGTATGGCTTTTTGCCGCAGCCAGGAACTGAGGATGCTCTCTATGATTTAGTTGACCTGCTGAAATACGAGAGAAACGTAAGTAAAAAGATCGTTGCTCTCGTGTCACTAGACATAGAGGGAGCCTTTGATTACGCCTGGTGGCCGTTTATTAAGGCACATCTGCAGGCTAAAAACTGTCCTGCGGATGTGTATAGCGTGGTAAACAGCTACTTATCTGACAGGTCTATCACTCTTACATACGCTGGCGTCACGGATGCTCTCTATGATTTAGTTGACCTGCTGAAATACGAGAGAAACGTAAGTAAAAAGATCGTTGCTCTCGTGTCACTAGACATAGAGGGAGCCTTTGATTACGCCTGGTGGCCGTTTATTAAGGCACATCTGCAGGCTAAAAACTGTCCTGCGGATGTGTATAGCGTGGTAGACAGCTACTTATCTGACAGGTCTATCACTCTTACATACGCTGGCGTCACTGTCTCCAAACCCACAACCCGGGGCTGCGTTCAAGGAAGTATAAGTGGACCGTTGATGTGGAACGTCGTAATTGACTCGCTCCTCGAACTGCTCCAGGGCTGCGGACTTCACGTCCAAGCTTTTGCCGATGACATAATCATAGTAGCTTCAGCTGACACGCTAGAGGAGCTAGAGTGTATCGTTAGTCCAGTATTAGACTCAATAGCCACTTGGGGTATTGAACACAAACTTAGGTTTTCTCCGCATAAAACCGCTTTGATGGTTGTTACAGGAAAGAGAGACTTTCCAACGCCCCATATAACAATGGCAAATGTCCTATTGGCACCCGTCGACAAAGTCAAAATACTTGGGCTAACGATCGACAAGAACTTGACGTTCCTGGAGCACATCAAGATGGTTTGCTATAAAGCTGCCACCGTTTGCAAGGGACTGACTCGGATCGCTAAGGCCTTTTGGGGTCTTAACTCCGAAATAGTCAGGCAGCTGTATATCGGCGCAGTAGAGCCTATTCTTCTTTACGCAGCGAACGTATGGGCTGATACCACGTCCAAAAAATATATTATAAAGCGTCTGAGGTCGGAACAACGATTAATAGCTATAAAGATTGCTAAAGCATACCGAACCGTCTCCTATGATTCAGCGATAACGATTGCAAGGCTGCTCCCGATCGAGCTGCGGGTGCGTGAGGCGGCCGAGTTATATGCCGTGAAGCGTGGCAAGCCCCTGCTGGAGGCGAGGGACCGTCTGGTGGAGTCTAGAACACCATTTTACCAACTGCCCCATCCTGCCCTTCGGCAGAGGGTTCGCTACACGGATGACAACGCGCCGGGAGACAAACCAACGCTCCGGTCAGTATCTATACTGATGGCAGCAAGATCGAGGGCAAAGTCGGATGTGCATTCACATGCTGGCGAAACGGTATCGAGGTGCTGTCAAAGAAGTTCCGACTGGAAGCATTTTGTACCGTTTACCAGTCGGAGCTTCTCGCATTGCGGCAGGCAATCAGGCTGACGGTGAAGGACAAACAATTCAGGGAGGCAGACATCCTTAGCGACTCACGCTCCTCCCTGGATGCAATTGCGAACCCGCGTTCCACGCATCCCCTTGCGACAGACATCAGGGCAGACCTGGCAGTTGCGGCGGTGAAAAGGGCGTCCAAATAAAGCTATGGTGGGTGCGGGCTCACATTGGCACTGCTGGAAACGAGCGCGCCGACGAGCTAGCTAAGCATGCCGCCCTACACAAAAAGACAGCCGCAGATTATGACAGATTCCCTCTGTGATCCGCCAGGAGAGTGATCCGCCAACGGACCTTAGAAATCTGGCGGGAGGAATACTCCACGTCCGGGAAGGGCAGAATCACCAAACTTTTCTTCCCGGACATTTGCCAGTCTTTCCGAACAATAGTGAATTTTAGGGTCTCATATTGGATCACTCAAGCGTGGACTGGTCACGGCGGGAACGCACACTACCTTCACCGCTTCAAATGTCGTGATGACCCAGGCTGCTCTTGCTACGTCAATCAGACAATCGAACACATCCTGAACGAATGTCCAAAGGTCGGATCCAGGAGGTTGCAGCTCGAACTTGAGTTCGACATGAACATTGAAACCTCAAACTGGAGCTCCCTCCTGGCGGGTAAGAGTTCAGGACCGAAATTTGCCGAATACTGCATCGACGTCATGAAAGCAGTGGCACAAACTAACAAGACGTAAAGCAGGGGGCAGTGCCCCAGTAAAAGAAAATAAATATATATTTTTATATACGCTAAAAAATAAAATAAAAATTTCATCGATTAATTATAATAACAGTATCAATTTTATTAAAGATAAAGATATTAAAGGTGTAATATAATATTCAATAAAAAATTAAGTAACATAATAAACAATGTAAAAGTATAATGATGCAAATAAATAAAAAAATAAAAAAAAAACAAGGTCCCTGAAAAATTAAAAAAAAGGATTAAATAAAAAAATAAAAAAAAAAGTCAGTCAGTCAGTCAGTCAGTCAGGTTCTTCTTTTATATATTTACAAAGATATTAAAGGTGTAATATAATATTCAATAAAAAATTAAGTAACATAATAAACAATGTAAAAGTATAATGATGCAAATAAATATAAAAAAAAAAAAAAACAAGGTCCCTGAAAAATTAAAAAACAGGATTAAATGAAAAAATAAAAAAAAAGACGGAAACGTGTCTTGCTCTTCGGCCTCGCCAAAAAAACTTTACATAGGGATCAAATTAGAGATGATGAGAACCAAAAACACTTTAAATACTCTAAATCAAAGTCAGGTCAACTACTAAAACTAAAAATATTTACAGTTTCGATACGACTATACAAAAACATAATCAACGCGGGCGAAGCCGCGGGCAATAGCTAGTAAATAATATACGTACATATGTTATATAATAAACGAAGAATACACTTTTATACAAACTTAAAAACAAATTTTTTCATAACTTTTTTTTTATTTTCCTTTCAAAAAGTATCTAAATTGGTGAATTTTGTATTAGCAAATTTTCTGTCATAGTATACTAGCTGACCCGGCGAACTTCGTTCCGCCTAACAGTCTAATAATATAATGTCGTGTTAACTTTAGTTAAACTTAATTTAGGATTTCATTAAGGTAATAACAATAATATAACTTTTTTGCAAATACAGAAATGTTTTATTGCTTGCCATTGCGAAAGAAGAATGGCAGGGACCCATGTAGTTTCAGTACCGTTGTAGGCTTAGCGTAGGGTATTGAATATATGCAGAAATAATAGTTCTTGGAATAAATAGGCGATTTTAAAACTTGGGGTTTAGATGTTATTTAATGATATCAGAACGCTAGATAAATAGGTTTCTTTTATATGCGTAGTTTTGTCAACAGATGGCACCACATGCTGTTTGCATTCGTAAAATTAATTAATTTATTTATTGTTATTCGATAACTTATCCGATATTTTATTACTTATTCTGCTATTCGGAGCGGATAAGAATACACCAAAAAAGAGATAACTAATATCGATCCAGCCGATCTTGAGTTATAAGTGGTGTAACTAACACGACTTTAGTTTATATATTTATATAAGATTTAGTAAAGTTTTTATCTTGTAAAGGTTACATGTTGTATGCGAAATTTTACGGGGATTCGGTTTCAAGACCACAAAGGTTATTGTCGAAGTATTCGTTATTTTTATTCTATCATGTAGCTATAATACAAAAACCATATATTTTATTAATGCTCCAGATTGTCGGTACAGTCTGTACCGGTAGTGGTTGGATGTAAAAAGAAGAGTGGTTGTCCTCGCGCAAAGAGCACTTGATTAAAGAGCATGTTTGATTGTGTGTGCGCCGTCGGACAGAAGGAGAGCAGCTTGTGGCCGCTAATATGTCACTTTAAATAGAATAAATGGACATTTTATTTCAAAGCTACAGTTGTATGTAATACCAACTTGTAGCCGCTAAAATAGCGCTTTTAACAGATTCATGACGAATGAAGATTTGTGATTGGTTAAAGAAGGAGTACATACCATTATCATAAAAATCAAAATGGCTTAAAAACGTTAGCTTATTGAAACTGCATTATATCAAACTTTAAAATTCCTATAGCGGTTTATTATATTATCTTTATTTATTTATTTTCATTCATTTTTAATTTAGATTTACAATGAAATCACAAGAAATAAGTGAAATAGCGGACTATGTCAGTACGCGTGAGAACTGAATGCATTCGGGGCCGTATTTGAAGCGCGGGAAAACCTACGTGATTATTACGTGTCCCTGAGTGTGTTAACAGATACAGGAGAGCATCCCCAATGGCCTCCTCTAAAAAATCAATTCCATACAATTCCATACAAGTGTATCAAATTTTCGATTCGAATCGGGTGCACTATATAATATATCGAAAGGTTTGCTAAAAGCGTCTAAGGGCTTAAGGCGTCTAAAAACTTACTTTTTTTACTTGATGATAAACCCTGTCAGAATGCCCCCCCAAAATCAAATTCTGGATCCGCCCTTGCCTGCACACCTCCCTCGCACGCCTGTAGTGTAGTGATGTGTGCGTAGAAAGCAAGGCTGTGTGTGTATAACTCTAAATGTATGGCGCATTCCTCAGAGCTGCATTCAGTTCGCGTGCGTACTGTAAACAAATAATAATAATAATTCATTTGTCTCCAAATTCAAACACATACAAAATATTTTATTTTAATCAAAAACTAGGTGGAAAACAAAGAGCTGGTCCTGTGAATCACGGAGCAGTGGCGTGCACAGGACGTTTT
Source organism: Ypsolopha sequella (assembly GCA_934047225.1). Lineage (NCBI taxonomy): Eukaryota > Metazoa > Arthropoda > Insecta > Lepidoptera > Ypsolophidae > Ypsolopha > Ypsolopha sequella. The sequence goes on from OW203985.1 coordinate 6,462,200, forward strand.
GCTGGAAAAGCAAGCAATTTATCAAGAATAACAATAAAAAAAATATGAAAATTTTTTAATATCACTTTGAAAAAAAAAAAGTGTAACGCCAGGGTAGACAATGTCTACCCTAGAGTGAAAATTTCCAATACAAACTCTTTTTTTCGAAGTGATGTTTAAATTTTTTCATATTTTTTTTATTGTTATTCTTGACCAATTGCTTGCTTTTCCAGCAAAAAGTTCTGTGCACGCCACTGTCACGGAGCAATTAAGAAGAGGAGTTGGTGTTGGTGAGGCATGTTACGATCAATGGTGTTATAACGTCACAAAATTGGGAGATTGCGATTGGTGGCATGTGTTCTGTGTGCTCTGTGATTGGTGGAACGGCAGAGCCAACCTACCCCGTACCTTTGCCTTCCACCCCGGTGTCACACAACTAGAGAAATGAACTATCTGCAACTTCTCTTCTGAATTGAATACACAAGTAGGAGCTGATTTTGTATTAAAAAAAACATTTATTTATTTAAATTTTAGTAGCTTCAACGTAGTTAAATATTTTATAGTAAATTTAGCTTTAAATTACCAAAAAAATCCTAACTTTACGAACATAGATTTTTTTAACTGAATGCATGTAGAAAAGCATGTATCATGTAGAAAATAATTTTTTGCAATTGTTATTTGATATAAAAATCCGATGCATCAAGCTCTATGCTAATAATGAAGTGGGCAAATTATAAAGCAGGAAGTCGTACGAAATGCTAACCACATTTCAAGCTATACTTAGGCCGCGACTTTTTCCACAACGATATAATAAACTTGTTTTAAGAGTAGCGCCATTGAATGAATGTGTTAAATTCTCTTCGTGAGAATATTTAATAGTATATTTAATATAAAAAATACATACTTACTCAATTTACTCCTAGAATATTAAGTACACAACAAGAAAATTCCATCCAAATACGTTCAGTAGTTTTATGTCAATCATGAGCATACAAATTAATATACATTAAATTACTGGGGATTATTTTTTCGTGTCTAAAGGGTCTTTAACATGTACCTATTTTATTTTCCGTGTGGTTACGATACCCTGCCTAGTTAGATTTTACCAAATATAGGTATAATACCAAATTATTGAACTTCTTAATATAATTATTTATATTAAAATTTATTATTTATTTATATATGTATTTTATTTGATTGGTGTCTTAGAGCATATAGGTGTGATTATAATCATATTATAAGCGAAATATTGTAAATTATTAATATATCCATAAATTCATGATGGATTTTTGCTAAGTAACGCCTATTTCAATCAAAAATATGATCGATTATCGTTTAGTCGTATATCCATCTCTATCACACTCTTGATGCGTGTGTCAGAGATAATATGCTCGAACGATAAACGATCGACCAAATTCATATTTTTGGGGCTCTCTAAAAACTTTTAAACTCTATTAAATGCATGTATTCAGCAAGTATTTTTGGTCTCAGTTTCACCCTCAATCCTCTATCTAACTTTGGTACTATAACACAGTTTACCTAGTAGCTATTACAGAGCGATATTATAAAGGAGAGTGGAATTAGTTACGATTGCTCGAGTCATCAAACATTTTTTAGGTTAGGTTTACACTGTACTATGCTAGACTGTTCCTTTTTTGCTTTTAATGGTTATGACGTCATTTGGTAGCGAATGTTGGGTATTTTTGAGTGACTTAGTAGTTCGCATACAATGTGACAATGCTCTTTTGGTGCGTATATTGGTCGTGGTCAAAATGGAACTAACTGTTTCACATCTGCGCCCCCCCCCCCCCTGTCACTGTTATCCACGCGCCAAAATATCCTAGCACTGTAAGACAATATGACGTGAAACAAACAAAACCGAAAATTTCGTCTTTGCGTTAGGTTGAAATCATTGGCGTCAAGTACCAAAAAATTCTCATATCATTGGATGACTTCGGTATAAGTTCAGTTCGTTTCGAATGACTTCGGCTCGTGTTCGCTTCGGTAGAAACTCGCACTTTGTTCATGGTTGCTTCCATAGTAAAACTTGTTCGTATAGAATAATATTATCTCTAGTTTTAGGTTTTTCAGTGACTAAAATCAAGATTATGTTTTATTTTGCGAAATCCATCGCTATGAATACTCTAAATATTATTAGAGTGCATTACAAACTAGAAAATATCAATCAGAAACAAATCCAAAGACAAGAATTAGAAAAAATTCCCCGGACCAGGATTCGAACCTGCGACCTCTTGTCTTGAGACAAGATTGTGTGTAATGCACTCTAATAATATTTATACTAAAATCAAGCTAGTTTATTGAACTCTACTTCCTACCGTCAGCTGTGTAAGTCCTCCTTTACTTTTACATCGTGACTTTTTAGCTGTTACTTAGCAATCGGATGTAACCTATAACATTTCAATATAACCGATGTAACCTCAGGCTTAAAAGTTACATGGTAAGTATTGAGACATGATGTCTGAATTAAATTTGATTACGTATCGAAGATTCATCTTCCTGAAACCTATAGAAGAGTGATTTTATGATGTAACAAGCTAAATTGTATATAATAAACTGAGATGTGACCAAAACGATAAGTTTTAATTTCATAATGAGTCACCTAAACAATTCTTCACAAAATTACAACTTGCATGTTTAGGATGTATCCAAATGATGGTGACAGGAATTTATTACATCAATAACGATAGTTCATTTTTCATTTTTAATGTGGGCTTAGAATATGCAAAATGTACAATAGGCCAGGTTGTTTCTACTACACCTGATGGCAAGCATAGATGAGAACCAAGATCGTCCAGAAAACACCTTATTACTAACCCTTTAATAGTAGTTTATGCTACAAGGGCGAAAAGGAATAAATTACGAGGACGATTTAAAACACGAGCGTAGCGAGTGTTTTAAACGTAACCGAGTAATTTATTGCTTTTACGCCTGTGTATTATACTACGTTTTTCAATGCATAGTGTGAGGAAATAAAACAAATATAATCTTGTGAACTTTAAATTATAATTGGCTCAAAAGGACTGTATACAGAGCAGTTAAACAGTGGAAAAAAAAGTGTAACAGTTATGGTATACAGGAAAGGCTGCAGGTTAGCCAACCATTGTAAATAAATTAAAATTCTAGCAGGAAGTTCCACATCTCAGCCGCATGATTACCGAAAATTTGAAACGTTGCGTTCGAATGGAATATTGACAAAATGAGAAAATAGTACTTTTGCTGTCCGCCGATCAATATCTCATGTTAGAAGGGGGATGGAGAAAAAATAAAGTGTAATTCCTTGTAAGGTATATTGTGTGAAGTAAGCTTTATTTATACTGAATAGCACATTACGCCGTGTAGACACGATAAAAAACATTTCCTCAATACAGATGAGACTAGATTCATTTCTTAATAATTATTATCATGATCTGCATATTGCTTTATATTTTAACGCATCTTCGGCAAGGTGGATTGGTTTCCAAATTAAGGAATTTGTCCCCAAATACTGAAATATTCAACCTTTGAAAATGTCACAATTTTTAAGTGCTCGAGGATCCAACTGACCTATTACGAAACCGATTCATCATGAACTCGTTTTGGCTTCATGAGAACTGTTTTAATTTCACTGGAACATCTTTTTGATATCTATTTCAAGAAATTGTATAAAAATACATAAAAATAACTACTTAAGTTCATGTTTATTATTTTATTAAATGTAATTAAGCTAATAATACAATTGTAAAACGATAAACTTAATTAATTTAATTGTTTAAATACAGTCGACTTGCAATAATTGTCTATGATATCTACCGTTTTGTAGATCAGTTAGTCAGTCAGGGTTTTCGTTTATAAATGTCGTGGGCAGATCGTAGAATTGGGCAGATCATGAAATTGGGCAGATCGTAAAGTATGAAATCGAATATCTTTCACTATAAGTAAAAAAAGATTATAGCTCGATATATTTCGCGGGCCGAAATATATCGAGTTATAATCTTTTTTTTATTGTTTTAATATTAATAAATAATCAACAGCTCATAAAAGTAAAATCAAACATATTTATAAACGTTTCACTATAAGTAAAACTTCCAATTCGACAGACTGAGAATTACGCTCCTGGATAGAGTGAAGATAATGGTAATTGCGATGAGTAATGAATCTATTCGGAAAGGTCATAGCTGAACTGTGTAGTTTCATATGGACATGTCGTGGGAAAACCAGTTCCTAATTTATGAATCAGTTTAATTGGATTGATAATAAATTATCAATATTTTAATTATACCGATCATAATATTTATTAAGGTAAGCCGTTTGTTTACATCATTTTAATTATAATTTTAGTGCATTACTTACGAATTAGAGAATAAATTACAAAGGACCATATGCAGTTTTGAATGGACTCTGCACAAAATTTACAAAGCCTTCAAATGTGATGAAACTGTTGTCATATTATCGTGTTTTTAGATATTTAATTAAATAAAAGACCGTTATACATATCACTATGTATTGTTCGGAAAACAGAATGACGAACGCTCGTGTTACCCACTCTTGTTCAACATAAAAATCAAAATAAATCTACCTTCAAACATCACAATCCCTCCACCACTATTTAAAAAATATATAAAATTAAACTAAAAAGTTATCTTAACCTAGGTTCCTTGTAATTAGGATTTTTATTTCTTGTAGCTCTTATAGGTCGAGGGGGACGACGGCCAACGGCCACATCAGAATTAGACACGGAAACAATATCATTTGTTTGACAATCTAAAAATGCTTCTTCTTGCACCGGATCAGAATTAGCATTATCCTCACACCTTGATGGTGCATCCGAAACTAACTCATTCGCATCACTCCTCTCCATCTCCGGATCCGACGGAGGCGATGATGGTGAAGCAATACACGTAGGAGTACACACATTATTAACAGTTTCAACCGGAACAATGGCTGAGTCTACTCCCTCACAGTCGTCATCTAAAGATTCATTAATACAATCCTCAAAAGTACTAAAATCGTCTTCGTCAATATCCACTGTTACATCAGATTCTGATCCCGTGTATCTTAACAATTGATCAAAATGTTTCTTAATGCTAATATTTTTAGGTGGTTTACAATTTAAAATTGCTTCAACTTTATCTTTAGATTTGTGCAGCCCATGTTTATCTATTATAAACCCAAGGTACTCTACGGATTTCTGAAACAACTTACATTTCTCTGGCTTCAATCTCAAACCGGCGTCTTCTAATCTACTCAAAACTTGCTCTAATCTTTGAGTATGGATTTCCTTTGTTTCTCCCGTTACCAAAACATCATCTAAAAATATACAAGTACCCTCAATATCTCCTAGCAAATTTTCCATGGTTTGTTGAAAAATAAAGGGTGCATTACTTAACCCAAAGACCAAACGATTAAAACGGTATAAACCCTTGTGGGTATTAATGCAAGTTAGGTTTTTAGACTCATCTAGTTCTAGCTGGTTGTATGCCCTAGCCAGATCTAGCTTAGAAAACTCTACGCCATTGTACAACTTCGCAAACAAATCTTCAATACGAGGAATGGGGTAGTTATCCAAAAATAAAACTTTGTTGAGGGTAACTGAGTAATCTCCGCAAATTCTCACTTCTCCATCGCGGCGTAACACTGGGACAATCGGCGTGGCAATGTTTGAATGTTGAACTTTTTCTAAAATACCTAATTCTTCTAAACGTTTCAGTTCATTCTCAACTTTTGTTTTTAGTGCCAATGGAACTGGACGAGGTTTAAAAAACCTATATTCTGCCTCAGATTTAACTTTTAGGTGCACTTTATACCTATTAAATTTACCTAATTCATCCGAAAACAATTTTGAATATTTCTTTGTCAACATTGAACCCACATCCTCGCTCGTTATATTATTGCAATCCACCCTACATAACTGCAAATTAAACTTGCTTATGAAATCCCTACCTAACAAGGTGGGTCGTTTGTTTTGTGTTGCAATAACAAATAGCTTTATTGGTTCCGTACGGTTTTCGTATGTTATTAATAAAGAAACGTAACCTAGCGGTGAAATTTTGCTTCCGTTATAACAATTTAAAATCACCGTACACGGTTCTAGATTGTATTTGTTTCTAAAACAAGTATCGTAAATAGACTCAGGCAAAACTGAAACAGCGCTTCCACTGTCAATTTCACATGAAATATTTTCGCCAGCTATCAAAACTTTCTGACTCATCGGGTCACCGTTCACGCTTTTGATATTATATAGATCATAAATACCTTCTACAGTGTCGTCATCGTCCGCCGCCATAAAATAATTATTGGATTTTACTTGAGCTTTACACATACGCTTCAAGTGGCCTTTTTTATGGCACTTTTGACAATTATAGTTAACGAAACGGCACTGGTCTCGCGAATGACTTTTATACCCGCACACTTCACAACACTTTGCATTCCGTGAAACAGATGGGCCCGCTCGCGCGCCGCTTCCATCCGCATGCATGGCGAATACTGGTTGAGCGAGCGCGGCCGTGGCCTCGGTGCGTGAAGACTGCACCCCCTGACGCGCGCACCGTACACTCTTCGCCAGGTCTACCGCCTTATTGAAAGTGAGGCTGTTGACATCTTCACCAAACAGCTTTTCCTTTTCTTTGGTGTTCTCCAAACCCAGAACGAAACGATCCCTTAACGCTGTGTCTAGTTCCGATTTAAACCCACAGTATAACGCCAAGTTACGCACTCGCGCCGCCCATTCTGCTAAATCCTCCCCGACTCGCTGTTCTGCTTTGTAGAAGGCATATCTCTCAGCAAAACTGCTTTTCTTGGAAGCAAAATGGGTATCCAGTAGAAGTAAGATTGCAGTAAATTCCGTGTTCTCCAAGTCGTTGGGGAAAGCTAAATCTCTCACGACACGGTAAGTGTCCTCCACCAAAGCCGCCAGTAGTAAAGCTCTTCGTTTTACAAAAGACTTGTCGGTTTCTTTGTCAATTCCGTTTGCTAGACACGTCTGATTAAACCGACTTTTAAAAATGCTCCACTCTTGTACTCGATGGTCGAACATGAGACTGTTTCCAATCATATTATTTGCCATTTTCAACACAATTATGCTGAACACTACTTAATACGCGTGAATTATTTTCTCGTCGCCAAAAATATCGTGTTTTTAGATATTTAATTAAATAAAAGACCGTTATACATATCACTATGTATTGTTCGGAAAACAGAATGACGAACGCTCGTGTTACCCACTCTTGTTCAACATAAAAATCAAAATAAATCTACCTTCAAACATCACACATATGAAAGCTCTTGGGGTGTATTTCATTTCATGGTATGGTAGCAGAGTTCAAATTCAGCGCGAAAATGGTGCTTCGGTATGTTTAAAAAATATATAGGTATATGTGAAAAATTCAAGTTTATCTATACCATTTCATACCGTCGCGTCGTACTTAGCTTTTTTTTCGTATTCGTGTTTTGTAATAAAAATAGTAGAAATCAAACAATAGCCTATTGTATGGTACATTATAACTTTACTGTTACTTTATGAACATTCAACACAACCGTGCATCATTTGATGTGTTTGATGATTTTCCGGTAAAGGCTTCTTGGGTCTCACGGTCATAAAGTTAACGCTTTGTTTGCAGATAAGAATAAAGTTACAATAGAAACAAATTAGTACTAGTAGTCCGCCTAGAACTGTGAATTCGCGGAACTCCTCTTACAACCATATATCTTGACAAACCTCTTGACCGATTTGGTTCTTGTTCGAAATTAAAAATTATTTTTGTCTCATTTACTCGCCTACGAAATTTCATGACGTTCCGATCAACGATACTCGAGTTAACGTCGGACAAACATTCATACATTCATACATACATTGTTCAAGTAGACTCGGAGAACTTCGCTCGTTTTGCTTGCTCGTTCAATTACTTGGGGGACTATTTTACTGAGAAAATAAGCAATTTTTATAAAAGTCGAAATGAAGTTATAGTAACGAAAATAGACACAATAAATAGTGCTAATAAATAAAATCATCTTTTTTTATCATACTGACCAATACAGATCTTCCCACAAATACATACATACATAAATTACAAATACTTAGTCTTTTTATTGAAGGAGTGAGCGAAGCGAAGCGAAGTTCTCCGAATCTTGAACAATCCGGCATTTGTATGTATGTATGTATGTATGTATAAATGTTTGTCCGACGATAACTCGTGTATCGTTGATCAGAACGTCATTAAATTTGGTAGGCGAGTAAATTAAAGAATTTTTAACTTCGAACATGAGCCAAATCGGTCAAGATCGAATGGCGAGTTCACAGTTTGGGGCGAACTACTAGTATATTTTTAGTCATTACTTGTTCTAAGTTTGGTCTAAAAACAGTGTTTTTCTGTTTTTCGGTGGCACAGTCGGTAGTGTACTTGTCGAGAATGCAAGAGGTCGCAGGTTCAAATCCTGGCCCAAAAAATATTTTCAAAACATTGTTCTTACATAAAATTTGTTTCTATTTTTTTTTTTCGTTTCTCATCTTTTCTAGTGAGAAGTGCCCTTTAATAATTATTTTTACTCTAAATAATAATACACTAAATGTTAGAGTATCCAAAGCAATGGATTTTGCTAAAAATCATATATTTTAATCAATATGATTTTTAGCAAAATCCATCCCAAAGAATATTTTCAAAAATCGAAAATTCGGGAGTTGCTAAGACGACCTTAGCGGTATGTGTCAGAAAATCGTAAAATAAAACTAAATTGCTATTTTGTTTCGCCATTTTTAGTTATAACCATATATGAAAATCATCAAAATGGGATCTTTTGGCATTTGCTAATTCGTTTAGATACCGAAAATGTCAAGGTGGTTTTAGTAAAGACACACGTCAGTTATTAAGATGGTTTCTTCAAAAGTAAAAGTGTATTTAACCTTTATTTGCTTATCGTGATGCATTTATAAAAATCTCAAGTCATTTAAAAGTTCATGTATTCATACATTTAATATGTTTTTGACTAGTGAGGTCACTGTTTTAAAGATACCCATTTAGTTAAAATGCTTGCTAATCTTTTTAAGTGTACCTAATAGATGGACAAGAATTATTGTTAATGTTTACATTTGTAAAACAACAAATAATAGAAAAATAAATAGGTCTAGTACGACACAACTTAAGGCCGCTCCACATTCTCGGTGAGACTCCCGCCTGAAGGATACAAAGCTATACGAGTAAGGCGAAACAAAATAGAATCTATCTCTAATATTATTAAAACTAGCGTGAGCTGATATACTAAATTATTATTACATGCGGGTTGAACACTTACGTGTGATTGTTGTTGACTATTCCATGAAGTGGTATGAATTTTTTATACTGTTTTTTTTTAATTTAGTAAAATAGTACACTTGAACAAAAAAAATGTAAGAATAAGCAAGAAATAGTATTATAAATATACTGATAGATAGTATAATACAAATATACTTTCTGGGGGAGGAGGGCACAAGTGCCAAAGAGTTAAGGAGTGTCCCCCATAGTATCGCACTATAAGTACCTTTGAGATTAACTCATTTAATGTCATACAAAATGCCTCTTGGGGTTTTGGCGTGAGCTGGGCTGGCTAGAATAGACGGCCCCACACTTTTCTACGCACAAAGGTCCAAAAAAGAGACTAGGTGCGGAAACCGAGCCCACCAAGAAGAAGAAGAAGATGTCATACAAAAATAACCATAAAATAAAGGTTTCACATTGAAAAATTACATGTTTGATATTTTGCGGTAGAATGTAAAAAGAAACGATCATATCTCAAAACTCCTTGTTTTTTTTTGTACCGTCTGGGAGGGGGGGGGGGCACGTACCTCTGGGCCCCCACTCTGGATCCACCTTTACTTAAATGAACCTCACAACACAATAAGATAAAAACAAGCCCCTTTTGAAATTGGACCAGTTTTGTTGCCGAGTAAAGTTCAATTTCTGTAAAGCGAAAAAAACCAGTAATCGAGTGGAAAAGACCTTGAAAAAGGCACAATATTCATGCCTTTCATTCTGAACCCGTTTGCGATATTAACACGTACTGCAGTTGTTCATCTACGTACGTCTACCTATACTTAGGTACAATAAATAAAAATTGATAAAAAAAATTGATTAATTTTAAACAGCAAATTTAAAAAGAGGCTAGAGTGCCACTAGGCCGCTAAGCGTGTCGAATACAAAGATTTAAAACAAAATTACAATTTTATTCCTGTTGCATTTGAAATACTGAGGCCAGGTCATTTCTGAGGGCACTCGGAAGAAAAATAAAAGACGAACGGTGACAAGACCATGGGTCTTGTCAAATTTTAGAGAAATTTATTTGCGGTAGATAATTTTGTTTTAAATGTAGTAGGTTTCATATTTGTTGTCAGGTTAATTTTACTAGGTAGGTAATTGTATGTAAGTTGCGGAAATAAATGAAAATTTTATTCTCTTATGTTCTATATAAGTTATATATTATATATAAATAGTATATGTCTAGTTAGGTAGGTATGTTAATTAAACAGATATCGATGGGTATTTTCAATCAGTATGCTTCTGAAAGAACCTCATATGCAGCTACGGAAAACACGTAAAGCAGTACAATAGTTCTGGAAATTACATTAAACTTCTTTAGAATACACAACTCCTTATTACGGAAGACTTTTATATGCCTTATAGTGCAGGGTTCCTTAAACGAGAGAAATATTGAGCTCTATTATATAAGTATTGCTTTAGTTGTCATTTCGCTTCGTCTAATAAAAAAACCAGCCAAGTGCGAGTCGGACTCGCGCACGAAGGGTTCCGTACCATTATCTATAAAACGGCAAAAAAAACATGTCTGTTGTATGGGAGCCCCCTTAAAGATTCATTTTATTCTGTTTTTTTAGTATTTTTTGTTATAGCGGCAACAGAAATACATCATCTGTGAAAATTTCAACTGTCTTACTATCACGGTTCATGAGATACAGCTTGGTGACAGACGGGCAGACAGACGGACAGACGGAAAGACAGACGGACAGCGGAGTCTTAGTAATACGAGTAGGGTCCCGTTGGTTACCCTTTGGGTACGGAACCCTAAAAAGACAGGTAGGTACATTTTATAACAATTGTCTTGCAAATTTCAGGTCGTAAACTATTGTAATAGAGATAATCCAAGCGTTATGTAGAAATATTCGTAGGAGGTAGTCCATTTAAGACAAATTTGGCGAAAGATAGTCTGGTACAAATATAAATTAAGACAAGTGTAAGGCAACCTACGCGATCAGTTAGCCTAGATCCATGTACAAAAGACCAAATTGTGTTTCTAAACTATATCATCAATAACTTTCTTTAGTACTTTATTTCAATGGTATCAGTTACCTAGTAAGGCTGCATGATACAAACATATATGCCATTTAATTTAACTTATGTACTTGTACATATGCATGTAGATTGTAAAATGGCTGTTACGACTATCACTGCGTCTTCTGCAGATAGCGTAAAATAGAAGAAAAAATATATGAACAATAATTTTATACATCATAAATTGATGAAAGAAATATGGTGCAAGAAATATGGTAAAAGAAATATGGTGAAGGAAATGTGTTGAAAGAAACATTAAAATGGCGTTCGGATGGAGTAAGATAATTCTTGCGTAAATATTAGGTCCTTACATTATCATATTGGCGTTTTGTATGGAGAATTTGAAGAAAACTCAATTTTCAGTACTGAAATTTTTGCGTTTTTTTGTTAATGACAAATCCAAATTTTATAATTTATTTTGTGTATGAATGAGACAACATTAAGCTAACAGCAACATTAATTTAATTTAAAAAGGTGTTAGCTGTGTAAAATGATTACGAATCTTATCATTGAAATGGATGGCATTTAAGTCGAACTGTTTTTCAAGATTTAACTTTAGTTATCAAACTGAAATAAGAACAAAAGTTAATAAATCAACTTTGAAACAAAAAATAAGTAATGGGAATAGCTATTGAATTACAGGAGTTATTGTGAACTCATGAATCTGTTAGAAAATATCATTTTAGCAGACTTTCGATTACTTCGTTGTTTTTTGTCAAAAGTAAGAACAGAAAATAAAATTAATTTTGACTATGTTTTTCATATTGTGTATTTTTTTTTATTTGGACCACCGGTACAGGAAGAGCAGGCCTTGGAAGACAAGTCTAATGTTGCAATTTGAGTATGTATTCACCTCAACAAAAGCTTGTTTCTATACAAACTTGAAACAATAACTGCAACACGCATATCTGATGCCACCGACACATTGATTCTACGCCTTACCAGTCTGCAACATTGTAATTTGTTAACAAAAAGTATTACACTATTCGACCTAAATTCTTTTGAACATCCCAATGTGTTGTCTAGTCTAGACCACAGAAGAGGAAAGTTATGCAAGAAAAAGTTTACAATAACAGTTCTCTTTTATGGTAATTTTGTGTGCCAAATAAATGACCTAATGTAAAACAAAAGAATGACCAACTGACCATCCCGAAAGCGAGTGCAACAAAAACTTTGCTGATAAACGAAAATATTAAGCAAGTTAAATAATGCATTTAACATCCCTACTGTTCCATAATGAAAGCTTTATTTTTCCGCAACTTCAACTTTTAACAATTCGCTTATTTATTTATCGGTTGGCTGATAAAATAAAATAAAATGGACCACGGATAAGATCAGAAAAATAATAATGAACGACGAATAAATAATTAAATCGAATTTATATTTGTAGATATTTCAAACTAAATCTTAACTGATATTATTATGATACATGTACAAAGTATATCCGTGACGTGCCACAAAATAGAAACTACAATGTTCTTATATAATACTATTTTTTTTTAAGAAATCTTTACATAGTTCGCTAGTAGATATTTTTTGTATGCGGAAATGTATTTTTTGCCTTTATCTAAAAGTATCAGTCAATTTTTAATTTTTTAGTCTAGTGTTTAATATTAGATGTTATTAGATTATCAAAGAGGCAAAAGAGGTGTGTCTGGATGGTAGCAGATTGAAATCAGTAATCTCTGCCTACCCCTTTTAGAGACAGGCGTGAGTATATACCTATATGAATGTATAGATTATTTATTTTGTCAGTACAGTCGTGCTGTGTAACTTTGAATGTAAGCATTCCCAAATTTTTTTTATATCAGGGATCATAAACTATTAGTAACATCCTAATCTTGGCTTTAAGTTTAGTTTAGACCTGCTTACTAATAGTTTATGATCCCTGACAATGAAAACCTTGGGAATTCAACTATTTAAAGTTACCCTTACATTCAAAGTTACTCAGCGTGACTGTATTAATTGTTACACGTCAATTATTTAAAGTAAAATGTTAAAGTAAAACAGTAACTCTAAGAATAAATTTGTTCAATATAATCAGGCTTTAAATTTTGTAACAGTCAATTTTGTCAATTGTATTTTCAAAATTACGATATGACTTTCATAATTTTGCAACTACTACATTTTTCTCCTAACCCACGATCTCCAGATTAATCGTCTAAAAGCTACTAGGAAACGGAGGCTCATGGAGGAAACAATGGAAAACAAGCAAACCCATCCTTCTTACCCGCGTGAATTTTCTAAAGCAGCAAAGTTTCACGATTATGTTGACAATATTCCGCTCATTCGAACGGGCGCCTCTTCCTACCATCATCCAGAAATTGATAAAGTAAATTTATCTTAAATGGTATTTTTAAAAAAAAAATATTGTTAGTTAAACTATACAAAACAACTTCATTTAAGTAAAATTATATAGCATGAAAAAGTTATTCAAAGTCAAGCTGTTTTTAGACTAAAATTAAGTAAAATTGGTTATTTCTTTGAAAATAACCAATTACTCGCACTCATTAAAATACAAGGAAAATTTTGCTAAGAATTTTTTTTATTTTTTCTCTGCATCGCGTTCATGTGAAAAGTATTATTTTCTCCTATTTTTCGGTATCCGGAGACCCAGTCGTAATGCAGTGCGCGCTGATATGAACGTTATTTCAATATAGTTTCTGTCGATATTTGTACCGAGACAGGTCGACTCAAGATCATTGGTGACTACCTGCTCCTTAACGCCCCTTCATTCTATTTATATATATTTTGATAACAACATATATAGGTAAGCATCTACTTAAAAAAAAACATGTTTTTGGCTTATCATGAGACTAACGACGTCACAGTTGAGATATATCTTAATTACTTAAACTGACAACAAAAATATACTTCTTGAGAAATTAAAAAAATAATATACATACTTATATATATTTTTAATAATAATATTAACATTTATTCTTTGATTAATATAAAACTTATTTAAAACCAATAAAAACTAAATATATTTTGAATATATATAATATATATAAATAATATATATAATCGGGTCTACCGCGATCAATTTGTGAGTGACTGAGTGAGTTTCCCGTAGACCACGAGAAATGCAACTGTCTCGAAACGTCGGTTGTCCCCTTTTCGTAAAAAAGGTAAAAATTGATCACGGTAGACCCGATTATATATATTATAATGTGTACGAAACGCGAGAGTTTAAAGTTATATATTTTGAATATTTTGAAATAAAAGCTACCAAAAAAATGTGATTCAATATAGTGACGAAGTAGGCCAGGAGAGTGGGATAGAATTATCACAAACACTCATCGTTGCAACAGGTTGCTGTACAAATTACGAGGCGACAACCGCAACAATCTACTTTGTGATTCTATGTTACAGTGCGTGAAGATAACATAAAGTTCACAAGTAGATAGTTACATGAGGTTTCTTAACCTAAGTTTATAGATAGTAGTAAACATAACTGATGACATCTGCACTAGAAAGGCTGTCACGGCTTAAACGCTTACTTGAGATAGAGCCCAGATAAGGCTAGATCTAGATTCGCTCTCAAGCTCTCTTTATTTTGTGAGATGACATGCTTTTAGTTACGGTATAACTCCTCTTAGATCTCAAATTAAGTAAGAGAGTAAGTAAAAACTTTCCTAAATATTATAAATAAAAAATATGAAAATATAGGATGCTATCATATAGCTGTCTCCATTGAAAAATTCCTTTGATGCCAAAATATATACCTAATCTATGGGTTATAATGCAAATTGCCAATTTTTAATTTGGAACTGAATCCAATGCAAAACTGATGTTTAGCATTGTGAAGCCCCTTAAATTATTATCATCTACGCAGTCGTATAAAGAACTGTCGTACATGTGGAAACTGTACAAACTGTCTTTACCAGACTTATAAATTCATAAAAAATAATTAAATAAAAATTATACATACATAGTTTCATTGATTCACTTCGTTAATTATGATAATAGCGAAATAAATAGCGATATATAAGTAGGAAAAAAATAACGATATATATATATATATCGATAATTATATCCATATAAATATTCTTTGGCTACGATACCGTTTTTGTATTTTATAACTTTAGAGGTCTGGAAGTAAAGACTTAAGTTTTTAGAAGTTTGCACGCACGTTGATGTCTTTTGTATTAGCGTTAATGAATATTCGTTGTATATTTGTTGTCAACACTAAATTATAATTAAATTTTCACGTTATCATAGTAATTAATCATAGTTCTTTCTTTCAAAATATATATAGTATAATTATTTTTGTTCATATTATAGAATGGCTTAGATATTTTCTTTTAACTATACAATTAAAGTCCAAGTTAATATACCAAACAACTTCCCAACAATGTCTTGTCAAGGCAAAAAAACAAGAAACATTGATGTATATTCTGAGACAAGAAATCTCATTATTTAAACTTCTTAATAAATATATTATATTGAGCTTTTTTAAGCTTTATTTATTTATTTTATTTATTTATTGTTTTACTATTAATTATTTAAACTTGTTATTAACAAAATATATATTGTAGGTATATACTTACTAATGAAATGTAACTACGCAATGAAACAAATCCTAAGGCCAGCGGACTGAGTTGAACACTAAAAGAAAATTAATTTTTCATAGTTTTGACTCCGAGCTGAAAACTGAAAATTTTTGCAAGTGATCAACTCAGCCCGCGGGCTAAGTTTGTTGCGGGCTGAATTGCCCCTGAAGTGATATATTCCATGTATATTAAGGAAAATAAAATATTTTCCATCTATAAAAAAGGCTATCCGAAATAAACCAAGAAAATAAAAACTATATGAAAAATGTATCTAAAAATTAATTATAAATATTTTTTTTCCTGGTTACACTCCTTGGTCGATTTTGACCCCAAATGTCGAAAATATGTTAATATTTCCAAGAATAGCACAAGCTACGGCGTGCCGCCGCCGCCGTCACGCTGGTTGGGAAAAAGAACAACAACTTACCTCCTACGGCGGCGTAACTGTCCGTTAAGTCGTTCAACCGCGAATAATTTTGAATCATAATCATAAGACAGTATCAAATTAATTGTTTCACAATCTCATTAGTCAACCACCATCACTTTTATCGGAAATCCTGATTGTTGAGGCCTTGGTAACTTTGTAATTATGTAGTTTCTTTATTACTATTTGAAACGGTACGAAATTATAATTTAACTAATAAATATCCGAAGTGTCTTTTATACGGTACTATCGCAAGAAGAATATTAGATTATTTTTTAATCTGTAACCTACATATAGGTAAAAAATACACCGAGTTGATAGCAAACGTTTTAAACAAATGATATGTTAATAGTAGTTTATGAACATGGTACACAAAATAGTATACTACGATACGAGAGCGATGAAACGTTTTCTGACGAGTGTGAGTTTGCGGCACGAGCCGAAGGCGAGTGCTGCAATCACACGAGTCGAGAAAAAGTTTCTCGCACGAGTTTCGTATATTTTTTTATAGCACAAGTGCGGAAAATGCCGACTTTACGCACGCGTGCGTAAAGCGGTTATTTTACGCACAGTGTGCTATAAACGTTATTAAAACACAAGTGTGAGTTTAAAAAACAAGCCGTAGGCAAGTTTTTTGATAGTATACACGAGTGTGTTAATACCTAGTTATATGTAGTTTCACACACTACTTTATCTACACTCAGGCAGGTTACCTACCTATTTTCCAATTTATAAGATCTTGGTAACAATTGTCGTAAGTTTTTCTTGATTTTGTTGGTTCTTTTTGTTTGATCGTCATTTTTTTTGCTCAGTACATGCTGTCAGACATTTTTGCCCAACTTTAAACAAACAAAAAAGCAATAAATATTAAATTAATCAATAACGCACAAGATCTATCCAACAGTTCACCGCACATGTGACACAAGGGTGCGGTCGCGAATTCTACCATGATTGAAATCATTCGTAGTTCACAGGGCATGGGTTTGGTAATAAATGTACATGCATTCAAACCATTGCCTATTAAAACGCCAGACATGACTGAATGAGCAAAGTTCCTTTTGCCTTCCAATTTCGTGTAATAGCAGAAAAAGTTTTTTTAAAGAAAGCTGTTCTGTTAAATATTTTTTTTTCTATATTATAAGAGACGTTTGTAAAAAAATGTCATGTACTATTTTTGAGTTCATAATCAGGATTTTCTCCTATAAGCGTCGTAACAGTATATGAACGTTATTTCAATGTCATTTCCGTCGATATTCGTACCGACAAACATCGAGCTACACTAATCGCCTTAAAGAACAGGTCGAGCTTTCGTTTATAATTTCTTCGAAAGTCTTGTACCTAAAATACACAGATTTTTAAAGTGAGTTTATCCGTCTTTTTGAGATTATTTTATATAATGAACCATTCGATTTTCATTTATAATATGTAGTGATATATGTAACTATAATAATTAAAATAAACATCTTTGTAGCCTTCTTGGGTTCGGCATCAGTTGCATTTGACATTCATTTTATAATCTACATTCGTACATTCTTCTTAGTACACTGCAAACTTTCACCTACAGGTAAAATATTATTTACGCGTATCTAAACACTTTTTTCACCGTGTTGTTAATATACGCGATATTGTACTATATACAATATCGCGATATTGTAACAAAAAAATAAATATTTTACAAGAACGAAATATTTTTTTTTAATATATATATATTATTTATATATGTAACCTATTACTATGTAGTATATAGGATGGGATTTGGTCGGCTGCCTGGATTCGTGCTGGGGGCTCGGTTGGTGATCATTGAACCTGTTACTGGTCCCTGGCCGGGTCTCCGGTATGGGTTCGGGCGGTTGATTGGATTTCATCTTGTATAATAATATTTTACCTATAATTTTAATCGTATATATATTGCTACATAAATTAAAAAAAACATTTAATCTAAGTAGTTCATGTACATTTATTATTTTATTACATATATTTTTATAAGATTAAAATTTGACTTGTGAAACGTGTATTATATATACCTACTTTGCAAAATAAACTTTTTGAATTTTGAATTTTGAATTAATTTTTTGTTAGGGCCATACCACAGTCACCTTATAAGTGGGCGGCGGGATGACAGTATGGGTGGAAGGACGAAGCCATACTTTATATTCTCTGACGAAGCCCTATCACCCTATGGTTAAAGAAAATGTTGCATCGATGTTGCAGACCAAATCAACATTATGATCATGCTGTAAAACTTAATGGTATCAAAGGAATAAATAGTCCCAGCTTAATAATTCGCAGGTCGCGAATCAAATCCCGTAGAGAAATAATTTATGTCCGCAGTATACATGTCATGTAAGAAGAAAATGACGGATGTGGCTTGCGTCCGCAAGAGATTACCCTTGAGTTATTGCACATGTCCCCAGGGTGTTGGTAAAAACCACAGACTACGATTTACTATTCCAAATAGCACTATAAAATAGCCAAACGATAAATTAAAAAAGGAATGCAAAATAAAGTCTACATTTGTTAATGTACAACTAAAGTGACGTCACATAAAAGATAGTTGATACGGTCACTGGCAAGTCAGTCTGCGCGGGAGCATGCGTGAATACAACCAGCTTATTATTTCTTCTGTGCCTTGGGATAAGTTGGGTTTCACACTTGCTGACTACAACGGCTTCAGGTTTGATTTCTACTTCATTGATTTTTGTATGGCAGACACATTTCTGTACAGTTTTCTCAACATAAACATTTCTGTCAACATGTAATATTTGTGTACTGTTTTATCAATACAGTTTTTTTCTTCCTACTGTTGTATTTGTAGTTAAATAAAGAATCCTATGTCTAATTATGATAGTGATACATCAGAAAAATTATAAATTTTGTTCAACCATGACAGTATTTCTTTGTTTTTCGTGTATAAGTCTATTGTTATATGCCAATTCAAACCCACTTGGCCATTATTTGGAGGTATTATTCATACAGACGGATAATGGTAGAAATTAAAGTATGTAGTTTTCGCTTCTCGTAGAAATCGTTACAAGATTAGGTACACTTTTACAGGTAACGGTTATTTTTTAAACTAAATCGCGTGGTGGTTAGCTCTCAAACAATTATGTTATTATATATTTTTCAATGCAAGTGCTCGTAATGGCCCACTTTTTATGCATCAAAACCGAACAGAAAGTCGATTATTTTGCCCTAGGGCTTTATAATAATAATTATTTTTAATTTATTTACAATGGTTGGCTAACCTACAGCCTTTCCTGTGTACCATAAATAGTATACTTTTGAGCCAATTATAATTTAAAGTTCACAAAATTATATTTGTTTTATTTCCTCACACTATGCATTGAATATATATATTGAATACGGGCGTAAGAGCAATAAATTAATTAGTTACGTTTATCGTCCTCGTAATTTATTTCTTTGCGCCCTTGTAGCATAATAGTAGTTTATGCTACTAGGGCGAAAAGGAATAAATTACGAGGACGATTTAAAACACGAGCGTAGCGAGTGTTTTAAACGTAACCGAGTAATTTATTGCTTTTACGCCCGTGTATCATACTACGTTTTTCAATGCATAGTGTGAGGAAATGAAAACAAATATAATCTTGTGAACTTTCAATTATGATTGGCTCAAAAGGATTGTATCCAGAGCCGTTAAACAGTGGAAAAAAAAGTATAACATCTATGGTAGACAGGAAAGGCTGCAGGTTAGCCAACCATTGCAAACAAATTAAAAAAAAATAATAATAGAAGCCCTAGGGCAAAATAATCGACTTTCTGTTCGGTTTTGATGCATAAAAAGTGGGCCTTTACGAGCACATGCATTGAAAACTACTATTTTATGAAGCTGGTCCACAAATATCAGTATGACGTAATCGTATTAGCATGTGGTAAAAATAGAGAGAACAAAACATGGACCGTGGAGAATATGCCACTTGATAAAAATTAACCGACCAACAATAATTGTATTGACGGTGAACCAACAAACGTTCGCTGTTACACTTATAAATACGTGTTACACAGTGCAAGTGTATGTATACTTTTGTACAGTCGTGAAGAAAGTAAAAACTGGTTTAACTTGAAAGTGATCTCGTCCAGAAGTCGATAATACTTTCGCCGGAATTTCTTTGGGGCGGATGTCAAAAAAAGCAAGATATCAGTCGCGGTTTTATGACCGACAAGAGTTATTCATAAATTCATATTGGCTACTAATGGATTTTTGATGAAAACACGTTTGCTCGAATCTATCTGTACATAAAAAAGAATGCCGACTAACCGACTGCTTTATCAACACCTCGGCCAAACGGCTATGAAAAGAAACATGGAATTTGTACTGTACATGTAGAATTATAGGCCAAAAGTTAAAATATAAAATTATCTTGCATTGTTTTTCAGAGTTTTTTGTTGTTAATAGGGTCTGTAGACTTTTATTTTTATTAAAAGTTAAATATCAAAAAAGTAACTTAATTTAAAACTAAATAATTCTAAAATAAAAGAAAAAGCCCTAAAACCTTATACTAAATAAAATAAACCAGCCAAATGCGAGTCAGGATTCGCGCACGAAGGGTTCTGTACCATGTAAAACGGCAAAAAAAACATGTCTGTTGTATGGGAGCCTCCTTAAATATTTATTTTATTCTGTTCTTTAGTATTTTTGTTATAGAAGCAACAGAAATACATCACCTGTGAAAATTTCAACTGTCTAACTATCATGGTTCTTGAGATACAGCCTGGTGACAGACGGACAGACAGACAAACGGACAGCGGAGTCTTAGTAATAGGTTCCCGTTGGTTACTCTTTGGGTACGGGAACCTAAAAATATTTTCTAAGCCGTTGCCGTCGGGTGCGGTGCCCAAGAGGTTGGCAGCATTACCCCGCTGGATCACCAGACTGATACTCTGGCCGAGGTATGTGGCTGAGCCCTTGGGTCACCAGAGGCGTCGATCAAACGTGTCGATAGTTCTTTTTCAGAGTTTTCAATATTTAATTTAAGGCATAGGAAAAATCAATTAAGGCGATATGCGAAAAACATACGGGTGTTTCTTTTCTGTGTATTTCGTGAAATAGACGGGAAATTTTAATACATTTCTCGTATATGCATTTTGACTATATAATCTAGGGTTCTGTAATTGGAAAACATGTTTGGATAAATTTTCCTCGATAGAAATAATTTTTGAAATGAGGTCTTCAAACACGCTTTTTCTCCTCATTTGACGAATAGGAACCATATACAGAACTCAAACATATTTTATTAGGTGTGTTTCAATTTTGAATTTTTCAAAATTTTTTTTTTTTCAGAGATTTGATATTTGGAATTTTGCTAGCTATTTTAGTTTTTTTTATAAAAATATAAAACCAACTTTTTTCCCTTTTGCCCTGAATCCGCCCCTCTCGCACTGCGCGATTTTTCGCTTGGAGTGACAGTGACAAAAATAAAGTTCTTAAATGCGAATTCTCTGACAAAAGTGAAATAATACATAAAAAATATACAATGAAAAGGTCGCAATTGGTCGCAATAGATATTTGGTAATCATGGTCGTGATAGGATCTTATCTACGCCTACATAATATTATAACGTTAGACTACTAGACCCGGTTCACAAATGACCTATAGTCTACTTACACTTACTAAACTGTCAGTTGAAATAGCACGACCGTATCGATTAAGTAATCCAAATGCATACGTTGTGACATGCGTATGAGTGAATAGTTTGACTCACGAACTGGGGTAGCAAGCCCATATAATGTTATTAAAATTTGTGGTCGATATATCAATGTGTTAATTATTCCAGCGTAATGGCCTTTTTAGTTTCTAATTAATTAAGTTTCAGTGTAGTAACAGGAATGTAATGTTTGATTACTTTCACCTTGTTTTAGTCTAGGCTAACTTGGCCATTATTTTTACCAGCATTCTGTGACACCAGTTTGAATTTGCATACGAACACAATGTTTTTTTTCTCAAACAGTCTCCAATATTAAGTTGCACTAGATTTGTTTTATTTTTTGGCAAACTTTCTCCGATCGATGGCATATGTACTTGCCTCTCGGCTTAAGGCGATTACCATCGCCAAATTAGCAGCTCGATATTTGTCACTACAAATATCAACGGAAACGACATTGAAATAACGTTCATATCAGCGCGCAATGCATAGTGGCTGTTACGACGCTCGCTGCGTCCTTGAGAGGGCGAAATAGGAGAAAATTATACTTTTCACTTGGACGTGATTACTCGATTGAATAATCTTGTTATGTTTATAGCTAGAAAATTTATCTATTTATCAAAGCATAAATGAATTCAATCGGCCAAGCCACTCAGGAGCAGTAGGGAATTTGAGGTCAAAAAACATCATTCAGTAAAAAAAAAAAATCATGTAGAAGTTTTGCTGGTATGAAAAAGAAAAATGTTGCATATGTTGTCTAAGAGTTGATTATTCATAATACATTTTTTCATTATTTTTGGCCATAAACGAGGAGTAGGCTTTAGAAAGTACCCATTTGGCAATAGTAAGGCCCTTAAGGCGCGTCTTCCCAGCGTCATTTGAAAATTACTCTATTGATAAAGTTATTTCTCTTAAAAGGTATTTTAAAATTATGAATATTAATTGTTTGTTCAACTATAAAGAACAACTTCATTTTACGAAATTATTCTCTCGTATAAGAAACAGCATGAAAATATTGTTCAAAGTGAAGCTGTTTTTAGACTAAAATTAACTAAAATTCGTTATTTCTTTGAAACCACTAATGGTACGGTTCTTACAGGACAAGACTCGAAAAACGGGACTCAAACAGGACGTCTGAATGATTCTGTCAGTCTGAATATATAAGGAAATCTGTTCAATCCCGAAATAAATAACAAAAGGAACTACATACCTACAACTTTGAGGTTTTAACAGCACGATACAAAGGCAAACGATAAATAATAAACAAAAAACATTGACAGAACAAGGTAATGTGATGGCACCGTTCATATTTCATTACTCAATATATGTTTAATAGTAGTAAACTGCACCTTTCATTAAATAACCTGGACATGGACAATCTAGGTCTTACTATATTTTATTGAAATATTAAAACTGTAATTGGTTCTTGAAATCACGATCCCATTAGGTCTTTGCCTTAAAATAAAATGCAGACTCGTAGTTAAGTGGCCAATCATTAAACACTGACATTGCAGTTTCGTGAGTTAAGATGATCAATTATCTTGAAGAGGCTGTTTTGTATGTAGGTGATTGTATGTAGCTATGTCTGTAATTTAGGTAATGGATGGATTTGTGGCGAGTCGATCAGTCGACTTGACCTATTTTTTTCCCTTGTGAATTAACCGATGATAGCTTCATTGAAAAGGCTGAAATCGAGAAAAAAAAACATCCAAAAATTTCTATGTACTGGTATATTTATAGTTTAATTATATTTTAGTACGTGATACAAGTAAATAAAAATCTGGAATATATCTGGGTAATTATTAGAATACTCGTATTTTTACCAAAAGTGATTGTTACGTTTTATTAAAATCTCAGTATTATTAAATTTCAAGTGAGTTTTGAAATTTGAACTAAATTTTTCTTTACAAAACAAATAAATTATGAAACTGTAAGACAGTTGAAACTGTCTCAGGAATGCTATAAAAAGTTTGTTATTTGTATTTAAGGATTCTGCGTAATCACCGACATAATTTTGTTTAAACTATGAATAACCGTAAAAAAAATGATGGTCGAAATATATTTCGAACCTAATTAAGTAGTACTTTTTTGTTTATATATTTTAATCTATTTAAAACAATTTTATTATCGGTTGGTTTGAATTAAACTGCTATTACAGACTGATTCTGATTACCGAGAGGCAAGTGACTGATTATATAAATACTGTCACGGCTTAGAGCTCACAAATCACTGTGTGTTACAAGACATAGAGGAAAGAAGGAAACGCATGTATTAAAACAGTTTTTGTTGCTACCAGTACGGACAGCCTGCAATTTTCAAGTCAATCACCAGTTCCGCACTTCACTCGTGTAAATAGGTTCCAAATATAAATATATGTAATTTTATTGGTTCTTGTTATAGTGATGTCATTCAAAACATTGATTTTACACAGTAACCTTAATCTTCCCTTGTCGATGCTTGCATAACAAATTTTTATTTTCTGTAAGAATCTATAGCTTAAAGTACATTAGAAGTTTCAGTAATGAAACTATAATAGTAGATTATGCACTAAGGGAATAAAGCAGTGTCTTACGTCACGGGCGACATATTGAACCCTGAGCGTAACGAGGGAGTTATATAGAGTCCTGAGTAAAGCGAGGGGTTCAAGCTGCCCAAGACAAAGACAGGCTTTATTCCAGAGGAGCATACTCTACTTTTCACACCTTCTGCGAGACAATAAAAAGCTTGAAATTTTTTATCAACATTAATAATTCAATAAAATTCACTGACAATCACAGAACCAAACACCGTCTTTTGTTTCACATTCTTTGTAAACGCTTTTTTTCTTTTTGTTGAATTCTGCTTATGGTGGCCAGTTCGATTTTCGAACAAACCTCTTTACAATCCCATATGGGCATTTGTTTTCCACGAGTTTCCACACGAATTTGACGTTCCAAATTTAAATCACTTTAATCCCTAGAGATTTTCGAATAACTTTATATCCCTTGAGATATAATGCGTTACTTTACGTTGAGGTTGCATGATATGTAATTGGACATTGTCGAGCAGGTGGTGTGAAAAAACTATTAGATTAACAATGCACCTCTAAAAATAATTTCTTCTCTTAATTCAATTACAGTCATCACTTGAAATATCGCGCTTTATTTAAGGTGCTACGGAAAAAAAATTACACTTTTAGATCTTGCATATCTACTTCAATAAAGAATGCGTTATTTTGATAAAATAAAATATTATTTGTGAAATCTTTTTTTAGGGATCCGCTTAAGGTGGTAACAGAGGATCTCGGTCCAAAATGCACATTTTATTATTGTTTTCCATATTTTTGAATAAAAAGTTTGTAATTAATGCGTTTTATGGCGATTTGCGCAAATTGCTTAGTAATAATTAGGTGTTCATAAATAAATTATGTCATTTTATATACTACATTTTAATTGCACTACATTTACAAACTTTAAAGCGTGTTTACTGTTGTTATGTAATGCAATCATAATGTTATGCATAAAATAACATCAGCGTTGCTTGTGAACACATAATTATTGATCAGCAATTTGCGCAAATCGCCATAAAACGCATTTATTGCATACTTTTTATTCAAAATTTGGCAAACAATAATAAAATATGCGTTTTGGACCGAGATCCTCTGTTACCACCTTAAAGAAAAACGCGATTAGAGAAATTCGGCTGAGGTCTGAAATGAGGTCTTTTTCGATACCAATTCTCTTGGTTTGACAATTTGGAATGACATATGGACTGCAATTATATTTTATTAAATGAGGTTTAATAGTATCTAGGACCCGGTTAAACGAAATTCTCGTAGTAACTGTACTAAAGTTAAACTTTAGTACATTTTATATTAATAAAAAACCGACTTTTTGCTATTTTTCCTCGAACCGAGGGTTTTTTCGCATATGGAGTAACAGGGACGCTAAAAATTTTACATATCACCTTAAGGTCTTAACGACGCTTTCCCTCAGATGCGGTAATGGCCAAGTTCGATCATGAAGAAATAAAAAAAGCTTGTTCCTTAACCAAAATACACTTATTTACTTAAACGGCCTTATCCACATACTTTTATGATACTGTCCACTTTAAATTGACCTGAAATGCTTCCTTATCTACCTTAAACGTGTGGCAAAAAAGCTTTGCGATAGGGGTCTGGATAAAGTGGTTCCAGAAAACAGGTTTGACGTGAAAACTTGGGAAAACCAGAGGAAAGTTGTGTGATATCAAAACTAGATCGGATGGGATAATTGTGAGACGTTATTATAAAATGTAGAGTAGGGTGAAAAGTTGACTTTTATCGGTCTCTCCTTTTTGACGGATACTGTTAATTACATGTTTGTAAAGGTATCAGACAAGAGTTGTAACATAAGATAGGTGGAATAGGAATGTATGGTAAGCACTTTAGGTTTCTTAATGTTGCAGGATACATCAAAGTGCCGTAATTTATAGGTAGTGGCAGTGTACTTCCATCCATCCATCCATCCTTCAACCTAGTTCGTCCACTGCTGGACATAAGCCTTTCCAGGACTTTGCCACTCCGGCGATCATCCTGGAAGAATTGCCCATACTCACACACGTTGGGCAGGCGGGTTGGTGAGCGCAGTGCTAGTGACGCCACTGCCCATCACCAGTCTATTCCATATAAGGCCCGGCTATTAGGGATGAATATATCATCATACATCGGTCCCAGGCATGGTGGGCCACCTGGTTTTTTGCCTGTGAGCTGTCCTCTTACTCTTTATGCTGTCGAATTACTTCGAGAGGGTCTCCAAGTAAGATGGTGGTACCTCCACAGTCGAGCCCGGCATCAACTCTACCACCTGTACTGACTTACTTTAATCTATTTTTGTAACAAACGAGTGTATGTCTTGAAAAATCAAAATACAAGTTTCAAACAAACCTACTTTAATTAAATTAATGGAACATAAATTATGAAAAATAACAAATTAATTTATTACGGCCATTGATGAATGACAAGCTTTTTGACAAATGTATGACATAAAAATATAAACAACGTGAATAAAAAAAAAAATTCACCCTGTGGCCACTACCTGCACTACCTCGACATTTATGAATAGGACACAAAACCAGCTGTTCTGTGCCAATGTACCATAGACAAAGTTGTAATACTTTTTCTATGCCTGTTCTATGACAGACAGCTGTTGTCTAAATATAAAGTTAATTTAATTTTTTATAAATGTAATGTGATTGAGCTTTTAGCGAGCTAATTGCACAGGAAATAAAAACAGTCTTGACATTTTAAATTATTATTAGAAGTAAATTAAATGAAAAACCTTAAACTTTAGAAAAACTCATTAACTTTAAGGATAGCATGTGATTGATTTATCTTTTTGATCGATATATTTTAATCTGTTGAGTTCGCAGTATCGCTAAGACAAAAGTCAAACAATATATAAACCAGGCAAGATCAAGGCTAGAATAAAGTAGTGGATCCAGGGGGTAGGGTAAGTAGGGCAATCCCCCAAAATATACTTTATAGTACTTACAAATTATTTCTTTTATTTCCTACTTTTCTACTACAATTTCGTACTTATGATGTATGAGTACTACAGTCTTGAATAAATTTTCAATGCAAGTGCTCGTAAAGGCCAACTTTTTATGCATCAAAACCGAACAGAAAGTCGATTATTTTGCCCTAGGGCTTTATTATTATTATTTTTTTTAATTAATTTACAATAGTTGGCTAACCTGCAACCTTTGAGGCCCACCATGCCTGAGAACGATGGATGGCGATATATCCATCCCTAATAGCCGGACCTTATATGGAACAGACTGGTGACAGGCAGCGGCGTTACTGGTGCGAGAGTTCCGGCACCGCGCTCACCAACCTGTCTGCCCAGCGTTTGTGAGTATAGGCAATTCTTCCAGGATGACCGCCGGGAGTGGCAAAGCCCTGGAAAGGCTTATTTCCAGCAGTGGACGAACTAGGCTGATGGATGGATGGATGTATAGTACTTTATCAGTACTTGAGGTACTTATGTATATGAGACGCGATATTTTTTGAGTTCTTCAGAATCCGCTGATAAAAAATTAATTTATTCAAACAATCATGTTCAGCGTTACAAATACAAAACGCAACACTCAATAAGGAAATGTAAAGGAAACCGTAAAGGTTAGTGTTGTAAATTGTAATTATTCAAATTTATTCAATTCAATTTAATACACACAAATATAGAGCAACATTCTTAACATTTAGAATTAAGTGATTTATCTTCAGTAAATTATACAAATTGAGTGAAAAATCAAGGATAAACTACAAACATTTCACAGAAACATTTTCATTGCCATAACCGTCATAAAAAAACCGGAACTGTGTTATGAACCAATCAGCACTCATCACCGAATCAGGCGACCTATACGTAATCTGCGTTCCACGAGCGAAATTTCCAGCAACCAATGAGAGCTGAATTGACAAAGTTTGCTACACTTTCGACGCCGGCGCAGGATCCTTGACCTCGTGCGGTTATCGTCCGACATTGCACCGCGAAACTTGCGTTTTCGACTATGATTTCTTACATAACTTTGCATTCATTAATTTTACCTGATTTATTCTTCTGAGTATACTGGGTGTTAAGATGAAGTTGCGGAAGCCGAAAACTGGCGATAGTACTCGTCTATACGAACAAATTTTACTATGGAGACGACCTTCGAATCACAAAAAAAAAAAACAAATGTTCTGTAGAATGTTCCGTAGCTACCAAAATGTATAAAACAACTGTTTTTTTCTCGATTTCTCAATTTTGTTACACGAAAAGTTATTAGTATGTACGATTATCTACTATCGCCAGTTTCCGGCTTCCGCAACTTCATTAACACTCTGTATAATAGTCAAGAGGACTTGAATAGTATCTTACTTAATTTAATTTGAATTTGAATTTCATTCAAATGAGCTTTCTCATTGACTTATTAATTATTTTGCAAAAAGTAATATTACTGAAGGTGTAAGTTTTCTAACGGCTTTTAACTTATTTTTTAAATAAAAGTTGACAAAATGTTTATAATAATAATAAAATAATTTATTTCGGACAGGGTCCATAAAGTGTTAGTAATACAAA
Source organism: Ypsolopha sequella (assembly GCA_934047225.1). Classification (NCBI taxonomy): domain Eukaryota; kingdom Metazoa; phylum Arthropoda; class Insecta; order Lepidoptera; family Ypsolophidae; genus Ypsolopha; species Ypsolopha sequella. Next base: position 6,491,210 of record OW203985.1, read on the forward strand.
ATAAATTAAAGACTAGTGTTAGTTAGAGAACAGGCGAGTAAAAGTAGTATTAAATTAAATTAAATTAAATCAAATTAAATAAAATAAAATCAAATCAAATCAAATTAAATTAAATTATATTAAATTAAATTCAATTAAATTATATAATAATTAAATTAGTTTATATGATAAGCTAAACTATTACGAATATGAATAATATTAAATGTCATGTCATCATGTTTATAACTCACTTTTATTAATAAAAAGCATTCAATTACAAATGTACGCATTAACAGTTTCCTGTGGAAGAATGGCTAGACTCAATCAGTAGATAACAACTCAATTTACTATCCGTCCAAGACAATTAGGCCAATGTTTTAACCAATAATCGCCACTAACAAAAGCTTATAAAGGCTTTTCCATTGGCCTGATTGTGTTAGACGGAAAGTGGAGCTACTTTCTTTTAAGAGCGGTTTTGCAGCCGGTTTGTGAAATATCCGCCTTTTTCTAATTAATCGAAACAAAACACTTAAATTCAAAATTCACTCAATAGTTATTCAACAAATCTTATTACCTATGTATTGTGTATACTGCATTCGCAAAGTTTCCATTGGTTTCTGTAAATTAGAATTCAAAATTATTTGAATTCAAAGTTTTTGAATTTCTTATTTACAAAAACCAATGGAAACTTTGCGATAACAACATGCACAATACATAGATTTTGTTGAATAACTATTGAGTGAATTTTGAATTTAAGTGTTCTGTTTCGATAAATTAGAAAAAGGCGGGTATTTCACAATCCGGCTGCAGTACCGGTCTTAAGTCATTCCTTGACGCAAATTTCTACGATTTGCGGATATTCGCTTAAAAATTATATTGATGAATTTGACTTCCTACTAGGTTTATTAATATTGCAAAAGCTTTTAGGTAATTTTAAAAATATTGAACAATAAGTATAGGTAAAGGTCACCCTGCTCAGTTGGTTGATCTTTTAGTAAATAATGGAGGCTGTTTTTTAGCTGGACATATAATGGCGCGTTAAGAACCCGCTCCGTATTTTTGGTCCGTTTGACGCGAAGTATTTTTTAAATATTTTTCTCATCTTTACCGCGATGTTTTTGTAAAAACCAGAGACATACACCAATTCATATTGGCCGTCTAAATGAAGACCTAAAATTTATTTGATTGAATTGTTTCTCCTTTGCGAACTATTTTGGTACTTAGACATTATGAAGAATTATTTGGAACGGTCCCGTAAGTACCAAAATAATTTGCAAAAGAGAAACAATTCAATCAAATAATTTTAGGCATTCATTTAAACGGCCAATATGAAGTGGTGTATGTCCTTGGTTTTTCCAAAAACATCGCGTTAAAGACCAGAAAAATAATGATTTGCATCAAAACTGTCGTCGTCACGGACCGGGTTCTTAAGGGCGTAAGCTTTTATTTGGAGTAGGAGATCATTGAAAAATGTATACATTTACGCACTAACTTAACAGCAGTGGGTCTTAAACTGGAAGAGGAATATCAATCGCTGAAGTTTTTTTTTTTACATTATTGTTAATTTTTTTACCGTATTAAGGCTTAAAAACCAGCCCCGCCCTAATACACCCGTGGCCAGTAATAACTATCTAGTTAGTGATACAAAAAGATTTTGCCTTCTATGCATGCACATAATAGACACACAGTGGACAAAGTGAAAGGAATGTTGTTATATGGAAGCAGATTGTTATTACCTATTAACGTAGTTGCCGAGTGAATTTAAAACTAAACGCACTTTAAACGAACTTTGTAAACTATAATCTTATGATCCATATTAAAACGGAATTATACTGACCTACGGTTAAGCAATGTCAGTTGCTTAGCGCAAAGAGAATAACTTAACTTTGTTTTTCTTTTTAAGAAGTAAAAAATTGAAAAACCTTTTGGTATGTGGCAATTGACGGCAACAGTTCAATGTTAGTGAGGTTTATAAAGCATGAGATTGAAATTGAAAAACCAACTTAAAATGCTGTTTTAACATTGTTTGAACAAGATCATGACTGAATTTTAAACTCATGCTTTATAAACCTCACTAATACTAAACTATTGGCGTCAATTGCCACATACCAAAAGGTTTTTCGATATTTAACTTCTAAACAAGAAAAACAAAGTTAAGTTTTGCACTTTGCACTAACAGCTTGACGTTTAACCTTAAGAAATAAATAAAATCACAAGGTTTATTTAATCAGTTGTAAAACAATGGATATTAAGTGGATCGCACCTTTTGAAATAAGACGGATTAAACAACTAGATAGGTATTGTTTTATTTGACGAGGCCTACATTCCTTCATCGAGTTATATTACGGTTAAAATGGGAGCAAAACACTGAAAAGAAAAATTAATCCAAGATTTAGATGTTACCAATTAATTAATTACTTATTAGTTACTAATTAATTATTAATTACTTAAATATTAGTGAATCACATGAGTACCCGTCAAAAGTGTTTTATAAAAACACTAGCGGATGCTCGCGGATCCCATTTTTTCCGATCCCTTTGGAATTTTCTAAAATCCCTTCTTAGCGGGTTTCATGTTCCTAGGTCCAGCAATTTGGTCTAGCAGCCGTTGGTAGTTCAGCCAGTCATCAGGATATTCTTTTATAAGAATAATTTGATTGTGCCATTTCTAGGCCTAATTCAATTAATCATTTTGTATTACACTTACTCTGACCCACAAAGTGACAAAGGTAATATCTAGAACAGTTTATTGATCTTAGATAGCAATCTCATAATTTGACCCTGGATTTGGATCCCTGAACCAAAGAGTAACGATCAAACATTCTAGATTATCTAGATATTATTGATACGTGTGAATGAATGAATGAATACTTTTATTTATCAAAAGGTAGATTATCTTATAGCTAAATATGACCCACAAAACTGCATGTACAGTTTGACTGTGGGATCCGTGAGTCTCTGATACAATTTTAATAAAATTAGTACCTACTTAAATAAAAGTAATTAGTACGATCAGCCGAACATAAGCGGCATACATAAGTGTAACTTTACCTATCTAGATGAGTATGCATAGATTATTAAGGGAGGCTTATACCGATTTTGTCTCTTTTCTAATTCATTTTAAACCATGAAATTGTTGTACAAGGCCTGAAAAAAAATTTTTAGATGCATCCTTTCTGCAGATTTTTTGCGGTTCAATAGCCGATAAGTTATACTCAGCTCGATCGAAAAAAAACCGCATCTTAGTTGGAATTGTCACATATTTTTCGTTTTATATAAAATTTACGCCACCATTTTATATGAAAATTGCAGGAAATTGAAGAAAGGGTAATTTTATAACTATTTACACGGATTTTTTCTTGAAAATTTCACTGTAAAAGCGTTATTTGAGTGAAAAACGTGTTTGCCTAAAGAGCGCGCGATACATTTATCGAAATCAAATACACACATAATAATAATAGAATTTACACTATCATGACTTTAAAACGCTTGTAACTTTGTGTGTATTTGATTTTAGTAAATGTTTTAGGTTCAAGTCCTTAAGGTACGGCTCCATGAAACTTGTGACGACTGGACTAAACCATCTAATATTGAAGGTATGCCTATTCTGGCAGAACGAACGACATAAATGGCACTAGTGGTGCAACCGCCAATCAGAAATTGGGTCACATATAACTCGACCCCTTTAACCTCAAGGTTAGGCCCAACCCTCATGTCCACAATCACAGCTATTTATTTAAAGTGAGTGGACCACATCTGGTTCATGTACCACAGTTTATAAATGAGATAATTTTATCTCGTATTAGGACACACGTGTGGTGGCACTGTTCTGTGGGCAAAATTGAACACATTCATTAAATTACCTTTGTGAAAGGTTTGTGATTGTTTCGAGTAAGTAAAGAACAAAGAAAGCACGATTTTCTGGCCACGCATGAAAAGAGTATCTATACGAATTACTGTCACACATTTTGTGGGATGGAAAGCTCCAAAGTCAGCCATCTTGTTTTACCCGATAATGCAACATACTCTTAATTAGGTTCCTTTATGTCTTCCATACATGAGAAAAGTATTCAAATTACGTTCCTTTCTTTTTAGTTGCGTTTCAATATATGTATATGTATTTTTTTAAGAATTCGCATTGTCTGTTTCAGTGATGGCCAAAAAAGATTTAAACAAACACTTCCCATTTCCCAATTTCTCCAATAAATTTTTATGAACCAACTGACCTTCTGGTTCCAAAAGACATTATCACGACAAAATTTCGAGCATTACCACACTTTGGCCTCAGGACACAATGGACCGTATGACAATTCATTTATACTCACTGTTACAATAAAGGCAAGGTCGGTATTGAATGTGACTCGGACCATATCGTGATTTTCGATAACACTTTGAAATATCAAGGGCCTGTAAACTTCGTTTATAGGGTTTCGTACCTCAGAATTGAAAAAATCAACAAACCTTTTTGCGTATTTTAAGACCATTTTCTCAGAAACTGTATCATGTTGAAATTAATCAAGTCTATTAAGTGTTTTTTTTATCTATTACGTACGCTAAGGTATTTTATAGTCATGTAAAAATGTCTGTTTCCAACTCAAGGTAAGGTCTTATAAAGTCTTATAAAGATAAGGTCTTAAAAATCACAGCACTGTATTTTGCACAAACTGATCCACTTAAATATCACAGCGCTGTATTTTGCACAAACTGATTCACTTAAATATCACAGCGCTGTATTTTGCACAAACTGATTCACTATAAGATATTTCCCTTGATATATTGTATTTTAATTTATAGGAAATAAAATTGATAATTTCGAATTTCAATATTCAAATTATTTCATGGTCATATTACTTGAGCAACATATTTTTATAGTATTCTATATACAGTGTCTACGTAAAGAAAACGTTGTTTTTCAAATTTATTTAGGTCTGCGTAATAAACTTATTTTATAAACGGACGGAACTCTTAGGGCGCGAGCTGTATTTGCACTTGTCCTTTTTTATGCTAAGCATACGATTGAATCTCCAGGTTTGTAGCAGCAAATTATAAGTAAAAGGTTTTATTTCATTAAATTATTCCATTTTTTGTTGGACCTACTAAAAACCTAAATAGGTTTTGATTTTATCATGAGACCATATATAAAATACCTTAGTAAAAAAAAGTTTTATAATTCAGAAACCCTTTTTCAACAAAAAAAATAATTTTATAATTCAGAAACCTTTTTTTTCTTTCGTAAGTATTTCATCATTCAAAAGCAAGTCAAATGTAAAAGCTTTCAACTTAAATAATATAATTGATCGAAGTCAATAATATATCAATCAATCATACGCATGCTAAAATGAACTGGAGAAATTGGAATAAAATTAAGCGAACAACGTCTTTTAAAATTTGTTTTAATCAATGTAATAAATTCGTCTGTACGTAGTATACATTTACTTTGTCACACATTATGTCTTGCATTACATATTTCAGGCATGACCAAGCAGAAACTTTTTGCTTAAAGAATGCTCTGCTATTGTAAAGTGGTCACGAGTCCGTTTCGGCATCAAAATGTGCTTTGTCAAAACGCGATCGCGTGTGAAATTGATTCAAACATTTGTTTAAAATGAAGATGTTGATTAATTGACGCTTTTGCTTGTTTTGCAGACTAGATTGTGAATTGATTTGCTTAAATAAACGACTACAAATGAAATTTCACGAATCTTTAGTTACTGTCTCGTTAGTCTTTGGATATAGAAATGATCTTAGGTTAACGAGTTTCCGTCTGAAGCATGCGAAAGAAGATTTTCTTTTTGCCGGTTTCGTAGGACAAAGAAATATCCTTTTGTTTACCAATCTTTATCTTTTTCATGGTATTGTATTAAATTGATGGACGTGGACAAATAGTGGGCAGCGGTCTGTTAACTGTGTCACATAACAGCGTAACTGTTACGTCCGTTCCGGTGACCGAACCGTCATCGTTCCGTCTATTGTTAGCTACAATTGACTCTCAAAATGCACTTTCTTTGTGCATATGAGCATTGCATTTCTGCACTTAAACGTAATCCCAAGATTTCATCAGAACGCATTGTTACTTAATACCTCTCGGTAAGATTGCCATCATTTCTAATGAGACTTTCCATTGGCGATCTACACAGTCACCAGTTATAGGAGCCACTTACTTTTATAGATGAATCACTATCACATACCACAATGTCACTTGAAGAAAGTCACTTAATACCACCGTAAAACTATAAAATCTAATGTTGACTTTTGTTTACAATTCCAGGTAGAAGGTGGCATCAGGTTGGGCAGAAGACTCTCGCAAAGATCAAACAGCAGTGTCTTAGTAAGTTCGAGAAGACCTGAAGATGGAGAAGTAACTTCCATTAGGCCAAGAAGTTCAAGAAGAAGAGAAGAACAATTCGAAAAAGAAGTCAGCCGAACCAGAACCCGAAGTAGGACTCCAGAACCAGTTGCACGTGCACCTTTGGCGGAAAATACTGAAGCGAAGAGCCAAACTGAACGCAGCGAACGATTTACCTCGAGAAGAACTTACAACCGAACGCGTAACAGGCCTAACAATCAAGGAGAAACTAAAACCGAAACCACTAGTAGTTTTCCCGTAAACAATTACCCTGCTAGAAGTCGAACGAGACAATTTAGTAGACAAGGACCGACCTCGACTTCCTCAGCACCTCCCCATATCGATGAAAGTAAACTTGAAGTCATCAATACCAACATCGACGACATAACCAAAATGACCTTTAACGAAACCACAGCTACAACTACTCAATTTAGACGCAAAAGCTCAAAAGCTATTGTGCCAACTGAAACTGAAGCTCCAAAACGAGGCCGAAGTAGACTCAATTCAAGAGTCGAAAATCTCAACATTGCAGCAGATCTTACAAGTTCAGGAACAACTAATTCTATTTCTGTATCTGAAAAAGAACCAACTACCTCCAGAATAGTTGGGGATATACGAAATTCAAGAAAACTACGATACAAGACACGCCTATCTGAAACAGATACTAATTTAACCGGCCAAGGACTCCCTGTTTCTACAGATCCCAAGTCTAGTCAAAATATTGAAAATGTTGCTAGTCAACCAGAATTTCAAACAAGCAAACCTGTAGTAGTATCTGATAGCACTGAAGCTACAAAAGAAACGACTACATTAAAAAGAAAAAAAGTGGTGAGACGTCCCTTAAAAAGAGGAAACGCAGCTAACAAACCTGTATTTTTGCAACAATTGAAATCAAAACCTGATGATGAAATAAGTGAAGACGATAACTATCCAGAGAGTTTCAAGGCTCTTTTGCAGGCGAAGAATGCATCGGTAAGTAATGTAAACCAGCTTATTCATTCAAAAACTACAGATAAAATACATAAGGCTTGCAGATCACCCATAAAACAGGCATTTTGTTTAACTAATTGGCTACAATAATTTCATTCCAGACTCACTCAGACTCTCAATCCAGCGAGAGTTTGTCAGTGAAAGCATCACAGAAAATCTACAACACTTACACTCCATCACCACTGACTGTCATTACAGAAACTGACAACGCACAAAATAAATCACTGGTAATGTTACAAACATCATCATCATCATTTAATCAAGACATTGTTCTCGTTTTTATTCATTATCTTTATTTCTTAGTTCTCGCATTATTTGTCCAGTTCTTCGATCAACAATATTGCTGATTGTTAGAGAATTAACCATAGATATAATGAATTATTTTACGGTATTATCAATAAAATTAAATAGTTTGGCTAAGTGCGAGTCGGAATCTTGCACAAAGGGTTCCGTACCACCACGTTACGTCATCTTGTCCAATATCAAGACTTTAGGATGTTGTTCTTTATATTTTTATTGTAATTTTAAGCTCAAATTTGCTTTGCTGGAAAACACCCCCACTCTCGACACCTCCGGCGCCCTTACTAATACAACATTTCCCGATCAAGTGATTTATACGGCTGTCCCAAAAGTCAACGTTATCCCCTAGAGGGCTAATAGGCCAGCTCATGACTGTCCAGAATATCAAAATATGACCTCAGTAAAAAGTCAATAGTTTTCGAGTTATCGATACTTTTATGAATTTCGTGAAATTCGACACCTTAGATGAGTCTTTCCAGTGCCACAGCTACACGATTCCATATTCTAAGATTCTTATTTTTGTTTCATAATTCTGAATATGCTTTTGATCGTAGTCTAAAATCAAACCAATATGATACACATTTGTAATCCAAAGAAACATTTTGTTCGAATTATGAGCTTGAAAATTTTTATATGCTAACTTTGACACTTCATACTGTGAAAAAAATGTACTACGCTTAGCTGGCAAGTAATTTTAAATAATACCGGTAATTTAGTGTAAGATCTTAAATTAGTAACAATTGCCATGTTTCACTTAAGAAAAAGGCATAATGCTATTCTACTGTAATAGGAGCTTATCTTGAAAATATTTTGACACTTAGATATTCGAATGAAAGCACTAGTTAAATTAAGTGACAGGTATCTACAAAAAAAAATCTACCTAATTGAAATAAAAAGCAGGTGTTCTACTGTAAAAGGAGCTCATTTTGAAAATAATTTATTATGTAGGAATTCGAATTCAAACTTATTAAACTTAGGTGAGAGGTATTTATTATAAAACTAATTAAAATCAGAGAATGCGTTCAAAATGCCTGCCTTTTTTTTAGAAAAGATCTCTTGATCGTATTATAAAACTAATCGAATGGGCAGAGTCAGGCAGGTATTTATATATATGTATTATGTAACCTATTATTCAGTAGTATATAATTATAGATTTTACCTATCATGGGAATCATGTATATATACATTGCTGCATAAAATAAATATATTTACCTTTAATTTAGTTCATATAAGTACGTTTATTATTTTATTAAATATATTTTTGTAACTTGAAAAAAGTGTGCTATATGTATGTATGTACCTAGTTTCCAAAATATATTATTTGAATTTGAGTGACATATTTGTAACAGCAAAAAAGAGATACGACGAGTTAAAAAACAACTCGATTCTTAAGCTGCCATACACAGAGGGCAAACCGAAGCCCTAATAATGTCACTCTGATGTCAGTCTGTCTGTCCGTATGTCACGCCTCTCTAGAAAATTTGACTATTTGGTGTAGAATTTGGACCCAAAACCGAATTTTAAATTGAAAATTCATTTAAATTATTTTCGGAACACGTGAAAAGCAACCGAAAGAAAAAAAGCTTTTTTCTCAAAAAACAAACTATGTAGCTGGGGATTAGGAATTTAGTACTGAAATTTAATTATGTAAGAATAATTAGTGCCAAGCCTAATTATGCAGTTTTGTTTCATACATTTTGTAGGTAAATGTAGCTTTTCTACTTACTTATTAGAATGCTACAGAACCCTCGGGGTGGAGACCCACTCGCACTTGAGCGGTTTGATTGAGCTTTTCTTATGACTATTATAAAGTATTGAGATGATGTACGAGTAGGTATTCAACTGACATCTGGCAACAGTACGTATAATATAAAATATACTATCTACTAATACAATAATTTTCAGTTCCGCAATAAACCAACTTCTGAAGACAAACCTGAAAAAGCTGAAACAGCCACCACAGAGAAGCCCACAGATTATGTAAAACCTGAGGACAAGACGGTACAAAGAAATTTTTATAAAAGACCAGAAAGCAAGCTACGACCTACGTTCGCTCCAAGAAATAGAAAAACAAATTCAATAAAATCAACCACAGCGAGTAGTACAACATTTAGTAACTCAGATAAACCAGTCTATAAATTTAACAGAAAGTTAAAAATAACAACAACAGAATCACCTGGTACTGAAAATATAAAAACACAAAGATTGCAGTCTAGCAATTTATTCAAAAAACCATTAGTAAGACCTTCGTACTATTCAAGATCACGAAATTCCAACAGAAGTGATATTACAAGCACAGAAAAGAATCTTGAAAGCGTTACACCTGAGAAAAGCGATTTCGGTCGTTCCACACTAAAAACAACGACAAAAGAATTTCTACCCCGAACATCGTATTATACAAAATCAAGAGCTAACAAAAATGAAGTTACAGAGAGTCCAAAGGAGGATATAAATTCTGAAGAAAGAAAAGATGAGCCAACTTTTGAAAAGCCTAATATCTATACTTCTGTTACAAGTTCAGTAATTGATAATTCTGTGGATTCACAGACTCAAAAAAGCAAAGAACCTGAAGAAGTTTTTGTAATTGCTGTGACAAGCAAGGAGTCTATGGAAAAAAACACGGAAAATAACGCCTTGAACAGTGAGAAAGAAAATGATAACATTCAAGTGACTCGTTACTACATACCAACTACAGCAAAATATCATTCAAGTTATAAAGACTTCAATACAGAATCAGAAGAAAGCGAAGAAAAGGAAATTATGGTGACTAGTACACCACCAATCAGGAATATAAAATCAAGGAATTACGCAAGAAGTCGTAATCCAGAAAAGGAACCCAATGTGATTTCCATTGATAATATTGCTCCAACCAGTGATGTACACAAATCAATCAGTGAGTTGTATTCTAAAACTGCATCAGCTCCTTCTAATGGGGTAAGTACTTTATCACGGCTCAATATAATTATCATATGAGAATCATATCATACGAAAATCATGTCATACTTAAACCTATATGTCACCATAATTTATTTTAATTTTTAATCACCAATATTATTATATATTTAGTAAGACAGGTAAAGTCAATCATGGCGTTCAACACGCACAATACATTTGATTCTAACCTTACATTGTACTCTACCAATCACTCATTTCACATTTTACAGATAACATCAGAGCCCGAAAAATCAAAGGGTAGATTTAGTTCAAAATACAGGGCTTCATATCTAGATACAAAGCCATTTTATAAAGCCACCGTACCCACAGTAACACCATCTACTGTAAGTACTAACAAATCATTATTTTCCACCATAACTACTATTCGATAACCACCATACTACAGTAGGATGCATAAACGACACATGTTATCAAAATTAGTACAGATGTACTGGATTTTCTCGTACCTACCTTGATAATTCCGGTAAGTTTATCCCCAAAATTACTGACCCAATCGACGTACAGAACTTGAATCATTCAGAACTTGACAAAGCCCCTTTATGAAATTGGCATTTAAATCTACATAGAAAGAGAATGTGATTTATTAATGTTGTAAATAATACTATGTGTACCTTATTTGTTTTCTTGTCTCATTCATGTGATTAATATGAAGTTTTCCATTGCTGAAGGCTTGGCTGAAATTCTTCGTGACTGATCGCGAATTGATAAAATCAGTACAAGAGCCACTCTGGTTTGACGGAGATACGTTTATTGACGCAACAACTGAATCGCTCTCTCGGCAGAACATCTTTCAGACATCGCCAATCATTCACGAATCACCTATTGAACTGGTTAAAGGACTCATTTAGTTATCGTATCACTTAGAATATATAACAGTCATTATCATCCTCCCACGCACTAACTTTCTCATTGGCTGATCACTCTTGAGTTGGCACATTTCAAATATTTAAAAATATTGTACTTGTAGCACTTTTCATATTGCAAAGAGTGATCGGTTACTTGGTTACTAGGTTCATAACAAAATAATAGTTTTATTTATTAACGGATTTAAAGAGATGTTATTTGTGTTAGTAGCATTTCAGTTGCATTTAGAGTAACAAAGATGAAGTTAGAAGAGCTACGTGTTATTTAGTTAATATTTTTGAAGTTTATAGTAAAATCATCTCTTTGAAACCTTTCATAGCTTTTATCATCAGTATAAGCTTATTTAAGTAGACATTTATAAATATACATACATAAAAGTAAAAAACAATGTTCGCATGTTCTTAGTTTTAAATTATAATATCCTTTAAAAAGTCTAGGTATAATTAATAAGATTATATTAAACTGTACATTATTCGAAACTTGTTTCAATTTGTAAAGTGTGTATTTTCCTTCCATGTCTTGAAATGGAATTATATTACTGATGTATTTTATATTTTTCTTAACTTATCTCCGAGAGTAATAAAGAGGCTTTGGTCTTTGCACATTTTTCTACACGGGAATCTTGGGTTTTTCTAAAATCAAATTTCAATACCTATTACACATTACACATTAAACTCTATTTTTCTGTTTATATGGGTGAGATTACTTCTTATTTCAGGTAGAGGGAGAAGAAATTCAATTAGGGCCAGATTTGAACGCCATATCGTTCACTCAGACACGACGTACATTGTCCTCAGCAGACTTACGACTATCAGAGAGCGTCGCAAAGTCATTACACACCATGAACGTTGAGGCATCCAACTACTCGCCATCAGTCACAGTGTCTATTTATGACGCTTTGGTTGACATACTCACGTCTACACCAAGACCTCAACTGTCATCAACAACAGAAGTACTACCCAAACCAAACATAAAAACCGATGTTAAACAAATACTCAACGGCGTGAGTAGCAATATCAATGTAAATAGTGTGAGAGGCTTATCCAGTCAAGACACAATTATGTCACTAAACTCTGACGTTACCACTGATACTAAACTTGTACAAATCACTGATCAAACAACACCAACAACTGTGATTAACCGAATGGCGGTTTTGGAAAGTGTCACGTCGTCTTTGAATGAAGAAATTTCTATGAGTGTACCTTCAAGTTCCCCAATCCCTCCTTCCACTACGCCATTATCTGCTAGACGACCTTTTGCTATAAAACTGTTGTACACAGCAACAGAACTTCCAACAGACATGACTTCATCAACAAACAAGCCATCAACTGACAATCCAACTACGGTACATAATACAGTGTCAATTGTATCCAATAGCAACATAGTTTCCTCTGAACTAACAAGCATGTTGTCGAATAACATTAGAGATATATTAAAAAATATGGATGAGAACACCAGGTCTAAAGTTTCGGTAGACATGGCAAACCTATTGAAAAACCTAATCCCAAGGGCTGTGTCTGGTATGTCAAATAGTGTAGATATTATCCCTGAAACTACGCCTTACAGTTTGGAGGATATTAGAGATACGGAAATTATTACAGATTTGGAAAATCTTGATCTATCTAACAAACGAACAAATTATTCCAACACTGATGTCCTCCAAACTGAAAATGCCATTATTAGTGTAAATAATACTGATGGTGAGGTTGAAGAAAATGAAAAAACTGTAATTGAACAAAGAATAAATACACCTGTAAATAATTTTGATATTTCAGATCTGTTAAGTGATGCAGAGTCTGAGTCCACCAGTCAGACAACATTAACAAACATCCCAGTTACTACTGCATTTGTGACAATTTCGCCAACCAAAGTGACGCCTAAAACAGATGTTACTTTGACTGACTCGGTAGACAATGACACTGCTGTTGTAGATAGTGAAAATAATAACAAAAGCAGTAATTCGTTGGGACCAAATATAGATGCAACTAACAATGACCAAGTTTTACCGATTCCGTTTTTCACTAATTCTAAAATAAGTGACTTTACCTTGGGTGAATTGGGAAGCTTAAACAATTTTGAAACAAGTACAAAAGAACTATCTGTCTCCATATCAACAACAACAACCAGAAATCCCGATTCCTTTTCTCCACAGCCAGACTTAGAAAATATTGACACCTCAGACCCTAGTAAAGTTTCACCTTTACAATTATGGGTATTATCAAAAAAAGCTAGCGTCCTCGAAATGATAGAAAATCTAATAAGACAACATAAAGCAGAATTAGAACTAGCACCTTCATTGACTGAGACCATAAACAAACCAATGTCACCTTCAGTATCTGAACGGTTAACCGAGATTATAAGTAGTATGAATACAACTACGACCATTGACTTGAGTAATTTGAGTGACATGTTCGCCACCGTTATGACACCAATATCCTTGGATACCTTGTCCCCTGATCCCACAATTCCCTCGTCTACCTTTCCATCTTCAAGTGAATCTGAAACTTCTAAATCTTTGAAATTGGATGATGCTCCAACTTCACGTATGTCTTCACCGGACATAAGTGTAACGTTAGACGAAGCAGTCCGATCACTTTTAGAAACAACGACAGCTCAAACTACAAGTCAAAAGGATGACTCAGTTGCTACAACAACTTCGACAGAAATCAAAATTCCTGTTACAACTGAAGCTTCTGAAGATATGCAACAGGTAACTGTAATGTCGAATGTACCGACTACGTTGGCACAAACAGATAAGACAACTCAAAGTGATTTTGACACTAATACCCAAAATGATATAGAAACAACAACTCAGTCAGAAACAGAAAACACAACTTCATCAGATGAAATTGAACAAAAGGCACCAGTGTCAACAGCTGCCACTATTAGTAACAATATACAGATACAGTACGGACCACCAAAAAAAGATTACGTTATATTCGGAATATTACCAAACAACACAGTGGTACGTAAAAACCCTAATGATGATGTACTGGAAACCTTAACAGAAGCCAGTCCTTACATTGTATACGGTGTACTACCCAATAACACAATAATACGTAAATTCCCGAATGGAACTAGAGTGCCACGAGTAATGCAAAAAATTGACGTACTACCAATCAGTCCATCAAGTTTGAGAAATCCATACAGCCCCATCCATAACAATCCGGCCATCGTAAGACCACAGTCTAACCCTATCCGAGTATCCACTAATGTCATGACATCCACAGACACCAATAACGGAACGGAAAACCGATTAACTACCGACACTGTAAATAATCAGCAAATTATGGTATTGACTTTACGTTACTTAGCCATTAGCGCTTTAAGGCTTAGTTCCACTTTTTATTTAGTTTGTATTGAATGAGCATGATTTGGTGGTGGTATGGTGACGTTGGGACTATCCTAAGCTTGCATGAACTTGTTATAACCGCTTTCGTCAAGGATTCTGGCTGAGCATAACATTTTATTTCATAATTGCAGATCTCTTCATCTACACTAAATGTTAAAGATAGCAGTATGTTGGGTTTTGTTACCACAACAAATAAACCACCTGCTGAAAAAAGCACTGCCTCGCATGTTTTGAGTTTACGCACAACTACAATGCTACCTTCTATTGATGAGATTTTGCTTAATAGTATATCTTCAGCCGCTAAAGAGGAAATGGTCATATCATCCATGACGAGTTCGACTAGTGAACCAAGAATATTAACACTGGATATCGATCCGGAGGTACAATCATTATTTCATTCATTTTCAATTTCTTAGTAGTATTGCATTTTTGTAGTTCACTGATAAAATATGCACTTTACTTGCAAACATTGTGGTTGTTAGAAGTTAATCGTAAACTACGAATAAAATGAGTGCATGAAATATATTATGTACCTTTTAAGTAAAACGAATTAATATTATTTTTTGATGCAGGTAAGTGGTGAAGGTTTTTTAAGCTTAAGCGTCAGTTTAAAACACTGCAATAATACATTCCATTAAATAAATAACATAAAATTAGTTATATTAACATAACATAATACCTTCTAAATTACAGACAAAACAAATAAGAACAGAAAAACCAGGTAATGAAAATATGAACGCAGTATTTAAATTCATACCCATTGATGAAGTTACATCTGAGCCAGAAGAATCAAATGCAAATGTTCTGAAGCTAGCAACAAAATCAATACCTATAACAACAAACATTGAAATGACTGAAATTCCTACAGTGACGGATGCAAACGCACAAACATCACAAATTCAAATTAGCACGGGAACCGAATTAATCAATGAGCCTACTACAACAGCTCAAAATAATATAGCAACACCATTAGAGACAGATTCAGAATCACCAGTATACATATCGACTGAAAAAGTCAGCCTTGTTCTTACTACAACTGAAAGTACAACTTTCCCACCGATAAAAAATGTGCCAACAACAATTACAACAACGACAGAACAAACAAAAACTACTACAGAGCCAACTACCACTACAATAATGGCAGATGTTCCAACAACAACTCTGATTACTACGATAGCTACAACAACCACTGCTGTTCCAAGTACCATTTCTGCAGTTTCAACAACAAATATCGATGAAGATATTAAAAAGTACCAGGAAGATGCTCAGTTAATACAAACACTATTGCAATTGACTGGGCGGACTGCTAAAAGTGGGAATGTTTTCACAAACAACAATTTCATACCTTCACAAAAACCAATTACGACTACTATAGTTCCAACAACAGGACGAACAAAAACTAATGTCATTACCAACAGTGACAATGAAAAACTTCTTCAGACACTATTCCAAGCTACTGGTCAAAGTATTCAAAATCTTGGATCTCGACAAGGAGATATTACTACAATATCACCTACAACTTTGAGGACGATTGAAGATGATATAAAACAATTCGAAGAAGATACAAAACTCCTCAAAGCTCTTTTGGTGGCAACGGGACAAAATCCAGCTAATTTCAACATACCGACACTTAACAATATTATTACCACTCCGAAAACTACACAAATGCCTACCACCACTACAAAACCTACAACTAACAAGCCAACATTTACTACACCTTCATTAGAAGAAGATATTAAAAAATTCCAAGAAGATGCTAAACTCTTACAAGCACTCTTACAAGCAACAGGGCAGAACTCAAATAATTTGAACTTACCTGTTGTATCAAGTGTCACTTCAAATGTGCGGATAGCTTCAAAGCCATTAACGACACCTGTACTGTCCAATCCAACTACAGAAATGCCAAACAGGCCTGTTTTTGTATCAGGAATTACAATTGAATCTCCACTTCTCACGACTGTTGCTCCCACTACTACGTTTCAGCCTAAAGAAACTACAACAGAAAATATAAGGATATCAACTACATATACGCCGTTCACTAACCAGAGACGTCGAGTTCCAACTACTACAGCACCGCCTGAATCTACCACAGTAAGAAGTCGCTCGAGAACTGCTGCAGTGCCAACAGCAAGAATAGCTCCAATCGGATTTAAACCAACTACAGAAGTACCTATCAGTTCGACTTTCTCAATAGAAGAAGATGTGGCTTTCCTACAAAATCTGGTTAGTAAATATTTAAATTTATATTTAATTCAAACAGCGGTTACTCAGTCGAGAGAACATCGAAATTTAATTTCGTCAGGATACACTTATAATACGTATACTTTCGAAATTTATTAAGGTTCCATTTCGAAACGAGTGATCGTTGTGTGAAAATTCACTCGTTTTTAAGAAAGAGACATAGCTATATGCTAAAAAGAGAAAGAAAGTTCTGGTTTTGAAACGCTTGCGACTGATTTCCGTGAAATGTCAAATTCAAATTAACTTCAAAATTCAAAGGCGGGAAACTGAAAATGCTTTTTGTACTAAAAATTATTTGTAGTCACTAAGAAATTTTTAATTTTTTGCAAAAGCCGGGAAAACACCGTAGTAGAAATCGTAACTTGTTATTGCGGTATTCAGATTCCCCGGAAACGTTTCAAAATACTGAGTTTTCCCTAGTTTACCCTCGGATTCACTCGGAAGATTTCTCTTTAGGGTAAAATTTGTATTACTCCGAGTAATAATCGCCCTTTTTGGCTGAGTATTGGAGAAAAACGTTGTGTCGTGGTAAACCAAAATCTTATTCCCTACTACATTGAGATAAAACATTTTAGTATAAATATTATGAAAAAAAGCTCATTTAAAATTAAAACAAAATAAAGCTATCAAATACTAAAAACTTAAACAAAATAAGAACCTAAAAATAAATATCAACGAAATAAAAACGGATTAACATTATATAAAAGAATTTATTCGAATTATCGCTGTCACCTGGCGGAGTAACCAAGATACTAGAACCATTACCGCGTTGGATAGCAAGACTAATGCGTTGCCCGAGGTAAGCCCTTGAATCCCTGGATCCATCCACCAGACACGATGGTATCTGTTTGTAGAGCTATTCAGCGACAGGCCCCCAAGGCCGAAATGTCTCGACGCGAAACGTTACAAACATATAACCCTCACCAAGAGCTGCATATTTGCGTCATTTAACGTAAATATCTATATGTCAAAAAAAGAGCCGCGAGATCTTCTAAAGGTAATCGTTACTTTTTAAATAAATGACCAAACGTGTCGATTTTTAAATATCCTATAGATTTTTAGACTGACGCTAGCTTGACGCGCACAAATGTCAACAATGGAGTTCAGTTCGGTCAGTTAGTTATACGAATTGATATTATGTGAGCTTTCAATCTGTAACGGTTAATATGTTCTTGCGTGATGCCGACCAGTGACGACCAACATTTTTTGATCTCAATCTGTGATTGTCCATCACCCAACGCCATAAATAGCGATCCCTGTGGATCACGTAGTTTCTTGGAATTGTGTAATAAAATAACTTTTGTTTTGTAAGAAACACTTCGTAAAAGTCAAATGAAACAATGAATTCAATACTTTGTTAATTGCACCGTAAACTATGCCTTGCACTGACAGACATATATAATATTTATTTCTCTATTTTGCTGGACCATGAATATAGTCTTTATTATACAAAAATTCGAAGCATAGGTATTGCCTTATTTATTTTTATAGATAAATTGTTATATATTTCAGAAATCAGTGCTCAACACTAACAACATTGAAGATCCCGAAACAGCATTAGCTAATCGTATCATCGCCCTTGCCGTTGAAAAAAGTTTGAATGAAATAACAACTACCACCACATCAAATGAAGTTCGCAATGGAAAAGCTATAGGAGCAGCAATTGTGAACCGGATTCAAACAACTGCTCAACCAACAACTACGACCACTAAACCAACAACAACAACGCAAAAACCTACGACAACAACAGCACTGAGCACTCCTTCAATTGAAGAAGACATCAAACAATTTCAAGAAGACACAAAACTTCTTCAAGCTCTTATAAAAGCAACGGGACAAGATCCCTCGAAATTTAATATACCAACTATAACGAGTGCACCAACCGACGTAAGATTGAGTCCAATTAAACCTTCTAAGCCTACAAACGATGATCTTAAGCTACTAAGCAATCTTTTCGCTTCGCCTGAAATTGTGACTACGCCTCCTATAAGAATGACAACTCAGACAAGACCGTTCGGTGCTAGAATAGCTGTAAAAGATGATTTGAAGAATGTTCAAGATGATGCTAAATTTTTACAAACTTTGATCAAATTACAGGGTGTACAGGAGACGACTACTCAGAGACCTAAACTTACTATAACAGGTAAAAATGATCAGAAATTTGTAATACTTGTCGTTTTCGCATGTTCTGAATGGTGTTTTATAAGCAAAAAGTTGACAACAAAATATCCGAAGAATTTAACATGCTTAAAAGTACCATTACTTGTTATACTACTTAATTTCAAAAGTTAGGGTAGCCCTTTTAAGAGATTACTTATATTTTGATTAGGGGACTAGGAGTCGTTATTAAACAATTAGAGGTGCTGTCAATTTCTTTCCAAAATATCTCGTTACATTTTTTACACAAAAGTTGCTCAAAATCTGCGGGCAGCAAGAGAACCATAAAATGGCGGAACACCATTCTCTTATAATTGAAAGGATTTTTATTCATTAGTATGTCAACGTATTGCGATAAATATTCATGGGATTAAAACTTTCCAGGACAATCTCCGGACGAGGCGCTTAAACTACTTCAAAAAACCAAAAGCGGTACAATGGTTTCAGAAGCGACGCATGCACCTATGTCCTTAAGCACCGAGTACGGCAAGAGCCAAGATGCACTACTCGCTGCTCTACTCAAAGAGCAAGGTTTCGGACCCACAACGGCAAGTTCCTTGGACGAACAACTAAGGCTTGCTGTTAGTTTTCTCTATACTAGATTTTCGATTTCTTATTAATTCCATGAAAATTTAACCACTTAATAACGATTTGTAACTTCGTTTTCATTTACGATGAAATGGCGGGAATGTTAAAAGGAAATTTTGTGTATAAGGTAACAGTTTCCCATGTGGCGTTTCTCTATCAACCTAATTTTCCACTTTGGGCTCTTTATCTATTAGATCTGCTTATTTATCAGCAGCTTAACCTTCTTATACCTAACCATCTCTCATTCTGTCAATAGACAATATTTTTTTCTAATTTCATGACCTCAGTCTGACTTTAATTTCCATAAATCAAGAGCTCACTCTAACACTCTAGGCCTTGCTCAACCAAGTGGTTGTGACACCGAAAGCTAGAAGGACAACTACAACTGCCCCGCCACCGCCACCACCGCAACGGAGACCAGTCTTGGACGGCCTGGCGTGGCTATGGCAGCAGTGGAGAGAGACGGGTGCCGGACCTGGTGGCGTCAGGCCAAGTAGGAGGCCACCAGCAGCGCCTTCCGCTGCATCATCCACTAGTAATCGAGTCAACTGGTTTGGCTCTGGACCCTTCGTCGGGAACGCTGATGATCAGTCAACGTCTAACAGAGTGGGTTTCGCATCTATACTGCTAAGGTTGTGTGACTGGGGGTGACGGGTGAACAGACTTTAGATTAAATCTTTGCCATTTGGGATTATTTTCGTGATAATAATCTTATTTCTTTTTAAAATTAATTAGTTCCTATTTGATCTAAGTCTGTCGTGAGTAGAACTTAGATGGGGAAGGGAAGAGAGGACTGTACATAATCTATGAAGAAAGGTCTCAGGGGTTGTACTGTGTGCAGCGTGATTTCGATATTTATAGAAATTAAAACAAATGTAATTGGCTTCTTTTGGCTTGTAAATATTTTGTACTGTCGTAAACTGACGCGTTTTTGTAATAAAAATTGTATATAATGTATGGTTTGATTTAATTCTGGAATTGTGTTGATGACGATTGTATATAATATTTTGTTCGTCCAATAATTATTAACAGATATATGTATGTTTTGTACCCTAACCAATTTACTTTCAAGCGTAGATAAACAAAACAGAAACCAGCGGAGCATGCACTTGGCTGTAGTTTATATGTCCAAATCACGTTAACGTAATTCTAAGAAATCTTAAACCTGAACTAACCACCAAAAAAGATTATGAGATGCACCGAGAAACTAAGATTTTAATAAGATGTATAGTAAATAACACCCAAACCCGGCTATTTAAGCTGAATCCTGGAAAAAACCTGTCGCTATATCCATAGTAAGTATACAATTTTAATTGTTGTAAATTGTAAATACGCTACACTCATTTACTAAATAACCGTAGACATTTAATACTAGTATGTATGTTTAGTTAAATATCTTATATTATAATTATTCTTAAAAACTAGATTCATGATATCATTTCACACTTGTTTCACATTTTCCAATCATTTAAAATAGTATCTTTCTGTTTATTTTTATAAAATATATTCTGTCTATCAGAGTTGAGACTGGAGAAACGCGGCAAGTTCCATAAATCTATAGTAAACAGTCTTCTATTTCAACCTAGACGTTTTGCCCCTGATAAAACATGTTGTTTGATAATGATAATTTTTCTATTGTGAAACAAGGACGACATTTAGCGACATTGGTGTCCACGGGCTTGTCACACAACGTATGTGTAGACATCTTACGGTTTACATGTAACTCATTCATTTAATAATTTTTTTGGGAAACTCAACTTCTTTATAAAAATGTTAACTCAGTCTCATTTTTCGATAGCTGGAATTAAGATTACAGTTACTTAAACATCTTCAACCACCACACACAGCTTGATGACATCACTAGTAACCGCCACAGCTTAATCAGTAACAACCAGTAGACCATCAGTAATTGTCACTAATCCTGTAATCTAGATACCCCTGGAACCTCCAGCAGTGGTGGTGGCCTCGCAACCACCGGGACAGAGGCCGCTAGTGTCTGCAGCCATCAATATGACGCGGGCCATGTCACAGTTTCTTGGGGCTGCTATACAGGTACAGCTAATGATATATAGTACTATACCTCATTGGTTACAAACATCTTTAAACCAAAAAGGGTTATATTTTTTCTGATGCTTGACTGTTATAAGTTTTCTATCCAGTATTATATGTTTTTATTACGAAATTAATCGCTTTGAATATTCTTTGTACTTTTAAAGATTGATTTCAAGTTTGTAATGCACTCAAATAATAACTTGTATCCAGTGTTATAAATTTTTAGATACCTACATCGTAATCAAGGAAAACTGGGATTTATATCGGGTAAATGGTAAAAAATATGCATGTGTATCACATACAATTTAATCTGATTTTTTGAAGTACATTTATGCATACACCATTAATTTTAAGGCCTTCAGAGCTGCTCAATTGCTCCCACCTTTTTATAAATAAAATTATTTCTGCAATGAGCTGCTTTTAAATAGCATAGTTTTCATAGACAACGTCTTTGACGTGCTCAAATTATACCTTTTGCTAAAAACGCTCTTAGCAAAACTTTAAGTTCTGGCATATGAAAACTTTGCTATTTAAAATAAGCGTAGTTCATTGATCGAGCAAAACTTCAATAATTATTCTTGAAATGAGATTTTTTTTTCTCAAGTGGCCTCTGTTTAGCAGCCATAAATAATATAAAAGTCAATAAATGTTTTCAATTCAGTTTTTTTAATGTATCCACTTATGTATTCCGAATTTTAATCTTTCAGGTGACCAATTGGCTGTCATATGTTAAGAGTTTGTTATTTTGTCACTTGTTTATCATTTAGTAATAACTTATCAGTTCTTACTAACAATAACCATCTCATAAAATTTTCAGCTCTAAATTATTAATATTATCATAAATTTAATTTCTTTTATCAACTAAATTTTTCTATAATAAGTAACATCATAACTCGTGTACTACTCTTTTAATTTGTTGAGTTCTTATTATTGCTAAAACCAAATTGTTACTTAGATCCATGGTACAGGTCTTCAAGAAAGGTTTCCTTTATCAATCACTACCGGACGCCCAGCAGCGATGCTCGCCTGAATCCCGTTTCTCCCGATCCCATGGAAATTTCCTAAAATCCTTTAAATTCTTATCTGATGTTTCCGTCATAAGGACCTACAGTCCAAACTTCAAGTTATTCGGTCCCGCCGCGCCGTTTGGTCTGGGCGTTGATAGATCAGTCAGTCAGGTTTATATACATATAAAAGCCGATTCTGGAGGCTTTAATTTTAGTCTTAGTGCTGTAAAAGTAAATTTTCTTCATTGCAAAATAGTCATCAATGGTTAGGTTGTTTTGACAGCACTAAAACTAAAATTGAAACCTTCAGAATCGGCTTTATTATAAAGATTACAAGTGATTCCGGCCAATAAATTTAAAAATTATATTAACTCTGAAAAATACACAGTCTAAGATTAGTATGTTTTTATTGCGAAATCCATTGCTTTGAATACTCTAATTATTATTAAAGTGCATGACAAACTTGAATTCAATCGGAAACCAATTTAAAAGCACACATTATTAGAGTGCATTAAACTTGTGCTTTTAAATTGGTATCCGATTGCATTCAAATTTGTAATGCACTCTAATAATAATTAGAATACACAGTCTGTCAGTCAACTTTTACTCCTATCCTAATTTGGGAATGTAATTTCAATTTCTGAATTTTGACAAAGAATTTATTCCTCCAATGCAAGTCCCAAAATATTTCAATTTGCAGTTTTCCTTTAGCATGATAGTTTATAATGTTTGCCGTAAGCTCAAATTGCTCTGCAACTTCCAGGGAGCAGCCCAGACTGTCCAGAACGTGATTCGAGCCGGTCAAAGAGCAGCCTCGGACGCCTACGTCAGCGGGTCTGGATAGTCTTTGTCAACAAAGCTCGTAAAAACTGAAAAAGGAAGTACTGGCCACTTGTTTACAAAATAAATAACGCATGTAAGGAGTAAATCACATTTTTGTGCATCCACTTTTCAGGGGTGAAAAAATTTAAACTCTCGCAGTGCAGTCGGTTGCACCTCAGACTACCTATTTTTATTTGATTTTAACCCTTATGCGTGCGTCATAAGAACTGCCATTGGGTAGGCTGATTTGCAGGCGACTACATTGCATCAATGATAAGCAATAAATTACATGATCGCAACAGTCAGAAGGATTAACTTAGGTATCGAAAGTTATTTGTATCTTCTTCCATGATTTAGTTGTTATACTTGTCAGTGATTGTTGTATTCGTGGCCAGTAGTCGTAAATTCAGTTTTGTGTCCACCTGTAGATAATAGTGGGTAGAATGCGAAGTTTGGACTGATACTTTTCCGGAAGTGATAGTACGCACCATGTGTCATGCGCTCAAATTGTAAATAGAGATTTTGGAGAATGTACACTATGTACTACAGTGCTAGCAAGTTATGTTATCTGGTGGTTAATTACCTCAAAACGTTCGTGAAAAAAAGAATGTAACTGTTATGGAAGCACAAATAAAGGAATCGTAGTAGGTAGTTTAATGAATAAAGCTCTTTTGTGTGTGTAGACCCTGATAATAATGCCTGTCGGTGAAGTCTTACAGTGCAAAAAATTTCAAGATGGCCGCTAATTCCTATCAAAAATTTAAAGCTTGGGCCTGAGTAGTCGTGGAAAAATAATTGTGCTTTTGTCCACTGCGTCTTCATTAGTCTCAAATTGATAATGTTAAATAACAGGTGAGGTGAAAAGCTTAAAAAAAATTATTAAAAACGAATATAGCCCTTGTATGTTTGAAAAAGTTGGCATGTAGTCTACGACAATAATACGTGACATCCGTTTTTTGATTACTTATTTCATTGTAGCCGTTACACAAATATCCAAATGATAAAATTTTCTTATACTTAATTGGTCTTATTAGGTCTTAGTTCTGAAAGTTTTACCGACAGAGACATTTTTGCATGTAGGTATACCGAGGGCAAAATAAATCTGCGATCAGCATTCATAAAAACTAATTATTAGGTCAAACTACCTGCTACTAGGTTAAATAATATAAATTAAGTAGGTTATAAATTAAACAATTTGATTTTCATACTTTTTTTTATCAAATCTTTTTAAATTTATAGTGAATTGAGTTAGTCATTATTGCAAATACGTTCCAAAATTGAAGAGATCGGTGCTTTAAAAAGTGAAAAATAAAAAGAGAAGATTGTGATCTTAGATTTAGTATTTATCTAATATTATGTTATAATAATTGTATTTGTAAATATTTTTTTTTAAATTATAAAATTAATGAATAGCTTTCATAAAACTACTTTACTTAAATGTCTTGTTCAACAACTAGTAGGTATTTTGGGCTGGTTTTCTTGTTATGATGTTGAAAAGTGTTTGATTGGCTAATAGGTAATAATGCTGGCTATTAATATCTTTAGAATGTTATTAACTGTAATCTAATAATTTTCTTTAATTTTAATTACATGTGCCATTTTCGCACGTGATTGTGTTTCTTGTTAAAATCTTCTTTACATAGTTTATGAAAATAAATAAGCTAACTATGTGTTGAACTGCTTCAAATCATGATATTTTTTCAACTTGCCATTTATTTCTTTGCTTTGTTTGTTTATAAATAAAATATTGTATTCAGATTCCGTCTTCTGCTTTAGCCTTGATATTAATTGTTATACATGTATGTATTAAATTATTTATTTTCTTTATAATTAAGGTTTATTTTTATTTTAACACTGCCTCGTGTTTGGACTGTAATGTAAGTAAGGATAAGTAATTTATAAGTTTTTATAACGTGCGCCAATGTAAATAGTTTCGGAATTGATTTTATGGCGTTTATGCCTTTTGGATATTTTGCACCCAAGTGTTATTTGGGTCACCCTTTTTAGTTAAAACTCTTTTAGATACTTTCTTCATATGTTATCTTTTACCTATAGTATGATAAATTATTGTTGTTTTATTTCCATTTAAGGTTATACGTCAGTAGCTTGGCGCAAAGTGCACAACTTAACTTTGTTTTTCTTGTTTAGAAATTAAAAATTGAAAAGCATTTTGGTATGTGGCAATTGACGTCAATGGTTCAGTATAAGTGAGATGTATAAAGCAATTGTTTACATTGTTAGTCTTGATCTTCTCAAAACCAACTCAAAATGGTGTTTTAACTTTGTTTGGACAAGATCATGACTAATTATGCATTAAATTTCAAACTCCTGCTTTATAAACCTCACTAATACTGAACTATTGGCGTCAATTGCAAAATACCAAAAGGCTTTTTCAATTTTTTACTTCTAAACAAGAAAAACAAAGTTAAGCTATGCACTTTGTGCTAAGCGACTGACGCTTAACCTTAATAGACAGATTCTACTATTCATCAATATGATAACGAAACTTCTGATAACATATGAACAATTTATCAAAATTATTAACTATACTATATTTATTGCAATCCTAGGTAAGTGCTTACTAAAAGCTTGAAATGTAAACTTACGGTTTTAGTTGCGATTGCTTTGGAACTATTAACATACTATCAGTGTAACTCCCAGCTCCAAACAAAATTTTAATAAAATAAATGGCTGGATAGCTGTTGTGAGAGTTCATAATAATGCGATCTTGGCCTAAGAAAAGTGAGAGCTCAGAAAGAAAGAGATATCATGTTCATTATATTATTTGCATATACCTAGTTCTCTCTGAATCAGTTACTTTGAAATTTATGACTTATGTATAAAGTTTTCATTGATGTCACAGATATTCGTAATAATAAAATTAAATACAATAAATAAATAAACTACGATATGCACTTGTGGATTTCTACTGGAAGTAAGTTTTTTTTCTAAGCACCGTGGAACTAAATCTTCAAGTTAATAATTTCCTAATGAAGAAGGTAGGTACTCCTTCGTAGAGAGCTTTTTGTTAGCTTTATTTTGTTCCAAGTATGATATGAATGTGAAATAAATTAATTTATACCTTTATTACTATGTTTCATTTAATAAATCTTTAAATGCACCCTTTAAAAATGCATACAACCATGCTTATCGACATGAGAACGAAAACAATTTTTAAGGCACTACGGAATAATGTCGACACTTTTAGAACTTGCATATCTACTGCAGTAAATAATGTATTATTTTGATAAAATAGTATATTATTTTTGAAATCTTTTTCTAGGGATCTGTTAAACAGAAATGTGATTGGAGAAATTCGGCTTGATAGAAATATTTATTGAAATGAGGTCATTTATGTCATTCTGATTTGACACTTCAGAATGACAAATGGACTGCAATTATATTTTATTATATGGGTTTTAAAGGTATCTATTTTTCTACCTGGTTAAATGAAATTTTTATAGCTAAAAAATCGACTTTTTGCTACTTTTCCACGAATCCGTCTCCCTCGCACTGAGGGTTTTTTCGCATATGGAGTAACAGGGACGCTAAAACATTTACATATCGCCTTAACATACACTTATTAGAATTGAGTGATACAAGCTAGGGCGCTTGTGCTAAAAGTATCAAGTGTATAACTGAAGTTCGAAGAACACTCCATAAATTGACAATATTTTGCAAGTAATTCGAACTTTTATGGAAAACTAATGCTTACATGAAGAAACTGCTTGATTTTGCATTTAATATGGTTTCCAAAAAAATAAACGGTAGTTCTTGCCCAAAATTCTGAAATTTCTGCAATGAAAGCTTGTTTTCAACGGGTAGTTTGCAATTTATTTTTACTGATCTGAAAAAACTTACATTCTTTCTGTTCGATTAATAATTTAAGAGGTTATATAAATTGTATTTTTGTCACTGTCACGTTAAGCAAAAAAATGCGCAGTGCGAAAGGGGCGGATTCAGGACAAAAGAGAAAAATATAAAGAAACTAAATTAGCTGGCAAAATGTCCAAAATAAATTTCTAGAAATTGTTAAAATTAATCTGACAAAATATGTTTGAGTTCGTACACGATTCCTTCTCATCCAACGAGGAGCAACACTGTGTTTCAAGACCTCATTTCAATAATTATTTCTGTCGAGGAAAATTTATCTAAACATGTTTCCAAAATCAAAACCCTATTTGTTATTAAAATGCATGTAACATCCAGAAATTGATTACAAGTTTTTGTGTATTCCGTGAAATACACTGAAAAAAGCAGCCCTATTTTATTTACATAGCGCCTTAATTTAGTGTTCTCAGCAATGCATGGCGTTTTTTTAAACTTTGAGTATTTGGCAAACTAACATTGGACGTCAAGAATTTATAGTTTTAGGCTAATTGGGTCAGCACCTCTCGTAAATGGTGAAAAAAAGTGATTTCATTTGTGGGATAGTACCTGCAAGTGATTTTATTCATTATGTTATCTAAAACTAAATTCCACAGTATCAACCACAGAACATTTAAATCAAAATGTTCTGAGGTATCAACCAACACGACGACGACGCCTGCTGATAGATTAGGTAAAAATGAGCATGTTGTGTGTATTTGCAAGTAAAGACGTCTCAGGCACTTTGGGAAAAATAGATGAAATAGACGAGTTCCTTCTCTTATATCATGAAAGTTATTAGAACGTAAAAAAACCTATACATTACTCAGAAAAAAAAACGAGATTAACAAAATTATTTTATATTACTCACGCACGACCATGCGTTTCTTCTTCCGACAATTTCCAAATCCAATCCTATGACCATTGGCTGAGACAGATAGGGATATATGGGGACCATATATAAGTCTATGATAGGGACCAATGATCTTGTATTATACAAAATCTCATTGGTGGGGACTGAAAGGGTAGAAGTAAAGAGATCGATACAATAATACAATACAATATTCTTTATTGCACACCAAAAACAAAGTAAATAGACAATGTTAAAAAGTAAAAGTAAGTAAAGGTACAATTGGCGGTCAAACAATATTATTATAAATTAGTAATTTTCTGATACTTTGGTAGATACAATAAAAACTTATGCCAAAGTTCAAGATTCTAGATCAGCAGGTAAATAGGAAGTACTTTTGAGAGCGGTTTTAAAGGCTGTATTTCTGTTCGCAATGCAATGTGTTAGATCTGAATTTCTCGAAGACTATTAAGACTTTGCTTTGGACCTAGTATTTGTACCGATAGATATAATGACCGATAAATATATAGATATAGATATAACACTAATGTCATGCATAAGTCTTATCTTAAAGTAAAAGTTGTTCATTGACATGTATCCACTACTTATTATCAGGAAAGCGGTTATCAAATGACCCCCTGTATTACCCTCAATGAGAGATCTCGTCTGTTTGACAAATGTGATGCATTAGACAGAGCAATGAGCCTCGTTGAGGTTCTAGAACTTGTAGGTTACTGAGGTAAATGAGCTGGAGTAAAGTAAAATGCCAAAGCTCTTGGTCTATTAGGCTAAGGCCAACTGGCACAAAACAACTTAGCCCGAGTTAACTAAGTTTTAAATGCTGTGTCCTTGTTATGTGGCTTTGTGCAGGTGGACCTTAGTGGATATAAAACATAGACAAATACAGCCTACAGACTCCTCATAAAAGGCGACCGATTTCTGTCAACACATCTGACTGAACCAGCAGATACAATTCACCACTCCAAAATTATATGTTTCGGTAGGTCAAACCAAAATGGCTTCTTTATTCATTACGTTAGAGTCTTCGTCTTCGGGGAAGATAAGTTTGTGGCGCTATACTTAAGATTGGAAGAGCCAATAGAATTGCAATATCCCGTTTCGATTGTTGACAGAATTATTTGTACGCAAGATGTTGAACAATAGACGTCTTTCTGGGCTATATTGTCTATGATATAAAATCACATAATTTTCTTGTTAGGGTTCCGTACTCGAAGGGTGCCAGACAATACTATTTCTAAGCCTCCGCTGTCTGTCTGTCCACCTGTCAGTCCGTCACATAGGCTTTCAGCTTCAGCCGTCATAGACAGCCAGTTGAAAATTTCACAGAATACTTGTTACTATAGCATCTAATCACGGAAAATTTTCATAAAAAAATTGAAACACGACCCCATAAAAAATTTCGAAAAAGAAGGATTTTATTTCATATTATTTGTTTTAGATAATACAAATTTGGTCAGATTGTTGTACTGTAGAGACCGCATCAAGTAAGACACATTGAACTTAGTACTTATCTATCTATCTAACTATGGTCGTACTGCAAGTGTATAGCTTGATGTGGTCTCCACTGTACATACTCTAAAGTGAATTAACGAATAATAAAAATTATGGTTTCTTACTCAGATGGTGCCGAATAGTTTGTCGGGCGCTACCACTTTAGCGACTTGTTTTTGTCGCCTTGATTTTGATTTGGCATCTATATTGTTGTTATTTTCCATCATGTTTCCATCATAAGGGGGGGGGGGGACATAAATTTTTTTCAAGGACTTTTTGTAATAGATGCAATTAAATATAGCCAAATAATATAATTTTATTTATTTGTATATTGTATTTTTATATATTTTTTTAATTTAACTTATTTTTTTATATGTAATTTTTTTTTAATCTCTATAGTTTTCCTGTGATTGGCCAGTTATGATCTACAATCAACATTTTTTTCTTAGGTTTACCAGATAAGAGGGGGGGACATGCATAATTTTGTGGTTTTTCAAAGATTTCTAGAAACCAGTGCCAGTAAATATGGTAAAAGTATATATTTTTACAATCAAATTTTAATATCTACAATTTGATACCTATTTTTTTATTTTTCTCACTTTTTTTTGGAAATATTTTGAACAATTTCAAATTTTTCATAGTTCTTTTTACACTGTAATAAGTGGGCAAATTAATGCTATTTGTATGTTAAATTTCAAGTCTAAAGGTATGAGGGCGTGCGTGACATACGGACGGACGGACAACAGAGTCTCACCATAAAGGTTCTTTTGTACCTTTTAGGTACTACGTCACACGAAGGCAAATGGAAGTTGCAGCTTTTTCGTAAAAATATTCATCATCATGAGGTTTTTGAAACAACAAGTTCGAAAATACGGCTAACTAAACCTAAATATCGAAATGGTTCTCAAATTAACACACCTATACATAGTTTAATCTAAGCGAATTGATAGGATGAAATATTAAAAACTGCAATAATTTTCCTGTTATAAAAATACTGCAATTAATTTAATAAAGAAAATAATTAAAGAAAACTTTAGAAATGACACACAAATCAAGATTTCAAAATAATTTAAAATAATTGAATAACTGACTCAAGGAAAATCATAAGCCATGCAAGTTATTTTTTTTAATAACAGGAATCCAAACATGCCCAAAAATAAAACAAATTGGACGTAATTTTTTAAATTTTTTGGGTTCCGTTTACTTAAAAATGAGAAAAATTATATGATTTGTGTGACCGTCGATCTGTCTGTCTGTCATTATAGTTTTCTTCAAGATGATTAGTCCAGTAAAATACGGACAGTGTTTTCGTCGAGGTCTCGTCATAACCTACACTAAAGAACAGACCAACTCAGATGTGGGCGTGGCCAAATGTCATGCTGTTTCATTTCGCTACAAGGAAAAATTTTGGCAAGACTGGACGTTTACAAACATTATTTTTGGTTTAATTATTATTAAAGTGCATTACAAACTTGAAATCAATCAGAAACAAAGCACAAACAAAAAACGGTATACAGGTATGTTGGAAAAATTCGTAGTTCCAGATACGTACCTCGGTAGCGAAGTCGGTAGCGCACCTGTTTTGTAAGCAGGAGTTTGCAGGTTCAAGTCAAGGCCTGAGGAATTTTTTCAAAATATTTGTGCTTTATTTCTGATTGATTTCAAGTTTGTAATGCACTCTAATAATAAAATTAGAGTATTCAAAGCGATGGAATTCGCTATAAAAACATATAATTATTTTTGGTTATTATTAATTTAGATAACATTTTGGTGTTTGACTCGTATATATATTTTGATTTTATCTAAAACAATAAAAACACAATCAGCTACACTTTTGGTAAAAAAAACGGTATATTTACGTATTTAGGCGTTTGTTGCCTGAAGGCGTAAGATATTATTAAAATTTCACGATTTTTAGTTTGACTTAAACATAGATCTAGATAATGTTAATGGACTCAGCCTAAAATATTATAATAACATTCCATAGACACCCCACACTTTGATGACAGCGTTTGTATGGAGGTTTGCCCGCGATGACGCCTTCTGATTTGACTTTTAGGCATCATAAGCATAACATAAAACATGATTTTGCTGTATAATAAATATTTTTTCAATGCAAGTGCTCGTAAAGGCCCACTTTTTATGCATCAAAACCGAACAGAAAGTCGATTATTTTGCCCTAGGGCTTTATTATTATTTTTTTTTTATTTATTTACAATGGTTGGCTAACCTGCAACCTTTCCTGTGTACCATAAATGTATACTTTTTTTTCCACTGTTTAACGGCTCTGGATACAGTCCTTTTGAGCCAATCATAATTTAAAGTTCACAAGATTATATTTGTTTTATTTCCTCACACTATGCTTTGAAAAACGTAGTATTATACACGGGCGTAAGAGCAATCGCTACGCTCGTGTTTTAAATCGTCCTCGTAACTTATTCCTTTTCGCCCTTGTAGCATAAACTACTATTAAAACCCATTCCATTATAGAAAACTCAAATAGAATGTGGTAAAATATAACATAATAAAGGGCGACCAGGAAAACTAGCGATGTTCCAATAATAATGAATTTTATGGAGACCCTTACTTTATATTCTCTGCCCTTAGTGCGCGAGGCGAAATCGTACTTGCCCGGTTGTTTACAAGGGGTTTTACCATTTACCCCATCCGACATTGATTTAAAAATACTCATAATTTCGATCTTAATTAGCGAAAAAAAGGATCCGTAATCGTACAACCACAGAAATGTCAATAACGTACCAACGAATGTATGATCTTAATGATAGACTCTTAAAGCCAAGTACAGCCTCATTATAAATACATAATTCATAGTGGGCCTTACCCAACCCAACATATTTTGTCTTCAAGGATGCAAGTTGCATCCGTTTTGGATTTTTCTTCTGGTGGAACCTGTTTGTCCAGTTCCATTTTTATTTTTTCGTATTTGGAGAAATGGCTCTCGAAGGTTATATATAAAGATGGCGCGTGTACAGTTAGTTATCAGTTTAGATATTTTCTCCAAAAGGTAACACAGTATTCTGGGTAAGGTTTTTGGGTCAAGGCAAGGATATTCAATTTCGTGTTGTCATATGGAACATGTACGGACTGATCTGTAGACAGTAAGTATATAGATATGTATGGTTTTTATGTTTGCCATTTTCTTCTAGGGCTTTGATTTTCGGTTATATTCTTAGAAGTTTAGAAATAAAATTTATGCTTGTTGAACTTTTTTGTTGCATAACGGATATTGCTTATTAGGTTGAAACAACTAACGTTCATTTGATTAACTTTTTCATACATTTCTGTGGAATTTCATATCATGTTTTTAAGATTTAAATACGCCGACAATTATGATCTACTTATAATATTGTTAGAACGCATTTTAAAGTGAAAAAAGGTCACTTGCATAAGATTCTACCAACAAATTTTGATAAATAAAATGTAATTAGTGATTTAAATTTTCATTAAACTAAAGGCCGCTCTACATTCTCGGCGAGACTCTCGCCATGAAGGGGACAAAACTATATGAGTAAAGGAGATAGAATTTATTGCGTTTTGTCTATATAATCATAATAAAAGCTACTGTTAGGTAGGTTGGTGTGTGGACGACTGTATAAATATATCATCTGTATAATACTCAAAGGGAGTGTCAGAGGTGTTCCGAGTGTGAACTGAAAGTCACAGTCCATACTCGGTACACCCGCGTTTCACCGACGACTATTACTTCCCAACGTAATGAGTGGAAATAGAAATAGAAATATAGAAATATATTTATTTATGTAATGTAGATATCAGATACACTTATAACAGGTCGGTCTTAATTATTAAATAATTATTGTGTATTTTTTTTTAGGGTAGAAAGTCTTTATTAAACCACAAACTTAAATAACAGATACAATACTTAAAATTAAAATTAAAAAATACTAAAATCTAAACTCTTATTAACAAGAAACTTAACTAAAAACTTAAATAACATCAAAAACCTAAAGATGACCTAAAATAGTAAAAATTGTATATTAGAAATAAATTAATTAAAAAACACACTTGAATAAAACAAAAAATAGGAATTAGGAAAACATAATATCATAAATATATGCATTACATACAATAAATTAATGCCTAACTCCGTCCATTCAATTATTCTTGCTAAGAAGAAAGGCAAGTAACTTAGCAAGAATGTCCTTTTTTTCATAATGTTGGTTATAAACAACTAAATGTAAAAAGTAAGTCATTTATGCAATAAAGAGATAAAAAATACAAGACGAGATAAAATTACGTCATGAAGGCAAAAATATATATACAACGTGTTACAGAAAGGTGTAACCATATTTGAAGAGCTTATTCAGTCAATGGTATAGAACAACTTTTACAATGGAACAAAACTGTATGCCAAAAAAAAAAATTATTGTTTCATAGAAAAATGCAATGCCGCTCGGCCGAAATGTATGGAAGGGCAGATTTTTTTTTGAGATTTCAGGGTCGGGTTCATAGTAAAAGTTGTTCTGTACCATTGACTGAATAAGCTCTTCAAATATGGTTACACCTTTCTGTTACACATTGTATAATACCTTTGTCTACCTGTCCCATAAAGCCCTATCGCCGTACTTCGGGCACAAACGCTTTTTAGGGCATGCAGGTTTCAGCAAGTGGTAAGTAAGAACAAAAACTATGCACATAAATTCCTAAAACTTCATTGGTGCATGCCCGACCGGGAATCGAACCTGGTTCTCCAGATTGAGAGGCCAGCGTTCTACCCCTGCGCTACCACAGCTTCTTGTTTTATTTATTATTATTGAATTTACAGTATTTATTTATTTAATTAAAATAACTTTATTCTTAATACTTGTGAATTGATATACACAGGCAGAGAGCAAGTCTCTGTAAACAGGCCTTTACGTATATGGTTTTGTTTATGCACCTTTATATTATTTATTTACATATGAAATTGCCGTTTTCCATAGAGATTTTGAAAGAAACTCAATTTTCAGCATTTTTGTATTTTTTTTAGTAATGACATATCCAAACTGTGTTATTTCTTTTGTGTACGAATGAGGCAACATTAAGCTAACAGCAACATTAATTTAATTTTTGAAAAGTGTCAGCTGTTAAAAAATTATTACGAATCTTATCACGGAAATGGATGGTATTTAGGACGAACTGTTTTTAGAAATTTTTATTTTGGTTATCAAACTGACAATTAAAACAAAATTGAATACGTACATGTAAAACATTGAAATCCACTTTTAAACAAAAAACAAATAATGGCAATAGCTATTGAATTTCAGGAACTATGAAGTCATGAAACTGTAAGAAACTTTCGGCAATTTCATAGGTAAAGACCGACTATTTACAGCGGTATAATTGTTATGTGCGGACACACACAAAGGAGTAATACGCCAAAAAAGTAGTTTCAAAGTTTCACGGAACTATGACAAAAACGGGGAGATACCAGTTCTCCGACAAAAGTTATCTCGATCGATCACACTCGCTCGTACGTCATGAAGGCCACAAATTTGGTAACTAGACAAAAAAGATAGGTACTCCAAGATATCTTTCTTCTTAGAACTGAGCTAGGCATTGCTTACAGAGATTTCCGTGTTGGTACTGCTGAAGAAGCATGCG
The DNA here is from genome assembly GCA_934047225.1 of Ypsolopha sequella. NCBI lineage: Eukaryota > Metazoa > Arthropoda > Insecta > Lepidoptera > Ypsolophidae > Ypsolopha > Ypsolopha sequella. The sequence goes on from OW203985.1 coordinate 6,526,713, forward strand.
CGTCAATTTGTGGTTCTTATTGCAAAACAGTAAAGCCTACTTGGTTTCTTTCCTTTTATCTACTCATATGGCCCTTTTTAATTCTTTTTTACTTAGAAGGAAAGAAAGAGAGAAAAGCACTTTATTTTAAAATACCACGCACAAGAGAAAAAATAGACACATACAAAATCACAAACAATAAATATAACATTAAGAATGTTCGATAGTATATGCTTATTATCTTGTATGTGGCTGGCAAATTGTATAATTCGTTAGTTTACAAAAAAGTGTCGTCAGTTTTTAAATGCTCACTGTTTCGTGATGTGTCGAAGGCAAAATATAAATAGCTTCGTCATTTTCTAAAAGGCGGAAGTCGAAAGTCTTTCGCCAAAAAGTGAAAAATAGGTGCGATGACGAGCGGAGCGAGGAGGAGCGTGTCAGGTTTACATGTCAATATATATTGGGAACCTCAATGGTTCTAACAGAGTTACGATATGGCTCGACAAATTATTAATTGCCGAATTAGCGTCAGTGGTTTGGACATGTAGAGAAGATGATTCGAGTGACGAAAGAAATTCATGGTGCGCAAGTGGAAGGCGCAACTCGACCAGGCTGCTCTAGAAGGACGTATGCTGACCAAATTGGCGACATACCTACTGTAGAAGGGCAATGTCAAAAGTACCCAGAATAGAAGAGCTTGTATAACTAGATTGATGGATGTGGAAGAGGCGAATGAGGTGTGTCTGGATCGTAGCAGATGGAAATCTGTAGTCTCTGCCTACCCCTCTGGGAGACAGGCGTGAGTATATGTATGTATGTATGTCATTGCCTCATTAGCGGCTATAACCTGTCTGGTTACAAACGGATGAATTCGTCCAACGTAACAATAGGCTTCTTGCTAATCGCTAGATTGTTTTTGTTGACATATAATTCGGAGAAATAATCGAGGCAATATTTCGTAGATTGTTCTGTTGAGATTGTTGTTTCAGCCGAAACATCCATTTTTTTGTCTATCAAATTCCATAGTATTTAACACCACATCAGCTAAGATTTTCTCGATTGATTTCCCAAAATTATTGACCCAAATGTCCCAAATATCTATTATACCTCCCAATTACATGATTAAAAGTTGCTGCGGAGTGGCCTAGTGGATGCCTCGTTTAGAAGCGAAACACGTGTTGATAAGTTTTCTTGCTTGTTATTTAAGATTGCTTTATATTGCTTTGTGTTTTATGCGGGAGGGCAGCTTGAGTCTGCATTTTGAATAGCATGGTGAGAGCGTTGAGCGGAATATTGCAAATTATTAATATATCAATGACTTAATAATTAAAAGATCCAAAGTAGGCTTTATCAGATTGCAATAGAACAGAAGAATAGTGCTTTTTGCTACGAATTCTCGAAAGTCCTTGTAATAATAGTGATGTGCTCCAAAGCGTTTTTCATGGAAAGTTTCAGTAATAGTACATTACGATACGAGAGCGATGAAACGTTTTCTGACGAGTGTGAGTTTGCGGTACGAGCCGAAGGCGAGTGCTGCAATCACACGAGTCGAGAAAAAGTTTCTCGCACGAGTTTCGTATAATTTTTTATAGTACAAGTGCGGAAAATGCCGACTTTACGCACGCGCAGCATAAAGTGGTCATTTTACGCACGGTGTGCTATAAAAACTTTATCAATGCAAGTGCTCGTAAAGACTTATTTTACTTATATATCATCAAAACTGTATGGAAAATCAATTTACCGCACTCTTGTCTTATTTTTATTTTTTAAATTTTATTTACGGGAAGTTGGCTAACCTGCAACCTTTCCTTGTGTACCATATATAATACATTTTTTTTCACTGTTTAATGGCTCTGGATAGTCAGTTCTTTTGAGCCAATCATTATTTTAAGTTCACAACACTTTAAATTCTCATTGAATTTTAAAGGTAAGAAATTGTAGTTTTGGTATATTTACAAATTGGAAAAAAAATCGCTACGCTCGTGTTTCAAATCGTCCTAAGTTATTGCTTCCTTACCGCACTAGTAGCATAAAGTACTATTAACATCTATTTAAACATATTTCTTAGATATGGGTTAGATATAAATAAGGCCGTGTAGGAATTCTCAAAGAAAAGTAACTAAATAAAATAAAATTTAGTAAATAATGTTTTGTGTATGGGTTCTCCAGAAGCTATACAATGCTAATGAGAATTATTTGCCCGCCTTTCGATATAAGATACTAAGTTATACTATACTTAAGTTAATTATTAATAAATTGTTAATAATTGCTTATAATATGTAAATAAATTGCTTATAAAGTATCTTCTAAGTAAAGCAACGGAAATTGCAATGAAAGAAAATGTACAGTGAAATGCCCATTCAATCTCAATATAAAAACATCGTGCTCTTTTTCTCCATCTTGAGTAACCATTACTTATGCCATTTTATCGCAAAGGAAAATGCGAAAAAACTTAGAGCAATCGTTTCGAAGTAGCACAAAGTAGGTCGGCACGATCGGGCTTCTCCGCCAGCGCTCGGCCCGCTTCGTGTGCGTCCGGCGATCGACGTCTGCGCACATAACGCCTAGACATCGCCACGAACGCTGTCGCGCCCGCGATTTCCACACGGAAAATTTTAAAAGCTCCCTGAAACCTCTTACGGGATGCGCTCGCGCCGCGAAATGGACTGAAATTTGTTAACGTTCTGCAAACCTTTCCGAATAAACAGTGAATTTTGAAGACAGAACATTTATTTTATTGTGACGAACTGACTGTTAAAAAACATGTTGTGGGAGTCGAGTTTTCTTGAAGAGGCAGAAACGGTGAGCTTTTTCTTCTTTTTTTAGCGGAAACTTGTTCTAGTTTTGTTCTCTTTTTAGATTAGTTCTAAGAGCACTCATAGAAATCACTTTAATGGAATTTTAATGTAACAATCACGCTGTTAAATTATGAAACCGAGCCGGTTAGCACTCACCCACACTATTACAGCATGTTGTGTGTAAACGTGCGCGTGCGCGTGTATGCGTTAACTTTCTAGTTTTCGCTCGTGGGCTTCTTGTATTTGCATAAGACGTGAACGTTTTTAATATAAAACTCAGGGAAGCATTCAAGAGCTATTTTCTTGTGTAAATATTCATTTGTCGTACCAGCAACGTGTGTGAGAGAGTTGTATAAATACCTATATTAGATGCAAAGCCGCTTCAAGCTTTTGTTTAGGTGTGCTAAAATGCTACTGTAGCGAGATTCTTAACACGTTCGTGCATAAGCAGCATTTTAAAGCCCGATTGTTAATTAATAGTGTTGTTATCATGCTGTTAACAAGTGTCAGAATTATTAACTCATTTCATTACCACTTGTTTTTTTTTCACAGATACTTTAGATCAAATTAAAAATCCATTAGCGTAAGTCATGATTTTGTTATCAAAAAAAGCTGCTTAAAGCATAATTGCCTGCCCTAAAGCCTCAATACTGGGTGGTTACATCATTTTAAGAAGAATTATTTCTTGTTTGTAAATTTGTAATACTAATTATCCACAAAAAAAAATTATAGAGTTATACAAGCTGATAACGTGTTTTTTTGTCTATTTGGCTACAAAAAGTTAATATTTATAAAGAAAACATTCATGTGTAAACATTATTATATCAAGAAAAACGTTTGAAAAGCAGAGGTTCCGTAGGGGAAAAATTTTCGTCTAAGGAAAAACTCCTTTTTGGGAAACAGCCAGCCAGCAAACATACAATTTTCTAAGCCAGGATTTTGCAAAAATACGAGTAGGACTGAGGGTTCCATACTATTAAAATAAGTAAAAGCCTTAATTAATTTAAACAAAAATGACAAACTTATCAAACATTAAAAAATTACAAAACTGCGAAATTAAGTTGGTGATGTATTTCAGGTATACATCACCAACATTTATTGTTTAAATACAGTTTAAATAATGGCGCATGATATAAAGGTACAAAAATTAAACATTTTTGACTGGTTTATTTTTTGAGATAGACACAACTTTGACGGCTCCCAATTTCTTAATATAAAATAATATAAAAATAAAGTTGTACTCTGCGCAATAAGCTCTTTACAATGACACTGTAAATACAAGGGGACGAAAAAAATAATTTTTTTCGCTCCGTTTTCATGTACTGGACCCCCCTGAAAAATAATTCAATATGATTTTTAATTTAATATTCGGTTTTAGGTCAACATTCTACACAAATGTAACTCATTCCCTCTACGAGCTAGAGACCCGTGACATACGGACGGATGGAAGGACAGCAGAGTGACATTAACAAGGCTCTGTTTTACCCTTTAGTTAAGAAACTCATTGAAGAAACCCTAAAAAAGTACACCAGGAGAGGTATTCCAAAATTGTAGAATAATTATGTTGCTGGAAACAGATACAGAAAAATACTGTAATTATGTATTGGCTTCGATATTGAACTCTAAATATGGATGTAGTAACTATTTGTTAATATCTTCTCACGTGACATGTGTTTTTGCAACGTGAATTTTATTTCGTAGATTGTTAGGTATGTTTAATACATTTAATACATTTTGCATTTTCAACCTGCAAACTCGCTAGTTTTTGCCAAGGACTAGCAAGTTCCCTAGGGAGGTTCCCTTGAATGAGCGTTCTACTATGTGAAGAACAAATTCTATTCTCATTATTTAGATATCGGATGCCCCACAGCATTACTCCCGATCCCATGGGAATATTCTAAAATCCCTTCATAGCGAAAGTCCGCGTCTAGCAAGGAGCCTCCAGTCCAAATTTCATGTTCCTAGGTCCAGCCGTTTGGTCTAGACATGATAGATCAGTCAGTCAGCGTATTCGTTTGCATAATATTAGGTAGAAATAACCTTAAACCCTTGCTTATCATTACAAAGTCAAAAATAGAGCTGATGCAAGCAGCAACGATATCATATCACCAATAAAATAATTTTGTTGAAAAAATATATAGATAACAGCAAAACGGAGATTAAAAGTGAACGATTTATGAATGTACTTAGATAAAAGCTAAACATTTAGTACATTTCATTCTTTAACGATAAAAAAAATTAAAACATGTTTTACTTTAATTATAACTATTTTACTGATGCTGGGCCCACATCTCACATGTATTTTATTTAATGTGTTTTGTTAAGTATTTTCATTTTAAAGGACAAAAAGTCTTTATATTTATTTTTATAATATTTATTTTTATATATTTGTTTATATTGAAGAATTTAAAAATTCTTTAGTCATAAGAAATAGGTTTTTTTTGAAGGATGTCACAATTTTCGTGTTGATTTATTCAATCTCAGATAAGCGATATGCTGGAATACATAATTGTAGGACCACTTCTGTGGTCTAGTAGTTCTAGTACTCGACTACTAATCTGGAAGTCACGGATTCAAACTCCGTAGAAACATATTTTTGTTTAATTTTTTTATTTACACATATACAGTTGCACAAACATATTTCAAGTATACACCACTAAAACCCTTTGGGATTTGTTTGCGGTGCTATTAGAATCTACCACATAAGTAAATTAATTAATCTAAGTTAATACATAGTTATGTCACAGATTATTATAGTAGTGGTTATGTTTTATGTTATATTAAATGTTCATAATACGATTTTATCTTAGTGGGTAGGTTAAAGGAAAAGTTACATTATGGTTTCTACTACAAATCCACAAACATATCCGTGTCATCACGATGTCCCATAATGCCTTAATATTAGAGCGCATTATTGATTGCGATGAATCCACCGATAAGTTTGTAGTCTTACAAAGGTAGGTGCAAAATCTACAATAGGAGCGTCATTAGTTATAGAAACAAGTTATTTTAAGTTTGACGAATGATATACAGAATGTTTGTTACCTTTGTAAGGTTCAGATTTAATTTTGACTTCAGGTTTTTGTGCGTGATTTATTATACAGGTGCTTTTTTGCCATTCGTTTGGTGTAAATTTTATAAGAAACTGGATGTTGTATTTCTGAGTTGAAGTCAAAGATTTCAAAAGTTTAGATGAGCCCTGGCACCTAAAATCTATTGCATTGTTTTTGAATGCGTGCGTTAACATAATACCGACGCGCGCACACTTATGAGTGCGCAATCTGTCTAGCTACGGTCAGCAAACTGATCAGACTACTAAAGTTGTTAAAATGGTGCACTTAAGGCGTCCAACTATCACTGTGTTCAGATGAGCACTGATTCCAAATGTGTGAGCGTCACCCATTTAAGGGTGGAAACATTTTGTTGGTGTCATAGTACGGTAAGGGCTTATCTTTACTTTTGAAATCTTTGGTTGAAGTAATGATCTCGAAGTAAAAGATATTTCAATTTCAAGTTAACTAGTAAAACTCCACAGTGCTTAAATAAGTCATCAGAATTGTCTTTTAAACTGTTCTGTGATTTTTGGACCAACAATGGTTTTTTAGATTCTAATTTGAAGAAAAAAAAGGAATCTATGTATGATTTAAAAGAGCGGCCATAGCTGCTGAGTCCATAGTCGATCAGTATGTTGGATCTGCTTGCTGTGTATCGCCGTACTTCGGACACACCCACAGGCCCGTGCCCAGGGAGGTGCTAGGGAGTCATGACCCCCTCCCCCCCAAAAAAAGCCTTAACAGGTTCCGAAAAAATAGTCTTTCATAAAAATGTATGGAAACATATTTCCATATAATTAGAAAAATATTCCCCCTGTTTTGAAAGCTGCCTGGCAACAAACAAATAATTTCTGGCAGGGATAAATAAAAATAAAGCGCAGTTTCTCGAGAGATAGACGCGCATTCACATATCAGTGTTTTCTTCTCATTATACCTACATACGCGTATCTATATTTATTTTTTATTCTCATTATATCGAAGATAATTAGTGGCTTTCGCAGCGGTATTTTAATAGCTGCGATTGTGACGTGTCATATGCAGTGGCGTGCACAGAACTTTTTTCTGGAAAAGCAATCAGAAGGTCAAGTACGACAATAAAAAAAACATGAAAAAAATTTAAATAACACTTTGAAAAAAAAAAGTTTGTATGAAAATTTTTTCATAGTGTTATTTAAATTTTTTCATATTTTTTTTATTGTTAATCTTGACCTTTTGATTGCTTTTCCGGAAAAAAGTTCTGTGCACGCCACTGGTCATATGGATATTTTCTTCATTGCATAGATAGTTATGGTGGCTTGTAATAAATGTGTTCGGGGGATAAAGAATAGGTTTTGCTGTACAGCTTTTCTTTTCGTTTTTTTGGTGTTAAATTTTATTACTCTGTCAAGAGAATGACATCAAATAATTACATTAAGGTGAATGCACTGGCTTTTTTAATCATAATTTTATAATTACCATAAAAGTATAAACTTTATCATTATCAAAGATTATCTTTGTTTTGTGTTTCGATTGTAAATTAATAATAGATCACTTAATTATTCATGGCAACTGCCAAAAAAAAGACATAAGACATTTATTTTCGTAACTATGATCACACGTCACTTTAGCATACATCACAGGTAATAGTTAAAAAATAAATATATAAAAAATAAATTAGAAATTAAAGTCAAAATAAATCACAAATTTAAATCAGGAAAATGAAAAAATAAATAAAAATAAAATAGAATGTAAACAATTATCAATAAAAAGTAAAAAAAATGAAAAAAAGTCCGAGCATATACTTGTATGCGTCTCAAAATGAAATAATCCAACTCATGCGCACATTTTACAGGGATAGCAGGCGTGTGAAGGGGAGTTGAACTACATAGTTGTATGTAGTTCAATAAGTATTGAAAACTCATTCAATACTTTTGTTTTATTTTTAAGTAGATAACATAAAGCGAAAATTCAACATTAATGCAATTTTTATCCATACAAGTCAATATCCTAATTTGCTTCTTCGGGCAAATTAACTTCGTTTTTTTTAACTTCATGTTAAATGTGCAGATTTCTTACACGTTTTAATGTTTTAATTAAATAAACTTAATTATAAAACCGGACAAAGTCCGGATGGAAGGCCGAAAAATCGGAAATGTCCGGACAAATCCGGATTGATGGTAACCCTACACAACTCTGATAAATTATTGTGTATTTGAAGGGGCAATTATTGACTTTATTTGACCTTGTTTACATATACTCTGATTATATTGAAGTAATAACGATGTGTTATTGTATGTACTGTTATCTTTTTGTTCCTTTATTACTATTCCATCTGTAGTAAATAGCTTATTTTATTTATATACAAGGGCTTGGTTACTTAGCTTAAAAATATCTATTAACGGTTTTTAAGGATCCGTTACAAAACTGACACCCTGATAGCAAAGCGACGGTATTTGCGTATGTTTATTTATCCGTGATATACATCCCAAACAACTTAGCTTGACTTAATGGGCTCAAATTGAGTATTTTACCAGAGATAATATTGCTTTTTTATAAAATATTAAATTATTAAATTAAAGACTAATTTGTGTATTTAAATATTTAATTTTTCCTTCCAAATTTAATGTATTTTATGTTTGGATCAACATGTTATTACTATTTTGGTTACATTAATGTGACATAAAACTAAAATTAAATATACCTAAAATATAAAAATTACTAAAAAATAAATTAAAAAATAAAATGTTCGGCAATATGTATAGCCTTCCCCTAGGGCAACATATCTGCGCCTCTTGAATCAAAAAATAATTTAAAGTAAATCGATACGCCGATCATATACCTTCAAATAACAACGCCGACACAAATAAAGATAATAATCAATATCACTTCCGACAAACAAGACAAGAAACCAACCGTAAAGACAGACGTGGACAGAACTAAGACTCTTGCGCAGCTGCTTGTATCAAACATGAAAATAATGGATTAAAAATCTCTAAGGTCGTTTAAAAGTCTAATAAACTGGTTTATGAGTCTGATTCTCAAACGGTAAAAATTTGTAAAGATATTGGTGGAAAAGCTTTTATAAAAACATCGATTCCAGATAAACTTGAAACTAACGCAAGATTCAAACAGAGTATGGAAACCCACATCGCAATAAATTCTAAATCAGTTTTAAAATAAACAATGTAGTTTTAATCGCATTTTTCATTAACTTTATGTTTATGTTTTAATTTTTATATGTTTATGTTAACGTTATGTTTAACTCAAAAATTACCAATCTTTACTATGATCTTACAATTTGATCACAATATTAATTTATATCCCACCCTAACCTAAATTTAATGAGTAATGAAACATTATTTTGTTATTGTTCTAACACTGAACGGATCTACGAAGAGTAGAACTCACTTTTTATTATCTCTTTAGGTGATCAATATGTATAGGTATATTATCTTAAATACATCAATATTTGAGCAAAGAAAGTGTAGCAGGATCGTAATACAGAGATCAGTAGTCTCTGACTGCTCCTTTAGGAGACAAGCGTGACAACGTGAGTAATATGATATTTAATTATACAAAATAGAAGTAAGAGATATAATAGGTCGTTACATATGAAATTGCCGAAATTTTCTTACAGATTGATGAGTTCATAATTTCTGTATCTGATCATTAAACACTATACTAAAACCATTAGTATAGTATATTTATTACAATTTAATACAACCAATAATTACGCACAAAAAGACAAGTATTTGAACTTTACGTACTCGGAAGCAATCACCCGCAAGGCCGCTCGTGACTCGTGACACTGTGATTTCATAAAAACATTACCTACCAAGCTTTTAATAAATAAAAATAATAATAAACTGTATGAAGTCAATAATAAGGTTCTTTTTGCATAATGAAACGAGCGCTTTTTGATACAATTTCCTTAATTACACAGCAACTTACAAGTTCTTTCAACTGATGTTGTAAATCACTTTTATTTAATTAACTTAAGTGATGTGTGTGTCAGATATTGTGGAAACTGGTTCACTGGTTTACATTATAAACTTGTATACTTCGTAAATTAGTAGCTACAATCTACATATCTATATGAATGTGTATATAAATATATATATATATATATATATATTTCTTTTTTAAATCTATACTTAACGGTCCGTATAAGGTCAGATGCACAACTACAAATGACCAATTCACATTGTGTAACTTGGTCAATCGGTTTAATAAAAATAAAATAGACTGCAAAAACATTTTAGAAAAAACACATAAGCTTTAAGTTCGCTCGATAAAAAAAATTACGAATTTACCTGTAAGTTTCATGTTTTTCGAGTGCTAAAGGGCCTTCCTTAATCATGCAGCCTTGAAATTTGTAATAAAAATAAGTGACCAATAACTACGTCTAAACATTTTGGAATATTATAATGATTTCATCTGGAAGCCAAGTTATTAAATAAAAACGCAGTTTTTCGTCAGCGCGTGTTTCTTGGCGCGCTATTTTAAACTAAAAGAAAATGTCATAGAGTTCAGTTCTGATTGATGCAAAATGAGGTGCTCAATCTGACCTTATATGCACCCTTAAGACGTATCAGATATGTGCTTCAAAACTCAAACTACAAATGCTGATCATAATTTCCTTCATGAATTTTAATATTACATATATACTAAACCCGAAACTAAAGGGTTTTTGAAATTTAGTTTATACGAGTCTATAAAACAATATTTATAAATAAACCCAGACTTTACTGCTATTTTTCCATGAAGAAGTTTTGACATTGTCAAAATAAAAGTAAACACTTTCAAAATCAGCTTTTTTACATAGATCTTACAAAAACAATAGTGGAATATCAACAATTTCAACTTCTTTTATTCTACAGATCTTGCCTGCTGTCTCTTGTTTTTTTGCTTAACTATTGTTTCAGAGATAATGAGAATTCAAAAGATTAAAAACAAAAAAATAAACATTAATCGTCGGCGTTACCAACAAAGCCTTTGAGAGCATGACGAGTTGCAGAGTTAATTTCGCTAAGCAAAAAATGTTTAAATTTAACTCTCGGGTTTTTTCTGGCAGATTGGTTCTTTCGGATATGAAAAATAAGTCATGACCGAAAAACTGGTTGGTGTAATTTCTAAACCAAAAAATACGGACAGATATGCTGATAAAAAGTTTGTATTTTTACAAAGCGTACACAACATTTTATTTTTCCTTATTGTCGAGTTTTGAAACAAACTGTTAGTCAATATACTCTTTTAGCTGTAGCTTTCTTATAGTTTTTTAAACTTTAAAAGTAAGTGTTTATTAGTTTAATCAAATAAATGTATCTAAAACTTAAATAACAATTTATATCTAAACTTAACACATTCAGAATTAAAATTAAGTACCTAACATAAAAATATTTTTTTAAATATGTTTTTTTTTTATTTATTCTCTGTAACATTAACCTCCCATTTCAAATTTGTGATTAGCTCATTCGTTGTTTAATTATCGCTTAAAAGTTTTCATTATCGGTACAACAACAGTACATATAAAAGTTTTAATAGTTTCGAAAGTGTTTATAAGGTGCAAAATACCATAAACAGTTATTTATACGAATCAAATACGAGTGAAATCATTGTATTTTATTTTTCGATGCTTCTAAAAGCCGAATATTTCCAAGAAGTCAAAACCAAAGTTCAGATTTTAGTCACGTACATTGTTTCGGCATTATTCATAAAGCGACATTTTTCTTGGCCATTTCACTAATCGAAAAGTCACCCACTTTGTACTTGTTTCACAACGATTTAAAAGAACAGTTTTGGGAAAATAGGTCCTTTATAAACTTTGTTTGCGTTTCGATTTTCACTGTTGGCCAATGTAGGTCGAGGACACGATGGTTACGTGAATTGACTTTCTTATTAGATCATTGACGTGAGAAGATTGAATGGATGTGACAATTTGATACACTGGCTACTACTTGACCACTGCTTTGGTTATTAGCCGCTATGAGGTTTGGTGTGAACATTGTAACGAAATTTTCGGAACCATCTCATAATGATACATGATGCTTTAACGCTCCTCTCAATCTATTTCTCGCTTCATCTTACAAATTTTGCATTAAACCGTTTAAAATAACGATGTAGGCTGTGTATTTGGAATATACGCGTCACATATTAATTTGGAAATCTTAAGTTTGAACAGAAGAATATTATTTTTTGTGGTTTCTTTGTACTCCTTCAGTTATACATTTTTTTTTACAAAGCTAATAACAAGAAACCCATTACCACATCCAACAAAATCGAGCAGAACTAATTTCTTTCGTCCCAAACAAAATATTCGCCACAGTCTCTATGTGATTCATAATATTGCGAAAGCCTTTCAAGTCTGGACAGGAAAACGAGCACAGCCTTCAGCCACAGCCTCTGGGTAGTTCCGATTGAGAAACATCTTGTGAATCATCGAAATAATTAGGCGTTAAGTCCACTATTTGTTAACTTTGGCATTGCAATTTGCAATGCAGAGTTCTTTTCTTGTGATTCAAAATGCGTTGCTGGTAATTACCCAACGAAGTCTAGAGTTATTTTGTTTATTTATCAAAAGGTTTTTCTGTCTTTCGAAGAGACTAGCTTTATACGGGTTTTCTGCTTTGAACCAAACTCTGGGAACGTCTGCAGGGACCCAAGGGTAATCTCGCAAAAACGCAAGCATCATCCTTCCCTCTTTGTTAACGGCAACTATTTTGCTAGATAGCCAGATCGAGAAAAGGTACGTATTGCCCTGCTTCTTTCGGCTTGTCTTGGCGTCACTACCGTGCCCCGTGCTTCTGAGACACGCAGACCTTGATCTTGATCCTGCGACCTGTGAATTCATAAACTGAGACTTCAACACTAGACGACAAGGTAGTAGAATCTTCTAGTCTATGTAGAGTCGGAAAATGGGGTATGAGTAATTCTTTTATATTTTACAAGGTTATGAAGTGGTTGTGAATAGTTCTTTCCTTGGGGATTTACCTGAAAGTATGAAAGAACTTAGTTTACTACAAATACATACGTGATATGAATAAATTATTATTGTTACATTTTAGACATGGAAAAGAGTATAGTTTAAGGTACAATAAAATAAAATTAACACATCTGAAAACGTACTTGTTAGCTCTACAAATTTTCCTTAAGCGACTGTTGGTATAAGACTGGATTTTTTTTAAATAAGTGGATTCTCTATATATGTAAAGGAACAAGTTTTTTTTTTACTGGCGACTAAAAGCGGTTGAAACTAGATATTATCAGTCGATTAGCCGATTTTATAACTCAGTTCTGATATATGTAAATTGTGTTATCGGTGTATACTAGTTTCTTGATTAAATTAATTTAATCATATCATTAGACTCGGGTACTGACTACCCGGTGTTTTGGGTTTGGGCCCTGGAAGTTAAACGTATTATTTGGATAAATAGATAATATTTAAAAAAAAAAGTGGGGCATGCTATATAAGTAAAAGTATTTATTGGTCTTTATGCATAACATTTGTTGAAAACCTAAAGGACCATAGCAAACGGCACAAAGGTTATCAAAAGTTGTATAACCCGTTACATCAGCATACCTAATATCCGAGTTACAAACTATCTTTCTTACTCGTATAAGTCATGATGACTACTTTGTTTCTGAAACAAAGATATCGTAATTTACTATATAAATAATATTTTCACCTAGCTCGAAAAGCGCACTTTTGTTGCTTAAAAACAGTGAGCAAAATCGATTGTTGCTCACTGGTCTTAAACACTGAAGAAAAGTGTTTCAAATTAAAAACACTGCGAACTTACTGCGAATTGTTCAAAAATTCCATATCCTTTGCTCAAGAGAAAGAGAGACAGCAAACATCAGCATGGCGGCTATCTCTTTCACTCTATATGTATTCCATACACTTTGGGAGGCTATACACCGCCCCACAGCTTGTCGGATACCATAGAATGTGCAATATTTTTATATGGTGTATTGCTTAAAGAAAAAAAACCATTGAATTCTTATAAGTTCGTTCTTTACATCTGTGTTTTCTCGTTATTGAGGTGAAAAGTTGTATGTGTCACACGAGAGCAAATTTATTGTTTCTTGTGCCTTTGAATCCCTCACCACGGTCACGATTACTATTAAACATTCGAAATCTATCGATTTAGACCCATGTCGCATGTTTTATTGCAACCTGGCAAAAGAGTCCAATTTAATGAAACCTCACCCACAAGCGCAGGCGCAGGCTCAGAGACTGGTGAAAGGGAAACGATTTGCGTCACAGGTTGCGTCGTAGGTTTCGTTTTATGCTTCGACCTTGCTCGCTTATTTATTATTACCACAATCGTTTTATTATATCAGGCTTCGGAGAAAAGGTTGTAATAATTATACGGCTTTATGACGACAATAAATAATAAATAACAGTTACATTCTCTTTTATTTATTTATTTATTATTATTCAATTAAAATTGTATCCCTTTCTATTCAGTTGGATTACTTAATGGTGATTGTATAGAAATCAGATGTAGATTAATATTAGTGTGTATTTTATTGAATTTATTAATATACTCGATAGAATGCAGATTAAAAGCTGTGGTAATTTGCCTAAATAACCAATAAGATACCAAAATACCTATCGAGAACCAGTTTTGCTGTTGCAGACACCATCTTGACTTGCCATTTACCTAGCGTCATGAAAGAGCGCCTGAATTTATGACGAATCATTAATATGGAGAAGAACATCCCAGGTGCATAGCGGAAAAAAAGGTTTTTTGCATAATTACTTTGTTTTAAGTCCGAGAGCTGGTTTTTGGTTTTATATATAAAAGAATACAATGGTCAACAAAAAGGCGAATAAAAAATATAGAATACCCGTTTCTAACAAATTGTCGTTCAAAAATGGTAGCAAGTTTCGTAGCATAATGTTATATCGCGCGCGACGCGTCTTAGTTGAATCACAAGTTCCGAAGAGCGTGACATATTATTTAATCGCAAATGCGACAATTTTCGATGGCCGAAGACGGGTAATTTTTAGAAGCTCTTTGTTCAAAAACATATCAAGCTTTTAAGGCGATATGCGAAAAAAATATGGGTGTTTCTTTTCTGTGTATTTCATGAAATACACGGAAAATTGTAATCAGTTTCTGGTATATGCATTTTGACTATATAATCTAGGGTTTTGAAATTGGAAAACATGCTTGGATAAATTTTCCTCAGTAGAAATAGTTGTTGAAATGAGGTCTTCAAACACACTTTTTCTCCTCGTTTGACGAATAGGAACCATATACAAAACTCAAACATATTATATTAAGTGTGTTTTAACAATATCTAGAGATTTGATATTTGAAATTTTGCTAGCTATTTTAGTTTTTTTAATAAAAATATAAAACCAACTTTTTTGCCTTTTGCCCTGAATCCGCCCCTCTCTCACTGCGCGATTTTTCGCTTGGAGTGACTGTGACAAAAATAAAATTCGCATAGCCTCTTAAAATATAAATCTCATGCCCAGATTCATGATATGTTTTGCAATCACAATAACAATCATAACCATCAACTCCATGTCTTGTAAAAAGTTTTTACACGGCATTTATCACGCAATGAACAAAGTGGTATGAGAAGTAAAGTGTGTGAAAAATGTTGCGAGAATAGTCGACCAGACTTCGTTGCTTTAAATTAAAACGAATAAAAAGTTAAAGATAGATGAAAAGTAATTGCTATTCAATAGAAGACTAATGAGTAGAAAACACTTGTAAAAATATTGGTTGTCATTACTTAACATGTTGATACAGCTGTTATGGAGTCAGTTTTGTCTTTGGCCTATTAGTGGGTGAGCTGAGCAATAGATTGGCCATAAAAAACTGACAACATGTATAAATAACAATTTTTTAACCCTTCGAAAACAAAGTTGAGTTCAACTGTGTTGTGCGGTCATAAAACTCTAGTTAGATAGTTAAATAGTTCTATGTACTTTCGTAGATGTACTATTGTGGATATCTGTTATTGGCTATATTTATTGTATTTTTTGTTAATGTTGTTTTAAGTTTTATGTATTGCTGTTGATGTCCCTAATAAAACGAAATAAACTAAATAAATAAATCTTCAAATCTTAAATTGGTAAATAGGAAAAAGTTACTTTCTTAACGTTTAAAAGTTTCTTTAAAAGGAGTTTATCGCTAAGGACACATTTTGCATTTAACAAATTATCGAATTATTTGACGCTGTATTGTATGAATTTATTAAATAAAAATTAATAGAATATCAATGCTAGAATAGACACGACAATAATATTATGTTGTAGTAAAGGTACCTATTACTGTTTACTAGAATCTGCAACTCCGCAAATACAATTATTTTTTCAGCGTTCCGTCAATAGTCGGAAAGCCTTACTGCGAAGAATGGGGTTTTGTTCAGTCTGTTAGTTAAATAAATTTGTGGGTATATTAATAATTTGCAGTATTCCGCTAAACACTCTTACCATGCTATTCAAAATGCAGACTCAAGCACCGCCCGCCCTCCCGCATAAAACATGCACAAGCAAAGCAACTTTCGTCCAAGTTTTCATGGCATAATACCTATAGAAGTACAAGTTATGAATCGGCTTTGGTTTTATTTTTGAATTTGTCTCCACCCGTTTATGGATCCAATGTGTATTGTATTTATTAACAGAACCTTTATTTAAACATGCCCAAAACGAAAGACACTATAATATAGCAACGAACGACTCAATTACATAAATAGAAGAATAAAGACAATAGCGAGTGTCTCGGCGGCCATCTTGGATTCGCGACGGACGGCGGGAAAACCAAGGGCCTTGACAACCGGTCCCGCTCACCGACCGCGTTGGATTGAGGAGTTATAGTCTTATGCGGAATAGGTTTATTAATGATAAAATATTATTTATAATTAAAAATAGTACCTGATCTATTGTTATTTCTCATTTATTTTTTAAAAACCCTTCTAGACGGTATGAATAAAAATATGAAAAAAACATGGTATTTTTATTTTATAAGTATAGAAATAGAAATAAATCATTAAAACAGCTCCAAGAACTGTTACGTGTGTAAGGCAAGATTTTGCTACGCCAAAACTCACAGCGATGCAAATTGATGCACTGTATAACCACAGGTATGGGTTTGTTCTTCTATATTTGTCTGTGCATTTTTTTTCAACAATTTTTGACTTATCTCACTGATTACAATGCACAAGCAAAACATTTTTATTGTATTAAAGTCACCTGCTTCACAAATAACAATAATTACTTAATAGTTTATCTCATAGATAGTGTATTTTTTTATAAAATTCTATCAGAGAGGTCCCAAGATGACCGAACTATAATCTACACAATTTCTAAATTGTCTCTTACAAATTAAATAATTAATGTGATGCATGTAGCCCAGGTACTGTTACTTCTCTACATATACCAGTCCGGCTGCTAAGGCTCATGCCAGTCTCGCTCAAGATACTATTGTGAACAAATAAGATAAATAATAAGAATGTTATAAATAATAACAGAATAAATTATGCTATTTATTTTATTGGGACCTGAACCTTACTGGCCTCGATTAAATTGCAAGCGGCTTTTATTACCAAATAAACAAGCTGTGGCATGGTAACCCTTTTGTAAACATGATTTTATGAGAAATACTTAATTTAAATATAGTGGAAAGAAATAAGCGAACCTAAATCCTTAAATTAAAAATATGATTGGCAACAACTTTTTAATTGTTTTTTCATTTAAAAATGTTCCATTTATTTTTCTTTGTTTTTTTCACGCATTTTGGCGAAAAAATTGTCAGAGAAAGATTTTGAAAAAAAAATCTACTAAATATTCCGCTTGCACATATTTTGATCGTTTTTTGATATAAAAATCAAAAAGAGTTCAGTTTTACAAATATTTAAAAAAAAATGTCATTTTTATAGTAAATTAAATTAATAGTTTTTTTTTGTTTTTATTTGTAAAAACCCCCTTTCAATAAAACAATATGTTTTTTAATTAAATTAATAAAATTATTCATATTT
Organism: Ypsolopha sequella; assembly: GCA_934047225.1. Taxonomy (NCBI): domain Eukaryota; kingdom Metazoa; phylum Arthropoda; class Insecta; order Lepidoptera; family Ypsolophidae; genus Ypsolopha; species Ypsolopha sequella. Next base: position 6,544,522 of record OW203985.1, read on the forward strand.
TTGGGTATATTTCTATCGTTTTTTTCAATTTCATACAAAAATAAATTTTATTCTCATGAATTTAAGGGTTACAATAAATTATTGACTACGAGTGCAGCCGTTATATGTATGCTACGTTACGTTACGCGACGCTACGAAAGAGCTACAAGTGTACAATAAGCGATACCAAGGATTTTTACAATTCGGACATTTTTGTTTAGTTTATTAAATATATATATAAAAAAAAACAGAAACTCTTTAACTGCTAGCTATCACCAAACATTGCTCTGGAAAATAATGACTAGTTACAATTTGAACTTCATTAATAATATTAGAGTGTATTAAAAGATTTGAAAAATATAACAAAGATATTCTCTAAGGAAATTTAATCATCCAGCGACCTATTCGGTTACCGAGATCTTTCGAATTTAGAACCAACTACACCAGTACAGTAACGCACAGAAGTCACGAGGTTTCTCAAAAATAAAAATATTTTCAATGCAAGTGCTCGTAAAGGCCCACTTTTTATGCATAAAAACCGAACAGAAAGTCGATTAGGGCTTAGGGCATCATTATTTTTTTTTTTAATTTATCATATTATATTTATAATAATTTTTTACATATGAAAGCTTATAGGGTATTATTAATTTCTTATTGTGGAGTTTTAAAACGATTTCAACAATGAGAAAGCATAAAAATCATAGTATCAAAACAGTAAACAAAAATATTTTTTCCTGAAATTTTTACATTTTGTTGGCGCTCGATTTCGACTTGGCTCCCATAGTAACAATTAAATAATAGTCCAAAATCTTTCATTTCGAGTAGGTTTCATCAATGTTGAGGATTTGGTCCAGTCTCCATACAAATTTGCCCATGGTCCTTTATTTTGTTTAAATATTAAACATCAAAAGATGAGTCCAGGCTCGTAGCGGAACTAACTTATGAAGTAGCACTCGCTACGCCGTCGTCGTAGCAAAATCGGGACGCGAACGTGTGCTAGATAGGGACTGGTGTCCAGCGTAGGAGTTTTTACTAATAAATAAAAACGTGGTAAAACAGAATCTCGGTGCAAAATTCACATCAAAATATTGTTATCCTTACATTTTAGAAAAAAAAATGTAATAAATGCGTTTACAGAAATTATCGGAAATTAGGTTTGTACAAGAAAATTATGAATTATGTAAAAATGCTTTTAAGTTTATCAAAATGTAATGCATTAAATTACATTATTTTCTTGTGAAAAAATAATTATTATTAAGCAGTTTCCGCAAATTGTTTTAAAGCTTATATTTTTTGCCTAGAAAAAGACATGATCTTACTAATTTTCTTGACCTTCTTCTTAGCAAGACTAATCGAATGGGTGGATATATTTATTATATGTATTGCATATATTTATATAATTTATTCCTTATTCCTATATTTTATTTTATTCAAGTGTATTTTGTTTATTAAATTTAAGTAAACCCAACCTTTTATTCCTCTGCGAATTTCCCCATATTATTATTTATAACATAAAACTATAACCTATACACATGGATTATTTAATTACTTATATTACATTAAAACCTACCTGTAATAAGTGTATCTGTTATATCTACATTACATAAATAAATAACTTTCACTTCATTTTAATGCATAATTCTCATTCAAAATAGAGATAGCAATATTATGATGTGCATTTTGCACCAACATTCTGTTTCACCCCCTTAACAATGGTTTGAGTTTATCCTTCAATTGTGACATAATATATTGGTATCAATTCGGTGTAGCCTGATTTAACTTATTTGACAGGACTAAACTTTACTTAAGCGTTCTGTCCTTGTATTTTCAATAAAAAAAAAACGCTTAAATGAAGTCCTGTCAAATAAGTTAAATTATGCTACACGGTATCGACATCATATTGTATACTTTATGGATATCGGCAAATTATTATGAAAGATTTTTGGAGCCATACCAAATATTTTTTTTGTATCAAAATGACAAAAACCGGCCAAGTGCGAGTCGAACTTTTTTAACATTATGGTAAATAATTCCACTTGCAGCTATGAAATAGCAACTTGACACTTATTATCTATTTAACTCTATGTATCTAAAGGGTTTAATTAAGTTGGTCAATAATAACTTACTTGTAATATTTGTAATTTTCTGATTTTTCCTATGTAGGTATGTGCTATAAGACCTCCCTATAAACAAAATTTCAGGTTTCTAAGGCAACTGAAAGTGCCCTATAGGTTTTGATTTCCTTGTGAGCGTCAAAAATGTGTATGAAATTAATTATGTTAAGTGCAATTACTTTTTTCGCGTCAAAGTTAGAAGTCTGTTTTTTTACAGCATTATGGAGCCGTAAATTTCTGTAGAAGGTATCAATTTCAACTTGATATCTCATACGGGGCCCGAGCAAAAGGGTCTTGACAGACAGACAGACAGACAGACAGACCGGCAACAAAGTGATCCAATAAGGGTTCCGTTTTTTTATTTTATGGTACGGAATCCTAAAAAAAGAAACAGATTTTACAGATCAGCTTTTTTAATAAAAAAACTATGCTTAAAAACATTATCTAATGGTAGTAACGAGTACGCTTGAAGAAAACTACAAAATATTACCGTGAAATGAAACTAAAAGGAACCTATAATAATAATAATAATAATCTTTATTTCAAACCATAGGTCCATATTTTCAATCACATGATAAGATTTTAAAAATAAAACTAAAACTAATTACACTTTTGTTAAACCAATTCATAACATAACTTAACATTAAGGTACGTGCGCCACAGGTTTTAATAAATTTGCCCAGAAAGTAGCAATTGAACGGCTGTAGTCATAAATAGTCCTTACTAAGCCATTGCTAGTGGTAGAAAGAGCCAGCCTAAAACTCGCCACCCGCTGCGTGATAACTGCCTCAGGACACGGCAGGCGCGCCTCGGCAAACATCGTGGACGCACTGCACCATCGCGGCAGACGAAAGAGAATGCGGAAAGCATCATTATATTGCACTTTAAATCTTCGAAAGTTTTCCTTTAAATACTTCGTCCGTAAATGCGGCGTGTACATCGTTTGGCAATATGTTTTAAAAAGGAGCAACTTCGAGTCACGAGACCCCTTGCAGAACTTACGACCTATCATATTGGCATATATCATATATGAGTCAAGTCTATAAAAATAATCAAGCGGTCAGTTACAATATCGTTGCTTTCCTTGATCCTTTCCGAGAGACTAAGAAGGAATCTACCATGACTTGGGCTTTAAACGATCAATCACACAATGCAATTTTAAATGAATCATTGTTAAAAGAATAAACTAGCATTTTGTTAGTTCACCTGATTTTCCCACATGACGTTCGCCAGACGTATATACGACTAGTATGTACTTACTTGGTGTTTTATAAACATGTACAAGCACTGTGTAATCTGCATGTAATTATAGGTATATCAGATAGGGTTGCCAGATGGTCGGCATTCGTCGGGATTGTCCTGACATTTCATATGATGTCTAGAGTCCCGACAAAATACAAATTGTCCCGACACATAACAACGATCGGTGGGCAAAAAAGTATTTTGTTGTACATCTTGAATTAAAACACTTGTACTTGTAGTTTCACTTTATTTGTGTTACCTCCCAACCGGTTTCGGATTTTACTCCATTTTCAAGGGAAGATCTTAATTAAAATATTTAACATGACTCCAGGCACTAGCTCTGAGCAACGTAAACAATAATTTAAGTTGCTCAGAGCTAGTGCCTGGAGTCATGTTAAATATTTTAATTAAGATCTTCCCTTGAAAATGGAGTAAAATCCGAAACCGGTTGGGAGTTAACACAAATAAAGTGAAACTACAAGTACAAGTGTTTTAATTCAAGATGTGTTTCAAGTTTCACCAAGTGCCGACAATCGCAAGTATAAATTTTATATTGTTGTATTTTGTTGTAATTACTTTAATTTTAATAATAAAAATTACTATTTTAATTCGTAATATTTATTTGTCTCGACCATAATCCCGAAATCCCGACTTTTTGAAATTTTTCCCAGATATTTTGGTTTTCCCATCTGGCAACCCTAATGTCAGAGCATGATATTGTTACTCTACTGACATAGAGCAATTAATAATACGGTGTGAAAGCTGTTGTTAAATTGTAACTGTTAATATTGGCATTTATTAACAGAAACATAAAAACTTAAATAACATGAAATAAAACTAAAATTAAACCTTACAAATTTACCTATAAAACTAAAATGTCTCCTAAAGTAAAATTAAACTAAGTAAAAAATGTTGGCCAGATCGCCGCCGTCTTGTGGCAGGGTTCCCAGAATGCTGGCAGCATTTCTTGTTTGTTTTGGCAGTACTAAATTATCACTGTATATAATACGTTATTCTTTATTCTTTATTGTACACAAAAAAACAATTTAGACTTATAATGAATTAGAAGGTAACACAGGCGAGCTTATCTCTAAAAAGAGATTTCTTCCAGCAAACCTAAGCGGGAACGGGAAATTTTATTAAAATAAGTAATCTTGCATACGTACGTGTACTACAAAAAATATATTGTATATAATATATGTACCTATCGTACGATACCTTGACAAAGTATGTATATGATTTTCCACTGACGCCGACTATAAAAAATGTCGAAATATATCTGGAAACAATTATTTCAATAAGTGTTTTTATATAAATATATAATGTTAAATGAATAAAAAACCAATAAGTTATATTTAATATTTAATTTATATACATAATTATAATATACTTTTCAATGCATGTGCTCGTAAAGGCCCACTTTTTATGCATCAAAACCGAACAAAAAGTCGATTATTTTGCCCTAGGGCTTTATTATTTTTTTTTTTTTTATTTATTTACAATGGTTGGCTAACCTGCAGCCTTTCCTGTGTACCATAGATGTTATACTTTTTTTTCCACTGTTTAACGGTTCTGGATACAGTCCTTTTGAGCCAATTATAATTTAAAGTTCACAAGATTATATTTGTTTTCATTTCCTCACACTATGCATTGAAAAACGTAGTATGATACACGGGCGTAAAAGCAATAAATTACTCGGTTACGTTTAAAACACTCGCTACGCTCGTGTTTTAAATCGTCCTCGTAATTTATTCCTTTTCGCCCTAGTAGCATAAACTACTATAAACTTAGCCATAATACACATAAACTATTCATAATAATAATAAACTTACCTATTTACTAGACAGCGAGGTACTGCTCTTTTAGCTTTTTCTTGAAAAAGCTCATGGTAGGACTGTCGCGAATACTGCGGTAATGAGTTCCACAGTCTAATTGTTGTAACATATGATATCAATATTTCTATGAGCAATGAGCATAACTTAGACGAAAATAATCACAACAGAGAATAATATATACTCGTATATTTTTCATCACTAATGCTCTGAAAATAAGTTTTGTATTTAACTCGATAAGTAAATTTGAAAATCGAACGAGGCTCCTTTATTTGTTTTTTGTGACAAGACCTCATTAATGCGGCAAGACCCTGGCAAGATGCTTAAAAGTGACACAATAAGTTGGGTTTCTTTTTAAACGATCGAACCAGCCAGCAAGAAAATCGCATGAAAGAAAAAGTAGGAAAATTGGCGCCACGCAAATCCAGTTGAAAACGTTGTTGGAAATATGTTGTTAACGAAAAAATTATGAATTCAAGTGATAATGATGTTTTTGAGACGTCAGCTACATTGGTGTCGATTCGATGTAGCACATCTTAACTTATTTTACAAGACTAAACTTAATTTTAGCGTTCTATCCTTGTCTTTTCGATAAAAAAAGAAAGAGACAGGACGCTTAAAATAAGGTTAGTCTTGTCAAATAAGTTAAGTGATATTACACCGGATCGACACCATTGTTGGCCGATTCAGGAGCGATTTTAACAACTATAAAAATACATGGCGGCTGGAAATCCAGCACAGTTGCTGAGGGTTTATATTATTATTATTACATAGAATATTCAGTCCACAATAATAGTTATAGTTCAAGTGAGTCGCACCCATCTTCATCAAAAGTTTGCGACGGTAACGATCTAGACCCGATCAAGCAGCCACCTGTTACTAAAGAAACTGGTCAATCTGCGCATGACAGTCAAGCCGCATTGTCACAAAGCAATGCAACAAAATATTAACATCACAGGGAAACCGGTTACTTTGATGCTATCAAATTGTTCCCAATTTACCATTAATTTCGTACTTTATTTAGGAAACAGTTGTTTTGTATATTTTTTTTATTTCCTCGCATTAGTGATGAAAAGTAGAGTATTGCACTCGGGTGTAAGTGATCAATTACACCCTCGAACCATAAGCAACCTCGCTCGCTCGTCTTCTTAAACATCTCGGGTGTAATTGATAACTTGCCTCCCTTGTATAACAATCTACTATTATACCCATACAAGGTTTTAAAACATAGCGATATGCGAAAAAAATACGGGTGTTTCTTGTCTGTGTATTTCATGAAAATCATGAAATACACGGAAAATTATAATCAGTTTCTAGTATATGCATTTTGACTATATAATCTAGGGTTTTGAAATTGAAAAACATGTTTGGATAAATTTTCCTCGATAGAAATAATTGTTGAAATGAGGTCTTCAAACACACTTTTTCTTCTCGTTTGACGAATAGGAACCATATACAGAACTCAAACATATTTTATTAGGTGTGTTTCAACAATATCTAGAGATTTAATATTTGAAATTTTGCTAACTATTTTAGTTTTTTTAATAAAAATATAAAACCAACTTTTTTCCCTTTTGCCCCGTATCCGCCCCTCTCGCACTGCGCGATTTTTCGCTTGGAGTGACAAAAATAAAATTCGCATAGTCTCTTAAACCTGATTCTGAAGACTTTAATTTTAGTTTTAGTGCTATCCAAACTTACATTTTTCCAAAGTAATTTAGCTTCTGTTTTTTACATTTATGAACTATTTTGCAATGAAGAAAATTTAGTTTTGACAGCACTAAAACTAAAATTAAAGCCTTCAGAATCGGCTTTATTGTCCCATTAGTGCTTGACGACAGAATAAAATTATCATACGTTAATTTGACGTTACACGTGTAACTATGTGAGAAATAAGTTGTTAAGTTGATGTCATTCCATCACCAGCGTATAATTTACAAATATTTTGAATAATTATCGTTCCTTTGTATAAAATTGCAAAGATATAATAATTTTCCTACAAACGGGTGAGAACCGAGAATTAGAGTACATTTTTTCGTCATCTTATCGATATCGATGTTTAACTTACTTCATTCACTTTTCATTGATAAATGGAAATTTAATATTTGGATTAGAATTTCGCAATTTTTCTTAACTCACCCGGGACCACTTAAGAATACCATAAGTGAGTGCTTTTTTATAGTTGTTGAGACTGAAACACTCAAATCTGGTCTGAAATGGGTAAAAATGGTTTTACGATACTAAAGAAGTTAGGTCTACTCTACTCTAACTATACTCTGTGACATGAGTGTTTGTTATTGTAAAGCTATAAATAGATAATGAATGAATGAAGTGCGGAAGGCACTGCGCCTGCGCCGACAATGATGGCGTCATCCTTTGGGTTTGTAGTGACGATTGAAGAAAAAACTGAGCACGCTTACGTCTATCAATGTACCTACAGTCTTAATGGTTCATTTTAAAGAAAAAATAAGGGATCAGGAAAAATAAATTGACAGTTACTTTTCTTTTTATAAAGTTATAACAAAAATCATAAAAATATTGACATTACTGTATGCAGTATAGATTTCCTTATTTATTAAGAGTTTATTTTTAATATAATGCACAAGAGTATGCTTCTAACTTAACAGTCAGCCACTAACTTGTGTCGATTCGGTGTAAGATGTTTTAACTTATTTGACAGGAATTAACTTAATTTAAGCGTTCTGTCTTTTTCTTTCTGTATCAAAAAGACAAAGACAGGATGCTTGAAATAAAGTTAGGCCTGTCAAATAAGTTAAGTCGTGTTACACCGAATCGACACTAAAGTGTGTAAGAAACTTAATTAGTAATTAAATTGCAATCACTTAATTTTAAAATCTTCCATTTCCGCTTCCCTGTCACTCATATTGAAACTTCTAATTAAAAGAGGTCAAAACATATGAACAGTTCCTATTGTTATCAAAAACGGCTGTTTCATTATTTGAATTAAATTGGAAACTAATTTCTATTTCCATAGACGTCATTGGACATTAATTAGATATGATATGACGTAATATTAGTATTGTAGTTCCGAAGTAGGTTCTATTAAAAGTAAGTTGGTTTAGTAGGAGCGTAGCGTACTTCCCGTGATGACGCAGGCGTTCATTGAGGCAAGCTTGCGCGTTCGCTTCGCTGGCCTGCCGACTCAGTCGCTTACGTGATCTATCCGCCGCTCGCACGCATCAGCCATGGACCAAACTAAAACTAACTGATATGCACAATTCAAAAGCCAAGACTGGCAACCGAGAACAAAAGCATATTCTGAATTTAAAATACGAAAAAACAAAGCGTTGTTTGCGTGCAACGAATCGCCGGCCGGCGTCCAACCTAACCTCAAACGCAAGTTTGACGTTTCGTGCGGACCGTACGTCAGTGCAACGAATGGATTGACTTGTTTGAGTGAGTTTTCAGGATTTTACTGAACCAAAGTGACATTTTGCGATGGAATATAGTTGGCAGTGTCAAGTGAGTTGAGTTTACTTGTTAGGCACGTATGAGATTGCTGGATGTAATTGAATAATAATGCCTTGCGGCTCCAAATTAGGGATGGTATCTATTTAATTGTCTTTTAATGCGTGAGTAAAAACCCAGATTAAATTTGTTAGATCGGAAACGTGTTTACGGTTAGGTTTATGGGTGCAATAGATTTTATAATAAGCAATAAACTCTAAGAGCTATAAAAGAAACATAGGTTTAAGTTATGTTTTGAGTGCTCGGTATAAATGTTCGGTGGTCACTATTTTAGCTCATCTTTCATGTTGACTTCAACTATGTTTCGTTGACTGCAAACTAAATTTCGATGTATTACTTGAACTGTTATGCTGCGTCCATGCAAACAGTTTGGTATTCACTACTTTAGCAAAATTTTTGTTAACTGCAACCAAAATTTGGCTATATTTTTGCTTGTATTTGACTTAAAGTTACTGAGAAAAAAATAAAATAACCATTACAACATAAACTAATGGGCAATTCGCGCTATCTCATTCAGACATCGAGTAACGAGTCTCTTATGCTTTATTGTTAGATTATGCTAAGTTTCCCTCGGTAATAAAATTCTTTAAAATACAATTTCATGCGCGTGTCTTTTTGCGGATCGTGATACTATTACCATTTATAATGACATTTTAGCCAAGGTATAGCACACCTTGTTGGACATGCCACAAGGTTTAGTTTTGTTTGGAAATATGTTGGTTATGTTGTAAACATTTCAAGATGGTTGAGCGAACTCACAGTGGTCGTGGAAACCCCAAGGTCTTGTCGAAATTGTAACAGGAGGCTGTCATTTGAGCAGTCACGAATTTAGTGTGGTCTTGTTATTTTCGATTTATCGATATCGATTAATAACTGCTCGTCAGTTCACGCCTCTATAAAATTGGTTTCTTAATTCCACAATTTTTCAAAACTTTGGTAACATTCATAACATTGTCCTAATTTAGACATCAATATAACACCAATACACACAATTAATACATTTTCATTTTTATGTGTAAACATAGTTGTAACTTATATAAAGTTTAGATATTATCGATATCGATGAACGTTTATCGACATCTCGCCAGCGCTCCACATTTCCGCATTTCAGTGTCTAGCATGGCGCCGAATTTGAAATAATTCGGTCCATTTAATCATGTTTGGGAACCTATCAAATCTTGGGACGGATTAATGAATAAAAAATTACCAACTGACTTACTGCCCGGATGCTTCAATTGTATGGTTTCTTTGTCATTGTCATTAGGATTAGTACTGGCTTTTATCTAATTTATTTTACTTTTTTACTCTATTATCAGGTGATCTTTGAGGTGATCCAAGTCGTTTTGTGCGTTTACTTGTATGAAATCGTATACAAATATTTGCACATGATTTCGTGAAAGATGAACGTATGAAATTGAAAATATGTAATTATTGTGCTTGATTTTTTTTCGTTCTATTTGTTTATTGAAGACACGGTGTATGTATTTTTGTATATATGTACTTGTATATTTCTAACTACACAATTTGTGTTTATTTAGATTTGAATTCGGTTAAAATTAGATATTAATAACTTTATGAAGAAATACGGGTATAAAAACGTTATTAAGGGAAGTGGAGTCAGATTTTAATGCCACACAAAAAGATTTGTAGTCTCATTTGTACGCTAATGCATAAAATTGAATAAAAATAACTTAATTTAACCTATACTCCTTGTCTTGATATTTCAGGTAAATAACTTGCTTAAAAAAACGATATACTTACTCGGAAATTTTGTATTTTAAACTCAACCCATTATCGCAATGCTTTTATTAAATTAACAACTTTTATTTCTTGACTTTAAAAACATATTAACCCCGTGGTGGTATGTATGTAGGATGTAGGTATGTAGGGTATGTAGGATGTATAGAATAGCAATAAAGCGTTAAGGATTCGAAATCGCAGTACAAATTTACTATCTAGCCTTAAGGATGGTCGTCATGACGCGACCAAATCAGTTGTGGGCGTGGCTAAATGTCATGCTGTTTCATTTCGCTATAATGTGCACGCTCCATGAAACTTGCGAGGACAATGCAATCGTGCCGATTTCGTCGCCGGCGCAAAATCGAAAACTTGTTTCAGGAGAAACCACATTTTGGCAAGACTGTGGACGTTTTTAAACATTATATTTGGTTATTATTAATCAAGATAATATTTTCGATGTTTGACCAGTTGATTTTATCTAAAACAATAAAAGCACATTCGGCAACACTTTTGGTAAAAAACCGTTAAATTTACGTATTTTAGGGGTTTGTTATATCACTCAAATTTTACGTTTTTTGGTCCGATTTAAACTAGATAATGTAAATGAATTCAGCCTAAAATATAATAATAACATTCCATAGACACCCCCACATTATGGTAACAGCGTTTGCGGTTTGCGCGTAAAGACGCAATGGCGGATCCAGGGGGGGGGGGGGGGTCATGGGGGTCATGACCCCCTTGGGCCTAGTTCAACTTTTTTTCTGTACAGACACGCTAAATTTACCTAAAATTACACAAAATGTTATTATATATTTGGACTAATTCGGAGCCTGTGACCCCCCCTGGCTCGCAGGCTGGATCCGCCCTTGTAAAGACGCCTCTTAAGTGTCATAATATAATATAATAAATAATCAGCGTTATAACCTATACCATATTTTACTCATTCTTGACATAGAAAAAAGTTATATGCCAATAAGAATAACGTGTAACTACAATAACGTGTAACTACAATAACGTGTAACTACAATAACGTGTTACTACAATAACGTGTAACTACAAAAACGTTTTTGTATTTTATAACGTAAGAGACATATTATTATAGAGTTCCAATTTTAAAATGCTTTTCAAAGTCTAATTAAATGGACAACTTGTAAACAAAGATAACTCAAAATTATCGAAACTTTTAACACGGCAATTCGTTTCAGCGCTTAAAAATGCATTGACGTGTGCCCAATTCTGGTTACATTATTCTCAGGTAATCAACAAGTTCAGGTTTGACGTGTTGAAAATCAATTGAATAGTTATCAATTACTTTGAAATTCTAAACGTGAGAACCCAAGCCAGAACAGCTATTGTTTGCAAAGAAAAAAGCTGGTAAGCATATTAGAATTGAATAGTAACCCGTACCTGATTTCCTGAAAGAAAAATACAGGTTTAACTTGTATTATTGTAATAATGACAGGACTTACGCGCGATTCTTATTTAGTATCGTTTCTGAAAGCAGTAGTGATGGGTTTATCTTTACTGCGTGTAGGTCGAAAATTATTTTAAAAGACAACAACCAAGTCCAAAAGTTGATCTTCTCTAATTTGCCGCAAAAAGATGATTTCAGACGTCTGCAAATATTTTTAAAAATAATATTTGAACTTTTTTAAATCCCCGCAACTAAGTAAACAAACATAGCACTTATCCGAGTATTTCGGTTGTTTATATAATGTCTTTAGAGCATCTGGCATTTTAAATCTTCCACGTCAGAGTAGAGCTGTGAACTTTGCCATTTCTAGCGAATCTATTTTTGTACCTGGAATAACAAACATTGAATCCAGACTCGAAAATAGTTCAAAATATTAAAAAATTAAATCCGTCATTCTTGTACTCATAATTATTAATTTTAAATTTTCATTTTCAATTATTAATACGTGTATATATTTTATGTAACTGACGCCAACCACATCAAGTAGGCGAAATATATTTTTCAGTTGTATTATTTACGTGTTTTCAAGAAGTCTATTATAAGTTTATTGTCTAAATAATTTTGTTTTTTTTTTGTCATTAGATGCCACAAACAGTGCCACGGTCCGGCTGCAGTCCGCCGTCGGCAACTCAAGGCGAGCGTGCTGTGCCCGCCTCTCCACAAGACATCCATCATCTGCTGCGACTGCTCGGAGCAGCCTCTCCACCAGAATCGATGCTCCACTCTCCCCCCGCACCCCACACGCACAACAAACCACCTCCACCTTACCCAGAAACACAAGACACTACCTACCTTGACCGCCTCTACGACTTCGAAAGTTATCCCACACCAAGCCCCTCTTCAGACGAGGGCTCCATCCCCACAGTGGCTCTCCATCCAGCTTCCCCATACAATTCCATCCAATACTCCCCAGTCTACATCAAAGAAGAACCAAACAGACTATCAATACCAGACTTTGCATCACCTTACCCATTATCGCCATCTGGATCCTGCGTCTCATACTCCAGCAGTTACAATCAATACTCTTCACCTGTACCACAACACGACGAATATATCGACATTGAGGAGTTACTCAAAGAGAACCAAATTCTACAAGAACAGATATATATCACACCTAAAATAGAAGTGGAGGATAATCCAAGAGATCACGCTCTTTTAAGAACAGCTCTTGAAGACACATCATTTCAGAAGCGTCTGAATTTGAAACCAATACCTTTGGAATTGGGTACTGTGAAAATGGAAGAAAACAGTGTTGGGGCCAACATAACGGAAGAACAAGAATCCTTAGTGGCACCTGATATAGACAAAGTATTGTCTATGGCGATAGAACAGTCAAAGAGAGATGTGGACAATACGTGTACGGTGCTTGGAATCTCTCCTGGTGAGTCATTTCTATGATCCAACGATTTCTTATTACCAATAACAGTTTTAAATTATCTTTGGAATGACAATGACCGCAAAAAAGTAAGCCTTATGATGCACTATATAAAGACATTAAAGTAATTAAAATATTTGTGTGAACATGTCACAAGAATTTTTCTTTTATGTTTTATCATGGACGCCATCACAATCGATTATAAATGACGTCACATCAACTTGAAAAAAATACTTGTTTCCATGAATAGGCGCGACGATGCTACTGCTAGGCATGATTATATATATACTAATAGTGATTCTGAGAACTTCATCAAGTTGAGATGATTACGTAAGCTTGTCGTGTCTGCTGCTTGCTTTAGACTTGTTTATTGACTTATCAACATCTTAACTGAAATTTTTAAATTATATGTGATTTAAAGCGAAAGCCATCGCTTGGGTAACCCAAAATGTTATAAGAGTGCATTACAAGATATTATAAAACAATTCCAAAAAATCTATAAAAAAATAAAACTCACATAGGGCTTGAAATTATTTCTTGAGAAGATGTAGTAATAAATTGTAAACATAGTCCGATTGCAAATTTCCCACATTAAAAACTGTTGGACTAGCACAATTCAAGGGAGCTTCAACTGGTTCTAAATTCTTCTAATTTTTGTTGTAGATCCAATACAATGGAGCACGAGTGATGTCAAAGCATGGCTGTTGTTCACGTGTTCACATTACAGTTTGCCGATGGTACAGATGGATTACTTTGCCATGGACGGTATGGCACTAGTCGCACTCACAGAAGAAGAGTTCAACCAAAGAGCACCCCAGGTAACTATTTGTTTTGCAATATTTACCTTAAATTTTAAATACTAGATTTCTGTTGAAGTTTATCAAGGCTTATTTTCATTTTTTTGATTTGTTTAGATAATAATTAGATATAGATATTAATAGATAATGTAATAAAAACGAAACATTTACATATATAAAATAATACCCTGAGTGATAGATCTATCAACGCCTAGACCAAACGGCTAGCTGTATCTAGAAACATGAAATTTGGACTGTAGGTTTTTGTATGACGTAGATATACGCTAAGAGATTTTAGGAAATTCTGGATTTCGGGATCGAGAGAAGCGAAGTCCACGCAAGCAACGCAGTTGGGCGTCCGCTAGTTAAATATCTATAAATACTTAACAATGGTGTTAAATCATAAGGTGAGTAATATCGTAATAGTGACAAGAATGAACTAATGCTCCAACGTCACTTAAACGGTTGAACTGGTAACGATAACACAAAATTATCTGTTGGTTGACCTATTGAGGGGCGTGCGATATGAAAGCAAAGTCCGTGTGGAATCAACGTTGATAAACTCCGAGTTGTAAACAAACCGCTTGAAATACGCAGTTGGAGAACTTAAAGAGAAATATTTTATAGGAATAAAACGGATAAAGTTATTGATAAATTGTAAAACTGAGAACAAAGCTTGCCTAGGGTGTTACTTAAAAAGGTTACAAAATCACAAGTAAATAATTTATTTTTAAAATATCAGTTAAAATTAAAGATAGTATTCAAAACAGAGGTTATTGAGCTATTAAATCAGCTCACTGGCCGATTTGTAATATTTTTTTGGGAGAACATAAAATAAAACAACTAAAACTTGCATTTTAAAATTCACGATGTGTCTTCTTAGATCATCACCGGTTTTTGCTAATTGCCACCCGGTGTTTTTGCCGGTGGTACGTTACATCACTGCGCGGCAGACGTACTCGTTTACCGACTACGGTCATTATCGACTAATGAGCTTGGCCGATTCAATTTTTCAACTGGTGCGGAGACAATAGTATGCAACGATGGTCTACTTTTTGCGATTTCTACAGTTTTTCCTTACCTTGGCCAACAAGCGTGAAGTTTATGTGGACACGTGGATCTGAAGTATAGCATCTGCTATCTGGTCTAGATTATGATTAGTTATTTTGTTTCTGATGCGTAGCTTTTTCTACAATTATACAAGGTGACTTTTTGATCATCATCCAAATTCATACCGGAGACTTAATAAGTGATCAGTATCTTGGATCAGTAACAATTTTTGTGAAATTAGTAAATTGAAATTTCGGCTTCCCATAGAAATTCAGTTTCACTCCCGAGTGAATGACTATGGGGAGTCGAAATTTCATGTTATGAATTTCAACAAAATTGTTATTGATCCATGACACTGATCACTTACCAAACCACCAGTATGAATTTGGACGATGATCATAAATTCACCTTGTATATAGGTAATTATTTCACCCTTGCTTGTGATCACTTTGAGACACATTATTACACTTTATCTGATAGAGGGCTTTGACTATAGTCGCTTTATATAACATTTTGATGCATAATAATATAAACATAAAAGATAAAATTGCCACAGGTAGTCACTGTTCCTTAAAGAGATAAAATGAAGATAACTGATTAAATAAACCTTAAGTATTTAACACTATATCTTTTATCTGTATCTAATATTTTGCGCGTAATTTGTTATAACAACTTTGTTATTTATTACCGATTTATCATTGTACTTATTAATTCTTTTATTATTACATATATACATACACTCACGTTTGTCTCCCAGAGGGGTAGGCAGAGACTACAAATATCCATCTGCTACGATCAGACACACCTCTTTCGCCTCTTCCACATCCATCAATTTAGTCATACAAGCTCGTCTATAACGGGTACTTTTGACATGGCCCTTCTTCAGTTTGTCGCCAATTTGGTCAGCAATATTATTACTTTTAATATCGATAAAACCTTTAAATGACTTTGAAGTATTGATTAGTACTAAGTAAAAAGTCTACAATACTACGAATATTATGTGCCTATAAAACATTTGCAAGGAGGAAAGCCTTTTAGTATGACATCCACGTCTTCATTTACCAAGGAAATCCGTTTAAGGTATCAGGTTACTGCCATTATGCAACTATATTATTATGAACTATGAAGTAACTTGTTTGTAGAGTAAAACGCTGTTTTGCAATTATCGTTTCGGAGACTTACTACAATCTTTACTATAAACTTACCACCTATCGTAATTCAAACACAAATGTAATTTATTATCGTTTGAAGAAGATTTTGTTAAACAAATACTGCGGTCACAAAGACAACTAAACCAATTCTACCATTGTCTTTAATCCACTTACATTGTTTACCACCAATTACATCACTCAGCCAAATTGAGAAGTCATCGCTGTTAGGAGATGGCTAATCGATTTGCAGCTCACCGATTGGTCAGGATGTCGGGGTAATTGTTGTGCACCGGCTGCGCGCGCGCTGGGTAACTTTCACCAAGGCCGATGAAAGTTGCGCAGCCGCGACACGCTGTTTGTGCATCACGTTCCGATGTTAGACGCCATCTGATTGGCTGTTGCATACCGAATGTTGCTGTTGTTTTGTATTGATGTTGAGAAGATTTAATGTAGATGAACTGATGTTGGCTATTGAACAAGTCATAAATGTTATGTAATATGGCCTTAAATAAAAGGAACTGTAAAGTATAAAACATAAAATTCTGATAAAAACTGACCTTCCAATATCTCAAAAATAATCTAATTTTAATGAAAAATTTCCTTCGATTCAGGCTGGAAGCACATTATACGCGCAGCTAGAAATCTGGAAAGCGGCCCGACATGAAGCCTGGAGATCATCACAATGGCTGGAGCCTGTACAGCAGCTGTCACCGAATCCAACTCCCGCCGGTTTACCGTCAGCTGATGATTTGAGTGATGGTAAGTAACACCCCCAAATATTTCTTCTGTACTCTAACCCGGCGCGGCGTCAAGAATCGCGTAAAGCGTCTTCTAGACTGACGCGGTCTGCGGTCACGGGCAATACAAATAATTTATAATTTGTATTGGCCGCGACCGCAGACCGCAGCAGTCTGAGACTCCTCTTTTCGAAAAAATTTGGCCAGCCTGTTGTGCACCCTTCCTAACTACGGCAGCGATCTGGCCAGCATTTTCTATTTATTATAAATATTTTAGGTAGGTTTGCTTTGTCAGGTTTTTATTTTAGGTCATCTTTAGTTAAGTTTTTAAATGTTGTTTAAGATTTTAGTTAAGTTTCTTGTTAATAAAATAAAGAATTTCTACTAAATGGTTACTTCGTATTACAAACAAATCCCGATACTCTTTATTTAATAACTTTGTTAAAAGTAGCTTATTAACAATTTGATGTCATTTAATGAGAAAAAGTTGATTATTTCGAACAAACACAACTATTATTTTCTGATGAAGTACAACTATTGTTCTACACAATGCAATGCTTTAATTATAAATTAATTAATATCTCGATGATTATTGAAGTATAGTAATTATTGCTGATATATCTGGCTGATAAATTACATTCAAAACTTTTCCGGCATGTGCCGTCGATACATTAATACTTTTATTGAAGACAGCCATTAGATCGCTGAAGTATGCTGTGGTCAGAACAAATAAAAAATAGTTATATGTTTTTTAAAAAAACACAAGGATATAATATAAGTATATATTATTTCGGACACGAAGCAGATGAAAACAAAATTCACTCAATTTCGTAAAGTACGCATAATTTTGATAATCCAAAGCAAAGCAGCTATGCTGATAACTTCTTTTATTTGATGAAAAAATGCTTTAGCTAAGAATCCTTTACTTAAGTTATTTTTCGTTTTTTCGATATTACGAGACGGGTTAAATTTTTCACTTTATCAAAAACTCAATTTGGTTTTTTCTCAAGTAGGGTAAATTATAGCAGTTATTACTTTCAACATCGTCCAAAAATACTTAGACAACGGTATTGCATTAAGCTTTGATTAAATTGTATATACCCATACACCTTCTACCACTATGGATAAGGGCTCAAACGAAGTGGCACAGCGATGCATCAAGCTTGCATTGTGTCACACCGTTACTCTCGGACCCACATTCTGCAGACCAGAGACAGACGAACCGACTAATGATATATGGTCATGTGTCAAGTACGAAGCCGTCGTAAACGCACTTTATTGACGAGATGAAAACTTTAATAGATTGACGGTAACTGACACACTTGACGATGATATTGATGAAGATATCCAATACTTTTCGGTTATGTATAAAATTTATTTCATAAGATTGATGACTGATTTCCAAGATTATTTGCTTCGTTACTGATAATAACCAGCAGGTATTGCTTTATTCATTAGCCAAAGTCCAAATCCTTAAAACAATAGACAGACGCGTGTATCATTAAAATAAAAGATAAAGATAAGTCAATTGCTGATTATGGTAATCAATCGGAAGAAACTTGAAAAATATGACCTCTGCATATGTTGGTTAAATGAAGGTAAAATTGTGTTTTACTAGTCAAAGGGCAAATAATAATGATCTTAACTAAGAACATAATAAATGTAAAGTTATGTTTATAAAAACACAAAATGAATTGATATACCTAACCTCAATTCTTAACTCCATAATTATCAACTCCAGTAATGAAATTTCATGCTAGCTTTTATCGTTTCACGTGGTGTCATAAGTTCTTTAAATAATGTTTCTTTTCATTTCCACAACAGAGTTATAAATATTGATAATTTAAGCTAAGTTAAAAATATCTCATATAAATAATTAGGACACAAGAACCGATTTCAAATTGATTAAGGATTTTTAATACTACTGCTCGGAAAATGTTCATCCAATCCTATAAAACAGCCTACAATAAAACATTTAACCGTACCACTTGAAACCACGCCCCGATACAGTTAGGTGGTCAATCAGATCTTGTCACTTTGCGATTTTGTCGTCCCTTAGAGTATCTACTACTTCAACACACCCATATACGTCAAGGCTAGTTTTTGTCTCGCTTCCCGACGACCCAGATGCTACTGGTACCACCGGACTCACAAGGTCGAAGTAGCTTTGAGTTGTAAGTGTCACTGCGATGAACATTTCTTTCTTAACCACCTCTTTACTGCCTTTTCTTGTTTCTACCGAAGAAAATTCACCTTTATCGTCGCTGCTTTAAATTCCATTTTCGGTCGTAAAGACACCTTCCTCAAATCTGATTCCAGCATTCCTTTGCTTGCTTTCTTCTTTAAATAGAATGATGTTAACTGCTATTTAACAGTTTAAAGTGTTCTGTTTTGTTTATCATTGATTGTTAAGATGCTGGAGTGTTTATTAACATGCCAATTATAATGCTTTGAAGTCTAGCCTACAACTACAGAAGTAAATGTTTTAAAAATATTATTATATTAACAATTTTTAGATTTATTAAAGTAAATAATAAAATAGTTGTAAATTAATTTTAAAGTTAAAGACTGACTTCATAGCGATTAAATCAAATATAGTTAATAGCTATAGTTAACTTAAGTAGGTATATAATAGGAAATTAAAAATAGGTCTCAAGTTTGTATGAATCCTACATACTTTAACTTTGACAAACCCTATCCTTTCATCGTGAAGTCATTTAGGTATCATGATTTGCAAAATTTCTGCGTATTAAGTCTGAAAAACATGCAAATTATATTCTTCCACAAATTAGATGTTGCAATTATCCCATGGATTAATATTGTCCTAAATATCTCAGCGTTATAAAAAAGTTTGAACATGGCCAAGTCACATAAACTTTGCATAAAAAGTCACCCATTAAGCCTTGATCTAGAACAGACACGAAAGCAGACGAGTGGTAGTTTCAAGAAAGGCATTACTTCTAACGTTATAGTTCCAGGTAAACATACACCGTGTCTGCAGGGTGGCAGGGTTTTTTCTCGACCCGTCCTCCTTTACCTTAATCAACACTCTTACATGCCATCAATCGTTGCATATGATGCGAGCTATATGCATTCAGGTCATATATGCAGGGTGTAATATAGTTTCTTGATAATAGTAATCTTTAATAGTGTAAGGCTAATTGCTTTTGGGAAAACTTAAAAATGCGGTAAAAGCTGTTCATCCTTGTAGTTCAACCGCTTATATTAACGAGTGCTGGTGCAAATATGAATATTTTACCGATGATTATAATATTAATATCTCGGTCATAATCAGTTGCATCGCATGTTGGTAATTAGGCTAACAGGCACGTCTTTGAGTATTTCTAGCAATATCACCCTTTTGTCCGTAAGATAAGATGTCTTGTCTCTTAAACTAAATCAGTTTTCTAATTCTTCTTATTTTTCTTCGACAGATGAAGACTCAGAAACAACAACACCGACGCAGAATGCTGGCGGCGGCAAAGTGAAGTCTGGCAGCACACACATCCACCTCTGGCAGTTCCTCAAGGAGTTGCTAGCTTCACCCCACATACACGGATCCGCGATACGATGGTTAGATCGAAGTAAGTACCAAATCGTATTTTAAATTCGTTACTCACTTGTACTCACTTTGGACTAAAAAACAAAACCCTTATTATAAGATCCACCTGTTGTACTTCTATCCCTTCGTCGGGATCCTTTTTTCCAAGATCAGCTAAAGATAAATACCAAATACTGAGTTCTACCAACCCAGTCCAGTCTACCAGTTCAGTAAAAATGTAGCTTCTAACTCATTGCATTAAAAAGACATGACATTTATGTTGCAAGAATAAACATATCTTACTTTTTCGCCGTTTGTTTCCAAAATGTTGGAAATAAATAATTACATTTTATCGTAACCAAGTTCTACTTGTATTTGTATAAATCTATTTAGTTTCCTTTACCATTGCAAAATCACTTTTTTGAAATATACTTAACATACATTATTTATTAATAAATTGTTTTAAGTTAACGCCAACTAATACTCAGACTGCAACTAAGACCTGTTTTTCAAGTCCTACTCATATTATACGGGTGGTCAAAAAGCTTTAAAGTATATGTTTGATAGGCACAATATAGTAAAAAAAATAATTGACAGTTTAATTTAAAAAACTGCTGTTACATTCGGCAAAAAAAAAACGAAAGTTTTTTATGATTTACTCAAGTATTCTCTTACCATGTTAATTATTTTTTTACAAAATTTTAGATGATTTTGTAGATAATATACATATAAATCAAGAGTTTGAATCAAGAAAATGCCATGCTATAAATTTAAATTATTTAGTTAATTTTGCAATCAATTTGCTATCCACGAACGCAAGCATAATACAATTTTCATCAAAGCTAACTTTGTCGTCGGTGGTAACAAAATTAGCATAATAAACCACTAAATTTATTCCACTTATAAATAACCAATAATTTATTGCAAACTCATGTAATACCTACGCAGATCCTTTATCGTTACCTGTTACAATTCCCAAGAAAACTATAACAATGATATTGAGCTGTACATCAGGTGTTTCTTTGTTAACTTTATCATTTAACTGAAATAGGTAAAGATTTAAATAATTATCACCGATATTTATATAAACATTAGCTTGAATAACTGGTTACCAGTTTTTATTACCTACTATATCAGTCCAGTTTTCAAAAAATTCAAATCATATTCATTGTATCGAAGCCAGTTTGCAATCTCTGGTCGACCAAGGTGAACAAGGCATTTACAAGCCATCGGATTGGTACTAAAATACTTCATCAGCCTGCCACAAAGGTTACGTTTCTACTTCGTGACTCGTTGCCAGATAGATATCACATTGTTTCGGTTTATAGGACATTCTGTTAGAGTCACATAGTCACATTTGAGATATACATAATACCAGTGTCTTTGTCTCATCGTGGCTCGTTATTTTGTTCCAAGACAAATGATTTAGCTTGAGGTTAACCTAGAAAATCTCTAGATTTAGTTGGATATTTTATTTCAAAAGGAACGAAGCATATTTATTACCCAGGATAGCTAATTGTAGTCCTTCAAGAACAAAGAAGTATGCATTTGTGATTTTATTACACGATAAGAACAATTTAAACTCTAAATATACGAGACTCCCAGATGCTTATTATTCGTAAGGTTAACTAACATTGCTAATTCAAGTCTTGTTCTTTGCAGGTAACGGAGTATTCAAAATTGAGGATTCAGTGCGAGTCGCCAGGCTTTGGGGAAAGAGAAAGAACAGGCCGGCCATGAATTATGACAAGCTCTCGAGAAGCATTAGACAGTACTACAAGAAAGGCATCATGAAGAAAACGGAACGGAGTCAGAGGCTTGTTTACCAGTTCTGCCACCCGTATTGCCTTTAAAGTAGTTCTTATACTCAAAAGCCTGTTGCAATATTCCGTAGGTAGCTGTTAAGTAATGTAAATATTTATTGTTGCTAATAGGAGTCCGAGAGCCGCGGTAATGCGGACATAATGAA
Source organism: Ypsolopha sequella (assembly GCA_934047225.1). Classification (NCBI taxonomy): domain Eukaryota; kingdom Metazoa; phylum Arthropoda; class Insecta; order Lepidoptera; family Ypsolophidae; genus Ypsolopha; species Ypsolopha sequella. Next base: position 6,567,012 of record OW203985.1, read on the forward strand.
AACTGGTTGCATTTTGCGAATTAAGCGCAAAACGGAACGCAGTTTAGTCAGTGTTTGATGACGACCGAATTTTCAACAATGCAGGGATTGTCGACATCCTTTGCCTGTGAATTATTAGGCGTCTTTTGTACACCCTCCTTAGGATTCGGGAAAGGTAATTTTCTCTAGAATTCTATTGGATAGGGGATCACTGTGTGCGTTAGTTTTATAAGTTTTTTACCGGCGACTAGACGACTGCGATTGGCGGATGTTCACAATTTTCTGACCGTAATCGTTTTCGTCGAAAGCTGGTAATGTTTATCCCATATATCTATGATATATTTCTAGTACGTTCTATGAACTTTTAGATATTAAGCGTCCTGTACATAATTTGGATGTGGAAATTAAGAAAATGTAACTATTTACGACGTTATGTAAAAAAGAAATTACTTAAGAAGTTTAATAAACTTATTTTGTTGCAAGTAATGTAGCAATAGTATCATCGAATTTAAAGATAACTTTATTTTTAAGTTTTGTATGTATTATAACAAGTTAATGTAACGCGGTCAAAATAAAGAATTGGGTAAAAACAAAATTTTGTGCCAAATAGACAAATTATTTTATTCGGGACAAAATTTAAACATTATTTTAATTTTGAGTAATCCGCTTTGTATATAAAACAATGTAAAATAAAGGTGCTTGGGTAGTTTTTAAAGAAGAAAGCAATATTTTAACTGATATTGTAGTAACGCAGTTAGCGTTTATGAGTGAAAGTTAATAATTATATTATTGGACCAAACTAATGTAGATTTTATGAATCGTTGTAATGAAATAAAATAAAAATAAATTAAATGGCCATTTATACTTTTGTTTTATTTTCTCAACATCGCACACGTAGCGAAATTTACTTAATTTATTACATTTATCACAATTTAAAGTTTTTCTTAAATGTATTTAAATATTGTATAAGTAAAATAATGACACCTGAAAAATGCTTTGTTGCGCAAATGACATTATATAATTTAACATTTATTAGGAAGTACTTAATTTAATTGGGTAGCTCATATTATCAGCAAGCAAGCAGCAAGACACATTTTAACACTAGGTACCAACCAGAATACAACGTAATGATCAAATTTTTAGATGTTGCCAAGAGATAGAGTCGATTTTGATAGAGTTCGTGGCTCAGAAGTTGTGGTGTCTTTAAATATATGGTTCTCGTATATGTTATAATATATACAACGTGTAACAGAAAGGTTCATATTATTGTTTCCTTGACTGTACCTGCGCAAGCTTGCACTCGGAACTCAATCAGAGGCGACTAAAAGATTGGCGCGCACCCTATCTTCCCCAAAAAGGTTCGTCCTTGTTCGTGGCAGCTCAAACAGTCTCCCGTGTTGTTGGCGAAAGTAGCTTATAACCTAAGCTTAAAACTAATTACTTGCTAAAATTTATTAAATAAAATAAGTTTTTGCTGTTTTTAAATGCAGGAATAAATAAATACGACTTACTTAGGTATACGAGAAAAGCCAGTGGTTACCTATGTAAATTTCATTTCTGCTGTCGATATAAACTGGTGACACCATACAAACTTGTTGTCTCTTTTGTTCTGAGGTCTCCGTATATTTAAGAGCTCTTGTCGCTATAGCTATTGGTAACTCATTTAGTTTCTGGTTTTTCTTACAAGGTGAATTTTTTTATCATCGTCCAAATTCATACTTGAGCCTTGGTAACTCATCAGCATCATGAACCAATAACGATTTTTGTAAAATTCATGAAACTAAATTTCGACTACTCATAGTGATTCACTCAGGACTGGGAGTGATTTACTATGGAAAGTCGAAATTTCATTATACGAATTTTACAAAAATTGTCATCGATTCATGTTGCTGATCACTTACCAAGCCTCCAGTATGAATTTGGACGATGATAAAAAAGTCACCTTGTATATATACATTTACATAACTCCGCCTTGATCTACATCTTCCTCACTTTCCTTGTTCTAAGGTAAGAATCATTTTTTTTATATATGGGACAAGTTACCCAATAATTCCTGACAAAACAAAATATCTGGATCAAGCAGCATTGCGTCATGTTGCACAAAAAGTGACGTCATCGTGCAAGAACCGCCAAATTCTTCGAGTGAAAGTTCCTTTCGCCTTTGAAGCTCTGAGAGTTGGGAGGGGAGGACGACCTCAAGGGACGCGGGGGGAGAGGAAAGTTGTTATGCAAGATAATTGTAAGTGTTTGGATTCAAGTGGTCAGTAGGTGATTTCATCTCAGTACTATTTTAACGGAAAATTGGTTTTGGTTGGATTGGTATTCATTTTTTACCGATTCCTCACCAGAAGTTCGGTACAGCAGCGGTAGCTCAGGACTAAAATACTGACTTCTCAATCTTGTGATGATCCAGGTTCGATCCCCAGTCGGACATGCACCAATTAGCTTTTCGGAATTTTTGTGCATATAATAGTACTTATTTGTTCTTACTTCATCGTTTACCACTTGCTAAATGGTGAAGGAAAACATCGTAAGGAAACCTGCATGCCCTTTAAAGCGTATATTTGTGCCCGAAGAACGGCGATAGAGTTTACCACACATCACGTTAGGCAGTAATAAGCGTTGTTGAAACGTGGGTGTACCGAGTGTGGACTATGACTTACATTTCACAGTTCACACTCGGAACACTTCTGACACCCCTTTGGGGATTCATGTCTTGACGATATATAAGGTCATTCAATTTAAATAGAAAGTAACTTAGGAGGTGATTCAGTATCGTTAATCGTTAATACATCACATTCCACTGCAAAGCACTTTTTTTTGCGCGAACTTTTTTTTCACTTCTCAGTACAAAGTGGTTCGATCAGCTGAGTCAGTTTGGATGGACAAGTGAAGAAAAAGTTCGCGCAAAAAAAAAAGTACTTTGCAGTGGAATGTGATGTATTAGCGATACTGAATCACCTCCCAAATTACTTTCCATTTAAATTGAAAGACCTTATATACGTATTTATTTATAAGTTCGGTACAAATTGTTAAGGAAAACCGGTCAAATCAATATTTACTTCCAGCATATAAACCTAACCAAGTTTCCGAGAAACAGAGATATGGTACGTTTTTAAAAAGACAAATTAATGTAGAGCGTTTAATTACTAAGAGACAATTCAAGACTAACTTATTATTTGATGCTTATGAGCTTTATGTTATAACTAACCAATGCCGAGATGATCAAGGGCGGATTCATTAAGTTTTTAGGCGGCAAAATGCAACCGAATCGAATCGAAAAGTATAGAATGGCTGGATGTTTTGGGGAGAGGGGGGGGGGGGGGCTATATCCGCCAATGGAGATGATCACCGCAGGATCACGTCTTGTTAGTTTCCTCTTGCTGCGACTCAGCATCTGCAAGATCTAGTCTCCTGTAGAGAAATATCAGTATGTTTTTTATCTTCTCCCATACTTAAGATTACAACATCAAAAGCAGTTTTATAAGTACCTACATTGTTTATTGTTTATCCGATGTTATAATATTACATACGACAATGTAGAAATAAACAACAACAGAGACGAGAAATAAGTCCCAACCTTATTTCTTAAGGCACGCCTTCTTTATCCTGATTGGCCTTTAAGGCAGCATTAACGGGCGAAGCACCCGAGGTTCATGAACGAATGTTCTTCTTCTCATTTTTCGTGAAATTGTTAGGTGATAATATTATAAATAAAGACGATATTTTTGATGGTCGTAGATAAAGTATTGTGTGCAACTGAACATAATTAGACATTGGGACACTCGTGCAAAATTATTACGAATTCGTTTCGTAAGCAAGTACTAGTGTCCCAATGTCTCAAATTATGTTACAGTTGCACAAAATACTACTATGGTAACTGATAAATTACCTAATTAAAAAATTTAAATTTTTTTGAAAAAAAAGTCTATGGTACTAACTGAAAATTGCTAATATTTTTAGTTTTTTTAAGCGCAACTGATTTTCAGTTGACGAGCTCAGGCACAGAATATCATATTCTGTGATAATATGGTCGAGCTTTGTTGCTAGAGTTACCAGGCGTAAATACCTATACCTTTTGAGATTATAAATTCCAAAGCCCATTTGTAGGATGACCTCAGTTTGCTGGCTTCTTCACCTGAGACCCGGTGAAGATGAGATGCAACAATGAATCTTATAGTCTACTCGTCAAGCCAAACAAATCGCAATCCTTGCTGCTTGATAGTCTGAGTAACTCAACTATACCAGCTGTGACAATGAATGGGGTTCCTTTTGTGTTTGCTAAAACTACTAAAACCTGGGTGTTACATTCGACAGCAGCTTTTCTTGGGCTCCTCACATCAATGGGATCAGGGAAAGAGTGTTTAAAGCATTTGATGCTTTGAAGCGCCTCCAGAACTTCTGTCCCTCTCCCTTGCACAATATTTTCTTCTTCCCTTGATCGATTACTCCGATGTCTGTCTTCTTGATGCTAATGAAGAGTTGCTAAATAATCTCGAGCGCCTTCAAAATCTGACTATTCGTTTCATCTATGGGTTACGTCAATTTGACCATGTATTACACAGCCTACTCCATAGCTCGTTGAGCGAACTTAAATCGACGGATCAAGCCTTTGGTAAGAGATTACGTTTCAGCACCGTACATCAACACTGAAAGAACGCATTGGTTATACAGCGTGTTCCATTTGATATCTCATAACTGTAAGGTTATATTCTATGACTAAAAATAATATGACAAGTCCAAGGAACATCGATTCAAAAATGAATGAATGAATGAATGAATGAATAAACACTTTATTGCACACAAATAAGAAGACAAGATACACATAAAGAACAGATAGAAGGCAAGGGCGGACTTATTCCTATAAGAAATTTCTTCAAATGCGTATTTTCGGAGAAATCATCAAACATAACTAAAATAATTCAAAAATTTTCTCCCCTACGAGTTCTAATTATTGCGATGTTGCCAAATTACGCTGGCAGAGCGGGATAGCAAAATTTGTAAAAAACCTTACATGTGAGATTTTATTATTGTTGGCGAAAGATGCCCGGTCGACAAACGAACACCTTCCAACCAGCAAGACAACCACCAGACGCCCACGGGCAGCTGGGCCCTGTTTACCCGGGATCAGCTTCTGGTGGCTGCTCGCAAACTTAACCTACAAAGCATGGACGTATGCTACAAACTTAGTTACTAAAACTTACATATAAACTCTAGAAACTCGTTTCGTCGCAGGCACTGGTGGTAGCGGTGAACGGTCCCTAAAACCCTCAGCTAACCCCTGAGCTCAGTCCCCTGAATAAGCAGAAATACCACCAGTTTTCAGTGCGACGCCACGTGCACCCGTAATTACAAGATCCTCCCGACGTCTTCCCGGAGGCCGCCTCCAAGTGGTAAATTGAGTCCCTCACTCACAAATCTCCTCGGGAAATACAATTATTTTTTATGAATAAATTAAAAAATTTAGTACAGTTTTATTTTGTTTATACTTGTATATTGATAGGTAATTTTAATTTATAGTTAGTTTAGTTTTTTAATGTTACAGTATTTACTTTACTAATCAAATATGAAATTAATAATAATTGAAAAATAATGAATATGCTATTTGATTCATATACGTGGTCTCATTGATACCCTGGAATTATAAGACATCAAAAGGAACACGTATTACTTTAGTTTTTAAGCACTGCGGTATTGAGGAATACCAACATAAAATTGTTCGTACAGGAAAAACGGCCGGGCAGACTCACGGCGGCTAATGTTTTTCTAGCTATACTTATCGAGTGTTATCGTATGAGCAAAGTTTAATGCTGTTACTACATGAGATATTTTGACAAGAAAAAAGCCCCACTCTTTTCATGACTGTACACAACCTGCTAAGTTTCGCCAAAATCTGCCGGCTTTTTTAGGAGTAATTTTTTGTCCATCTTTTCACAGTAACTGTGCCATGCTGGTTCTCGATGGTAGAGCGATTTTAGAGAGATTTTACAGGTGGTAGAGCTGACGCTGGGCTCGACTGTGGAGGTACCACCATCTTACTTGGAGTCAAAGTAATTCGGGGGAGATCTTACTTGGAGACCCCCTCTAAGTAATTCGGTGGAGATTAAGGACAGCTCACAGGCAAAAAACCAGGAGGCCAACCATGCCTGGGACCGATGGATGGTGGTATATCCATCCCTAATAGCCGGGCCTTATATGGAACAGACTGGTGACGGGCAGCGGTGTCACAGGGTTTCGGCACCGCGCTCACCAACCCGCCTGCCCAGCGTGTGTGAGTATGGGCAATTCTTCCAGGATGACCGCCGAAAGTCCTGGGAAGGCTTATGTCCAGCAGTGGACGAACGAGGCTGATGGATGGATGATGACTCGATGAGATGTAAATAAATCTTCGTTCGTGTCATGGTTTTGTCATGAGGGTGGTGACAAGCCACGGCCAAAGCCTACCACCAGTAAAGAGGTAAGTCGCGTCGTCCCGCGGACGGGGATAAGATCCGATTATGACTCTCAATACTACAAAGAAATATATTGTTGGCTACCTATTTAACCCAGCGATGATGAGGAGGGGTCAATATAACCCTGCTCATTTTCAAAAGTTTGCAGTTTTTTTTCATGTAGTCGTATTGTTAGCGACGGATGCAGATATAGTATAAGAAGATTATAGATTATAGTTATAAGAATAAATAAATTATGACGAGTTTTCTAGATAGAACCCTTAGACAAGGACGCACATATATGTTAGAAAGAAATAGGTTTAAGATTAGTGCCGTGTGCAAAACGGCAAGTATAAAAGGCGGGCCTAACCCGCATTTTGTCATTCAGTACTGAGCATTACAAGAAGAATAATAAGAAAAATAAAAGAAGAAAAATCTACAAGAGTTTCAATACAGTCCACTACAGTTTTTGGACCTTCGGAAGCCGGATCACTGAAGGAAGAATATTTTCGTCGAGAATCAAGATCCCGGGAACAATGCCGGTCACACGCTCCACGACGTCGAGGGACAAGGATGCAAGAGCTGCCTTGAGAACGACTCACGACCCGCTAACGGCTACCCATAGTACGACCACCGGTGGCACTACTGACGTCGAGTCTACAGGCATACTACACTTCGAGAATCCCGCGTCGCCGTCAGACTCCGAGAGGCCCGCACACCCGACCGAGGGTATTGCGAACCCCGCACCCCTCACGCTGCTCGCACCCCCCGCGCTGCCCGCACCCCCAGCGCCACCCGCATGCTCCGTGACGCCTTTAGCCACTGCAAGCACCGTCATAGAAGCCGAAGCTAAGAAGCACACCACGACACACGAAGAACGAATCCTACCGCCCGCTGGAGCCCACCGTGCACCGTTAGGGAGGAAAGATACCACCGTGGCAAGATCGACGACGTCATCCCGTAGTCGCAGAAAGCTTGAAGCTGAGGCCAAATACAGACTCGCCATGCAGAAGCTTGAAGAAGAAAAAGCTCGAACGGAGCTGATAAGGGCACAAGCAGAACTGTTGGCTCTTGATTCAGAAGAAGAACCCGACGAAGTCTTGGAGCTGGAGAAATCAATAAATGTAGAGCGATGGATCGACGACACTATGAAGAATCAAGAACCCGACATGCCGCAAGAACCTCAACCTTCTATGGAGCCGAAGCCACGTGACCACGTGACAACAGCACCGTTTGAAGAAATGAAAAGCGACACCAAGAAGAGCGACATACAGATCCTGGCTGATGCAATTTTAGAAGCAACACAGAACAACGCATCACGTCAACCAGTCGCACTCCACGCATACACGCAAGATCTACCATCGTTCAGCGGAAACATTGAAGAATGGCTCATATTCAAGAAACAATACAGAGAGACCACAGCCCTGTACTCCGAAACACAGAACATGGCAAGGCTGAGGAAGAGCATCACTGGGCCGGCAAGAGAAGCTGTGAAGAGTTTGCTGATGCTAACATCACGACCCGAGGACGTCATCACAGCATTAGAACGACGCTTTGGGAAACCCGACGCGATAGTATTGGCCGAGATGGAGAAGATCAAGAAACATGCAGCACTGAACGAAAACCCATGAGACACATGCATCTTCGCTAGTCGCGTCAACAACGTCGTGGCGACTATCAAGGCACTTTCAATGCCGCAATATCTCCACTCACCTGAGATGTGCAGAAGCATTATCGAGAAGCTCACACCGATCACCAAGCACCGATGGTACGACTTCAGAGCGAGGTGCACCGACCATGAAGAACCAGAACTCCTCAAGATCGACCGGTTTCTCAGTACGGAAGCAGACCTCTGCGGACCATACACACCAGCGGAAGTAGAGAAAACTAAGAGCTTCAACAGATCGAACACGCGCTTCGCACAAGCACATCACGTCGAGGAAGAGAAAGAAGAGACCACTGCTGCAGTGCAAGAAGAGAAAAAGAAGACCTGCATATTTTGTACTGAAGAACATTGGTCACACGAATGCAAGAAATTCATAGCAGCAGACAACGAGAAAAGGTGGAAGATGGCAATGGAAAACAAACTCTGTTTCCGTTGCCTGAGAAAGCGTCACCAAAGAACAAGCTGCCGCAGTCCACCATGCAAGATCTGCAAGAGAAGCCATCACCTTACTTTGCATAACCCAGAGAAGAAAGAACAAGTCGAGAAACCCAGAGAACAAAGGGAGAAACCATTAGAAGATAAGAAAACTGAGGAGAACGTCAACACTGCAGTACTGTCCGTCGCAGCGCCACTCACAGCCTATCTCAAGATTATTCCCGTTGAAGTTTACGGACCCGAGGGCTCTCAAAAGATACTGGCACTCTTGGACGAGGGATCGACCATCACTATGCTAAACAGTGATGTAGCCAGGAAGATAGGAGTCAGGGGTGAACCAGAGAGGCTGAGCATCAGCACCGTGGGCGGCGGTAAAGTCACCACACTCAGTTTCCTACGAGTCGACTTGAAGATAAGAGGACTTCATCGCAGCGACAAGAGAAACATCACCAACGTGAGAACTATAGAAGACTTGAAGCTGCCACTCCAGCAAGTCCAGAAAGAAGATATTGAAGCATGCAAACATCTCAAGAAGATAGAGAAACAAATCACCTTCACACCTGAAGCACCCAAGATGATCATTGGGCAAGACAACTGGGATCTTATCGTCAGCAGAAAGATAATCAAAGGAAGACCATCTCAACCTGTCGCCTCACAGACAAACCTCGGATGGGTACTCCATGGCGTTCACGCAGGCATCTCCGTTCCAGTTAACTTTGTCAATCACTGCATGGAAGAGAGAAGCGAAGATGAAATAGAGAAAATGATAAGGCATCACTTCAGCATCGACGCACTAGGAGTACAACCGAAACGACCGAGCACTGACCCAGAAGAGAAGGCTCTGATGATTCTGAACACAACCACAAGAAGACTTCAAGATGGAAGATTTGAAACGGGACTGCTGTGGGCCAACGAAGAAGACCTTACCAAATCAGAAGAATGGAGATGGGTCCCTACTAAACAGAATCCAGCTGATGAAGCCACCCGTGGTGTTCCAAGAGATTTCGCCGAACAATCTGCGTGGTTTACCGGACCATCCTTCCTGCAGACAACAGAGGAGAACTGGCCAATAAACAGATTCCAGAACAAGGTGGAGCCAACAGGAGAAGAGAAAATAGAAAGAGTAGCAACCATTAATTGTCTACAACCGTCCACTCCAGATGAAGAGCGCTTCTCAACATGGAAGAAACTACTGAAGACCATGGCAAGAGTTCTCATGTTCATCGACATCTGCAGAAAGAAGAATATCATAATGGTCGCACATGAAGACAAGAACTGGAAATCCTATTCCAAAAAAGAGGAGAAGAAAAGGATCTCGCAGCCTAAGAAGATAGAAGAAAAGAAATTTTTACCAATAGACGAGTCATACATAAGACGAGCAGAAATACTTTTAATAAAGAAGAGCCAAGAAGACTGCTTTAGCGAAGAAATCAATAACCTAAAGAAGAACCAACTATTGAAGAAATCAAGCAAACTCAGCAGATTCGAAGTCTATTTAGATGAGGAAGAAGTACTCCGAGTCAAAGGCCGCATCGAAAAGGTTACTGGCGTACAAGACACTGTGAAGAAACCCGCAGTGCTGGAAGGAAGACACAGAATCACACGCCTGATTATGGAAGATTATCATAGACGCTGTTACCACGGAAACCATGCGACGGTGATGAACGAACTACGGCAACAATACTACATCACAGGGATGAGATCCAGCATCAGAAAACTGATTCATCAATGCCAGTGGTGCCGTATGAAGAAAAACACACCGCAGAGACCACCGACGGGAGACCTACCAGGAGAACGACTACAACATCATCGACGACCATTTACATACGCCGCTGTCGACTACTTTGGGCCAATGAAGATCACCATAGGCCGACGAAATGAAAAACGCTGGGGCGTACTCTTCACTTGCCTCACTACAAGGGCAATACACTTAGAGCTGGCGCAAACACTCAGCACCAGTTCCATGATCATGGCACTGAGGAGGATGGCAGCAAGAAGAGGAACACCGGCTACTCTCTACAGCGACAATGGAACTAATTTCGTCGGAGCAGAACGTGAGCTGAAAGAAGAGTTCGAGAAAATGAAGAAAGAAGACCCAGAGCAGAAGATTCAAGGCCTAGGAATTCGCTGGAAATTCGTACCGCCAGGAGCACCAAACATGGCAGGAGCATGGGAGCGAATGGTCAGAACAGTCAAGACTGCACTCTACGCTACGCTCAAAGAGAAGGCGCCATCTGAAGAAACACTGCACACACTGCTCACTGAAATAGAGCACATGGTTAACTCCAGACCATTGACGAACGTGAGCACCGATCCAGCAGATGAAGAAAGCCTAACGCCAAACCACTTCCTCCTGGGACGATCAAACGGAGCACCAGTCATTGGAACATTCGACGACAAAGTAATGATTGGGAAGGCGGACTGGAGAACTGCGCAGCGTCTTGCAGACCACTTTTGGCACAGATGGATGAAGGAATACCTCCCAGAACTACTTCTCCGTCGCGGAGGCCTCCGACAAGCTGCAGCAGTCGCCGAGGGAGACATCGTACTCATCGCGGACGGAACGCTGCCAAGGAACCTGTGGCCTAGAGGAGAAGTAACGAAGACGGTACCAGGACCTGACGGAAGAACGAGAATCGTCGAAGTCCGAACAGCTGGCGGAACATTTAGGAGACCGGTGTCACGGATCATCGTGCAGGTTCCTGCATCGTCGCGACCGAAGGATGGTGCTGCGCACGGCGGGGAGACTGTTAGCGACGGATGCAGATATAGTATAAGAAGATTATAGATTATAGTTATAAGAATAAATAAATTATGACGAGTTTTCTAGATAGAACCCTTAGACAAGGACGCACATATATGTTAGAAAGAAATAGGTTTAAGATTAGTGCCGTGTGCAAAACGGCAAGTATAAAAGGCGGGCCTAACCCGCATTTTGTCATTCAGTACTGAGCATTACAAGAAGAATAATAAGAAAAATAAAAGAAGAAAAATCTACAAGAGTTTCAATACAGTCCACTACACGTATGTTATTGGTTGTCTCGATAGCTGTCGCTAAGGACGCCCCCTGCCTTGCCTGCCGCACACCGTTCTTCAGTTGGCCGGAGACTGAGAAAAGGGTTAAATGCGTGCAGACGCAGAAAAAAAGGTAAATAATATATGACTATATATAAATATGATTTAGTTTAAAACGTTGAGTTCTGACAAAGTTGATTATGTTGTAGGCATTTAGTAAAATAAAACAAGATCTTTACCCTGAAATGTGTTTTTAGGGCTCCGTAGTACCTAATAGGTACAAATAGGAACCTTATGGTGAGACTCCTTTGTCCGTCCGTCCGTCCGTATGTCACAGCCTCATAACTTTAGCACCATAAAAGATACATGTATACATGAAGTTTAGCACGAAAATAGCATTAATTTGCCCACATATCACGGTGTAAAAAAATATGAAAAATTTTAAATTGTTCAAAATATTTCCAAAACAAAAGTGAGAAAAATTCAAAATATTATCCTAAAAACACAATATGGGTATCAAAATGTAGATATTAAAAAGTTGATTTTAAAAATATATACTTTTACTGTATTTATTGGCACTGTTTTCAAGAAATCTTTAAAAAAAAAACGAAAATATGTATGTCCCCCTCTTATCTCCGAAACTGGTAGACCAAAAAACGTGAAAAAAATGACAATTATAGATCGTAAGTGGACAATTACAGAAAAACTATAGCGATAAAAAAAATTGTGCTCACAAATGGAAATTTAAAAAAAGAAGCATAATAAATAAAAAAAATATTTTATATAAATACAATATTGGTATCAAATTGTAGATATTAAAAAGTTGACTGTAAAATATTTACTTTTACTATACTAACGCTGGTTTCGAGAAACCTTTAAAAAACCCCAAAAATGTGTATGTCCCCTCCTTATCTCCGAAACTGGTAGACGGGCAAGGTTTTAATTACTTTTCTTCTGATTCTTCTCAAAACTTTCGAATTACGGAACCCTGGGTACGCGAGTCTGAATCGCACTTGACCGGTTTTTTTTTATGGTAAACCCTAAAATAATATATTATTAAAATGTTCAAGCATAAACCTACGCTCAAAAAAATATGTAATAATTGAAAATGAAAATATAGGGTCATAAAGACCCTCGTCATCCTCGGCATGCGAATCTGCACCACATCCCCGCCGGGTTAAAATCCCTTATTGTACGACATCCACGAGAAGACAGAGAGGAGCTTTCACGTGACGTTGCCACACGCCTAAAAGACTTGAAACTTGTTAACTTGAAATTGTTTGTCTACATCTAACATAATTATCATTTTATTTAAATAGGATATAATGTAGACATAACTTTAAATATACATAAATAGAAGAAAATTGGAACTTGAAACATGTTTCGGCCCGTAGTGAACCGCACAGACCACATAGAGTAACATGGCCGTCATCAGTCATGTAGTAAAAAAATTGACAACATTAAATATATCGTCACCTTAAATGGAAAATTAAATAAGTAACATTTTTCCAAAACACGTTTTATTGCATTTTCTAAACGTCCGATTTTTTCTCCATCTTTTGGTCTGGGAATCGTTTTCCTACTCCCTTTATTTCCTGAGATAGATGTTTGTGGCCAAACTGGTTAATCCGGAAAACTACTAGAAAACTGATTGCGAAAACTATATTAAAATCACTTATACAAAAAGGATTAAAGAGACTGACTCTACCTGTAGTTTTTACATTAGGATAAAAAAAATAACTCACCTTATTGAATTTTGGCAATAAACATATTATTTCGAACTGATAATAATAACCGAAAGGCAAAAATACATAACGGCTCTTATTGAAATGGTGTAAACGAATATTTAAATCGATGTTAAACAAATAATAGTATTTTTATTTATTTTTCGCTTGTAAAGGTTATCTTGATAGATGCAATTGTGCTTTTTTGTGTGTTTATTTAATTTTAGTAAGCAATTATATTTGAGCTTAAGTAATTAATAACTTTTTATTGGAATTTCGCAAAAATATTTAAATTTTATAAAACAAAGCTGCATTACTAAGTTGGTCAAGTTTAACGAGGTAACGCTGCCAGTCTCTTGGGTACTCCCCAGCGGTTTTTTTTTTATTAATATGTTGTATTCATTTTAATAAATACATTATATTGAAGCTTAAAAAAAATAATAATGTATAATTAAAATAAATAAATAATATAAAAAATGACAATTAACATAATTTGCTCTTCTTACACCATCTCAATTCTAGCAAGTGTGCGAGGTGTTATGTGGGAGGGACATAGTTGTCTGAAGTCGGACATGGTGAGGATGTATATCATGATTTCACCCTCAATGATGGGGTGAAAGATGTTATTTGTACACAGGGTTAAATAAATGAGAATAAATATTATCAGCCCCAATCAGGGTCTGTGTGGAAGAGGGTGATGCAAATGATGACAGGGTGGTTTAGTTTGTCTGTCAGTCAGTGTTTTCTGTTGAGTCCGTGGTTGTAGTGGGCACCAAGTGACCTTACGGGTAATTTATAATTATCCATGTTCTCTCCTTAAGGCCCTTACTATTGCCAAATGGGTACTTTCTAAAGCCTACTCCTCGTTTATGGCCAAACCAAAAATAATGAAAAAATGTATTATGAATAATCAACTCTTAGACAACATATTATACAACAGTTTTCTTTTTCATACCACCAAAACTTCTACATGAATTGTTTTTTTACTGAATGGTGTTTTTTGACCTCAAATTCCCTACTGCTCCTGAGTGGCTTGGCCGATTGAATTCATCTATGCTTTGATAAATAGATAAACTTTATAGCTATAAACATAACATAAGATTATTCAATCGAGTAATCACGTCCAAGTGAAAAGTATAATTTTCCCCTATTTCGCTCTTTCAAGGACGCCGCGAGCGTCGTAACAGCCACTATGCATTGCGCGCTGATATGAACGTTATTTCAATGTCGTTTCCGTTGATATTTGTAATGACAAATATCGAGCTGCTAATTTGGCGATGGTAATCGCCTTAATGTAGCCTAACTTGAAATTATCGCCACGAATCGAAACTGCAGCTGCGGCTGCCTAAAATAAATATTCTGCTTATAATTTATACAGCCATCGGTCGATGTCACAGGCTTTAACGATTTACCTACTTTAACTTTTGTCGACCAGCAGCCGTAGCACAGGGTTTAATCGCGCGCGATGCAACTTAATTGAATCACAAGTGCGAGGAGCGTGACACGATGTTTTTGCGATTAAACAGTACGTCAAGCTCCTTGCACTTGTGATTCAACTAGTGGCGTCACGCGCGATTAAACACTATGCTACAGGCTCAGCTGTACCTGGGGATCTAAAAAGGCCAACTTGAGTGAATCATTAAATGATTTGAAAGTAGGATAGAGACAGAGTTTTTTCACGCATGCAAAAGAGACGGCATTAGAACAGAATCATAATGCGATTCATGCAAAACGGCCTTTTTAGAGGACCTTTACTCAACACCGACTCATGTTATGAAAATTGTTTCTTTATCATGTAGGCTTTACAAACTAGTTGAGAAAAGAGTAAGTACTCATAGTATTTTGTGCAACTGTAACATAATTGATATCGGGACACGATTACTTGTTTACGAAACGAACGAAGTGAGTTTCGTAATCATTTTGTACGAGTGTCCTAATGTCTAATTATGTTCAGAAGGATTCTAAAGCAGAATCCCGAGTCAAAATAAGTCGCCCGAGGAAAAATAATTTTGCGGCCGTGTGAGACACTCTACTTTTCATCCCATCTATGAGGAAAAGAAATAAAGGCGCTATTAGATTATATTATATTATACTATCTAGAACTTATTTATTAACACAATGATATTCGGAAAAGAAATATTTCTTTGAAATAGGCAAATTTTTAGAAATAGGCCAATAAAACAGATTCCAAAAAAGTCTTCGCTCCGTTTGCATTTTTCCATATTATTATGAGGAAATTATCATACGCTTTCAAATATTTTTCTCGGGATTTACATGGTAATAGGTTCTCTGTCACATTAAATGCGTCTCTTATATTTTCGGGTGTTAATGTAACACTTTCACTATCTGACGAACCCATTTTTGTTTAATTATATTAAAATTAAAATTATGCTATGAATGGTATTCGTACCGAGCACGTAGTTCGCGCGTTTATCATTTCATTTTTTTTTAATACAGCCGACCGTGCTGCCTAGATAACCGGCCAGTAACTTTTTTATACAATATTTTCGTTCGAACTCTTTGGTCAAGAAACACTATAAGGAATAACATTCACGTTCCAAATTCAAAACTCATTATTGCCCTATGAAAGTCTCTTGCAGAAAAGACCTACTTTGTTCGCACTTATTGAAGAACCAATCATGATGGTTCATAGATGGGATGAAAATAACAATTTTCGTTTTGTTATCCGGGGTATATATGTAAAAATTATTCGAATATTAGGATAGCAAGAAGTATAGTTGACCGTGAGAAAAGCAGGAGTCTTAGGGTTGATGCCGTAATGTTGCGCTTTGTTAATTGTAAAACTAAAGGCTAATTTGATAAGAAATTGCAGTATTTTGAATCGGAATAGCAGTTGAGTATAGATCAGTGGTAAGTATTCTGTACACTTTACACACTTTTCATACTTTATTTCCGATTTATATTCAGTCATTCTATTATTTTCATTCACACTTCACGAAACTGACGTTCGAACCCACGACGGATCTTGCTTTATATATATATATACCCTTACGAATGGGTAGCCCCCATACAAAAAAGCCTTCGAATGGTGTACAATGTTCCAGAACATTCCCCAACATTAGAGAGTGTTCTGGAATGTTCCAAAATAATCAGGGATGTTCCGGGATGTTCCCGAACGATCCAGACTATTCCCAAACATTCCACAACATTCCAGAACGTTCCGAGATGTTCTAGAGTGTTGTGGAATGCTCTCGAATACTCTCGAATTTTCTAGATTGTTCTATAAATTTCTAGATGGTGAAATTTCCAGCCCCTATATCTTTAAAACCAGGCTTCAAAAGCACGCCCTTCAGGTAGAAATGGGAACCTTCTTCATGGATGGGGGATACAGGGCTACCACACTATATAACTCCCTTGATCGTACCGGGACTCGTTTCTGTATTTTTGCGGCACGCGCATTGTACTTTTTAGGGTTCCGTAGTAACTAAAATGTACAAAAGGAACCTTTATGGTGAGACTCCGTTGTCCGTCCGTCCGTAAGTCACAGCCTCATAACTTTAGCACCGTTAAAGATAAATACATGAAATTTGGCAAAAAAATAGCGTTAATTTTCCCAAATATTAAGGTGTAAAAAAATATGAAAAATTTGAAATTGTTCAAAATATTTCCAAAACAAAAGTGAGAAAAATAAAAAATATTAGCCTAAAAATACAATATGGGTATCAAATTGTACTAAAAAGTTAATTAAAAAAATATATACATTTAATATATTTACCAACACTGGTTTCGAGAAATCTTTAAAAAACAACAAAAATATGTATGTCCCCCCCTCCTTATCTCCAAAACTGGTGGACCAAAAAATATGAAAAAAATCATGGTAATATGTGTTTACGTAAAGATTACATTAAAAATTAAGCGGTCGGGAAATTCACAAAAAAAAATACGAAATTAAATTTATCATCCACAATACGGAACCCTAGGTACGCGAGTCTGACTCGCACTTGGCCGGTTTTTTTAATATATTGATTGATTAGTAAATCCTTCTTATACCCATACCTTCCTGAATTTTTTGTAGCGCTGAATCGCACATTTGTTTGTTTTTTATGAGTCATTTAGATTGTTCCTTAAACAAAACAAGATAAGACAAATACTCTTTATTGTGCACTATATAAAAGAAAATTTACAGAAGAAAACAATTACAATTAAGGTAACAATAATTTGCGGCTTTATCGCTTCATAAGCAAAACTGCCTTTAGAGACGTTTTTAATAATAATTGCTTTAAACTTATTGCTTTAAATAAATACCTTTCAAATGGTTTAAGAACTGATAAAATGTAAAAACTTTTTAAATTCAAAAGAGTCAAGGTTAAAACTTGAACACAGACACAAGCAATACAAATATCTAACATAATGACGTTTAAAACTTCTAAATATCAAATGTAACATATGTAAAAAGTATTATTTTCTCTATTTTGCGCTACCTGGCGACGCGACAACAGCCACTTTTCAATGCACTCTGATATGAACGTTATTACTATTTTGTTTCTGTTGATATTTGTACTGACACATTTCGTGCTGTTAATTTAACTTACTGAAGCCCCTTAAGCGATTTCTCCCAGACAACTTTTGGGTTGGAATGAGGTCAGGGAGAGAAATCGTTAAAAGAATTTAAAATCGTGTATAATGAGTAAAAATAAAGTTTATTATTTCAAGTCGAAATTTTCAACACGCTACATCGTCCACTTGCTCCACTCACCAAGGCGGGGTCTGCGAAGGTCGACGACATTCCAAAATACCGAGTCCAGTCTAAATGCTCAACACCGAGTGGCACCAGGCGGCGGCAAACACTCTACGTTTATTGTGTATCAAACTGAACGTACCATCTGGGAAGATAATAGTAATAATAAAATCTTTATTGCACAAGTAAAATTTTTGTACACAGGCGAGCTTAATAGTAATTAGTATTTTCTACCAGCTGAAGATCTGCTGTCCCACTTTTGGTCATAGTACGTAGGTACTTCATACTATTGGAAGTTAAGCAGGCAGGTTTTGTCTTTGTCTTCGGACATTGTCACCGTGTTTTAAAATGGTCAAAGAGAGATTTTTCTTCCAACTACTGAGCCGATTCTCCGGATTTGTTACAAAATACTAAGAAATAAAATTATAACGGCCAATACACCTGCAACTTTTTAGCGAAGACAACTTTTAACAATAGTTTGCTACAAGCATAAACATATTTTCATAGGCTTGTTTAAAATTATTGGATTTTCCATAAGGAGAATTGACCCTTAAGAGGCCCCTTTACGCCTGTATATTTCGTAAGATTCATACAAAAGGTAAAAACTGATTGTGAAGTCAACAGCTTATTTTTTTCATACATAGGTATTTTTTTACAAGTATTATCTAACGACATCTTACTACGTCTCTATACCGCCCAAAAAGCAAAATTAGATGAACCACAATCATACAGCTAATTTAGCTGTCAGGATATCGTGAATATTGCCTCGTTTTTAAGCAATGTTTAGCAAGTTTTATAATTTTTATATATACTGGAAATAAAAAAAAGAAATACAGACGTCGTTCATGTAAAGAAGACTAAGTTTATCTACTTTTTTATAAATAAACTGTTACCGTTTCACGGAAAACAGTTTTTACCTAAAACGATTTCATAAATTCGGCGCTTTTTTAATATCTCGCCATCTTACACCTCTTAATAAGAGATGGGTCGGAGTGTGGTGTGGGGGGAAAGGAAACATATATAAAGATGTGTGAAAAGCTAAAGATAAATACATGAAATTTGGCACAAAAATAGTGTTAATTTTCCCAAATATTAAGGTGTAAAAATATACGAAAAATTTGAAATTGTTCAAAATATTTCCAAAACAAAAGTGAGAAAAATAAAAAATATTACAATAAAAATACCAAAAAGTTGATTCTAAAAATATATACTTTTAATATATTTACTAACACTGGTTTCGAGAAATCTTTAAAAAAACCCAAAAATATGTATGTCCCCCCCCTTCTCTCCGAAACTGGTAGACCGAAAAATATAAAAAAATGGCAATTATAGTAGCGATTAAAAAAAATTCAGCACTAATGAGAAATACAAAAAAAGAAGTGAAATAAATAAAAAGATATTTTATAAAAATATAATATGGGTATCAAATTATAGATATTAAAAAGATGTGTGAAAAGGTTCATTGAGATCAAAGCCATTAGGTTGTCAAAAACACCTAAAGCACTTATATGGTAGCTGAGCGGGATGGCCCACCTTAACTATTTTTACTGGCACTGATTTCGAGAAATCTTTGCAAAACCACAAAAAAATGTTTGTCCCTCCCCTTATATCCGACAATGGCGCACCGTTTTGTGTGGGCAGTACCTACTATTTATGTGTAATTTCAAGTCTTTATCTTTAACGGTGCTAAAGTTATGAGGCTGCGAAATACGGACGGATGGACAACGAAGTCTCACCACAAACGTTCCTTTTGTACTTTTTAGGTACTAAGGAACCCTAAAAAAAGCAACCACCAGTAAATCTGAACACCTCTTTAATTCTTAACTCAAACCACTAGAGGCTACTTTTGATTGTGTAAATTTACGTTCCATTTTTAGCTCTAAACATAGTGTTAATGATATTTTTCAAGTTGACCAGTCTGCCAAGAAATCTCGCACTCTACTGATTCTGAAAGGATCAGACTGTATTGTAGTCTACTCAGAATAAAGTCTACAAGAGACTGATGTTGTTGTGGGTGTTTGTATCTTGCGCACTGGAGAATAACTTGTTACTTTAGAAACGATGTTTGCGTGGGATGGAACGGTTTGCTTCTGCGTCTGACGTGACGTCACCAATGACGTCACTCACAATTGACATTTGGCATTTGAAAAAGCTTTGTTTCGATTTGTTTTTATTTCGTTTTAATATATGATTTATATTAGAAAATAGTTCTGAAACTCACGTAAATACTGTATGAAAGTGTGTTACGTAAGTTATAAAAGTAATATAAGTGAAGGTGTTGTTTTAGTCACAGAAAACGTATTGTAAAGTTCAAAGTGCGTTGCACCCAGGCTGCACCCATGTAACTGCGGTAACTTGAGATATAATTCAATTTTTGTTAAGAAAATGAAGCCAGCGAAGAGTGTTGATGTTAAGGAGGAGATAGCTGAGGTCCATACGGCTGCTAGATCACCATCTCCAAAGCACAAAAACAAATTACGATCCGTAACAAGCTCGAACGCTCGAAGGCTCTCCAATGGCCATTCTGGCGAGGGAGACGCCGGCTCTCCGGTCCAAGAGGCCGAAGAGTCCTCAGAGAAGACCAAAACCCGAGATAACTGGATAAAATCCGACCAAAATGAGTCCTTGGACATAGAACTACCCATCCATGAACAGATTAAACAAGGCATTATAGGTTTTGTTGAGAAGGAGATTAAAAAGACAGATGGGACGAAGCCATCATTTGTATTTTACTCACATGACCCTAATGGGCTTGATGAGAAATTTATGAAGACATTATCTCGGCCATCAAGTGGGCATAAGGAGAAACGTAGTCCATCGTATAGAAAGAAGAAAAGACATTCATCCAAGCATAGAGATAGGGAACTACATGAATTTGAGATACCAGGTTCTAGCCTAAGCGCACTTGAAAAGGTAAATAAATCACTTTTTATGTTTTTTTACTGCTGGACTATTTATAAACCCACACGTCTCGCTATCTAGCGTAGGCATCGTATCAATGAAATGGCTCTGTAATTGATATTTTTAAATCAAACAAGAACCTTTAAAATTTTGTAATGGTGTTGATTCAGCGTAGCACAATTTAACTTATTTGACACCCAGGACAAAAACTTAATTTAAGTGTTCTGTCCTTGTCTCTTTGATATAGAAAAAAAAGAGAGAATGCTTAAATTTAATTTAGTCCTGTCAAATAAGTTAAATTGTGCTACGCTGAATCAACACCATTAGCTGAAGTTAAAGAAATGTTTTATTTTCATAATTTTGGAAAATTAGATAAATTATTTTTTTCTTGGCGATTTTGAAAGTCTGGGATTAGTGGATTCACAGTTGACTTGAGTGGTTAAATTCATTAAATTCTTGTCAGCCTCATACATTTTGCATTAATAAACTAATCATGTCACAAACTTTACATACATGTATACTTAATGTACAAATATTTAGTTTGTACATTCATCCATCCATCCATCAGCCTAGTTCGTCCACTGCTGGATATAAGCCTTTCCAGGACTTTGCCACTCCTGGCGGTCATCCTGGAAGAATTGCCCATACTTACCCATACTTATATGGGCAGGCGGGTTGGTGAGCGCGGTGCCGGAACCCTCGCACCAGGGATGCCGCTGCCCGTCACCAGTCTGTTCCATATATGGCCCGGCTATTAGGGATGGATATACCGCCATCCATCAGTCCCAGGCATGGTGGGCCTCCTGGTTTTTTGCCTGTGAGCTGTCCTCTGACTCTTCTCCGAATTACTTCCAGGGGGTCTCCAAGTAAGATGGTGGTACCTCCACAGTCGAGCCCGGCATCAGCTCTACCACCTGATGTTTTTTTGTACAATAATTTAATTATAAATTGTCATCCGTATTTTATTACCAAAATCCTATTAAACTCATTGGAAGTTGCATTTAGAGGAAATATGGCCAGTTTTGGTTGTTATCCTTTAGAAATGATGGTCTGTCATTGGAAAAGTTAAGGGACTTATAATTTGTGGTGAAATGTACCTAATATTGATAAATTTAAATTTAACCTTTTATTAAAATTGATTATATTCTTTCTGTTGATTTTGCTTGCTTTCTACACAGGAAATGTAATTTATGCTCTCACCTTGAAATATTTTTTCCGATACAAATATTACAGGTCGATGACTATCTCAAAGAATACAATAAAGATGAAGTAGTAACCCTCAGTGGTGAACTAGAAATTGAACCAAATGATGTTGAAAACAACAACGGTACACCCAAAGAGCTTAGACACAAACCCAGGAAGACTCGACGGAAAACTCGTGATGAGAGGCAAGATAGTAATGCTAACGGCAAAGGAGATGTCAGCCCGAAGGTGTTCAAGACTGCTAGTAAGAGTAAAAGTACTGCTAAACCAGGTATATTATTTAAAAGAAATGTAAAAAATATGAATCTTTAATTATGCTAATTTTAACATCCTAGTCAAAAAAGCTAATAAGTTTAATGAACTACATTGTGTAATTTTATTGGTACTTTCTTTTTTAGTAGCATTCACATTAAGGCTGGCTTAGTTCTACAACAATAAATTTGAAAAAAATGTTACCATCTAAATATGAAACAAATATTCTTATCATTCCAGCACGGCCCACAGACCTAACAGCGATGCTCGAAAGCTTAGAATCTAGAGCCTATGATCAGTATATAGACAACCCATTCTCCTCACCATCCCCCCTTACGTCTCCTAATGATGAGAGGTTAGCACCCTTCAGTGGACGACGGCCAGAGAAAATTTATCTCCAGGGTGGTGGAACATTCAGAGCTGTGTCACGGGATAGGATACTGGGGGACACGCAGCAGCCTCGAGATGAGGATAAATACTTGAGGTAAGGGATGTCCTTAGTAAAATTTGCATTTTTTTTACGTCCAATGGGCAAACGCTTGGCCATAATCGCACCTAAAGGAAAGCGTCGATAAGACCTAGGATGAAGTGCACTCACTCGGAAACTGGAAGAAGGCGTTAATCAGTTTTAAGGGACTTCCGCTAAAATCTATGAAAGTCGGTAACGGACGAATGACTGATACAACGCAAATGCCTGTAACCACTCCCCCAGTACGGCTACTCATGACGTCATGGCGTGTCAGCTAAAAAGGCTAACTTCACGCCCCCTTTTGGTGGACGTGGTCGTGAACTGTAATACCAGAGTAAATATATCTATAGAGTAGTGAATCTTAGTACAAACGCTCAGGGGATCTAAAAAGGCCGACTTGGGTGAATCATAAAATAATTTGAAAGCAGGATAGAGTCATAGTTTTTTCACGCGTGCAAAAGAGACAGCATTAGATCGGAATCATAATATAATTCATCCAAAGCGGCCTTTTTAGAGGACCGGATTCGAACTCACACAGGCAGACGCGTGCTCTACACGCCGCCGCGCCGAGATTCATAAGTAGACTCCACTGAATCATAAAATAACCACTTACAGACCGCATAAATAACGAAAATAGGCGCACGCACACATAGACGCGTACGTACGACGATCTCGAAGATACGGGTGAATGTCAATACGAAATTCTGCCGAGATCATCATACGTACGCGTTTATGCATATGGGCGTCTGTTTTGGCTCCGTCGTCGAGTTGGCCTTCTGGTAGTATTTATTTTGTGACTGAATCTCGCTGAAATGGCGCATAGAGCACGTTTCTGTGTGCGTTAGTAGACATAAGAGAGACTAACAGGGACTCGACAGGCGCACGCATTCTCCTCTGTCGAAGTACATGAATAATTTGTTCGTGTAAGATTGCTTGTTTGCGCGTTTTGTGTTTGTGTTACGGCTTGCGTAACACGTAAACATATAATTTTTTTGCAAGTGTGTGCGTGAGCGAGTAAATGTGTGCTGTGCGTGTTTACCTTCCCTCCTGCGGAAAATGGCAGAATGAATTCAGTACTAAGAGACACGCTTTGGCACGTCGCGTGTTAAATGTTCGAAGCTATATAAATATTTACTCTGGTAATACTACCCGTTCACCGTAGGTTTGCCGCTGACGCTGTGACGTCGCTCACTCGCTCGCTTACTCACGTTGCTTCGCTTACCCACGGACCGGCAAACTTATCGTGAACAGGTTGAAGCATAATAATAGGTAAAATTTATTGAAAAAGGCGTTACGTTGCGGAAGTCCATCATGAATTTGTGGATATATTATTAATTTTCAATATTCCGCTAAACACTCTTACCATGCTATTCAAAATGCAGACTCAAGCACCGCCCGCCCTCCCGCATAAGACATGCACAAGCAAAGCAAGCAGTACGAGCACAAAATAAAGCGATCTTAAACAACTCAGAACATTCACATCAGTGTTAAACAAGCATAAATTCATGACTTCATAGTTGATGTAATTCGATAGCTATTTCCATTATTGGTTTTTTGTTTGAAATTTGTCAAGATTTTACATCTACGTATTAAAATTTGTTTTTATTGTCAGTTTGATAACCAAAATAAAAATTTCAAAAACAGGTCGTTCTAAATGGCATCCATTTCCATGATAAGATTCGTAATAATTTTTTACAGCTGACACTTTTCAAAAATTAAATGAATGTTGCTTTTTTAGCTTAATGTTGTCTCATTCATACACAAAAGAAACTATATAATTTGAATTTGTCATTCCTAAAAAAAGGCAAAAATGTTAGTACTGAAAATTGAGTTTTCTTCAAATTCTCTGTACAAAATGGCAATTTCATATGTGAAGACCTAATATATTGAACCTACTTAACATTTTTATTCCCAACTCCATGGTGTATGCAGATATATGTATAGTCACAGTCAAAAGTAATAACTGGTCAAAACTACTTTTGACTGCGAGAATGAGTCAGTCAAAACTAGTTTTGACTAAGGACGTAGTGTTGACTGATATTCGTAGGCAAAATTAGTTTTTCGGATGTCCTGCAGCGCAGAAGAGAGCCGGTAGGTTAGATTAGAAGGTTAGGTATGGCAAGTCGCGGAACGCAGAACTTAGTCAAAACCAGTTTTGACTGATTTTCGCAGTCAAAACTACTTTTGACCGGCTATGAGTTTTGACTGCAACATATACACTTTTTCTATCCGCGATTTCCAGGTTTTATTTATTTATGTACCTATTTAATTTTTCAATCATAACATCGTTTCACATATGATTTTGATGGTAAAACAATAAGACTTACCTATTATATAATAAATTAAACTGTGTTTAGCTGCAAATCACATATAGATGGTAAATTAAAAAAAAAATACAAAAATAATCGTGGAAAACTTAATTAAAGAAATGAAGGAGGCCATATATCATATATATTTTGAGATTTAATGTACCCAAAAGTTGATATAAAACAAGCATTTTCGGGTAAAACACGAAAATGAGAATATCCCTTTTTGACACATCTACTATGGTTAATTCAATTTGGCCTCATCTTTTTTCCACTAATCTTTACAATTTAAAAACCGTTCCGAGGAATAGCTTTCCTTAACTATTTTTGATATACAGATTTTAAAATAAGCGTAAATACTTTATTAAATTTAAAAAAAACGATGTCTTTCATTTCACCTTAAGTGACGTCATCATCACACATTTACATAGACATATATTTTTTCTTGAACGCATCCTAAAGTTTGACAACGATTCGACCATTCAATCTAATTTGATGACGTCACTTCCTGTAAATACGAAAATGCTTATAAAATCGCTTTATTATAAGCACGAAAAAGTGTATTACTGAAATTAAATTCCTAAATTGATCTTATTTATCCCAAAAAGCAGAAAAAATTGCTTACTGAAGTTTAAAAAACAGAGAAAGCGGATGTATATGTAGTTAGAAGCGAATTTGCACAATTTCGGAGCGTAAACGAAGAAGGGATGCGCAAGGGGATACTGGGCGGTCTTGATTTAGGCGAAATGTGTTTTTTTGGTACTTAATAATTTTGCCCTAAAAGACACCCATCTACTTATTTCCAGGCTAGGCGATTTCACCCCACTGGACATCGCCCTCCTAGTCCAAAAAGCATGGCGGAGTTGCGCTCCCGCCTGCCACGGTGTGCTCGGAGGACTGTCCCTGATGCATCTGCTTCTGATCAGCTACTCTGACAGTTTGGACGCAGGGCATTTGTCGTTCCACGCGGTGGTCACCATGCCGTATGTGGCGACGTATTACATCTTCACTGTGCTGTGTTTGCTGTCGGTTTTGGACAGGTATGTATGGAATTCGCATAGATTAAATTATGTTACGGTGTGTTAATTCGAAAACCATTTCGAGATTTTGGTTTAATAAGCCCTATTTTAGAACTTGTGGTCTAAAGAACCTCATGATGATGAATATTTTTTCGAAAAAGCTATAACTTCCATTTGCCTTCGTGTGACTTCACTTGAGAAAAGGCTGTTTAGAAATGTGGCCTTTGCTATCAAGATACATTTATAATAATTTGCTTCCGACTGATTTGACAGATGGATGACAGATGAGAAGACAGACAGTCACAGACCACTTTTTTTGTAACCAATCACACATCACAATTAGTGTAATGCCTAAAATGCCCCAAGTGACGTCATATCTGCAAATTATTTAAAAATCATAAAAAATAATGATTAAATCATATACCATAATAATGAAAACTCCGATCTAAAATGGCGTACATTCAATGAAAAAAACAAAAAAAAACTTTTATGAATTAATCTATGGGAATTGCGACGGCATCTGTAACTAACTTAACTCACGTCTTTCAAATTGTACTGAGTTATGCGTAAAATATTTTGTATCAGAAATTCTCGTTCCTCTCTTAAACCGCTAGGGGCGCTGTACAATTTCTGTAAACATTTTGCGCAGTCGCTAACGTATATCGAGTCCAAAACTCATGGTAGGTCTAATTGTATGGTGCGTCTGGCAGTTGACAGAGTGTTTCCCTTGCAGGCTAGACGTGACCAGTCTCGACCTGTCCCGCGGGCTCCAGCCGTACTTCCAGCCTATAGTGTTGGTGATCCTCTACATGGCTTGTCTGCTGGTGTGTACGGCAGCCAGGGTGTATGATGAACTGATGCTCTACCAGTATACTGATGCAGTCGCCAACTTGACCGGGAATATGACTACGGTAAGTGTTTTTGTGATTATTTTGTTGTTAATGTTAGAAGTAGAAGCAGAAGAGTGTTAAGATGATGTTGCAGAAGCCGGAAACTGGCGATAGTATTCGTCAATACTAATAACTTCAAATAGACGATGTCAAATAGACGAAACTAGTCGCAATAATCAAGTAAATAAAATAGTGGAACTCGTACAAGAAGACTTTTATTAGTGTTACTAAGAATTACGACAAAAATTCAAGAAATCGAGAAAAAAAATCTGTTGTTTCACACATTTTGGTCGAGTAGGTATGTAACTTTTCTATGGCAGAGAATGTCAAAATGACAAAAGAGAACAAATGAATAATGATCCTACTGACAACATGACTAGTACAGGAAAAATATTACTTACTCTCTTTGTAATATGTGATCTCTTTTGACGATATGCTGTTATTAAATCCTAAATAGGTTTATGGTTGTAATTAATTTTATATCGATATAATCAGAATCATCAAATTGTAATACCTAGTACAATGGGTCCACGGGTAATTAAAATTACCCGTGGACCCGGTAATGGGTCGACCCACCGGGACCACAGGTAAACCGTGATTTTTTTTCGCAATTTGTGTGTTGTTTCCATAGTAAAAGAAAAAGTTTGTTCGTATGGACGGGTACTCTCGCCAGTTTCCGTCATCCGCAACATCATCTTAACACCCAGTATTGCATGAATCTTGGAATTTCTGGTCATTCTTAATTTCAGTCGCTATTTCGCCCGTCACTGTCTGGGGTAATTTTTCTCATTATTAAGTACGCTACTCTAAAAATTGTCTGCCCAATTTAAAAGTTTATTTTAATTTTTATGGGTACTGTAATCAATCAGTTAGGTATCGAATATTCGATGGTCTCGATTGATAGTTCTTGGTGGTATATCATCAAATTATACACAAATTCTTGTACTTACACAAATATTTATTTTATACCATCATAAGCTACTGATTTCGTATTTTTTTCATCAGCCTAGTTCGTCCACTGCTAGACATAAGCCTTTCCAGGACTTTGCCACTCCCGGCGGTCATCCTGGAAGAATTGCCCATACTCACACACGCTGGGCAGGCGGGTTGGTGAGCGCGGTGCTGGAACCCTCGCACCAGTGACGCCGCTGCCCGTCACCAGTCTGTTCCATATAAGGCCCGGCTATTAGGGATGGACATACCGCCATCCATCGGTCCCAGGCATGGTGGGTCTCCTGGTTTTTTGCCTGTGAGCTGTCCTCTTACTCTCCCCCGAATTACTTCGAGGGGGTCTCCAAGTAAGATGGTGGTACCTCCACAGTCGAGCCCGGCATCAGCTCTACCACCTAACAATGGTGATATATCATCAAATTATACACAAATTCTTGTTCTTACACAAATATTTATTTTATACTATCGTAAGGTACTGGTTTCGGACTACACATCATAAGGAAAACCAATCATAATGTGTAGGTATTAATTGCTCTTAAAAGACGAAATATCTAAAAGAGAAAGTTGCCCAAATCTTTGTGTAACAGCGCAAATATTTTATGTATGCCTTTATAATATCAAAACCCTTTTTATTTTTCAGCCAACGATCCCGACCTTCTACCATACGTGGACGCACTTCTCCATCTGGCGCGCCGTTCTCTCCATATTGGGGCTGGTCTACTTTGTTATCTCCAATCCTCAAGATTTGGTATACAACAACCTGAGTAAGCTATTGCAGTTCAAGCATTCATTACAGAGCATTGGATGATGTGTCTTGTTCTAAACTACTGTTTATGAAAGCGAGCGAGAGATTTGTCGATTATTTTTCGTTTTGAAGGCACTTTCCCTTGCTTCCAATTTATTAAGATACTAATCGCTCCGGTACAGCTATGGCCACCTAGATGGCGCTATTAACGTATTTGTATTAGTTTGAAGTAAATGTGGACTGAATTTGGATCTTATTAATAAGGCTTTAAGAGCTGCTATTGTGCTGCCACTTTAGAAAAAAATCTTTCTTCCCAGAATATTAATTGAAAGTCTGCTCAATGATCTGTTTTAAACAATTCGACGAGCTAAAATGTTAACTTTTGGTAATAACAGCCGCTTTTAGCGTGAGTTAAAATTTTAGCTATTTGACACTATTAATAATAATTCAAAGCGATGGATTTCGCAATAAAAACATATAATCTTAGTTAATGAGAACTGTGAATTTCGTAACTGTCTGATGCAACAGGTATTGTAGTGACGACAGCGCCTTCTGTTCAGAACGAGCAAGGTGTGAAATCACATAACGCGCTCGTGAACGTTCAGTTCAGTATGTGCATTACAAGCTGGTATTTCAAGAAGTTAAAAAAAAACTGTGTACAGATATGAAGAAAAATTCGTCATTCCAGATACAAACCTCGGTAGCGCAGGTGGCAGGTTCAAATCCTGGCTCGAGGTATTTTTTCAAAAATATTTGTTCCTGATTGATTTCTAGTTTGTAATGCACTCTAATAATAACTATTGGTCATTGTTATTTCTAATTTCCAAGCATTTAATTGAGCAAAATTAAAATAATGAATCTGGTAAGATTTTTTTTAAGTGGTATCTCTTATTGTAGTCCCTAGGGCATTAAAACTAAACAACAAATAGTACGCACTAGTGGCGACTTGTATTAAGGTGGAGCGGTGAACCCCCACATTAAGTTATGTTATCCAATTCCACTTTAAACGTGAAAATCTTAGCAGAACCGCACCAATGTAAAGGAAGTAGTAAGTAGGTACGCATAACACAAAGAACAATCCTATGTTATTGGTTATCAACTTCGTGCCTACCGCGCCCACGGGGTACAGGGGTTGGCGGGTACGAGGTAGCACGCGACTTAGTCTGCTGGGCCGTTCGCAAGGCATTCCAAGTACACAACTATGACATTGGCAACTTTAAAATATCATAGAGTCTACAAAAGAGTTCCATTATACATCGGTTTATACTACCCTTATCTATGGAGCGACCTCCCCGGCGACTGGCCATCCGCCTTGGTCCGCCTTACGTGTCGTGCTCGCTCATCCTCCCGCCACACCATCCTCATCCCCTCCGAGACCTTGCCCGTCAACCCCTGTACCCCGTGGGCGCGGTAGGCACGAAGTTGACAACCTATAACAATCCGATAATTCGTAAGTGTACGAGTGGGTTCGTCGGGCGCAAGCGGTGCGCTCGGACTACCGCTCCTATGAACAAAATCTGCCATACAAAATTTGTACGTAAAGAAAGAGAGCTACCAAGGTACGTACGCCTGAGACGGGGCATTTTCTATGCAAAATATAGTAAATCCGATGCGGCGCTCCTAGCCGTACCGGGGCTTGACATCTGGACTCAAGATTCTGGACCGAGATAGTCGAGAGCGCAAAGTTGTGCACTTTGTACCGAGCGGCTGACGTTTTTTAAAATAGATTTTCCGAGCAGTCAACACGTACTTTGGGTCTTACTTCACCTTAAAATTATAAAGTTCTCACTCGCTCGCTTTTATTAACAACATATTTAGGATCATTGTTTATTTTTGCATTTAGGACTGAATAAACAGATCTAGATTATATTTATGGGCACAAAACAAAAAGTATATTGTTACAAAAAGAGAGAATTTTATGTTTTGCTATTTAAAACGTTCAGACTACCTATGAATGAAATTTTCGCAACTAAATATAATTATAAGAGTACTTGGTGACATTTATTAAAATAAATTACTTATCATACAAACAACCTGTCGAAAGGAACGTACCCGAGAGAAAACGAGAAATTTAAATTTTATTTATACAAGGTGCCATTTAATCAACCGCCCGAATTCATACTGGAGACTCAGTGATCAGGAACAACGTTCAATGATACTTTTTCTCCCAAGTCTAAAACAAAAATTCTTGTTCTCGAGCGAACTGGACTAGTTCAAATACAATTCCTAATATAGGAAGAATGGAAGCAATTTTTTTTTATTTCATTTGATTGTTCATTAAACATTGTTCCTGATCACAAACTAAGTCTCCAATATGAATTCGGGCGGTGGATTAAATTTCACTTTATATATTCGAGGGCATTAAGCTGAAAGGACGTATCTACAAAAGTATAAAAGTATCGACTAGTAATTTATAAATATTTTGCTTTAAGCCTTTTCACCTCTTAGATTTAGGCATAATAGTACCTGTAACCAGTGGAGCAACCGTTACTTTTTCAGTACATCATAGAGCTAATAAATATGGAGATTCGCCCAAAAAAGTCGGAATTTTCGTAATTCAGAACATCTGTAGTTACGCCTTTTCAGTTAGATGCTTAGGAAATTTTTTCACTGTGTTAAGTACAATATGCGTTTACAGTAAGTGTCAGTAAATTACATTGTATAATATACTTATATAACTTTGTTATGCGAGCTAATCATATCAGGTATAAATTTAATAAAAAAGAAAGACTTATGGAATGGATAGAATATAGGTAAGACTAAATTATAATACATTTTGGTACTGATTCGGTGAAGCACATACAGGACTAAACTTAATTTAAGTGTTCTGTCCTTGTCTTTCCGATAAAGAAAGAAAAAGACAGGACGCTTAAAATAAGGTTAGTTCTATCAAATAAGTTAAGACGTGTTATGTCGAATCGATACCAGTGTAACAATAACCAAATATATCTGATCCCATTAATATCTTTGCTGATGTTTTAGAATGTAGAAAATAAATAAATGTTAAACTATTCCATAGAAACTTGCCGCCCTTATTGCAATGGTTATAAGAGCTAAGGTAGGTCTGCAGAATTTTTCTCGATAGTATTTGTAAATATATAATTCAGTAATCTCATCAAGCACTAGGAATAGAAGAACTTGTATTGACGGATGTGTAAGTGGAGAAAGAGGTGTGTCTGAATCGTAGCAGATAGACACCTGTTGTCTCTGCCTACCTCTCGGGGGGATAGATGTGAGTTTTTGTATGTATGTATGTAATCTCATCAAATTGATACTCGTTTGAATTAACGCATACATGTACATCTTAGGAATTAATTATATCTTACAATAGTCCAAATAAGATGAGATGCTTGTGTATGAAAGTTTTCATAAAATATAATAATAATATTATATACTTAACATTAATAATGAAATATAATTAAAACATAATATTTATGTCAGCCATCTGTACATTCCAATAAAAAACATATTTGTGTCGATTCGATGTAAGACGACTTAACTTATTTGACAGGACTAACCTTATTTTAAGCATAGACCAAGTCTATGATTTTAAGCGTCCTGTCTTTGTTTTTTCGACACAGAAAGAAGGAGACAGCACGCTTAAATTAAGTTTAGTCTAGTACTATCAAATAAGTAAAGTCGTGTTACGCCGAATATAGGAGAGTTCCGTTTTGCGCATCTACGGCATCAGCGTGTTGTCCCGATTTGTACAAACGGCTATGATGCACATCATTAAATCGGAACAGCTTGCATGCAAAACATTCGCCATCTGTGTTTGTTGTGAGAAAGTCTTTGTCCATTAATTAAATCCATGGACACGTTAAATCGGCTAACTTATGCAAGTTGTCAACTTAAAATTTTCAAAGGTTTGATGCTTTTTATTTGCTATCAAATCACAAAGTATAACTATTACGCTTCGCCTTAAAACTAGCTTGTAACTAAAAATCATGTACCTTTACAAATAACGTACTTTGTAGAAAACAGATTTTTACTAAATGCGTTATAGACTATAATTTTAACGAGTCTCGTACTCCTTGTGTTTATAGTGACAGTGTTTAATGTCTTATCTTTAATTTTCACGTGTATAACGTATGTTTTTTCATAGTATCACTAATTCTGTAGCCGAGGATAATTATAACGATGTCTCATTTTAAACAAAAATAAAAATGGTCGCGTTAGTTAGTCTCTTATGATTTGATTCTGAAAATGGAGAATCGACCCTCAAACATTATGATCACAGTCGACAATTAACAAATCGCATGAGGCAATGATTTGATTTGCTAATTTAGTACTCGTAAAATATGCGCAATTGAGCTTTTGATGCGACCAAAACGGAACATTGTTGTAAACAGTGTTGTCATCTTACTCTTTCGGTGCTAGATCTAGTGGAATTTTTACTTCTTTTTTCCATCTGTTTTAGCACACAGTGTTTCCAGAAAGGGCTAATAAATCGATGTCCTTTACCTGTGCAGCTTGCATGCCTATGTCCAAATGTTATTAATATCATTAAAAAAATGTACATTTTCGAAGCTTGTTTTTCCGAATTCTTGTGAAGCTTATTTCGCAATATTTAACGCGTTGTCCAGCGAGTTACTATGGCAACTATTGAATTTAAAAACATAATTAACCGATTGATAAAACATTAGCATATCTACAAATAAAATTTTTGTTATATGTGTTGCGATATAACTGATATAAGTATGTTTAATTATTGTGGAATGTACAGGTGACTTTTTCGCTAAGACGAAAACGAACAAACCTTTTTAAGTAGCATTGGTTTAACCAAATCTATTTTGATCTCATAATATCTAGTCAGAGTTAAACCCTTTGCCAAACAAGTACTCCGTACAATAGTATTACATTGAATTAATATATTTTTGTATTCACATTCCATTATAAATTAAAATGTTAAATAAACATGTCTGAAATATCCTAGTTATAAAGATATATTTGATGCTATCTTAAGGATCTATAGTAGCTGATCTTGGACCATTCATTTTGCATCAAGAAGAACAGAACTGTCAAATTATGTTACAGTTCAACAAAATACTATTATTATATTGATGTGTAAAAAACAGCTTATAACAACAAAGAAACAGTTTCTAAAGGAATCTTTATGAAGCTGCTTACCTTTGACTAAGGACAGTTGGCGGATCGCCCGCGGTAAGGAGGGCGGGTTGAGCGGCGCGGAGGTAAGAGTCGAGCGGTGTGGGGTGGAGCGAGCGCGGGGCAGGGCCGCTACTAACTCGGCGTCGTCGCCCAACCGCGGGCAATCCGCCATTTGTCTGGTTTATTTATAAATTGTGCTTTATATGTTGATTTGTAACGCATTATGTGTAATCTAGTCATAATTTCGTACTTGCAGTACGACATTAGCCCCTACAGAAAATAATATAAGATAGGTACAAAGTCCAATGTGTCTTACTTGATGCGGTCTCCATGAGGACCATTGCGTTAAAAATATCAGATTACCTATCTATAAAACACAAATCTCTTTCTACTATTAATTGTTTAAGATATTGTATTGTAATGTAAAAATAAAAAAGTACTTGTAAGTTTCGAAATATATTTCAGCCGTCGTCAGTCGAATATTAACTTTTTTATTTATATATTATAATATATCTTAAACAATAAAAGGTCAAAAAAGGCTTAAAACATTATTTATTAAATTTCTACTATTCAGGTACTTGTAAAATCTGAAAGCCAGCTGTGTTGCACCTTGTGTGCCTATGCATACATATGTCGATTAAATTAGTTACATAAATTTTTAAAGATCAATGACTATTTCTAATGGACGCTTTTATAATTTTGCACGGTAACGGCACGGCTTGGTATTTTTTACCGTGACGGTTTAACAAGGAAGTAAAATGTACCGAGTTGTAGGGAGACGCTTTTAATTATCCCTGAAGGTATCGTTTGTATTATAAAAGCGCCCGTTTGATGTATGTGTTGATATAATTGACAGAAAGCGGTGGAATCAAAGCCAAGCGACTTCATACGGGGAGGCTCCTTTCATCTAATGATGTAACTCGATACATTTTTGTGTTAATTTGCATGAAATCATTTTTGTTAGCAAGAAAATGTTTCTAAAACAAGATACCGTCAAAATTAATTTTATATTGGTACAAATTAACACGAAAATGTTGCGGCAATAAATTTTGTCACTTATGCAGTGCCTAAAAACCAGTGTAGTGATGAAAAGATGCCTTTAGATGCCTGATGCGTCGATTTGAAGACATTGTTTGGCCCAAGAAGCTTATAAGGTTCCGTTTCGAAACGAGCGATTATCACATGGAGTGATGCGAATTTTACCGTGCAGGGCTGTAGGCAGCGTTCAGAAATCGGCGCGAGTGAATCCGAGAGTAAACGAGCTATTTATTACCTGACAGTTGCATGAAAGTGTTTTGAAACGCGGTCAGTGCGATTTCTAACGCTGCCTGGGTACCGTTAAAATTCGCCTGGCAGTTGAAACTTAGGTGTTTTCCCGGCTTTTGGACTAAATAAAAAAGATATTTAACATTTCTGTAGTGTTGTGATGTCATATTTTTAGTATAAATCACTTATTTTTCTTTCCTAGCGAATACAAAAAGCATTTTCGGTTTCGCGCCCTTGAATTTCATTTGAGGTCAATATGACTTTGACGTTTCACGGAAATCACTCGCAAGCGTTTCTAAACTAGATTTTTCTTTCTCTTCTTAGTATACTATGTCCCTTTCTTAAAACCAGTGAAATTTTGCACGACGCGACGATCACGCGTTTCGAAACGGAACCTAATTATACTGGAGCGCTTTCTTTCTACAACAAGACCACGCCAAAATTCTTTACCTTTCAAGAACGAAGTGGTTATATTGTCTTTGCTTTCAAGAGTAATGGAGACAGCTACTATATATGACACCATACCACGATTCATGAGTAATAGAGATAGAGACCCATAGGGATAATTTTATTTTAGCGTGCGGCTTTCAATAGAGTTTAGCACTCCAGTCTGATAATAAACTTCTTGGTCGGGCCCATCGAACAACTAGGGTCAGTTTCTCTATGGTTGGGCCATATTTGTACCTTTTATGCATTATGTTCTGAGCTTTTATGTTGTCAAAGCAGCGAATGAAAAAAACAAAGAAGTCTGATAATGGCTGAAAAATTACCCCAAAGCTAGTCTCTGCCCCAAAGATTAATGATCCTATGAAAACTGCACCGGGCATGTGCTTAGTAAGGCGTCGGCTCCTATGGGGTTCACATCACTGTGAGTGGCTCTGCAAATCACGGCTGGTCTAGTGTCGCATAACATATTATTATGAACCATTCGTGATCCTTTTGCCCTTTTGAATGCCTCATATACCATTTTTTAAATGAAAATTTGTTAGAAACGCGTCTTCTATGTATTTTTTCCGCTGAATAATACAAGTACCATATAATTTTTTTTTGTGCCGATTCAGAGCGCCCCCACTGAGCGTACCAGGAAGTAAAATTGACTCATTGTCTCATCTCTTAACATTAGTTCCGAGTACGCTCACGTCGCTCACTGTTGCTATCAGTCAGCGCCAAAATGGCGATGATCAAATTGATGTTGTCAATAGCCAGTCCAGCGTACTTGTATTACTGGAGTTCAGTAATTTTTTCCTTCGCTGTGTCAACATTGACTGTGTGTCAATAACAGTTATTATAATCTTTCTGCTGTCAACTTGGTATGGATGGTATCATAGATAAAGAACCTATATTTATGGATGGTGTGCACGTTCCAGACTAATCTAGAATACAACTTTGTACACTGAGACGAAATAAAAAATCAAGACAGCGCACTCCTTGTAACGTGTGAAGCAGGCCAAAATTGAGACAATTTCGTGTTCGTACACGTCTTGAAACTCACACATGCGCAATCTGTCTCAGTTTTTACTGCGGGGAAACACTAACACACATGTTTACAAAAACGGCCTCACGTCAATGTTGACAGCGCTCTGTCTTTAGATATTTGGTCAGAGTTTGTAATTATGGTAGCGTTCCTAAACGCCTTGGTAAATGTAAAATTTAAACTGTCAAAGTGAATTTCACATTTATGACAAGCTATGCGAGCACGTAGCTGTCGATTAGATAAATTTGACAGATAGAATCGATAAATTCTAATCGATAACCCTGGTTGCAATGAAATAAGAGTTACATTTTCATTTATCGAATCGATGTCGACTCGATACCAAGTTCATGCTAGTACCCAAGGTTTATGTATGGTACGTTTTCACTCGGGTGGTTGTGGAACGGTTAACAGTTACATTTTACATTTATCCGGGCGTTTAGTAACGCAACCTAAATTTGTTTTCTGCTCATTGTAAGAATATCATAAAAAAATTGCATAAAATTATAATTATAATGTTGTTTCATGATATGAATGTCCGTATATGTCTTGAAATAAAACTGAATTGTGATAGTTTGTATTTTTAATTACCTAATTATGTAAAAAAGTAGTTTCCTTTTTAGGGTTCCGTTCCTCATCATGAAAAAGTGAATTTTATAGGATCACTTTGTTGTCTGTCTGTCTGTTCGTGTATCAATGCCTCTTTTCTAGGATATGGTTTGTGATATCAAGTTCAAATTAATATCGAATTACGTCTACAACCTAAAGCTGTAAAAAGTTAAAATTTAAAACAATAAAAAGATGCAATGTATTTTCACACTTGAAAATCCTGCTCACTAACTGAACATCAAAATTTTCCCGGTGTGACCTATCTTGAAATTTGGTATTAAGGGAGGTTTTTTTGGCACAAGTAAAGGACGTTTGCACGTTTAAATACGTACTGACTAGCGACCTCAAGGACAACGCGGACATTGAGCGGGAGGTTTGCGCAGGTTTGCGCGATGTTCACAGAAAGTCAAAGTTACGCTTTTTAGGGCGTACTGTACATCACTCTACACTTGCAGCCTGTGGGCAGACTCTCCGCGTCCTGTACAATAATGCGTTCAGGATAATATTGGGGCTGTCCCGATACTGCAGCGCCTCCGGCATGTTCGCGCAGGCATGCTTCGCCACCACCATGCGCAAGCGCGCCGCATTCTTTGTGCGCAGAGTTTGAGCCAGTTCCAATGTTATTCTGACAATGATTGGAGATAGAATAGACTGCCCTTTTCTCCGGCATTGCTGTGACAGACATACCGCATTAGCTGTGCCGGTGAGAAGGTATTAAACTTTTTTAATTTCTAATCTTTAATTTTTATTTTTTTTTATTTCACATTATTATGAATTAATTGTGTTTGAATTTAGTTATTATTGTATTTTGAAATTTATTATTATTATTTAAAACAAATGGCATGTAAACAAATATGGATCTTTGTTATCCGAAATAAATGAAATTTATTATTTATTTATTTAAATAACAAATTTTATTTTTTTGTTAAAATTATTTAATTAACCTCTACTACCATGTGTCACAACACTCACAACACAACTTGTATGAAGGAAATCCAGTGGCGTATTTACCCTAGGGCCATGGCCCGGGGCGGCAGGCTGCGAGAAACGGCGCAAGTCGCACCTCGCGCTCAGCTTTGGGCGCCTTTCTTGATTTATATGGCTTTTTGACTTTATACTATTATTTGAAAAAAAATTGTGTATATATCTTTGTATAGCCTTTTGAGTTTTTCATTATCATCATTCTCAGCCCAAATCAAAGCACTGCTGGGTTTAATTTAATTTAATTATTGAAATATTTATGGGGCAGCAAACCTTACAGGCCCAGGGCGCCAAATCTTAAGGCGCTCTTATCCCAAAAGAGTGACTCTCTGTCTTTTTCTTTACGTGTAAGGAGTAAAGAAAATAACCACACTTTTGTACTTTTTCGTTGTTTTTATCGGTTTTTAAATTGTTTAAAAATAAGGGATATGTTTATTAAAACCCACTTACGTGGTCGACCTAGAAAATTTAAAGAGCAATATTACCAGATATGTTTCGTTAATAAAAGAGTGGAATTATGGAAATGGCATGATTTGAAAGGTCTTATTACATGCTGTGTTCGTGAATTATTTCTATCGAGCAAAGTTTATCTGATCGTGTAACACATGCGTGGAAGACCTAGATAAAGGTTCGAACTATATTGCGTTTTTTTTTTTTTAAGTTTTAGACGATATTTGAAAGTTCTATTTGACTTTGAAATTACTGATTTTGGGATAAGAGCGCCTTAAAATACGCCACTGAGGCAATCTCTGTCCTTAAACGTGTTAAGTCTATTTGATAAAATGGTACGGAACCCGCCGGGCATAGTCCTACATGCACTTGATTTTATTTACTTTGGTCTTACGCTTGGTGGCCACTACCACATTTGGTGAAAGGCGTCGATGAGTCTCGCCATGAGACCTAGAATGAAGCTCGGCCGACAAGCACCTATTCTCTCTTTTTTAAGGGAATGGTAAACGAATAGACTACGGGCGCACCGTGGGTAACCCTATGTGTCGAGTAATGTGACCAATTCGGAGATGTGTAAAAAAAAACTACTTACATCAAATAAACAGGGTTGGCTGTGCGCAACTTGGAGCATTTTGTAGGCAGCAAAAAAACATTTTTTTCTGATAAAAAAATCACGTCTGTAGGTAACAAGTAGGGCTCTACTACGTTAGACTACTACTAGTGTATCAAAACGTACTAACAGTCAGCCTGATTTTATCGAAGATCGGTTTATTTGAAAAAATCGATTCAGCATTATTTTCAGCAAGATGTAATCAATTCGTAGTTGTGTAGAAACAAAAACTACATTAAAATAAACAACCTGGATCATTTTGTACAGTTAGCAAAAACAAAATGCTCCAGGTTGCCATAGCCAACCCTATTTATTTTGATGTAGTTTTTTTCTTCACAACTACAAATTGGTCCCTTCTTGTTACTCGATACAAAGGGATACTGACTGTACGCTCCTGGTCTAGAAGATTTGAAACGTTGCGTTTGAACGAACAACAAGAGTGAAGCCTGAAGCCGGTGGTAGAAGGAGATGGACGAATTGTGTCTACTTTTACATATTCGTACATTTAGGAACAAGCCGCCTAGTTTCATAACTTATTTATTACCTATGGGATTATTACTATTATTTTTGCTTTTGTTAGTTCAATGGAGACGTAATTTAAGGGGACTTCATTGCAGTCATTGGCGTAACAACCGGAAACCAGGCCCCCTGGCAGTTTCGAGGCGCCCCCGTTGGCTAAGTGGCCCACCTGGGACTTTAACTACCATTCATTATTTTTGCGATTGAATACTTATCCATATATATTTATTAATTTCATGATTATATAGTAGATGCTAGTGATTGTTGGCACTTGGTGCAATTTATAAAACATTGTTTTAAAAAACACTTGTACTTATCCACATATTAACTTTATTATTCTCGACCGGTTTCGCTGTAAAGCATTTTCTAGGGCTTTTTACACATCCTAACTAACAAATAAATAATATACACTACAATCATGTCTAAAATGACGTGCAATTGGCGTGCAGTGGTCGGGCATAATAAAGTTATATGTAATATGTGGATAAGTACAAGTGTTTTTTAAAACAATGTTCATGATTATAATATGACCAATTTTAAGATATGACAATGACATAATTTGTTTAGTTGTACATTATGTACCTGTTATTCTACTTACCATCTACTTTCTATTTGATGCTTATGTAATGGAAGCATTTTGAATAGTCTTATTTCATTTTGTACTGTAACGATTTCGCTTATCACTTTTGAAAACACAAATAATGATTAATTATACAAGGTGAAATTTAATCAACCGCCTGAATTCATACTGGAGACCCGGTTAGTGATCAGAAACAAGGTTCGGCGACCATTTTTTCAAAATCATAACAAGAAAAATTTTGCTCCCATTCACACTGGACTAGTTTAAATACAAGTTATAGTGTAGGCAGTACAGGAGCGAATTTTTTTTTTTCGAATTTCACCTTACTGGTCATAAAATATTGTTCCTGAACACTAACCGAGTCTTCAGTATGAATTCAGGCGGTTGATTAAATTTTACCTTATACAACGTGTAACAGAAAGGTGAAATCATATTTGAAGAGCTTTTTCAGTCAATGGCTGAGAACAACTTTTACTATGGAACAAATCCTGTATATCGAAAAAAAATATTACTTGCTTCATAGGAAAATGCAATGCCGCTCGGCCGAAATGTATGGAAGGGCAGATTTTTTTGTTGAGATTTCAGTGTTGACTCCATAGTAAAAGTTGTTATATACCATTGACTGAATAAGTTCTTCAAATATGGTTACACCTTTCTGTTACACGTTGTATATGTAAACTTCTCAAGATAGTTCATTAAGCTACATCACGATATGTACGACGCACGATTTTTGATATTTGAGGATCTATGTGTAAGTCAATTACGGTAGTGACCAGAGGGTCGATAGGTTCCTGTAGATTTTCGTGTTAAATTTCCTAGTTGTGAAATTAAAGGGATGGCCTACCCTAGCAACTTTTGTTAATACTCGTCCAGCGCAATGAGTCAATAGCAAAGACCTTAGTTGATTTTAATAAAGGCGATTATTTGTTGGCTCATTGGCCTCTTTTTCTTGGACGAGTAACGCTTCAGGCTTCTGGCGGCGCTTGTTGCTACGCTTCCAGGCGGTTTTTGCGACGGGCTTTGCCCTGCCACGACACCCGTCGACGCCTTCCACCGCATCGGTTGTATAGCGCGCTCGCTCGCTCAAAGCGCTCGACACTAGGTTCGTCCTGTGCGCTCGATCACTGTTTCAACCGCCCGCCTCCCCACACACCGCCGTCCCGAGAGCGCAAGTCACCCATGGCCAGCTCTATGCAACTTCATACATTTGTTCTCTCCGCCGGCGGCATCGCAAGAAGAACCGCTTGGCGCGCCTCTCGAAGCTTGAAGCTGTGGCCGACCGGTAAGAGAGCGATGGACGCGCGTGAGCGATGCCTCCTCCATCAGGTTGGTACGCGGCTACGCGTGCGTTAGTTGACGGGTGTGTTTAACTGTGGTTATCGGAACAACATTAAGGCGAAATTATAACTGTCCGATACGCAGTCGATGCGCAGTAACTAGAAGTTAGAAGGCGAAAGTACAAGTCGATTACTGGACTACATTTGCAAAAACCGGTACGATTTAAGGGGCTCCACTATTCTAAACATCAGTTTTGCAGTGGATTCAGTTCCGTTAATGTAGATGGTAAAAATTTGAAAAAATATGGCGTGTTTTTTGACTCAAGACAATTATTAATTACACTTTATAAATTAACATACTTAATTACAATACATCAATCTTGTTTTAATTATATTACCTTTAAAAAAGCACGAATTTCACGAAAAAAGCAATTCAGTTTCCATATTTGAAATTCGATTGAAACAAAACCAACACACGCAGATACTTAATAGAAAAAACCATCTTTATTACATAAAGAAATTATAGTTAATGGCCTAATGTGGCCTGAAGTTTTGCGTGCGCGGCATGTGATTAGAGCTGGATAGATAGTTAAAACACAAAAGCGTTAGAGCAGGACTGAATTTTAGCATTGTGCAGCCCCTTAAGTTTAGAAATTTCGTATCAAGCACACCTTCGAATATCGTACTTCACGGACAAGAGAGTCCCCCTTCTTTTGTGTACAGGTCTTTTAGTGATGGCCGAATATACCATGCTTTTGGTAATCCTCTCACGTAGGGTTGCCAACTCTCGAAGGAAACAACCCGGGATATTTGAACAAATCGGTGGACAAGAATGAAAATCGGTAATATTTGTTAATTTTTTAATTCGCTTTGTTTTGTAGAACGCATCTAATATTTTTCGGTTTTTGAGCACATAATCATAAAAAAATTACATGGAAAATCAAAATTTATTTCGTAATTAAATTATTTATTTTGCGCGATTTATCTATTTCGTTAATGACATTAATTATTTTATTTTAGAGATTCCGGAGAATTTATTGCATCCCGGGAGCTCGGGAGGTTGAACAATATTCCCGGAGACTCCCGGGCGTTCCGGGAGGGTTGGGAACCCTACTCTCACCCACTAAGTCTAGCAGACCTTAGGATAATTGAAGTAGTGTTAAAAATTCAAGAGTTTTTGGAGATTATATCACTAGTAGCTCGACCCTTTCTGACAATCCCATATTTCGGCGATCCCTTGACCGATTTGGTTCATTTTCGAACTTAAAAATTATTTTTGTCTCATTTACTCGCCTACCAAATTTCATGACGTCTTGATCAACGATACTCGAGTTATTGTCGGACAAACATACATACATACATACATAACTTAATTAGACCCTTAAGATAAATAGAGTTTAATAGATCGTAAGTGTCAAGTTATGTTGGTGCCTCATAATAGCAAGTGGAATTAATGATCATAATATTTTTAGGGTTCCGTACCAGTATTGTGCGCGAGTTCGACTCGCACTTGGCCGTTTTTTATTTAAGTATATTTATGTTAGTTTTTGACATTAA